>CM034149.1:101263896-102713063 GCA_019776745.2 Taxus chinensis
AACAAGGTAGAGTTGGAATCCATAATGAAGAAGGTGGAATAATAGAAAGATAAAAACAAGAAATCAAAGCACATGAAGAATAAGTACAAGTGCAATTTCATTGTGGTGGTCGGGAGGTAGAGAGTACAAGAAAACAAGAAGATACAAACCAGTCAAAGGACACCATTACAAAGGACAAGGAAAGATTGGAAATCAAGAAAGAAGAAAAACCAAATTTACATTGAGTAGGAGCTTAATTTCTTCTAGAAGGGTAACCTAATGAACGAACATCAAGGGAAAAATCCAATAAGGTCATATCAGACCATCTAGGCATGTTTGGTTATGTGTATTTGAGTGATTCTACTTGAGTTAGTGAAGGTCAAATTGAATGTGTTGCAAAAAGTAAACTAGGTGTGCTAGAGAGGGAAATTAATTGTTCTAATGCTTAATTAAGGCTTATCATGATGTTTGTTGAGTTGTCTTAGCAAGTTGAATGAATGGAGGAGGTTTAGGGTTGTATTTACTTGTTTGCTAAGTGTGGTTTTGGTGGTTGAGCTCATCTAGGAGCTAATTTGTCAAATTTAGAGCTAGAGCTAGAGTTTAACTAGCCTAGAAAAGAGGGAGAGGGAGCAAATCGATGATACACAAAGATGGACAATGATTCTAGGAGAATGTAATGTTTAAAATGAATAATAAGATGTGTATATAGATGCTGTAGGTAATAAAGTTCATGATTTTATGTCTGTACTGTTGTTTATATGGATCCAAATCAAACCCCCTTGTCTCAGGCCATTAAGAGAAAAGGAGACAATCATGTTAGGGGAGGTCTTAAACCTCTATGAAGGCATGAATAGAAGGAGGAAGGTAAGATAAGACACTATGAATTTTTATAGCTTTGGAAATGTCATACAATGATATGTAGCTAAATCTTTGTGCTCTCGGGCCCTAACTAGGGCAAGACATAACTAATTTCCTAGCCATCAAAAACTAATGAAAGTTTAGGATCATTTATGTCTAGATGAATACTATAAGTCTACAAATTTTCATATCCTAATATGTATGTATGAAATAGTTATGCTATAAATTGTAGTCCAGTTTGTACAAGTACAATTATAGAGGAGAAATCAAGTGCATGAGAGGTCATAAATTAGAGTCAAGCCAAAAAATTTGGTAGGCTTCATCTTGGAGATATTTATAAAGAGGATCCATCAAGTTACATGTGATATTTTACTCTTAAGTGCTTGATATTATGATTTAGGGGTAGACAGAGGCCTAATATGGATGAGCACTAACAAAGGAAGTAGAAATTCCTACAAAGGAACCTATAGTGAAAATTAGGCATCTTTAAGAATCCCATAAAGGGTCCCCTAATCCACTTAAAAAGGGTGAGGTTATATCAGGGAATGTTAAGATATAATGGTGTTTGTAGGCTTTGAGGGCTACAAGGCCAAAGGACCTAATAGAGAGAACTAGGCCTTAATGTAATTATATGACCAAACTAGTAGTTTAAACATGTTGATATGGAATGATTGAAGTGCTTGATCATGATAAAGAGTGATCCATGAGACCATATGTTGATTTGAGCATTGAGAATCAAGAGTTCTACTAGATAAATGCTTGTGTAATAGGATAAATGCATACTTTGAAGTTGTCTTGATGGATTAGGGTATAGGCTGATTGTAAAGGGGGTAGAGATGGTGCGAAGGAGGAAAATAGAGGCTCATGAGTATTGGATCCATAAGAAAAATTCAAGGTATGGATATATTATAGTTGGACTTAATATAAATATTAGCATTCTTGTGAGCATGTGCCGGGTTACAATGACCCTCAGGTGTTGAAGCATCAAAGAAGATGTTAGAAGAAGGCATAAGGGAGATCCTCAGTGCAGGGGAAGTGTGAATCAGTCCAAGCAAGCTTAGAACTCTAAATAAGACATCTAGGAGGTAGGTATTCAATAAGAGGAATAAGAAGAAACTGGTATAGTCCTGTACTACATTTTAGAAGTTCAGATTTCAGAGGTTCCACTGCACTCTGCATTTCATATTTCAGTGGTTGTTTTGCATAAGCCTAGTTCTGAATTTGGGATTTCAGAGGTTAACAATTGCAAAACAAGGTCCAACTTTCGCAACTGGTTTTTAGCCCTCCAAAGTTATTATTTCCATTTTATCAAGTTGTTGTGCTCTTGATGAAATCTCAACCTTCGGAGGCACATACAAAGCACAATTGGCTACTCCATTTATCCAAACAACCCATTCTCTAAGTTGTAGACCATTTCTTTCACTCATTCCCATTCATTTTTCTTTCCATACCTTCCATTTTCCTTCCATCCATGAAGTTGTGCAATCATGACTTTCTCATCATGGAATTCACACTTACAACAGAATTAGTGCTATTTATAACCATCTCCAAGTTATTATGACACACATTTATAACAATGTTATAGACAAGATCAATAATATGCATATCCATGTGAGCAGGATTCAAGTCAGTTTGGTTATTTACCAAATTATGGAGCTATTCAAGAGCAAGAATATGCAGATTCTGGAGGTCACCCTACACTTGGAGATAAATATTTTTAGAGAAAGGTTCAATAATTAGAGCATAACATGGTGTAAATAAGGATTAAAGAGATGAAAAAGGCAACCCAGATTGGTTTCAACATTCCATACCTTTTGACTGGATCTATACCAGGTGAGTTTGATCCTCGACAAAAGATCCATTGGATAATTGAGACATTGCTTGAAATTGGAAAATGGATTAAGAAGAGGGAGGTTTATGAGTATGATGCTAATCATTCCTGTCAATGTAAAAATCTTGCATCGTCATTATACAACCCTCTTCCTATTCCTCAATATATGCAATCTCAACTTGAGCCTCATTTTTACAACCTTCTGGATGTTGCCCCTATAATTAATTCCATTTCTTCATCTCCTAACTTTCCACCCCATCTTGAAATTTCTGCTCCTTTCTCTTCTGAAATTCCTTAACCTCCTCAAAAGTAAAGAATTACACCTCTTCCATCATCCCAAACAATGGAAAAAGTAGTAGAATCCCAACCCATCCCTCCTCTTGATTTCCCAAATTCATTTTGGGAGGAACAAAATCAAAATATCAGTCAAGGGAAAGAAAAAGCTGAGGATCCTAGTAGAGATGAACTTGCAAAAAAATTAAAGGAGTGGGCTGTAAGATTTAATATTACTCAAATCCCACTCATGACTAATCCTCCAGCTAGGCTTGAAGTTCAAGAGCAAGTGGTGAAGATTGAATGTGCACAAGAACAAACACAAGTTGTAAAGTTAGCTGTGAAGGAGCAAGAGTTAGCTTCAAATCCATAAAAAGAGGAGCAAGTTCAAGCAAATGAAGGAAAACTCCCAAGTGTGCAAGTTGTTTTGGGTGAATGCAGTGATGTTCATTGCCTTTCCTATCAAGAGATTTCAACACTCTTGGAAGGTTGTGTTTCCCTACCAATAAAACCATCAATTGCTGGAAGGTTGTGTTACCCTACCAAGAGCTTCATGCCATGGAAGAGAACCATACAAATTTAGAGGTCTTGAGCACTAAGCAAGCCATGCAGGAGATTTCAAATCCTTCTCCCTCCCCATCCTTTCAAAAATATGAATTTTTGGATGAATTTGAGCTTTCAAATTTTATGTTTGAGGATGAAGAAGACCATGGTGAACAAACTACCAATCAAGAGGACACAATGGAGGAGGTTGAACCTTTAACACAACTAGATAGTGAAGGGGAAAATTATCTATTAGATTTAGAGGAGTGTTTTGGTGGAGAAGAGCCTACAGAGCTAATTAATTTTGTTATCCCATCATCTATCCTTCAACACAAATTTCCTATTGTCATGCAAAAGGGCATTCAAGAACACCTTGCTTCTCATAACGGACCTCTTGAATCAAGATTGGAGGAGTTGAATATTCCATGTCTATAATTGGCCAAAGAAGAGAAAATAAACAAGGATGACACTACTTCCATACTAGTCATTAATGCAGAAGATCAGTTGTCTGTAGATGATCCACAAGGACAACAACAACTCACATACAATAACCTTTTCTAGGAATGTCTGCAAGAAGACTTCCTTATTGAAGTTGAGGCTTAGAGTAGCGGGTAAATCCAATAGATCAGACCATGCCCCATAAGGTACTTGGCTTCATTGGAGCCAAAGGAAGAGCCACAACTGACCATGCTTACTTTTGAGCATAAAGATGAGCCTCATAACCACCATGGACCAACTCTAACACCTCCAGGAGTCCATTATAAATCACTCGAAAGAGGTGTTTTTCTTGTTTGTTGCTAGTTTCTTGGGTTCTAAAATGGAATACCAACTCCAAGATAGTTTTCCATTGTTATCAATAGCCATGTTTAGTGCCAAATCATACACATGATTGCAAATTTTGAGAAAGGGGAGTTATTTATCCTTACCAGTGGCAGGATTTGTTTGAGCTTCTCATTTCTTTGGTTAGTGTAGGGTAGGAATAGGTTTGCTTTCCGCAAAATAAGTGCTTGTACACAATCTGCATGTCCTACTTGGGGCATGTATGATTTTTATTTTTTTATATAGTTTTGTCATGTGTTTGCTCCAGCATAGTTCACCATGTTCTGGGAGGTAGGAAGTGTTATTGGGAAAAGGCTCAAACTTTTAGGGATCTTCAAGAAATTCCAAATGCAGGGCAACTAAATTAGATTAGGGAAAGAATTAAATGTTTTCCATTCTGTTGAATCTATAGATCAGTCATGATTTGAGCTTCTAATTCCTCTTACAAATTC
Organism: Taxus chinensis; assembly: GCA_019776745.2. Taxonomy (NCBI): domain Eukaryota; kingdom Viridiplantae; phylum Streptophyta; class Pinopsida; order Cupressales; family Taxaceae; genus Taxus; species Taxus chinensis. The sequence goes on from CM034149.1 coordinate 101,268,652, forward strand.
AAGAAATCATCCTCTGGGGAAGCCTTCATCCAGTTCAATCAAGGTCCTCCTAGGTTTTGAGAAGAAGATCAACCTCAAAATTTCCTTGCTCATTCCTTGAATCTGTCTCAATTGAAAATATTATGAGTTTGTAGGAAACTCTAAATTTTAATAATGTTTCAACAACATTTAGCAAGGGGAAATCAATTTTAACAAGTAATCACAGGTGTTTCCCAAATCAACAAGTGTTTCCAAGCTCTGCAAGGTTGAACATTAACCAAGGAATCAGTTTGGTCTAATCTCTTAGACTTGGAAAAATCAAGTTTTGAGGACAAGTTTCAAGGCCTTATTTTTTAGTCCCCAATAGATCAACTTGTAGAGATGAAGAAGGAAAGAATGTTTGGATTAAAACAATTTTCCACTCACACAAATTTTAAGATTTTCCTAGAAAAATTGGAAAATTCAAGAAAACTGGGCAACCACATCTAACAGGCAGATGTCCCCATAAGTTGCTAGAATTGTTATCCATTTTTACCCCTAGGAAAAATGGAAAACATGAGTAAATTGAGCCTAGGGACTTGACAGAGCTATGTGAAGGAATCCAGGAGTGTTTCAGGTGAAAATCAAGCTTTGGGTGCATTTGCAATGTCTTGGAAAAAATCAAGATCATTTGAGACATTTTTTCCTCTTTTGAGTTTTGAAGGACTTAGAGTTTTCCTAGAGTAACAAAACGGGCTCTAGTTGGCCCACACTCAGCAAAAATGGCAGAAAACATGTAACGAGCCCCAAGACACTTCGTCCAATCCCCATTAGTCCACTAATGCAAGAAAATTTGAAAAAAACCAAAATCAGGCAAAAAATTAGGATAAGGGGTCAAGATTTGGCCTCTGAGCCAAAATAGCTCGCCGAGCATCTTGGCGAGCTGGTAGGCATGTGAGGGGAGGCAAGCTAAGCATATTTCGTCAAGCTATGAAAAAGAGTGAGTAGGGCAGGCTCGAGCTGTTTGGGGAGTTAGCGAGTCATGGGTCATGAGCAAGTTCAAACTTCGCGAGGTTAACATTTGGTGGGTACAACACAAGTTGTCAGGCCAAGGGACTTGACAATGGCCGAGTCAGTAGTAAGTGACAGGGCCAAGAGAAGGGTTCACTAGGTTAACTTGGTGAACTAGGGAGATGTGAAGTAGGAGATGTGGCCCAAGGGTTGGTGGCACCTCGGCAAGCTAAGAAGAAAAGGTTCAGTGATGTAAGAAGGGACCTGTTATCCAAAATTCACCCCCAGGGTAATGTTGATAACATGCATTAAATTCTTCGGTCTCGAGCAAGATAGATTGATTCAAGGCAAAAAATCATGTTTCTGGGGTCCCCTCGGTTTTTTTTTTTAACTCTCCTGTCCAAGAAGAAAAGAGCAAGTTCTAAAAAAGGGTGAAAAATTTGCAAAAAACAAGCTTGGGGCAGAAAAAATCATGAAAATTGGCTAAGTCCTAGTCCAGGCGGTCCTTGGGATAGTTGGGACGTCGGGGCGCGAACCGGCTGAAAAGCCTCCAGGCGGTCCACGCAGCAATTGGGACATTTGGGCCGTAGGTACGCACGGGACGTGAAAAGCTGATTCAGCCGAAAAAGGGAAAAAATTGCCTAAGTCTTTGTTTCACACAGTTGGGACAGTTGGGACAAAAGTACGCGAAAGACGCGGATCGGCCGGTTTGCGCAAGTCAGTCCATTTCGGGCGGTTCGGAGAAATTTTTTCCAGGAAGTCCGGGACAGTTGGGACAAGAGTACATGGAGGACGCGGACTGGCCGGTTCAGCCGAAACAGAGAATTTTTGTTTGGGACATCTGGGCCAAAAGTATGTGCAGGACGCGGAGAGCCGAAAGAGCCGAGAGCGAATGGAAATGTGCCACGTGTCTTCGCCTCAAAGAGGGACAGGGAAGCCCGAATCAGGTGGATCGAAGAAATTTGTCCCAGATAGTTTGGGACATTCGAGCCAAAAATACGCGAGGGACGTGAAGACCCGGAAAATCCGCCAACGAATCAAAATGTGACGCGTGTCACAAGGGGAGGCGCAATAAAAATTTTGACTAAGTGTTTTTGGGCCCAAAAGTTCAAAGGGCGAGGTTTGAAGGGTCGACCCGCGCCAATAGACACAGGACACATGTCCTAAGGTGGGGGAAGTGTGAAACTTGGGGAGGACTTAGAAAATTTAGCAAAAGGTTTGACCGAAAAACTAAAAGGTAAAGGTTTTCTCCGCGCCCCTGTCGACGAACCAAATGATGCCATGTGTCCCAAGTGGCGGGGCGCGGGGGGAAAATGAATTTTTTTCCAAAGTGTAAGAAAATTCAAAATTTTCAAAGGGAAACCTGCGGGAGGCCTAGGAGAGAGAATTACTCGGCCAATCAGCACCCAACACGTGTCATCCAGGTGGTAGAGCGTGGGAAAAAATTCAAAGATCCGTTTTTTGGGCCATTTTTGCCCTAAAACTTTAGACCCCCATATCTTTTGATCCAGAGCTCGGATTTGCACGTTATTTATATCATTAGAAAGCTTATGAAATTTTCTATAGGATTCCATGGTCAATCTCTAATTTTGGTTCAGTTTGGAGAGATAAAATTCAAAAATGTTTCTGGTACGTATTCATGGCCAGAAGTGACATTTCAGCGACCAAATTTAATACAGAATGGGTCGCACTCTCCTCCCATTTGGTCAAAATGATAGGCTATGGGTTTGTAAGGTCCTCCATGCTGATTTAATGCATTTATAGTCAATGAGGAATGGGCTCCCACGTTTTTGTACGTTTTCTCTCTCATGGGCTTGACCCATGCAATGTAAAAGCCATATTTGGCTCATTTTGGAGGGATGATTACAAGTTGTTCATCTTTTCGGCTCTGCCCTCCCTTCTTTTCTTCTCCAGGGTTGAAAATGGAGTTCAAACCTCCTCCCTTGCTCTGTAATGGTTTTTTTTCCTTTTACTATTGAAATGATGTTCTGTGCAAACTTCTGAAGCAACAAAAACGTGTTTTGTGATGCATCTGTCCATCCTTGCTCGTTTTTCGCTTGTTCTCTTCTTGCCTCTCTTCATTGCAGGTATTTTTGCAAGTTTGAATGTTCATTACAGGTCTGGAGCTATGTTCATGGAGTTTTGGGACATTTTCTGTGTGAAATCTATCCTTGGGCCTATGATGCATCTGTCCATCCTTCTCATTGCTCACCTCTCCTTGTTCCATGGCAGTTTTGATAGATGTCTAACATTCTCCTTCTCTGGTGTATCACCGTTTTAGTGTAGGATTTTGCTGTTTTTCCCTTTTCTCTCTCTCTCTCTCTGTCTCCTTGGCATGGTTAGATTAGGTTTAGATTAGCTTGCTTGCACTGGAATAGCTTGTGGCAGGTAGTTTAGGAGCAGGAACCAGCCTTCTTTGGAGATTCCTTTCTCATTTCTGCAAGTCCCACACTTGAAGAAAGGTTTCAATGTTATGCAATCACACTGGATGCTAGAGTGATCAACCTAGAAATCTGATCAACATCCGGGGGTGCTGTGATTTGGCACTAATAAGACCCTTGCGAGTTGAATGGGCAAGAACAAGTGAGCCAATCTTATGGCTTGGGCTATGCATGCAAATTCAACAAGGCGAAGGTGAGTTCATCACGGGGTATGTCGGTTATGCATCAGTGTTTGAGTGTGGTGAAATAATTTGGGTTTTCAGATATTTTGGGGTGTTGTGCATGCATTGGTGGATGAGATCTCCGATGCAACAAAAGTCTAAGCTCTGACAAGTTATTTCAAAAGTTAACTCGAGTTTAGGGTCAATGAACTCACCGCATCGAAGTTTCGCAATGTCAGGTTTTGGAGTTTTGAGGGCGAGTTGGTGAAGTGCATTGTGGAATCTCTGAAGTTTGATGCTGAAGTGAGATGGATGAGGTGTTTTTGGATTTCAAAGGGAGGATCTTTCGGAGATCAGGAACTCACGTGCATCTACATTTTCAGAGGTCTCCGATTTGGTCGGGGTCAACCACCGAGTTAACTTGTCATTTGGTGAGGTGGCGGTCAAGTCAACTCTGGGGTGTGGAAATCAAAATGAGTCATTTGTGGAACACAACGTGAGACTCAATCAATGCAAATCACTCGACCAATGAGGAGCTCGATGCGACGAGTATTATGGGGAGTTGTTTTAGGGGATGGTCTAACCATGTGGAGCATGGGAGGAAGGAAATGGTGGGTGCTCACCATGGATGAAGTTGAGCTTGGGGAGCCAGCTCGCCGAGCTAGTAGGTAAGTTGGCTGGTGAGATGTCAACTAAGAAAACCCCATAACCCCCATACATGTAGATTCTAGCATGTAGGTCCCCCAAGCGTACAAGGATGCCTTTATAAAAAAATTAATGCATTATTTTAATAAAATTAAAAGAAAATATTAATGAAGGCATGGTGGGGGGTTTCTTGGAGAATAAACAATGATGCAAGCAAGCATGAGTACTTGTAGGGGGGCCATACTCTGCCGCAATCATGCCTAATTTTTAGGAAATTCTCTCTCCTTCTCCTCTCACTCAGAAATTCTATAAATGGTAAAGGGAGGAAAAATTGAAAAAGAGTTAGACATTTTTTATACTGCTCCCTCTTCTTCTCAGCTAGATTGTTGTGAATTTGGGGCTTCAAGCCTTCATTATGAGCATTGTAATGGGGAATTCTTACCTCTTTTTGCTATAATGATGTATTGTGCACGTTATTAGAGTAACGAAAATGATGTTTTATGATTAATTGTCTATCCTTGCATAAATTTACAGTGCTTTCGCTTACCTCCCCTCATGCTTGTAGGCATACTGTGCAACGTTTTTCTCTCATTGCATGCTTGGAAGCTATTGTGCTTAAATGGAAATGGTGTATTGTATGTAATTTGGTTTGGGATACTTATCTATCCTCTTCAATTTCATATTTCTCCATTTGTAGGATGAGAATTTATCTAACCCCTTCCCTTGGTGCTAGCACCCCCTTAGCAGAGGATTTCCCTTTTCATGTAGTCTCTCTCTCCCTGTCTCCTTGGAAGTGTTAGGATAGGCTTATTTAGGTGTTTTTCTTGCATTAGGAGTAGTTGTAGTAGTAGGATTAGAAAGAGGAAGTTAGCCTTCTCTAGAGGTCCATCTCAAGTTTGCAAGTCCCACAACTTGAGAGATGGTACCCATGTTACCCAATCACACCGAATGCCTCAGTGACAAAAACTAGTAATTCAGGGGGTGTTGTGATTTAGTGATAACAAGATCATTGGTGTCAGGGTCAAAGTTAAATGGGTAAGCATTAAATACTTGGTAAAAAATCATGTCAGTTTGATCATGTAATGAGCCATTAAGACGCAAGTTGTACATACCCATGGGATACTCCTTATCAGTGAAGGATGGTTATGGAAATCCATGTGCATACCAATGAGTGAGATTTTACGTATAACAAAGAAAGGAATTATTGCAAATGAATACACGACAAAAAGGCATAGGAAATGAGATATCAATATGATTAGGATCTAATGTACCCCTATATAAGCAAGCCAAGACTGCTAGTGTGAGTGGAGAAGAGCGAGGAGTGCATGATAGATAGACATTAAGATAGAAGACACGTAAACCATAAGCAACAATAATAGTAATCAAGCCATAATATAGATGAGGATGGTGAGTAGGAGGAAAAAGGTCCTCAAAGGTGAAAGTGAGTTGAACTAGACCATCATGTGAGCATATAGTGACATCGCAAGTAAGATCGAATGGAATATGTTTTCAATAGGAATTATTCATGAAAAATGTGCATGTGAAAGGGGATCATAGTGATGGAGGTGGAATATGAGAAGGTGAAGGAGCTAAAGCAACTTTCGGTGTAGAGACATGAAAGGAACGATAACCAGATCGTACCAAGCCAAGAACACATATGCTAATCAAACACCACGATCTATAAGATGAAAGCAATTCACCAGAATAACTGTACATAAAACCTTTGCAAATAAATGAGAAGTAATATCATATATTATTATAGAACTCAATGCAATACATTGAGAATGGGCCTTGCTTAAATAGGCAAGGAATAACAATCTAAGAACCAGTCAAGGTCGTAGATCAAGCCATATATCAAGAAAATAACTAGTCATCAAAGAATTAGTCAAGACCGTAGATTTAGGAGAGAACTATACATCAAAGATCTAGTCAATACCATAGATCAAGGAAATAACTATACCTAACAACTATATAATATCTCCTAATATCTAAATAAGATAAAAGAAATATTCACACACATAAGTGGGTGAGGATAAATACAATAAAGGTAAATAATGTACCTAGGTGAAAATGAGCTAAGGTAAATACCTGCTCTAACAGCCCCCCCTCAAGTGAAGCTAGCGGCCAAAATAAAAGTGTCATGTCCACAATATGAGTCTCGGCAACTAGGCCGGATGAGGTACTCATGTACAATAATTGGGAAAATGGGACACCGCAAGGTACCCAAAACCAGTAACAATAAAGTAAAGAGAGTAAAGACCCGATCCAAGGCATCCTAAGAAGCTCAGCTCAAAAAATTCGTACAATACTAAAGAATTTTGGTGTGCACTATGGTCTAAATCCACTGCTTGATCACAAAACTCAAAAATAACTAACACTGGGATCCACCAAAATAGCTCTTTACAAGGAGATTGTTAACAGAGTGATGTTGAAAGTGCAAAAAAAATACCAAACATAATTTGATCAACTACTGCAAATAGGTGTGCCACGATCCAAGAACAAAAAGCAAAGCAACAAGGTAAGTACACAAAATCCAGAGTGTCACAATCCAAGAAAAGCCAAGGTAACAAGGCAAGGACACGAAACCTGAAGAAGCAGGATCAACACCACACCCTCCCATACTGTTGAATGGGTGGAGTGATGCTACAAATATGTATGAGTTGTGAAAAAAACTACTCAAACACTGAAAAAATAACACTAGAATGCACCAAAATAGATCCCCCACAAGAGATACTGTCAACATGTCAAAAGTGTCAAAAATATAGATACAAAATCTCTCAACAAACAAGAGAGATACACTACACCTGCTAAAGAAAAATGCTCAAAACAAGAAGCATCACAATGCATAAGGTATAGAAAGTGGAGCAAGAGGCCGAATGGTGGAGGAGCCACGCCTATAGAGTCCTCTCAATAAATGCCTATGTTGCCACCATGAGTGATCATATATCCACCCCAAATCAACACAGATGGATGAAGAAGATGCCTGCATATGACTTGGTGTAAAATGCACAATGGGTGCATGCAAAAGAACATCAGAACGTGTGTCAGGTTGATCATGTCTGACAGCTGAAATCTCAGGTTTCTCAATTCTGAGTGAAGGTGCATAACTCATGTGTTGCTCATGATCCTAAAAAAAAGTCGAGTGAACAAAAAAAGAAGCTTTGTCAATGTGTGATCCCAATGAAGTATCTTCTTAAAAAACCAATGTCATGATAAGAATTCCACTTAACATGTGGAATAGATGAAACAATACCCTGTGAATGTCTGTCAATGACTCCTCTAGTGAAACCCTATAGAATAGAGCATGCAAAGAATTGAATGCAGTGGTATGCTTCTTAAAAAATCCATGCAGCTGAGCAGAAGTAGGATACACAACATGTGGTACTGTAATAGGCACAGATATGGAAGAGCATGCAGTAACAAGCGTCACAGGTTTAGACGCATCAAAAGCATGTTCAGGCTCAAAGACTAGCAGATCAATGTCAGTGGGTACAAGAGCAACAATTGCAAGTGGACTAAGAGCATGGATATGGTTGTCCACAATATGATGGTGATTTTTTAGGCTAGCAAGTTTGTTTTGCAGGAAGTGTATTATTGTATCCTTATCATGAATGAGTGATTGTAGAAGAGAATTTCACTTCTTAAGTGATCTATTTTCTTCCACAAATTTTGCAATATCCTCTTGAATTCCACATACATTAGAGAAAAAAATATGATTCTCAAAATTCCATGATAGGTACAAATTGTAACTTCCAAAAATTTAGGACGTCGGGCTCATCCGATAATTGCATCCACAATTGATTACAACACTCCTCCATATTAGGCACTTTATAATTATAGTGTAAGTCTCAAAATAAATATTTGCAATGGAAAGAGCATGAAAAAATAAACACTTTTGCAAAAAATGGCACTCAAAACTGAGTTACCGAGCAAAAGATACAAACTTTTCAATATAATACTCTGCTATTTATTTTAGTTGCCACTAAAACAAAATAAATTGTTTTTGCCTTCGCCACACAAATAAAATTAAAGGGGGCTGAATTTTAGCACCTACTAGAAGGAATCACAAGTTTTAAGCCCTCATATGACCATACCATCTGTGGACCCCTGTCACATGTTTTCGAAAAAAAGGAAAGACAGTGACCTTTATTGCCGAAAATAGCAACCTATGGATTTTCCCGAAATAGCAAACACCATGCACAACATCCGTGGACCCCTGCCAAAAAAGGAAAGATCTGGAAACCTTCCTATGCGTAAACCGAGAAAAATATGCCACAAAAGAAAATTGCTCTGTGTAGATCTCGAAAAACCTAACAGACCCAAAAAATTAATCCCATGATCTCTTTTTTGGTGGGCACAAATCTTGAGGTGATCCAATGTGCTTCTCTGCAACAACAAAAAAACCACAAAAAATGACTGTCCTGCAGAAACGACTCGAGTTTATAATCGATCTTAGGGTTTTCATGCCTTCCGGATCCAATGGAAGCCTTTGTTTTCCATAAAAATGCATGCAGCAACAACATACGACCAAATCCCAAATATATGAATATACAATGAATTTATTTACAAAATAAAACTTACAAATGGATGTCAACAACAATCTCCTACTCTGATACCATGAAAGGAACGATAACCAGATCATACCAAGCCAAGAACACAGATGCTAATCAAACACCATGATCTATAAGATGAAAGCAATTCGCTAGAATAACTTTACATAAAACCTTTGCAAATAAATGAGAAGCAATATCATATATTATTATGGAACTCAATGCAATACATTGAGAATGGGCCTTGCTTAAATAGGCAAGGAATAACAATCTAAGAACCAGTCAAGGTCATAGATCAAGCCATAAATCAAGGAAATAACTAGTCATCAAAGAACTAGTCAAGACCATAGATTTAGGAGAGAACTAGACATCAAGGATCTAGTCAATACCATAGATCAAGGAAAGAACTATACCTAACAACTAGATAATATCTCCTAATATCTAAATAAGATAAACGAAATATCCACACACATAAGTGGGTGATGATAAATACAATAAAGGTAAATAAAGTACTTAGGTGAACATGAGCTAAGGTAAATACCTACTCTAACAACTTACCTAGGGAATTATTCATGAAAAATGTGCATGTGAAAGGAGATCATAGTGATGGAGGTGGTATATGAGAAGGTGAAGGAGCTAAAGTAACTTCTGGTGTAGATACATGCCCCTGATAAACAATCGTAGCAGTAGTAGTGGAAGGGGGAGGCGTAGATGTAGTTGGCACAAAATCGATCATGCAAATGACACCCTCGAGTGGTGGTAAATGTGGCGACTCGTCGATAGGTTGCACATCATTGGTAGTATCAGACCTTGGAATAAGAAGCGAGGTGTTGGGATCATGGTTACAATATTTGTATGGATGACAGTCATGAAAAATAGTATATTTGATGCCTTTATGAATTAATTTGACACAATGATGTACTGTAGAGGTAACAACCTGCATGGCATGAAGCCATGGTCTACCGAGTAAATAGTTATATGAAACAAGGAAATCAATAACAAAGAAAAGTGTGTTGAGGGTTTTAGGGCCATCTGTAACAGGTAAAGTATTGTGTCCTAAACATGGGTGAACAAACCCGTCATATGCATGTAAAGAAATATACATGAGGGATTAATATTAGCCACACAAAGACCTATCTTTTCAAGGAATGACATAGGACATAGGTTAAGATCAAACCTATTGTCAATTAAAGTACGCTTGATACCCATGTTATATATATGAATCATGATGTGTAAGGGTGGATCATTGCCAAAGATAAAAAGATCAACATGAGGATTAGATGGGAAGACAATATGTTGAGAAAAATGCATCAACAAAAGATTGATAAACAACATCGGGATGCATATCAAGTGGAATGCGAGTAGTGGAAAGGAGATCCTAGACTCTATGCCTTAAATTAGGATTAGAAAGCAAGAATTCATTGATTGAAATGCTCATGATGATAAGATAAGAGGGAGTTATCGAATGTCGGGTTCACCAAAATGATTAAACTAAAATAGAAATATAGTAGTCTAATATGATGTTATGGGAGCAGTAAATAAATGAATAAATGTAATACTAAAAATACCCAAACAAACTGAGCAATGTAATGTAGAGACCCTAAGTACAAAGAGGGTAGAAGAACTTTAGCTGATTCGCAGTGGAGTTGGGGCAGGACCAAATCTCTGACTGATTGAACAGGAATAAAGAAGTGTCACACAAAAGCCCTAGAAAATGGAGAATTGGATCAATAGGCTAGACTGGGGCACCTGGAAAGGGATGGGAGCTCCTAGGGTGCCTTGGTTTGCAATCTGGGCACCCTGGTCTGCGGAAATGACTAGAGAACCTATCCTGAGGTGTCACTGAGTGCTCCCCTGTGTTCACCTTTTGCTGCGTGTATGTCATTGTAGGATCACCAATGTTGCTGTAGACCTGCAATAAAAGAATCACCTACAAAACCCTAGACAAAGCATTAAAACCCTAAAAAAAGAAAGATGCATATGAAGGGGTCATACTATCCTCAATGGCCACAGTGGTGGGATTATAACTGAGTGTTGCACTACATCTCAGATCGACTGTAGTTATAGGTTTCTGTGTGTAATTGTGCCCTAGGTTCTCTTGTGCCAGTCGCACTTTGTGAGTAGTGAACAATAACTAGATGTGTAATGTAAATAAGTGGTGCATAGAATAAAATTAACTACCCTTCTATGAAGTGTGATGTAGATGAACCAACTTTTCCCCTTGTGATGGAGCTAAATGGAGCTAAATGGTGCTATAGATGCCTTGGATGGATGCAACCTTATGTGGAGATAATAATGATTAGTGCTTGGTCCCTCATTATGGTTTCATAACTTTATATTTATACGGTTCTCTTGTTCTAATTTCATAATTAACCCCAAAAAGGTCAACCAACAAAAAGATAGAAAGCTCAAATGGCAAGAGAGTGCCCAAAAAGTGAGAGTAAAGTGTCAAGAGGATCAGGGAGCCCGAGAGGGGAGGGCACATGTGGTGCCCCAATCAGAGCAGAGAAAACACAATATTAAAATATAGATTGTGCAAGTGTGGGTGCAAGATTGAAAGTAATGACAAAAGACAAAGTAAAATGGCCAAAGACATGGGTTAATTAATACTCTTTTTCACTCAAAAACCATATGAATAGTAGTATGAGACCATGACTAAATAATTATCCAAAGTGTGTGATTTAGTGTCTGCACTCATACACATTTCAGGAGGTATGAGAATATGATGCATGATACATAAGACTCTACAGGTATCATCTTACCTAGCGGCCTTACTAACTTGGAGGTATCTTTTACACTATCAGGTGTTATTTTTTCATTTCTTACACAATAAAATTTCACATATTAGTAATGCATATCGTATGTTGTGATATATGTCATTTCTTTGTATTTTTGGGAATAACACATGTGGATTGTGCAGGACTGATATATATTGTTCCATGCACCTATTGGATATGGTTTATTCTCTATCATTACACATTACATTACTTATTTTCTTATCTTGTGTGTGAGTCCCTTATCATTCTCTATGTGTGTATATGAAACTCTTGTGTCCCTTGTTTATGACCTCAATTGCCTTTATTTGTGTGAAAATTAACCCTTATTTGTGTGTGCAACACAATTGTGTCCCTTGTATACAACCCTTGTCCTTCTCTATGACATTATTTGTGACATTGATTGTTATATTTGTATGCTTATGTGCTTCTATATTTTTATACTTGTATGCTTGTTGTGTATGTTATCTCCTTGTGCCATGATTTATATCGTGATTTTTTTATAGGGCCAATATCTATATGATGACAACCTATAATTATCTTATATGTGATTTGTAGACATCCCAAATATGTCACTTGAAAATCATTTCTAAACCAAATAAATCCTATTATCCCCCTTCATCAATTAATTAAACCATCCCCAATTCATCACACATCCCAAAAAATCCCATGACCACTTAATCACAACTAATTACTCCTATTCACTCTTAAGTAACCCCTAATCCTATTTTTCCATTATCCTACATCTACTAAAATAAAATAACCTACACCAGCTAAAATCTATATAAAGGACATTTAAAATGCACATTAGGCACCATCTCTTATGCAAACTTTCCATTTCTAAAAACCTTAACGAATTTGTAAATTCTTCTATTTTGGGAAATTTTCTTGCCGCCTCCTTCTCCGTACAAGCATGTTACCTAATATTGCATGAGCATCCATATCCATTGAATAAAATCCATGTAAAAAGGAGACGTTTTACATCTTATTTTGTTTATGCATTGGTTTTCCCTTCCTATGATTTATCTTGAGGTGCTATGCTTGGTTTTAGAATAGGTTTTTCTTGGTGTCAATTCCTATTTTGAAGTCTTTAATTTTCTTGAGGTTTTCAGGTTGTATGGTTGTTGAGTTGTTTTTGTAAGTACATGAATACCATCATGTTGTCAAAATTTCAGCTTTGCCATTAATCTTATAGGTTTTCATAAGTTTTTCTCAAAATTTCCATATGTATATAGATTAGTGTCTCCATTATGTGTGTCAGCATATTTTTCTTTGATAACAATGTTGTTTACACCCTTTTTAAGATTATTAGATTGTTAGATTTGTTATAGAGTACACACCAATAAAAAGGAATGTAACGTTAGGAAATTAGGAGCTATTTTTATTAATTAAATGACATCAAAATAATGTATTGGTTCTTACAATGAATGAATACAAGATCAAATATATAAGAGGAAGAGAAAATTATTTATATAGAGTTGTAAAGGAGAGATATGGGAACGCAGACTAGAGCATCTAGGAGTGTAAAGACTAGATAAGCTTCACTTATAATACTGTGACCTGAAAATACCCTGGTGAAGGGTTATACAACATGGTCCAGATGTATAATTTGTCCTTGCCCCTTCTATACAGTATTGTATACCTTCATAATTAGGTTCTATAAATTTTTTGGGTCCTTCAATGGCCTAAAAATTTACTTCACTATCAAACCATAGTTGTCACACAATGCCAAAACCATATGTAATTACTTGAATCACACCAAAACCATAACCATAGTTGAAGAGCTTGCAAAAAGGTTAATTTTTGGGTTGAAGTGGAATTTGTGGACCACCTACATTGGCACTAATCTTAAATGGAATCAAACCACTTGGAGTTATTTACCTACCATGTAACATCTATATGAGTGCAACTAGTTCGTAACTTGAACAAATTTTGATCACGTTTGATAGAATTGTGCTCTCACCAAGACTTGGAAGTGGGGAACTTGGTGTGCTTAGATTTGAGGGAAGCTAGAATCATTGATTTAGTTGAGTGCTTAGTAAATTTATTAGTGGCTTCCCTAATTGATGTGTATAAGATTTGGGGAATTTAGGGATCCTTAAGTTCCTTTTGTGAGTATTTTAAGTGAGTGTGTCTATAGAATTCCATGTGCTTTCTAGGTGAGTAAATGAGGTGACGTTAACTTGCATATATAAGAATATGAAGATAAATTATCATGATAAGGCTGACCTAGGAAGATGAAAAGAAACAAAAAATGATATTATATTGAAAATAGAGTTGGAAAATGAGTCGGTGTAGAACTGTACAAGTCGGTTGGGATCAAATTATACAACTTGATTGAACTGTATGGTTTTGGACAAAGAAGAGCTAAGTGAAATCTAAAAGTTGCATCATGGAAAGAAGAATGTATTAATATTAAGATATTTTTGACACATAGGTATATGAAAATGAAATTTAAGAAAGATATGTAAATGTGCACTGAATGGAGATAAGATGTAGGTGTTTGCCTTAGCCTAGAAGCACAATTGCAATAAGCAGTGTCAAAATTGTAAATTGCCAAATTTGAGTATTTAAAAACACATATAAGCATATATATATTGTATTTGAACCATTTTTATGAAGGTCACCTAAAAGGGTCATATTGTCATGTAAAATGACTAGCCCAAAAATGTAAAACTTGAGGCATGATAATTAAGCCATAATGTGAAATCTTGCTTCCAAATCTTCCATAATCACTCTTTTGACCAACCTGCATCCTGTGACACCTTGATCCCAGACCTAAATATGGTACTAATGAAATTTTCAAACACGTATAAATTTTCAAATAAGTGCTATAAATATCATCAGAATTCAGATGATTGAATGAAGTTTGGAGGAAGACTAGTCTTGGTGTAAGCCAAGAAAGGCCAATTTTGATCATTTCAGAGCCTGTGTGTAACCCCCAGAAGATTTTTGAAAAAGTATTAAGTATCCACAGGTGGTATCAGAGAGCCTTGAAGGTTTTAGAATAAATTTATGAATATTTAGGAAATTTTTGGTCATTCAAGGACAATTTTCTCAATAACAGGTTTTCAGGTGCAAGGAATGAGCACTCTTGTGATGAAACTCAACTTCTCCAGATAATTATGGGAGCTCTGTAAAGAGTTAGAAGGAAAACAAGTAGGCACCAGAAATCTTGAAGAATTATCTACAAATTGATAACATTAATGTTTCTCTAAGGATTGAAGGTTTCATGAAAAATTATAAATACTGCAGTCGTCTCTCGTTATCCCCAAAAAAGGGGTCTTGTTTTTTGAGTTTTAGGTAGAATAAAGTTCTTAAAATTATTCCATTGGTATTACAATGTGTTTTGGATTAAAAATAATATAATACCCTAAAATATCATCCTAAGTCTCCAGGGTGAAGAAAGTGAGTTTTCAAGCTATTTTTGGTCATTGGAATGAAAATTGGATTTCTATTTATAGCTAAGGCACACTTTTGACCTCCTTGTGTCCCTATTTTTCCCTTAATAACATGGGGGACATGAGGGACACAAAAGTGCACCCTAATTATCCTCCCATAGGTGCACTTTGGAGAACTTGGTGTCCCGTGTGTTCCATTTGTCCCTTGGGACAACGAGGCATGAGTGAAACAAAAGCGTGCCTTCACTCACTCACCATGGGAAAATTTTTGTGTCCCTAATGTCCCCCATGTCCCCAAGGGGAAATAAGGGACAAGAAAGTATACCCCTTTCTCAAACCAATCCCTCAAACACCCATATGACCTCTCTGTGCTCTGTAAACCTGTTTCTCAACCCCTTTCTCTCATCCATCCTTTCTCCCTTATTTCCAATTGCTTCACATCCTCGCCATGGGTGAAATTTTGTGTCCCCATTATCCCCATTTTCTAGGGGGGTGTGGGACAATAAAATGAGCCTATGAGCAAGCTTAAGCCCTGGACCTCCATGCGATCTATCCCAGTTATTAAGTGATGTTCCTCAACCCCCTCATCACTCACACTTTCTCCCATGCCACCACTTATCTCCGTCCTAATCCTATGCACACATTGGAGTACCCATTATCCTCAGTGTCCCTGATGGAGCTCAAACTTGTACCCATCCCATATCAAGATGAAGTGGAGTGTTGAGGTAACATGGGATTGTCTCCAAGTGTTGGGACCTCTTGAGACATACCTCCAAAGAAGGTCGGTTCCTCTACCTATTTATACTGCTAAAACTACTCCTAGGAAGTGAAATGCATCTAGCTACTACTACTCAATGATTCAAATAGACCAGGTTTAGAAGGAGATGCATGAAAAGGGAAAATCTAAGCTAAAGGAAGACGATAACACTAGAAAAAGGGGGATGAACACATTTAGATTTGAGCTTAAATGAAGGAGAATGCGCACTGAGAGGATAGACACACATATCACAGTTTGAAACATATCCATGCATTCCTTTTCATGGGGCACAATCAGAAAAGAAATCTACAAGGGATGTGATAGAGCACAACAAACAAACAATGCAAAAGAGAGGTAATGTAAAGTGATAAAAATGAGTCAAGGTAGAGAATAGCCACAAAAAAGCTTATAATTCTTCCAGAAGATGCACAATCAATTAAAATGGAAAATGAGACTGATATCCACAAACAAAGAGCCAAATCTAAAGGCATGCAACTTAAAATGAAAATAACCAAAGCCCTTGGCAAACTGAAGGGGTCTAACTTTTTACAATGAGCATTGTTCTTTAATTTATAAAAGGAGAGAAAATGAGGAGAAAAAAGAGGGAAACTCGTATTAAAATGTTCAACCACCAACAATAAATAATAACTACCTACTAATCCATCCATAAGGATGTCAGATCCGCCTCCCTATGTTTCTTTTTCTTGTGGAAGAAGGAAGAAGGGAAAATCAAATCAAATATGGGTGGTTGAGCCAACTGAATTTGCACATTAATGGCTTGAGACACATTTCCCTTATTTTCACCTACAAAATCTCACCAAAATTTGATTCTGAAAGGTCCAATGAGTGTCCCACGTTAGCAGCTTTCGAACAATACCAAAAGCGCATCGATCTGAGCTCTGTAGCAAAAGTTATGGCTGTCATAAGATCCATAGTGTAAATTAGACACACAATGATACGTGGCGTATGTTGATTGGCTGAAGGATCCACCAAATGTTCATTTGTTTTGTCTTTTCTACCACTTTTCTCGAAATGGTTTGCTGCAAGGATTCGACACCCTATTAGTGCACTTTTATAGGGTGCATGTGGTACACTCAAGTCTGACATACTACCACACAACACAGTGACTGGTGTGAAAGAATGCACAATGTGTGCATGCAAAAGCAAGAGGTGCAAAAGAGGATAACAAAGGATAGGCACATGAAGGTGACACATGTGAAAGAGAAGGGCACATGTCTATAGGACACAAGTATGTAAGTGAGACACGATAAATAAAGGAAAGGGCACACAAAGAAATGATACAAGGGAATTAGATGTATTAGAAGGTAGGTCAGAGGTTCCCTGCGAAGGGTGTACAAGCTGTGGAAAGGAAGGCGGGCATGCAAGGCTTGCGTGCAAGGAAAATGGAGGAATATAGAGGAATGGAGAAAGAGAGTGGAGGACACGTGAGAGGAGAAGAGCACATAAGGGCGTACGAGGAACTTTAACCAAGGAAATTGTGCCAAGGGGACAACCAGAGTGCACGCAACCTATAATATTTGATCTTTAGATCCAGAAGGGGATGTAAGTTGTCAAAATAAATAGGGGAGCTATTTTGTAGAATAATCCCCATTTTCCATTTTGAACTAGCTCTTAACCTCACATAAACTCAATTATAATCCAGGTTTGAATAATTGTTAGTAGGGAAATACACAAGTGTATTTATGTTAGGAATTCATATTTAATTAGTGCTTCATTGAGTGATTATATTATTATATTGTTACATGTTTGATTTGTTTGTTATACCTGATTCTCTTTATCGGGTTTCTTCTTGTTTTGACTTCCTATTTAGTAGGAAGTTGGTTTGTTGTTTCTATGGCTATATTATAGCCACTGTAATATTCATGTGCACATGGTGAATAGAAAATCATTTATTTTTTTGGGAAAATATGTGCATGTACCTTCATGTGGCATCAGAGTAGAGACATTTGAGCATGTGAGAGTGTTCCAACAGATGTGGGGATTGAACATTGGTGGATAAGTTCCTGTTCATTCAGAGTTTGATCATAGCTCGTGTGAAGGTGCCAACACTTTGGACTGTGTTTTGTTGAGTATGAACGAATTGACTATGACAGTGAATCCCCTGATATGCTCCATGCTCAACATGTCTTTTAAGCTCAAACTTTTTATCAATTTCTAAAGGGCTCTAACGTCATTCTTGGCGTTAGATTTTCCTGCACAACTAAACATATTCATGTTTACATATATGTTGAAGGTATTCCATCTTGGTACGTGGAAAATTTTTTCATTGTGAATATACCATTATTTTTCCAAGTATTTGTGGGTCGATTAAAATTTATTTTAATATGTGGATCGACCCATGTTTTTAAACATTCCAAAGTAAGACCAATCTATCATTCATGTAGATGTGTAGATCTGACATGTAATTAATGTCTGTTGTCACTCATACAAATAAATACATTGAGAAATATTTAGAGATTTACAAATTTTCTATCTGTCAACAACCATACAAATAATTCTGAATGTTTCCCATCATGAGAAAGGTTGGATACAAGTATTATACATGCATTCTACAATGAACTCACCTCTTACGACCTTGCCACTAAGCTCGACTCTCCACCAGTTATTTTAAGTGTCTTTTGATTTAGTCATTATTTTTTGTGTTAGAGATATATTTCTATAGAAGAAATTAATAAAGTCAAAACTAAACTAGATCTATAGTTTAGTTAAAGTCATCTTAGTTTGATTGTCTTTAGTGTATCGACCTATATTTAAAAATATAACACGCATATGTGTCATGTTTTTAATGTCAAAGGATAACAAGCATTATGATGATCAATGATGTCATTCTTAGTCATTGTTCAGTGTTACTTTGGTCAATATAAATATTTGGTGTTCAAAATCTAAAAGTATCATTGTGTTAAAATTGTCAAAGTGTCTTATAAAGTCGAAAATTGTAAAAAATAAAAAATTGCCTTATGGACACATTTTCGGTAGAATCCGACATCCAATTGAGGTTTGTAAAATTGAGCTCCATGATCACATCTAGATGAGGTAGAAACATCATTCACTGGAGGTTGGAGGCAACAGAGGATGGGGGGTGATCAAGGCCTCTCATAATTCACCAACAACGGGGTCGCATTTTTCTATGGTGGCATCTATTTCAACTATTTGCTTTGAGTGGTGTGTAAAATAAAATGTTGTGTGGTTTCCTTCCCCTATTATGAATGAAATGAGGAGGATGTGCATTTTGGATGTTAAGACCAGTTGTATAAAAGGGAAGCTGAACTGGAGTGATCCTTTGATTGCTGAGATTCTTCGACTATTGTACTTCTAACATCGATTGGCCAGTGATAGAGCATTCATTGGAAGTGAAAGCGGGAACTGTCAAGTTCACGTATGTAGGTGAATCGGTGGAAGTGTGATTATTTGGTATGCTATTCACTATGGTAAAGCGGATGGGTCATGTGCAACAAGATCCAAGCTAGTAGTATGTAGACCTAAAAGTTTGTGGAGGCATACCATTATGTTTTGATTTTTTCAGATGTGCTTTCTTCATATGTTCGCACTAATAGGGGGAATGTTAGGAATTCATATTTAATTAGTGCTTCATTGGGTGATTATTATATTATATTATTACGAGTTTACTTTGTTTGTTATACATGATTCTCATTATCGGGTTTCTTCTTGTTTTGACTTATTATTTAGTAGGAAGTTGGTTTGTTGTTTCTATGGCTATATTATAACCGTTGTAATTTTCTTATGCATAGGTTGAATAGAAAATCATTTATTTGTTGTGCAAATTTGTGCCTGTACCTTCAATTTAAACATTGTTTTAGCCAGTTTCTTCCACACATTAGGTCATTTTGGTGAAATTTATGTTGTCACATCTTCCAACATACATTGATGGATGTCATACCATAGCAACAAAAGGACAAATCATCATTTTTCACTTTCACGAAGATCTGGTGGGTGAAAAGATCTAAAACTTGGAGTGAATGATCCTAAGAAAATCAGTCTCTCTAAGAAATTTTTTGCATGATGGGGTTGCTGATTTTTCAAGATACAAAGGACTGATTATTTCTCATTAATATGCCCCCTCCGATGGAAAAATTGTTTTCCTACTCATCCAGACGAAGGAATCATCCAAAATTGGAGCAGGGAATCTTGAAATAAAACGTAGAATTTCAAGATTGTTTTTGTTGCAATCCGACACCTACAGTGCACTTACTAAAAGTAACACGCATTCATGGTGGGACATGTATAAAAAGAATAATTTGTCAAAAATGGTGAATTCTCAACATCCGCAATCCGCAAACAAGGCCAAAAATCACTTCGCAAGCTCCTGAAGCACCATTTCTAGAGAGATCTCTACATGACACAATTTGGTGCAATAAGGTGGATGGTTCAACTCTTTCCAACTATATTCAAAGGGATTAATATTGATTGAATCCAAATAGATCACATTGTGTTATGAAATAATTCAGAGATAGTCACTCATACAACGAGTGAAATTAGGAACATCTTGAGGTCCGTGAGGGATCTGAAATATCAAGATCTCCATTGGAATTCAAATTCATCAATGGAATGATCATCACGAGAATGATGGGAGGAGATCACTATGAGTGAGGATGGAATTCATCTCAAGTAATTCATACCTCAAGAAGTGTTTCTAAACACTTAATCCATGCTTGATAATGAGCTCACATCTTGTAAGTTAGAGGAGGTGGAATATGCAATCATAGAGTTTCAGGTCAATAGGTGGTCTAGGGCAAGGAACTTCATTCATAATTCATCAGAAACGGGTTCTTCATCAGTGAAAACTTTCCCCATCTTCAAATTTCCACTTATTTCACTCTTCTTCTCTGTCCTCGCCCTCTCTCTCTAACATTATATTCCTTCATTGAGAATGTACTTTTCACTTTTTCATCTTATTCACTTAAGTTACTTAATGTTGCATTGTAAAAGTCACTTTTCAAAAATAATAAAAGGACTTAATTTCATTTCTAAGAGAATGTGGAAGGTCATAATTGATGAGAAATGATGAAAATTCATGTGGGGGGAAAGGAATAGTCATTTGTAATGTTATAAACTGGAATGGATTCTCCATTCCAAAGGGTTGGCAATTGTTGATTGATTGTATGTTGTTAAGATTTACCACTACTACATCAAGCAATAAAATATGCATTTCCTTTATCTCTTTGTCTATGTTTCCTCTACTCTCTCCCTCTAATTTCCAACTTTGTAAACCTGATGATCTTGCATAACCAAAAAAGGTGTATGTGCCTTTGATAAATGAATTAATAAAATTTTGTGTCTATGATTTGTTAGTCTTATCATTGTTAGCATTGTTGTGTTCTTCTAATTGAATGTGGACATACTCTAGTTATTGTATGTTAATTTTTTAAGCTTACTCTCAACATTATCCCTTTTTCTTTATTTCTCCCACTCACCTTTACCTTCCCTTATAGAAAATTCCTCCCTTATACATAACATAAGCATTTTACCACATGTTTAGTGGAGTATTCTTGTGTGATCCTCGAACTATTGGCCACCCCACATATTTAAGTAGTTTACATTCAATAATGAGAGCCTCACCATACTCAAGAAGGAGGGGCTTAGCCCCATGACCGTTGGTGGAAACTAATAATTTTCACAGCGAGAAATTATTTCACCAATAGGTCACTAACATATTTTTTTTGTGGCATATTTTAATTATCTATAGAATATTTGATCTTTTCTATAGCGTATTCACTTTATCTATTTGTTATATGTTGCTAGTGTATCTGGCCTTTGCTATGGAATATTTGAATTTATGTTATCGCATTTGATCTTTTTTGTAATGTATACATATTTTGACTTTTGTTTGTAGGTTTATTATATATATTTCTATTTTGTGGTCTCTAATTCTACAATAGCCTATCTAATCATATGCACATCATATTAATTTTATAACCTATGTCTGTAGGGTCTTGGTGTATTTGATATCTGGGGGCAATATTTGAGTTTACAATAGTGTATCTAATTATATTAATAATGTATTTATTTGCTAACTATTTTTTGTAGGTTTTAGCATTGATGTTCTTTTCTGTAGCTTATACATCATGTGTACTGGTGTATTTGAATATTACATTGAAATTTTTGATTTAGTAATTCATATTACATGCCTTATCATTTCAAATCATTTGATCACTAACTTGCAGGTTTTTTTTGCTACTTTTACATCTTTTTAACCTATTTGCAACTTGAAATTACACATAAAAGCCTTGAAATCAATAAAACTAATAAAATTCATGTGTAAGGATTTTTACTCTAATAATTTATTACATTTTATTATTGTGTATTTTATTTCATTTATTTATGTGTATTTTACATCCCTTTTCTTATGCTATTATGCTCTTCCCTAATGCCACAAGGTGACTTTGGGAATAAAAATAACTAAGATGTTTTTCTCTTTCTTAGGGTTTTGTGACTTGGAAGTAATTACAAAGCATTCATTTAAATCTCATGTAACAAAAAACTATATAAGTTTGAGGAAGAGACTATCATTTTTGGTGAAACTCCACTAAATTTGCTGGACTGAAGTGAGGGGGATTTGATCCTCCAATACCCACACCTTAGATGATAATCCTCTAGCACGAACTTGAGCCTCGTGTATTGCAAGGTATAGTGGGGACTCCCCTGAAAACCTTATTTATCCTCACATACAAGCCTTATGGATGTAACTTGTATCAATGTATTAGTTAGCTATGCAAAGAGAATTGAAACTAACACCTTAATAGTTTCAAAACATGAAATAACTACACAAAGATCATTATGTTAAGAGCTAAACAAGGCTAAATACCAACATTATGCATTAGAACTTGAAATAGAAATCAAACTAATATGTTAAGAATTTGAATCTCTACTCTTTAGATCACCAAAAACACTAAATGAACCTAGATAGATCCATGGTGATCAAAGTTGATTGTTTGATCTTCAAGGGTTTGGGAATGGAAGATCATAAAAGTATGGCTACAAGACCATTTTGATTCTCTCCATATGACCCAAAAGCTTGGATGAATTAAATGCAAGAATGAGGCTATTAGCTCAAATGAAAGATGCTCTAAGATAAAATGCCTATAGATTAGCTATAAGCATGTGGATAAAAGAACTTAACATCCCTTTACATGTGGGATAATAGAGAGGTTGGGTTAGTTGTGGATAAGGAAGGTTTAGGGAGGGTTGGGTCAACTTTAGGAGAGTTTAATTTGTCCTTTAGTGACCCATGGGAATTGAGGGGGTCTATTAATTAACGAAAGTGATTAATTAATAGGTGTGTAAGCTTATAGAAGCTTTTTAGAGGAATAATTAGCATGATTTAGACTATGTGAGGAGTTTAATCAAATAAACAATGATTTATTGATTTGATAGAAGAGGAAGGTAATTAATTAATAATAATTAATTAGTCTAGATAGAAGGGAGGATCAATTAACGGAAGGTCTCTAATTGGCTTATTTTTTGGATAGAAGGGTTAATTAACTAGCGTAATGTAGTCAATTAATGACAATAGAAGAGAAAATGTGCCATATTGATGATATGTTGTCAATTTGTGGGAAAGGGGACAATTAGAACAATTTAAGTATTTAAATTGCTCGAGCTAAATTACAGGCGTCGACATTTGCACCTCTTTGGGGTGGCGTAAATAATGCCACTTCAAAGATAGTAGATAGATAAAATTTTGAAGGGGTAGAAGAAAAATTAGTAGAAGTGAGAGATACCCCCTCGAGTGTGGATAGGGTGATGAAAGAAGGCGATCAACGATTGAAAAAGATGAGAGAAATGGATAGAATAATGGGTAGGGGCAGGATGCCCCAGGTAAGTCAGAGTAAGTGTTGTTAGGAGAATGATTGAGAAGAAAGAGAGGAAGAGGGCCATGAACAAACTAGTCTTGCATCCAATATAGAACTCTCTTTTAGACAACTTTCTTATCATCATTTTACCAAGGATCTATGTCATTGGTTCTTATTAAAAATATAAGCATACCAAAAAAGTAGAATGACATGAAAAGCCATACTACGAATAATTATCCATTGTTGAAAACACAAACTCAATGCAACATACAAAAAAGCAATGCAATATGAGAAGGAAACAAGCTCATTTAATAGGGAAAACAAGTAAAAACACACATATTCAAACCAACAATGGTCAAGACGGTTGTACAAATGTTTTGTTATCAAGCTGAAGAGTCCCAAATGTTCATGATTAATGAAAAGCGTGAAAAATGATGTTCATAGCAAGGATACATGCAAGGAAAAATGATGAAGGACGCCGGGTCCAATGATAAAGCATTTTGTGTAACGAAACAATACCAGACAACTAGATTTGCCCCAGAGTACCGAAAAAGCAAGCATGCTAACTTTGTAAATGGTTGTAAAGCTGATTATCTGTGAGTCATTTGATCTATGAACACGTGAGAATTCCCTCAAGATATGAAATGAATACCATGCGTAAGACACGAGTTTTAGTCACTATGAGCTTGTTTACTTATTTTTGTAAATTTTACAATGTTTAGGATTTTTGAGAAACTTTGATTTTTTTTTTAAATTTTGGATGGAGGTTTTACTTTTTAAATTTTTTGACTATTTGGATATATAAGAATTTAGAAGAATAAAAAGGGTCTCCTAGGAGCAAAGGAAATGCCCTAGGGAGAAGAAAGAAGTAACATGCAACAAATAATGCCCCGACATTATGGAAAAATTAACAAAAAAATTATTTAATAAAAAATAATTATTTAATAAAATAATTATTCAACGGAGTGTGCAAAAGAAGTGATATTGCCTAGGAGCAATAAAATTGTCCTAGTAGGAAGAAATGAATACCAGGTGGCAAATAATACCCTAGAACAACAAAAAATGAAAGAAAATAATTATTTACGACGAATAGAAGAAGAGATAGAATGACAACAACGATCAAAATATTGTCCTATATTTATTGTCCTAGGTGATAGCCGAGAGAGATCGGCTTCGAGTCGAGCAAGTAGTGGGCCAGGATGATGTGGCAAAGTTATCTACAGAGTTAGCATCCTTCCGACGCATAGATCGGTCAGCAGTGACATCACGTACCCATAAATATTTGGCGACAGTTGAGGGAAGAGCCTCCTATTATCATTCTTTATATTGTGAGGTTGTTCTAGAGGGTATGCGGGCACCTGCCTACAGCCAGTAGTCAAGTGGATCGACGAGGTCAGAGAGGCATCAGGCATCATGCATCAGGTAGATACGTTGAGAAACCACGAGGGTAGCTGACAGGCCATTGGGGTGCACATGTCATGGGTCCTCCCCCATCTTGCAGGCCACCTAGTCCAGATGAGGGCTCAAGTCAGTCACGACTTTCCTATATTTATTGATTATACATGTATTTTGATATACATTTCTCTTATGAAGGCTTCAACATTTTTGACCTATGTATATGATGTAACATGTTTGATGTATGCCTCTGATGAAGGCTTTAGCATTTTTGATCGATGTATGCAATGTACCATTTTTGATGTATGCCTCTGATGAAGGCTTTAACATTTTTTATCAATGTATGTAGCATTTTTGATGTACGCCTCTGATGAAGGCTTTATTAGTTGTGTCCCTGATGGTCCACTTTGTATCGATGATGTATATCCCCCTTGAGATAGACATTTTATACATGTATATATGGACATTTTGATGTTGCACATTTGTCATGTAGTGATGTATTGTACTTTGATGTTTTGTTATGGATGCTGATTGTATCATGATGTTATGTGGTTTGATTTCATATCTTGTATGTATCATGATGATAAATGAGGATGTATTACATGTGTTTGATTTGTATATGATAGATCCATAGACTATATCAATTTTATTGTACATGTGATGCTCTAAATTAGTGGATGAGATGACATGATGATTAAGGTGTGTTGTCACCCTCAAAATTCCCCTCATTTTCCAAGTCTAGACTTAAAATTTTGAGTTGGTGCCTCTAAAAAAATATTGAAAACAAAAATTATGAAAAATTGTTCTTTCTAAGGGCTCGTGGTCTCCTGGAAACTTCTTCATCAGATGGGAAATTTCTTCCCATTTCCAAAAAGGTAAAGAAATCCTCCTAACTCTTCATATTTTTCAAGTTATGGCCTGGCGGACCTGAGATGGTATTATTTGCCCAAGGCGGGTTGGCGGGGCTGTAGGAGTTTTTAGCAGTTAAAAACTTTTGGAAAAGGGTGCAGTTGGTGATGGTGGGTCCGCGAGTCTGTGTGGAGAGATAGAAAAAAGAATGCTTAAGGCCCAACACCAATCAGATGGTGCCACTTAGCCGCGTTGAAAAGTCAAAGCGGGGATGCGGGTCGGCGGAGAATTTTAAAGTTCTAAGATTTTTTGATAAAAAAGAGTTAAAAGTAAAAAAGTGATCCATGACCCCGTCTCCAAGCAGATAACACCGCATGTCTGACCGTTGAAAAGTCAATGCGGGCAAGCAGGCCAAAATGTTCCAAAATGCCTTTTCGCTGTAAAATTTATAAACCGTAAAGTTTTCTCCTCCGCACCCGCTCCAATCAATTTCTTCCACGTGGGTGGCCCAAATTTAAAGTTCTAAAAGCAAATCAAATGGCCCATATTTAAATTGGTGAAATAATGTAACGACTGTGTATTTGAAAACCTAGTTTTTCTGCCATTAACGTTTCTTTGCAAATCAAGAATTCAAAAGGGCACAAATGATTGGAATGATTTGTAACCATTTATTGCTTGCTTGAGGAAATTGTAACCATTTATTTCTTTCTCGAGGAATTTGTAACCGTCTCTTGCAAGATATTTCATAGGATTTGAAATCCATTGTAAAGGGTTGGAATTTTGAGATTCTAGAACTGTAATTTTGAATATGAAGAAATCAATACAAGGGTTTTCCCCTTTTTCGTCTGTTTTCTGTTTCCTTCTTGCTCTGATATGTGAATCATTTAATCCTTGCATGCTTAGAAACTTTGTGTTCTAGTTTATACAATCTCAAGAGCTTTGAGTCTATGGATTGTGCCTGTTATAAAC
This sequence comes from Taxus chinensis, assembly GCA_019776745.2. Taxonomy (NCBI): domain Eukaryota; kingdom Viridiplantae; phylum Streptophyta; class Pinopsida; order Cupressales; family Taxaceae; genus Taxus; species Taxus chinensis. The sequence goes on from CM034149.1 coordinate 101,295,395, forward strand.
GTGAATGGTTCTACTCTATATCTCATTTGCTTAATACATATAAGGGTTTTCTCTGCCATCTCTTTTCCCTAAAAGTATTGTCTTCTTTTTCCTCCCTCCTCTCTTCAATTCTTCTATCCTCATGTATTGATAAATTTCTAGGCATAAAACACATTTCAAGATATCGGGAAACTACCATTGAATGAAAGATTGTGTATTTTTACATAGGTTTTGCCCCTACTTTCAATAAGGGAACCTCTCCCATTAAAGAGGAGGGAATCGCTTGTCCCCTAATTGTGGTTTCATTCCAAGTGCAAATCTGAAACCCAACAAGGTATTAGTTGTAAAGGGAATTGAAACTAACACCATAATAGTTTCAAAACATGAACTAACTACACAAAGATAGTCATGTTAAGAGCTAAACAAGACTAAATACCATTTGAATCTCTACAACACTAAATGAACCTAGATAGATCCATGACAATCAAAGTTGATTGTTTGATCTTCAAGGGTTTTGGAATGGAACCTCATCAAACTATGACTACAAGACCATTTTGATTCTCTCAATATGACCCAAAATCTTGGATAAATGAAATGCAAGAATGAGGCTATTAGCTCAAATGAAAGATGCTCTAAGATAAAATGCCTATAGATTAGCTATAAACATGCAAGGCGTAAGAAGAAAGGCATGAGGAGGGCTCTTTATATAGCCCAATGGATAAAAAAATCTCTATATCCCTTTACATGTGGGATAATAGAGAGGTTGGGTTAGTTTTGATAAGGAAGGTTTAGGGAGGGTTAAGTCAAGCTTAGGAGAGTTTAAATTGTCCTTTAGTGACCCATGGGAATTGAGGGGGTCTATTAATTAACGAAAGTGATTAATTAATAGGTGTGTAAGCTTATAAAAGCTTTTTAGAGGAATAATTAGCATGATTTAGACTATGGGAGGAGTTTAATCAAATAAACAATGATTTATTGATTTAATGGAAGAGGAAGCTAATTAATTAATAATAATTAATTAGTCTAGATAGAAGGGAGGATCAATTAATGGAAGGTCACTAATCAGCTTATTTGTTGGATAGAAGGGTTAATTAACTAGCGTAATGTAGTCAATTAACGATAATAAAAGAGAAAATGTGCCATATTGATGATATGTTGTCAATTTGTGGGAAAGGGGACAATTAGCACAATTTAATTATTTAAATTGCTCGAGCTAAATTATAGGTGTCTATATAATCATATAGTAGTGTTAGGAACACAACATTGCTTAAGATACCCACCCTATATCTTTGAGGTCTATTAGTGAGATACTACACATTTTTACACTATTTAACTAGCATAGGTTGTGATTGTATTGTATTTTCTTGTCTCCTGTGTGGCATACATGTAATCAAACCAAATAAAACTTAGAAAAAATATGACACCTACCACATGACATATACTGATTTTTTTGAATCCAATCCTTTTCATCTATCATGGACCCGATGATCCTTCTGATGATGATGTTAGCCTTTATAACTAAAGTGAGTACAACTATGCCCATGACTTGTTTGAAACCAACCATGCTGAAATCAACCAATTCCTACATCAAAACAAAGACAATATCCTTCTTAGAATTATCGATTTAGGATCCAAACTCCCTTCTAATTTTATTCCAAATATCTTAGAAAACATCATTGATAAACACAAACCTTAAACAACCCACACATATAATGATCCTCTAAATAAAACATAACCCAACAAAAAAACCACTAGCAAAGACCCTATGACATCCACTATGAACATGAATCCTAAAATACCTCATGTTAAAACTAATTGTGGCAAATCAAATATGGCCGAAGAACCCCAACATGCTCAAAACTACAATCAAAATATACAAGACCAAATGCAACAATTGTGCTTCCAATTAGCCCACTTAACTTCCTATCTTAGTCTAGAAAATTCTAAACCTTTATATTATACACAAAAATATGACAACTATGGCCTTGAACCAAATAAATAAAATTTCATCTTATCCCATCATCACCAATTCACAACACATCATTAACTCAAGAATGGTAAGCTATGAAAGACACCTTTCACAAAATATAAAAGAGTAACCATAGCCAAAAAAATAAATATAGGTTTGATGAGTTGTGTCCTTGCCCTTTTGAATGATAAATGTTGCTCATCTCTTTACCCCCTTTTTTCACATTTCTAAAGTTTGAAAAATAAAAAGGAAAGGGCGATCTAAGGGACCATGTCAAATACTTATTTATGTCAAGTCAAGAAGTCACTTATAGTGATAACTATCTAATTTGACTCTACCTATGTAGCTTACATGGGGAAGCACTAGATTGGTTTTTACACCTCCCAAAAGGTTCCATCACCACCTTCACTAATTTATCACATAAATTCATATGAAATTTCTTCTTTAACATGGAAATTGGAATTACAATGTTGGATATGTACAACACTAAACAACATTAGAATGAAATATTTCCTTCATTCTTATAATGGTGGAGGGGATTGGAAAGTTGCTTCCTTTGTTTGATTATAGAAAAAAAATTGGTTAGCATATTCATGCCTAACCTCAATCAAAAGATAACATTTCATCTTCAAATGCACCATATTGACATATTTGAGAAGGTCATATGAAAAGGAACCCAAATTGAAAAATTTCTCCTTACGAAGGGAATAATCAAGATCTTTAAAAATACCAATATGAAAAAAAAACAATAAGATAAACCCAAATTCTTCAACCGAAATAAGAAGATTATAAATGGAGGAGTTACTGACTCTAAACATATCTAACCACTCATAAATAAACCTCATATAACTATTTCTTGGAGAAATCTAAATAGGAAAAAATTGAAGAGTATACACATCTCTAGCTAAGACATTAACTGTCATATATTATAAACTCAAAACAACTAACATGACCACCTTTGCACAAATGGAGCCATTTGACGAAATTCAACCCAAACCTACTTGGTAAAAAGATAATGAATATTGTGATTATCATCATATCAGGAGTCACTTAATAGATCTATGTATGATATTAAAAAAATACGTCCAAGATTTGATTGACCATGAGGAAATTGAAATTGATGGATAGGAATCCCCCAAAGCAAAAATTTAAAATCTTGGAATATATAAAGACTTTTCCCCAAACATGACCAAACCAAACAAGAACAAGATCAAGGTTAGAACTCACAAACAAACAATGACAATCAAATCAATAATATAGCTTCACTGTCTTATGAATCCCTCATTCACTTTATTTATCCCACCAAACAACACATAATGACCATAAAAATAAAAAATAAAGTTTTCATTGTTCCCATTAGGTGTAAAAACTCACTTTCCTAGGACATCCTATGTCTACTCCTATGGGTCAATACAATATCCTTGAACTACATAAGAATAGTCTCGAATAGATATCCACATTGTATATTCTCAAATATCTAGTGTCCTTAAGGACATCCTATACAGAACCCTCTAGGATTCAAGATTTCCTAACGAATTCAACCCCTTGCAGTTTTGAGCCTTGGTCTCACATAATTCCCCTACCCAAAAAATCATTTTCAGTCACTGTGACGTTCCCAAGACAATCCCTCTCATAATATTCTAATGTATATTGAATTTTTCATTTATTTCTCTAATTTACTCTAATTACCAATCTCAAGGTCACATGTGCAAGCTTAAGATGCCACTTCATGCAACCTATATAAGAAATACCCTCATACTGGCATATCAAACAAGGTCACCTTGTGCACCCATCCTAGGCCCAAAGAAAGACCGGTTCCCATATATTTCATATAAGTCGTGAAATATTTGAGACATTCACACCCTAATTACTTATTGCAATATAATACATTCGTTAAAAGAGATACCCATAACCAAAGGGTATCCTCATAAGAAATTTCAACATCCTCACATAACCATTGTAAATCTTCAATAATATCCTACAATTAACTACCAATCAATACACAAAACACTTAATAATGACCAATCAATATGTATTCATCAATTTTCTACTAACTCTATACACTCTAATATAGAGCATTAGAAAGTTATTCATAATAGTGGGACATTGACCTTCACCAGCTCAATAACTAATTACATTTTCCAACATCAATGGCTTTCATGAAACACCTATAACTTTGGGCTTAGTGCGTAAGCCCCAAAAGCTTCCATCTACTAATGGTACATGTTGATTTAATCTAAATTGAATAAAAAATTTATTTCAGAGTAACTATTATAACTAATGATATATATATGATAAGCTATAGTAAGACGCAAGCAATAAACATTAAAAGATATGAAACCCTAAGTAAATGAAAGAGGGAAGATGACTTAGCTGATTTCATGTAACCTAAAGATGATCTGGAATGAGTAATTGTTGACAAAGATTGGAAATGGTGTTTTCGAGGCTCACCAAGGGTTTTGGAACTCAAAATTACACATGATAGAAGTACCCACAGGAGGACAGGAGTGCATGGGTGCTAGTGAATGAACTAGGTGCTAGTGTCTAATTAGATGCTTAGGTTTTGTCCCTTTTTGGGAAGGAAAAGCTTTGTTGTTGATCTTCATTTTTTACTCTGGTTTCACTCCAATGTCTTTGGTCATACATGTAACATGTAAAATAGATAAATAGTTGCACATGCCCACAAACCACATCAAAACTAATAAAGAAGATGCAGAATGGGGAGTCGAACTGACCCCGGTGGTCACCTGAAGAGTGATCTTATGACCGAGTCCTGCACTACATACTTCATATAGTTCTTTGTGTATGTGTGTATAATGATGCCCTGGGTTGCCCTTGTGCAAGTTGCATTATGATAACGAGATAGATTTAAGTTGCTCCAATTATGTAAATGTGTGTGATGGAATTAAATGAACTTCCCCTCTTATGTTGTGTATGCAAATCAATACAGTCCCTTGTCCCTTGTATGAGTGTACTAGATGAATGCCTTGTAATGCTCTTGTGCCTTTGTGCAAGCTTAGGTGATGATAGATAGATAATGCTTATAGTATTTGACACTTGATTTAGAAGAAGTAACTAAGTAAATATATTATTCCCTTGTTTTAATTTTGTAATTGATAACTGAAAGGATGAACCAAAGTGTTAAAAGGTGACCAAGAAGTGAAAAATACCTAAAAGAGTAAGAAGAAGAAAGAGAAGGACAAGAGTGCCTAAGAGGGACAAGTGCTTGAGCGCTTCTATCTTGATTGGGTGCTAGTGTCTGAGGCTATCAAAATATAAACCAGTCAAGTGCAAGAAGAGTTGTAAGATGTGTAAAACAAGTAAAGTGTAAGAGATAAAACAACCAACATGCCAAAAGGAGTTTTCAACCACTAGTTTTTATTGCTTAGGAATCATGTACACATTAGTATGCTTTAGGACCTAGAAATGCACCCAAGTGCATAGATTTGGTGTCTACATTTTCTCCCACTTTATGCTATTGAGTGAATACTCGATAGCATAAAGTAGCTAGAAGATGTGTACCTTGTAAATAGAAGAGAATTAGCCAATAGCATGCTGAGTGGACAAGTAGCCATGTGAAGCGTGAAGTGGTAATGTGAAGCATGATAGTTAGAAAAAGGAGGTAGACCTTAGGGGTGAATTGTATACATAGTAGCATGCTGCTGGAGCATGTGATTATCGATGTGAGCTTATTCTTGTTTCTTGTAAGGACAAACCTGCAAAAGAAGAACAAGAGAGTAGTCAAAGTCTCGTATGTGAAAAATCAGAGTAACATATGTATAAATATGTAAAAGTAGTAGAAAAGGAAAGAGTGCACATGATGTATGAGCGAGTATAGGATAGAAAATTATTCTGTTGTCTTGGAGATGTTTTTGGATGGGGTTGGGAGTGATCAATTCCCAATCAAGAAAGCATTGAGCCATGGATTTGAGCATCCCACCACTAAGGATGAGGTTTTTGGGTGATCCCACGCCAAGAGTGATTTTTTGGGTGATCTCATGCCAAGGATGAGTTTTTTGGGTGATCTCATGACAAGAGAAGAATGTTAGGAGGGAGGTATGTTTTTCTCTCCTTGTATGATGCTTCTTAAATGATAAGTGCCATTACAGAATTGCACGTCCCAATTTGTAACTGATTATAACCAAATTATAACCAATTGAGTGAATTCTTAAATTGAAGGCAAGTGCATGATACTGTAGGTTTGTATTGTAAACTACTGGAAACTATGCTAAATTGATATTGGTGCTAGATTCTGCTCTTTGTTTGTGATCTAAGTCTGATTCTAGACCACTTTGTGAATGTGTGATTGTTCCATTTCTATGATGTGTTGTTTTGTTATGGAGCTCTGAGATGCTCTAAGGGTGATTTTTTCACCCAGTAGATGCCGCCTCATTTGGGGTGCATGTGACGAATGTAGGAGAATGCGGCCCAAAGGAGAGGACCTGGTACTGATATGCATATATGAGATTTGATACCTGTAGGGGATTGATTTAATTTAATTTTAATTAAATCTATATATCAGAGTAACTATTGTAAAATAATGTTTAAATTTTATAATACAAAAATAACACAAGCAACTAACATGTATAATGTAAAACCCTAAGCAACGGAGAGAGATAAGGGAACTTAGTTGATTTATGAGTGGACAAGAAATGATATGGGAAGGGAAAAGTGTTGAATAAACTACAAATAACATCGTAAATGCTCACTGTAAATTCTAGAACTTGAGAACAGGGCTGAACAAAGGTGCCTAGTGTAGGAGAGAGGTACTTGGTGATGATGAATTTTTTTGGGCACTGATGACTGTGTAGAAGCTCAAGGTCTGATTTGTTCTATGTCATAAGGGTTTCAATTTTGTTTCCTGTTGATCACATAATATTCACTCCTTGATTTCCGAAGATACCTATAACCTGCAAAAGAGAAGTTGACTTGCACATACCCACAAACCACATCAAACCTAAAAAGGAAAATATAGAATGGGGAGTCAGAACGATCTTGGTGGTCACCCGAAGAGTGAACTTACAACTGAGCATTACACTATATCTCAAAATCCATGTAGTTCTAGTGTATGTGTGTGAAAATGATGCCCTAGTGCCCCTTATACAAGTTTCACTTGATAGCAGGCTAGATCTAGATTGTCAAAATATATAACATGTGTGGATGGAATAGAATAGACTTCCCCTTCCTATGCCATGTATGTAGAAGTATGCAACCCTTGTCCCTTGATATGGATGTTATATGGATGCCTTTGAATTGCTTTAGTGCCTTTGGATGCAAGCTTAGGTGATGATAGTAATGCTTAGTGTTTGGTCCTTTGTTTTTGAGAAGTAACTAAGTATATATATGATTCCTTTGTTTTAATTTCATAATTAACAACTAGAAGGCTGACCCATAAGTGAAAAATATTCCCAAAAGATAAAAGAGACCCAAAAAGAGTGAGTAAAGGTAAAAAAGGGTTAGGAGCGCCAAAGAGGGACAAGAGCTCCTAAGCGCTACTTTTCTTGTTGGGCACTGGTGTCTAAAGCCATAAAATATAAATAAGTTAAGTTTTGACTGGGTTGTAGGGTGTGTAAGACCAAATGGAAATCAAGAGACAAAGAAAAGAGGCCAAAGATAGTTTTCAACCACTAATTTTCATGCTTAGGAATCATGTAAATGCTAACATGCTTTTATAAGCTAGAAATGTATCCAAGTGCATGATTTTGTGTCTACATTTTCCTCCACTTTATGTTGTTGAGTGAATACTCGATAACATAAACTAGATAAAAGATGGGTACCTAATGATCTTATAGAGAGTGTGGAAAATAATGTGCCGAATGGGCAAGTGAAGTGTGAAATGATTGCAAAATGAAGCGTGGAGACAATGAAAATGGAAGTGGACCCTAGGGGTGAAGTGTGTGCATTGTAGCATTTTGTTGTGGCCCGTGTGATACTTTTTATAAGGATGAGAATTCAAAAGAAGAGCAAGAAAGTAGTCAAAGTATCATATGTGATAAATCAAATAAAAATGTGTATAAGTATGTAAATATTGTAAAAGTGGGTAAAAGGAAAGTGTGCACCTGATATGTAAGAGAGTAAAAGATAAAAAAGTGTCTTATTTCTTGCAGTTTCTTATTTGAATGTTCAAGGCAATTTTTAGGGGTGATCTCATGCCAAGAGTGAGTTTTTTGGGAGATGTCACACCAAGTGTGAGTTTTTTTGGGTGATCCCACGCTAAGTGTAAGTTTTTTTGGGTGATATCACACTAAGTGTGAGTTTTTTTCGGTGATCTGATGCCAAGTGCAAGTTTTTTGGGTGATCACAAGCCAAATGCAAGTTTTTTAGGGTGATCCCATGCCAAGTGTGAGTTTTTTGGGAGATCTCACGCTAAGTGCGAGTTTTTTTTGGGTGATCTAACGCCAAATGCGAGTTTTTTGGGTGATCTCACGCCCAGAGCAAGTATTGGGGGGAGAGGTTTGGTTTTACTCTCCTTTCATAACTCTACCCAATAAAAACCATTGCAGATGGTACATCTTAATTTATTCCATTTGTCTCGATTTATTCTGAATTTATTATGAATCAGTTCTGAATTATTCTGATTGTACTGATAGACTACATTCTATGATTGAAGGCTAGTGCATGTTATTGTAAAACTACTCTATAAACTATGTTGTACTGATAAATTGACTATCTACCCCCAGGACATTAGCGCCCAGGGGAGGACAAGAGTGCCTAAATACTAGTGTCTGGTTCTAGGTGTAGGTGTCTATAACGTGTGTGAAGTCCAAGTTAGATTCTGGAATGCTCTGTGACTGTATACATGTGCTATTTCTATATTGTGCCGATCTTAATTGTAGCTCTGAGATGTTGTAGGGGTGATATGTTCACCTAATGTATGCCCCCTCATTTGGGGTTCATGTGACGATAGTAGGAGAATGCAAACGAAATGAGAGGACTTGATGTTGATCTAAAGTGGATACTTGTAGGGGGTAGGGGATGTGCATGGTAGAAACCAAGGTACATGCAAACAAAGTGGGCTAGTAACATGTATTATGAGTAAAGCTAGTATGAAAGAGAAAAAAATGTAACAAGCAAATGTGCAAACAAGATAGACCGCAAAAAGTGAGTTTCAAACATGGGACATCGCTCATAATGTCATAATACAATTAGGGCCGAAGTGGCCAAAAAACATATAATGATCACACAATACATGGGTCATAGCCCACAAACAATATCATACAATATCAAACAATGTAAAGAAAATGTGTTAGATAACCATGGTTGCATATATTCCTACAAGGAAAATGCTACACATGAAGCACCCGTTAACATGTTAGAAAGATAAATAGTATGTCAAGACATGTGTATATCAACGAAAAAGGAGAGTAACTTGTAATGAGAAATAATGAATAATATAGCAATAGAAAATGAAGTGTGTAGGATATGGTAGAAATAAAAGTAGATGTCCTTAGGATCCTCGGTGGGACTGGTAAAAGGTACAATGCCAAACATCATTGCAACATGGAAAAATTTGTAAGAGATCCACATTCACCTCAAAAGACCAAGTGAACATGCATGTGCATATATAGAAAGATGATTTCATACTAAAAATTTGACGATCATGGAAAACAAAGTGTTACATGTAAATAGAATAAGCTAGCATGATTAAATGCAACCAAGATATGAAAATGTTGTGTATGAGTGGGATGGTATGATATGAAAAGTGTGAAAATGATAGGAGTAGTTTACCTCCTAGAAGATGTGTATGAGATGAGGTTCATTTATAGGGACCCTCAACAATCAAGAATGAACCATCGAAAAAAGAGTGTGTCATTATGTAATGTGTGGTGTTAAAATAGATACTAGAAAGTTGTATCATGAAGTGCTAAGCGTGAAATGTGTGGTGGTTGTGAGGTCCATTCCATAATCATACCCTCAACAATCGAGTATGAACAATGGAACTAGAGTGTGTCAATAGGGTGATGATGATACAATGTGTGTACCAAAGTGTGTAGGAGTGCTTAGAGAGAGTAGACATGGAGCACAAAGTGTGAATTATGGTACTATATACTAGAGATAACTAGAATGGAAAGGGGGGAGAAGAAAGCATGATGCCCCCCCCCCTCGATTGTGGAATTGGAGGAGGATCAAGTAAAATCATCTAGGATCTCATCAGTGTTGGGATCATAACCGATGTGATTTGGATTAGAGACTTAGTAAACAATTGTGTGGGGTTGATCTTATAAATATCCTACACAACATAAATTGTACATGTCCATAACATATTATTCATTAGTAAAAGGAGGTTTACAACAATCATGTGCATACCAATGAGTGAGAATTTGAGTATACCTAAAGAATGAATCATTGCATATAGAAACATGAACAAAAGACATTGAAAATGATATATTAGTGTGGTTGGGATCAATAGTGCCACCAATGTAGTCAAGCTAATAACATATAAGTGTGAGTGGAGAGGAGCGAGGAGTATGTGTAAGGAAAATAGATAAATGGAAGATGTAGAGACCATAGGCAGTGGTAACAAATACACATCCATGATAAAGTTGAGGAGAGTGAGGTGAGGGGAGGAGATAAAAAAGTGTGAATCTGAGGCATGTTAAGCCATCATGTGTGCAAACAGTTTTAGTGCAAGTAGGGTCAAACGGGATATGAGGCCAATAATAGTCATGTATGAAGAAAGTGCATGTGAAGGGATCGAGGTGTGGAGTAGAATGAGTTTGAGGAGATGCAGTAGGTGGTAAGATGTCCAATGTATGGATGGTCCCCTGAAAAGGTATCATAGCATTAGTGGAAGGGAGATATTTTTTAAATTCGTATTCACCAAGGCCAATAACAACAAAAGTATCTTGGAAATATGAGTCATTTATTTCAAGAGGAGTAAAGTTAAGATCACACAATGTATCATCGTTAAGTTCTATGCCATCAACCTCGTCATCATAATCATCAGTGATAGAATTATTGTGTTGGATAACATTATCAAGGATATTGGTAGGGGTGGAGCCAGATGTAGGGGTGGGAGGAGCCATGTCAAGTGTGGTAGTGGTGGCTAGAGAGGTAGAAATGACGGGTGATAGGAGGTCAGTAGTATGTATAGGGATGGATGAGATGTGTGTTGAGGTAGCAAATGGATGTGAAGCACTAGATTGACCCATATCATATGTACTGATAATATGATATGGAATAGGATATGACTGAGGGATGGGTATGGCAGTGACTAGGTCTATGCGGAAAAACTTTATTTGATCAAGATCAATATAAATGGTATCCTCATAGCCATCATGTAGGAATTTAATGAAACAATGAACTATAGAGGGAACAACATTCATAACATGAATCCATGGCCTACCGAGTAAGCAATTTAACTTAAATGAGGCATTGATGAAAAAGAACGCATTAGGAATGGTTTTAGGCACAACTTGTAGAGGTAAGGTGATAGTGCCAATGCATGTGCGAGTAGTGGAATCATAGCCTTGAATGGGAATAGAGGATTTTCTGATTACATTATCATAAATTTGCACTTCCTTGAGAAGAGATAAAGCACATATATTTATAGCGGATCCATTTTCAATGAGTACACATTTAACATAAATGGTGCCAATAACGACGGTGATAAGCAAAGGGGAAAAAGTGTCACTAGAAGTAGAAGGAAGGATATCCTCATCAATGAAAGATATGGCAGATGGTATACTTTTCATAGATTGAATGAGATGAGAAAAGGCAACAGATAAATTATTACTTTCGATATGGATGAAGTGAAGGGCGACCTCTAACGTATGAAGACACTCAGGGGCACTACATAAGAGATCATAAAGATATTTTTCTTGTTGTATTCTTAAGCTGCTAAATGATTTCATAACCTTTGGCAGTGGTGGTGGGAACTGTAGAAGTAATAGGTGGTGGAACAAAGATAGGAAGAGTTGTAGGAGAATGAGTGTGAAAATTGGTGACTATATTGATGGTTGGATCAGGAATTGGAGTAACAAAGCGAGGGGGGTGTTGGGTATGGACCTGCATAAAATCAACAGTGGTGGTAGCCATGCTAGAAACCTTGGTTGGAGTATAAGAGGGATAAGAAGATTGATTCATGAATTCAGAAGAAGGAGATAGATTTTGATGCATTCTCAGAAGGTAGGGTTTGAGAAATCAGGTTCACCAAATGATTTAATTTAATTTGGATTAAATAGATATAATTGCAGAGTAACTATTTTCAAATAATGAATAAATGCTATAATAGAGAAATGACACAAGTAAAACTAACATGTATAATCTAAAACCCTAAATAAGGGAGAGAGATAAGGGAAGTTGACTGATTTCTGAGTGGACAGGAAGTGATTTGGGTAGGGAAAAGTGCTGAATAGATTGTAAACATCATTGTAAATGCTCACTGTAAATTCTAGAACTGTAGAATAGGGACAAACAGGGGTGCCTAGTATAGGACAAAGGTGCTTGGGCACTGGTGACTATTTCTGGGCATTGGTGATTATATAGAAGATCAAGATCTGCTTTCTTCTGTGTCACAAGGGTTTCACTTTTATTTCCTGTTAATCACATGACATTCACTCCTTGATTACCGAAGATACTTATAATCTGCAAAAGAGAATTTCACATGCACATACCCACAAACCACATCAAACATAAAAAAGAAAATGTAGAATGGGGAGTTGGACTGACCCCGGTGGTCACCCAAAGAGTGAACTTACAACCGAGAATTTCATTACATCTCAGAATCCATGTAGTTCTAGTGTATGTGTGTGAAAATGATGCCCTAGGATTCCCTTGAGCAAGTTACATTTGATAACGGGATAGATTTAGAATGTAGAAATGTATAACATGTGTGGATGGAATAGAATAGACTTCACCTTCCTATACACTGCATACAAAAGTATGAAACCATTTTCCCTTGATATGGATGCCTTTGAAGTGCTTTAATGCCTTTAAACACAAACTTAGGTGTTGATAGTAATGCTTAGTGCTTGGTCCTTTGTTTTTGAGAAGTAACTAAGTATATATATGATTCACTTGTTTGAATTTCATAATTGACAACTGGAAGACTAACCCACAAGTGAAAAGATGCCTAAAAGATAAAAGAGACCCAAAAAGAGTGAGTAAAGGTAAGAAATGGTCAGGATCACCCATTATGGATAGGAGTACCTACGTGTTGATGTCCTAATTATGCACCAGTGTTTGAAGTCATAGAAGATAAATCAGTCAAGTTTTGTCAGGGTTGTAGGGTGTGTAAGAATAAAGAGGAAACAAGAAAAAAATAAAAGAGGCCAAAGATAGTATGATTTTGGACCTAGAAATGTAACCAGGTGTGATTTTGTGTCTACAGGGATGTGCATGGTAGAAACCAAGGCACATGTAAAGAATGTAGGCTAGAAACAAGTGTTATTATAAAATAGCTATCATGTAATAGAATATAATGTGGCAAAAAATTATGAAGGCAAGAAGTACCATGAAAAGTGGGTTGCATACATGGGACATTGCTCACAATTTCAAAAGACAATCAGGGCCACAACCACCATAAACAAAAAATGGTAAAGTAAGACATAGGGCATAGCCCGCAAGCGCTAGCAAGCAAAAAGTCACAAATAACTAGGATATATACAATCCTTCAAGGAAAATTGCACTTATTATCATGTTAGAAAGATAAATAGTATGTCAAAGCATGTATATATCATCGAAAAGTAATTAATAGTGCTAAGAAGTAGTAAATAATGTAACAATAGGACTTGTGAGTGCGGAGTATGAGAGTAGCAAAGGTGGATGCCCCTAAGAGCCACGATGGGACTAGTAAAGAGCAATGTTGAGCATCATGCATCATTTAAGAATCTGTAAAGGTCACACATTCACCTCAAGATACCATGTGAATGTGCATGTGTGTATAGAAAAATATAATGACATACTATGTATCCAGCTAGCATATGAAACAAAGTGCAACATGTAAATAATATAAACTAACAAGATTAAATGCAACCAAGATGTGCAGATGCTATGTGAAAGTGATGGTGTGATGTGATATGCAAGATGTGCACATGAGGAGAGCTGTGTTTCCCTAAGAAGATGTGCATGAGATAAGGTTAATTTATGGATTCTCCCTCAAAAGTCAAGTAAGAACCATAGAAAAAGAGTGCATCATCGGGTAATGATGGTACAATGTGTGTACCAGAGATGTGAGAGTTCTTGGAAAGGTTTATTGTGAAGTACAAAGTGTAACATATAGAAAAATTTGATGATGTGAGGCTTATTTAAGAAGTGCTCCCTCACAAGTCAAGTATGACCCCTAGAACAAGAGTATGTCATCAAGTAATGATGGTATAGTATGTGTACCAAAGATTTAATAATGAAGCATGGAGCGTGAAGTGTAGTAACAACGCTATAAGTAGACACTAGAGACAACCGATAGTGATGAGGGGGGAATAAAGTGTGATGCTCCCCAAGTATGTGAGGGATAGAAGGTTATCCAATGATAGTGAAGAGCGAGCCCCCCCACTTGATATCCGAGAAGAGAGAGGAATGTGACCATGGTTTGAGATCAGTGGTGTAGGAAAGTAACTATCTACATGGGAATGCGACTGATGTGGTAAAGGAGGTGAAGAACACCTATATGAATGGGACAAGTATGGGACTTAGGCCAACGAGGTGGACTAATGGATCGACAAGGATGAAAGGGTCATGATGTAAGCCGTGTATAAATGGGAGAGCTAGGTGTAAATATAGATTTAGAGTTGAGAGGCACAAGAGACATAGATGTCATGACTGATGCGAAAATACAGGCAAGAGTGGGCTGAGGTAATGGTATACGCAATGTAATACCTTTGATGGTGAATTTTTTTTGTTATAGATGAACTTGAGACATAAGTGAAGTATGGAAGGGCTATCCTAGGTATCTCGGAGGCAAATAAGACCTAAGATCGTGTCACAACCTTTGATTTCAGATGTAACAAGGAATGGTGCAGGCATGATAAGGGACCCAATTATAATGGGAAGAATGACATGACCTTAAGAATTAGGGACTGGAAATGTGATTTGGGAGGTTGGAAATTTGATATTTAACAAGAGTTCCATGGAGCATGCATTGGAAAGGGTCGATGGATTGACCAAAGTATTGTTGACTATATAAGCACCAATAGAAGCATTAATATGCAATGAATCAGAGGAAAATTTAGCATGGTAATCATGATTTGAGAATGTGATAACTGATGGTGGCATATTGGTAGTAACAATAAGAAAATCAAGCGGTCCTGATGAAGGAGGATGCACAACATGATATGTATGATTTATAGAAGAATCAATAGCTTGCTTGTCATGATTTGGTAATAGGTCATTAAATATTTTAAGATTTGATTGTCATTGACTAGATTAGAAGTATATTGCTCAGGGAGCTCAATTACATTGTTATCAATAAGATCTTGAATTAGATGTTTGAGCTTAAAGAAACAATCAATAGAATTCCCATTGGATTGGTGATAGTCACAGTGTGCATTTTCATCATAATTATGACCACATGAACGAGAAGGATCGAGATTGAGTGGTGGAGGAAGAGTAATGAGATTGCTTTCGATAAGTTACGGTAATAGGAACTGAGGTGCGTAAGGTAGTCTAGTGAAATTGTGCCTCGTGGATTGCAATTGAAGTGTGGTGGGTGTAGAAACAACAGAGACAGTGGCTTTAGCTTCAACAGGCTTAGTAGATGGTTTAAAGGTGGATTTAGCTTGAAACTTGTTATAGGAAGAAGTGGAGGAAGTATCATAATAATTAAATTTTCCCATAGATAATAATTTACTTTTATGTAATTTGAGCGTATGACACAATTGGTAGAAAGAAGAAGTCTAAAAAATGACACTCTCTTAGACTAGAGGTAAGAGACTTTAAATGAAAAGATCTTGTAATTCTAAGTCAGCTATAACATTGGTCATTTGGCAAGATTTTTCTTATAGTGCAATACATAATCCGCTAGATGGTCATTGGATCCTTTTTTAATTTTAGCAAAGTGTGGAAAGGATATCTTAGTGTCGATATTCATAGAAAAATGAACAAGGAATGCATCCACTAGAGCTGCAAAAGAAGTTACTGAATTGACATGTAGATAATAGAACCATCACAGGTTTATAAGTTTTGAGGAAATAATTTTGTTCAATAGTGTAAGGTCATCACCATAATCAAGACATGTAACTTGAAAGGATCGAAGGTGTTCTTGAGGGTTTGCCATGACCATTGAACATAGGAAACATAGGTGCAACGAAGTTAGGAGGCAAAAAGATAAGCAGAAATGGTGGCCTGCAAAAGGGCTATGAAGGAAAAGTGATGAATCTATAGCAATGGAGAGAAAGATGAAGAGACTTGATCCTGTCATTCTCAAGAATTTGGGATTGTAAATCATGTTAGAAAAAATATAGGTCACGAGTGCCTAAAGAAGGAGACATGTTGTGTATGAAAAGTCAAAGTGGGGAGGAGGGAGGGGATTGATAGTTGTATGAAATATAAATAGGAATGGTGGAGGGTGGTGTGGAGGCCCATGACAGCCGAGAGTAAGAACCCACGATAGGGAGAGTGGTAGCAAATCAAGGGAATTTTTAGTAGCGAGGAATGCTGATTGAGTTAAGCAGGGGATTACAAACAGTTTTCAACCATTGATTTAGAGAACTTCACAGACAGATGGAGAAAGTTTTATGTGCTTAAGGGGACCATAAATGACCACTAAGGGTGACATTTCAGAAAAATAGAAGGCTCCTGAAGAAGGCATTGCAAGCGTAGTGGATGATTGATCTCAAAATCACGAGTGCATTAGCGATTGGATAAAACATTAAGGAGATTAACCCATTGCTTATTCTTCTCTTAGAGAACCTAAAATTTCAAATAAATTTATATGTATATTATCCACTATATATAACATATAATCATCATATAACAAGTAAAAGGATTTATCTTTAGTCCTCTCTTGAAGAGGAGATTTTTGCAAACTAATTGAGTTGTTATTTCTTGATATTTCAACTTAAAGTTGGAATGAAAGAAAATAGTTTCTTACCATGAAACCTGCATGTGATGCAATTCTCTAACTACAAGTTACTGAATTGACATGTAGATAATAGAACCATCACAGGTTTATAAGTTTTGAGGAAATAATTTTGTTCAATAGTGTAAGGTCATCACCATAATCAAGACATGTAACTTGAAAGGATCGAAGGTGTTCTTGAGGGTTGCCATGACCATTGAACATAGGAAACATAGGTGCAACGAAGTTAGGAGGCAAAAAATAAGCAGAAATGGTGGGTGCAAAAGGGCTATGAAGGAGAAGTGATGAATCTATAGATGGAGAGAAAGATGAAGAGACTTGTTGTCATTGAAGAATTTGGGATTGTAAATCATGGTATAAAAAATATAGGTCACGAGTGCCTAAAGAGGAGACATGTTGTGTATGGGAAGTAGTGGGAGGAGGGAGGGGATTGATAGTTGTATAAATATAAATAGGAATGGTGGAGGGTGGTGTGGAGGCCATGACAGCCGAGTAAGAACCCACGATAGGGAGAGTGGTAGCATCTCAAGAATTTTTAGTAGCGAGGAATGCTGATTGAGTTAAGCAGGGGATTAACAGATTCAACCATTGATTTAGAGAACTTACAGACAGATGGAGAAAGTTTTATGTGCTTAAGGGGACCAAAATGACCACTAAGGGTGACAAACATAAAAAGAAGGCCTTGAAGGAAGGCAGGTTTCATGCGAATGCATGATGATACCAAAATATGTTTCATTATATCACCAAACAACATTCTTATTCTCTCTCTTAAATCAAGCTTTCAAGTGAATTTAGATGTAGTTTTAATAACATATATCATATTTGAGGTAGAATATAGGATTTATCTTATCATCTCTTTAGGAATCTATTTGCAATCTAATTGTTGTTATTTCTTGATATTTCTTTTAAAGTTGGAATGCAATAGTGTGTAGAAAACAGGTCATAAGCAACTCTACTCCAAGTTTGTAGATTACAGCTAACGAAAGTCTTCACACAACTATTGAAATGACCAACTAATGAAAGTCTTCACCTATACTGAAAGGCCCAGCTAGTGAAATTTTAATGGTTTTTCCAAATTAATGTAAAGGAGCACTGAAATATTCAACCCATTCTTTGTTTCCACGTCATCAACCAAGAATACGAATCCAAACATGTGGCAATATAAATTCATGCATGTATGTGGCATTCTAAGAAGAATTCAAAGTCATGGACTTAACACTCCTCCATTTTCTCTCCATGTTTCAAGGATAAGAAAATAGTGGAATAATACTAGGAATGTTGAATAACTACTCTCCCACTTTGTGTTCGTAGATTAAAGCGATGAGTTGTATAAATATTCTCCACGATAACTAGACTGTTCTAGTCAAGTTTGTTTATGATTTATTGCTTTGAATAAATCCACCCAAGAATAGTTAGTTCTTGGTGAGTGGACTAAGGAGTTGGTTGGATGCACGAACTATACATGTGACATTCCACGCTCTTGTATGTAATCTTTTACCAATCAATGAAAAATTTGTTATTTTCTCTCCAATATTTTGAAGTTTTGAATTAATAACTTGGAAGCATGATTTAAATCCTCTTCCAAGGAATGAGCTGGCCACTCATTCCAAGGAAGATGGATCTGTGTATTTTTGTTTTTGTCTTGTAATAATTTAGGTTTATGTTTATTCATTTTTCTGTGATTATCATTATGTTGTATTGTTTTTCTCCTTGTTTTGTTGTATTCATTTTCATTCAGTTTGTTGTGAACCTGTAGGTGTTTTATTTGATTATCTTTATTTCCAATTTAGCAATTTCCTTTATGCAAGCGTGATTTCATTTCTACAAGTGTGATTTTGCTTTCTGCAAGTGTGCTTTTCCATTTCCACAAGTTTGATTTTCAATTTATGTAAGTGTGGATTGTGTTTGAAGGAGTTATTTCCAAAGACATCTTTCTCCTATTGCATATAACCATCGAACACCAGCCCTGGATTGACATTATTAATGAAGAGGATTGACGACACTCATCAATGGGTTCACCAAATGACTTAACCTAAATTAAATTAAAACTTTTATTTCAAAGTAACTACTGTAACTAATGATATACAAGTGATAAACTACAGTAAGACGCAAACAATAAACATTCAAAAATATGAAACCTTAAGAAAATGAGTGAGGGAAGATGACTTGGCTGATTTCACGCAACCTCGAGCTCATCTGGACTGAGTAATTGCTGAAACGAATTGGAAATGGTGTCATCAAGGCTCACTGAGGGATCTAGAACTCAAAACTGCACAAGATAAAAGTGCCCATATGAGGACAAGAGTGCCTAGGCACTAGTGACTGAATTGGATGCTAGTGTCTAATCAGATGCTCAAGTTTTGGCCCTTAGTGGGCTAGAAAAAGCTTCAATCTTAGTATTCATTTGTCACTCCAGATTCACTCCAATGTCATCAGTCATACCTATAACTTGAAAAATAGATAACTAGCTACACATTCCCATAAACCACATCAAACCAAATAAAGAATATGCAGAATGGGGAGTCGGATTGACCCCAGTGGTCACTTGAAGAGTGATATTATGATTGAGTGTTGCATTACATCTTAGAATCCATGTAGTTTTTTGTGTATGTGTGTGTAATGATGCCCTAGGTTGTCCTTGTACAAGTTGCATTATGATAGTGGGCTAGATATAGATTGTTCCAAGTATACAAATGTGTGTGATGGAATAAAATGAACTTCCCCTCCTATGTTGTGTATGTAGATCAATGCAGTCCCTTGTCCCTTGTATGAGTGTGCTAGATGAATGCCTTGTAATGCTCTCGTGCCTTTGTGGAAGCTTAGGTGATGATAGATAATTCTTATAGTGCTTGGACCTTGACTTAGAAGAAGTAAATAAGCTAATATATGATTCCCTTCTTTGAATTTCATAATTGACAACTGGAAGGCCATCCCAAAGTGTTAAAAGGTGACCAAGAAGTGAAAGATAACCAAAATAGTAAGAAGAAGCAAGAGAAGGACATAAACACCCAGGAGGGACAAAAGTTCCTATGCGCTTCTGTCTTAATGGGGTGCTAGTGTATGAGGAGATAAAAATATAAATCAATCAAGTGTAGGAAAAGTTGTAAGATGTGTTAATACAATAAAGTTTAAGAGATAAAACAACCAAAATGTCAAAAGGAGTTGTCAACCACTAGTTTTCTTGCTTAGGAATCATGTATACATTAGTATGCTTTAGGACCTAGAAATGTACCCAAGTGCATAGATTTTATGTCTACACATGCCATGTGTTCTATGTTGATATATTCTTAAAGTAACACTCTATCCCTTGTCCTATGCCATGATAATTGTTTAAAATTATTCATTAGCACGCTCTTCTCTCTTTGCAAATTACTGTCAACACATCAACATGATCTCCAAGATTCCTTTTTCCTATATGCAATTGCTTCCCAACTAGAATTCTAAACTCTCTATGATCTTTGATTCCATTACATATTGTCTTATGAGGTAGTGTAGAAACAAACTATATGCATTTGGGTACATTTCTAGGTCCTAAAGCATACTAATATATACATGATTCATAAACAAGAAAAGTAGTGGTTGACAATGTCTTTTGGGTATTTTGTTTTGTCTTTTATACTTGTATTGGCCTTACACATCTTACAACCTTGTTAGTACTTAACTTATTTATCTTTTATAGCCTCATACACTAGTGCCCAATTAAGACAGAAGAGCCCAGGCACTCTTGTCTCTCTTGGGTGCTCCTGAACCTTTATATCATTTTGTCACTCTTTTGGGTCTCTTTTATTTTTGGGCCATCTTTTACAAATTTGCGTTGGCCTTTTATTTATCAATTACGAAATTCAAAAAAGAGAATCGTGTATATATATATATATATATATATATATATATATATATATATATATATATATATATATATATATATATATATATGCTTGACCTTGTAGTCTCTCCTTGCTCAAGTAAAGCCAAACTCTATCTCCATAATGAAGCTTATGTTCCCTCCTATGCTGATCATGCCTAGCTTTGTACTTGGCTTGAGATTTCTCTAGTTGTCCTTTGACTTTGACATGGATTTGTTAGATCCTCTCAATGAATTTTTTGGCTCTAGTCCTCTCTATGTCTCGTGTCTCCTCCTCATCCTGCTGCCCAATTGCTATGTCAAATGGATTTGTAGGTAGATATCCCAAACATGCTTCAAGCGGTGACTTCATAGTAGATGTGTGTACTGCCTTGTTATAGGAATGTTGAATGTAGGCTAAGGAATCATCCCAAGTCCTTGGGTATTTGTTGTTATACCCTCTGATTAATTGTACCAAATTCCTATTCACCACCTTTGTCTGTCCTTTTGTCTGTGGATGGAAATCTGTGCTCCTCTGTAACCTAGTATCCATCTTGTCCCAAAAAGTAGTCCAAAAATTCCCCAAGAACCTGGAATCCCTGTCAGAAACAATAGACTTTGGCAAACCAAAATGCGCCCATACATTAGCAAAGAAAATATCTCTTGCCTCATGTGCTTTTATTGTCTTTTTACATGTCATAAGAATACACATCTTACTGAATCTATCAACAACAACATAGAGATAGTCATGGCCATATTTAGACATAGGTAATCCTCCTACAAAATCCATAGAAATTTCCTCCCGCGGATGAGTAGGTACTGACAAAGGCATATACAAACCCTTCTTCCTAGTCTTAGGCTTGCTAGTACAACAAAGTTTACATCCACGTATAAATTTTGATACTTCTTCTTGCATATTGGGCCAATACATGTACCTTTGCAAGTGGGCTAGGGTCTTACCAACACCAAAATGTCCCACCACTTTCAACGTATGTGCTTCCCTCATCAATAGAAGTCTTTCTTCTTTAGGCACACAAAGCTTCCCCTATCAGTAGAGCAGCCCATCCTTGAGATAACAATCTTCAATCCCCTTCCTTTCAGTCCTTTAGGACTGCAACTGCTGAAATGTCACCCCAAAGTCTTTGTCCTGGGCATATGCCTCTTTGTAAGCTTCCTTCGTGAAGGGATTGATCTGAGAGATAGTGTCCAAACATGAGAAATTATCCTGTGTGGGTGGCCTAGACAACATGTATGTCACCAATTTTGTACTACCTTTATTGTATTTGATCACTAGATGGAACTGATGAAGAAACCCCATCCATTTGTAGTGCCTTACCTGCTGCAATTTAGACTGTGCTTGCAAATACTGGAGAGGTTTGTGGTCAGTGTGCACAATAGTTTCTTTACCAAAAAAAAAATTCTTCCATTTTTTAATTGCCTGAACTAGTGCACACATTTCCTTATCATAAACTGAATATCCTTTAACTACTGAAGTGAAAGTTTCAGAATGATAGCATACATGTTTACCTCCTTGAAACAACACTGTGCCCATAGCGTAATCACTGACATATATCTCTACTTTGAAAGGCTGCTGCAAATTAGGAAGAGGAAGTACTGGAGCATGAATAATCTTGTATTTCAATAACTCAAAGGATTTGTCTTGTTCCTTACCCTAGTCAAAACCCTTACTCTTTGCAGCCACCGTGTGTAGAGGTGTTGTAATCATGGAGAAGCTCAGAATGAACTTCCACATGTATTGTACTGCTCCCACAAAAATCCTATTCTCTGTGGCTCCTGTTGGTGTTAGACAATTAGTGATAGCTTCCACCTTCTTTGGATCCACTTGTAGCTCTCCTCTTCCAACCACGCGCCTAAGATAGACAAGTGACTGTTTGAAAAATTCACATTTCTTCCTATTACAAAGCAATTGTTTCTCCCTGAGAACTTGCAAGACTTGTTGTAAATGAGTTAGATTTTTTTCCCATGTGGCACTAAAAATCAAGATATCATCTAGATATACAATGACACATGAATATATGAAATCCCGCGATACATCATTCATCAATCTCATAAATGTAGTGGGTGCATTACATAACCCAAAAGGAAGTACTAACCATTCATACAAACCGTGTTTTTTCTTGAAGGCATTCTTCCATATATCCTCCTCCTTCATTCTGACTTGGTGATAAATGGACTTGAGATCCAACTTCAAGAAGAATTTGGCATACTGAAACTAGTCCAAGAGATCATCTATGCGGGGAAGTGAATATTTGTTCTTTATGGTGATCTTGTTCAAAGCACAGTAGTTGATGCACATTCTCCAAGAACCATCCTTCTTTGGCACCATCACAATAGGCAAACCGCATGGTGAGGTGCTCGGACGTATCACCCCTTGGTCTAGTAGTTCATGGAGTTGTTTCTTTACTTTAATACTCTCAAGAAAGGATTGCCTATACAACCCGATGATTGGTAGAGGGGACTCTGAAAATAGCTGAATCTCATGCTCTACTTCCCGTTTTGGTGGTAACCCACTGGGAGCCTGAAATACTTCCTGAAAAGACTGAATAATACTATCCAAATCATGTTTTCCCTGGTTAGAAATCTCTGAAAATTTTACCCCCTCTTGTATATCCTTTAAAAAAAGTAAATAGAACTAATGATGATTTTTCTGAATAAGTCATTTTGCTTGGTTAGCACTCACCATAGTAACCCGTGTCTTACGCTGGTGTGCCCAGATGTTGTAGCTGATCCCATCCTTGACCCATCTGTATCGGTTTTCCCTTCTCATAAATATAGCATCCTTGATATACAAGTAAGGACTCTCGAATACAACATCAAAAGCATCAAGTAGAATAACGTCAGCTTCTAAAACATTAATATACTGGGAATTTATCCCAAAATTGACCTCATGTCTTCTTGTTACCTTAATTTCAACACCCTTCTTCACCTAACCCAAAGGATAAGGGTGTGGATGTTCGTAAGTCTCAAGACCAAGATTCTTTACAACTACTTCATAAATCAAGTTAGACTAAGAACCAGTATCAACCAAAGCGTTTACCTTAGTTCTCTTGATCTAGATTTTGATCTAGAATAGTCTACTCATCTCCTCTTCCTAGCTGTCCATATTGGTGGCCGTGCATCCAAGCCTTTCATCTACATCAGATTCATGTTCGATTTCCATCTTCCCTTATGTTTTTACAGCTGTCATGGACTTCTTTGAGTCCTCGGTTTGGTTCTTCGAATGTAACTCCGAATGCAACTTCCAACATGTAGCGTCAGTATGACCATTGATATCACAATTCTTGCAAAAATTCTTGGGATCTTTAAAAGTATTTAAAGTAGTGGCAGCTTGTTTACCTTTCCCTTTCCACTTATCCTTGTCACTTGTTTGCCCATACTCTTTTTTCTGCTGATTTTTTGACTGCTTTGCCCTTGGCTCTACTTCTCCTTGCTTCATTTCATCATCTATGTAGTATTCCTGCACACACGCCTCGTTGATACCTTTGGGCTTTGTGGAGATTAATTTTCTTCAAAGGTGAGTGTGAAGTCCTCCCAAGTACTTAGTTAGAATATCCTCATCCTCTAAGTCCATGTTTAGCAACATGGTCTGCCTCCGAAACTCCATAGTATAGTCCTGCACACTTTGACCACTGCCTTGTCTAAAATAATGCCAGTTAATCATTTGGTCAGTCTTGTGGCCAATAGGATAGAAGTTAGCTCTAAGTAATTCTTTAAATTCTTGCTAATATTTCACAATAGGACGCTTCTTCTTTTCACAAGTGGTTAGATGGGTTTCCCACCAAACCAGAGTGTGTCCCTCCATTTGGAGACATGAAAAGGTGATCCTCTATGCCTCAATGACATTATGGACACTAAAGTAGATTTCTAACTGTTTTAACCAATTATCAAGCAACTCTGCATCTACTTTTCCTTCAAAGCTTTTAATCTAAACTATCATCTTAACTTTAAAAGGAGTATGATCAGATTTTACCTTTTCTCTTGCGTTAAAAGTCTCTTCTTCGTGCTCTTCTCCATAATTTTCCTCATGGTGGCTCCCTCCTATGCCAAAATTTTCAGCTAAGCCTCGAACCACTGAGTCCATGGAGTCTTGCTTGACAGAAGTTTTCTTCTACAAATGTGCAAGCTCCTCTTACCTTCTAAACATCCTATCCATCATGGTCTCCAACATCTTGATTCTATGGACCAAGTTCTCTTCCTCCATTTGTCCCCAAATTCTCTGTTTCCACTTCTTTGTAGAAATTTTTGGATCGCAAGGTAAAGCCTCTTCACCTTTAGATCTCATCACTATCATTCAAATCCAAGAATGAATACCACAGTCCTAGATACTTGTTAGCTCTAATAACAAAATGATCTGTAAACTCTTCAACTTTGGAATTATCCACCGAATCACAAATTAACATTGGTGTTCTACTTTCTACTAGAAAATGACAGAGATAACTAGTGAATGAATTTTGCATATGCTTAGAATCCACAATTGCAGGAAAGGAAAGAACATAAACTCATAAACACTAACAAGTTTTATCCTGAAAACCTCAAGAGGAGGAAAAACCAGTCGGGAAGGGCAATTGCTCTTTCTTCCCACTTTTATTGGCCAATTCAAAATAGCAAGTATAGAATTTACAATAAGTATGAAAGAAAAGTAGATAATATCTCACACTTCCTGCCAAATACTTGTTTGCTCTGTCTCAACACTCCTTTCTTCTACAAAACACAATTCCAACACTAAGAAATTCTTGCTCACTTTCTTTCATGCTTTGATGATCCTTATTCTCTTCTACAAACGTGAATTTATAACCTTTCTCATGTCCTCCCAGTGCACTGGAGGATGGGAAAGGTCATGGAGGAGAAGAGACATGAACAACCTTCCAAATTCTGGGGTTGTTCGTTTTATATTTTCATTTTCTATCCAAAAGATCCAGGATTGCCACCAAATGCAGACCGGCAGTCCCCAAGACCACCACCCTCAGTTAGGCAACAGTTCTATAACCACCACTCTACACAAAGCTAGTGGTACCTTGTTACTAAAAGATTAGAACCTCCTATGTTTTTATGGAGATTTCTTCTTTGTGGCTACACATACCCTTAGTTGAGTGATAGTAGATTCATTTTGGAATCACTTATTGATTGTGTAATGAGTCGGCATTTTCTTTGGTGAATATATCCTATCTTTTCATCCTATTGACACTTGGTTCTGAGTATCCTTCTTTCTTGGAGGTCAATGTAGGTCTGATCATCAGTCTCCTTTCCTTGGTAGAGGTCATCACTGGGAGGTGTCCAAACCTTCGGAGTGGGATTCACCATATTGGGAGATCTCTGGAGTTACTCCTTCCAATAAGAATCATCTAAATCATGTAGAACTTTTCTCAAGGGTATTATAAATGGACATAGTATTTCATATTAGGGAACCTCTGTACACTTCATATCTCCTGTAGTTTAATTATCTTCAATATCTTCTTAAATTATTATATGCACATACTCTCTTTATCAAGTGATATCAAAGCGTAGATTTCAACCAACCTTACCTTGGGGTCTTCAAACCCTAATTTTAGTGATTCGACTATATTTTGAAAGCTGTTGCGAATTGTTTCTCAGAATTATGTTTACTCACAATTGTAGAACATGAATCTTGTTTTCATATTCTTTGAGTCTAAAATTTTCGTAATTATTGTTGAGGTCTTTTCAACATACATTAACTGCACTTTTAGGGATGCACTCTAAGATAATGCCTTTAACATCCTCTCCATCCTCATGAAATAATTAACTAAATAGTAACCTAGCATATGTAAATCACCTAATAAAGAAGAACCATCACTAGAAGACCTCATGGAATTTTTTAGATCTATGAACAAAAACCTCATTTCCAACATATTCATGTTCAGATTCAATACTTAGAATCCTGAAACACTGCTACTAGCATCAGATTAAACTGAATCATCTTGCATTTTCGGAAACCTCTAAAAACTTAAATTGGGGGTTTTTCCTTGCTATGTAGTCAAACTTCTTAAAGTTCTTCTTACCTTTAGCCGAAAAGGGTTATGTTTCTTCTTACTGTGAGTCATCCTCATGATTTTCTATCTCCTAAAACCTTCTCATTCCTATGATAGATCACTTACCAGAAGGTAATTACCTTCTTCACCAAAATTGAAACACTGGTAAATGGAATTTTACCTGCTAGATAATTATCAAAATCCAACATTCAGGGATAAATTCTAGCAACTATCAGATATTTTGAGATCTTCAAGTCATCAATTTCAGTGAGCACCATGCATAATATTTGGCCTTTTCTGCAGTTAGAAAAGGAGAGGTCTAATTCATCTTTGGAGGAACTTGAACAAATCTCTTCCTTGTCTATTTTGGAATCAACAACCATCATTCCATATGAAGTCAAAGTCAACATAAGAAGATTTATCCATCTTCAAGTTATTCAACATCAACAGAAGATTTCTTCTATGAAGCATACACTTTAGATTCAAACTTAGAAGAAGTTAGAAGATGTTCATGATGAACCTTGTTGACACAAGACTAGTGCATCTTCCAAGGAAAGAATCTTGCACCTATTTTACCTCTTGAAGGGTGCATTCAAAGAAAAAAGGTAACATTGTTTCCATAAACCCTAGGCAACAAATATAACTTCATCAATACGGATGTAGCTCATCAATCTACATGTGCAAACAAATCATATCAAGGAATCTCAAACTGGATTTTTGAAGCATAATGAAGTTTTTGAAATTCTTACCTTAGAGTCTCCTTCTATGGATAATACTTGAAGATTCTACCACATAGCTATTATCCATATTTTTCCCCTTGGGGAAAAATTGGACAATGGGATGGAAATTATTACCCTAGATATCCTAGGTTAGAGACACTTCATGAACAATCAATATTAGGGTGGCCTACAAGAAACATTTTGTGCAATCGAGAATGTTTATGGTGTTATAAGAGAAAGTTCAAGATCACCTGAACTAGATTTCTCACTTTCCCAGGTTTTGGAGGCTCAAGGTAAAATTGGTTCATGAGAAATGAATTAGCCCAGATGGTGCCAACTTTCAGTCAATAATGATGAATCAGAAATGACAAAAGTGACATAATCATGCTGGCGGGGTCTCAAAAAATTGTGTTCTCATTACCTTTCAGTTTCATGAAGAAATCCCAAAGAGATAAACAATTTGGGAAGAGGAAATGTTAAAGGTAGAGGAAAAGATTGATAAGTGTTGAGCATAGTTCAGCTTGCACAAGTAGCTAGGCGAGCTACATCCATCATGAAATGAAAACGTCTAATGGAGTTATGTTAAGCCACATTGATAGGATAGCAATCTATATGAGTATGCAGGGAATTGAAAAACCAATATAATTTAGTCTTGCTATATTTTGATAGCTCGATATGAGATCAATAATTTTATTTGGAGATGGATGCTCAGGAACTAATAATGCATGGATATGCATGGAGCTCCAAACAGGAACAGTTGGTGGAGTCATGTTTGTGGTGAGATGAGCACAATAGAATCATTGATTTATGAGAGTCTTGAGGGTCAACATTACCCACTGGCGTATAACCTACACAACGTTGGATGATCGAGCATGACGACTATTGTGCAATAATGTAAATCACACTCATTATATGGCTTCTTCTTATGTTTCTGGGACGAAACATGTCAAAGAGGGAGGCAATGCTATGTACCTTGGGATATGATATTATAATGTATATGGGTTGATGGAGATGCCGACATCTGGTAGACATCCCCTTAGTTATATTTATGGGTTCACATGGGATATAATATTATAATGTATATGGGTTGATGGAGATGCCGACATGTGGCACACATCCCCTTAGTTAATTATATGGGCTCACATAGGAATTGATTATATTGGGTAATGAGTCGACCTACATTGGGATTAGGTGTTACCCATCCTATTTAAAGGATGTGCGTATCATTATGAGGAGGTGATGTAGGTATGAGTTGAGTCTTCTACTTGGTAGAGGTATATTGAAGGTGTCCCCCTCGGAGTGGATTCCCATCTTGGGAGATTGTGGAGTTACTCCTTCCTTAAGGAGCATTGTATGGTGTTGCCCTACCTTAAGGGTATTATTCTAAATATATTGCACATTAGGGAATCTTGGCCGCCCATATCTCATGTGTTGCATTATCTTCTATAGATTATTCATTTATCATATGCAAAGTTCTTATCACTCTACATAGAGCAGCGGTCCTTTTACTAAAAAGATAGAACCTCTGTGTATTATTTTTCCTTCTTCGTGCTGACTGATCTGGTGAAGTAGATTAATTTTGGATCCCTATGGATCACAAGTTCCTTTTAGAAATGCCACATGCTTGGTCATGGTGTGTTTGTAAACTACATCATCCTCTATTTCCCATTCTAGTAATTTTTTTAGTCAAATACAATGGGTGAGTCCTGACCTTCTTACCTCTATAGTCCTTACATTTAAGAGATTTCATGGTTCACCACTCCAAGAGTCATGATGTAACATGACTCAACCATGTGCAACTTGACTTCTGTGAAACTCGAGATTGTCCTGTTGATATTACATTGCTTCTTGAGGCTTGTATTAGCAGATGCCTTTTCACATCTTTCAATTTGCTCGATGTCTATTTCCATTCCTGAGACATGGAGGTAAGGATACATTGATTTCCTCAAACTTGGACCAATGTTTGAAATATTTGAAATGGTTCATCATCACCCAAATAAACATGCCAAACAACTATTTTCCTAGACCTAATTTATTGTTAGACGATGCTTTGTAGAAGTTGCATTTAAAAAGAATCTTGAGATTTTAAAGATCCTTTTCAAAATTCTATTTTATTATGCATTATGGTAAGAGAATAAGGGCATCTTATATTGTCTCTCTATTGATGTATCATTTATCTGGACTTAACCTTTTAATAGTAAATGCTCTCTGACCTCCTTGAACCAACAATCGTTGATTTTGCATGTCCTATGTGAATGATTCCACAAGCTTGTTGAGTTGGCTATTCCTTAATCTCTGAAGTTCTAGATCTGCAATACTTTGACTATCTAAATAGTATAACAGTCTCATTGCAATATTTCTCTTGAATCATGAACATCCTTTCCCATTCCTCTGTATTTATACATGTAAGATATGATTATGAGATGATAATTCTGCTATACTTTTCCTGTGTATTTCTTCATTCAATACCTTGAACTTACCATCTATTGCATCAAACTTAGTTATATCTCTCGTAGCTCGACGTTGTATTTCTAACATTGAATAGCTCATGTTGTCCCAACTATCTAGAGTTGTGCTTAATTATATTTTCATTAGCTTTCTTCATTCATCCTGCAATTTTGATATCCTGACCAATTTTAATGGGGTTATCTCCATAGTACAACGGATATCAGTTCAAATCGTTACTTGATGTCTCCTTCATATTCTTGCACCTTTGTAGCTAAACTAATGTCTTGATGTAAGCTAAAATTTATTAGAAACTCTAGGTTTCATTCATTTAAATCTAGCTAAACTTGATGTTCAGTCATACTCTATGATGGATGCTGCTTGCGGTAAAATAATTGACTTCCTTTAGATTTTTTACAGATTCCTTGTTGTAGATGCACTTTCCTTTGCTGATGCCTTCTTTCAATAATGAAGAAAACTCCATTCTTCATCAGTCATCTTAAATAGCTGAAACTTGTATTGTTTATTCATTTTTGTAAGTATAGTAGCTTTCTAATTGATAGTTACAATTTCTTCTTGCATCTTCCATTACGATGGTTCAGATTTAAGAACCGGTCCAAATTTATCAACTCCTGTATCCTACCAATAGTCATGCCATGTTGTTTGTTAACTCCAGCTCAAGTCAGTTCCATCCAATGCATATGATGATCTTCTATTTGTCATCATTGCACAAAACCCTCAGATGATTTTACAATATCTGATGTGCACTTTTCCTAGGAATATGATCAACATCCAAGTTATACAGATATATCATTCTATAATCTAAGTGTAATAATGACACTAAATTCTAGATTTTGATTTGACATAACAATACACAATTTGCATATAATTTCACTGGGAAGCTACTTCTCACTCAAGAGACGACCAATGCTTATTATTCAAATCTGCATTGTAGAATTCTATAAAACTGAAAGATATGCAATCTTCCAGACCTCCTGGATGTACATTACTTTCTTCCTCATGAAGCTTCTCTTTCTCTGTAAATCCAATACTTCCTGTATTAGTCATTTGAATCCCTTGAGTTATTTTGTAGGCCCTATTTTTGCATAGTCTTATCATAATCCATGATAACATGTACTTAGTGAGCATTATATAATATTACACTTGCCTTTTGATAATGCAATTATGAATTTACTTTGTATCATGGAAGGTTATACCTATAAATCTCATTTCTTTGTCCTAAAACAATTACATATAGGTGATCGATGTTGGTATCCTACTTGCAAATGACTCATAATTTGTCCCCAGGTAGCCGACGACGGTTACTAGTGGGCTTCCATCAAGTTAATAAAGCATGATAACTCTGAAGCAATTAAGATGCACAATATGAACATTAATAAGTTCATGTAAAAAGTGGACAAAATATGAGTAACTCTGTTTCTAAGCATATCAGGTGCAAAGAAACGTTATATTGTAATGCCTTTTGAATTTGCATATATGTGACAAATTAGAGCATATTTGAACATGGTTCATTGAATGAGTCTATACAACTGTTGCAATTTCCCCATGTGTGATTCTGAATTAGGGGTCTATTTTATTTCTAACTTCGAGATTAGAATATCTGTGGCATAAATCTGAAGGAGGTTGTTAAATATAATCCGAGGAGCCAAGGACACCTTGAGCTCTAGGACCTTTATTGGTTGGAACATAGTTATTAATAGGAGATTCTGCATGTAATTAGGGAGAGGTAAGTTTCAGAACAACATAATCAATGTATGTATTCGAAGGGGAGTGGACTATAGTGTGTAAGTGCACGTGAGAAGATTGGATTGGAATAAAAAAGCAATAACTTATCTCCTTTGGCTTTTCATGTGTGTGTCATAGTCTTATATGCATTCTTTTCTATCAGTTAAACTTCTCATTCAGCTTGTGTGAGAAAAAATGTACAACATGCTATCCTTATGGAAATAAATGACAATTGTCTTTATGTAATGCAGTTTTGTATGTTCCTTTTATATTTTGTTTCAAGTTGGAACTGTAATGAACATGGATCAATGAGAACCTATTACAAGTGCATGCAATACCAACTAAGCTGCAAAATTCACTTAATCATAAGTAAAAGTGGATGAAATTAATTATACATTTTCTTGAATCTAAAATCGATTCAATGAATATTTGATCACCCCTTAAAACTACAACATACCTCACGTGTACTTAATAATTGTCAATTACATAAGCAACCTAAGATAGCTTGAATTAGTCCCAGTGTGTTACCTTGCAATCCGAATCTTTGATGTCCAATCCCAATCTGGTTCAACAAACCTACAGTTTGCTCTCCAAATTTTTGATGCATATTCTATGCCCAAAAAAATGTGTAAACTGGAAAGAACCCCATAACCATAAATGTGAGGGAATAAGCACCCTAGGAAATCGACCATCACATAGCCAATGTTAGTTTCCTATTAACTATGCCCAACTTACCACTAAAAATTAATAATCTGAAATTTTTTATACCCTCTATTTGATGCATGACCAAAAATTTTCAACTGAGTATAGTGGAAAATTAATCCCAAAGACTGATTGGAATTGCTCGAAGTGATCCGACACGATTTTGGCCTTAAGGGCTAAAATGTCATCATAGTGTTGTGGATTGAGCTATGTTTGAGGTCATTTTGTATAATCCAATGCTTTTTTTTGTCATGTATAGTTGACTACCCACCTGATAGGGATAGGGGCTCAAGTGCCTCTTTTCAATGGTATGATGAATTGGTCATTTAGCTTGCAATACCTATTAGCTTGTTTAATGACACATTTTAACTAAAACAAGATTGTTGGGTAAGATATATCCATGTGAGATATAGCAGGGGAAATTAGTGATTGTACCTAAGTTGGTAAATTAGGTGTCCTAATTGTTCCTATGGTGTGGCTACATCTTATCCCAATTTTATTTATATGTATTTGTGCAAATTTTCTCTCAATACTAGGTTCTTGAGTAACATTAAATTCTTGATAAGAGCAGTTAAACAGAGATTGGATTAAGTTGAAGGCCATAGAAATCCAATAGGAGGTCGGACAGATCACAATGTAAGTTTTTTTGGACAATACAATCACATTGGTATGACATTTCCAAATGGTATATTATTTTACGTTCCTAAATTAGTTGATTTTATAGGTGAACACAGATCTTGTTTCAAGAAGGGAAAGATTTGGGGTCTTGAAGGCAAGTTGTGGAGAAGTTGTAGATATTGAGGTGTCTCAGATGGATAAACACTTGTCACTTGCACAGTTAGATGAAAACAGTGAGTACCTGTTCCAATACCAATAATCAAAATATGATAACATCTAAATACATCATTACATGGTATCTATACACAATGAGCAACTTGCTAAGCATTATTTTTTATTAACTCATTTGTTCTTCAGGACCATGACAATTTTGGGAAGGTTGAAGACCTAGTGGGGTCTACAGCTTATTTCAATAGACAATACCATGGTGGATGATGGATGTTTAATCATATCTTCTTGTCGATTGTTTTTTATGCTGAAATAAATGTAAGTATCCTAACATACTCCATTGAGATTTTGGATCCAGTAGGAGTTAACACATTAGGTAATAGCAAATCAAGATGTAGTCATGGATTCAATGTTAGTTCAAAATTGGAGAGTGCAATAGTAATATGGGCTATCAATACAGAGAAGCCTTGATACAATTAGTCGGTAAAACTGTCAAAATGACGCTTGCGAAAACCTAGGGTAGGCACTACACAAAGAAAGATGATTTAGTTAAGATCTTGATTATTAGGTTTTTGTGTGATAGATAACTGACCTATTTTAGTTCAATGATTCTGACCTAGGTTGGTCCTGTTTTAGAGGTTGTGTATTGGTATATAACTATGGAATATGATTCAAGTTTCTGGAACTAGTTGTGCATGGGGGAAAAGTGCACCCTATTGCAGAGGAGTGCAAGAAGAGTGATTTTGAGTGACTGTGCAATGAAAATGAGGATGAAGCAGATACATACATGGGAATAAGGATGAGAAATTTTTAGGTCTAGATGTGTGCACAAGTCAAAATTTATGTATTAAGTCAATATTGTCATTGTCAGAGATGATAGAGTGAGTTGACCAGGAGAGCTTAGTTGTCTACAATGAGGAAATATGAAGTAAGTTATGTAGGTGACATAATTTGTGCGCTAGGAAAATTTGGTTGTTTTTTACCAATGCTCTGGGACTAGGTACCTTTTCTTAAATGGGTAAGATCCATAATTTTATGTAAAATAAAAACAAATATGTGGTTGGCCTATAGGTCGGGGATCTAATAGGCACACTCCACTGCACCTGCAAAAAATGCTTGCAATTTTGTGCAAGGTAAGAATTTCCTAGGAAATTTGGAATGTGGGAGTGATAAATTAGGAGAGGTTTTAATACTACAAGTAGGAAAAATAAGATTCTTAGAGGGATTAACTAGAAAAATTAACACACACAATTGGAAATAATAAATAACTTTGTTTACAATATCAAGACAATATGAAACCATCAACATAAAATCTCACTTATTCACTCATCCAAATAAGTTGAAACTCCTTTCTTTATTGACATTTTCACAAAGTTGTATAATGAAAGAGAGAGGAAAACATATAGAGAGGGAAATAGAATAATTTCTATCTTTTTCTTAGTCTTGGTAGTTATCTACTCATGAAATTACAAAATTAACAACCTCTTAGAGTGAGGAATTTATTACAATATATACTTTTCCAATGAGAATCTTTGCCTACCCCCCACATGTATTTTCACTTGTCTTTTACAACTTGTGACTCTTTTCATTCCTATGAAATAAATTAAGTACCCTTTTTAATAATTGAGGGAAACTTATTACAATTTTCAACTATAGTCACATTAATGAATAAGAAGAGAGTGAAAAGGATGAAAATGAAAAGTGAAACTTCCCAATGAAGAATTAGAACCTGAAGGAAGAGAGGAAGTGGGTACTGAAGAGAGAAATAAGATAGATACTCAATCTAAAGAATAATATTCTGCCAATGGAGACCTAGTTGCCGATGGAATTTTGGAAAGTTCTTTAGGAGATATCTTGATACCTTTGAATTATTTTTTGTATCACATCGCTGTATGTGCAACTTTTTCATCTTGTGGGATGTGGAAAAAACTCAAGAACTTGACCCATTTTTCTAAGAGAGAGATGATATTCTTTCATTCTATAAACCAAGATTGAAGATCCCTCATGGTTTTTAATATGAGTTCCTTTATCTTAGATAAGGATTCCAATGTGTCTGCATTGAATGAAAATGGTTCTATGGCATCTTTCTTGAGAAGATCTTCAAATGGATTCAAGATATTATCTGCCGAAGTTTTCTCACCCATTTTTGGCACTCAAATATTTTGTATCACATTATTTTCATCCCCTTGAATCATTAAAATGTGTTCCTTGTATGAATCAAGTTCACCAAGAGTTTGGTTTATCATTTCATAACGAGAAACCAAAGTCCTATCCCAGACTTGAGAGAAGTCTTTTGATGCCAAATTGAATACACCTTTTCTCACCAATAGAGAAGAGTTAGATTTACCCATCTCAATGACTAATGGAAATAATGGGCCCCAATGTTCCTTCTCTATTTCAATCTACTCTCTAGTCATGCTTGGTTTTACATTTGTTGCACTCATGTACTTGAATTTTGATAGGATATTCGGAAGCAACACCTTACCCTTTTCTAGGATATTGTTCACTCACTTATTGTTTTCTCTGCCCTGCATGGTGAAGCCTTGTTTTTTCTTATAGAATCGGGGTTGAAGCTAGTGATGGGAGTAAATTCTTTGGTTGGGAGAGAACTGACAACATTTGGGTCCAAGAATGTTTGCACGTATGAAGTGAGGGTCCTGATATGGTCTTTTGCTTGGTCTAGTTTCTCCTTGTATTCCTGATTTCTTGTGAGAAGGCAAGTGGAAGAATCCTGAAACAGATGGGCATCACCCTTGTGTGTCATTGGTCTGAGTGGAATAGTGTTGATTTTTATAATTTGATGGTCCCATCTTGCTAATAGGCTTGATAACTTTGGGTTGAACCACCTCCACATATTGGTTACCTGAAGTGCCACTGAAGAAGCATGAGGCAATATGTGATTTCTTTCCTTTCTTGACCTTTACCATTGCGGATATGGCCTAAAATTTTGGGATCACCACCTTGTTGGCTTGTACATGTCTTTCCCCTGATTATATCCTATACCCATGGAAATATCTTAGTCTCTTTAAGCTGTATGTTTGGCATGAGGGCAGTTTCTTGTTCCGAGTGAGAACGTGCTTCTTGATCCAATTGACTAGGCGTAACTGCAAAAGAAGAAATGCTTTGGGATCTTTGAAGAACCATTGGTTTAGGTATATTAATATCAACTTGTTCCATGCCTTCTTCAGGATCTTAAGCTACATTTAGCTTCTTGTGAATCCTCATGTATTGAGTTGGTTCCGAGTCAATTGACTTCCTCTTGGTGAGCCTCTTAGAGTGAGTAGAACTTACAGCTTTCTCAGCTGCCCCTGAAGCTAAGAGGGGAAATGTTTATTTATTGAGAGCTTAGAGACCTCCTACCTCGATGAATGCTGCTCTATTCTTCATGAACCATTATCTAGATCTTCGAATCACTAACTCTATCCTTCCTTGATATCCCTGAATTCCCGAATGCTCCAAGAAACTTGGGGAAGAGGTGAATTTTTCACCGATTTTTAATCAGGGTCATATAGCTCTATTCCATCATCCTCAATACCTTCCTCGAACCATTCAAATCCAAACTTTGTCATTTTCTCCACAGTCATCTACATAAAACCCCTTTCCCTAAGTTTGAATTCATTGGAACAATTCACCCAATGGTCCTTTATCTGTGAGACATGATGCAAATCGAGGATATGGAATGTATCAGGAGTGCTCCTCATGTCAAAGTTAGCTCTGGTGGTATAGGAAAAAAGACTCAATTGTGAGAAAGAGGCTTCCAAATCGGATGCATCCACATAAGTCTTGCATGAGAAAATGCCCAATGAGATAGGGAAAGATATATTTTTCCTCTTCTTACCCCTGAGCTTTCCACTGATGTAGGCAAGTTGTTTGCAAAGCTCAAACATGACAATACTGTTGCTGATGTATCTTGGAAGTTTTTACGGAGCAAGGTCAAATCCAAATACCCTGATATATGAGAAGGTAGAGAATTGTGTGAAGAATGACCCATACTTCTGAATCAAGGTGGTAGTTTGTGAGGAAAATTTGACTTCAGGATTCCCTTCGAGCATTCTCACAACAAGCATGGTGAATGCATCATTCACCTGTGCAAAATGGCAATTACTTTATTTCAAGGTTAGTTGTGGGTATCTCTCATAGGTAGGATCCTTCTGGGATATATTTCGTGCAAGAGTGAGACCCTTGTATGATCTAGCGTATAGTAGATATGATGTCATAGTAAACTTTTTGGTAACCGACAGTTGAAGAAACTGGAAGTGAAGATTATCATTGATGATTTGACCCCATTCAATCATTTACTTTCCCTCTATGAGAATGATGAAGAAAAAATCCATTTAGTCAAAGAAATCTTTGGTGCTTTCCTCTCCCATCACTATGCTTAAGAAAATGATGGCATCCAAGAATCCTTCGTGAAACTCATATCTCGACCAAGATTTTAGCATGTGGGATGGATTTCTCACCTACTTTAACCAAGACCCCAATGCATGGACTTGAAGATATGAATCTTTCTTTAAAAATTCACCTATTGGAAACTCCTTTGGGATGACCATCATGTTGCTCCAAGTTGGCATCTACATACTTTGTGATATCCCCTTGGGAGTGAGCGGTGCCAAGATTGAACCGTCATCGGCCCGTATGATTCTTGTGTCTGGCTCATAGTGATGAGCACAATCCATCACAATTTTTTTGCTTTGGATGGATATGGGGTGGCCACCTAATACATACAAACCACTTATGAATATCTTGTCTTCTATGGGTTCTCTTGGTTCACCTAGCATCCAGTTTTTCAAGTCCTCCAAATCCACATGAGAAACATCGCTGTCAACCACTTCTGGATACTCGAATGCGAGATTTGAAATGGGCTCCAAACCAACAAATTTAAACTTCATTATAGAAAAAATCCGTTAGATGAGAAAAAATGAGGAAGACAACAACTTTCTACACCTAAAACAGACACTTTCTATTTTTAGTAAGTAGGAGCTATGGGTTTTTTTTTTTGCTTTTTTTTGCTTTTTTAAGTATCCTTGAGCTCCTAACATACTACATACACTTTCATTGGGGTATTTTTGATGATATTTGACAATTTCTATTTTTAGAAAGTGATTTTTTACTTTTTTTTTGTTTTTTTGCTCTTTTTTGCGTAGTTTATCGTCACCCTTAGTTTTTGAATGCACTGACTTGAAGAGATCTTGCTTTTTCTGAAATTTATATTTATAGTAAGTGGAAATACCAAATACTTACTAAAAATAGATATTGCACTTCCCCCTGTCCATTTCCCATGAAAACAACTTCTCTGGAATATGCCCACTCTCTGGATCTTGTGGTTAAAATTTCGTCGTAATCTTACCGCCGGAATGCTTGGAAATAAAAAAAGCTTATGCCAAGGCATAAAATGATGGTTTTCTATCGTAAATAATTGATAGCATCATGGGGGCTAAAAATACTATGTTCTTCAAGGGGCCTGGATTGTAGAATTGCTGGGAAAGTTTTGTTACGATCGGGTCACTGGTTTGAAAGATATGAAGATTTCTTCATTTCGGCTTCCATGTCCGCCCCAGATGAAAAAGAAGGTATTTCTGGTAAATTTGCATGTTTATCTGAGCATTGAGGTGTCTTCAATTAATTCTTTGGTTGACTTGGTGAAGGAATGGAGAGAAAAAGCAATGGGAAGCTCTTTACAAGACTTATTTTCAAGTTTAAAAAAACATGTTTTTGAAGGCAAAGGTGGGGGACGGTCTTTTGTGTCCCAACTTTCCCAAATTTCTAGAGACAATTGAGATAGTAGGCATGAAAAAATGTTCCCAAGGCCCAGGGCATGACAAGTGGCGGAAGGGTGTTGGCTAGCTGGGAAGAGGAGAGAGAGAGATTTGAGCACCTGAGAGCTGAGTTGGGGGTCACATGAAGAACCGAAAGAGAGGGATTGGGTTGGGCACAATTTTTCGTCCCAATTATCTCGAATGTCCCAAAAAATTGGGACATTTGGGATATTCGGAGTGAAAAACCTCATTCTAGGCTTGGGAGGCTCAACACTTAGTCAAATTTGCACATAAGGAACTTTAGCACTCTTTCGGGCAAGATCAAGGTCAAATGAGGGTCCATGGGCTACATCAAGTGGGTGGGATATCCTTTTGTGTCCCAAGTGTCCCAAATTTCCCCATTGTCTCATATAGCCGGGTGTCCCCACTGTCTCGTATAGTTGGGACAGTCGGAGTGAAAAACCCTGCTACCCCTTCAAATTGGAAAAATGACTAACTGTTAGAACAATGAAACTAACTTTCTCGAAGCTATAGACACTCTTTTTTGGAATTTTTTTATATTATTTTGGTTCTCAAGACCATTTTGAGATCAATGGTATGGTTTTCAAGACTTGATTATGCCTTCTTATCCAAAAAATATGCCTTTTCATTCTGGACCGCATGATGAGTTTTCTAAAATTGGTCTGCACAGAGAAGTGCTTGGGTCTTGTGCAGAATGTGAAAACTCCATCATGTATAATATATTCAAAGATTTATAATGGTATCTTGTTTTCCTCTTGACTCATCTCGAAGCTCCCGTAATCTTCAATTGAAGTTCAGGTGTTTTTTTACACTACACGTTCCTTGAGCCTCCAGAATCCACTTTCACTATTCTAACTCCAAAACCTCTAAAACTTTTCCAAACTTCCCTAAACATGTTCCATTTCATTTTAGACTCTCCCATGACATATAGAGATGATTTTAAGCTCCTTTATCAGCTCAGTAGCATGCACACCAGTCCCGAAAAGGATAGGGAATAGCCTTTCAAAGTGTGGGAAAGATTCCAACTCTTGACAGCACTTCACTGAATGGACTAGATGACCCTATGACTATGTTTCCAAAACTTGGGGAGGTGGTTCATCACATTATGAGGCTTTTCAATGATGAGAAGGGTATGACACAGAAGGTAGGCTGACCCGGAGGATGACTCAGGAGGGGCTTGGAGCAAAATTTTCAACACTGGGGTACAATTGTCATGCTTTCACCTTGATTTTTGACAATGCAAAAATGCATGACAACAAAGTGTAAGCACAAAAGGCAAGGTTCCCCAAGTGAGAAAAATAAAATCAAGGATAATACAATCAAGGGTACTTGTACCCCTAATTGATGCATGGTATAAATCATGGAAAATGTATGTGATGGCATGAAATGATATTGAGCATGATATGCATCATGACACTACGGGGCATAACAAAAACAAAATAAAGTGTGGAATGGTACAAGTATTTGATGGAACTTGGAAAAGGAGGAAAAATAATTTTAAAAATAGGCCAATTAGTGAAATTGAGTGACTATGTAGAAAAAGATTGATAAGTCACTAAGAAGGAAAAATAAATAAGAGGGATTCCTTAGTTACCTACTACTTCCATCATGATTGTCTGCACTAAGAGGCAAAATGCCCTTGGAATTGTGTTGAAATCATGTGAAAGATAACTTAGGATTTTTGGATAGGATAATGCAAGATAAATTAGGGGAAAAGCTTGAAACATCTAATAAAGGAAAGGAACAAAAGCTAAGAAATAGTAAAAGGGAAATAACAAAAAGCTCTTGAAGCTCACACAAGTCATGAAAGCAAGTACAAAGGTTTCCTCTTGGACACATCAATAGAAAAGGCTAGCATAAATAAATTCGAGGAAAATGTGAGGAAGTTGAGATTGGAAAACACATGAGAGGAAGCAAGAACTTGAATGGGTAAGAAGATAAAGGAAAATTTAGAGAAATCAAAATATATATCAAAGGAAAATGGTCATGGTTAAAATGAAGAGGCATTTATCCAAAAAGAGTGTGAAGATTCCCTAGGGTCTAAGAATATGTAATAAATGTCATTTAACATTTTTACTCCATGTAATTTAGTTTGAAACCTAAATTAAGTGCAACGTTGGAAATGGCCTATTAAGGTATATTCATAGGTTGTTGAGGAGAATTTGGTAGAACAATTCAAAGAAGAACCAAGTTTAGTCACTTCCCACCTAAGTGATGAGCTTGACAACACAAAATCAAGAGGTGGTACGTGTGTAAGCTGAATAGATCAGTCCAAAACAAAAAATAAGGTGGACTGTGTGTGGAGAAGAAGAGAGTACGACTGTAAAATTGTATTTTTCTATGAATAAACAGAGTTTATTTTGGATTTTAGCACTTGTGTCCTCTTAAACACAATCCAAAGAATGCTATAGTGATGTTTTTGATGCTTGGTTCAGCCTTGTGTTGTACCTAAATCAATTTTCTAGAGTTTGTGTGCCTGAAATCAGTGCTTTTCCACAGTGTGCTGATTGTAAATTGGGTTATTTTTGTGTTTTTTAGGATATCTATGGCTTGAAACCTGTTGGAAGAGTGACAGGGAGTTTGTACAGACAGTTTCCAAGTATAAAGAGGTTTTAATCAGTTACCAAACTCAAATTAAGTGATTAACAGTGGTCTCGGCCTTGTTCCTGGCAGACCTAGGGCATTGAGACTAAAACTTGCATATCTCACTTTCTAACCGTGGGAATAAGATGAAAATTGATGGATATGTACGTTAAAATGTTTAGAAAGTAATAAAGATGGTTTGGAAGATTAAATCCTCCTATAAATCAAGATATGGACGACTGTGTGTAAACAGGTCTGTAGGAGGTCTAATGGAGGACTCGTCAAGGTATGTTTTGCATATTTCTTGTGGTTGGTATGTTTTGCATATGTCTCGGCTCCCTTCTCGTTAACATAATAGTGATCGCACAATAATCCATTAAAGTAGATACACGCTAAAATCAAGTTGTTGGTCCCCGTCATTTATCATATGGATATTACTTTGATCTTATGACTGGATACCATGGTTTGGAAGAGGAATAGTAAAGATTTTCAGATGTTGGTTAAGTCGAGCCACAATGCCATTCAGTACATTATTGTTTCCATCTATTTGAATGTGATTACTTTCAAAAGGTCTTTGGATTTTATGTTTCGAAATTATGCATATGTTGGAAGAATGACCTTAAACAATGATAATCATAGTAGGATTCAACTCTCTAATAGGAGGTAACATAATCAAGTTGTATTCAAGTAAATGTTGTAATACTTGTGTAGTACCTTTCGTAGACCCTTACTTAATCTTGTAAATTGTTTACGCTCTTGTTGTGTGGTAAGGCTAGCACGTTGTTGCTTGGTTGTTCTACTATGTTTACCATTTTTGGCCTTAGGTTTAGGATGGAAAGTATTATCACAAGTTTTGGCCTCAAAGTTATCCTTTGCTTGAATGTTTTCTCTACTAGAGCTTGGGGCATTGCTCTATATTTAAGCATGTTGGCCTTTAAAAGCTTGATCTCTACATTTTTAACCACATAACAAAGCTCATTGAAAAATTAATAAATGTTAAATATTGTTTTGTCCTTGATAGGTGTAAGAAAGCTATGAGAAAATACGCTTATAAGTTAACATTCAAGCAACTTGTGATTCGTTTTGGTGACTAGAATTTTGAATCTAAACACATAATAATAGTTTCTTTGGCACATTGTATTAATTGAGCAATACACATAATGGTAACCTTCATGGTAGTCTTGATCGAATTATGTGCAAGAAACTCATCCACTAGTATGGTAAAGGTGTGTATGGATCCACAAGGTAGAGCATAAAGCCAATCAAGAACATATTCCTGTAAACTCCTAGGAAATAACTTCATGAAAAATCAATCACCATGTGCAATTTTTTTGAAAAAGACATCAAATGACCTAAGGTAACGAGATGAATCTCCTTTTCTACTATGTAATTCAAAATTTGGAGTAATAAATCATATTGGAAATGGGTAAGA
Organism: Taxus chinensis; assembly: GCA_019776745.2. NCBI lineage: Eukaryota > Viridiplantae > Streptophyta > Pinopsida > Cupressales > Taxaceae > Taxus > Taxus chinensis. The sequence goes on from CM034149.1 coordinate 101,338,398, forward strand.
AAGCACATCATAAGCCAAATGGTAAAGTAATATTTCATTGAGAGTGAACCCATGATATGGCTTTTGAGAACCTTAGAATAACACCTTAATCTAATCTTGCAATTCATCATGTAGGTCATCTCAAAAGGGAGAAAAGTGGTAGTAGAAAATTTGGTAAGGAAACGTTGGGTAAAAGAGCATTCAAAGTAATAGAGGGAATATGAGAAACAAGTGAGGCGTTGGAAAACATTAACACCTTAAGAATCAACCATATGAGGTGAAGAAGCAAGAGAAACCTCAACACTATTAAAAACATGAGGAGGAATGACATAAGAAGAAATATGAGAAATGGTCACATGAGAAGGTAAGGATGTGTTCTGTTAGGTGCTTGATCATTACTAGCATTTAAATATCCATGTTTCACCATATAGGCTTTATCTTGAATAATGGCCTTAGTGGTTTCTCGATGTTGAGTTTGAGATTGGACTTATAGTAGCACACTCAAACATGCCAATTATTACACAAGAAATCTTCAAAAGATGATGTTTGAGGTCAGCTAAGCATTGGATTCTAGCTTGATCATCTTCAACAACTAAATTTCCTTTAGTACTAGGATGTTCAATATGAAAATGAGAACCGTTCAAACCATTATCATCAATATGAGCTATAATAGGGATAGGTATAATTTCAAGATCAACATGGCTCTCATTGAGAAGACATTTTTTTTCACACAAACTCTAGAATGAGCTAAAGAATTTCAACAAAATCAACTAGATTGGAATTTAACCTAACACTTCTAGTTGGAGTCTTAGATCTAATCAATTTGGATGGCATAAAAAATACAACATACAAAACATAATATGCAACCACTATTACATACAAAAGATAAGGCTAAAAGATTGGAACAAATAAAACAAACCTCGTGATGAATCAATTCTTTCAAGAGTTGAGAAAAACTCTAGAAGGTTACAAACAACGTGGGTTCACACAAAGTGTAGAAACCCTTAGTTGGGAAATCAATGTAAGCGCAAGTTCACCAAAATCTAGATGTGGAAAGTGGTTTGCACTAAGAAATGCACTTCACTAACCACAATCTTGGGGATACTTAGGTCTGACTAAATATAACATAATAAATCAAACCTATTTACAAAAGTGCAAGCAAATTCTAGGAGTGTAGACAACCTAGAAATATATGCAAATGTTGGGAAAACGTAAAGTGCTTGAAAAGACTAGAAAGATATAGTTTTAAAGATAATTTGTCACTAATCTAGGGGAAATCATCAACAATAGAGAACAAATTATATGTCCAAATCACAAGGCGAAACAAATCTAGAAAGCACAACTATGTACTACCACCTTAACCAAAACCATACACTTATGCTTACGGCTCTACCAAATTCATATAACAAAATTGGCTTCCTCCTACAGTTACAAAACTAACCTAGCAAATATGATCCTTTAGTTCTAGACACTGCAAACCTTGCTCATTTTTCCTAAATTCATTACAAGCCACCAAAGAATTGTGCTACTTTCTCCAAGCACTAATCAAACTCAACACCTTGTGAAATGGTAAAAAGCAAGGTTTAGATTTGAAAGCTTGTCTCAATCAGACCCCCTTTTTGAGAAAAAAGTCTTGCAATCGACACTTGATGCAGGTTAACAAGTAGTCTAATGTATGCAAGTTAACAAGGAATCTAATCTATGCAAGTGCCTTGGATGCAATAGTATTAATGTTAGATGCTCTCAAAATACTTGATTTCTAATTTTGGCACATGGTGCTCTCAAAAACAATTATTTTGGCTCTTACAACTTCAAGATCACTCTTATGAGAAATGCAATTGATCTCTTGATTGTCTCTCTTGTTGTTCCAAATGCACTCATATATTTATAGACTTCATGAATTCAAATTAAGACTTTATTGGCACGTCAACCAACACCAACATGCAAGAGGGCCAACAAAAGAAACACAACCTCGAGAAACTTGCAAACAAAGGACAAAAGTGTCCACAAAGGCAAGGGTCAAAACCGTACAAGTATGATTCTAGAAGACTATAAATATGGTTCTAGCAAAAAAACCAAAATGACAAGAAAAAGAGGAAGGAAAGAGAAACTAAGGGAAAGAGAAGAAACAAAAACGAAACAAGAACATGAAGAAAGAAACAATCAGCAAGAGGAAAGAGCGAGTTGCAAGTATCAAAAGTTACACAAACACCCTCGGAACAAGTCGAAGGTCAAATAACTTAAGGAATATACATCAACGGGTTCAACTTGGATCAATGATCAATAGACACATAAATACGCTAGTGGCATAGCAATTAACTCATCACCTACAAAAATCAAGGCTTTACAAGGTGAAAACCTGAGTAGACCAAAGTTGAGGAGTCTGAAGCCTTGGTATACCTTGCTAGTGCAACTCCTATTCTTGAAATCTTCAAGACCTTTTGTGCTAATTTATCTTCCTTGGTGTAAGCTCTTCTTAGCCCTAAAAAAACTCTTCTTCCTAATATAGATTTGTATGCAAGAACATAATCAATGATCATGTCTTGTTTTGAGAAATGACAAAGAGAAACCTATAAATAGATATCAAATCCCTAGAATTTAAAACTCGGTTCTAGTCAACATCATTGGCCAAACCGAAGGCATACAAAGAAATCCACACAAACCTAAAACTCCATTCTAGCCAACAACATTGGCCCAACTGAAGACATACAAAGAAATCTGCATAAACCAAAACATTATCAATCCAATCATTAAAGTCAACTAAAACCAAGGGAGCTACAAAACATAATCAGTTAGGTCAATGATGTTGTTTATGTGCAAGAAATGGGGGGGGGAGGTCAAATGAAGGGAACAAAGACCAAGAAAGGGTACAAAGACCAAGGATGACAGATCTATTGATATAATGGTGAAATGAAGGTGGTAGCAAGGAAGTGAATCCACGACACCTCCAACAAAGTGCTACAAGACAGCCCAACCCAGGGATTTGCAAAAACATATACTCGTGGAGATTAATATGCCAACAAACCCTAGACAAGAAATGTGTCGATAAAATGAAAATAAAGTATGTACACAAACAATCATCGAAGGGCTACTGTGGGTGAACACCAACATAATATGGGATGGATAGAAGAAAAAAAATTGCATCTCAAGAATGTTGATAGAGAATATTGATAACAAACAATAGTTGCAAACGTGATTTTCCCGTACAAAGAAATTTCCCAACCAAACCCATGAGTGCAGCCTTGTTAAGCAAGAAAAAAAGATATTGTTGATTGATCCCCAACAAATACATACATGGAAAAATAAACCCTCGAAAACATTATTCTAAAACAATTTTGACCAAAAACCAAAGTGTCTTCAAACTGCTGATGAACAACATTGCTGCTAAGTATGTACTAAAAGATACAAACCATTTGAAAATACATCATTGTTAGAGACTTCTTTCAGCATTAGCAAAAAACAAGACGAAATCCTTTCCAAAAAAAATCACACTTATGTGGGAAGCAGCAGCAACTTTTCTAAATGATTTTTCCTGTTGTAATTTCTTGTTTGTTGGGCTGAGATCGTGATTGTTGTGGATCAATCATGCTCAAGGAACAATGTAACAAAGAATAACTAGTTCAAGAATATATAGACTTCTACCCATACCAATTAACAAGCCCAGGAGATCATAATATTAAATTTATTGCCATGCAACATGTAAAAAGATAGCACACTTTAATCGACCTCATAAAAATATCCGTGGCCAAACATCAAATTCCAGTGTTGCTGGAATGCCACAGTTTCTGAAATAGAAAGCACATTTTTGTTCTGTGATCACAAGGTATATTTAAGATGAAAAACTAGAGATAAAATCATTGTCAAGGTTACCCCTAAACAAGTAAATATGATTGAACTTTCATAACGAACTCAATATGAAAGCAGGTACCTGGTAAAATTTAATGTACTTTTAATCGTCTCCTATATGCAGTGGGAGTTCATACTTGCTGGAACAACTTGCCCAGCTTTCAAAATGGCCCATAGCAACAGCATAAGTTCATTCCTAGAAGCACAGAGTAAACCTGGACCACTGGTATGGGTCATTTTGAAAGATGGGTAAACTCCTCCTATACTTCTTGACTTGCTGGCATTAAGGATATATTGCAGGGCAGTGACCTAGAACAACCCAAAAGAATCCCATGTCATTTGCACAATGTATGTGATGCAACTACACCAACCAGTGGTGTAATTGCACCAGATGGTGCTCAGTGGCAAGGAGATTGTAACTTGATTTATAATTATAAAACATACTTTGCATTGTATCTCAATTCAAATATCTTAACAGGATTGAAAATCAATATTGGTCGCCGCAATATCTTTTCAAGCCCTCTTTCCAGATTAGCATTATGCAACAATGAAATTACAAATTGCATGCGTCAACCCCAGAAGTATGGGTTGAAGAACCATCCTCCCCACATACCATGCCCACATGTGCACCTTTGAAAATAAAAGCTATCCAAATTTGCCTTAGGTGCAGGATTTTTTTAGCTAGAAAGGCCTAATTGATTCATCAAGAAAGCACATTCATGACATATTTAAGTTAAGTTTGACTAAAGATATATTTTGGTAGTCCATTGCTTGCAATGACGATGGTCCAATTTATGTGTCTTATAAATGAATACATTGTGTAAATAAGTTGAGAACCTGGAACTTTCAGTTCTGTAAAAATCTGAACATAGCAATTTGAATCTGAGGTTGCCTGCAATCTGAGTGAACTCGATGCATGCCATTCTCAAAGTAGTAGAACAGGATGTCTCAAATTACAGAAATAGATAAATGAAGTTTCAAGGTAATATTCAAAATACTGGTTTCTTATTTAATACAATCACATTCTTTCAATATTGCCATCCAGATATGACAAAAATGTAATTTGCATGTGAGATGCCAAGTTTTCATAAAATGCAACAGAAGCCATTTGCTTCTGCGTGCAAGTTTTGGTTTTCCACGTCAATTAAACAAAATAGGAAAAGCTGATAGCAAGCACAAAGAGGAGTATACACTAAGGTGCAAATGAAAATTATGTTTATAATAATCAAAACCTTGTGTGCAAAAAGACATGGTTATTGAATTTCCAGGCTGGATCTCAGCTATAGGTATTTTTATTGACAATTAACAAGTGAATTTACTCCTAAGGCAGCAGTCAAACACAATCCCCAAATTCTAGTCATGCAGCAGAATTTCCATATGAAATGTCCCATTGTTTCATAAAACATTTTGAAGCAGCAATGGATTTCATTTTGGGTACTTTGACAGTTTCTGGCTGAACAGTTAGTTTCAGATCCTTCTGACTTTAATGTGTGGTAAGATTGAAAACAACCAAATTTCAACATATATCTTTCATTTGATGTTCACATCCTTTTCCTAATGATGATGCAAAGAAGGAAAGGCCATAATGAAAAATATTGGCTGGCGAAATAATAAAATGCAAAGTGCCAATTTTACTGTTGGTCTAGAAATTTCAAGGGCAAAAAACTCAAATTTCCAGTTTGCTCATTCCTTCTTAAAGGCTGAAAATTATGTTTTAGTACTCTTTCAAATGCAATCCCAAACATTAAGAATTCATTTTATTGATCCAGGGCATACGAAACTTTCAGTTGGAATTCACTAGCCAAATACTGGGGCTGAATATGTGCCTTCCAGGAATGAAAACAATGGAGCGGTCAAACTAGAATTCAAATGTGCAATATGTAGCACTCTGCAACTCTGGATTTTCTGTTTGGGAACAAAGATTCAAATCATCAACATTGGAGCCTTAAATTCTCACTGAAGATAACAAATTGAAGCACTGTGCTTGTCTTCTTAAATCATAGTCCACGCCATCATGTGCATTATCATCAAGGCTCGGCATTTTTCCAGGCACTGATGGTTACTGTTAGCTTTTAAAATGGTGACAAGAAAGTGATCAGAGGGATAACTCTAAGACAAAGCAGTAGCACAGAGAGCAGAGCAGTTAGATCATCCAATCTTCTCGAGTCACTTGTGTAAACACCAGAGTGGTTATCTTGGATGTGGAGAACCTAAGGTCTCTGAGAATACAGGTGAAGGGTCATTTGCATAGCAGGATATTGGTGGCAGCGTTTTTGGATCCATGGAATAGCGAAATGAACCACTAATAGATTTCATGTACAGAGAAGCATTATTCTCAATAATAAAGGCATCCTCAAGCTCACGTACAATGTCTTCCATATAAGGCCGACGAACAGAAAAAGGCTCCACACTTGTCATTGCAGTTTCCACAACCCTCCACATAGCTTCTGGTGCATAACTTGTTCTGATAACGGGATCAACTATTGCATCAATATTTGATTCTTGAATGAAAGGTTTTGCCTGCAAGATATAAATGATTGCTTACAAAATGTGCCAAAGATTTAACTGATTAATGATAAAAGGTAAACAAAACCAGAAATTAAATGTGCAATTGACTAAGACTTGGGTTAGATGAAAAGGTACAAAACATGCTGCAGTGTGAATCTTAGTTGGACATGTGATCAGATTTGACACAAGCAACACTGTGATAAAAGTCCTTCATGAAGTATATTAACTAAAGATTTATTCAACAATAAATATATTGATGTTGAGCTTCCAAAGTAGATGCTACAGATGGTAAACCTGAAGTAGCAGAGAAAACAAATGGGGTTTCTGTCTCTTACAATGATCCAACACCCAAAGTGGGTGATAAGCATGCCAAGAATTGACTTGAATTTGTTGTATGTGCTTTGGGAGACACCTAGATACAGGATTTTACATGGTTCTTTAAGTAGAATTATTGTATGTGCTTTGGAAGACTCACACATTTGATGCAAATGCATGCTCATTTGATGTCATCTACAAATGCATTAGTATTACTCGATACAGGATTTTGCATGATTCTTAAAGTAAAATTATCCTTACAGCATAGTTATCAAAAGCATTTTCTGAATAACATATTGGGCTAAAAAATACAAGATAAATTCGAATAAATGATAGAATTGGTCCCTAACATTTTGGTTTACCTACTCTTTTCAAGGATCCTGAAAGAAAGCTAAGATGATAGGAACAAGAATTGAGAAGGATAGGATGATATGTAAAAGCTACCCTTGACAAACCTGAATAAGAAATGGGGCAATACTATCATTGATATGTTACAATGTCAACTGAAAGATCATTGCGTTCAATTCAGCTGGTTTACTGGAGAACCAATGTCAATAAATTCTAGAATGTCGTATCCAATTTTATTGGAGGATTAATCTTGGAAAACTGGGATATAAATGAAAGAAAAGCAGTGGTTTGGGATAGAAATAATCTTCACTTAGTACAAATACAAACTATACTCCAAATGTATCATATAATGTTCCATTTATATTTACTTCCAAATATTGGGAAGCAGGTAGCTGCAAGGACGGATAATGCTTCAACCAAAGGTACTAGAGCAGTGTTGCTTCTACCACAAAAGAGAGCACATGGCCCAAATATCCACAAAGAGGTAATGCAATTCAAGTTCTAAATTGGCTGACACAGTTGAGCGTCATAGCATCGAGATGAACACAAGGTAAACCTTCAAATGAGGCAAACATTCCCTGAACATACCCAGTAGAGGGTTACAGCTCAAATGCACAAGATACTGCAGCTATTATTCACATGAAGCACAATCACAAAATATTTTTTGGAATAGAATAAATCCCATTCATGATAATAGTGCTTTGTACAAGAGGTACTTCTATAGTTTAAAAGGATATGCACCCCCTCCCCCATGTACCCTATAAAGATTATACGAAGGCATATATGTTGCCTCCTAACATTACCATTGAAAGGAGGGAAAATTCCACAAATGTGCCTCATCTTATATTATAATTTCCTAAATGAGCTCAAATAAGCACCAACATTATAAATTCACTCCAAACAATTTGGAATGAATCTATACCGTCCCATAAACCAGCTATATGAGCCACTTGAGTGTTCGTCAATTATATTTATGAGTCTCAGATGTTATGCACCCAAACTCAAGACTACAATAATGTGATTATCATTTCCTCTATGGTCAGTCTGTGTGTGCTTCTCACAAATGGCGAGACAAACAATGCCCAAACCTTCATATGGGAATCCTTTAGGATGAGAATGTCGAAAACTCAACTTGAGAATGCTTGTCATTTGTTATCTTTTCATTGACATCGCAAGAAAAGTCGTAAATTGTCTTCCAGACAACAACACCATTGGTACAGTGTCTTCCATACATGTCTTGCATGCTTGAACTATATATTGAATTGCTTGTTGAATACACAGAAAATTCCTGCTTAGATTTTTTATGTGTAATGCTTTGTCCAGTTTGCCAAACTACATCTGATGCTGGAATGACAAGTTCCAACTCAAATGATTTGAATGTGACATAGTATGAGGATAACAAACTCCATTCATGATGGTGCTCTGATACCATATTGAACTGCCAATAAAAACTCTGATATTACTATAAGCTGACAAATAAACACCATACATACGGGGAAATTCATTTAGATATTGCAATTTTCTGCAGCATAAAGTAAGGTACTTGAGTTGGAAAACATAGAAGACTCTCTCAAATCGTTGTTGCGATATTTACCCTCTTTATAGGACTACAAGGTGGTTGTGGGGTAGCCATTATTAAGGTATTATTAAATAATTAATTACATAATATGTATTGACGAGGAAACCAAAAAACTCAATCTTGTGCAATGATGAAATCTACAGGAAGTTCAAAAGGTGTTGGCTGGTATGTCATGACAGAAACCAAATACACCAGATTAGATCTCTAGTCAGCCACGAAGGGGCTATAGTCTACAATTGCAATCAACACATCACTATGGCAAAAACAATCGAGTCTCACTTGAGACAACTACAAAAGGCAAATTTCGTCCAATTAAAACATAAAAAGCAACAAAAATGGGTGAGCCAACATAATAGTGTAAGTATCAATTCATATTCATCATCATTCAACTAATGATGACTTCATATGGAGAGGCATAATTCATGATGTCAAAAATAGGAATCAAGTTACATTCTGATCTCTGAGAACCGATAAGTAAAGTCGACTGTAGGATACTCCGATTCTATGTCTGGCGATGTAGAACAAAAACGTACCATAACCTGTCTAACATAATGGATATTCTTGACGTACTAACCTTCTATTTCATAATCACTCTGATCATTTCAACGCTCACAATACATTACGTGTACATCAATAGGATCGGAATCCATTTCAAAAGTGGAATCATAACTATCATACCTTGGTGTCATTGGCTAGCAACATATGTAAATGCATCTTGCAAGGGAACACTAGTGACATGACATGAACTTGATCCCAGCAACATCTGCATTTGCGGAATCTACTTTCATGACACCAGTTACAACTTGATGAATGTAAACAACACCCTTCCCATACTTAATCGAAAAGCATGCCAACATCTCCCCAAACCTATGTGGTTGTCCCCCCTTGAGAAGCGTCAAAAAAATCAGGACTAATCAATCTCCATTCTGTTTAAAATTATTGTGAGTGATTCTACCTCGAAAATGTTTCACACTTTCACACATTTCGTGAGTATCTTTTGCAGTAGACAGTTTCAACATACATGCGGTTGTAATGTTTGTGGCCAAGGAGGTTAAAAAGGGAAATATTTGATCTGTTATAATGAAATCACAATCCCCCACTTCCAAAAGCTTTATCTCCTTTCTTTCAAATGCATCTCTGGATGGAAAAGAGTGAATGTGAGCCAAACATGATGGCCACTGCTTCATCCAAATATGAATTTGACCCATCTCTTCTTGGATTGCCTTTAATTTATACAACCTTGATCCATCATTCTTTGGATGGAAAAGAGTTGATGTGAGTCAAACAGGTCACAGCTTCATCCAAATATAGATTTGGCACATCTCTTCTTGGATTGCATTTACTTTTTACAACCTTAATCTGTCTGTAGCTTCCACCAAGAGACTCCTTGTGTGCTTCTCCAACTCATGCACCTATTTTCTTGTTGATTCTTCTTTCAAAATCAATATCAGTAATAACTTCAAGTAGTGACTAGCCTTAACCAATGTAAGTATATATGTTGTAATAACTTCAATTCCACATTTGGCACTGAAACTCAAAGGCACATCCCCCAGGACCAGGTAAACAATTCAGTGCTGGGTACACATCTTGGAGACTAGAGTGTCTCCTAATTATGGGCAATGTCTCTAGCAAGAAGGAGATATCCCCTGATGTCTCTTGATGCCTCGATGGGTGTCTCCTGCTATTAAAAACAAAGGAAAAGGTTTAAAAAATGAAACAGCCTAAAGCCCTAAAACTTCAAAAGATTTCACCCAAGCCATTTCTCACTCATTCAAACACAGACCATGAAATTTAGATATCATGCAAAAAGTCACCAAGAAAATTGAAAAGGGAGAGCAAGGTTGCAGCATAGATTTTCAGGAAAATTGTCACACAAAAGACAATTGAGAGGATCAAATTAAAAATGGTGTCCGCATACCCACATCTCCTAGAGACTAATGGTATATTCTGCCGTCTTAAAATAGTTGGAAACAGATTTTCAAGCCTTCTCTTGATTTCGCACTAACTTTGCCTAGGAGATCATATTATCAATTGTTATCTTTAGCATCAACATTTAACTGACATCTCAGATTATAGAACTATAGAACTTGATCAAAAAATACTTCAAGTCTTCAATTTCTGACACTCCTCTGCTAGATGCCACTGTAGATGGTAGCTCAAGCTGCAATCTCTTGCAATTCAACCATTAAAGTAAATGCATAAAATTTTCTATCATGCCAGACCTTCATGCAACTTCACATCAAGAAATTCTTTGGGAACACAAGAAGTTTATTCTTCAACCAAGAAATCAACACATCTGCCCCCAGAGGCTGGCCTGATCGGTCAGCGAGGTTGTGCTAAAGCACCCCATCCACAAGAGGCCGTGTTCTCCAGTCCCTGATTTACCCATATCACGCGGAATGGGGCACTTATGTGGAGCTTGTCAATTCCACATTAGCCACGATGCATATTAAGAGAATTTATAATTAGAAAGTTATAAATAACAATAGAAAAAACACATCCAAATCTGTATATCGAAATTTACTCTCCCCCTTCATAGCAAGTCTTTCTCCACAGTTGTGCCACTATCTCTAGACATCACAACATTAGTACACTTCTTTGATTCTGGATTTTTTTATTTTCTTTCTGTGTTGGTAGTTTCTTTGTGAGTAATTTGAACCTCCTCTTGCCTATTTCACTTCTGTGAAGATAATGGAGCTTGAAGCTTGTTGATCCATATTAGCTGTTAAGAACTAATGTCACTGTGAATATACTTGGCATGCAAGACTAAGTGAAGATATGCTAGAAGCATTCTAATGGAAAAATGCAATTGCAGTTTTAACAACTTTTTATCTTGTTTTATGGCTTGAAGGCTCAATGCATAGAGAAGAGGACATTTCTTGAGAAGAGATCATTTTTTGTAGGTGTTGTTGGTTCTTTGTTGTTTTGGATTCTTAAAACTTCCTTTATGTTCAGAGTCTAGATTTTGACGTGATGATCCATAGTTACCAAGTTCGGAAATTTGGATCCATTCAGGAGGGCGAAAAAAATCCAAAAATTCGGAATAGTTGAAAAAGTTTGGAAAAATCTGGCCCGCAATGTATACATATCATATATAAGCATAATTTTATAAATATACAAAATTGACATATACAATAAAAAAAATTATAACGTAATATAAAATGATAATATATTTAATGATGAATAATATAAAATTAATAAGATATATAAAATGATAATATATTTAATGATGAATAATATAAAATTAATAACGTGATATAAAATGATAATATATTTAATGATGAATAATATATAAAGTTGCAGATTTTGTGCAGGTCCAGCCAGATTTGGTAACAATCATAGCTTGTATGAAGGCGCAGATTTGAGTGCTTATGTCCATAAAAGGAGTTTCATTCAGATGTCATAGCCACAACAGAACCCCCAAATAAATCAGGAAAATGATTCAGATGGTTAAACCAAGCTAATGAAGATGTAGATCAGCATATTCTGGCATAGAATAACTCTCTTCAACAAAGGTACAAACTAGAGAAGCTTGAGCTTTAGAAACCTACATTCTCACTTATGTAGATGTTTCTGTCACTTCATTAGATGGTCCCAATGTAGGTAGGTAATACTAATATATATTCAGACCAAAAAAGTAAGAACTATTGATGTTCCTTCATAAACTCGAGCCAGCAGAATAGTACGAAAGATGAGGTAAAACTGCATCCTGGATTCTTTTGAATTTTTTGGTGCTTAATATTGTAATGAACTTGGTTCTAACTTCTTTCAGCCAAGAATGAAAAATGAAATCTATTCCACATACCCATTCCACCAGGCTCCATTCAGATCGGAGCCTATGTATATTAAGAGGCTCGCGACCACATATAATTTCTAATAGTACAACACCAAAGCTGAAGACATCACTCTTTACTGTGAGTTGCTGACTTGAATAATACCTGCAAAAAGTAACAGTGTGAGAAAACTTTTTAGGATGGGAAATCCGGAATATGATATTTACAAACTTCCTGCTACTATTGCTTAGACACTTCACCATTAGGTGTCACTGACAGTGGACTGGGCCTTTTGTCACAGTATTCGATATAAGACAAAACAAGCCTCTATACCATCTAGAATTTCTTCTTTCAGATTGCCACTTTCAAATCTTGTTATTTCCTATTTCCCTACATATAATATCATGATTATCTGTTCCACTCAAAGTACAATCTGTAATGTCCCTCACTATTCCCTTCATTCCCAATTTCTCAAGTGTGTAGACATTTGATAAATATTTTAAACAAGAAACCTTGCTAAATGAAGAAGAACGAGTGCTTCTCACTAACAGGAAAACGTGGAAGATAACCTACTCGGGGTCTAAATAACCGGCAGTTCCCCGCACTTCTAATGAGACATTGCTGTCTCCATCCTGAGGGGCATACTTTGAAAAGCCAAAATCTGCAACTTTTGCAACCATACTATGGTCTAGGAGAATGTTGCTAGACTTGATATCTCTATGGATGATGCATCTCTCTCCACCAGAATGCAGAAAAAGTAAACCTGAAATAACGAATACATAGAAGTTGGGAGATGTCGTTAATGTGCCCTGGCTATCAAATGGAAGAAGTATCTACTGTATATAAGGAACAAATTAAATCATAGGCATACCACGGGCAGCCCCAAGGGCAATAGAAATTCTCGTTTGCCAATCTAAAGGTTTTCTATTTGCTGCTTCACCTGTGGATAAGAAATCATACAATATTATTTAATTTGACATCATTTACAGCACTTTGAAATAAAATATTCCTTTAAGTTTAAGCACATCAAATGTAAGGAGCAGTTGATACCATAAAGGCGATCTTGTAGAGAGCCATTAGACATGAACGGATAGACGAGGATTTTTTGATCCTTTTCAGAGCAATACCCCAGAAGAGGGACCAAATTCTCATGCCGCATTTCAGAGAGAAGAGTTAGCTGCAAAACTAGCATTAGAACAGCTGAATACTTCCAATCTTGAAAAATTGTTATCTCAGAAGACAACTTATAGCCTGGTTCAACGGCACTAATATAGAAGCATTACCTCAGTCTTAAATTCACGCATTCCTTGAATAGACGTAGCCGAGCAAACCTTAACGGCCACTTCTTGCCCATCAACCAATGTCCCACGGTAAACAGCGCCAAATCCACCTTCACCTATCTTGACCTCATAATTGTTTGTTGCAGATTCTAGTCCCTTGAGAGTGAATGTTTCTATATCGAATGGTTTTGTGGCTACAGTCTCTATATCTGGTATAGAAATTGCTTTATCTGCACATCATGAAATATATAGTTCGTTTCAAATTTATGGTTTTAGAGCTTTCGTCAACTATATTGGTTCCGCATGAAAATTTATGGTTTCAGAGCTTTCCTTAACTGTATTGGTTCTGCATAAAGTAAAATAGGAGAAAATATTGATAGTGAGAGGACTAGCCACCTACAATGCTTTTACAATTCCAAACTAGTTAATATTGGTAGGTCATAATAAGCTGGGGTGCAAGTTTAGTAACCGATCTTAATATGTGGTACATTTCTTTGACCCTCGGTATCCTAAAGTTAAAGGATATAATGGAAAAACCAGATGACAAAAGGAGAATACAGTGTTTTATGCATACTTACCAAATCCAGAAATCCAAATCAGTTTGAGAGGCAAAAAAATACAAAAATCCAGAATTCTTGAGAAGGTTAGGAAAAAACCGGTCCAAAATATATCCACATATATGAGCATAATTTTATAGATATACAAAATCGACAAATACGGTGAAAATTTAATTATGTAATATTAAACGTTAACATATTTAATATTAACTAAAATATAAGATTGTTAGGTGTCTTTTGTTTGCAAAATAACTTTTAAAGAGGGGATTTAAAAGAAAACAGGCCCAACCCTGACCAAAATTATCTGGGCCGACCAAAAAATTCGGATCCAGCCGGATTTGGTAACTATGGTTTTATGAGAGTTGACAAATAACAATGCAGAAAAAATTTCAATTGGGCTAACATTTTAAAGACAATATGACCTGTAAAGGAACAATTAACCTAACAGGGAAAGAAAGTACTTGAATATGTTTAAGGAGAAAAGGTCTTATTTAATCCATAGCAGCATACTTAAATTCTGTTTATGAGATCACCAAATCTTCATCTACAACACATGGAAGATTTTTATGATTGCCATAGTTGTAATCTATTCAATGCCCAGAAAGCAGTTTTATTGTTTTAATCTCTCTTTTATTAAGGTTGTATTGCCATGACTTCTATTGGAGATGAAACATGACTTTAGGCCTCATATATCATTAACAATATTAAGAAGGCGTTCTGAAATTACACAATGAGACTCCCAACTGTTGTATAGAATCATATGTAAAAGGTAGATATGAATTAAATTCCTTTTCTGTTGCATTGAACATCATAAAAAACAACCCCAGCTTTACATGAAATTGGTAGTCATTTTGCATAACATTCCAGAGAGATATTATATCTGATATCATGTCAACACTAAATTCCTTGCAACAATTATGCAAAATTTATGAAGTGAAATTGTCTCAAAAATAGATGCAAGGAATGCACAATATATAAACATCAAGCCATAACACAACCACCCATTCAAGCTGCAAAAAGGCCATAAATTCAATATATTGGTGTTAGGATGCACAACAGAAATGAGTTGTCACATTGAAGAAGTCCCCTTTAAGTGCAGGGAATCTCCCTTGACAACAATATTCTCCTTTAAAGTACATAATACCTTCTATCGACGATAAAGGGAATGATTGCATACTCTTGAAAATTTTGATAAATTTGTCTGGGAATATCTTAGAAGTTGACCTCCACCTGAAAGTAAATGAGAATCGCATTACCCAAGACCATCAAAATTTTAGAGCAGAAATTTGCTTTTAGTAGACCCAGCTATGAATGTCCGTCACTTGCTTATATCACAACCAACAAGACTTGGATCTTATTAATATCCATATGATGGACATAGGAAATACCAGATAAAGTATCACTCAATATCATGTCTGGGTCATTTTTTAATGGAAAACAAGGGAAAACAAATTGAAATAATTATTTCGAAGGGGGTAATTGTCAAATTCTTATCTAATTTTGATTCATTATTATAATCATAATATGAAAGGCAGATCAGCGACCAGTTGGCAAGTAGGCAACATCCTTCAAAGATCTCTTGAACTCCACACGGCTTGGTAATCCTATGCCTAACCTTAAGATCTTTCACTTCAGAAGGAATGGAGTTATTGTATAGAATGTAAACAGTTTGATCTTCAGCTGTCAACTTCAAGTTTCAACTATTAACTTCAAATAGTTATAGCTTCTAAATTGTTATAGTAGTGATATCTGGTTGCAATCATCCATAGCAATTTAACAGGCTCAAGCCTATGTGCTTAATGCATTCCAAGTTACTTGACACTCCTTTTGCACCTAAAACAAATGGGCAAAAGGAAGACAATATTATGGAGATTAATCAATTCACCAAAAATTTCTATATTAATGCAATTCTGCTTAAGACCTACAACAATGTAACAGCCCATTCCTTTTTTGGACTTTGTCCTCCTGTGCACTGCCAAGGGAGAGGGGGACAAAAAGTGTCTACATTTCAGTGAAGAAGTCTACGTGGATAGCCAAAAATTCATCAGATCCCTGAATGGTCTGCAGCATTTGACTAGCATTTGTAACAGTTTTTTCTGAAACATTGTTGAGTAAAAGTTTGTAGCATAAAATGAACTACGGAAGTGTGTACCATAGCAGTCTTTTCTGTGTTTTTGAATCTTATTATGATCCCAGACTTGACATATTTTGTTTTCTTAAAAATGTAGTAGGTGATAATAGATGATGTATAGTGCTCAATCTCTCAAAATTGCAGCTGTCTATTTTCCCTGAAAAACCACAACCATAAAAAGAACACAAATAGATTCAACACACATCCAGATGTAACCTCGGGGTCATAAAATAGCTTTTAAGGCGACATTTCTCTCTTTCTCTCTCCACCTGTGTCCTCCCTCTCCCCTCTCGCTCCTCTCACTCTCCCTTTCTCCCCCCTCTCCCTCTCTCTTCTGCATATACTCTGTATGTAAATAAATTTACTGAGAGTAAACATTTGATATGAGAGAAGAGGCATCTATACTTAACATGCATTTGCGCATCTCTCTCATCCCTTCACCATACATGGTAAACAGACCATAACTGAATGCAATTATAAATAGCCCATTTCCTTTGTGGGCATTGACTTCCTGTCCAATGCCATGGGAGTGGGGGACAAAATGTGTCTAACTTTTCAGTGAAGAAGTCTAACTTTTGTAGTATAAATTGAACAGAAGACTGTACCATAGCAGTCTTTTTCTGTGTTTTTTAATCTTATTGTGTTCCCAGACTTGACATATTTTGTTTTCTTAAAAATGATGTAGTAGGTGATAATAGATGATGTATAGTGCTTAATCTCTCAAAAATGCAGCAGTCTATTTTCCCTGAAAAACCGCAACCATAAAAAGAATACAGAAATAGATTCAACACACCTCCATGTGTAACCTCTGAGTCATAAAAGACCTTTTAAGCCAACATCTCTCTCTCTCTCCACTCCCATCCCTCCCTCCCTCTCCCCTCTCCCTCTCTTTCTCCTGCATATGCTCTATATGTAAATAAATTTACAGAGACCAAACATTTAACAGAGAGAAAAAAGGCATCTATACTTAGCATACACATGCACATCTCTCAAATCTCTTAACCATACATGAAAAAACAGACCATAACTGAATGCAATTAAAATTTGACCCTGATTATCCATGGTTAAAATTTGAAAATTCTTGATCATAATTTAAAAAAACCTTACCACAATTAACCCTAATTAAAAATTCTCTCGTATATTCCATGTAGCATTCCTAAATACCAACATGAACGGAACTATAAATATAAAATAGAAATAACTGATACATAGTTGAAATGGGGGCACCTGCACACTCAGGGTTGGATTGCACTGGCAAATCCAAGTGAAGCAAAGGAGCTGTCACATAGAGGCAGCTATATCTTTGTATCGATATGTTGTAATTGTTAAAGATTCATTCTTTACGGTTTTCCCCTTTTGTATTCAAACCACCAAAACCCTAATTAACCCATGACCTAACAATTCACTAACCCTAGTCATTCGAAATATAACATCATAATAATAATGCTAAAAGACATAAATATATATGTTGTGTTTAGGTACACAACATGCCATCCCCCTTAAAGATCTTTGACCTCAAAGCTAGTCAAACTCCAAAAGGTTATATTATGAAAATAGAACTCGAGATCTCTACCTACTACAGGTAAGCTTTGATCATCCTACCAAGCACCACTACTTGAAATAACGCATGATTTGTTTTAAAATCCTAAGTTTACCGAGCATTTTGGGCAATTTCCCAACACTTCGTCATTCTCACCTAGGGATTGGTAATTTAAGGCCGTGCCAGATTTTTTTCCTCTTTACTAGCTTCTGCACATTTTACTCCATGTCCAGAATTTCAAAAAAAAAAATTCCTTCATTCCAGCTCCCCCATGTCATCCCCAGAATAGCCCAACCTGTAGCTCTCCCTTGTGTCTTTCTTCTCTTCTTACACTGCAACATTATCTTGCAAAAATATACACAACATTGTTTATCCGCATCTGAATCCATGCAAGGGTTTTCATCAAACCTTCTACACTACATACATTTTCCCCAAAATGATCTTCCACGTCTATGCAGGGTTTTACCCTACCCATATCTTTGAAAATTTCAGGGGTTTCTTCTGCAACAATATCAAATCCATCCCCTTGAATTCAAACACGACCAAATTTTCTACATTTTCAAACTTGAATGAAATAGGGGTTTCACTTACCTTCCTTTCGTTTACTTTTACACCTTCACTTTTTGTTGATGATTCCCTTCGCAAAAGATCTTTCTCCTCTTCTGCAGGTGGATCTTCCTCCCATTAAGAAATGAGTTGTTTCCCTTCTTCGTCGAGATATCCATCCCATACCATTACAGTTGATTCCTCTTTTTCCTTTGATGCAGAGGCTGATTCCTCTTCATCCACCATTGCCTCAACATCCATATTTCGTCAAGGGTTCATGTCCTCATCTTCAACTAACTACTCTGGCTGCTTTCCTACCCAACAAATCTCCCTTATAACCTCCATATGGAAATCATCAAATATTTCATTCATCTCCTGTCTGGGCACAAAATTTGAGCTGCATCTTTGATAAAATCCCCTCTACATTTTGACAGCTGCTGTGAAAATTGACTGAAGCTCTGATACCACTTATAGGCATAGCGTTCCTAAAGACCAACAGAAACGGAACTGTAAAAAATAGAATAGAAATTACTGATAAATAGTAGCAATGGGGGCTCTTGCACACCCAAGGTTGGATTGCACCTGCAAATCTGAATGAAGCAAAGGAGCTCTCACACAATGGTGGCTATCTCTTTGTATTGATATATTGTAATTGCTAAAGTTACATTCTTTAGGGCTTTTCCTCCTTTTGTATTCAAACCACCAAATCCTGATTAACTCATGACCTAACTCTTCACTAACTCTAGTCACCCGAAATATAACATAATAATAATAATGCATATAGACATAAATATATAAACTGTGTTTAGGTACACAACATTCCAACAAAGCCATTATTGTACTGTTCAATTTGGTAATCACAGTCTCTTTGATTGAGGCTAGCATGTGTCCAAAAACAAATTATTGAGGGGATAAATTATGCAGTAGCAATTTAAATGTACCCATGTATCAAATTATTTGACATAAAATTGACAAACTATTATCATGTCATTTATTTTCCATGGGTCCCCACATACATACTAGTGCACACATACACTTGATGCTTGCATCTTTTCCAACAATTTTAAAATTGATGTATTGTAAACTTGTAATATTTCATAATATTCAATTGGGCATAGAGTAGAATTCAATATTATCAATGATCATAGAAAATATTAGTTAAATGGTAGAATATAATTCTCAGAAAGCACTAAAATGATTTTAGGACCCTAAAAATCAGGATACTCACAATTAGGGGCTAGTTCTGGAGTGTCATCAGCCATTTTGCGCCTTTTGTACAAGCAACTGAATATAGCTCCCACTGTAATTACAAGCAAAACCGACCCCCCAACAGATCCTCCTATGATAACATATGGTTTCTTGCCTTGTGGATTTGGGTCACAAGGATTATCATCAGACATACTGCAAGAATTTCCCAATTTACAAGATAGAAAGTCACTGACATAAAAAATCTAGCCATCAAAATTTAACAATGCTGAGGTCAATTCATTACATACATAGCATGTCCAAATAAATTTTGATTATTACAGCTTTCAGAAGAAAGAAAAATAGACCCCCAATCCTCCAGGTTCTGAAAACTTACTCTACACGGCCTTCTGCAATAGTTGTATTCAGTTGTGGATTGCATCCAGTTAGTCTGCGGAAGAAATCTATTGTTAAACCCCAAGACGGTATAATTTTGAATACGCACTTCCACCGTGATAATAAAACCTATAGTCATAGAATGAAAAATGAAGCAATGCTTCTGATCTACTAATCAAGAATCAACGTGAATGTTTATTTTCATACGAAATTATAATGAAAAAATTATATACAATGTTCAAAAAGTCAGGGTGAAGTATTAACATAGATTTGAAAGTTCTCTTACAAGATGTCCAATTTTGGAAGTTGAGCTACAGATTCAGGAATAGCCCCTTTGAAGTTATTCCTACTAATGTCCCTGCATAGCTCACAACGAAAAAATGTTAAAGACTGGAAGATCACAGAGACAAACGTTCAAACCAAACAAGGTCCATTTCCAACCAGTTTTCTAACTTTTCTTTATTCTAACCATGGATGGTCGCTTGCTGCTTGTCAGAGTTTTAATTTATGAGAAGTTCGATATAACTCGGTTTTGAATTGCTGGCAAATGCTTAGAAAAGTTAACTGTCTAGTGGATACCAAAGTTGTTCAGGAAAAATGGTTGACAATTTACGTGAAGGCAAAATATGCTTGTGAAAGATAAACTGACTACTTTGAAAGAAAGGTAAACAAAACCAAGAGCAACATGGCATACCATATTTGCATTATATACTTGTTTGGCTTTACATACTTCTTTAGGGGATTGATTGATAAAAAACAGGCTACAATTGAGATGACTTCAATTGGAAGCTAAGACAAGGAGCACTTGCAACCTTAGTGTTCGTTCCAACAATGAAATTATACAATAATCCTTCAATTGCTTTTGGATGCACCTCAAAAGAACACTTAAGTTGATCAATATTGAAAATGGATTTAGCATGTTCCTTTGACATTTGACAGTAAAGTAATTTGCCTCCAAAACCATAGATATAAATTTTTTACTATAGATTCAAAACCCATAAGCAATCAATTGTTTCAAGTTCAACCAGAACACATTAAATCCTTCATCTAAAAGATAATATTTACCATCAAATTCTTTTTAATCTTTACTACACATTTGTTTAAATACACAATAGGACTAAATGTTCATCTTTTCAAATTTCTCTATAAGCAATGTGAAACCATTGGAAACAAAGACAAAAAAACTGATCTTATTAAAGAATCAAGGTCAATCCCCCATAAAGGGACTAGAAATTTAGAAGAAACGGATTTAAGACGCATTCAAACCTGGCCAATGAGTCCTAGCCAAGTTTAAGTTCATTGAAGTAGTCGAGGGTTACTACCATGGCCCACTAGGAGGAGCAGACATCTTCTAAGGCATTGAAGGCAAGGTTATGGGTTTTTACTTCCTTGAGTTAGGTATTGATTGGAATAATGCTGCTTAAGGTAAGGCCCTCATAGCTGGGCTAAAAATGGCATGCGACTTGCAAATACAATATTTCTTAGTCGAAGGAAATGCTGGATCATTAAAGCCCTTCAACAAAGAGAATAACACCACCAGAGGCTTCATGGGCTCACTGAGGAAGCATATTTGTGTGGAAGAACCTTAATGTTTATTTGCAAGGTCACCATGGGCCCAATTATGGTGAACATTAAAAGGCTTCAAGAGCTGTGAGGAAGCCTCTTTGTATAGAAAGAACCTTTATGTTCATTATCAGCAAGGTTGCAGTGGGCTGAGCATTACACGATATCAAGGCATTAAGTTCTTTAGAGGAAATGAAGATAATGGTAAATATTTCAAAGGTCTTAAAGATCTCATTTTGGAGGATATTTCTCAGAAAATAATAATGAGGGAATGACAATTGTCTCTGGTAGGGTTGCAGGGTACAGCACCCCTGCTGCTAGAGTGGGCATATCTGTGTGCCAGATACAAATACAAGTACAACATGGCTTGGATGTGTTTCAGATACCGTACTCAGCTGTATAAAGATACAAACCCATAATTGGGCTGTATCACATACACCCGAATATGGTATGCAAGCCAACTATAGCCATATCTGATTTAAAAGTTTAAAAATTGAACAAAAAACGTCTTCAAAAGGCTAAAAAGATGCTGAAAATTGAAAATGACTGCCTATAATGCATTTTATCAACAACAATTGAGGGCATGGAGGCAAGAGTGTTAGTTCCCTCTTTTACTTCAAAATTTCACATTAGTTCTACTCAACCTACAATTCTTTTGATCTATTTCCTTTGGCATACTCTGCTTCTTTTCTTTCATTTTGTCTATTTTCCACTGGCCTACACAGCCTGCAATATTTTTATCCATTGAATATCCCACTTCCTACCTTGCCCATGGAATGGGAATGTGTAATTTGCATGTAATTTTTATCTAATATATAAATTGTTTATAATTTAAAATTGATGATTGATAATTATTATTGACATATTTTTTATGTATAACCTACATTATTATAATATTTTAAATATCACACACACACACACACACACACACACATATAGACGATATACAACTGTATTCATATCAGGGGGCCTTAAAAACCAGTCATATTTAAATCCATATCTGTATTTGCATCCATGTAACTCTGGTCTCTCGCTTAACCCCAAAAAGAACAAAATATTTGATACTCATGTGAATCAATCTATCTTTCACCATGGCCTCCTCAATCTATACGTGAATCAATCTATTTTTGCATCCATATCTTTCTCAGGCTATAATCAATTACTATTCTAGTCCATATCAACACAACAGCTCATATAGCAGTAAAACTAGCATTTAATCCTTGGTCAAAGCATGCACAGAATTCAAAAAGCATTAAATTCCCTATGAAGCATGGGAACGCCTCTCCCCCCACCCTTACCCCCCCAGAAATGTTTCTTGTACAGAAACAAGGGGAAATGTCCCTGAAACACCGGGCACGCTTCAGAAATGCCATGGATACGGTTATGCAATACCTAGGTCATTTCTGGGCCGTACCCAGTGTGTTTCCGGGCTATACCCGCAGCACAGGCTGCTTATAAAAGCCAGAAAAAATATTATTTTTTAGCATTTATTGTTTCTAAATCTAATCTACCCACTCAACCTTCCTAAAGACACTTCCTAAAAGCTATAAAATGACATCTTTGGTTCATTCTAAATCACACTCATTTTTTTCTCTTGCTGAATTCAGTTTTTATTAAACTAAAATTCAGCATTGTGAACAGCAACGAGACACCAAGGAGCAGCTTGAAGGAAGAGTTTAGGAGGTGTTACTAAAAGCTAAGAATGAATGAATCTTTTGAAGAACTCAGGTGTTGAAATTGTAACCATGTTGAATGATGAATCTATTGAACTTCAATGAATACAAAATATTTTGAGTGCTTTATCTCTTATGGTCCATGGACTAAAATTTTGAAAATGAATACTATACATACATATATATATATATATATATATATATATATATATATTTTATAATATACTGTACAGACGTATCCGTAATGTTTCTTACCCGAGGGTTTTTTGAAAATCGGTGTTTCCGCGTTTTGGACCCGGACCCGTACCCGTATCGGTTTCCTGGAAACATAGTAAATTCCTTGTCAAATCAAGTAAAACAGTCAAACAAGGTTCACTCATAACCTTACCTATTGAGAAATGTCAAATATGCACCTTGCAGTAGTCAACGACAGTAAATCTGGTCACACACTAGTAAAATGTCATCATCAACAGTCTGGTTAGCATTGGTCAAGTGTTGATGTCACAGGCAACTATGCTAAACGTCAACTGTAAAGTTATCCTCCAAGTCCCTTATTCTGCCCTCAAGTCCTCACTGTTCAAAAAAGAGAAGCTTAACTTCCGGCAGTGCATTTAATTGGGGTTAACTAGGGCTGGCATCGCACAACTTGAGCAAATCAGTAGTACACCCTTATTAAATGTTGTTAAAACTCCTAGGTTGGTCAGAAGAGAGAAATACTCAGTTTTATACTTAAAAAATCAGAGAATCCATTCTAAATGCAATAATAATGTTATAATACATTATAAATGAGTTATGATGATGCCATCACTTCTTAGCTCTAATTTGGATTCTTTGTTGTCTCTGACTTTGTGGTCAGGATTACCTCCAATTATTTCGGTCATGGCTTCTCTTGATGTGATGACCTTGGAGACGACGCTACCCTGCCTCCCTCCCCCCAACCCCACATCCCTCCTGCACTTGAAAAACCTATTACTCGCGGTGTGTCTTCTTTAATCTTTAGACCTTTACAAAGAGTAACTTTTCCTTTGAATAATGTTTGTCTTAACCTAGCTTTCGTAATTTGATTGACTCTTTTTTGTTTGTCACTTTAATCGTGAGCAATCTCTGATACTAAACTTCAAAATTTAAATGGTGTTTTAGGGGTTGGTACATGTTAAATGATTTTTAAGATTTAGAACGTCTTTCGAACAGATTTCAATTAGCTTAGAGTCGCTATTGTGCATGCATATTTTTTAAGATCACTTTGATGGAAATCCGGTCACTGTCAAAATGTGTGGTGCTAAAACAGTGTTTTGAATGCAAAATGTTTTAAACTTTTTTGTTTTTTGTTGTCTATATCAGTTCTACAACAAAGTTTTAGCGGGTCATATGTCTATGTAGTTGCTTTCTAGTCTGTCTTCAACCTTGAGTCATTTTTTCGCTGTAGCGAGAATATTAAATTTTTAGAGAGGATACCAAGTCTTCTTGATGTCTCTCTAGAAGATTTCTCGAATGTACATTAAATAGGATGCAAGTAGTTTTTTGCATGCTGACTACTCAAAAATATTTTTCCTAATGCAGAGAAACGATTTGAAATATCATGCTTATATTTGAGTATTGTCTAATTATCTATGGCTAGCAGATTACAAATGTGAGACGAGATAAAATTTCATAAGCAATTAGTATGTCTTATGTGTTTCAGACGCATTTCTTGTCATAAAGGTCTACCTAATGTAATTGGAGAAGTGTACTTACATCATATGAACAATAACATTGCCAAAGTAATTACCAAGTAGTCTAAGAGGCTGTAATCCAGATATTCAATAAAACTTGGGTACTATCATCTGTTCAACTCGCATTCCTTACTGCTTTTGTAGGACTTCTATTGATCAGATATACAGCTGTATAGACAACTTCTGCCCACAAGTGCATGGGTAAATCCTTATCTTTGAGCATGGATGTTGGCATCTTAGCAAATGCCCGGTTTTTCTTTTCTGCTGCGCCGCTCTGCCGATGTACATAGGAACATGTCACCTGGTGCTTTATGTTATAGGCTTCTTGCAATACTCTGCAAACTGCTTGGAATCGTATTCTCTTCCATTATCATTTTTTAGCACTTTGAGATTGTACTCACTTTGCTTCTCCACCAAAGTCTTGAATTCAACAAAACAAACACATCTGATTCTTTTACAAAAATAAACCCACGCTGCCCTAGAAATATCATCAAAAAAGGTCAAAGTTTTCCCTTAAGTGAGGTTTTGGACACATGGGTCCACATAACTCAGAATGCACCAACTCCGCTTATTTTTCAGCTCTCCTCCTTTCCCCTTGAAAGGTTGTCTATGTTGCTTTCCAAATCGAAAAGGCTTCCAAATATAGTCACTCTCAAAAATTTGAGGTAAACACAGGACCGTGGACAATTGTCTCAACAAAATCAAAGCTTTGAATAACAAATGCCCGCACATTGATGTCAAAATCTAATCACCATGCCATGATTTGCCACATGTGCACTGAATCCTGGTACTTTCATACTAAATCTGTATATCCCCCTTCATATATACCAACAACAATAACCTTGTACAAATGCTTCTTAAAGCACTTGCTATATGTGAACTCTACAACATATCCATTCTTCTTGGCAGACTCGCCAAGAGAACAAAAATAATTTTAAGGTTTGGAATATGCAATACATAAGTAATTAGCAACTCTCTAAGTACTAGCAATACATTCAGTTTCCAAAGGAATATTATTAATACCTTCAATTTGTGAGAACTATTGTCATCTAATGGTACAACCTGCTGTCCATCATTAATATCATATCTGACAAACCAATATCTGAATCTCCTATCAATCATGTGCTTACTAGCTTAGCAGCACAAAAATGAATAAACCAAACGTCAGATTTTACTCTACTGTAAGCTGGAGCTAACAACCATTAATCTCATCAAAGCATCCCCAAACCCATGATCACAAAAAGAATTCAACTCGGGACAACTGCATCTCATATGGTCAAATTTTCTGTAAAGATAACACTTAATTTGGAACTTAACTTTGGTTTTGATTTCATAGTTGACCAATCTGATTTGGCATCCTTCTTTCGAAACTTATCCTCATTCTTTTTTACTTGGAAATTTCCTTTTCCCTTTCCTTTCACAATTAACGCATGATGATTGCTTCCACCTTCATAGGACTTTCTCAATTGTTCTTTTAGAAAAAGCATGCTTTCCAAATTGAATAAGGTGAAACAGCTAGTCAACGAGACACTACTAGAGCTGTAGTAAAATTCTCAAAAGCAAAAAGCGGACTGTTCAATACAATTGTAACAATATCATCATTTGTTATTGTCTGACCTGCATCCATCAGCTGGTATCGTATATTCTTAATTCAAATCATGTACTCAATATCATATTCACCTGCATTCATTTTAGAAGATAACAATTTATAATCGTTCTTTCAAGTACAAAGTTCTCTGTTCAATCAAAGGAGAAGACAAATCACACTATAGAACAAATCAATCAATATTTGACAATAATGGATGATGGGTTAGAGAGATTGCAAGCAAAATTTGATCAATTTGAATGGAAATAGAGAAATTTGATGTGTCAACCATGACTCATGGAATTATGTGTGGGAAGATTGCTTTCAGTGATTAGTAGAAATGTGTGAAAAGGAGGTGGAAGGCCATGGTACACAGATAATGGTCGCCAAGTCGGAACATTGCATTGGAGAAAAAGTTGATGAAAATATATGTTTGATGAGTTCCATGTGCGGTGATGAACGGATTGGCAAGTTTGAAAAATATACCAAAGATATGGGATCAAAGTTGTTTAAGAAAATGGGGTACTGAGGTGTAGGATTCAGAAGATGCCTATCAAAGTTATCATAGGACCTAAGTGCACAGAACTTGGTTATTTCAAGTAGTGAGTCCATAGATAAAATTGAACAAGCTAGTAAATCATCAATAGTTATGGAAGAAGCAAGTAAATCCACAGTATTTTTTAAAGAATCTAGTGACCACTCCAAGATTGAAGAGAAAGTTGTAGAATCCCCAAAGAATCCTGTATGAGTTTACGTCTCCTTGAAAAAATAAGGAAGAAGCCCGCACATTTGTGAATATTTTCAAGAGAAGACAATAGGAAGATGCTCAGATTTAAGTAACCACAAGTGTTTTTGGGATTATTGTGGAAAAGAGAGCTGTGTGATAAGTAGATTTTGGAAGCTCAATTCTTGTAGTTTTAGCAGCAAGATCAGTCGTTAAAGAAAGATTTAAGATGATGCATGTTAAACATGGCTATTGATTCTTGAACTTCGATATTGGTTGGATGCATAGCGAAGTGTGGCACTCTGTTGAAAGGATTTTACTTCTTCAAAGCATCATAGATTGCAGGACTTGATGACCACAATGCAGGAACCTAAAGAAAGAAGATGATTTTTTGAGTTAGTCAAAGGACATAGGAAAACAAGTTAGATGAAAAGAGTGATGTCTATGTAAGTCGAAATTTGAGATCTAATACAACTTTATATGCCGTATAGAATATGAACAAAATATTTACATATAAACATGGTGACAGCCTTCAGTTATATTCACATCTCAATTTACAAACTATATACACAATATAGAATAACCATCAAGGAAACTGTCCCTAACCACTTTGTTTGCCAATCGTGTTATTAGCACCCCTATTACAACACTACTACAGATATTTTAAATTTATCTATCTGAAAAATGCCAATTTTTATCAATCTCAAGGTGCCTACCTCAGATTTGTCACAGTTTTGCCCATTGAAGGGTTCCATATTGATTAACCCCATCACTTTCTCTGCAAATTGTCCTTTGCCTTGTGATAAATGGCCTTAATGTGGCTGCACCATTGCATTGGGCTGAAAAATACTTTCGAGGGGAAAAAATGGGCTCCAAACCCCACCATATGCCCAAGATATCGCAATATTTCAATCGTCTTCTCCAAGCAAGAGGAAAAACTGCCATATGACTGTCAATTTGAAGGTCAGCCATTTTTATTGACATCTCATACTATTACATTCCACCACCACCCCCAACCCCGGCTGCCACTGTAGGTTATGCATATAGGCGTAATAAATCATATGCAATATTAAGCCTAGGTAAGTGTCAAAATACGGGAGTACTACTTAAATTCTAGCTATAAAGGTGGTATAAAGGACAAGAATTAGAATAGGATGTCACATACGACTAACAATTGGGTCTAATTAATTTGCTTGAAATAACATATTAAGCAGTATGTGAGATGATATGGGGCCATTCCAAGATAATTGAAGATATATTTGAGCCAACTCAAATCATGAGATAAACATTTGTTTTACCAATATCAATATCTGAGGGACTGAGTCATGAGAGACAAGGTCTGAGAGAAGCTGATGAGTTGTGGTCATCAATAAGTCAAAAGTCATTTTCTTAAGTCTACGTCAAACACAGTTAATATTTTAAGTCTAGGTTAATCGTGCTCAAGCTATGCAAGATATGAGTCATCGGATCCCATTTTAAATTCTAGGGAAAATGTATTGGGTTATTGTGAAAGAAACTTCTGGAAAGATCTTGATGCTTCAAATGAAAGAGCTGAGATGATAAGTTAATCGTCCCTAAGCTTGTGTTTGAAATATGACAAATCAAAACAACATGAAACACAAATGAAGTAAGAACCACAAAGATGTTAAAGGCTAAAAGAAGGATTCTCTATTTTATAAGCTCATATATTTATACAAAAAGCATTGATCTATAACTATATCAAAGCATTTCTATAGATGACCAAACCTAAATGGTCAAAGCAAGAATAAAGCTAACTTTTCCTTGCTTTTAGCATATGCACAGTCTTTCTTTCTATTTATAATCCTATGTCCAATCCACTATTTTGATGAATATTTCCAACATGTATTGCGACACAAAAAAATCAATTAAGATTGTTGACTTGGCATCATAGGCATTTAGATTGGAGTTAGCCCGACTCTTGACCAAAAAAAATTCAAGTATAAAGAAGTAATATGTTGATGGACGGAGGATGAAGGAGATGAAACAGTTATGAAGAATGACAATTAGATCTTATAGATTGAACTCCCACAAGAAGAATTTACTGATTATATAAGGTGACAATGAAAACAGAAAACAAAGATGTGGTAGCAATTTATTATGTCTAGCTTGAAGAATCAACTCCCCAGCAGAGATAGCATGCTAGGAATTTACTCTAATAGTGATAAATTGTTGATTGGGCAACTACAAATGATGGGTTTATGAATGATGGAGATATTTGATAGTATTCAATGATTCGATAAATATGCTAGAGGTTGAGAAGCTTGCAATTCCTCCCCGCCACTAACAAACGCTTACAATGCTTGTGTGCTAAAGTGGGTCTCCTTGCCTTGTGATTATTAACGAAAATACATGAGGAAAAATATCATTGGAGTAATGACTACTCATGGAGGTCATTTGGGTAATGACGAAATTACATGAGTAAAAATTCCACAAAAATCAATAATCTGATTCAATAAATGGTTGACAAGCCCAATCATATAAGTGACTCAATTAAAAACACCCTAATAGAAAAAGACTGAGATGTGTGTAAGGGGGTTCCCAAAGTTATTGGTTTAGAGTGAATCAAGAAAACCCCTAAAGGATCAAAGCAAAGGTTTGCGGTAAACCATGAAAATCCTTACAAGAGATTGTAGTAGTCCTTTGGGGTAAGCCAAATAAAACCCTCAAGCGAAGTAGTCATAGAGGTAAGGGATGCCAAGTAGTGCACATGAAGATTGAAAGAAGAATTGGTTGAACGTTATCCATGGAAAACCCTCTGTATGGATTACAAATTTGAGCGTGTAGTAATTAACATGAAGACGGGCCAGAAGAAAAAACATCAGGCACATACCAAGTGCCAAAGTTGTTGATTCCCCAAAAAATTGGAGGAAGATGTCAAAATTATAGTTGCTTGATACTGTTCGTCAAAACTTGTATGTTATACATCCTAAGTTTAATACAGACATGTACTAAAGGCACATTAAAGTTATGAATCAAAATTAAAGGGAGAGCATAAAGACAAGTGGGCATACTTGTAAGAAGCATATACAAAACTTACTAAATAGAATGCTTGCACGTGTATAAGCACCATGATAGTAGATAAGTGGCATCCTCGAAAGAAGTTGGGATATTAGAGGTCGTTGTGTACTATACATGTATAGATTGTGAATGAAATGCATGGCCCATTTTTTTTGCATTGTGTGTGCTGTGTGCAGTTTCATTTATGGGTATGATTCAAGCCTGCAGTTAATATTCTATTTAAGCAATCTGGGACCTAATCCTTCAAGCCTCAAAAACTTCAAAAAACCATCCGGTAAGAACCCTTGTCAGAATGGAAGATAAATGGCCCAAACGGTTAAGCAAACCATGATTCATTGAAGAACTACTTGACTTATAGAGAAACACCATAAATCATCAAAAGATTTTGTTGCCAACAGCAAAAGGAAACTACAATGTAGCACCACTTGAGAAACTGGTTTGAAGAAACTGCAGTACCTAACAGAGTACACTATAACAAGCAACAACAGAGATCCTCGCCCTAAGGAACTACTGCTGTAAATAACCATGAGAAATAAATAAATCCTGACAAAACAGCCAAATGGGCTAGAACATTTTATTAAATATAGTCACATGAGATAGTGTACCTTATTAGATAAAATACACTAGCCCATGTTAATATGTTTCATCGCTCCCTCGAGAGAAGGATTCAAAACTTGAAGTCGGTAATACTTGACATGTGTTATGACATATGATGCCTCATATCTTTCCCTAAAAGGAAAGAGAAGGAAAGAAAGATGAGCGGGGAACACAGTTGCCTAAAGCACGCACTCCTACCCTCGTCTCCCAAAGCTTATGCACAACAAGAAAGAGCAAATATCATTATACATATTTTTCCAGAACTGTATTCTTCCAAATATGTGTTGGTTTAGTGCAATAATGCTAATACTCCTCTTTGTTAAATCTTAAGAAACGTATTACTAGCAGAAACATATTAGAATAGGTGATCTCCATGCATCTATACTTCTTGTTCAACAATTGCTTTTTGTTACCGGTGGCGAAGTTGTTGGATATTGTCCTTTCAGACCACATGCCAGTTCAGTTCCCGTATTGAATGGCATTTTAAGCGTCCCAAAATTTTAAAAAAAAAAAAAATTCAATTCTACCCTTTTATATCATGGTCCCACTTTAGCTCATATCCAGCAGGTTTGGAACCTCATGCCACCGCTGGCAGGAAATTCCAGCTGGATTGGGTGATGGTCGGGTGCAATCACGTGCACAACACAATTTCTTTACATCTATGGCCGACCATTGGCATGCATCCTCGACAAACTTACTCCGCCACTACTTCGGAGTTGAGCCTTGTGATGACTGCCTTTGAGTAGGAACCCTTTCATGAGCCTCTACAACTGCAAGTAGTGGCTCTGCGGCAACACCTTAAAATTGTAGACACCTACCATGCGCATTGTGCACAAATTAAAGCCAAACTGCATTGGCTCAAGGTAGAAGATAAAAAAATTCAAAAAATTCTTTCAAATACTTAAGGCAAAACACTCTACGTGGCACATCAAATCCATTAGGGAGGCTGACCAACAGTTCACTGAAGTGTCAGCTATGGTTCAAGCCTTTGTCCACCATTACCAACAAGTTTTCAAAGCTCAAGATCCCTCTCATCAAGGAAAACAAGCACTCCGACATTGTCTTTCAATGGTCCCCTACAAGATCTCACAATCCCAACGAGTTGGCTGTGATATGCCTCTCACCATTGAGGACTTGCATGAAGTCGTTTTGTTGACGATTCTTTTCTCATCCTTTTGATGGATGAGGACAATACCGAAAAATGATATGCAATGTCTTAATACCTTTTGTCTTGATTCAGGTTTGAGTATTCGATGGAAGAAGACTCGGTGCTACAGACAATCCTTTCTACACCTGCCTCCTTGGTTGAACAAGTATGAATGGAAATGGATTCAGCACAACAAAATCTTTTGATTTCTGGGTATGCCCTTTGCATTCAAAGCTACCCCCTCCCATTGATGGAAGTATGTTATTGATCAAGTGGAGAAAAAAACTCTCATACTAGATCACTAAACCTCTCTTCTTGGCAGCAATGTTTCAAATCTGCTCTAAGGTGCTCACTACAACCCATGTTTATTATTCTTCTTGTTAGGTTCCCTTCTAAAACGTCCTACCAAACGTTAGAGAAGTTGATTAGATTTATTTTTGGGAGCAAACTTTGAACATGGGAAGCATTTCCATCAAGTAGCTTGGAATTTTTGTTGCCTTCCCAAGGAAGTTGGCTGGAGTCTGTTAGACATTAGTTGCCAAGGCACTGCTCCGAGTGCCAAATGGATTAGTCGGGCTGTTGAAGGGAAAGAAGCGTGGAAAGTTTTACTTCACAATTGCATTGCTAAAGGATCTCCTTATGGGTGAGCGACCTAAAAGGGTTTAGGCTGTCACAACCTTGTTATCCTCAAGGCTCCTATTAAAGTGATTGGGTCCTTTGTTGTTAAAAGCTTTTGGAAAGCAGGGGAAAAAATCAAACCTTGGCTTCATTAGAACAAGGATGGGTTTAGCAATAGGTTGTTTGTCAGTCAAAATTCCTTATGGTAGTCACCTATTATTAATTTCCATGGCATTCCTCTTGCGGAAGTTCCACCAATTCATGCACTCGAACTCTTTACAAGAGGAATACACATAGTGGAAGATATTTTCTACAAGAAGACTAGAACTTGGCTATCTTGGCCAGAAGCTGAAAATAGCCAAGTTCCGTTAAATAACGACAATAAAGAATCCTATCAAAAAATTATTGAGGCAGTTCCTTCATATATGCTTCATAAAATAGCAGTTAATTCTACTAGACTATGGTGGAAAGATTGTAAGTGGTATGTTGAAACTTTGTTTTCAACACTATACCCCCAACAAGGGATATGAATGGTTGTCACCCTATTTGCCCATGGTTGACAAGCTTAATGCTCATTGGTCTCTTCAATCTGTTGTCCACACTTGAAGTTGTTGTTTCCAAACCGTTTGGAGTGTTATTCTTGAAGCTAACTCGCACACTTTGCATGGCACTCACTTTATCAAAGGCTTCCCCTTAGTCATCAACTTGTTCATTTAGGGATTACTCAATTCAAGTGTCCATTTTGTGGGCACTTTGAGACTCTTATGCACTTGTTTTGGCTTTGCAAAAAGGTTTCGAAGGCCTGGACATGGATCCATGATTTCTTCAAATCCTTTCAGTTGGACCCCCTTCATCTCGCAGAATATTCTCCGAAGGGACTAGCCCATGCTCAGTGTAGAATTGCATAGATTTGGCATACTTTCAAAGTGAAAATTGTTTTCTTTAACTAGAAATAAAGAAATGTATTATATTTGCTAACTCTCATATTGATGCTCAATTTTTCACTTATTACAAAGTCATGGTTATTCCAATGTGTTTATGCAGATTCAAGTACATGCCAACAAGGTGGCCCTAGAGGTAGCCATTTGTAGATCCTTTTGGATCACTAGGGTAATGTGTTGTGCATTATTGCCCGCATCTCACCCTCAACAGAGATAAATCCAAGGGGACGCCACCATCGGATCCACTCCCACCACCGTTCTCACAACCAAACCGGGTGGTCTCCTCCACACAAACACTCACCTCCCCCTTCACAACGCGATTATTGGGCTTCTCCTCCTACACAACGCGAGTTGGGCTTCTCCTCCTGCACACCCTGATAGTTGAGCACCTCTGCTTCGCCCAAACAAGTTTCCACATTTGGACTTGGAAATTTCACCTACTAGAATTGATCCATGAGGCATCCAAGAAGGCACACGGAAAGATACAGTGGCAATTAACAATGCCAACATTGGTTGGGACCCCATGTCTTAGGGGAAAGACCTCCCTAATGTTGGTTAGGGTGTTCTGGATGACAAGGATCCCCTTGCCACTAGGTTCTTTGCTATGGTTGCTTAGGTTGTTGATGTAGTTTTCAGTTAGTCTTTTGTATGCTTTTGTTTTTTGTTTCCTAGACTCTCTTGGGGACTAGAGTGTTTATGATGTGGCGAGCGTTCACAACACAAACCTTTTTTGTGAAGAGTAGTATTTTTTGTTAAGTAACATAGGTCTATTTCATAAAAGTGTTAAAATGTTTATTTACAATAATAAGAAAAGAATAATTTTAGGTTTATATTTATTTGCAATTCCAAATAGTTATATAGTTTTGAATCTTTAAATTGTTAAAGAATTAGCAATCACAATAAAATATTGAAATATTTATTTATGATGATAAAGAATAACAAAAGTCTCTCAACTATTGAAGAAACAAGTTTTCAAATTCACATTAAAGAAATAACATCACTCATAATTTATTTCAACCTCCGCGGAAATCATTGGGGGCTCCTATTTGGATTAAATAATAGTAGACACTTCTGTAAGGTTTTAAAAAAAACTATGCATTTAACAAATGAGCAACAATATAACAACTACATTATCATCCATCTAAACTATTAAGTTTTAGAGGAGGTGCATCACCCACCTAAAAGGTTTTGCAAAAACAAGAAATAGTATTCTAAACTGTGAATTAAAAATAAATAAACAGAAATTTTATTGAAAACATAAAATATTTCTGTAGATACACATCAATCACACAAAACTTTAGTAAAAACATTAAATATCAGAGTGGAATAGAAATGCTCTATAGGATCTACAAAACTAGGCATTTATATAATTGTTTAGAGCACTTAATATACCATTTACTATGAGGACACTTCAAATGAGGGAACTTCAATCAAGTGTTCATATAGTTGTGTAAATTTACCATACATTTATCAACCGCCAAAAACCCTTGCACATATATTTCTTTGAATTGATCCTCTTTAACAATGATCTAGAGGCAGATTATTTTTCCATCAAAAGTAGCCCTTTGGCTGATTGAGAAAAAAATTATTACAATTAATTATTCTTGACCTTGTGAAAACTAAGTAGCACAAAATAAATTTTGAATATTTGGACATAATATAACAAGTATCCGATTTTTGAAGCACCCAAGTAGTCTCTCTACAGACCAAATGCACCATTATGCTTGAAGAAACTAAATAATTCCATTCATTAGACAAAAACACAAAAACGACAAAGCAAATCCATTAGGAGGCAAATGAGTATGCTCTCAACTAAATCACCTGGCAATTATATTGTCATCGCATCAACAGTGAAAATTTGAACATGAACAGTACCATCATGCCATATACCGTCACAAAAAAAAGCCCTCCAAGGTGCCAAACATTTTTGATCCCTTAGCAAAAATTATTAATAAGCATCACAAAAACACATCAAACCCTTAAATGCATATAATTATCAGGGTTAGTGAAAGTAGAGATAGAAAAATGGGCACTCGAGCCCAGGATGTATCTAAAGGCTTCTGCAGAAAGTGTTGATGTTGCAACCAAACACAGCAAGCAATAGAGCTGCGGCATTCTTCAGTTTTGCTTTCTTTTTTGTGTAAAAATTCTACTTCAAAATCTCTCTTCATTAGACACATAAAACCCTAATGCACTTGATAAAATCTTCTGCTTTCTTGTCAATATGAAGGCCCTCACTGGAACACCAACACTGGGCAATAGGGCTTCAATCCAATCTCATTCCTTCATAATAATCCTCTTGATCCCATTTATGTAAGCCAAAGCTGCCATAAATAATAAAGTGTGGGTGTAACTATCCTAACCACCCTAATTATAAGAAGTTAACTGTCTTTATTCCCCACATTTAATTATCGGAAACTATAAATATCAAGACAATAAATTTATATTTAATATTTTAATTCTGCTGAACACAAACCAACAATATTCGGAAAATCAAGAAATAGAATCGGAAATGGTAGTCAGGAAATGGTTATGTGCCTAACATGTTAAATAAACATTTGTTTAAATAACCTGCAAAAACTCAACCTCGATATAAGAACCCCTAGTGGAGTAAAAATGAAATTAAAAGTACTCTATTAATTATGAAGGTTTCAGATTGTTTAAACTTAAAATCCCATTTAATATTTTGTAGCATTTGAAATGTCTCACGGGATATCCCAGAATTTCAATGTATTCCCACTTGCCCCTATGAAATTCGTTTGCTATCAAATATCTTACACAAAAAAAGTTAATGTGGTAAACATCTTCTTTACTATATTCTTCAAACAAAATAAAGAAGATTCAATAAATAGATCCAACAAAAAAAATCCTCCTGAAATATGTAACTACAAAAATGGAGACTTACAATGATATTAAGCTTAACAAATTTGGTAACTCTGGAATACTTCCTTCCAATGTATTATTACTCATATCCCTGAAAATACCAATAGACACAATTATCAAAAATGTGGCAGCTGCCAGGTTTCTGGAGGTAAGGAAAATACTTTTCAGTTTTCCCATTGCAAGAAACTCATAAATTAATGTTTAGAAACACATTTCTACATTCTTACAGTCTCTCAAGGTTCACCAAACTGTTTATGCTACTTGGCATTGGTCCTTGCAGATTTTTACCGGATAAGTCCCTGGTACAATTTAAAGCCAGATATTAATGTCAGTCAAATATCATCAAAAAGCTTAATGATTTTTCAATTAGAAAATTAAAGTTGAGAGCAGTGGTTGCAATGATAATTTCAGGAAAGAAAGAAATGATTCCTATTACCAAGTATGTACAAAAATACAGCATGTTTACTTCATCTTCAGCAAAAATTTCAACTTCAAGTGAGAAGACTAAAAGTTCAAGTGATGCCTACTAACCACCGTAAAAGAAACAAACAAAGATTTTGCAATAACCTAACACAACAGTAAATTTCCGACACTAAAGACTTTATTACAATTCATTTTTTAATAGGTGAGTGATAAATCAGCCTCAAGGCATTCACTTGCATTGCAAGACATTAAGGACTGTAATGTCCCCTTTTCAAAATTTATTATTTCTGAATACCTAAACCCTATTTTTAAAATTAAAAGAGGAAAATAAATTAATATTAAGTGGTCCAAGGATATTTCTATATTTTAATTGGAGAAAGGACACTTAAAGTATATTTTAATCTAGAAAACAGAAATTGAATAAAATAATGATAGAATGGTGTACTTCTATTATTAGGCGCCAAGTTGGATAATAGTTAAATAAAAGAGTCTATAATGGGGGCGCCAAGGATAGAAAAGGGCTCCATGAGAAAACATATCCTATTTTTAGGATAAAGTGGAGATTGAGCTTTTTAATATAGCATATTCCTAATTTTTGAATGGGGTGCCAACTTGAGGGGAATAAAGTATTATTTTGTTGGTTTATGGGGGCATGCGTGTATTTCCATAAGGGGTTGCCCACTTTGGAAGAGAATGGGAGGTTATAAAGGCGGATTTGGGGTTTATTATTACAACATCTTGGAAATTCATCAATTATTTTCTTTGTCTGCAAGTAGCTTCAGCTTCAGCAATAGCAATAGAGGATGAAATCCCTCATTTGCATACAGGTCTGAGGACGAAAATCCTCACATCTGAGCTTGGCAATTCCCTTCAGGGGTTGCAGTGACAATTCAGGGTGCAAGTGCTCTGCCAATTCAGCTCCAAACAATTGTATTCAAACACTGGTATTTTTATTGTAGTTGGTTCATATTCAATAAATAAAAGACTATTTTTATGCATTATGGTTCGTTGTTTTTATATAGAAAAATTAGGTTATCACTGACATTATAAAAATTAGTTTTGTAATACTGCTGCCCTAGGGTTTAACAAAATACCCAGATCTGTTAGAAATTATTTTCAAGGATATTACAGTGGTCCAATCTGAGTTTGCAAGGAACTTGTTTGAGAAAGGATTGCACTATGTTTATTGTTTGTTTCATTCTCTTGTTTGCGTTTTCTCTTGTCCTCAAACTTCCAAGGATAGAAAGGGGCTGCATGAGAAAACATATCCTAAGTTTAGGATAAAATGGAGTTTGAGATTTTTAATATTGCATATTCCTAATTTTGGAATGGATCACTAACTTGAGGGGAATAAAGTATTATTTTATTGGTTTATGGGGGCATGCATGTATTTCCAAAAGGGGGCTCCCACTTTGGAAAAGGATGGGAGGTTATAAAGGCAGAATTGGGGTTTATTATTACATCTCGGAAAATTATCAACTACATATTTGTCTGCAAGTAGCTTCTGCTTCTGCTTCTGCATCCATAACGGAGGACGAAAACCCTCCTTTATACACCAGTTTGAGGACAGAAACCCTCACATCTCAGCTAGGTAATCCCATTTAGGGGTTGCAAGGACAATTCAGGGCACGAGTGTTATGTCAGTTTATCTCCAAAATGATTGTCTTCAAACTCTGGTATTTTTATTGTATTTGGTTCGTAATCAATAAACGCTTTATGGTCTGTTGTTTTTAATAAAAAATCATAATAGTTGTTATAAAAGTTAGTTTTTAACACTACTGCCCTAGGGATTGACAAAAATATGCAAGTTTGTTAGAAGGTTTTTTTAGGGATATTACAGTGGTATCAGAATGAATTTTCTCCCAGCTTGTGGAAGGGAATTAAAAAAAAACAAAAGGAAAAAAAATGCAGCTTTGAACTTTATGCAGAGTAGTGACAAAGAAGTCAGGTACCAGAAAAGAGAGAAAAAGAAAGCTTTAAAACAGCCAAAGGAAGGATTAAGAAAGCAAGATCCAGAGATTTTTTTGAGGAAAATACAAATGGCTTGTGTATCAAATAGAGAAGGAATCCATGTCAATGTTTATTCAAGCAAAGTTTTTACATTGGGAAGAAAATATAGACCCCATTCAAAAGGTGTTTGGTAAAAATGGAAAAGTACAAACTTGAGGCCCCCAGAATCCTTGACCAGTATTAAGCGATGCCTAATTATCTTAAATCTAAAGTTTCCTTTGATGATTACTTGGAGTTACTCAAAATGAGGAATCCAAATAAAAGAGGGTTGTGTGAATACATAAACGGGTTGAAGAAGAAAGAAGAACAATTAGTGTTGCAAGAAATTGAGAGGAAGCAACCCACGAAGGAATCCACCATACAAGAGGAAGTTGAAAAAGATATTCCTGTTCAAGAAGAAACCATCAATCTCCCAAAGATTGCATTCATGCCATATGAAGGGGATTTGCGTAATAGTTGTCAAAAGAAAAGTGAGAAATTCAGGGGGAAACGACATCACTTGTTGGATGCAACGGGCTCAAGATGGAAGAAAATGCACCAAATCATGAACGATCCTCCGAACTTCCAAAGGGTAAGCCATTGATTGATTTTCAAATTAGCATTATGGATGGATATGCATTGGAGAAGAACATTTTGATTAGCACTAATTTAGGAGTCTCAAGTCCCAAAGATGGAGGATGGAGGTGTTGCGGGCATCTCAACGATTCCTATTCCATCACAAGAAGGTGAGTGCTTTAGTTACAGCCTAAGGTATAAGAATATTTCAGATATGTTGTTCCCTATTATGTCATTTTAAGATAGGGTGAATGATACAACTTGCAGCATTAAGCATGCACCCGAGGAAAATGACTCAGTAGATACCAACGTTGGCATTGAGCTTGCTGAAATTTTCAGATCAGCAACTAATGATAAGCAGTTTGGATAACAGTTTTTGGACAGTGAGAGGTTGCCCAATCATTTATGCCGGCATCACATGAAGCATTGAGGGTCAAGAATTGCAAATTCTCAAGGTGGATTTAAGATCCTAGCTTGCAATTGCTTGAGGGCAAACAATTCTGGGAAGGGCGGACTATAATGTCTCCTCCTCATAATTAATTAATTCTGAATACCTAAAGCCTATTTTTATTATTTTCCATAGACTAAGGGGAAATCACAAGAGGAAAATAAATTAATATAAGTGGTCCAAGGATATTTCTATATTTTGATTGGAGAAAGGACACTTATATTCTAATCTAAAAAGCACAAATAAAATAAAATAATAATAGAATGGTGTACTTCTCTTATTGGGTGCCAAGTTGGATTGTAATTAAATAAAAGAGTCTATAATGAGGGCGCTAAGGATAGAAAGGAGCTGCATGAGAAAACATATCCTTTTTAGGATAAAGTGTAGTTTGAGCTTTTTAATATTGCATATTCCTAATTTTAGAGTGGGCGCCAACTTGAGGGGATAAAGTATTATTTTATTGGTTTATGGGGGCATGCATGTATTTCCAGAAGGGGGTGCCCACTTTGGAAGAGGATGGGAGGTTATAAAGGCAGATTTGGGGTTTATTATAACAGCATCTTGGAAAATCATCAACTACATATTTGTTTGTAAGTAGCTTCTGTTTTTGCATCCGTAACATAGGACAAAAACCCTCCTTTACACACAGATTTGAGGACGAAATCCCTCACATCTTAGCTAAGTAATCTCATTCAGGGGTTGTAAGGACA
The DNA here is from genome assembly GCA_019776745.2 of Taxus chinensis. Taxonomy (NCBI): domain Eukaryota; kingdom Viridiplantae; phylum Streptophyta; class Pinopsida; order Cupressales; family Taxaceae; genus Taxus; species Taxus chinensis. The sequence goes on from CM034149.1 coordinate 101,379,009, forward strand.
ATTCAGTGCACAAGTGTTATGTCAATTTAGCTCCAAAACGATTGTATTTAGACTCTGGTATTTTTAATGTAGCTGGTTCGTAATCAATAAATAAAGGACTGTTTTGACGCTTTATGGTTTGCTGCTTTTTATTAAAAAACAGATTATCGTTGCTGCTATAAAAGTTAGTTTTTTATATTACTGCCTTAGGGATTGACAAAAATATCCAGGTTTGTTAGAAAGTTTTTTCAGGGATATTACAAAGACGAGGAAAAAAAGATTAGCATGTTATATTTCTTGATCATATTTTATGGTGCGAATTGTGAAAAATAAATGACACAATAAAGAAATAAGATAACAATTGTACAATGTTCAAAACTTCAAACTAAATATAGTCTTTCCAAATAAATCATATGGAATAGAAGTATTCAATAATCTTAATAGTTCTATTTTCCACCATCTAAATAACTAGTCATTAAAAATTTCCATCTGTGTTGGTCTTTTGAATAATCTCAATTACCCTTTGCATGTGTATTGTGTTGTTACAAAACCTTGGTATGTCCCATATTCTCAGACTAACAAATTCATCTTTCATTTTCATGAGAATAATGGAGTGATCTCTATGTCACATATTCCCATACTAACAAACTCATCTTTCATTTTCATGAGAATTGTAATCAACATGGACATTCCATTGTATGATTCTTGAACAACGATTTACTTTTCCAGAGTGTTGTTCCCAAGTTCTAAGCTATTGAAGCAACACCCAAATGCTCACTAGATGACCTCTACAAATCTATGACCAATGTTTTAAAAATCGGAACCGGACTCGGAACCGGTCGAGGGTTGGACCGGACCGGTTCAAACTCTATGAACCGGTTTACTAAAAAACATATAAAAATTACATTTTTAAAGAAAACAATATATTTGAAAGATTAGAAACCATGATTCCAACAATTACACACAAAATATGCAAAGTTTGCTCATGTATATACTATATGACAGGCAAGAAAGGTGTTTATAGCAAAATGACACGAATTCCAAGTAAGAAAGGTGTTATAAGCAGAAATTTTGAATAAAAAATTGAATTTTTTGTACTCGTGTTGTATGCATGCATCTTTACATGACTCGGCCAGTTCAGGATGAAAACGGACCGATTCGACCGGTTTGGTACAAAACCGGCCGGTTTAGTACCAAACCGATCGAGCGGTCCGGTTTTTTAACCTGATCATGTCTAAATATGTTGAACCGGTCGAACCGGCCGATTCCGATTCCGATTCGGCCGGTTTTTAAAACATTGTCTATGACTCCCATCCATAGCATGTCTTTCGTTATGCAACATGCCACATACATTGAATATCATATTCCACATTCCAACCATGCTAGTACCAAAACATGTGACTACAATTAATTCCACAGAACAGTGCTTGCACAAATAATATGTTGTCGTAATCATCATGAGATGATAAATACGTGTATTGTTTGTTGTCATGAACAAGTGTTATACTTTGTGCTCATGTATTCAATTGATTCCTATGCCCTCTCAAATGTTTGGGATAATAGATTAGTTTCACGAATTAGAATATGCAAACAATGAGTCAAACATGGTAATAAAAGAGAGGCATATACAAGAATTATCCTAGAGAAACCCAATGAGGAAAAAATCCAAAAGAATGAAACCATGTTTCCTCTGATCCACTATCTTCATGCAATTTTATAAGCTTTAGGCTTCTTAAGGCCTTCCACGATACCAACATCCTACACCTACAAATGTTTTTTGCAACCTTCTGTGGATTCAATTACTTCTCCAACAAACATGAGTAGTACACTTAGCTCTCTCAGTTGTGTAGTCTTTTGTAATCTCACAAACACACTAAACAATGATTGCATCCATTCTCCCTAAATTGGATGAACTGGAATGGAATCCACTGACCAACATTCTACTCCACTACCTTCCTTGAACCTCCACGGGTTCATTTACACAGTCTCAAGAATCCTTAGACTCAAATTGGGAGCCCAAAAATCAAGAAGGTGAAGAGAAACCATTTCCCTATTGTTTACTCTTCTTGTGCAAACTATTCAACGAAACTACCACTCTACATAGGATGAAACCAGACCACCTCTTAAGGAACCAATGGATATGTAACCACTACCTACATACACCAATGGTTAAACAGCCATTGTCTATAAATACCGACGATTACGCGACCAGCACTTGCAAATACCAACAGTTATGCAACCGCCATCTATAAATATTGGTTGTTACACAACCACAACCTACAAATACATATGATTTTGCAACCGACCATAAAACTCTGCTTTATGAGAGATGTTACAATCTAAATCCTAGTGGCTGTCATACAACTAAGGTGTATAGGCTTGTATTCTTGCATATCAAATGATTCGTATGCTCTTTTAAGTGTTTGTTGATAGACTATCTAGCTTTGCAAAAGCTTTACTACCCAAGCATGTAAGGAATGATATACCAAATCCAGCAATAAAAGATCAGACGTCACCAGCAATTATGCTAGAGTGAAGCCACACTTTGGTCTTATCAAAAGCTATCTACATGCAATTTATTAAGTTCACTTACCTTACTCAAGGCCTTCAAGGATAGGCAACATCATCCTACACCAACAAATGTTCTCTATGACCTTCAGTATATGTCACTTGCTTCTCTAGCAAACATGAATACTGCACTCATCCCTCTTAGTTATGAAAAGCCTTGTACAATTGTACAATGTACATTAAGCCAATGAATCGCATCACATCTCTACCAACAGAATTGGATGCAATCTGGAATCTTGGTCTTTCTCATTAACCTGTCCATTGCACACTTGGTGTCTTGAACCTTCTAAGCCCTTCATTTAGCTACAGTTCCAAAAATACTTATGCGTCATAGGGTAGGGTGAATCTCTCAAAAGTCGAGAAGATGTTTGCTACAACATCTTCCCTGTTGTTCACATTCATACAAGTGATTAAGACATTTATCATGTAAGTGGCTAACAACATATAATCACTTTTTAAAAAGTGCCCCACTATCTTGGGCTTTACAATTAGGTGTTTGCTTTAACAAATGTAGCATATGTGGATTGAAAACACGGTGCCATTTATTGCATTACCGAAAATTTAGTCCTATGGCACTTGACAGTATCACTTTGGCATGTATTTCATAACTTGAGTCTATTAGGTCATAACATCTACTTTAGAGCTTGGCAATTTCATAGACCATAACAAATTCCTATAATTTTTGGAGACCATACATCTTTTGACTATCTACAAATTCGAAATCAAGTGTCATGTTTAACTTTTCAAAGAGAGCCTGGAATAGGTAATCGTAAAACCACTTTGACATGTTCGGTCCATGATGGAATTTGTCCTCCACGATCGACGAACCTATCCCTTGTACTAGGTTTTGGTCAGTTGTCACGGAAACCATTTGCCTGCAGTCTTCTTGACAGTCAATACATATTCAATCTTACTCCTTGAGTGGCATGTACATGATCCAATCTCGGATCAGGCACATCCCCTAAGAAGGTCATTGAAGCACGCTCTTTGAAGCGCCTCACAAGCTCTAAATATACCATAAGATAAGCTATTTAAGTTCTAAATACTTCTCAATGGGATATGCTGTCCCTTCATCATCATCTTTATGGACTTGCAATGCTTCTCTCTTGGGGAATCAATTGTTCAAGCGTCTCTATTGCAGAGTCAACTTCCCTAACCCGTTTACTTTCTTTAACCTCCAAATTAATTATAGAGTCCATGAATCCTATAGAATCTCACAAGTGCAACTTGATCCCACTTCGTACAGTCTTCGGTGCCCCAGTGCAGTGCTCATCAAAACATTGGGCTTGTAGGCTGAGTGTGAAGCTTTTTCAAAGCGTGATGCTTGCTACTACAACTTCCCTGCTATTCACATTCAATACGAGTGAAGAAGATATGTTATCATATACAGGTACATTGGCATTATAACCAGAGTTGCATGGATACAAGATACAGATGTGGCCCATGGATACAACTAGTTTTTAATGTCCCCCTCAATATGGATACGACATAATATACCTAGAGGATTTAAATTATCATAATAATCTAGATTGATAAATTAGACCATGAACTATATCCCCTACTAATAAATAACAATGTCTCGCACTAAATTCCATAATCACGAAACTTACCAAACAACTTAGATTACAATCTACACACTTCCAGCCCATCAAGAAGGTAGGAAATTCACCTATTCAATGGATTAAGAAAATTGCAGCTTTTTTGTAAGGCCTAAACGGACAACATACGAAAAAAGAAAAGACAAAGCCATTTAGTAGAGTAGGCCAAAAGAAACAGATCAAAAGCAATTGGCATGTTGATCACGTTGCCAATGTGAAAGCTTCAAGTAACCAGAGTCCACTAGCTCATAACTACTTTGGGCTTAGCACTTCAAGAATCACTACACATTGTTACTACCATAAATGCATTATAGACTATCTACATGTTGCATGTTGTTTAGCATCTTTTTATGCCTTTAGAAGGGGTTGAAGATTGTACACTATCCACATTTGGGCTCGAAAAACATGTTACGATCAGATACGGCTACAACGTGTTCTTCTCTTACTGTATCCAGACTGTATCTGATACAAAGTAGTTTATGGGTTCGTTATGGCCCATGGATACGGTACCCATGGACCATGGTATCCGTAAAGCTGCGTAATCCGTTGCTTGTACTTTTGTGCATATGTTAGGGTAAATGTCGCCCTTGCATTTGGAGCAGAGTAACTTTTTTCTAAACCTAACCTAATTTTACTTGCACTTTCCTATTTATAATGTGTTGAGCGAACTAATTATCCTTACATAATTTAGGACTGTGGATTTATGTATTCAATGTTTTGAATTATCTTAACAACAAATGCAGACATACACGGATTCAAACCCTACTACTCAAATTGCATCTACAAAGCGGCCCCTATCTTGTAGCTCAAAGTTCTGCATCAGAACAAGTGCAACACATTGAATCAAATGTCATGGATGCCAATTAAGGACCGTGGATGTAAAACCACGCAATGCATTAAACTTGTGAAGTGCTACTCATTGTGATTGCACTACTCGCCATGGATTGCACCTTCTCACCTTCATATCACATGACTTGATGTCATGTCACTTCTTCTCCCATCATGGAAGAACTCTTAGGATTCATGAGCATAAGTCTTTAGATGCCCATCAATGTACTTTTACCAACCGCGGTCATATACAAAATCTGTTCTGGAAAACCCTTTGCAACCTTATTCCATGCGCATACAACAATTCAAAATGCTAACCATTACAATTTTTCATGTGCATACCACATCCATCATAGCCACACTACAATCATCCTGATTATGAAAACATGCCTATACCTCCATACTATAATCGTTGTTTCTATATGCATGGTACAACATTTGTAAGTAAATAGACATGCTATAATTGATGTATTTTGAATTTGCAAGGAGAAACAAGAAAACCAACATCTTGTTGTCTTTGTGATACCTTGGCCTTCACTCTATGCTTGGAGCTCTCTCAACTTAGAGTGCCTCTTCTATCCATTTTGTCGTATGCTATAGCAAGTAGAGAGGAAATCATGCTAACTTGCATATCAAGATGAACTTGAGAATAGTTGGAAATGATAAAATCTCTTTCATGCAATTGAGCTGCTCAGACATGTAATTCTCAAACTAGATTGCAAATGGCTACTCCACATTCACCCTTCATGAGTGAAATTCCTCCCCTACTTGCTCATGCTAAATGAGGTTAGTTAAATTCTTACTTCTTTCAATACATGGAACACAAACTATTTTCGGAGGTGTTTTCATGTGCATGCTAATCAACATCTTAGCTCTGCAAATGTTCTATCCATAAAACCAATAACAAATGCTAACAATTACCCACTTGCAATGGTGATGACAAATCCTCTATGGGCTGGTCCCTCTTGATGATTTCCATCTTGCATAGCTCTTCAAATGGGTGTAAATAAGATTCTTAGCTTTGCAATTATCCGTCCAAGGATCGATATCTTACTATGTTTACCTCTTTGTTAAGGTGATGGGGACTCCTTTGTGGGTTGCTCCCTCTCAATGGAATCTTTCTTAGATAGTATGGCTTCTTCATTTGCTACCTCTTGGCTTGTAGGGACTTGAACAACTTCTCCTTTTGCTTTTAGATGCATATTCCTTTTTGGAATGCACCTTGACAATTATTTGGCATGAAGTTGTGAATGAAATTCGCAACTATTTTGCATGGTCCCAATGCCCACTCATGTATGCAATGAATACAATAATTCTTGCACACACTTTCGTTTGGACAACCTATTACTATTTTCCAATTTGCTCCTCCTCGTGGAGATTTGGAGGCTGGCCTTTACAACTTGCATCCTTTTTCCTTATAACACCTTTATCTCCTCTTTGGCTTGGAGATTGTCGTGTAGATCGGTCTATTCTAAACATCACTATTTAATCGTTGCAATAAATCATGCAAACTCAAAATCAAATGTACTACATCATATCCTGAAAAAACGTGATTTCTTTTGTGGCAATAAAACAGCAATTTCCGGCAATAAAACTCAGGCAAAATCGTCAGAAACCACCTGGAAAATCGTTGGACAATCGCTAACTTGCAATGGTGATGAAAACATCCAAACCAAAAAAAGTGGTCATGCTCAAAGTGTTTGATCAGCAATCTTCTATCCTTCGGATTTTCTGACCTGCGAATTTAGCCCCCACGTTTTGCTAGGGTTTCAACTCTTCGCAGAATACCTACAAATTGGTTGGAGCGAGGAGAGCATGGTCAAGACCAACGCAGTCATAGGCTTGTTCTTAGTAGCAGAGAGTAATTACAAAATGTTTGTATCACAGCACCTAGCTTTCAAAAAAAACCTTTTGTATTAATACCAAATAAGCATCAAGGTCATGTAGAGGCCAATTTGACTGTTATAATATAATTATTATTGAAAATATACTTAGGGCATTCTATAGATTCACTTCTTGTGTCATCTTAACAATGTCTCCTACATTTAATTTAAGTTTATTTTATGAATTTAAATGCTTTTTAAAATAGCGATAAAGTATGCTGATTAATGGCTGATAAATTGTCGATTCCTTGATTTCCAAGTCAAATTTTGTCATGTCAAGTAATTGTCGATAACGATTTTTTAAACAAATGGTGTAGACAATATGCATTCACTTTGAAGTAACTTGGATTTTTGGAGATGGGTTGCTTTTTGCCAACACATGTTTACACGGAATGGTTATTCATGCCACAAAATGAGCATGGATATGCATACCAACTAATTTTGTGCTACAAGGCCTTCTCTTTCTAGAATTGAAGCAAACAATAGAAGATCTTTTATTTCCATACCTTCTTGAGTTGGACTTAGGCTTATTTTTGCAAGTTCGATGAAGTGGTAATGCCTTACCTCCTCTTCGGGGATTTTCTCCTCATTTTGGAGATGTTTTGCATTCTTCATTGAAACTTTTACCCTTGTTGAAAGGTTGCCCCTTCTTGGATTCAACTTGCATTCATTCATATAGTCATGAAGTGACAATGCATCTGTCCTCCTTTATGGAACTGCTATCCTTCTCTTGGAGACTCTTCTTTGGTCCTTTCAGACGATGCAATGTTACCTTCCTCTTCATAAGAGGCCTGCACATTCATTAGAGAATTGAATTCCTCATTAGATTTGAAAAAATGAATGAACCATTACCTTGCATGGGTTATTTTTGTTGAACTACTGGCTTGGGCTCTCTTGCCTTTGCAAACTTGTCTTGCTTCAGCAATTTTGGAGCATTTTCTGATTTCTTTGATGCCAACATATCCCAAACCTGCATATGGAGGTCTTCCCTCAACCTTTTTATGGGATTAGTCATTCTTTGGCCATTCTTGCCAACCCCTTTTCCATTGTATACCCATCTTGGTTAACAAACTAGAGCCAACGCCCCTACCATGCTTCTCAAATTTACCAAGAACTCATCTAGATCTTGATGGGAAGAAGAGTAGCATATGGTGGAGTCACTTACTTTGCATAACTCAATCCGTAGTTTGTGCATATTTGGTAGAGGATGGTCTCCGTTGCATGCTAGACTCTTCTCTGCAATTCACTTTGTCAACGTCATTTTGGATCTTTTCCAACATCTCTTCCTTTATTTGTAATTCTTGTTGCAAATCCTCGATGATGCCTTCTTCACTCCCCCACCATCATCTTGGAACATTGCCAACATCCCTTCCTTTATTTGCAACTCTTGTTGCAACTCCTTGATGATGCCCATGAGGAAATCTCCATGGCTCATCAAGCTAGCTTGCAACTCTTGATTCTTGTCTTCCAAGTGGTAAACATCTTTCTCAATTCTTTATTTTCTATTTGGAAATGTTGGTTGATCTCCTCAAGCTCTTGAAGTCTCTCTCTTCAAATTTTTGTGCAATGGAACAAATATGGAAACTAAAATCCTACACTTCCAAATCAATGAACAAATGTAGCTAGCAAATCACTTTCAAGGCATAAGGAAAACCTTCTCTGATACCATCTTGATCTGTACTTGACATGGATATTCCATAGTACAGATTCGTGAACATCGAGTTACTTTTCCCATGTGTTGTTTTCAAGTTCTATGCTCTTAAAACAACATTCTTAATGATGCTGACATTCGATGTTTTCTACAGCTCTTAAGACTGCCATGTACAGCATGCATTTCATCATGCGAATTCTTCACATGCTGTTTTCCCACATCTACGTACATAACCATGTTCCACATTCCAACCATGCTACTACGATGACATGTGCCTCCAATTAATCCCACAAAACAGTAGTGCACAACGAATAATATGTTGCTCCTTTAATCTTCATGAGAGTCATTCAATTCAAGTATCGTTCTGCTGTCACTGAACAAATGGTATGCACTTGTACTCATGTATGCAAATGATGCCTATGCTCTCTTAAATGTCTGGACATAGTAGATTAGTTGCAGTAAGTAGAACTATTTGCAAGCAATGAGTCAAACACAACAATAATATAGAGATGTGCACTAGGAATTACCATGGAGAAAACTGCAATGTGGGAAAACTCTAGAAGAGTGTGAATCCACACTTCCTGCTTATCCACTATCTTCATGCAATTTTACAAGTTCACTGCCTTTTTTAGGCTTTCAAGGATACCAACATCAATCAACTGCATCCTACACCCACAAATGTTCTCTGCGACCTTCTGTAGAATTCAATTGCTTCTCTTGAAAACAAGACTACTGCACTTGAGGTCCTCTCAAGCTATGTAGCCTTCTACAATCTCACAATCAAACTAAACAGTGATTGCATCCATTCTCCATGAATTCTCCATGAATTGGATGAACTAGAATGGAAAGGAATGGATTACATTAAGCCCCATTGTATTCCACCGCTTTCTTTGAACCTGCATGGGTTCATTGATACCATACTTCAAAAAATCATTATTGGCAATTAATCGGTAGGCCAAAATTTGACTCGGAAATCAGAATCAGCAATTTCTCGGTAATTTATCGACATTAATCGGTACTCTAAAAAACATTTAAATTCATAAATAAAACTTAAATTAAATGTAAAACATTGTTAAATGACATGAGAACTGAATCTATAGAATGCACTGCTCGATTGTGGTTTGCAATATAATTTGGAGACTCGTTACTGCAAGGTCTTAGTTGTGGTATGTGCCTTTGGTGTTGGTGGAGACCTATTGGGTAATGACTAATATTCATGTTACTATGCCTAATATTTTCCAAAAATGATTATGATGCAGCACTAAGACACGAACTCATAATCATAGTGTCTGAGTTAATAAAGCACTATAATAAATCACTTCATTATTGTCTGAATTAAGAACTTGAGTTAATTGCAATTTCTTTTTGAACACTATAATAAAGCATGGATTTATGCATTATAATTTGCAAATACACGAACTCAGACACTATGCTTTTATATTATAATTTACAAGTGCCAACAATACAAATTCGTTGAGAATCATGAGCAATGAAAATAAATAAAAACGAATGCAGAAATTAAACCTACTCTTGGTCGAAACTCAAAACCCTGGCAAAACACGGGGGCTAAATTCGTGGAGGACTTGGGGACGGGGACGAGACGTCCCCCCACGTCCCGCCAAAACATGAAAATAGTGGGGACGTCCCCTGAGTTTAGGGGGCACACCTGGGATGTCCCAAGTACTTCGCTCTGTTTGGGACATCGTAGGGGATGTCCCGACATCCCGTATGACCCAGCAATAAGTAAACACAATAAAAAGCACATCTCACACTCATTGTAATTACACAAAGAGCAATGAGCAACAAGAATAAAAGAGCAAGGAGAAGGAGAAGGAGAAGGAGAAAGAGAAAGAGCAAGGAGCAAGAGGTATGTACAATGATCCTTTGCTTGTTTTTTTTTAATTTCCAAATGCAAAGTTCAAAGTGGGATACAAGGATGAGCATTGCTTGTTTTTTTTAATTTCTAAGTGCATTCATTGCGTTATTTTTGTTTTCTCTTTTCAAATGCAAGCAACAAAATGGATTAACAAGGGAGGGTATGACTATTTTTTAAAAATTTCTAAGTGTATACTTGCTATTTTTTTTCTATTTCCAAATGCAAGTAACGAATGGGTTAAACAAGGGAGGGCATTGTTGTTTTTTAATTTCAAAGCATGCATTGCAAACAACAAAATTAAACAAAGGAGGGCGTTATTGTTTTTAAAATTTCCGTTTTTTTTAATTTCCAAATGTAAAATGGGTTAAACAAGGCATTTGTCCATTTGTGCATTGTTGTTTTTATTATTTCTAAATGCAAGCAGGGTTAATACTAAAAAAACTTAAACAAAGGTTTTGTTTTTTTTTATTAAATGCAAAGTGTGTTAAAAACAATAGTTATATTGCTGTTTTTTTAGTGATTGTAGCCACAAAATGAGTTCGAACAGCAAGTATGAAGCTGAATGTGAAATTCAAATGAGCAATGAGATGGACAGGGAGTGCAAGGAGAAAGAACAACCTGATAGTTCACATGAGAATGTTGACAAGTTTAGTTGCCCCTCCACGATGTTGAGCAAATATGCTAGAGGTCCGTTTGACAAAAAAAAATCTTTGAAACAATTTGATCAAATTGTTGAGGGTTTTAGATCAAACATTTCAGAGGGGACTAAACATAGAAGTGCAATGTATGCTCATTGACTTGGTCTGGCAACATTACTAGGTTGAATGTGCACTTATTGCACATCTGAGGGAAAGGTGTTGCCTTATGTGGACAGCTATCACTTGAAGAGAGGGCAGAAATGGTGAGGTTGTACAATGGGAAGATATGACAAAGAAAGTTTCAACAGTTGTGTGGTGTTAGTGGCACCCCTTCTAGTTCTCATTCTCGGAAAACTTTTGGAGTGGTTTCTCAAATACTCCAACAACTTATGAGGTGACTGAAGTGGATGCTTTTGCTAGTAGGGGAAGAGGAAGGTCGTGGCCTTCATTCTAATTGTGGACATGTATGATACAAAGGCTAGGGAAGAGGCAGATGATGCCATTGGAAAAAAATTCTTTTATACCATTGGCATCCCATTTCATGTTGCTTGCTCTCCTTATTACAAGAAGGCTATGGCTAAGGTAGCCAAAATGCAGGTGTAAGTTATGTGCCCCTAGGAGACACAATGTTGAGGACCACAATCTTGGATAAGAACTACTCCAAGGTTAACTTACCTGGTGGAGTAAATGAGGAACACATGGGTCTCTCACAGTTACATCATCGTCAAGGATGGGTGGACACATATTAGATGCCACCCACTCATAAATATCATTGTTCCATGCAAAGAGGGTCCGTACATTTTTAGGGTAGTTGATTGTTCAAAAAAGAAGAAGGAAGCAAAGTTCCAAATCACCATTTTGTGAGATGCCATTAAGGAGGTTGGCCCCGCCAATGTTGTACATGTTATTACGGATACAACTTACGTGTGCAAGGCAACAAGTAAGCTCGTTGAGCATCACTATTAGCATATATTTTGGACTCCAAGTTGCATACATGCCATAAACAATGCACTGAAAGACATTGGAAAAATTGTTTGGGTCAAAAGTGTAGTGGCAAATGTTAGAGAGGTGCAGATGTTCATCTGTAGCCACCATACATCAGCACTCTTTTAAACTTTTCGAGGAAGGAATTCCTCTAGCCAATGGACACAGGGTTTTGCATCTTACTTTATTTTTCTGGATAGGTTGGTTGAGTTGCAAGTCAATGCAATGTATGGTCGTAATATTAGTGGTTTAGTTGGGATGGTTCCAAGTTAGAGCAGGGGAAGAAGGTGAAAGCTCAGAGGTGGTGAGAGAGACATTTAGGACCAGATGTGAGATACATCACATTTGTTGTATCTTGGGTTTTCAGAGTGATAAAATATGGGGATTCCGATAGGCCTAACCTTAGTGAGATATGAGTGTATTGACAATGCTTGGCCAAATAAAGGTTGTTATTTGGGCAAGGGAACCCACCTTGAAGTTCTACCATCACTATGTTTAGCCCATCATTAAACGAATGTAGGAGAAGTTGAACACCCCTTTACGCATGGCCGCCTATGCTGCTAAATCTGAAGTGGTATCATAAGAGGCTTACCAGGGCTGCCCTTGTAGCCTGATGAGGAGGTGAGGAAGGGTTTCTTGAAAGCCCTAAACAAATGTGTAATGAATTGGATAGTTTACAATGTCAGATTTGATTGGCTCAAGTTTGCTTATCTTGAAAGCAACAAAACTTGGACAAAGATAAACAAGGGCACTTTGGCACAAGAGACATCCAATTAGTTGGTGGCGACTGTATGGACCTCTAGGATTGCTACGTACACTTGTCAGGTCACCTTCTTTCTTAGGTTCTTAGTTCCTCTGCTTCTGAGAAGAATTGGTCAATATATGAGTGGATCCACTCTGGTGTCCCCAGATTTCATCCTAAAATCTGTGACTACCCTATCCGAAAAAATTTCGTACTTTTAAAATAATGGGTTGTTTTGTGTTTTTATTGCCAGAAAGTTCTTATATTGTGTGAAGATATTCCCAAAGAGCCATATTAGCCATTTTCGCCAAATACCCAGATGCTCAAAATTGTTATATTCTGTCGTCGGGAAATTCAGGAGGTTTAATTATTTTGAGCCCCGTTTGAGGCAATTAGCGCTCCGTTTTAACTCTGTTGTGATCGTACATATTGTTATTCCCATATACTAGTAGGGTTTTAACCAGGAATAAGTTCTGGGCTTTATTTGTGACTTTTGACAACGTTTTGTGTTTTTGTGTTTTCCCGTTTCGTTTTCTGTGAAATTTCTCTAGATCAATTCCTTTGCTGGTTTGCCCTGATTCTTGGCCTGGAGTAGCTGAGATCACATATGCACGTTGTGCTAGAAGGAAGTCGCCATCAGAGGTCTGGTTCACTGGGAAAAGACAAAATTGTGCACCAAAAAACCTCTTTTAGGCTGGCTGCATTTTTGGAAAAAGGCAGGTTTGAAGTGGATCATGGGAAAATTAGAAGCAACAGGCAAGTGGGAATTTTGTACCTGCCTAGCAGGGTACCTTTTCCCATAAAGTAACGCCACTTAAGTGACAATGGGAAAATTAGAGGCAGCAGGCAGGCGGGAATTTCTTACCTGCCTTGCAGGGTAAAAAATTTCCATTGTAGAATAAAATAAATATGCACTTAAGTGAATCATGGGATTTTATTGCCTGCCTTGCGGGGTAAACAATCCCATTATGAAAGTCATATGACTTAAGTGAATCATGGGATTTTCAGGGCTACCTTGCAGGGTAAATAATCCCATTGTCATGTGATTCTTAAAAATAGAATTCTTTATGTTAAACGAGTGTGCCCCGTTTGGAGAAGTAAAGGCAGCCGGAATTGCAGCATAATCATGGATTGGGTGCACAGATATTATCAATGTAGAAGGTCCTTAAAGCCCAATTGACTGTGCAAGAAAAATAGGACAGAGTTTCTAAGGGTCCTTACTTTTTCAGGCGCCCCAGGCTTTGGAAAAGTCAACAAGGTTAAAGGACAAAAGGTGGATGCATAGACTGTTCTAAAATTAAATAAAATAATTTATGCAATGGTAGCCCCTTTATGTCAAAAAGTGCGTCCCTTTTGGGAAGGCAGTATAAGCTTTTTTCAAGGTATTAAATGATTAAATTAATTCCTATTTTTAGTGGCTAAGGTCAAAGCATATTGTGACGCTTGAGTTAACTGGAAGCAGAAGTCTAAAATTAAATAAATTTAATTTATTTAATGGCAGCCATAAGCATGCACAAAATAGGCGCCCCATTTGAAGAGTGAAGCTTATTAATTAATTAATTCAATTGCCAGTAATAACAAAGGCATTAATTAATTATAGAATCACAAGTCAGTTATATAAGTAGGGGCTGCCATAAGGATGAATTAATTAATTCACAGGTAAAGAAGTGCAGCCCACAGGAAAAGTGCGCCCCATTTGAAGAGGATTGTATGGCATCAAAAGAAGGTGAAATTAATGCTAAAAGCTTTCGATTTTGGCGCACAGGTTGAAGGGAGTTGATTTGTGAAGAAGGTGATAAGTAGTGTCTCAGGTGAAAGGTGGACACTTTGCAGTTGTCAAACAGATTCATTGATACAGGTGCTCAGGTGAAGTAATCATGCTCACTTTGCATGCAAACAAAACATTAGTTTAAGCAGCAAGTTCCAGACTTTGTGCTGAAACCCTTGAGAGCCATTTGAAGCAAAGGAATATACAGGAGCAGATTTTCGGAGAACTTTGTGTCACGGTGTATTGTGTTTCTAGCTTTTATATGCTTAGCCATCTTTTAGTAAACTTTGTGTTATTTCAGATCTAGATCTAGAGCTACCTTTGTTTATAATTCTGTGTTTATATCTATTGGTTTCTTCATGCAATTAACTCTGTTATCTATTGATTAGGATGCACATCTTCCCCATTTCTTCTCTGTGTTTATATACATTCTCTTTCCTATTCTTCTATAAATATTTCCTTTCTTTAAACAGCTGCTTACTTGTTGTCAGAACTGTACAACTGATGAGTTCATGAACTGAACAGTTAAAGTAAAACCCCATATAGATACTAGCATACTTTAATTGACAAATCTGACACGGGAGCCTCACCGAGTAAATGAGGGAGATTTATTTCATGATTGCCTAGGTTTTGAAGGCTATGCAGAAAATCTAGCCAACACACTCTTACAGGGGCACATTGGAACAAACTAACTTCTAAGTTGAGGAAAAAAATGTCGATGTACGTAATGCCTTGCTATCTACACTTGTATCGTAAGACATGCATTCAAAGATGGATTGGATTTCTTGCTTCTAGAGGATAGTTGGGGAAGATATGGAGCTTTCGATCTCCCTCCTCGATTGAGAGCACTCATGATATTCCAACTAGTATCCCCCCTCCATATCTATATGGCTGGTCGTTATTCCCATAAGGCCATATCTAGAAACTGGGGGCTACTGTACATGAACTGCGTATGCTATATATCTCTAGCTCAGTTTCAAGATACCTATGTATAGGAGAGCCCAACATTACTGTAGGATGTAGATCTTGAGGATTCAAGGCAAATTGACAAAGATCGGGAGCAATGAGGATTGGTTGAGATCCCCTTTGCAGATGTAGATGATGTTGATACAGATACTTCTAGTGACGAGGAGCGGTTCACAAGTGTTCCCTCAAAGGATTCTGATTATTAAGCTACCATTTTGGTTTTGTACTTATGACTTATGACAATAACATATGTAGTTTTACTCTTCTCGTGTTGATTAATGAAGACTTTACTTTTCATTGTCATATTGATATTGTAGATGTCTCATTGTATCTCTATCTAGTATGAAGTATTAAAGTATCTCGGTTCTAATTTCTTTGTTAAAGTTAATGACTCGATATGAAACATTGAATATATTGAATATTAAATGTAGTATTTTAAGCTTATGTGATGAATAATTGGATTAATGGTTTCAATCTTTCAGGCTTTTAGTTTAAGTCTTAGTTTATTGAATAAACGATTTACCGCGATTTCTGGAACAGAGATTGATACATCTCAAGAACCCTTCGACTCAACCTGGGAGCCCAAAGTTAGGAAGATGAAGGGAAACCATTTCACTAACGTTTACTCATCATGTGCAAACTGCTCAAGCGAAATTATTGCTTACCTGACTGATGGTTACGTAACCGTCCCGATGATTATGAAACCTCACAGCGGTTGTGAAATCACCCCTAACCAAACCAGCATGTACACAGCCACCTCTTGCATACAACAGTCACGCAACCGTTGCCTGAAAATACTGGTGGTTACACAACCACTGCCTGCATATACAAACGGTTTTACAACCAACCACAGAAGTCTGATTTTAACAGGTTACCACTCTAGCTAGCGCAACATCTAAGGTGTCTGGTTCACCTCAGACCTGATTCTGCCTCGAAGAGCCCTGTACCATCTGACTTTCCTGATTCTTGACTAAAACCCAAATGGATGATGATATACCTAATACAAATTTAGATCATGGGGTTAAACATACACACTTTCCTATTACACTTTTGACACATAATTCGCACGCTTCATAAATGGTAGTTAAAGCAAATGTCTGGCTTAAGATTCTAGATATTTTCTTGTGATGTACCTTTGCATCATCGCTGAGCACAAAATTTTCTCTATGATTTTTTACAAGACAATTTCTCTTCATCTCTGTGTACTCGTAGTCCTGAATGGATTCTCAATCTTCATATGCAAGTAAGTTCTCAAAATTAATCATGCATCAAGTATAGAACTCATATTAAACTTGAGAGTTGTATTCTACAAGTCTTCGCATTGTTCAATAGTACAAGTGACAAGGAACGTAGGCAATTAATGATAAGTAATGTTTGCACAAGTGATGTGACACCCTACGATCACCATAAATTTGGTTCAATGATTATATGTGTGTATCTGGCTATGAATATGAGCAGAACCTTGGTTCGTGGTCATCTTTGTTTGACACTCGGAAGGGCGTTGACAGATAACTGCAATTGACGAATGACCCAACATTCAGTCTTTGACAAGTCTTACTTCTTGTATGATTGTATATTGTTGTTCGATTGTGTAATCTCTAGGCTTCTGAAATAATAATCTGCTGGTTATTTCACATTTCTTATAGAGGACACTTCATCTACTGGTAATTATTTACTACAAATCATAATCTGAATTCTTAATGGTCTGTCCAAGAACCTTGTGATTTTTAACAAACACAGCTGCTTAATATTCTTGTAAATAAAATGGAACTCACAGTTCTGTGACGATCAGCCTCCCCCCATCTGATTTGCAGGTCACTCCTACCCAAGATGTTGGCTGGCCATCCGCCAAAACTGGAAGGCAGGGATCTCCAGACCAGGACTGCAGTGCTAATAAATTTGGATTGCTTTCAAAGAATGCATCTCTCAGTAGGACAAGAGCATTAACTGCCAAGAAAGTGCGTGCTTCAGGTCAGAAAGAGCTCGAAATATTAAATCTCTTGAAAGAAATTTGAGCACAACCAAAACAAACATTCTCAACACTCTTATATGATTTCTAATCTGAGTTACTGGAAAGCTGAACAAAGCGTTATTCAGTAATCAATCAACATTTAGACATGATAACTTAGAAACAAATAGGATTAGAGAGGATAAGGAGTACACAGTAATGAATAAACTTTGTATCAAGAAAACCCAAATTTGAACAGTTAGTTATTCCATCCCAGATATATGAAACATGACAAGGATACTAGAAAAGGATTGCATTGAAAACTAATCATATTTGCAGGTTTTGTGGCTATTTACCATCATCCACCGCTGTGCCAGCTGCTTTGATAATTATTTCATAGGCTTCATAAGCATTGCAGATAGGGCTCAAACTTGAAGTTCCTTCAAGAAAAATATTCAGACCACCAACCACATGAACATGAAAATCAAATTGCTTGTATTTCCCAGTGCCATTGACTAATATGTCAACGTGTGGATACATCAGTTCCCCATTTACATATATGTTAAACACTCTTTCACCAACTTGAACATTATCATCAATTTCCCGAAAATACAAGATCACATAATAGTCCTTAGCTTCTTCATTTCCATTGTCAATCCAAAATTCCAACTTTTTTCCATAGTCTCCCATCTTTGCAGTTTGCAAAACTTGATTAGGAACCTTGTCGTCAATGATGTTGAAATCAGTTTTTGATGAAATAGACGTTCCACTATTAGAATTGGGATCACCATGCCAGATACGATCAAAAGAATCATGTGGGTACCTAACATGCGCGCAATGCAAAACACAAAAAATTATGTAAACGCCAAAAACAATCTTTTAGCAGGAATTTCTAGTCAGTGTGAAATTGCTATAGAACATCTGTCACTTAATTCAGTGCATCAGAAACAACTTTTTGTCATGAACCACGGATGTACTCACGATGCATGACCGTCATTAATTAAGAGTCAAAATTCTTAAAAAATTGTCCAATTTGTTATTTTGTTTCAACATTTTAGTATTTTTGGAACATAAATATTTGATGGTAAAGTTGACTACAACAAAACCAACTCAATTCAACATAACTATCTTTAGGATCATCATAAATAAATTAGACTTTGGCAGTAAATGAACCAGTACAGTTGATATATGCCTTACATGTCACTGACAGATCCCCAAAAGCTAATGCTAGGTAACCAAGTTGAAATATACTAGTGGTGCCGGTAATTCCACATTTAAATATATATACACAAAAGAAATGTAGAAAGGCCTCATAAAATTGATTGATGTTTTTTGTTAATAGACTCAAACTTTTGCCCCTTTAAATTACTCGTAGGTATTGCAAATTTACAATACTCACCTATCACAGGGGTTGCTTGAACAAGGTAAAAATCAAAAGAAATAGAAGTAAAGGAGAATAAAACCCAATTGAGACTAAGAGACTGAAAACTCGAAATAAAAGAAAACTCACCTTAGGCTCAATGACCCATTATTTCCAAGGTCAATCCGTGTTAACATCTTCAAAATTTTAGATGAATTATTCTGACCATATAATTCTGTGTTGAGAGGTCTCAATTCCAGCCGTGATATAAATGGAGTGCCATGATGTCTTTTTGGTATTAAGCAGTATGTGACATAATTTCTTGTGGCTGTAAGAATCACCTCATTTTGAAGAGCTGAAACTGATGTGTTTGCTTGAAATATTACTGTAGCATCAATTGAGACATCAAATAAGGGCTTCCCAAACAGTTCACCATGCATAAAACTGCCTCGGATCAAATACTGATGTCCCTTCACAGTTGATAAGTTATAACAACTCTTGAAATCGGTATTAAATTTTCGGATGGGCTCGGGTTGAATGCCTTCAATGGGAGACTGATATAGAACAATTTCTCCTTTGTAAAGAGTGTAGTTGTCATCAGACATCCATTGAAGCTTTGTTTCTGCGTCAGTAGTATTAGATTTTCCACCACACAGTAGACTAACAAATCCTGCAATTAAAAAAAGGGTGATCCAAAAATCATCAAAGAAACATCTCGGGGAAAGGTAAAACTTTGTTTAGACTAAATGTTTAGATATTCAGCTTATCTACACTTTCATAAGTTGGCAGGAATTTTTGTGTATAGTGCCATGCGTTCCCTTAGATATTTAAAAACATGGATAAATTGTGCTGATGTACTGAAAAAGACAACTGACATCATGGCAACAAATCAAGTAAAATTAGAAAACCACTTGTATCCTATTGGAAGAAAAGAGCTAAAATTTATTTGAAAGTAGCGAATGCATGCCTTCTTGTGCATCAATAACTTGAATTGCAGCAAACAACAAAATGGCAATTTTCGTCCAAGGGCATACAGCAGCCATGTAATTTTGAACCATATACACAAATCTGCATCCAGAAAAAATTTCAGGCCCACTTCAGTGCAGTTTAGGAGCAGCTTGTTCCTTGTGCACAATGATCTACACGTTCACTCCATGTCCAGAAATAATATCCCTGAATAGAAACATAAAGGCATGATTTGATAAAAAAAGATTTTCCTGGATAAACCAACATATCTAATTTACTAGCTAGAAATACATTGAGAAACAGAAGCTTCCTCATTCGTCTTTTATAAAATCTGCAAAAGCAAACTAAAAATTACCATTCTCAGGCAGACTAACAAACTGTCAAAGCTCCAAACGTACAGCTCAGTTGTCTAGTGATATAACCTGAAAGGACATGGTAAATTCAAAGTTCTTGAGGTGTCGGTCTAAGGAACAGTAATTTTAAAATAAATGAAAAGGGTTTTGACCCATCAGAATCTTCAAACACTAAATGTAAAAGAGAAAAAGACAGCATTCAACTTGAAAATTTCTACAAAATCCCAGCAATTGCAATCTCGCTCACATAAAAAAATTCGGCACTGTAGACCTTTTGTAATTGTCATCAGGTTTTATAAGAGGTCAATGTATGTCAATTTTTCTCTCTTCACATAAAATCTCGACCAAAAGCATAAGAACCCCTGCATTTTTTTGAATGACTAAGCAATTTCCATGAACAGAGTTGCACAAAATTATAGTAATCAAAGTGTTTCATACAGACGAGTTAATCAATTTAGCTCGGGTAAAGGAATTATTCTAAGAATTTATTTCATTTGAAATGGTATTACAATGCAATACTTTAGAATCCACAAGAAGCATCAAACAAAACAGGGTATAAACAAATAGAACTCAAGATAACAGACAGCAGATAACCAAGTTGGGGGACACAAAATTCCCTAGTAGCTTACGTAGCACTGAAGTAATATTTGAGAGACTAACTACTGTATTCGCTGGGATATCCTCATACTCTGAAAAAGGTAAATTACGGAGTGCTTACATAATCCAGATAATTCCAAATTATATTCTCCCTCATTCATAAACAATGTTATCATCGGGAAGAAAAAGGTAAGTGTACTGAGAAAGGGACTAGTTCAATTGAGGCCTAATAAAAACTGGCAGATCGAGCATGCCCAAAACAACATAGGATGTAAATTAGCAAGTAACAAATTGTTGTTAAAGAGGAAGGAAAGACTCTTTTTTTATATTTTGAGCTGGTGATGTGTGGGCTAAACTCTAAACCAGGCTTATTAGGATTCTTAAGTTTGACCGAGAATTTCCCCAGAAGAGGATATACGCCAGTCCTTAAGGCAGGCAATCTAGATGAACCAGGGGATTACACCTAATTGCAGGAGGTGTCACCCCAGCCCTGTGAATGTAAAAGCCCAATAGTAGCTCTGCGTAGCTGGCAAGATACTAGAGTTTACGTGGAGATATTATAAAATAGATGACAAGTGGGGAACCAATAGTTACATGATATTAGACACTTCCTCGAGATTCAGAACAGACAATGTCCTTCTAGGCAGAAACAATGTCCTTCTAGGCAGAACAACATCAACAACAAACTATATTACGCTTCTTGCGGTTGTGTAAAACCATGCAGTCAAAGACGATGTTTAAACACACAAAAAAAATACATTTCCCTAACCTTACTTCCATGTGGAAAGTTATCATCGATCACAGACATCGATCTGACCAAAATCAGAAAATTCAAAATTGCAAATCACCTAGCTAAATAACTTAAGACACAACCATAAAATAAATCATTTATCTAAGCTAATAATGAGAAACTTCTGCAATTGCAGAAATATCAAGGCCTTAGGCTAGTCTATACATCCCATCTACAAGTATTGCTCAGAATATCTAAGCTCTAAGGAATATGGAAAAATATTCACAAGCATTTATGGGTAATTTTTGAAATATAGTTCTCCAATTCGGAATTGCTCACCAACATTATCACTTATTAAGAAAATGCTCTTCCCCCAATTTGCTAGCAGGTTTTCCATTAATCCCATAAATTATTTCCCGTGCATTAATTTTCTAGCTGAATTTTTTATCTTGCTACTCTGCGATAGCCCAGTGGTTTTTCTGGTCTTACATGCAAGTTTTAGACTTACCCAGAACCAGTTAGCTAAACTGTATTTCCTGCAGCTATTCTCTCCATTTTTCTAAGTCATGTTTCGACTTTCCTTTACTCAATTAAAATGTTTTCCTCGCTATTCCCTGCATCAATTCTCACAGCAGTTTTCCCGGTTTTCTCTATAAAGATCAAAGTCATGTTGGTGCAAATTTCGTAAAGTTCAAAGTGTTGACGCATGGATTCCTTGTACAAGTTCATAAAATTGCACTTTCCAAAAAGTGCTTGCATACAGTTAGTTTCTGCCCCACTGAACAAACTGTCTTTAAAATGCCCTTTTAAAATTTTCCCGACCAGTTGGAAGAAAACAATCGACCCTGAACCACAAAGGTGCCAATAGCTCAAATGGTAAAGCATGGTCATGGGTTGGCTCTAGGTTCGATTCCTGGTTGATCCATGGAAATTAACATGGTATCAGAGACAGACTAGGACCCCAAACCCCAGACAGAACAGGACCCTGAACCCAGGAGTATGGCTTGAATCCAGAAACAGTTAGCTAAACTGTACTTCCTGCAGCTGTTCTCACCGTTTTTCTAAGTCATGTATCCTTTACTAAATTGTTTTCCTCGATATTCCCTGCATCACCTCTCTCTCACAACAGCTTTTCCCCAATTTCTCTATAAAGTTCAAGGTCATGTGGGTGCCATTTTCGTAAAGTTCAAACTCATGCTGATGCATGGATTCCTTCTACAAGTTCATAAAATTACACTTTCCTAAAGTAATTGTAAACAGTTAGTTTCTGCCCTGCTGAGGAAACTTTGTCTCTAAAATGCCCTTTCAAAATCTTCCCAATCTGTTGGAAGAAAGCAATCAACCCTGAACCACAAAGGTGCCAACAGCTCAAATGGTAAAGCATAGTCATGTGAAGGCTCTAGGTTCGATTCCTAGTTGGTCCATTGAAATTAACATGGTATCAGAGACAGACTAGGACCCCAAACCCCAGACTCGGAATAAGACCCCAAACCTAGGAGTATGGTCATGGGAAGGCTCTAGGTTGGATTCCTAGATGGTCCATGGAAATTGACATGTTATCAGTCTTCAAAGACAGAATAGGACCCCAAACCCCAGACACAGAAAGGCTTGAAGGGCGTTGGGATGGGGAGGTGAGGGGTGAGATAGCTGGTCCATCGAAAACTTTAAATGATCGAGAGCAGTCTAAATACCACACAAAAACTTAAGTTCTGGTCCTTTGGCTAGACAATTGCGCGATAAGCTGTTTTAAGGTTTTGCAGTATATATCTAAATTCTTTTTTACTGAAACAGATTTTTTCCCTATTTTCTCCAAAAAGTTGAAAATCATGTTGATGCAAATTTCTTAAGCTAATTTTGCAGCAAAATGTTTAGTATTTTTATGCCATAATTATATTCCGTGCTCAAAATCGCAACATTCCATACTACAAAGTCATGCTTAAGCAAATGTCTTTAACATTTACAAACTATGTGATTAGAGAAAACAACTACTTCAAGGAAATTTTTATCAACGTTTCGGATAACACTCCATGATCCATCATCTGAACACGAATACCGCGTCAAAATTCCGTTTCCCGGCGCAATATCGTTGCTTTCCGACTAAAATATTAACTTAAACCAAACATTTAGCGTAGATTGATTAGCCTACCTTGACTGGAAGCGTCTTTCCTTATTTCCTCCGCAAAATTCAAACTCATGCCCATACAATTTTCTCAAAGCAAATTTACAGCATAATTTGATCATATCATAATATTCACTAGCTTCCAGACTAAAAAGATTATTTTCCGCCAAACATTTCAGGTATAAGTCCATAAACGTACCTTTACATAACAGCTAAATTCCAGCTGTTCTTCTTCGTGCAAATTTTATTCATAATCGCAAATTTTCCCGATCCGGCGCCGGCAAAAGAAAACAACAGAACAATCTTTTGCGGCTCAAATATAAGTCATTTCACTGCCGATTTCTTTGCCTGCCTATTACCGATCGACCCTCACGCCATTTTACTGGATGTCTGTAATGAAAGCCGATGAGCATTCCTGCATAAAACATATTGAGCCATTTCAAGGCAAAGCGATCATCAAATTGTCCGAAAAAATGTAGCGTTCACGGAAAAACAAATAAATAAACAAGAGAATTTACAATTACTGTAAATTCTGTCAATTTACCTGATGAAGAAGAATCCCTCGGCTGCTCCATTTTCGTCGCTCGTCTTGTCTCTTCTGTATCTACAGTGGCAGGTTGTAGTCATTGTATGTAACGATTAATGTCCCTCCACTTTCCTTGATCCAACGGTGAGATAACGTCCCAGATCATCCTGCGCCGTGCAATTTAAGATAAAAAGAGAGAATTTTACCGAAGGCTTTGAAGGAAGCATATAATATTCATTCATACAAGACGTGTTTCCCGTTGGATTATAATATGCGGTATTGTTTTTCTTTCTTTAATGTAATATAGGATGATTTTAATTATTCATTTAGAAATTAAATATAATCTAGCCGATAGGACAATATGCTATGTCTTGGAGTTATTCTTGTTTGATAATCTAATTAGTTGTTTTGATGGGGAAAAAAATAAAAAAATTATGTTTTCAAAATGACTCGGTCTAAAGTTTAAGTGAGCTATAGGACACATCATGCCATTTCAATTCTTTTTGGTAACATATTTGATTGCATTTCTTATATTAGTTGCCATTTCAATTTTTTTGGTAAGGGATATTTGATTTATCATTTCTTGGTATTACCCATAAAGTTAATTATTAGCCCATTGGGACTCCAATCTATGTAAATACAAGTAAGAGGACAATTTCAAAACATGCTCTTTTCTCCTATCATTATAGATATTGATGTGTTTCAACTTCTAGAAACTAATTAAATAATGAATTATTTTACATGGTCCCCTCTGAAGAATCTTACATGGAAAATATATCAAGCCTTATGATTTTGGTATTATTATATTTATCCTACCCATTCAGGACTTCATGACCAATTGCGAAGATCAACCTCATTATGAGAATCACCTAGTTAATTCAGGTTGACTTTTGACTACGTCGTTGGTAAATTTGGAATAAATGTAGAACCTAGAATTACCCAAATCATTTGATGTATATCTGAATGTGAAGAATCGTGATCGTACAGTCATATCAAAAGATTTCCCTTGCGATTATAGACATGATAAATTTAGAAATTCAGTTGGACATTGAGTTAAATCCTACAGTCCTACGAAGTAGAAATGGTCTTCATGTATGTGCGACATGTAACCACTGGTACAATTGCTCATGGTTGCTAAAATAGGGAAAATCATAGAGTTGCAATTAACCTAGCCTTCATATCTTCACCTTTACCTCATACATTTAGATATGCAAAATCTGGTGTCCTTTTGTCTATAGGGAAAACTAGTTCCAATACCATTTTTCTCTGTGGTTCGTTCGATGGTATGTGCATTCACTTACGGCCAATATAGTTCTAA
This sequence comes from Taxus chinensis, assembly GCA_019776745.2. Lineage (NCBI taxonomy): Eukaryota > Viridiplantae > Streptophyta > Pinopsida > Cupressales > Taxaceae > Taxus > Taxus chinensis. The sequence goes on from CM034149.1 coordinate 101,404,407, forward strand.
CAGATTATTGAGACACCCATTATGTTTGACAAGCAACCAAATGCCATCTGGGTATTACATCTCCATGTACCATGACACTTATTTTCAAACTAAGTGTGCCCTAAAACAAACTTATTATCCCAAATGAGTTTGAATCCCTTGCCCTTCTTTGGTGACAATGTTCAGTACTTTTCTTGGTGCTTGTTTCTCCTACTTTCAAGTTACTAAAAGACTCTTTCTTTCTCCTGATCATGGCTTTGCTCAACTTGATCTATGGCTACTATCCTTACTTTGAAATTGATGAATCCCTTAATAATATGCCCAAGCTACAGAACCCTAACATGATAAAACCCTTCTAAAACCACAAGATGATGTATTCACTTTCACCAATTTGAAATCTTCAGGGAGAAAGACCTTCTCCCTAACGTCCATGTATCTGAAACCTAGTTTTACCACTCTAGTTCACCTCAAAAATGAATATTATGAACTCAAATCTTCACAACCCTAATTTTCACACAAAACTTTAAGGCATGCCCTAGTTCAACAAGTCAAAAGCTCTTACAATATCACACTTAATTAAGGTAAACAATAATGTACCACGGCCTTCTACTTAAGATTTTTCTTTTTTTTTCCGCAATAAGTGTCAAGCCACCTACCAATGTACTACTATAGAATAAAGGTGTCAATTTTGATGAGAGAAAGCCAAGCTTCAGCCAATTTTGGTGATCCATGTACCCATGATTGATAACCTACGTGAAAACTTCTATAACCTTTTGGCACACAAAACCATTATTGACTAAAGATCCCTACATGCACGCTTGCAGTGGCCAAAGGAAATCAACAATTTTTCCTTACCCTAATTTTTGAGTATCCAAGATGATTCATGTTCTCCTTTTCCATGCAGCACTCTTCTAAACTACTCATTTTTGAGAGTGAACTTTGATCTAGTGGCCATTGAAAGACAAATTCCAATACCAACTTCCATGTTCTAGTCCCCTGTCGCATCACTTCACCCCACACAAAAATGATGCAAGTTCTCTGCGCATAGAATTTTTTCAAAAACTATATCAGTTGCTACTAATGTAAAGACACGCACACAACCAACAAAAACATAAAGGGAACAAGCAATTTTCCTCTAAAGGGAAAAAGAATTGAAGGAAATGTTCACATTAAAGGAAAATTCCTAGGCTCAAATGGTAATATTTCCTCACTTATAAACACAAGGAATACTTATTTATAGTCATAAATGCTTGTAGTTGATTCCCAAAAATGGCTTGATTAACCGTGTTCCATCCAATGAACATCTTGTAATGTTGAAGAAAGCACTTGAATCAAGTATATAGGATACAATGTATGGGCCCATCTAATGGTCCTTTTTGAATTTATAACCAGTTAATTATGGCACAAAAACTTGGAATCATACAATAGAGCCATCTGCCCAACCTCAAATTATTATGATCTTGATGAAGTCTATCATGCCATGTTTCTTCCTGGATTTTTCTATCTGCTGACTCTCGAAGCAAGCAATATGCCACCTCTCATCTAACTGCATTAATTTATTAATCCTCTTCTCAAGTACTAGCATTTCATCAGCTAACCCTCATGTGGACACACTTATATGTGTCATGGTAACATGAATTCAATTGGTAACACCGCTTCCATGCTAAACACCAGTTGAAAAGGTGTGGCCTTGTTCAATTGTTGTATAACTAGTTCGACAAATATGACCATAACACAATAGAAACTTTATCAATCCCAATCTCTTCTTCCTACATCATACTGATTTATATGGTTAGCAGTGTGACTCAGTATCTTGTTAGCCTTAGAAGTTAAGTTTTCGTGTGGGTATATAAGGGGTAGTATTGTGGTGGGCTAATGAATTATGCTAACAAGATTTTAACTATCTCATTCAAGAAATGTGGGTATGGTTAGCACTTTTTAAACTCAGTGGACTCCATGTCATGTTGATTACATTTTCCCACAAGAACCTAGCTGTGATGTTGCCATTTGGAAATCCCTTATAGGTGCCACTTCTTCCCACCTCGTAAGGAAGTAATTGTTCATTATAATGATATAACATGAACTAGCCATTCATGGAATAAGTGAAATCGGTCCTACAAAATGAAATTTCCCATGATTCTCAAAATGGTTCTGAACTAGCTATCAGTCTCAAGGGAAATCTCATGAAGCTCTTCTTCTTGATTTACCAAGGTGCTAGACAATGGTCATAGGCCTTGCAAACCTCAATATAATGAGGGTAGGGGTAGATGCTTTCCCACAAAATCTGCTACCCTAGTTCAGGATCTTGTGAGAATGGTTAAATTTCCTACATAGTAAAATCATGTAATTCCACCATAGTGATTCCTCCATGATTTCTCAGAGCATTCATGCTCTAACACGCACTGGCACAAAACCTCATTTGGCCTATTCCTTGCTAAGAAATATCATTACCACTAATTAATATGTAGGCATAACATGTATGGCTAACTGCTTCCTTTCATAAATTCTTCATTCCCTCCTGGATTATACCTATTTTCATAAATAAAGAAGATATCTTTCAAGTTAGATGGGACACACCTAGGACAATCTAGACAGTTGTGCATCTGACATTGTATCCTCAATGCTCTGTATGATCCTCCCCTGAGTCAATCCTCGATAAATGGCTTCAGGTAACCAAAATTACTCATATACTCAGATGGTTTTAGAACTATGAAGCAAATTTGATTTCTTGAAATAACAAGACCTACCAACATATCCACCCTTGAGTAAAATGGGTGTCCTTATTAGGTACTTCAATGCCATGTGGTCCATTTAGAGGATAAGCCTTTAGGGTGTCTACCAGGATAGACTACAATGCGTGGAATTTTTCACCAGTATGTAGATCATGGAAAATGTTTCACGCTCATTAGTAAATAGTTCTACTTTGCTGGTGTCAGACTTCCTACTAGAAAAACACAAGGGGTGGTAAAAATTTTCTTCTCTAAGTTGGGCAAAATTGGATTACCCCAATCACCATCCCCGAAGCATGAACATGTATTTGGGATGTATTTACCATTGCCAAGAAGGAAAAGTGTATGCTATGAGGCGTAGTGATAAGCTTATTCTTCAATATATTCAAATGCCATATACTGTGTCTCTCCCCAGTGAAATGTAATTCCTTCGTGTTTCATTAAATATTCCAATTGCATGGTGGTCTTGCATATTATAAATTTCTGGTAATACCCCCATGTGCTTAAGGAATCTAGGCACCTTGCGCTCTGGCTGGTAGGTTCCCCCAATCCAACAAAAACATTGACCATGATCCATCAATAAGCCTTCCTTACATATGATGATGCCCCAAAAGGGTTCCAAATAGGAGTAGCAAAAACACATTTCTTAATGTTGAGGGTAGATCCTAAAATTCTGACATCTTTCAAATGAATTAGCCTTTGACTGTCACAATGATCTCTTACCAATTCATATACCGTCTAATTCATCAAAGGTAGACTTGACCTGAAACTTATGGATGAAGTATGGAAACACCTTTACCAAAATGCGTGAAAAAATAACCAGCAATGTGACAGCAAATGTAATGAAATTACTTGTATAATTCAGATTAAGAGCAACAATAGAACACCAAATAACACAATATTTCAGAATAATGATCTCAATATGCAATTAGAATAGCTTCGCCACTTTGAGGGGGCAACCTCCAAACCATATAATAAGACTCAAATGCTCAAATGATAATGAAATACTACCTATAATCCCCTATATATACTATTCATATGTTATGGCCATCACCAAGGCGACCTATTAAGCATGAGAAAGTATAAATGATATAATAAAATGATATGGTAAGCCACAAGTCGGCTACTCATATCCTAATACAAGCAATAGGTTAAGGGCGTAGCATGCCCTTCCCCTTCAAACCAATGTTGTCCTCAATGTTGAATAATCTTGGATGTTGCTGTAGAAAACCTTCATCCTCCCAGGTGGCATCTTCTATGCTCAGATTCTTCCACTTGATCAGATATTCCTTAATGTCTCTAGTTCTCAGCCTCTTAGTACGTGTTTACAGAATCTTCTCTGGCTCCAAAATGATTCTTCCTTCCTCGTCAAGTTCTGGTAACTCTTTTTGGGCTTCAAATTTCTGTCCAATAACCTTCTTCAGGCATGAAACATGGAATACTGGGTGTATGTGTGAAGATGGAGGCAACTCTAGTTTATAAGCAACACTACCAATTTTCTGTAGAACCTGATAAGGGCCATAATATTTAGGAGCAAGTTTGTTTTCCTTTTTCTGTTGCTTTAGGGACATCTATTTGTAAGGCTGGAGATGTATAAAAACCCAGTCACCAATTTCAAAATGTCTTTCACTACGGTGTTGATCTGCTTGTTGTTTCATCCTGTTTTGTGCTAATGCTAAATTCTCCTTCAAACTAGCCAAAACCTGTTGTTGATGTTGAATGTGTTCCTCAACATCTCTGACCTTAGTTTGCACCCTCAAGGAGGAAGTGATAGAAGGTGGATGGTAACCATATAATGCTAAAAATGGGGTCATTTGAGAAGAGGTATGAAAAGATGTGTTATACCACCATTCTGCAAGTGGTAGCCATTTAATCCACCTTTCCTGCTTATCTGATACAAAACAACGTAAATACCCCTCTAAGCATTTGTTGACCACTTCTGTTTTCCCATCAGTTTGAGGATGATAAGATGAACTGTGAGCTAGCTGAGTACCCAAACATGAAAATAATTCTGTCCAAAAATTACTTGTGAAAATAGGATCACGATCACTTACAATTATCTTTGGGGTTCCATGTAGCCTTTGAACTGTCTCCAAAAAAATAGTTGTGACTGTACTAGCTGCAAATGGATGTGATAGGGCACAAAAATGGGCATATTTTGTGAGCCTATCCACAATCATGAAAATAACATTCTTACCCTCTGAAACAAGGCAATCCGGTGATGAAATCCATGGAGACCTCCTCCCATCTCTGGCTAGGAATTGGTAAGGGTTGCAACAGACCTGGTGTCTTAATTGTTTCCCCTTTGTTCTGTTGGCACACTAAACACTCTGATACAAAATTTTTTACATCCCCCTTGAGTCCTTCCCAAAATAATTCTCTTTTTATTCTATGATATGTCTTCAAAAACCTAGAGTGTCCTCCAACAGGTGAGGCATGTAGCTCTGCAAGAATCTTATGCTTCAACTCAAAATCTTTACTCAAGTATAACCTATCCTTGTACCATAGGGCATTACCTTTCCACTCAAATTTGTTAGATGTCATATATCCTTGCTTGATATTCTATATTAGAGATTGTGTATCCTTATCTTGATTCCATTCCAATCTTGCTTCATCCACCCAATCGGCCGTCAACATGGACATTCCACATAGTAAGGCATCTGTGGATGTATCCCTTCTGGACAACGCATCAGCTACTACATTTTCTTTACCCTTTTTGTATATGATTTCAAAATCATAACCCAACATTTTTGTTACCCACTTTTGTTGTTCCTCAGATGATAACCTTTGCTCCAAAAAGTATTTGAGACTATCATGATCAATTTTTACCTTGAAGTGTCTACCCATGAGATAGGGCCTCCATTGCTTGACCGCATGAAGAATAGCCATCATTTCTTTCTCATAGACAGGTTTGAGCAGATATTTTCCTTTGAATTGGTGACTCTCAAATGCAATTGGTCTTCCTTCTTGCATTAGAACTACTCCCAATCCTGATCCTGAAGCGTCACATTCAACAATGAAGGTTTTTGAGAAGTTGGGAGTAGCCAAAACTGGGGTGCTGCACATGGCTTCCTTCAGCTGCTCAAAGGATTTAGTGGCTACGTCTGTCCAATGGAAGGCATCCTTCTTTAGCAATGCAGTGAGTGGGGTTGCTATTCTACCATATCCCCGCACAAATATTCTGTAGTACCCTGTTAGTCCTAGGAACCCACGAAGATTTTTGAGATTTTTGGGCCTTGGCCATTCCACCATAGCTTTGATCTTCTGAGGATCAACTTTGACACCTTCATGGGATACAATATGACCCAAGTACTCTACCTCTTGTACACCAAAAGAACATTTGGATGGCTTTGCATAAGAGAGTATGTTTCTCCAAAACTTCCAACACTTTATTTACATGTTGTAAGTGTTCTTCCCATGTCTTACTGTAAATCAATATGTCATCAAAGAAAACTAATACAAATTTCCTTAAAAATGGCCTAAAAATAGTGTTCATCAAGCTTTGAAAGGTTGAGGGCGCATTTGTAAGACCAAAAGGCATTACCAAAAACTCATAATGGCCCTCATGAGTCCTGAAAGCCGTTTTATGAACATCTTCCTCTTTTATCCTAATTTGATGGTACCCTGAACGAAGATCTAATTTTGTGAAATAAACAACACCATGTAATTCATCAAGTAAATCATCAATTACTGGAATAGGAAACTTATCTTTGATGGTGTACTTGTTGAGTTCTCGGTAATCTGGACACATCCTCCATGTTTCATCCTTCTTACGTACCATGACCACTGGTGAAGAATACGCACTCTGGCTATGCCTGATGATACCTTCCTTCAACATTTCCTCCACCATTTTCTCAATCTCACTTTTCTGGGAATATGGGTATCTGTATGGTCTGATGTTAGGTGTTTGGCTCCCTAGAATCAACTGAATGGCATGATCATGATCCCTAACTGGTGGTAGTCCCTTTGGAATTGCATCAAAAATAGATGAGTGAGCATCCACAATCTTCTGAAGATCGGGTGGCATTGAAGACTCTGTATTTTGTACTTCTATGGAAAATAACTTTGCTATAATTTCATCCACTCCTTTTCTGAGAACCTTCTGCATCTGATGAGAGCTAATAATCTGTGGAGACTTAGCTACCATCCCATTCAATTGTATTGTCCTTCCATCTGAATGAAATCGCATGAACAATTCTTGGAAATTCATCTCTATAGTACCTAAGGTTGTGAGCCATTGGACACCCAAAACAATATCTACCCCTCCCATAGAAATAGCAAACATAGGTGAGTCTAACATGTAGTCTCCCATGGAAAGCTTGATACTATGGCACTTTCCTGTGCACTTGACTGTCCCACCATCCGCAATCATAACTTGCATTTCTGGAGCTGGGTAAATAAAACAATTGAGGCGGGCAGCTAACTTACTATTTATGAAGTTATGAGTACTCCCTGAGTCAATCAACATTGTCACCTTCTATTTTTTGAGATAGCCAATAACCTTGAGTGTTTGAGGAGTACTAATACCTGACAATGCATGGCAAGAAATTGTAGGTTGGTGATCCTCTACTTCATCTTCTACTGGTTCCTCAGCCTCTCCTATAATTTCAGCTTCCTCATCATCCTCATTACCTCCATCAATATAGAACAACTTCTTCTCAACACATTTATGTCCCAGTCCATATTTTCTATCACAGTTAAAACATAATCCTTTTGCTCTCTTTTCTTCCATTTGTTGAGGAGTCAGTCTAATTGGCCTAGCAAATGAAGGGGAAGAGATACTACGGTCTCTGGTGTTAATGAAAGGTGGCCTCCTACTACAAAGAACTTTTTCCTCTGCACGACGTGCCATGATAATAGAATCAGAAAGCTTGAGTGGATTAAACATACGTACCTCATGCTCGATGTGGTCCTTAAGACCCCCAAGAAACAGGTCATTCAAATTCTCTTCTGGAATATTCTCCACCCTTAAGGATAGGTTTTGGAATTGATGCACATAATCTTTGACTGATCTTGTTTGTCATAACTTTGCTAATTGACTAAAGTAGTTCTCTGAAACACTGGAACTATAGTGCAATTGCAACTCCTCAGTAAAAACTGTCCAAGTGACACCTAGACCATTCTTCTGCCTCTGAGCACATAACCATCGATACCAAACAAATTGGTTGGGTTCAAGATATAGGGATTCCAATGTCACCTTTTGTCCTGATGGTGTTTGATGTAACTCAAATAAGTTCTCCATTTGATTTATCCAATTCAGGGGATCCTTACCATCAAATTTGTGCATATCCACTTTCGGCATCATGTTCTGTGGTTGCGAATAAGTTGGATTCTGATTGGGACTAGAAAAGTGATCCAATATGGTTAGTTTGTCCATGATTTTGAACTGAAGGTCCTCCTTGGTTGATATGGGCTGGATTTGGGCCATACTGGTTACCCTTTACATGTTGCATGATATCATCCAACTGATGATTGATTTGGGCTATGTCTCCTTTAGAGGCCATCTCAGATTGTACATTTCACAGCTCATACTCAAGTTGGCTCACCTTATGATCAACTGAGGTAAACCCTAGTGCTGAGGAATCTGTATTTACCCCTTCTGACTCCATCTCTTCAATCACTACCCCATCTTTATCTGGGGTTTTACCCGGAGTAACCGGATTCTTTTTTGCTCTTGTGGAAGGCCCCGCCATGATGTCAAACCTTAGGGTTTAGGGTTTCGATACAATTTCAGCCGAACAGGAAAAAACACAGAGAAGATACTAATACTATTTTTTTGAGAGATTTCTGAAAATGTAAAGAACTTGAAAATTTTCCACAATTTGCACCCTAGGGAGTGATTTTATGAAAAAACCCTAAATTTGTAATAACTTTTGCAAAATAAATTTAAAAAGTCTGAAATTTTTAGGGAACCTTACTTGAAATGTTTTGCAACTCTGGTAAAAATATCTCCCACCAATTCGCTCTGGTTCAAAATATGTGGTGGAAACAAAAAATTAGGGTTTTTGCCCTAATTTTGGCCCAGATCGCAGCTCTGATACCACTTGTAATGAAATTACTTGTATAATTCATATAAGAGAAACAATAGAACACCAAATAACACAATATTTCAGAATAATGATCTCAATATGAAATTAGAATAGCTTTGCCACTTCGAGGGGGGCAACCTCCAAACCATATAATAAGACTCAAATGCTCAAATGATAATGAAATACTACCTATAATCCCCTATATATACTATTCATATGCTATGGCCATCACCAAGGCCAACCTATTAAGCATGAGAAAGTATAAATGATATAATAAAATGATATGGTAAGCCACAAGTCGGCTACTCATATCCTAATACAAGCAATAGGTTAAGGGCGTAGCAGCAAATATGGACCAGGTCATAAATGTGTTGAGAAGAAATTGTTTTACATTGAAGGGACCAGTGATGAGGAAGAATATGAGGAGACATCAAGCGAGGAAGGGTTAAAATTAGAGGAAGACTCTGAAGATCCCTAGCCCACTATCTCATGTCATGCTCTATCTAGTATTAACACTCCACAAACCCTTCAAGTCGTAGGTTATCTTAAGAAGTAGAAGGTGACAATATTGATTGATTCATGGAGTACACATAATTTCATCAATCATAAGCTGACAACAAGGCTAAATTGTTTCATCTATCTAACTACATGAATTTCAAGTAATGATCGCAGATGGTGGCATAGTCCAATGTTCAAGTAAATGCCATAAAATCATACTTATGGTGGGTGACTACACATTATGGAATCTATGATGTTTGATATTCCCATGGGTATACCTGATATCATCTTAGGAGTTCAGTGGCTCACAACTTTGGGAACCATAGGGATTAAATTTCTCAGGAATTGTTCATGTGACTTTCATTCTGAGGGTAAAAATGGTTTAAACTTCGAGGAACTACAAGAAAAAACTCCTCAGGTGGTTAGTTATCACCAAATGTAGAAGATTCTTAAAAAGGGGGACTGAAGGTTTTGTAGCAAAATTGTTTCTCCATGGAAGTTTAACCACCAACAATGGTAGTGCATCCTGATCTTTAGATGGTTATTAATCAACATGTATTTTTCTTCTAGGATATTAAAGGATTGCCTCCTGAAAGAGATCATGATCACACCATTCAGTTGAATTCTAGGAATCTACCCCCCCAACATTAGGCCTTATAGATACCCATATGTGCTAAAGAGTGAGATCGAGAAAATAGTGGAGAAAATGTTGGAAATGGGTATTATTCATCATAGTCAGATTTTTCATTCTGCTCCAGTGGTGATGATGCACCGCAAGGATGGAAGGTGGCACATGTGTCCAGACTACAAATAACTTAACAAGTACAATGTCAAAAATAAGTTTCTTATTCCTGTCATTAATGATTTGTTAGATGAGTTGCATGGTGTCATTTATTTTATAAAAGTAGATATGCATTCTAGGTATCACCAAATTAGAGTAAAGAAAGAAGATATTCATAAGACAACCTTCAGAACTCATCAAGGGCATTATGAATTTCTAGTGATGCCTTTTGGTCTTACTAATGCACCATCCACATTTCAAAGTTTGATGAATTAAATATTTTGACCATTCCTATGGAAGTTTTTCTTGGTCTTTTTTGATGATATCCTCATCTACAACAAATCTTGGGAGAAACATTTATATCATGTCAATACAATATTGGAAGCTCTACAGAAACATCAACTATATGTCAGGCCTTTGAAGTTTTCTTGTAGGGTACATGAAGTGGAATACTTGGGCCATATTATCTCTCATGAATGTGTTAAGGTGGACCCTCGCAAGATCCAGACCATGGTGGAATGGTAAGTCCCAAGAACCCTCAAGCATTTACGAGGTTTCTTAGGTCTCACAGGGTATTATCACATTTAAAAAAAAATGGCAATATAACAGAACCACTCACAAAATTATTGAAGTAAGGATCCTATCATTGGAATGAGGAAGCTTCTAGGCCATTTTAAAAATTAAAGGTGGTAATGTGCACTACTTAAGTATTGGCAACCACATGTTTCTCCAAGACCTTCATAGTTGAATGTGATGCTTTAGGAAATGGTATCGGGGCAGTACTCATGCAATAAGGACATCCCATAACATTTGAGAGCCGATAGTTTTAAAAGGAAATAATTTTTTAAAGCCCACCTATGAGAAGAAAATAATGGCAATATTACATGCAGTCAAATAATGGAGACCATACTTTATGGGTAGACACTTTAAGGTAAAAAGTGATCATGATAGTTTAAAATACTTCTTGGAGCAATGACTATCTTCAAAAGAGCAATAAAAATGGGTCATAAAGATACTGGGTTATGACTTTGAGATTAGTTATAAGAAAGGGAAGGAAAATGTGATTGTTGATGCTCTATTTAGGAGGGATGGGTCCAAAGAAGCATTGTTATGTGCCATATCTATACTAAAGGCAGATTGGGTAGATTAAGCAAGGAAAGAATGGAAGAAAGATGCAGCAACCCATAATCTCATTCAGAATCCCCAGAAAGATATAACCATATCTTAAGAATTTATATGGAAGGGGATACATTGTGGTACAAAGATAGGTTATATTTTTGTAAGAACTCTACATTTAAACACCGTGTTATTTCATATCTCCTTTCTTCTCCATTAGGTGGCCATTTTGGGTTCTAAAAACTTATCATATAGTTAATAAATATTTCCTTGGGGAGGGGTTGAAAGGAGATGTTCAAAAATTTGTGGCAGAATGGTTGGTGTGTCGACATAATAAGGGCAAGACCATTAAGACACCAAGTCTCCTCCAATCCTTGTCTATTCCTAGTTAGAGATGGAAAGAGGTATCGATGGATTTCATCACAGGATTTCCTAAAGCATAAGGGAAAAACATCATCATGGTCATGGTGGATAGACTTACCAAGTATGCTCATTTTTGTGCCCTGATTCATCCTTTCACAACTAGTACAGTTGCCATCTCATTTATGGACACAGTTCAAAATCTCCATAGCACGCCCAAAATTATAGTAAGTGATCGTGATCTGATTTATATAAGCAATTTTTGGACTAATTTTTTCTCTTGTTTGGGTACCCAATTGGCCCGGAGTTCATCTTATCATCCTCAATCAGTTTGGAAAACTAAGGTGGTAAATAAATGTTTGGAGGGATATCTTCGATGTTTTACTTCAGATTAACAAGAACGTTGGGTGCAATGGTTGCCACTTACAGAATGGTGGTATAATACTTCATTTCATACCTCCTCCAAAATGTGTCCATTCTTGGCACTTTACGAGTATCATCCTCCATCACTCATCTCTAGCTTGAAGGTTAAACCGAAGGTGAGAGCAATCAAAGATCACATTCAACACCAACAAGAGGTAATCTCTAGTCTTAGAGAGAATTTGGCAAGGGCACAAAACCACATGAAGCAACATGTTGATCAACATTGTAATGAGCGACACTTTGAAGAGGGTGACTTTTTTTTGTACGGTTGCATCCATATAAGAAGTTATCTTTAAAACAACAGAAGAAGGATAATAATCTTACACCTAAATACTATGGTCCTTACCGAGTGTTACAGAAAATTGTTAGTGTGGCATATAAGTTGAGCTCCCTCCAGGAAGTAAAATATACCTAATCTTTAATGTTTCTTGCTTGAATATAGTCATTGGGCATCACATTTCCACCCAATCAGTTCTTCCTAAATTGGAGGAGGAAGGAAGGATCGTATTGGAACCCGAAGGTATTCTTCATACATGTACCAAAAAATCGAGGACTATAGTCATTACCGAGTATCTTATCAAGAGGAAGAATATGAATATTGAGGATGTAACATGGGAGGCCGAAGCATTTTTGCAACAACATCTAGGGCTTGCCAACATTGGGGATAATGTTTGCTTGAAGGGGAGGGGCATGCTACGCCCTTAGTCTTATTTCTTATATTGGATATGTAGTGTGGACTTGTGGCTTACATAATCTTTGTTCTTGTCATATGTTATTCATTTGGAGGAATTTCATGCGGAGCTCACCGAGTTAAGAATCATGCGCCATGAGGGAGCTCGTCGACATATACAAAGAGCTTGTGTCTTAGGAGCTCGACACATTCATGGGGAGACAGAGCTCAGTTGCGGCAATGGAGAGTGAGCTTGATGGAGGAGCTCGAGCCCAACTCAGTGAGTTGGCTCAGTGAGCCAACCACCGAGTTGAGCTGTTTTGCCCTATTCTCATAGACACCCCCCTTTTTCTTCAATGTAAACCGATTTTGGGGGGTCCTACTTTATTGAATATTAAATTAATATTTTTAATGTGAATTTTATTAAATTAATATTTTTAATGTTAATTTTATTAGATTAATATTTTTATTAAAATATTCCTTTGATTAAATAAGAGGATTAAATTAACTGGTCCTTAATGGCACATGATGGAAGATTCTTAATGGTTTAACCAACTTTGTAATAAATGAACCATCATGTACCTTCATTTGAGGAAGGAATTTATGAATTTTCCTCTTCTCTCTCACAAAATCCTTCTATAAATGTAGTTGGAAGTTCATTCCAAGGGGTGACACATTGGTTGCAGAACTTAGATGTGTGACACAGGTTAGAAAAGTTAGACATCTTAGACAAGTGTATGTTTTTCAAAAATCCTCTATCTTCTGCAAGTTAGCTTTATGGATTGGGGAACTTTCAAGCCTCTTTTCCAAGACTGTAATGGAAAACATTTCCTCTTCTGAATGTAATGATGCATTGTGCATGTTGTTGAAGTAATAAAAGTGTATGTTTTTTTACTACCATTAGTCCTTTTCATCATTCCACATACTTCTTTGTACCTTTCTCACAAATACACTATGTAAGTTTAAGTTTCTATTGTAGGTTCTTGGAGTTTTGTGCTTATCAACTGGTGGAGTTTTGCATGTAGTTGAGTTGTGGTGCTTGTTCACCCTTTTAAGTTTCATTATTCTTCACTAGAAGACCGAAAGATTGTTTGTCGAGTTGATTTTAACAAACGGAACACACGCTTCTTAGTTTTTGGTATTTTGTTTACCCTTTCTTAAGTTGCAGTAGGTGAAGTTGGCTTGTGGTGTACAACACCCTCTTCAAAAAAACCTTTCCCAAAGTCTAACAATACCCTTTATTTGGTGCATCACCATCCCTAGTATAGTTTCATTTCTTGCAAATATCTCTCCCTAAATCCCATGAAAATGTTATCATGGGTCTATATAACCATTTTATTACACTAGGAGTAGTATTGCACTTAGTTTAGGAAGAGGAAGTTGGCCTTCTTCAAAGGTTCACCTCAAGCCCAAGTCCCACAACTTGAGAGGTGATCCCATGTTACCCAATCACACTGAATGTCCTGCTCACATTCTGGCCATTCAGAGGGTGCAGTGATTTGGTGATAAAAATTAGTTGTTTACATTCCCCCCATTTAAGCTAGGAAATCAAATTTTCATGCTTAAAGGAAAATATACTTGATTGTGTAAACACTTTTTGTCCTTGTTTGTGATTCTTTTTATAGCAATATCCCCAAAGTGACTTAAGAGACCTTATGAGCCATGATAGAAAAAAAATAATGATCCAAGTGTATTCGAATGAGTTAGGTTCACCAAAATGATTAATCTAAACATGAAAATATATGCTTAATCTAAAATTTATTACAACAATAAATGAATACAAAATTAAGTATGAAAATAGACCCAAGCAAATTAAGCTAGTAAATATGAAACCCTAGTTGCAAAGAGAGGGTAAGAAGCCTTAGCCAAATCGCAGAAATCCCGGAGGTGCACAGATCTAGAAAACTAGAATATACTTAGCACTGACCGTCACAACGAAGCTTAGAAAAATGTAGATCTAGAAGAATAATCTAGATTGGGGCACTTGGAGAGGGATAGGGTCATTTGGAGAGGGATAGGGGCACCTGTGGGTGTTGTAGACCTGTTTCTAGGTGCCTGGGTCTATGGAAAAGCTTAGGAAACCTCCTCTAAGTGGTTGTTAGTTATTCATTGTTGTTCAAATTTTTTTATTCTAAGGTCACACAATGATCACCGAAGTTTCCAGAAACCTGTAGTGAAATATGAACTTGTAAAACCCTCAAATAAACATTAAATCCCAAAAAAGAAAGATGCAAAATGAGGGGTCAGACTATCCTCATCCGTCATGATGGTGATCTTATGACTGAGAGTTGCACTACATCTCATACCTAATCTAGTTTTTTTTTTTTTGTGGAATTGTGCCCTAGGTGGCTCTTGTGCGTGTCACACTTGATAGCGAGCAAATAAGCTAGATGTAAAGAAATGTAGTAGATGTGTCCATGGACTAGAATGAAATTCCCTACTATGAAGTGTATGTAGAATAACCAACCTTGTGTCCCTTGGATGGTGTTAGATGGATGTAATGGAGCTCATAGATGTGTGATGCATGCAACCTTAGGTGGTGATAGCTAATATTTAGTTTTTGGTCCTTTATTATGATCACATAACTTTATATTTATATGATTCCTAGGCTTGAATTTTATAATTAACCCTGAAAAGGTTGACTACCAAAAATATAAGATGCTCAAATAGATATAAAGGACCTAAAATATGTGAATAAAGTACAAAAGGGTCAGGTGCGCCCAGAGGGGATGAGGGTGCCAAACATTGGTGTCTTGGCTGGACGCTGGTGTCCAGGATGATAAATGTTGAAGTGTAAAGAGGAAGATTGAGTTAGTAAGGGTAAAAGACCAAAAGTGACAACAAGAAAGGTGTCCAAAGACATGTGTTAATTAGTAGGTTTCTTATTTAGGAATCATATGAATAGTAGTATGCAACTAGGACTAGATAATTACCCAAAGTGTGTGATTTTGTGTCTACATTTCCCCTACTTTATGTTAGTGAGCAGAAATCTAGGTAACATAAAGTAGATAGAGATGCGTACCTGATAACCATGTAAATCAATGACGACAGCGTGCCGAGGGACAAGACAAAGTGTGGAGTGATAAAAGTATGAAACGTGGATGTTAAGGAGGAGAAAGTTCAAAAAAAGTGACTATGAAAATGAACCTAGGGCGGAAATGCATGTGTAAATGTCGTGATGTGCATGTTTTTGACGTTGATGTTATTGTTGTTGATTTTGTGAATGATGTTGACTACCACTTTTCATACGGACAACCCTGATAACCATGACAGAAAAATGATGAAAGTGTACTTGATAACCATGTAAATTGATGATGAAAGCATGCCGAGGGACAAGATAAAGTGTGGAGTGATAAAAGTGTGAATGTGGATGTTAAGGAGGAGGAAGTTCAAAAAAAGTGATGATGAAAATGAACCTAGGGCAGAAATGCATGTGTAGATGTCATGATGTGCTTGTTGTTGATGTCGATGTTATTGTTGTTGATTTTGTGAATGATGTTGACTACTAATTTTCATATGGACAGACCTGAAAAAGAGAAGAATAAACAAGTAGTCAAATATGCAAGTATATGTCTAAAAATGTAAAAAAGGAACATGTGTAGCTAATCCATGTTGAAGAAAAGAGTGTAGAAAGGATCATGAAGTTGTTGTAGATGAACGAGTTTTTTGAGTGATCTCATGCCAGTTGTGCCGGCCCCAAGTTTTTGGGGCGATCTCATGCCAAGTCATGGAAGAAGTGTAGGGAGAAAATTATGGTGTTATTCTCCAACCTTTAATCGCTTCCCACAATGTAGAATACCATTGTAGATGGTGTGTATAAACGCAAGTGCTAAGGACTGTGTGCCCTATAAAATTTGTTGTGTGGAGTTATGTAGACTGTGTTGAACTACCAATCACTGTGTAATCACCCCCTGGTTATAGGCTTTCAGGAAGAGTTGCTCTATGTTAAGGACCCAAGTCTAATCATGATCCTCAAAACTGAAAATTGTGTTGTACTAGTACTATGTCGTGTTTTCTATAATGATGTATGTGGTGAATGATTCACCCAAATAATACCCCCTCCTTTGGGGTGCATGCGACATTGTTGAAGGAGTATGCAGCCCAAAAGAAGACTGATCATTTTGTTGAATCTATGCCCTCAGGGGGGAAAGGGAATGTTCTTGGTATAAACCAAGGCATGCATAAACAAAGTAGGTAGGAGACAAGTGTTAGTACAAGCAAAGAAAAACATGTATATAGAAAACAAAATATAATCCAAACAGGCAATGTGTAAGTTAAGATGCAAGAAGATAATATAAACACACAAGAAGACAATGTAGATAGTGAAAAATGGGTTACAAACATGGGACACCACTCATGATGTCGTAAGTCTCAAGAAAATCAAGACTGATGAATCCAAAATAAGATAAGTGTGCACACAAGACAAAGGGCAAAACCCGCAAACAATGGAAAACAATGACTAGAGAGAACAAGCAATGTAGCATACAACTATGTTGGAAAATAGGCATACAAAACAAATGTTGCACATGAATCACCCGTTAGCATGTTAGAAAGATAAATATTATATCAAAATGTGTATAATTTGTTAATGTAATGTGTTATGAAACAATAACATCTATAGTGTACGAAAGTGGATGCCCCTAAGAGCCTCTGTGGGACTGGTAATAGGAATTGTGCCAAGCATGCACGCTGCGTTTGTAGATTTTTAGAAGCTCTGATCACAACTAGAAAGGTAAGTGAACGCGCATGTGTTTATGATAAAAATAAAGACATACAAGATATCTATCTAGCACGTGTAGTAAAGTGAGCATGTAAAAGCATAAGTAAACAAGATTAAATGAAACCAAGATATGTAATATGATGTGGATGAGATAGAATGGAATGCGGAGTGGATGATAGGAGCAGCGTGCCCCCCAAGTGGATGTGTATGTATGTAATGAGGTTCATTTATTTATGCCCACTCAACAGTCAAGAATGAACCATAAACGAGAGTGTGTCATCAAGAAATGGTTTGAGTTGTGTGCGTTAGAAAGATGTGATCGATAAAACATAAAGCATATAGAGTGTAAGTGCGTAAGTGAATGATGGAATGCGTGAGTGTGGTGAGTTCCATTTGAGTTGTAGACCCTCAGTAGTCTATTATGGACCGTGGAACTAGAGTGTGTCATAGGGTAGTGTGTTGCATTGGTTTTGTGAGAGATATGTGCATCGTGTTATGTTGTTTGTGAGTGTTTCGGTTGTGTAAGATGTTATGAACTTGTTGCTAGCGTTGAATGTTGTGAATAGTTCTATTGTATGGTGTGTCATGTGTTGTGTAGATTGTGCACAAGAGAGAAAAGGTGTTATGAATGTGTCAATTTTAGGTTGCGTAAGACAAATATGTCGTGAGAGTGCTAAATGTGTAGTGTGTTGTAGATATGTAGATTGTATAAGGTGTATGTGTTGAGTGCGCACAAGAGAGATGTGTGAAAGAGGTATGTTGTGAAAGTGTTGAGTGTGTAATGTGTTGTAGATATATCAAGCGTTTATAACAGGGTATATTAAACATGTATAAAGAGTAGGTGTTAACATTGTGTTGAGGTTGTATGGATGAGTAGGTACGAGCACTATGTATTGTTTAGGTGTTGAATACATGCGATAGGAAGAATAAGTCGCAAGTATGTTTATTGTGTAGTGATGAATACGTGTAAGAAGTATATGCTAGCATATGATGTGTAGTTTGTAGTGTGTAAGACTAAGTGTAGTGTGTGTGAGGTTCATGTATATAGGATGCCCTCAACAGTCGAGTGTGAACCAAAGCCCAAGATTGTGTCATTGGGTAATGACGATACAAGTGTATCAAGTGGTTCTAAAGTGCTTGGAAAAATGAATCATGAAGTGCAGATCATTAAGAGTGATAGGACATGCTAGAAAAAAATATAGTGCTAGAAGGGGGGAGAATAAGTGCAATGCCCCCCCAAGTGTGCCAATGATGGAGATTTATGCAGTGCTGTGAGAGGTACCATGCCATTGTGGAAGATTTTTGTTTGTGTCGTGATAAGAGTGAGGGCCAACACAATGGTGGGCCGAAGCAATAGTAGGACCATGCGATGGTGGTGGAATTTGAAATGTGTCTCAGCCATCAGTAGGAGTGATTAGTTATAGCTTATGTAGGATTGATGATGTTGTAAAAGACGTGACATGAGAAGAAGGTTGACTGTTTTGAGAGGTGGTTGTGTAATTTGACTTGGTAATGTGTGGATGACTTGAGAGGAGGTGGTGTTGGACTGATTTTTAAAGGAGGTTACTTAGGTTGACTTGATAGTGCCTTGAGAGGAGGGGGAGTGAGACTAAGTTTGAGAGTCGGCTGCTTGACTTGAGTAGATTGCATATGTTGCACTTGAGTGACAGAAGAAGAAACATTAGAGGTGATGATTCAATGCTCATTAGACATAAATGAATCAGATTTAGGAACCCATTGAGAAGTAACAAGTGGAGAGGACCATGTAACAGAACACTATGCAGTGAATGAGATAAAACCTTGGCATTCAAGATGATTTATTCTTCGTTGTAAATCACAAAAAATAATTGTTACTATGTGTATTGATTTGATGATAATTGCAATATAAAAGACCTTGATATTTTGCAAGTTGATAAGGAGGATAACAATGAGTAGATGACAAGCTAATTAATTTATGAGTTATGAGTTTCGGAAGAATATCTTGTTGTTTATCGTTGATTGAAAACTTGAGAGGCACGGGGAGTGGAAAGATCTGAGGTTCACTAATATAAGCACATGTAGAAGACACATAATGAAGATGAGATGTAGAAGGAGAACAAACATGAGCATGAGAAGCGTCCTTAAGATGTTGGATTTTAGATTTTAGAGATGTAGTCATGGATTCTATATCCTAAAATTTATCTTGAAATAAAGAATGTAAAGCTTGAATAGATTTGTAGATTGATTGATTGGCATTAGAACTAATAGAGTCGTCGGAGAGATGATCAAAGGTAACACTAACTTGTGAAGGCAACATGTTGATAGTGAGATACATAGTCACTAGGGTTTTGTGAAAAACATCTCTACAAGATGGGTGCATTTGAAGCAATTGAAGCAAAGAGACTTGAGAGGCCTTATGAGCCATGATAGAATAAAGATAAGGATCCAAGAGTATTCAAATGACTCGGGTTCACCAAAATGATTAAGCTAAATATGAAAATATATGCTTAATCTGAATGTTGTTGCAATAGTAAATGAATAAACAATTAAGTACATAAATATCTATCAAAGAAAATTCAGCTAGTAAATATGAAACCCTAGTTGTAAAGAAAGGGTAAGAAGCCTTAGATAATTTGGAGAAATCCTAGAGTTGCATAGAGCTAGAAAACTAGAAATTACAAAGCACTCACCGTCACACCGAAGCTCAAAAAATGTAGATATGGAAGAATAAGCTAGACTAGGGTGCCTAGAGATGGACAGGGGCACCTGTGAGTGCCCTAGACCTGTTTCTAGGTGTTTGAGTATACGGAAAAGCTTGGGAAACCTCCTCCAAGTGGTTGCTAGTTATTTTCCTTTTGTTGCTCTGAGGTCACAAAATGATCTTTGAAGTTACTGTAAACTTGCAATGAAATGTGAACCTGTAAAACCCTCAAATAAACATTGAATCCCCAAAAAAAAAGATGTAAAATGAGGGATCGGATTGTCCTCAGCTATCACAATGGTGATCTTACGACTGAGCATTGTACTACATCTCAGACCCAATGTAGTTTTGTGTGTGTGTGGAATCGTACCCTAGGTGGCTCTTGTGCGTGTTGCACTTGATAGCGAGAAATATGCTAGATGCAAATAAATGTAGTATATGTGTGTGTGAAATAGAATGAACTTCCCTCCTATGAAGTGTATGCAGAATAACCATCCCTTATGTCCCTTGGATGGTGTTAGATGGATTCAATGGAGCTCTTAGATGCTTGATGGATGCAACCTTTGGTAGTGGTAGCTAATGCTTAGTGCTTGGTCCTTTATTATGATCACATAAATGTATATTTATACAATTCCTATGCTTGAATTTTGTAATTAACCCCAAAAAGGCTGACTACCAAAAAGATAATATGCTCAAATGGCTAGAAAGGATCCAAAAGATGTGAATAAAGTAAAAAGGGGTTTGGGCTGCCCAAAGGGGACGAGGGTGCCTGACGCCGGTGCCCTAGTTGGGGGCTAGTGTCCAGGATAATAAATGCTAAGGTATAAAGAGACAGACTGAGCAAATAAGGGTGTAAGACCAAAAGTGCCAATAGAAAGTAAAGAAAGGTGGCCAAAGACATGGGTTAGTTACTAATTTTCCTACTTAGGAATCATATGAATAGTAATATGCAACCAAGACTAGATAATTACCCAAAGTGCATGATTGTGTCTACATTTGTCCCCACTTTCTGGTGGTCAACGGAAAGCTTGGTACCATAAAGTAGATAGATATGTGTATCTAATAACCATGTAGATCGATGAAAAAAGCGTGATGAGGGATAAAATAAAGCATGGAGTGATAAAATTGTGAAGTGTGGATGCTAAGGAGCAGAAAGTTTTAAAAAGTGATGATGAATATGAATCTAGGGTGGAAATGCATGTGTAGATGTCGTGATGTGCCTATTTTTGATGTCGATGTTGTTGTTGTTGATGTTGTTATTGCTAATGTGAATGATATTGACTACCTCTTCTCATACGGATGGACTTGTAAAAGAGAAGAATGAACAAGTAGTCAAATACACATGTATCTATCTAAAAATTATGTAAAGAAGTATGTAAAAATGTGAAAAATTAACATGTGTACTTGATCTGTGATGAGGAAAAAAGTGTAGAAAAGATCATGAAGTTGTTGTAGACGAACAATTTTTTTAGGTGATCTCACGCTAGTTGCGTCGGCCACAAGTTTTTGGGGCGATCTCACGCTAAGTCATGGAATAAGTGTAGGGAGAAAGTTTGGTGTTATCCTCGAACCTTTAATCACTTCCCAAAATGCAGAAAAACACTGTAGATGGTGAGTATAAATGCAAGTGTTAAGGATTGTGTTCCCTGTAAAAGTCGTTGTGTGGAGTTCTGTAAACTGTGTTGAACTACTAATCGCTATGTAATTTCCCCTGGTTATAGGCATCTAGGAGGGGCTACTCTATGCTAAGGACTCAAGTCTAATTCAGATCCCTAAAACTTAAAGTTGTGTTGTACCGATACTATGTTGTGTTGTGTATAACATTGTATGGGGTAACTGATTCACCCAAATAACGCCCTCCCTCATTTGGGGTGCATGTGACATCGATGGAGGAGTATACGACCCAAAAGAGGACTAACCATTGTGTTGAATCTGTGCCCTATAGGGGGGAAAGGGAATGTTCTTGGTAGAAACCAAGGTACACACAAAAAAGTGGCTAGGAGACAATTGTTAGTACAAGTAAAGACAAACACTAGTTCAAAAATGAACTCATACATGCACTTTTATACATGTCTCTTCTTTTAAACATGAAGAGGCTGGCTATGACCCTTGATTTTGGTCCTTACAACATCAAAATAGAAATAAATACTCATATAAATTCACAACATAGACCCATATGGGTCGACAATGCACCAAGACATTCAAACTTGCACAATTAGACTAAGAAGCCTAAATCCTTCTCCACCGAGCTCATCAAGGACTACAAGCATTCACTCCATCCTTTTCAAGCCTCCAAAGGCTTCAAAGAGTTCCATAATACCATTACACATCATACATAATCTCAAAATACTCGACACCAATCATTTTATTCATATCTCTACAAAGTAGGAATGTTTCCTACTCAAAACAAGCACTTCCAGGAACCAGTCACCAACAATGAAGCTTAAGATCACACCAAATCAACTCAACTATACCATGTAGCCATTTATTGGAAATTAAATGACTTGTGTAACACATCTAAGTATACTAGACCTTATGAATCATATAATAATAAAAATTAAACCACTTCTTGTAGAAATAAAATCACACACTTTGGTACATTTCTAGGTCTTAATCACATACTATTATTCATATGTTTCTTAAGTGAGAAAACTAGCAATTGAAAACTATCTTTCACCTTTTATTTGTGTTTATTATTTTCTATTTGGCCCTCAACACCTTACAACCCGGTCTAGACTTCATTACTTTATCTTTAAGGACTCAAGACACTAATGGCCAGTCATGATGGCAATGCCCTCATCCTTATAGGCACCCCCGACCTCTTTCTACTTTACTGCATCTTTTTGGGCATGTTTTATTTTTTAGGCATCTTATTTTTTTATGGTTCGGCCTTTTGATTCTCAATTGTGAAATTCAACCAAGGGAATCATATAAATTCAAATCTATGTGACCATAATAAAGGACCAAGCACCGAAAATCTATTATCACCACCTAAGGTTGCATCCAAAGGAATTCTAAGAGAATCAAGGCATCCATCTAGCACCCACTCAAGGGATAAGGAACTATATTTTCTACATACACACATAGGAAGGGAAGTTCATTTTTCCATCCACGCATCTATTTACATTGCTTCATCTAGCTATTGTCAGCTATCACACACACTTCTGTAAGGGCTTCCTAGGGTACAATTCCATCACACACGCACAAGGACTACATGGAGTTAGAGATGTAGTGAAACGTTTGGTTGTAAGTTCACTCAGTTGAGTGACTACTGGGGTTAGTGTGACTCCCCATATTACATATTTTATGTTTGGAATTTGATGTAGTTAGATGGTTTTACAGGTGGACATCTCTTTGTAGGTTACAAGTGAATTATGTGATCATCCAATGACATACAAATGACCATAAAAAAAGGTTAGTGACACTTGTGTGACACAACAAAACTATTTTTTGAGCTCTTTTGGTGCCACAAGTGCCCAACAGAGGTCCCTTTTGCCTAGGTACCCTAGTCTTGTTCCAGATGCCCCATTCTCAGATCATCCAGTGGCTCTAGGATTTTCTGTGTGATTGCGACAGTCTGTTCCTCATGTTCATCAGTCTTCCAGTCCATAATACTCCAAGATCAAGTACAAAATTAGATAAGTCTTCTACTCTCTCTTACACTTAGGGTTTCATATTTATTTATCTTATTAGTTGTGTAAGCTATTTACTTTAGTGTTTATTTATCATATGTGACTCTACAATTAGGGATTTACAAATTCCAGATTTGTTAAATCACTTCTTGTCTTCAACAAACTAAACCAAAAACTATTTTTGGAAACTCAACATGTTTGCATCCTTGATGAAACTTTTAATACCTATAAATACATTCAATAGGAAAAAAATCATCCCTCTTCACTCTCAAGTGGATAGCTAACATTAGCTAAGCCAAATCTTTGGTCTTCTACATCCATGTTCTCACCAAAGCAATGTTGTCTTGAATGTTAGGTTGTGGAGCCTGTTTTCATGTGTGAAAGTGTTGAAGACTGTACACTAAGAGTATTGTACACTTTTCATATATCCTTGCCGGTTTTTAGGTGTAAATTTTTGTTGGCCTTGAAAAATGCACCCGACATATCGAGAAATGTGCTCTTCTCATATGGGTGAGTTTTTTGACCCATAGGTTTATGGGACGAGTTTTGCCCATGGTTTTGATACCCACGGTTTTGTAAAACTACTTAAGCAGTTGTCTATTTATATGGTCTTATGCATATGATAGATGTACAAGCAAATGTATTGCAGATGTGTTTTGAATTCGGGTGTGAATTCTGTAGAGTTTATTGAGCATAGCTCCAAACGGATCTGGGTATTGTATTGAGAGAGCGGTGGCTTGTAATAAAATCTAAGCAAGTGATTCTTGGTGGATGTAGCCCAAATTGGGTGAACCACGTTAAATATTGTCTCCTTGTGTTGTGTTATTTTATTCTGTAATTTTATTTCAGATCTGTAATAATTTCTGCATATTAGTTTTCTACTGTTGCGATTCTGTGAGGGATTATTCCGCATATTTTATCTCTTATTTCCTAACATTGAATTAGTCAAACTAGGTGAACTTATGATCTTATTCATGCCACCTCAACTCACTTTAAAATCTCAACCAAAGTATCCAACACCTCATATGAGATGTCTACAACACCTCTAAAGTCATCAAACAATATCATCATTCCCATAAGTGCTCAAGCACTTCCATTTAACAAGACTGCTAAAACTGCCCTTTTGGCCCAAAAATAAGTCAACCTATTTTTGACCTATAAAGGTCATCAAAATAAATCACCAAGATATGAAAGGTCTTAAAACATATAGCATAGTTCCCATACACCTCAGAACACCAATTTAGACATAGGGTCTAATGGAAACTTTGAGAGAAAATCCTTCTTTCCTGGAAACAATTAAATATGAGTGGAATCCACTCACTATCATGAACTCTAACCACCACCATTTGAAATATGGGAGATTCCTCTCCATAATTATATAATCACATTTGATGATCCAATCCATTTTTAGCTCATACCATCAAGTTTTCTTCTGTCGCTAGTAAACTAGGGTTTTTGGAGGGTTTTGACCTTCTTACCTTCTTAACATATGTTCATACATAATATCCTCTCATTTTACCTCATTCAAACTTTTAAACCTTCTTAGCTCCATTATCCATCATCCTTGAAAGTCTCACGGGACCATGCAAAGGTTACACATGCAAACCAAGTAAATTTCTTCCATAACGATATGGAAATCATGCTCTTAAGAACCCTGTTTTAGTCTAAACCTAATATCTTGCCAAATATTCATAATGGAAACCTTAAATTTTTCCTATAGTACTATGACACCCTCTTATAACATATAAAATTATCAATTTTCCACAAATAGCTATACATATTCACCACCACTATGACTCACATGACTAGGCCTTGGGGTTTTACATGTTTTAGGCTATAACCAAGTGAACTATCACTACAACCAAGCATGAAACCTAGGGAAAATACCTCTTCATGATGAAAAAAAACATGAAATATATTCTTTAGTGTCTCTAAGAGCTCATACACACCTGAAAGTGATTGTCATGCCTTATTAGGCCTCCATGCACTAAGATTAGGTCTAGTTTGGACTTAGACCAAGCAGGAAGACACCATGAATCTACTTCCAAGCTCTCAAAAAGTACCTAAATTTTTTCAAACAACATGTCTCACACCCCTGAATGCTTCTATGAGATTCAATAGCTCTCAAATTGATGACCATGCCTTATTAGACCTCTAAGCACCTAAATTAGGTTAAGATGAGCATCTACAACTATGCCCACAATCCATACATGCAATTTGAAACTCATGTGATTGTCTCAACACTCTCCAATCATGCTCTCCATGCCTTTACTATAATCCTCAAGCCATCTTGCAACTCTATCCACCATGCTCTATCACCTAGGGTAACTAGGTGACCTGATTAGGCCTACTAGGCCAAGCCATTCTTCATTGTTTCAACCTTTGCTAGCATACCACAACCTAATTGACCATGTCATCATCATAATAATCATCCTGTAACACTTCTATATATTCACCTTTTTTATTAATGAGCTTTTACATCAATGATAACACTCAAACTCTCTCGTGTCAACAATTTCCCCCTTTGTCATTGATAGAAAACCACCTAGTTTTCTCCCCCATTTTACATTAATGACAAAGCATACATTTAGCTCATGATATCCATCTTTATTTAAAATTTTTGAACCACCTCTTTGTTGGAAACATCAACCAAACTCATTATTTGAGCACATAGACTTGTTTTTCCTTCTCTATACTTTGTTTTTGGCTTCATTGTGACATTTGTTTATTGTAGCTCCCCCGGGGAAAGTGCGTATACTCATGCTAATAATCATACTGACCATGAACCATCATTCATATCACTTATTCAAACCATTCTCAATTGAATAACATCATCAAAATACCTATCTCTACCATGTACTAGCTAATAACAACTTTTAGGGCCGAGATCCCTAAAACAGACCTTCAGCGAAGATTGGACCAACTTTTTCCATCCATGAAAACCCATATACATCATGAAACAAAATTTTATAGATACCATGGGTTCATATGTCCCTTATCTAACTTAAAATTCATAATTTAGAACTCATACCTTGCATATTTGCCATGGAGAATGATCAACATATATACCCTTGATTTGAAGCATCATTTCAATGTTTATAGCGTCCTCGTTGACTAAATTTCCTCGTTCCTGCTCATATTAGTGAACTCGTACTAAATAAAATAATTAACTCCAAATATGTGAGGGTTTAAGGTACCTCAAGATGGGATGAATGGATGTGGGTGCAAAGATGAACTCCTCCTCCCTGCGAGTTAGATAACCTGCACAACAAAGAATACTAAGGAGAAACATGCATTAGTAAATAGGATGGAGTGTTTCCCAACATAAACCAGTCCTGAGAAGTATGAAATTCCTAGGATGGATGTCAACCCTCTTGTAGGTATGATATGATAAAATCAATAACAATGGAGCTAATAATATGCAGACTTTGAGACAAACAAAAACTAAAAATGTAGAAATGTAAGGAAAGTATCTGATCAAAATAGATGTAAAGTAAATCAAACGTGCATGGGTCGAAGGTGTCCAGAGACTACAGAGGGTCATTCGATGACTAGGGTTGGATGAGAGGAACCTGTAAAATAGACATGCAAGCACTTTTGTGGTCGGATCTGGATAGATCTGGATCTGAAGATGGATTTGGAATAAAGATAGAAACTTGTAAAACAGACTGGATCTAGATCTGGATGAAAGGATGTAAGAAAATTAGGCTAGGGTTGGATGAGAGGAACCTGTAAAATAGACATGCAAGCACTTTTGTGGCCGATCTGGATAGATAAAGGGTCTGAACAACAAATAAAATGATGTGGATGAGGTTGGGTCGATGAATATTGGACAAGTTCGATGACGAATGATACTAGTTAGGGCTTGAACGAAAATGGATGGGCTAAAATGAAGACCTGCAGGTGACTGGATAGCCGAAGTAGATCTGGATCTGAACTTGTTTAAGATGTTAGTGACAAATCTGTATAATAATATTTGTTGGTCCGAAAATCTGTCGCGCGGACAGATCTATGGATAGACGAGCCAACAGTGTTGCAGGGCTTAGCCCCTCTTTAGCGAAACTGGTTTATCGCTATTTCTACTAGCAGGAACCTATGTAAGTCTCACAGATTCTGCCTTCGGGGGTTGGGATCTCATCCCCGGTAGAGTGTTTCAGGCTGCGAAAAGAAAGGAATGAAAGAAGGAAAAGAGAAAGAACAGATCCGAAGGAAGAAAAGAAATGAATTCCAAAGCAGAAAGTTCAGAAGATTTATGTTTTTAGTTTGGTAGTAAACAGAGCCAAACCTACTTGCATAAATAAACAAAGCAATACTGATAAACAAATGACGGAAAAGTAGATATGAATCCAACAGATTAAACACATACAGATCTAACGTAAGAAAGATCTAATGTATAACACAGCTATTGAGCACAAAGTCTGAATAATTGTATTACTGTTCTTTTCTGTTACAAGAAAGCTCAAAGTCTTTCTCTCCTCACTTCTATTTCTATCTGAAAAATGTTCACCTCCTAGAATACAACAAGTATTCTAGTATTTATAGAAGATGAGAGAGAGAGAAGGCAAAAAGGAGCCAACCACTTATTTACAAGATATTATCCAAAAGTCATGGACTTTGACTTTGATGGATGACATCATCCCATGATGCAACATGGATGATGTCATCATTTGTGGATATTACGAAAAGAAATCGGAGAATAGAGAGGAGAAGAAGAAGAAGAAGAAGAAGAATTTATTCAATCATCATCCTGTGGCCTAATTGGGGTCGGATGAGAACAGATTCTGATGATGATCAGGAGATGAGCATAATGGTGAGATCTGGAAATTAGATGGGTACAGAAGCAAAGATATGGTAATAAAGGGTCTGAACAACAAATAAAATGATCAGCTGATCTCAAGGTGAGGAGTGAGCAACCCTGGAGTCATAGATGAACAATCTTCTCCATTTGATGCATCGCATCCAGGGCCTCTTCCTTCACCTTGTCTATCTTCTCTAACACGAATTGAGCTGATCTATCCGATAGTCCAGAGTGGACATGGTCTTGTTGAGGGTCCTTGATGACCGAATACTCCGAACTGGACCAAGTCTTCGACTGAACGAATCGATACATTGGTTGGAAGGCCTCGTGCTTGAGTCTAGCATGAAAATGGATGGGCTAAAATGAAGACCTGCAGGTGAAACAGAAGGTTGAGATAGCCGAAGTAGACTTCCTGATGCAGGTATTTATTCTGCTCCTTCAAGCCTCTTTTCTTCCTTTGTTTCTTGAAGCTTTTCGCAGAGTGCATCAACTGCGGAAAGAGCTTCCCCCTGGAGACTGAGGATGTCCCCATTGTGACTTGGGTCACTGTGAAATCTGCCGGAGACAGATCTTCTTTCTCTTTGGTGGGATCGGGGTAGGCTATTTCCATAACCCTCTCACCTGCAGCGCTCTTGGAGAAGACCGGCTTGTGCTTCTTTGCTCCTTTATGTGAAAAGTCCAAGCGATGGGGACTTTCCTCTTTGGTTGCTCAGCTGCTGAGAATCCAAGCTGGTCCTATTGAAGAAGGACCAGAGACAGAGGGGGAGGCAGCAACGGTAGAAGAGGGGAAGAACGTGGAGACACGCGGCGGCGGCATTGAAAGAACAAGATATAGGAAGGGAAGGGAGCTCGGAGATGAGGGAAGAAATAGAGGAAGACAAATCAGCGAGAGAGGAGAAGATGGACGAAGAGGCAGGGGAGAGAGTAGAAGAAGGGGGAGAGGACACAACCAAAGGAGTGGTTGCCGACATCTGAGGAAGGGGAGGAAGAGAAGAAGAAGGGATAGAAGGGACCTCTGAAGTTGTAGCGATGCCGACATCCTGGGTGGATGGGCGTATAGGACTATCCTCTGTCAATTCTTTCTCTGGTGAATCCAGAGTTATTACTTGTTCAGGCTCTGAAGGAAGAGGACTTTCAGGGGCTTCCTCCTGAATGGTGCTAGGTTCACCTTCGGCACCTTTGCCTTTCAGCAGCTTCTTTGTCCTTGGAGGTGCGTTGCCCAAAGGGGAAGTCGTGAAATCTACCCCGAGGTAGATTAGTCCGTTCATGCGGCACCAATGCTCCGTTCTCCGCATAGTTTCTTTTACCCTCTCCTCAATTGTTTGAGGAGCCTTGCTTCTGTCAATGTCCGGGAAGGGCCAATCATCCCCTTCTGTGTCATTATACACTTTGTCTACTTCGTCTTCCGTGGTTTGGAAGCCTTTTGGGACAATGGCCACTCCGTATTGGATGATTTCCGTTAATGCCAAGCGAGAGTGATCCTTTCTTCTGAGTTCTACCTCATGGAGAACGTCAATGTAGATATCCTCAATCTGAGGGACATGAATCGGATCAAGCTTAGCCCTTGGTAGACAGCCCCTAGGGTCGAATGTAGGCCTTGCTGGGAAATCATGCTTTAGGTTGAGCAATTCTAGCTCAGCAAACATCTCCTTCGCCTTGTGATAGCTAGAGCATGTGTAACGGCCTACTGTGAGGGGGAAAGGAGTTCGGCCCTTCTTTCTCTTGAGGCACTTTTCATGGTATGTGACGAGCTGTCTTGACAGTTCCAATAAAATCAGCTTTGGTCTAGCATACCTCGGTAGCCTGGTTGGTTCTCCCAAAAAGTTGGCAGCCCTTAGATAGGTGAACGTGGGGAATTGGGTGAACAAGGCTCCCCATTTCTCTGTGACTGCCACTATGTTTTTGGTTGTCCGGCTATGAGTCAAATTTGGCCGCAACATGCACATGATGTGATAGAAGAAAACATCATTGATTTTAGCAAATTGAGGGATACTATTCTCTAGTCTCAGCTCTGGATAGTAATCAAATATCTTGGCCTGAGGCCATACTCCACTTCGGTTGAGCCCTGGGTAATCCTTTGCCGATGCTGCAGCGTAGACTACATAGGAGTTCATATGAAATACTCCAGTTGTGGCAAGCTGTTGTAGCTGCTCAGAGATGGTGTTGCTTATTATTTCACCCCAGCAAAAGCGCTGATCGGGCAAATTCTTATTCATTGTCTCCAGGTACCGCAGCATCCACTTATGGAAATAGTGGGCATCTGAAAGCCCGAAGACTCTGCTTAGGAAAGTGATAGTATCACTGAGTTCCTCTGAGAAATCACTTCGGTGGATAGTCTGAGGCCACCGGGTCACTACCTTCTTATTCTTTAGGTAGACCTCATTCATTAACTGCATGCACTGGCCTTCGTTGTCTTCCCAGGCCTTGATGCATTCCTGTTGGCTAACAGCCACGTAGTTCCGGTGGTGAGGGATGCCAAGTATCAACTCAAAATGACGGGCAGTGAGGTTTATGACTACCTCGCCCTTGCTGTTCTCGACACATCTTGTGTCCTTGTTGAAGGATTGTGCAACAACCATCATGAATTTTTTGTTCACAGCGCTGACAGGGATTCCTCCGGCAAAGTGCAGGGCACTGCCTATTAGTTTTTCCATCCATGGACTTCTTGTAACCTTTTGAGTTCTAAGCCAGAACTCATCCATGTCAATGTGACCCAATTCAGAGTCCCGGACATCCATACTGCACTCAGCCCGTGATTCGGGCATCCTGACCTTCTGATATTTGTATTTCATTTCTTCTTCTGTTAGCTTTGCCTTTCCTCTTGGTTTGGTGGGCTTCTTGCTTGACGTAGACATGTGTTCTTTCGAACTCAGCTGCTGATCTGCACGAAGAAGAAGAGAGACCCAATCCAAAAAGGTTGAATTAGACATTTGATCTTCCATTGGAAAGCTTAGCAGGAGGAGTTAGAGATTTAAAGGCTCAGGGCGCAGGAAAAATACAATTGGCAGGCCAAATAGATAAGGCGCGCAAGAAAGGAATGTTGCAGAGGTTATATTGGCGCCAAAAGCGCATGGCACATGGATGAAGCAGGTTGCATTTTATAACAGGGCGCACAGGAAATGCGTGTTACATTGGGGTTCGATGCGCCCTATGGCGCATGGAAAGATTGTGTAACATGGACGAATGATGCGCCAAAGGAACATAGCGCGGCGCATGGAGGGTTTACACAACATCATGTTACTGCATGGGAGGGTGCGCCAGCGCCTATGTAATCTTTATACTTGCGCGAAAAAGGCTTTTGTTGCATCGAAACTGGGTGCGCTCTTTGGCGCATGGAAACATTATGCAGCATGGACAAAGGGTGCGCCGAAGGCTTTTTTAAGGAGGCGCGGGTTTTACACTTGGAGCATGCAAAAGGGGTGCGCTCAGGGCGCATGATTTCAAACTGCAGCAGGATGGAAAGGGGCGCCATTAGGCGCGGATTTTGAAAGTGTTGCATGGTGTGTGAGTGCACCGAGGGGCGCAACTGTCCTTTTTGTAACAAGGCGCGCCAGTGCGCCAGAGAACACTTTCTCAAACATATTCATTCTTTTCTCCATTTCAAAGGCCGCTTGGACAAAGGGTTTCATATCAAAAGATCCTTAGACCAAGCCATTTTAAAACAGCTCCCCTTCCAGCAGATCTGGAAAGAGGGAGGAGGAGGAAAAGAAAAGAAAAGAAGAAAACAGGCCAGCAAACCAAGGGGGAAACCAGCCTAAACAAACCTCAGTAAAACAGGCCAGCAAACCAAAACGAAAACCAAGAAACGCCCAGACCAAGAACACGAAAGCGAGAACATGAAAGCACATAATGGAAAAGAGGGAGAACCTCTTACCTTAGATATAGCAAAAAAAATTCCTTGAGTGGGTCCACAACACGATGAAAGTGACAGAGCAGGGGCTGACAAGTCCAGAAGTATCACGTGCTCGACAAAAGAATGAAAATGACATTGGGCGCGCACTGATATTTATAGAAAAGCCTGTCATTAATGCGCCACCAACCTTTTGAAAGGGCGCATGGAAACTGCTGTCGACAAGGGAAAGCGTGCGCCCTTTGGCGCATGGAAGGAAATGGCAACAGAAGAATGAGCGCGCCTTTGGCGCACCAAATTCGTTGTCGACATGAAGTTAGGTGCTCCCTTTGGCGCGCCAAAAATTGGTGTTGCATGTAGATTACGTGCGCCCTTTGGCGCACCGAGAAGCGTGCTAACATGGAAAACCATGCGCTAAAGGCTTTTAAGGGGGCGCATCAAAATTATGTGTTACAAGGAAAATTCATGCACCCAGCCAAAAAAGGCTCAAAAAGACTAAGTTCGAAAACTAGATTTCCCGGGGAGGGATTTTACGACGTTTCGAACGTGAAGGATCCCTAACGAGGGATCGAAACAAAATTTTCGGTATGGTTATCGGTAAAATTGCCCTTGTCAATTTTACGAGATAACAATATTACAATAAAAACACAAGATATGTCAAGGTGAAAGAAGTCTCCCCAAATATCCAAAGTTTATGCACACAAAAGCTCCAAGAAGACTCCAAGATTCCAAAATTACATCCCTTCATCTCTCTAAGAAGGAGGGGGTATGGGTGTATTTATAAGGTGAGTGGGTGGATATGGGGGATATGAAAGCATTTAATAAAGGTAGGTGGGAGGTAAAATTATTAAATAAAGCCAAAGGGATATGAAATTATTAAATAAAGGTGGCGAGAACCTAAGGATGGATAAAATGGAGCATATATGGAGGATAAATGGTAGAAAAATATTAAATGAGGGTCTAGAGATAATAAATGGGATGTGATTAGGATAATAAATATGATTAGGGATTAATTAAATGGGATTAAGGGTGAATTAAAATAAATTATGGGGAAATATAGGAAAGTGGGAAATTTGAATAAATGGGAGTTAGGAGGGAAAGGGGAATTTGAATAATAAGAGAGATGCATGTAAATAAAGATGATTAAAGGGAGTGGATGCGGGATAAGGGATAACGATAACAAAAATCGATCTCTACATTTTCCCCTTTTTGTCAAGTGGTTTGCGTTGGGTAAGCCATGAGATAAAAAATAGAAGTGATGAAGGATGATGGGAGGAGATAAAAAATGATGACGAGGGTACTCCCCCTCAAACTAGGGGCTGATGACACAAAGGGGGAATCAATCACGAGTTTGAAAGAGATAGATGAAGGAAGAAAGGGAGGAAAGGATGAGAAAAGAAGAGGATAACAACAAATGAGAAGAAAAAAGGATGCCCCAAGCGGGGGGAAGGACCATTGATAAGATAACAACATAACCAAAAATGAAAATATGGCGGTGATCCCAGAAACACATTGGTAGGGGCATAACAAGGCTTGTGATGGAGGTGACATTAATGGCCTATGAACCCTATGAATTGGTGAAGATCGCTGCAATATTGAGGGAATCCAATGGGAATCCACTCAGATGGATGTATAAGTCGTGGGACCAAGGATAAAAGGTAGACATCAAGGATATGTGCAAACAAATGTGAGGATGGTCAAAACAATGGTCTTGACAAATTTAGGGAAAAAAGAGCATGCAATGTCCTTCAAACATTAGGAAGTGAAAAAAGTTCTGGGTAGGACTAGGATGAAAAATATGGCTACAATGGTGGAATTAAGATGAGATAGAGGTGCCCTAAAAGGAAACAAAAAGATGAAAAAATGGGTTACGCAAACAAATGTGAGGATAGTCAAAACAATGGTCTTGACAAATTCGGGGGAAAAATAGCATGCGATGTCCTTCAAACATTAGGAAGTGAAAAAAGGTCTGGGTAGGACTAGGATGAAAAATATGGCCACAATGGTGGACTTAAGATGAGATAGAGGTGCCCCGAAAGGAAACAAAAAGATGACAAAATGGGTTGCGAGATGCAAGTAAGGATATGCCAGATAAATGAGAAAAAATATGGCAAAACAATCCATGCAAAATAAGGAAAGGTATGATATGGGTGTCACACTAAGATGAAGGATAGGCAAAAAGGATTTGATGATGGAAAGGATAAGATGTATGAATAAAATGAGATAAAATTGGATTGGATGAGATTTGATGATAAACTAGATGAAATAAGATTGATAAGATGAGATAAATTTGGATTGGATGTGAAATATAAAACATTATTTCGATATGGTGACCCAAAATGTGGAAGCATACACTTCATCTTAGTAAGGAGAAGACGAGGAAACAATGCTCCAAAATGGGTTGACGTTGAACAAGAAATGGAGCCACTTAAGGCAATGCACTCGTATCTAAACAACAAGTGTTAACACATAACCAATGATAGTTAGTTATTCCAAGGATCATGTGGAAAAGATGGAAAGTGGACATATAAACCTAAGGTCGACACAAAAAATGAGTTTAGGTGTGACTTGTACATAGGAATATAGGTTCTCCATAAGTGAGTTTCCCTATTTCTATACCCCAACTATGGGTGATGGGAACAAAAACTAATCAATACGAGAAGTCTGCTATGAATGAGAAAGTTGATCGATGCGGAAAGGTGTCTTACTATGCTTTCTTTTGGATTTTATGCTATGTTGTATGAGATAGAAGCCTGATCAAAGCGGGAAATGTTCACTGTCACGATACAAAAGGGTAGCCATCCTTCGAGGGAGTGGTTTAATTTTTGCTTTATGCCTTCGAATTTTGATTTTGTTTTGACAAATGACATGGATAATATATGCATGATATTTTTCCTTTTAGGGATCAATCTATACTTTTTACTTTTTTATGCTTTTATGAACAACTGTCCTTCAAGGGATCAATTTGTTTACTTTCAAAAATTTTTACATGACCATCCATGGAATTTTGACTTTTTTTTGGGGGGAGAGTTGGAGATAGTTAGGTATACCATGTAGGAGGGGATAGTGAATGTATAAGTAACATCCATGGACCCTTAGCATGGTTCTAGCAGGTAAATAAGTAGGTAATAGATGTAATGATCACAAATTTCTCACCAAAAAGGAAGAGCCTCTCCATAAGGAATATGCTATGATTAGAGACGTGGTTCCCATATTCAAGGTCATATATAGGAGAGTGACGGTACACCACACAATTCTAGATCATTACAATGAAATATGGAAATGGCTAATGATGGATGGATGACCAGTGGGATGACTAAGTTCTCATTGGTAGGTCCGTTAATAGTAGAAAGGTCGTAAGTGAAAGGCATTGAGACGTTCTATTTCTGGTTTACCATCAAGAGATGCTAAATGATAGGCTCCAGATCAATACTTATGTGTGATAATGTTTGGCCCAATCAAATTCAAAGAAAACTTTCCATGTCGGCTCCTTAGAGATTAAAAGAGTTTAGGGGTAGGGACGTAATGTCACCTATACCCATGGGATGGTTGGATGAAATAGAATATAGATAGAGGTGTATGGGATATGTAGATGAAGAAGTAGATGTGAGAGGATCAAGAGTGAGGAGTAGACACTCCCCCGATGAGAGATACTACATTGCATTAGGTAGCTTGGATGTAGATATGGATGTGCTAGTAGATGTTAAGGTAGATGGGGTAGGCTCGTTAAAAGGAGAAGCGACGATGACATTGGATTTTGATTGGATATGTAGTTAAGGATCACGAGGAGTGTCAGTAATGTGGATGACATAAATGAAGAGAGGGGGCTTCCCCTCAGAAGAAATAGAGCCTGGAGGAGGGATTACAATGAATTATTCAGGTGAAGAAACTAACTTAGATTCCTTAGAAGGTGAAGGACCCAATTTATATGCCTTAGGAGGTGAGGGTTCGATTGGAGGATTGGGTTTGGATGTGGATGAGATGGAAGGAACAGGGGATCTTCGTGGATGCGAAGGTCATCTTTTGCAATTAGGTTATGGACGAGAGTTTGGAGTGCCTTACAGTGTTCAGTGTCATGGCCTGGTGTGCGATGATAAGTACAAAGTGCATTAGGATCAAACCAAGAAGGTCTTGGAGCATGTGGATCAAAAGAATTTACGGGGGGAAGTATGATTTCTAAGGTTTGGAATAAGCATTGAAATATTTTAGCATAGGACCCAATGGGGGTTATTGAATATGAGGTCGTAGATGAAGTGGTTTTGGGAATGGTGGACGAAGGTAAGAGCGATGATTGTCTTCAATGAGGCTTCGTGAGAGCCTTTTGTTCAATTTTAGAAGGAGAAGAGGGAAATGGTGATTTATTTTTGTTGACTTGGGACTTAGGTGATTTTGGAAGGGGATCAAATTTAGAAGGAGGGTTAGATTTCATGGATTTGGGTTGGTCGATGATGTGTGTCTTAGATGAAGGGTCTAGCCCTAAGATGGATGGATATTCTCCTAAGGATGATGATGTAACATTATTTTTCTTAGGCTTGGGAGAAGAGAGCTCCAAATTCTTGTGAGGATGCGTAAGGGATTTTTGGATAGGTATACCCAGGTTCTTAGAATTTGGTTGTGAGATTTTAGTTTTGATGGGAATTATTATGATTTCAACCAAGGGTTTGTAGAAGCAGAACCAGATGATGTGGAGGGTGTTGCAGATGTAAATATTGCAGGTGGAACGGGTTTTTGGATGATGCAATTGATGAGATAAAAAGGGGAAGTAGATTGTATAGGTTTCAGATTGATTGGTGTAGGGGTGATTAGCTTGGTAGATGGGGTAAGAATATCATTTGTGGTTGCCTTAAGTAGGGGTGTTTGCGTAAGAAATGTTTCAAGGGGTATCATAGATATACGTGTAGATTGAGATGTAGATGTAGGTATGGTTATACTAGTAGATGTGATTGATGCAGAAACAGGTATACATGTAGGAATTGTAGATGTCAATGATGAATTTGATATGATAGATTAGGATGTTTTGGTAGTGGGTATGTATGAGATGGTTGTAGATAAAGGTGGTGTCGATGTAATAGTAGGTATATTTGATATAGTTGTGGATGAAGGACTAGATGGGATAGATTCGTATGTGGTAGGTATAGAGATAGGCATGGATATCAATGAGGTTATTGTTGCAGAAGAAGTGTCTAAAGTAAAGGTAGATGTGGTGAATAATGAGGTAGTGGATGTGGGAAATAATGTAGGTTCTTGATTTATGGTGTTAATTGTGTGAGCCTTAGGTTCATAAGATGTGGGGGTTGGAAATTGATTCGTTAATGGATGATTGGAGGATGGTTGTTTAGAGACATCAATGGATTGATTAGGTGATGGGTTAGGATTGAATACTTGGAGATCCCCCTAATTTATAAGTCATTGGACGCAATCTTTGAAGGAACAAAACTTCTCAATGTATTAACCTTGGACTTGGTGATACTTACAATAATGCCCCTCACAATACCATATGAGTTTGGGTTGCGAATAATCAGATGGTCGAATGGGAGGAAGTTGGATGAGGTGGATTGCCATCAAATTTTCAAATACCAAACTATGTGATTCCCCAAGTGGAGTATAATTACGAAGTGATTTAAGAGCTCTTTGCAGATGCTCCGTGTGGGAATTAAATGTGGACAAAGATTGAATTGTGATGGTGTTGGTGGTATTTTCAGACTTGTCATCATGCATGGAAGATTTAGTGAACTTGGTTTTGGGTTTGTTTGATTGAAGATTAAGGTGGCCTTGTTCAATGGCGGGGAGTTATAGTTTGCAAACCATAGTGAATGCCTCTTCAAAGGTTTGAAAATATTGAATTTGGAGAGTTGAAGAGGTGCGATTCACACAAGACCATGAGAAGAGTTCAATAAGATTTGTATATGGAAGGAAAAATGATAATTGGTTAATCAGGCTACGCCATTTAGTGACAAAGTCTATGAAAGATTCATCATCATACTGTCGAATGGCGTAGAAGTTAGAAATGGTGATTTTACATGTAATATTGATATGGAAGTGTTCTAAGAATAGTTGCGCAAGTTGAGTGAATGAGAATAATGAATGTTGAGGGATATTATTATACTAGTATAATGTGGGACCAACCAGTGATAGGAAAAATGTGTGAAGCATGAGATCTTGATCATAGGCAATAAGGCAACATACATGTCTAAAGGCTCAAAGATGTTGTTGGGGATCCTCCTTACTATTGAATTTGGAAAACTTTGGAATTTCCCAATGTGGAGGATATGGCTTGATAGGAACTAATGGATTGATGGGTTCATTGCAAGTTTGTTTGTATGCAAATGTGGTCTTAGATCCCAAGGTTATGGATTCAAGGTTAGCCATTTGACTTACTAATTCTTGTAAGGGATCATTAGATGGTTAAGATGTTGAAGGATGAATTTGAGATGTATATGAGGTGGATGGGTTAGGTTGTTGATATGTTTGATAATTTTGGGGATGTATTGGTGTTGGTGGAAGAGATTGATAAGGGGGAATATAATTAAGAGGTTGAGATAAAGCTTGATGTTGAGATATGGGGATGTGTTAGGATTGTTTAGCTTGAATTGGTTATTGTGAAATAGGAATGTTTGAATAATTTTCTATGGGGTTGGTTGGAATGTAATTGGTATGGTTTGGATACTTGCATTGGTTGATAAGGAGGAATGTAATGTAAGCACCTTGAGGAGGTGGTTGATGGGTTTGCATTGATTCAAATAGTTGAGTTTGAGAGGTGTTTATATTATCATGTGAAGTAGAGATAAGGGGTAATGTTGCGTCATATTGTTTGGATATATGAGGAAGTAAGTGCAATTATTGAGATGGTTGAATAGGCATACTAGTGACAATAATAGATGAAGTGGGGATAATGTTAATATGAGGTAAGTTGGGTAGAATAGGAACCCCTAATTGAGTGGATCGAAGGGATTGAATGATTGTGGCGGACTTACGAGATAGGTAGTCACAAAGGGCAATAGGATTAGCATCAAGGAGTTCACGAAACTCCAAACATCCATGAGGGATAGTAGGCGGTCCAAGAGTCTCTAAAGGGGTAGGGGACAAAGGAGTATTTGGTCCAGAGGAAATTGACTGAGGCAAAGTTAGTATAGAAGGATTGGTTTCAATAGGAGGATCGTTTTGGATGACATGGTATTCATGGAGTGAGACCATAAAAATAGAATGTTGAGAGATCAAAGGTGTGGTGGTATTAGGTGTAAAAGGAGGAGTGATAAATGTGGAAGTTTCTTGGGCAAGATCGCCAGAAGTGGGGATGTCATTGGATGGAGTAGATTGATCGATTCTCTTGGCCTGAGAAGGAGTGATAACAAGCATGAAGTAGATAAACATTTTTTTATGTAGTTTATTGATAGAAAATCAAACAACAATTTTTTATCATCATGATTATTAAAAGAGTGTGAGAAACAAAAAGAAAAATGCTAAAAAGGGAACCTAGGAAAATGGCCGATCTAAGGCTGGTCTCATGTGGTTTTGTCTTTGGAGTCCTCGATATACCTAAAGGTACGTGAGGCCCGAATCTATGATAAATTTATAACATGGTCAAAACACCATGGAAAACTTCCTATTGGGTGATGAAATTCCAATAGTTCCATCTGGTAAGGGATGTTTAGATGTGTAAGTTGTTCATGTGTTTGGTTGTGTGTGATGAAGTGAATACAATGTGTTAAACCCCCTTGTTAGACTAGATTTCTAAGCAGGAATGAAAGGGTTATTTTTAGATCCAAAACCAAAATGTGTGATTTGATGAGGACAGCAAACAAGTAATGAAATGTGGTAAAAATAAATATGGGGAGTAAAAATAAGGAATACCTAGAATATGCTTTTCCTTTTTATCTGACCTTCAAAGCAAGAAATTGAGAAAAATTAAGTCCAAGCAATCTATGACGCAACATGAGCAAGCAAGAAATAATGGTCCAACGTATGTTTTTTCCTTGCAAAGTTAGTGGAAATAAAAGAAAGAATATGAAAATGAGAACAACTAACAAAAATCACCTATAAAGGGCGTGTCCCACCAGGTGTGCCATAATTTTGACCAAATTTCCTCGTTCTTGCTCAAATTAGTGAACTAGTACTAAA
This sequence comes from Taxus chinensis, assembly GCA_019776745.2. Taxonomy (NCBI): domain Eukaryota; kingdom Viridiplantae; phylum Streptophyta; class Pinopsida; order Cupressales; family Taxaceae; genus Taxus; species Taxus chinensis. The sequence goes on from CM034149.1 coordinate 101,444,790, forward strand.
GAAAATAAGTAACTCCAAATATGAAAAGGTTTAAGGTACCTTGAAACGGGATGAATGAATGTGGGCAAAAATATGAACTCCTCCTTGTTGCGAGTTAGATAGCTTGCACAACAAAGAAGACTAAGGAGAAAAGTGGATTAGTAGATAAGATGAAGGGTTTCTCAACATAAGCAGGTCCCATGAAGTATGAACTTCCTAAGATGGATATCAAACCTCTTGTAGCTAAGATATGATAAAATCAATAACAATGGACCTGCTAATATGTAGAATCTAAGAAAAATAGAAATGCAAAAATGTAAGGAAAGTACAAATCTGATCAAAATATATGCAAAGTAAATCAAACCTACACGGGTTGATGACAACCTGAGACTACAGAGGGCCAGTCGAGGGTGACTAGGGATGGATGAGTGGAACCTACAAAAAAACCTGCAAGCTCTTCTGTGGTTGGATATGGATGGAGTTGGATCTAAAGATGGATCTGGACTGAAGATAGAAACCTACAAAATAGATTGGATCTAGATCTGGATGAAAGGATGTAAGAAAATTATGCAAAGTGATGGTAGATGGTATGAAATTAGGTCTAGTTGATGGCGACTGGGGGGAATGGATGACAACTGGGGTATGAGAAAACATATCTGGGATGACAGAGAAGAAAAATGGTGAGATCTAGAAACTGGATGGGTATAAAAGCAAAGATTAGATAACAGAGGGTTTGAACAAAAAAGAAACAAATGTGGATGAGGGTGGGTCGACGGTGATCAGACAAGTTCGATGGCAAATGCGACTTGTTAGGGCTTGAACAAAAATGGATGGGCTAAAATGAAGACTTGCCGATGAAACAAAAGGCTGAGATGGCCAAAGTAGACTTCTTGATGATAGTTGAACCTGCACAAAATGTTAGTGACAAATATATATAATCATATTACAATAAAAACACAAGATATGCCAAGGTGAAATAATTCTCCCTAAATCTCCAAAGTTGATGCACACAAAAGTTCCAAGAAGTCTCCAAGATTACAAAATTGCACCCTTCATCTCTCTAAGGAGGGGGTATGGGTGTATTTATAAGGTGAGTGGATAGATGTGGGGGATAAGAAAGCATTTAATAAAGGTAGGTGGGAGGTAAAATTATTAAATAAAGGCAAAGGGAGATGAAATTATTAAATGAAGGTGGTGAGAACCCAGGGATGGATAAAATGGAGCATATAGGGAGAATAAATGGTAGGAAAATATTAAATGAGGGTCTAGAGATAATAAAAGGGATGTGATTAGGATAGTAAATATGATTAGAGATTAAAATGGGATTAAAGGTGAATTAAAAAAATTATGGGGTAATATAGGAAAGTGGGAAATTCAAATAAATGGGATTTAGGAGGGAAAGGGAAAGTCAAATAGGAAGAGAGATATGCATGAAAATAAAGATGATAAAAGGGAGCGGATGAGGGCTGAGGGGTAGTGATACCAAAAATTGGTGTCTACAATTTCTTGCATGATATTGTGACTTACCTGGCCATGTCACTTGATTTTCTTTCCAATACACCTATAAATGTCATTATCTCTACCTAATCACCATTTTTTCCACCTAAAGCACTTGATTGAGGATCAATACTAGCTCCACTTGCCTTAATAGGCCATCATATACCTTTAGCATATTATTGTTCAACTTTAGAGTCTACTGATCACTGACATAATGAATTCTTTTAACCATAATACAAGACATCAACACTATTATTCCTGCAACATACTTAGCTTCACCTCTTAGAGATTGAGAGCACACAAGCCCCCCCTCAACCTAAGCCATCATAATATAACCTTGTGATATTTCATGTACAACTTGTAACACTTCATACATACCTTTAGAACATTATACCGGCTATATGATGATCTGTGCACAGGTTTAACAGACATTTATCAGGTCTCAACTCTTCATTCTAGACCAAAGAGACCTTGGAAACCATATTATATTCTCATACACTTGTCAAGGATACTATTGCAGTCTTTAATAACCATACTCATACCTGTATTGATATCTGTCATCATGAAGAACATCCTTTTTCCCTTTCACAGATCTAGTCATGCATGAAATCTCCATTTTAGGCATAAATGGCCTAGAAAACATTCTTGATACTCTCAACTCCTACTTGAGACAATAATGCAAACTCCAAAAAACTGCACATAGGCTTACCATGTTTCACTTTGCTATTTGTAATGCCTATAAGGAATGATACTAGAAAGCATACCCCAAACTTATGACGACTCTGAAAATTCTTTGTAGTCTTCCATTGTGATTACTTCAAGAAAATACATCCTTGAGAATTCTTTGACAACCTTCATACCTGTTATAGACACAACTACAAACTCGGGTAATCATACATATATATGTAACCTTGTTTATCCATATAAAGAATTGCTTCTTAGAACTCAACCATCTCCATACTAGCTTTATGGAGCATAAAAAATTTAAATATTCCTCAAATCATAGCTCAAGAGTTAAGAAACATCATATGGAATAAGTCATCTCATGAACACACTTGGAGATCACTGTATCACCAACTATAGCTAGTCTGATCAAGTCATCATGCCAGATGACTAACTTGCTTCATGAACCTAACACACTTATCATGTAACAATACTTAAACAAACTTCCTCAAGAGCAAAATGATCACATTTTGTCACTCTAGCAGTACACATACACCTTCAAGTTACTCAAGTACAACAGATACATATTTGGAGCTTATATCTATTCATATCAACTTGGAAAACATACCTTTTTGGCTATCTCAGTCTTGATTATGCTTCAAAATTATTCATGTTAACTTCATGATGCTTAAGAATGATTGATGAATCAAGTGCAAAAGAAACACCTTAAAAATCAATCAACTCTTGAACATACCTAATTGTTCACTATTTCACCTTCTATAGAAAGTCTAATCAAGTCATCATGTTAAATGATTGAATTCTCCTTCTTGAAACATGTTCCTTTGTTCACTAGCAGTGTCTAAACTAACTTCAAAACATATTGAAGACCTTTAAGGGCACAAAAAACATATATTGGCCACACAGTTGCAATGCCATTCTTCAAAATATGAGTCACCACAAACCATAACAAGATCTCCTTACCATCTCAAACCTTCCCTACCTCCTTCTTGACAAAATCTTGGAAAGACTTAAGGAGCTCTTCCAAGGACAAATATTGTTAGGAATTAATAATATCTAATGTGGAATAATTCCTCTGAATCAAAATAATAAGAAGTATGAATAGAATTATAGAAATAAAATATGCACAACACGAAGACAATATTTAACGTGGTTCACCCAATGTGGGCTACATCCACCAAGAACACTTGCTCAGATTTTATTACAAGCCAAAAGTCTTCACAGTTACAATAATCAGATCTTGTTTGGAGTTGCGCTCAACAAACCTTGCTGAATTCACACATACTATTCACCTTCACAAAACACACTCATATTAATCCTAATGTATGTCCATCTATTTATAAGTACATCAATAGGTAGCCGAAGAGGCGGTTTTACAAAATAATGGGTATCGAAAAACCATGGGCCCAAAAACAGTCCATAACGGTTACCCATTACCCATGGGTTAATAAACCACCCATGAAAATTTGCATCGGGGGCTTCACCCCCCTGAACCCCCTTGACCCGCTCACCGGCGAGTGGGACCACCATAAAAATATCCGAGTGTAACACATGGAAGGTGTACCAAACTCTAACATGAAAACAAGCTCCATAAACATAACAATCTCCCACTTGGAGACTGATTTCCACTAAGTAAGCTTCTCAACCCTTCACTGTCATCCGCGAAGGCCAACCAAATCTGAACATAGCTTTAGTTTATCCCTTGTGACCACCTTGGTCATCATGTCTACAGGATTCTGACTGGTATGAATCTTCTCCAACTTCAACTTATCTTCCTCCAAAGCTATCTTGATGAAGTGATATCTCAACTGTATATGCTTCATCCTAAAGTGGAAAGTAGAGTTCTTAGCTAGGTGTATAGCACTCTGACTATCACTATGCAACTTACATTCCTCCTGCTTATGCCCCAACTCCTCAAGCAATTGTTGTAACCAAATCATCTCTTTGCTTGCCTCTATGACAACAACATACTCAACCTCTGTGGTTGACAAAGCCACCAGCTTCTGTAGTCGTGAAATCCAGCTCACTGATGTCCCACCTTCAGTGTAAATATAACCTGTCATGCTCCTCCTGCTGTCTACATCTCCAACCATGTCTAAATCTACATAACCACGTAAAGTGGTGTCTGATCCACTTTAGCACAAAACTATCCTCATGGTCCCTCTCAAATACCAAGGGATCCACTTTACTGCTTGTCAATGCTCTTTACCTGGATCACTCATAAATCTACTCATAGCTCCCACTACATGGGAAATATCAGGCCTATTACACACCATAACATACATCAAACTGCCAACCACTAATGAGTAAGGTACCTTGGACATCTAGTTTCGTTCCTGCTCTGTCTTGGGACACTGCTCCTTTGATAACTTAAAATGGCCTGCTAAAGAAGTCCCAACCGGTTTAGCATCTTGCATGTTAAACCTATCCAATACCTTCTTAATGTACTCTTCTTGAGATAAAGTCATCTTTCGTTCCTTCCTATCCTGAGTTATCCTCATACCAAGGATTTTTCTGGCTACCCCCAAATCCTTCATATCAAAGGATTCACTTAGCTGTTTCTTGAGTACTTTTATTTCCTGCATGTTTTTACCTGCAACCAACATGTCATCAACATACAAACACAGGAGAATATAAATTCCATCCTCAAATTTCTTTGTATACATGCAATGGTCAGAATGACATCTAATATAACCTTACTCCATCATGAAGCTATCAAATTTCTTATACCATTGACATGGAGCTTGTTTCAGGCCATACAAGCTCTTCTTCAGTTTTCACACCATCTCCTCTTTACCTTTGACTTCATATCCTTATGGCTTCTGCATATATAGCTCCTCCTCCAAATCACCATGGAAAAATGTAGTCTTTACATCTAACTATTCTAAGTGCAAGTCTTCTGTTGCCACTATTCCAAGAACAGTTCTGATAGAAGTCATTTTTACTATAGGAGAAAAAATCTCATCAAAATCTATACCTTGTTTCTGTGCAAACCCCTTGACCACCAATTGAGCCTTATATCTTTTCTTTCCTCCTTCATCTTTAACTCTATACACCCACTTGTTCTACAATGCTCTTTTGCCTTCCGGTAGCTTCACCAAATCCCAAGTCTGGTTCTCCATGAGAGACTTATGCTCCTCATCCATGGCTTGCTCCCACTTCTTACTGGCATCTACCTACATTGCTTCATCAAAGCTCTCTGGCTCTCCACTATCAATGAGTAATAAATAATAAAGAGAAGGAGAAAAACGTTCAGGTTCTTTTCTTACCCTAGAAGACCTCCTCATTGTAGGAGTTTGGGGTTCCTATTGAGTAGGTTCATGAACTGATTCATGGGTCACTGTGCCATCTGGAAGATCCTTCACCACTGAAAATTCTTTCTTGGATTCTTCCCTGTTTTCCTACAACTGTTGCTTATACATGACTTTCTCATTAAAGACCACATCCATAGACCGAATGATTTTCTTGTCCTTAATACTCCAACATTTAAATCCAAAGTCATCACCACCATAACCAATAAAAGTGCATTTTTCTGATTTAGCCTCTAGCTTGGTCCTATCATCCTTGTCAATATGAACAAACACCTCACATCCAAAGACTCTAAGAAATGAGTAATCGACTTTCTTACCGTACCAAGCCTCCTCAGGTATGCCTCCATCCAAGGCACTTGAGGGTCCTCTGTTTATCAAGTACATAGTTGTGCTCACCGCTTCTACTCAAAAATAAAGAGGCAGTCCTGCATGTATCCTCATGCTCCTAGCACGTTCCATTATTGTTCTGTTCATCCTTTCTGACACCCCATTCTGCTGCAGGGTTCCTGGAACCATCTTTTGCCTGTGGATTCCATTCTTAGAATAATAATCATCAAATTCATTGCTGCAATACTCCCCTCCATTATCTGACCTGAGACATTTTAACTTAAGACCTGTTTCATTCTCTACCAAGGCTTTCCATTTAACAAAAGTATCAAATACATCAGATTTGTTTCTAATACAATAAACCCAAACTTTCCTTATTACATCATCAATAAAAGTAACATAATAACTTGAGCCCCTAAGAGATGATACCTGAGCCGGCCCCCACACATCAGAATGTACCAGCTCTAACTTACTTTCTTTCTTCATAGGTCCAACCTTGAGAAACCTTACTCGCTTCTATTTCCCATATATGTAGTTCTCACAGAAATTCAAACATGTTTTTGTATATCCAAGAAAATTCTTCTTTATGATGTCCATGCCCTTATGGCTCATGTGACTGAGCCTATAGTGCCATAATGTTGTATCTGCATCTGAAGCCACAAGATTACAATCATTAGTACTATCAGTGGTTGAATACAAGGTTCTAACCTTCTTACCTCTTGCCACCACAAGAGCACCCTTGGTAACCTTCCAAGAGTCAGCTGTAAATATCACAGTACAACCATCACTTCCCAATTGCCCCGCCGATATCAAATTTCTCCTTAATGTAGGCACATGTCTGACATCCTTCAATAGCCATGTATTCCCATTCTACATCTTAACTTGAACAGAACCTTTTCCAACTATACTGCAAGGCTCATAATCACCAAGAAAAACATGCCCAAAATCTCCTTGAACATAATCAACAAAATAATGCCTATGTGGAGTAGCATGAAAAGAAGCCCCTGAATCTAAAACCCAAGATTCAGTAATATTATGCAAAGAAAGAATCAAAGCATCCTGGCGTACATTACCTAATGCCACATTTTCCTCCTTGTTTTGTTCCTATTGTTTCTTCTTATCTTGAAACTCTCAACAATCCTTCTTTGTGCATGCCCAAACTTTCCACAATTCCAACATATAATCTTTCTCTTAGATTTTGACCTTTCCCGATCTTTCGATTTTCCACAGTTTTCCTCTATTCTTCTATCTCCCTCTAGTTTCCACTGTTAAAGCATTCCCTGAAGTATAAGATTCCCCAGAGCTATTTGCTTCACATTTTCCTCGCTTAGAATCACCCCCTACAACATCCTCAAACTTCAACTTCGAGTTAGTTGGAACCGAGTTGCTTACCGCCATTACCAGGCTATTCCAACTTTCAGGTAAAGAGCACAGAATTAATAAAGCCCTAACTTCTTCATCAAATTCTATTGTAACCGAAGCTAGCATATTCACAACCGTATTGAAATCATTTAAATGATCTACTACTGAACTATTCTCAGACATCTTCATATTAAAACAACTTTTGCATTAAAAAAAATCTTGTAAAAGGTAGAGGGTTTTTCATATAACTTCCCTAATGCATCCATTAGATCTTTTGTAGTCTTTTCCTTTGAAACATTAAATAATACCCGAAGATGCAAGACATGAGCTGGATCATGTCCCAAGTGCCTTCCTATCCAGCAAATCCCATTCTGCATCTATCATGCTCAAGGGTTTGTTCACCTTCTCAGACAACAGAGTATAAAGATCCTTCTGATAAAGGTAATCTTCCATCTGCATCTTCCAAAGACTGAAATTCTACCCGTTGAATTTATCAACCCTAGATCTTCCATCATTTGCCATAGCTCCCACTCAAGTTAAAAAACTTTCCTTGTGATTCAACACTTCAGCAAACCAAACTAAGCTCATGATACCAAATGTTAGGAATTAATAGATATCTAATGTGGAATAATTCCTCAGAATCGCAATAATAAGAAGTATGAATAGAATTACAAAAAATGAAATATGCACAACATGAAGACAATATTTAACGTGGTTCACCCAATGTGGGCTACATCCACCAAGAACACTTGGTCAGATTTTATTACAAGCCAACAGTCTTCACAGTTACAATAATCAGATCTTGTTTGGAGCTGCGCTAAACAAACCCTCCCGAATTCACACTTGAATTCGCACACACTATTCACTTTCTCAAAACACACTCATCTAAATCCTATTGTATGTCCATCTATTTATAAGTACGTCAATAGGTAGCTGAAGAGGCGGTTTTACAAAACAATGGGTACCCGAAAATCCATGGGCCCAAAAACAGCCCATAACGGTTTTCCCATTACCCATGGGTTAATAAACCACCCATGAAAATTTGCTTCGGGGGCTTCACCCTTGAGCCCCCATCAGGGGGGGCTTTACCCCCCTGAACCCCCCTTGACCCACTCACCGAGCGGGACCACCAAAAAAATATCCAAGTGTAACACATGGAAGGTGTACCAAACTCTAACATGAAAACAGGCTCCTTAAACATAACAAATATTTGCTAAAGGAAGGTGATTCGAGCTTCTGTACACTATTGCTAACACTTTCCAAGATCTCGTATGCATGATCTCCACGAGACTCAAGTTTTGAGATATCCTCATTTATCATATCATATCTAACACTCATTGTGCAAGAACATATGGGGACAAATTGTCAGAGATAGAGGTGAACACATTCTTTCTCAATAAGGAGTGAGAATCAAGACAGCTCATCTTAGACACCAATGGGAACACACTATCCTAGTGGGCCTTTTCTTTCTCAATCTCCTCTTTGGTCATTTTCAACTTGGAAATAATGGCAAGGGAAAATTTGGATAAAGAGAGAACCTCAAGTAGCAGTACCTTTCCCTTTTCCAAAATATTCTCCACACATTTTTCTTTAGCTCTCCCTTGCATGGTGTGCCCTTGAGATCTCTTGGTCACTTGAGGATCAAAACTATTGATGGGAGAGATGACATTTGTCGAAGGAAGTGGTACTAAATTAGGTTCTGAGGAATATCATACATAAGAAATGGGGGTTTTCACACATGTTACTCTAGTTACTTTGCAGTTTGTTTGTTTTCTTCATTTCGAGAAAACAAGTGGGTTGCAAAATATTTAAATAGGTGTACATCTCCCTCATGTGTATCTTTTCCAAAAGAAACCCTAGTCATCTTGTGTCATTTATCCCATGGGTTTTAAAACTTTTGGTCATGCAACTTCTACATATTGAGATACAAAAGCTCCATTGAAGAAATGGGAATTTTTCTGTGCTTTCTTGGTTTCATTTTTCTTGATGTATTTTAAGATTCTACAGGTATGAAGCTTACCACTAGGGATAAGGAAATTATTCCAACATTTTCAATAACTCAAAGTCACCCACTTAAGTAGATTGCACCTGAGAGAAACTCAATTCAATCATTGTTAAAGAAAGGATGTTAAATCTAGCTACACTACATCTAGATATCACATGCTAAGTGGAGATTGATGTGTGGTTTGAGGCATTTTCAAAGTAGTACTGATGTCAGCATTGCACGAAGGTTCCCGGAACCCAAGTAATGTTTGTTTTGAAATACTTCATTTATGGTTTGGGTTTGAAGGATTGAGCAGAGTAACCCTCGCAATGTGATCAATAATGATCGAAAGATAGCAACAAAGTGAATTAGATAAGCAAAAAGCTAGAAAGTCACAAAATACAACTATGAGCTAGTGCAAAATTATACAAAGAGATCAAGACTGTATAATCATTCCTCCCTCTATTGTATAGTATTGCCTCATGATATCTTCATCTCATAATTTTGGTTCCAAATGTTTATCAGTCCTGGAAACCCCTATTTCAACATTCAAATCAGCCCAAAATTACTTGTAATTAGATAAGTACACTCAATACCATGTATTTGTGATTTTTTATTATACTGTGTATATTTGTTACAAGTATTAATGTGTTATTATGATATTGAATGGTTGATGTTAGAAGTTAATTAGTCAGAATAACCCCCTGTAACATTTATTTTATTCCTTGTTTGAGTATAGTTATAAAACCCTAATCAAACTCAAAAAGGGTGAAAACAATTGTCAAGTGTGAAGTTCGAATAAAGGGCTTCATTTATATTCATTATGTTACATATGTCTCATCATAGGATTCAAGGGAACCACATGGGATTTATCCCTCTTTTGAATAATGGTATGTATTACAAAACTCAAAACATCAATGTGTGTATGGTGAGGTAGTCTAGCCAAATTATTTTTTAACCATCTAGGTCAATCACAAGAAGCTAGGGTTTCAAGCAAGAAGAATCCCAAATTTGATCTAAACAGAATCATTGCACAAATATAATACAAAACACAAATGAATCTATACAAGCTAAAGAAAATGAGAAGACACCCAGGACAATTTTGTAGCACCCGAGATAGGTTCAGTGATGGTATTGTCAGATCCCCATGAACCCATCTACATTGGCTCACATCATATGTTATTGTATGAGTAGCTTGAATATACTCTTATCTACCTTTGAGCACATTTTGAACCCTTTGTCATGCCTTTTGCACATGATAACATGGTTTATCTCTTAACCCTAGTTATCATTTTCTATATTCCATAAGTATATGGCCAATTATAAAATCCTACATACTTAAGAAGTGCTTAAAATTATTTATGACTACTCTTTTATAGTTCCAAATTATTATATTTAGTACTAGACTATATTAAACCAAACTCTAATGTCCTTGGTACAATAACTTGTTATCATGGGTAAAATATAAATTATTTGCAGTAAATGGTCTGATGTAATGAGAATGATCTCACTTTCCATTGAACAACTCAAACTTTGGAGAAAAAAATCTTACTCAAAATGGATGTGTATGTACCTCAAAAGATAAGAGGTTTAATAGAAATTTATTGATAGTGAAGCTACCATTTGGATTTTAAAAACTTTGAAAATTTATTTTTATTTGATTTTGCAAGTTAGATAATGTTTTTGTCATAGTATTTGTTTGGAATATAAGAAATATGTGAAATAGAATATTATGAAGCAAAATGTCGGTCATTAGAAACAATAAATTACAAAGAAGCAAGAAGAATGTTAGACATGAAGTGATTTTAAAGAACATGTGGGGGGATTGGATAATGTTGATAGGTTGAAAGAATTTGGGAAACAACAACATTTTTAAAAAATTAAATAATTTGAAAAATAATAAGAACATATTGAGTAATAGAAGGCACGTGAGAAGAAATAACACGTCGAGAAGTACTTGTAATAACATAAAACATATTAAAAGAAATAGAAACTTGAATATCAATAGGAATAGAAGAATTTTGAGAAAGGACTCCATGAGAAGGTAAAATTTGACATGTCACTTCTTTAAATATATTCATGTATCTAAATATCTCATCACTGTTATTTCTAACTTATTTTCTAAATTTTGTAGATTATCATTCCTATCTTTTTTTTCTAAGTTGATCACAATCTTATACATAATATCTATTTAAATCATATTCAGAACAATTTCATCCAAGAAAAACACTTTATTATAATGAAAACTTCGTTTTTTTTAAACATCATTAAATATACTTCTAAATTTCATTTTAATTAAACTTAGAAATTGTAAATATAAATACTTATACTATCTATTTTGAATTAAGTGTGAAGCATACACATCATAAGTGAAGTAAAAAGATGTTAGAGCGGTCAAAGGGCATGTACTAATACTAATTGTTGGAAAAGAAAGATACATTCAAATTTGATATCAAGTGGCACAATATCTATGTAACCTTAGAGCAAGGTACCCCAAAGGAATGTAATATGGATACATTTATTATACAAACACCCATACCATTTAACTAGGCTAAAGAAATATGTACAATATAAATATACAACATAATTAATTAATTTTAAAATTAAAGAAAGAAGGTGATATGTAATGTATTAGATGTGTATTTTGTATATTGTAAAATATGGAGTTAGTTGTTGAGATGTGACTTCTTAAATGTGCATTTAGATGTGATGCAATATTAATTTTAAAAAAATGTGCATAGCATAGAATGTTTTCTAGAGTGTTTTGTACTGTGTTAATGATGAACAAAATATTGAAAAGCCTAGGAAAAACTTTATACACGCCCAACCTTTTTCCAATCATTGTGATTGCCTAATTCTAATCTTTAAAAAATTCTCTCATTTTCTTGTGATTTTGCTTCGATCACCTATAAGACAAAAATTTTCTTACTTTAAATGAGTAGAAATCCCTATGAACTATAAATAAAACATAACATGTTTTAGAGGCCATGGTTTATCACAACACAACATAACTATCTCAATATTTGTTAGCCCACTAGACAATAACTACATCAAAAACAACAAATCTCAATCATTGGAGTGGCTTCAATAACATACAAACTAAGGGCATTTTTAATGTCTAAACATAAATCATTATGCTTCAATGAATGCTTTCAATGATTGTTTGATTTATTTTAGAAATAATTACCATTGTCGATTAGATTCCTATAAATAATAAAATGAATTTTCTAGATTTTCTTCTTTTGTAAATGAACTACAATGTTTGTGTCTATAAAGATAATTATAATTCGAACTAGAATGTTTATTGGTGTTAACTGACAAAATAATTATTTGAAAGTAAAAAAGATGAAACAAAGAGGATGGGTACACTCCAACCAAAAAAGGCCACAAAAGACTCATAAAAATTGGGATGACCCTAATAATACCACATACTTGAGACAATAATACTCATAATACTTGAAAATAGAAAGAATGAAAAATAAAGAGAAGAAAAAGAGACATGACAATAACCCACAAAATATAATTTGAACTTGAGACAATAACACTCATAAAACGTTTTTTTTATGAAAACGGATCTTATATTATATTAATGTAATAAGATACAAGATAACTTTCAACAAAAAAGTGGGCGGTATGAGAGCACACCCCAAAACCACAAACAAAGCTAGACCGAGCCTAGAATAAAAAGAGTCGAACTAGGCCAAGCCTACAAGAGTACAACAAAAAAGGCATCACCTAAAAACACTTTAAAGGCACTATCAAGCAAGAATAACAAACATGCCTGAGGCAGGAAAATCCCAATCATCCGACCACCCTGAACCAGGCAGGTCCTTGCCTGAACCAGGAAGCTCCTAACCAATAACAATTTCTTCCTCTGGGTCCACTTTCCCATATGTTGGAATGATGAGGTTGAGGTGAGGGAATTTGTCATATGGTGGCGGAGGTGGCGGTGGGTGCTGTAGACACCTAAAATATGCTTACACTTAGCATTTCCTCCAATTCAACCGATTAACGACACTCCGTTAATTTCCCCTTCTCCGCTCCATTCTTAGATGCCCATTCACGACACTCTTTCAATCGTATTCCTCCTATAATCAGCTAATTGGGCTAATATCTCTCTTATTAGCTAAACATTCCACCTTTAGACCATTCATAACCTCCCTTGTTCTCTTTAGATCACTTCTATTAGCTTCTTAGGCTATCTATCAGTCACAAATGGTTAATCAGACTCCTCCCAACTCTCAATGAGTCTCTAATCACTCGCTAATCATGTTTAACTAGCCTAAAGGTAGCTTAACTTAGCCTATAGCATGTTTATCCTAATCTAATCTAAAATTGTTTTTTGGCTTACCTTTAGTCCCACATGCATCCAAATTCTAAACTCTTCCAAACCAAAAACTATAAATACAAGGCTAAGCATACCCATTCAACTTACAACTTCACTCACAACTCAATACTAAGAAAGCTTTGAGATCTCATTTGTATTAGCTTAAGCTAATTAGACATTTGATCTTAAAATTACTCCCTCCATTGATCTTGAGCTAACAACCTCCATTTGCATCTATTCAACCAAGTTTTAAGTAAATAGAGAGAACCATATGGCCTTATAACCATTAATGGCAAGACTCCATTCTTGAAAGCTTAAGAACCATAAACAACTAATCACCCCTTTGATTGCTAAGTTGATCTTCTTAGGTTCAATGTTTAATTAGCGATTTAAAGAGTAGAGAGTAATATACATGTTAGTTTTTGTCAAAGTTATAATGTTTGCATGTCAGTTTCCCTTGTTTATCTCTTATCTATGGTCCATATATGAGTTAGTTAAGCTTTGAGGTTCTTTAGCCTCATTCCATAACTTTTGCAACTCTTCCTAGTTCACAGGTGCCAAACATCCTGTTGTGAAGCTGCGAAAAAAGGAAAGCCCCACCCATGTTGGCGAGGTGGCAAGCCCCAACCCTGCTAGCGAGCCAACGAATGCATTGGAGATCCCTGGCCACAACGGCGAGCAGACGATTGACTACACCAATGTAATGGCCCCGAAGAGCGGTGGGTGCAGCTGAAAGCACGATGCTGAAAGCGGCTGCGTCGGCCACCACGAGATGAAGGTGAGGAGTACCTGGTGGGAGGCAAAGGCACTCAGGAAATGTTGCATGGGGATTCCCCCTAGTAGTGCAATAGGGTCTGGAGGTGATCCACCTCCAGCACCACCTTGTTTGCCTGAACTTGAATCTACAGAAGCACATTGGAGATCACCATAGATTTATTATAAATCGAGAAAGATTGATCAACTGCATAATTAGCAAAGAAAAAAACATTTCTTTCTTTCCATATCCAAAATAGAATCTCCCCTCTAAAAACATGCCAAATCTGGGTGAACATAGGTAGAAGTTTGGGATTATCTCCCAAGAGGATATGCTGCCAAGTGAAATAGTGGAGTTGTGAAGGAAAATAAATGAATGGATCTAGTTCTAGGCAATTTGAGCTTTGGGACAGAACCAAAAGACATGCAAAAGTGTTTCCAAATGTCCACAAAAGGGGCAGTTGGGAGTCAGGATCCCAATTTTGAACAAGACGAGCCCCGATAGGAAGGCCTTGGTGTAGAATACACCAAAGAAAATGAAAATTTTTGGGCTCCACACATATAGTCCAAACAATTTCAAATCGTCTACCCCAAGTACACAGAGTGACACAAATTCCCCAATGAGTATTAAGTTTTTCCACCATGGGCAAATGGGGCGAGAGACAACGATAGCCTTTGTTGGCTTTGTAGTTACAGAAAGGAGTATCAACTTACCACTTTTAGTCTGTCCACCATGGGCGAGAGGAATGCACAATAATCTTATGCAACATGTGATCAGGAACCAAATTGATCACAGTAGTGAAAGTATCTTGATCTTGGTTAGAAATCCGAAACCGAGCTTTAAAATCTAGCCAAGAGAACTAGGATTGAGCGTTTTTGCAGAAGAAGTCCTCGATGGTGTAAATTTCATGCTTAAAGAATTTGAGCACATAGATTCCTAGGACCTCTGCTAAGCATTTATCTTGGGATTGAAAAATCGGCGACCACCAGAGAGATTGTTGATTAAGAGAGAGCCCATTACGAAAGCCATCCCCCTTCCATAAAATCTCGGGTTTGACATATTCCCACACTTTCCAAATACTCTTAAGCACAAAGGTGCCAACAATTTTGACAGGCATGGGAGTGATGAGAAAATTGACAAACCCTAAGCCTTTCAACGTAGGGTGGCCATAAAGAGAACCTTCCACAATGCTATACCATATGAGAACTTTACAAGCTTATTGGCTAATAATGCTTCTGATAATCCACTTAGAAAAAAGAGCTCGCCCTTGATGTTGAATGTGAATAAGCCCGAGGCCTCTAGAATTGCGAGGTAGACAAAATATATCCCATGCTACTCGATGAAAACATTTTCTAGTATAAGCATTAGCCCATAAGAAAGCTTTGAGCAGTTTTTCTAGCTTCTAAATGGAGGCTTTGGAAGGAACCCAATAAGACGAGTAGTAAACATGGGTGGCAACAAGAATTTTAGAGAAAATTTGGAATTTGCCAGCTAAGGATAAAGGTCTGGTGATCCAATATTCCAATTTTTTCGCCACTCGTTAAATGACATAATGCCATAGTTCAGTCGGGGAGGCTTGAAAAGAAAAAAGGAATACCTAAAAATTTGAAAATATCACCATGTTGTAGAATTTTCCAATCAAAGGTGGCAAGCCAATCAAGTGCGGGAAGGAAAGATTGCCAGTAACATTGTGTTTTTCGCCATTGAATGGATGAGCCAAAAGCTAGGTAGAAAGTATCCAAACATTGCATAGCATTACAAATGTTGGTCTTATCCTCAATAAGCACAAGGAAGGAATCGTCTGCAAAATTCCCATTGAGAAGCTGTGAATTGGGCTCATCAGGCAACGAGATTCCTCGAACAAGACCCTATGCTTTGGCATGAGCTAAGAGATAACCAAAGCCTTCAGCCACTAGCACATACAATGTAGGGGCAAGAGGACAACCTTGTCTAATCGACCGGAAAATCCTAAAAGGTTCCGAGCTGAGGCCATTAATAGAAATTTGAGCAGAGGCATCTGTAAAAAGCATATTAACGGATTGAATAAAAATGGGTCCAAAGCCAAGGGCTTGAAGCATGGTGAGAATGAATGGTCATTCAATCCGATCAAAAGCCTTCTCAAACTCAATTTTGTTAAACATGATGACCTGATGAGATCTGCGAGCCCATTCCATGCCTTCCCACACTGCAATGCTCCTATCTAGGATGAAACGTCCATGCATGAAGCCTATTTGCTCTGTTAAATAATAACAGGCATAAGATTGCATAATCGTAGAGCTAATGCTTTGGGAATGATTTTGTAGGACACATTCAACAGCGTAATCGACCGCCAATAAGTGATTTTCTCGGGATCTCCTTTCTTAGGGATAAATTTGATGTTTCCCTTATTAATGTGTGGCCCTAGGGATTGGTTATGAAATCCTTTAAGATAGACCTAAAAAAGGTCTTACCCGACAGAATCCGAAAGAGCTTTATAAAATTCACATGGGAATCCATTGCAACCTGGTGCTTTATCATTAGCCATTTACAGAGTGGCTTCATGGAGGTATTTAATGGTGAGCATTCTTTCGTAGATCACCTTTTGAACCTCTGAAAGCTTGTGTGGCACAACACCCAGACAGTGGTCAGGAGTGGCTTGGCGAGCTGCAGAGGGTGGCTGAACTTGAAAGACGAGCTTGTAATGGTGCACAAAGGCTTGCAACATAAGTTACGGGTCAATAATCTGAGCTCCATTGTCCATGATAGCTTGGATCTGTTTAGAAGGCTTTCTGGCTCAGAGAGAAAGAAATAATTCTTTCAAAACCCAATCTCTGATCTTGAGCCAATGCATCCGAGCTTAGATCTGAGTGTCTCTGACATTATAGTTATCCAAAATTTGGATTTGATGCTGGAGCATTGGAACTTATAGTTGCAGAGCATCAGAGAAGGGATCACCTTAAAGTGCCACCATCGCCTGACTGAGAGATGAGGTGTTAGCAGTGTATGAGCGACATCGAATTTTTTCCACCTGTCGGCCACAGATTCTAAGAAATATGGTAGTCTGAGTAAGTGCATCTTCCCACCATTATATCCAGCTGGCTTGCATAGGTGGATGAAACCACTGACACTAGTTGGTTCGTGGAGCTAAATTCCAAACCCATTTGATATGAATGATAGTGGGGCCATGTTACATTAAGGCAATATTAAGAAATAATTGGTCTTTATGACAAAAGGGGCGCATATCATGCCAACATATATGGAATCGTATAGGAGGGTGGTCTGAAAGGACAAAGTCAGGCATGACCTCCACTGACATAGAATAAATGCTATCGAACTCAAAGATATTTTGAGCTGACAATATGGCCCTGTCAAGTCGTTTAAGAACACAATCTGTCCCTCCACGAAGATTGGTCCACGTGTACTAAGCTGCAGAGGTGGGAAAGCGAGAAGTGTTAGGATCAAAAAATCTGAACTTATTTCGCATGAAGTACCACACTTCCCTTTCACCAGGTGTCCACCTCATAGGCAAGTGGCCACATTTATCATTAGGGAATTCAACCATATTAAAATCTTCACTTACTACTCAATAGGTATCGGGAAAGGAGTTGGCTATCCACCGCCACAAATTGATCCTTTCAGCTGCACCATTTGAGGCATAAATATTTATGAGCCCAAAAGGGTGGCCATCAATATTAAAGAGGACCCATATGACACGATTGGTGGGGTCGATACCATGGTCAATTAATAAGGGCTGCCATTTGGGAGAAAAAAGTGAAATTAATCCCCCACGCCCTACTTCATGATTGCTACAGAAAGCTAAGCTGTCAGGCCAGATGGATTTGCATACCATATATAACTGAAAACCTGTAATGTTTACTTCCTGCAAAAATAAAACGTCCAAATTTGCACATCGTTGTCGAGTTTCACGCACCACATATTTATGACAGGAGTCTGTAAGACCCCTATCATTCTAAGATAAACAATTCATGGGAAACGTTGGTCTATAGCCATATCCCCATCTTCCAAGCCATCAAGGGCATTATATTGATTGTGCAAGAAACAAGCAACATTATGCTAAAAAAAAACTTGCAGATCAACTTTTTTCCGGTTGGCGTACTCAATGTTGTATTCCGCTTCGGTGGAATCCACGCTGCATGTTGGGCTATTGTCCCGAGAGATGCGGGAAGGACTTCGGGGTCATTTGGATGGCCCTTATGAGTTGCTTGGTAGCAACAGTGGAACTGAATGCAAGATGGGGACGTGAGAAACATAATTTTTCTGGTCCATGAGAACCGACGCCGCAAGGGGCGTGCAAGAATACTTTGGCAAAGGAGTAGTCGTGATGGCAGCAACAGTTGGTTCTTTAACAACAACTGTAGGCTCCTTAGCCAGGATACTGAGAGATTGTTCCTTAACAACTGGTTCCTGATGGCCATGGGAGCTAGAGGCTTTGGATTGTTGGGCTTTATTCTTGTTTCGCCGGCCCCCGACAACTTGCCAACCTTCCTCATGTTGGGGTTTGACTGGCTCAGGAGTAGTTTTGGCCACAGGGCGGTTATAGGGTACATAAAGCAGACAATCCTTGATCTTGTGATCAGACGCCTAACAACACAAGCAAGTGTTGGGTAGATTGATATACATGACCCGCTGCGAATATTGTTTATTGCCCATTTGAATATCCATAAATTCTTTGAGATCCTGCGAGAGATCAATCTCAATGCATACTTGTTTCTATGGATGAGCATGGTGAAACTTATTAGCTTCCATGAAAACTACCCGCCCAAGCGAGGCGACTATTTGCGGCAAAAAATACATGCATGACAGAGGAAGACCAGGAAATTCAACCCAAACATGCACTTTAAGGGTAGTATATTCAGATACCACAAAGTCCTTGTGCCAGGGTGTTAACACAAGCAATGAGTTGCAGACATACTAAGTGGCTTGCTTAGCCAGAATATTGAGCGCATTAGTAGGGTCAGAAAAACGAAAAAGAAAGAAACCCTTGGTCATGTTTTGAACGCTATCCAAGCAGACTCCATGAGGAGTCCAGATTGTGTTAACCCAGGATTTGAGCATGCTTTCAGAGGGGATTCGCCCCACAAAATGCCCAATGAAGCAAAACTACTCTAACCATTGACAAACAACATTAAATTCAGGAATGGGCAGAACTACATTAGGAGGAGAAAGATTACCTTGTGAAAGACCTTCGGGACGAATTTCCTGGGTCGCTTTGCCAGCAGTGCCATTGCTCACTCCACTATCTCATACCACGGTTGAAACAACCAGGTTTGAAGACGGCAAGGACATTATATAGGGGACGCCCAGAGGGCGAGAAACCCTAGGAGAGACTATAGCAATAAATTGCCGTAGAGCCCGAAAAGGCCGCGGTATGGTGGTTAGAAAAAATAAACCCTAGAAAAGTTGACTCCAATTTTACGCCAGAGTTGCAGAGCATTTTTCCCAAGCTTCATGCGATGGATCATTTTCTCCAATACTCATAATGCTTGAAAATAGAAAGAGAAAAATAAATGACATGATAATAACCCACAAAATATAATTTGAATCAATAATCAACTAATACATAAACATACTAAAACCATACAATTTAAGAGCCATTTTAAAGGTATGTACACTTTTTTTAAATAAATGATAATGGAAACCTCCGTGGGCACCATCTCCGCGGCTCAAGTTGACATTTAAAGATAGAGAGCTTTACCGAATCATTCGTTATTTATTATTATTAATAAATAATACTCCCATATAACGTCATTAGATCAGATTTTCAAAGGTGGGGTTAAGTCAAAATACTTAGATTTTGGAGGAGGTTTGACCATCCAACTTAGGTATTAGGTTTAACACACTTTTATAAGGATTTAAGGTTCCCTTACATTAATAAATTAGAAAATAAGATATATATATATTTTAATTTAGCATGGGCTCGTTTAATGCTAATTGGCTTAGAATCTCACAGCAATTATAATTTATGTGCTTACGGCATTGGGCATTTACTAATAATTATAATTTATTTGCCCCTTTAAATAAAAAACAGTATTTTCCTCGTTATTTAGTTAAGAGTTTATTGTTATTTTAACTTTGGCCAATGAGAGGTTTTGAGACATTTGACATTTAACATTTATAAAATGAGGCATGGAATATTTGTAGAATATTCCTCAACCCTGTATGGAGGAATATTCTATTATCAAAAGTATTTCTACTTTGAATTATATAAAAATATTTGATATATTATTTTAATTACCCAAAAAAAAAAAATCTTCTCGTTTATGCTTTATGTTATTAATACAAGTTTAATGTTTTCTCAAACATGTGGGAATGAAGGTGTTTTGCCTTCAATGTTGAGGATTTGTTTATCTTTCGCTGTGTAATATTCATTCATACCTTGAGATGGCTAGCGAATCACATCACAGGGAGTAGAATGTGTTGGAGTGAATGAATATTTTAACAAACATTCTTGATCGAACGACAAAGGCATGCTTTTATTTCTATGACCAGTGGTGGCAACAAGGGCTTGAAGGGCCTAAGACATTGATTAATGATACACAACTAGTCATTGATCATCATGTTTTGTGATTAATGATACACAATTAGTTATTGATTATCATGTTTTGTGGTGTAACTTATTAGGTTGCATTATTTTGGCATATGTATCAAGTAATTTATTTTAAATTATTTTTTGCATGTTTGATATTTTTTGGGTAATTAGAATGTCTTAACTATGATTATGTAGGTATTTCGTTTTTGAAAGGACAATTTTTACACATTCTACAGCACCAAAGCAGTGATTTCTCCACATGAAGTTTCAAGTTCAAAATGTTGTTTTGCATCAATGATGGCTACTACTTGTTTTTATTTATTTTTAAGGTTTATGTTAATGTTTATTAAAAAAATGATTGTAGAAATTTTTTCTTGTAGGGGTATATGTGGTTTAAGTTTCTCTACGTTGATTCTCTATAATTATTATTTGTGTGACATTTGTTTGTCTTTATAGGTTCTTGAGTTACTCCCTAATTTTCATGTTTTTTTACCTAAGAAGTCTATATAGGATAACTAAACAAAAAATGATATTGCCTCTCAAAAGATAACTTACAGGTACTGTCATTAAAGATTGCGCTATTGTGATCAATGTCATAATCTGCCAAGTCCATTCTAATTTCTGAGGTGTTTTTTACTTTAACTTATATGAATGAAAACCCGAGATAACATTTTTGATTTAGTGTTCTCACTAATTTTAAGTTACTTCAACTTTGGTGGTTTCTTCCTATTTTTTATAAAAAAATGTGCTTAATCTATTGCAAATAGAAAACTACTTTACTTTGTTCTTCGTGGAGCAACATACAACATCTTTAGTACAATTTTCCATTTCATGGCCTTGTGTAATAACTGAATTTTAAGTCAATTGGTCTTTCCTTGAAATTCTCCACTTTGATCGGTCCTCTTCACGAAACCTTAGTTTAGTTAGAAGGGGCGCCCTAATCTGATTTCATTTTGGGGAATTTGTGGTTTTCTCTACGTCCTTTCTTCATAGGAGTACAATTAATGAGGTGAAAGCTTGGGAATTTCTAGACAAGCCCCAACTCACCCTATTGCAAGGGTGAATAAGTTTGTTATAGAGGGGGATTCACAAATTGTCATTAATGCAAAGATCAAAGGCAATATAGCTAGAAGTTGGACCATATTCTTTAGAAAATGCTTGAATTTTGGGGGAACTATCAATGTATTCTCTTAATTCATAAGTATTATGAGACTAATATACTTGCAAATTTACTAGATAATGTGGGGATTGACTTAAGGGGGAACTTCTAGATTAATATCCCACTACCTTAGGGCTGGCTCAACTTGAAAGAGCTCCTTTGACTAGATAAGAAAGAATCACCATGCCATTAGAAATCCATGTTGGGGGCAAGTTAATTTTTTTCCTTAAGAAATGGTTTGGGTAAAATAGTAGTACCCCAACATTCATCTTGCCCAATTACCTCCTCCCATTATAGAGCTAAAACCCCTTTATGATATTGTTTTCAATGTCATTAACTTCTTCATGATCATTGGGAATGTAGAGCTGTTATCTTTAGGGGGAATGGAATGCAGAGTTGTTGTCTACATATGTTATTTCTCAATCCCTTACAAATTTATGTCTATTCCAGGTTAACACTGCTGCAAGTGGGATAATGTCACGTAGGATAATGCTTTGGAAACTAGGGTGCATGTGGTAGACTTCAACATGCAATGTTAATTAAACCGGTGTATGGAGCTAAGATAATTTTCCTTTTCACTTAGGATTGAGGTAAGGGAAGACATTGTTTATTTAGACAATAATGTGGTGTTGTTTGGTAAGATCTATTTTCCTTCACTACCTCCCTCGCATGATACTCATAAAAATACTTCAATCATGAAGGATCATTGAGGGAAATGAGAGCATAGGATGATAAAAGGTAATTTGATTACATATTGGATTGGAATATAAAAAAAATCCTTGTGATATTGAATAATTGTTACATGGGCCACTTCATAAGATGGAGAAATTGATTCATCTTGGAACAAATGCCACAATGGACTCTCATGTGAGATATGTCTTGGCTTCTAAGTACAATATGCTTGAATTTATTCAATTTTATGTGAGTTTATTATGCTCCCAAATTATTATTTTTAACAAACTTGAATTAAATGATCAAAATACCACAAACAAAATAATCAATGGATCTAGAGAACAATCTCACATAGAAATATTTCACTAGCATAATAATATAGTTCTTATTCAAAGACACATATAAAAAGTAGAAAATATATTCTACTTCTTATTAATAAACCCTTAAATAATGTGCATATATCTCCTCTACATAAAAAATGAGTGGATAGAGGATATAAATAAAGAATCCATAGCTAAAATTAGAGGTCCGTAGCTAAAATTAGAGGGAAACAACTAGGAAACATGTTTACAAGGGAAAGATCATGCATGAAAAAAATATGACTATGGGACAACTAAGGAAACTCTAATCTAACCTAGGCTTGTGGATATTCATTAAAATTAGATGATAAGAACTAGGAAACATGGATGTTAAAGAGTGTCTCCATGAAAAAAATAACACATGCAAAACAAATGGCTATGGTACAACTAATACAAATCTAGTTTAAACATGTAATAAAAAAATTCGGTTTTTGTTTTATATGACATGTTGTGTAATAATGATAATTTAGAACCAAAATAATAAATCCAAAATTTCATAAATTATGTTAGTATTGCATGTGTTAACATTTTTATCTAAGATGGTAAATGATAGTACAACTAGGATTTAGGTTTTTACAGAGGGAACTGTTCTACAAAGCTTGGATGGTGTGGTATAATGCTAAGGGATTTCACATAAGAATATCACGGTGTTGTTAAGCTATCTATAAAATATCAATATTAGAAACTATGCACAAGACATGTTTGTGGAATTTTGGGTAATTTATTTTATGAATATGTCCCTAGGGCTACAAATATATCCTCTAGTACTATGATTTGTATCTAAATTCCGAGATCTTGTTTTCCTATATTTGGAGGTATAGATTTTGTGTTCATTTTTTGTTTGATCTTTTTCACGTAATGAGATATAGACTCTCCTTTCTTGTAACCCTAAAAAGGGGTTACTAATAATTGAGTTAAATTGCCTCACCACACCTTCGTTAATGTTATGAGCATTATGTTACATCCACTACTTTGAAGAGTGATCGAGTCATGTGTAGTTATACAAACCCTATGGCGAGACTCACGTAATACACATTAAAATAATAGAAGATAGAGACATTTATCTGGCCCTCACACTTGAAAACAAACACTTTATACTTTAATTTTGGCTCATGGCTGATCTAGGGAAACAACATAGATGTATTCAAAATTTGAGTAGCTTATTATTGTGATTGTTCTTTAAGGAATTGGATGCTTCAATGATTTTCTTATATTCCTTCTTAGAGTGGGTGAAATAGATAATCCCTATATGCCCCTAATATCTTAGGGTAGATGTATTTATATAGGTGATCATTCAAATGATTTCCCACTCAACCAACCCAAAAGTACCACCTAGGCCAACTAAGCTAAGTTGCATATTTAATAATAGACTATTGAAAGTGCAATGGACATGTTTGTAGTAAATGGGATAAGTTCATGTACATAATTTTCATGGCCCGTTAACCTATCAATAGTATTCAAGGAATCATTTTTTAATAAATTTGTAAGTCTATAGATGTGTTATATAGAATGTGCAAAAAATCTTGATAAGATAAGCTAGAGAATAACTAAGGTATAATGGACTTAGGAAATAGGAAAGAGTAGGAAATTTTTCTTAATTATTCATTTTCATATAAATGGGATTAATAAATAGATAAGTTTTAAATATCATATTACTAAGTGTTTGGACTATATTTTGAGTACTACAATTTTCATGCTTTTAGTATAGTATTGAAAAATTCTTGATTGAAATAAAATGTGAACCTCATGTCTTGATCATAGGCTAATTGTTGTAAAATTTTGACGATCAATGTTCCAATCTAATCATATAGAAAATACGCTAGACAAATACTTGATAATGGCATATATAAATCTACAAAAAAAAATTGATTTTTTTTTAAAATTTTTGTAATAAAGTGAGATTTTCACAAGAAAGACTACACATGATTAGTTGTAGAAAACCGCGCCCTTGGTCTGTTGAATGTGACTAGTTTCATGGGGCTTTCCGCTATATAAAATGAGTACTCTCATTTACAAATTTTATATCCTTTCTTATAGCTTGAGACGTGTGCTAGCTGAATAACCTTGATTATAGCTTGTGTTCTAACTTAATATCCTCGTCACTAGCTTATGGGCTAACTTAATAAGCTTGATTGTAGATTTTATCTAGCTTAATATCCTTGTTGATAGCTTTAAATTTCATTAAATTTATGGGATGATGACACTAATTACAAACTTTGGCTAATGGAGGACTCGTATATTAGTGTTTATATTCTAAGGGCTCATATATCAATCTTGATCCAATATACATATCAATTTAATGTGCAAGATAGGATCACTGAAACTTTAAGTTAAGTGAATAAATATTATCTAAGTTTGTAAACCAAGTATATAACGTTGATATGAATCTATGTAAAATGTGACCAACTATGACTTGAACTATGTGAAATATAACCAGTTCTTATATGAACTCTACCAAATCTGATATGAGTTGAATAAATCTAATATGTATTTTGTGAAATGTCCCCAATTTGTCTTAATATGTATACCCCTAGCTAAAATTGGTATGAACTTATGAATAAGCCCATAATATGTCCCCCTTTTGAGATTAAGGATCCTACTACGTGTCACTCAACTCAAAAGATAAAACTGATTAATTGTAACATTTGTAGTATGCATGTAGAGAAAAATCATATAAAACATGCGTAATAAATATGGTAGCACAAATCAACATGCATATGAGATGATAATTATAGAAAAAACCTGATGTATGTGATATCAAGTGTAAGTATATAATGAACATTGCTAATAATCTATTAAAATTAGTAGTTGTGTAACAATATAAGTCAAATAGGTATGTTAGTGTACACATGAATTGACAAAAAATAACCTTTTGGGACTTATGAACTGACATTACAAGTCACATGATATGAAAATCCCATAATAAGAATTTTGAAAACATGACCAACATGACATTGCAACAAAATGACGACTTGACCTATAGTTATACTAGTAATAATTACATAGTAAACATATAAGTAAGCATGTGTTAATCTGGTTTATAAAAAACAAGTATGTGCTAAACAATTATGTATCACATTATTATGTGTCATTCAAATATGTGCCAATTATGTGTCATATAAATATGCGCCAAAATATTATGTGATGGAAAAGTATGTGCATGAAATTCTATTGCATATATAAATAGATAAGTAAAGTGCTAAAACATGATATCATAAATGTCTTAATCTTGATAATAACAAAGTAAGTCTTGTATTTTTGAAAAATTTCAATGTTTTTTTGTTTTTATTGAATATTTTAATGTTTTTGTATTTTCTTGAATATTTGAAGTACGAATAAATATGACTATATCAAGGACCTTGGGCCGTATATTTTATAAAATATAAGAATGGGGATAGGTTCCTCGATAATAATGATTCCCTCAACAATCACATTTTTTTTTAATTATTGGGAAATAGTTTTTTGAAAGGGACTATACCCTTGAGAACAAAAGAGGGCCTAGAAGCCAGAATAGGAAAGATAACCAAAACAAAAAGGATCAAAATCTAGATGGGACAAAGAAGCCCAAAGTAGCCAAAGAGCAGCTACCACTACAAAATCAAAACGGAGCAAAAACTACAGAAAAGCAGTAAAACGACAACAAAAAAACAACAATAATTACACATAAGTGCAGCAAAAGCACCCCCAATTACTTCTTGGAGGCTTTGTCGATGCTGGATTTGATAGTCTGCCAAGATTTGAACATCCCCAAGGTCGTCATGTGGGCAGAGTCAGTAACATCCAGCTGAGCAATGGTCCTTTTGCTTTCCTTATCAGTGCCCCAAAGGGTAGCCGGAACCCCGCTGAGATTGGAGACACTTCGGACATGCTGCTCAATGAACTCCTCAATAGTAGTAAAAATGGCCATGTTATAATCATGACGAGTCTTGGCCTTCCCTAAACGGGAGTCTAAGGATTTCAGCTTCTTGTAAATATCTTCAAGCTGGCTATTATCCATAGCCACCTCCTCCTCCTTCTTCCTGTTACCTTTTTGTTTTGCCATGTTTTTAACCTCTTCCCTCAACAGCTTCATATCAGCTTCTAAGGCCTCTAGCCTTTTTGTGGAGCTCTCCATATGTGCTTCCTAAGAACTAGCACTGTTAATATAAAGGAGGTTATGGGCAGTTTCAATCTCCTGAGGACCCTTCCCCACAGCAGGGGTATCAAGATTCAGTCTTCTAGAGGACCTGGTAACCAGTCTGGCCGAAGTGGAAGTAAAGGGGATGGGGGCAGAGGTGGGGGGAATGGGAGATGGAGCCAGGAAGGTCGGGAGAGGGGTGACAGCAGCAGTGGTGGGGATAGAATGTGGAGAGATGGGGCTGGCGGCCGCAGAAACGAGCAGAGGGGGAACAGAGCTAGGGGAGGAAGGAAGGCCAGGAGACCAAAGAAGACATAATTTATGCAGCAAGAAAATTAGCCCCTAGTGCAAAGGAACAACACGAGCATGCTTTTGAAACTCCAAAATGGAGCGCTCAAGAGAGCTAAGTAGATAACGGGGGAAACATACCGTGTGATTCCTACGGAAGTGATTGAGGAAGACAAGATGTTTAGCAGGAACAGTGACGAACCTCCCTTCCAAAGAAATGAAACGCACCATCATTCGAGTAACCTCATCATAGGGCGAGGGGATCGAATTGACAAGCAGGCCCGCTGTGACAAAGATCAGCTTCTCTGTTCCTTCAACAAATCTCCTCTCCTCAGCTTCTCTTTCAACCCTTTTATTAAAAAACGGTATCCGTCCATGCCAAGGCCAGTTGCTTCAGCTATCAGCTCCTCATTGATCGCAATCTTGTACCCCCCATACTCAACAGTGTGATCCTTCCAATCTTTTGCAAAATGCACTAAAATACTTTGATCATGGCCCTAAACCTTCTCCATAAAGCTGGTGATGCCTCCCTGGCTTAGAATATTCCAAAGCTCCACATTATCCCTCCAATCCGGATCCGCATTGGGCTCGATCTGGCAAGGAGGGCCCCCCATTGTCACCATGCTTAACTGTTTACAAAAAATATTAGAAACCTTAAGAGTGCTAATACCAGTCTGCCTTTTGCTATTATTTTTCGCGTAGTGAAAATGCTAATGAGAATAGCCGTTTCTTTTCCCACAAATAGCCGCGTGACTGCTGATTTGAACCTGTGGAAGTTCGCATGTGGGAACTACGACCCTTTTTTTAGCCTACTCCCTATCATCATTAACATTATTTCTGTCTTGGGGATCCATAGAGACTTGTAGCCAGATTGTATAGAGCACAATGTTGCCCGCATGTGCGACTTTCCTTTCAATATAAATCCACTTGAAATTTCCATCATTCTTCATACAAACTTGATTGTTCGACAAGAATTGTATAAAATTAGTTTTAAAGTCAGCACGTGTGGGAGCTTTATTAGTATTAATCCACTCCCAATGATCATATCCCAAATCTTGAATTTGCATGTTTATAGATATCCGCTTGAATGCTACTTTGAAGCTGTTTAGGAATGCTATTATTATCCCAAACAATGTGGTTAACATTAATGCCATAATTTGCCAATGCATCTGCCAGCTTGTTACCCTCTCGGTAAGTATGTATGATCCGGATGTTAGTGAATGTTTGGCAGATACTTATGGACTCTGAGATAAAATCCTTGATGTTCCAACTTGGAGGTGAGCACTGATTAAGGTGATTAATGATATTTAGGGAGTCCCCTTCAAGAATGAGGTTTTGGATATTATGATTTTGGGCAATTCTCAGGCCCCATAAAGCAGATAATGCTTCGGCAAAATGATTGGTTTGAATTCCCATTTTTCCAGCATACGCAGCAATTAGATTACCTATATGATCCCGGATCACTCCTCCCCCTGCCACAGTCCCAGGGTTACCCTTAGAGGCCCCATCAAAGTTCAAAAATCACATTGAACACCTATAATGTGTTGCATTGTTGGGTTATGCGTAGGTGTCAATTTAAGATTAAGTGTCATAAGAACAAGTACTAATGAGTAAATTACTATAGTTAAAGAAATAATTATGTGAGAAAGGATATATGTATAATTAATCTATATATTTCATAGGTCCATATTATGATCTCATCAATGGGATAATCACATATATGTACTTTATCAATTGGTGCAAAGTGCATCCTATGTGGTGTGAATTAATAAGAATAGATGAATCATCATCCAAGTTAGAGAAGTGGTTTTTTTTATTATAGTATCCTAAAGTATCCATGTTGATTTAAATAAATTTAAATCTTATATAAGAGGATTGAGATCAAATTAATATTACAGTAATAAGCAAAATCCAACATGAAAAGTACAAACAAGTGCACAAGATAGGAGATATGAGTGGCTTAGCTTGTATTTGAAGATTTGGGATGATCCTAGACTAGGAACTGGGTGGAACATGCGTGTTTTTGGTTGTGCATGCTCCGTCTAAAAATGTGCTCTCAAAGAGAAATGAACATTATCGTAAAAAATAAGACAACATCATCCAGGAATTACTATTTGAACCTGGTGGTAGTGTCCTCGTAATGAGTGCGAAAGTGGTTCTTTCGGGATTTTTCAATTTCACCTTCACTTCACTTTTTGAAGCTCTGAATTTTCTTTAAATTTTCTCTATCACACTTATACCTAAAAAAAAAACCCTGAATATCTACACAAATCACAAGAAAACATTATATGAAACAAATAATAAATATGCTTGAGTCATAATGACCTTGGTGGTCACCCCAATGTGATTTTCACTGATCGTTGCACTACATTTCAGACTCTATGTAGTTCTTGTCAGTGTGTGATTTGAATTATGTCCCTTGAAGTTGGGTTGCCCTTGGGCCATTCGCACCAAGATAGTGGGCTACAACTACTTTTTCCCCCAAGATGAATGTGTGAGATGGAATTCAGAAACATCCCTTCCTATGTAGTGAATAATGCAACACAAATGTTGTCTTTAAATGTTGTTCCTTTCCCAAGTAGTATATAATAAGTATTATCTCCCAATTTCCCATCCCCTAATAATGGTGAGTAATTCATGTTTATATATGATTCCCTTGTTTGAATTTCATCATTAACAATTAAAAATCTAACCCAAAGTGATAAAAATACACTTTAGAAAATATACCAAATGAAGTGGAAATTCAAAATAAAGAAAAGGAGGGAAAGGGAAAGAAGTGCTGAGAGGGGACAATAGTGTCTGGGGCACTCCTATCCCTAATGGGTGGTAGTTTCTGCAATGCTTAGAAGATATAATGGTCAATACAAATTTGGGTCACATGTCGTATAGTGTCCAAAAGTAAAGTGATCATTCCAGAAAAGTAAAGAATACGAGTGTGGGAAAGATAAAAGTAATGAAAGAGTAAAATAAGTGTTGTTAATGTATAATATTCTTACTTAGGAATCATGCATATAACAACATGCCTAGAGGTGTTGATGTAAGAATAAAGTGCGTGATTTCATGACTGAATTTTCCCCCAATTTATGCTGGAGAAATAATATTCAGTAACATAAAGTAGATAAGAAGAGCGTACCTTGTGGAGAGCTAAAGGGAGTTATAATCGATAGTGTGCCGAATGAGAAATACGCTTGATACTGTGCCTAATGGAGATTGAGAAATGTGTATCATGAAATCTAGAAGAGGATAAGGATTCTAGGGTGACCTTGTGTGTGTAGTAGAAGTGATGTATGCATGTGTTCCTTAGATATTGATTTTTTCAGAGTGTTTTCAAGTGCTTGAGATTGTTCCTTGTTCCATTTTATGTGTTGCCATTTCTGTTAGAGTAAGGGTGGACATGAAAAAGAAAATAAGTGTATTCAATGCTAATGATACATGAAATTGAACTTTAACTTAGTACATGAAAAATAGAAATGCGTATTGAAAAATAAGTGAATCAAGGGTAGAATACACCTGTGTGCTATGAGAGAAGGGATATAATTGCTCCTATATGTTTTCTGCCTTGGATATGGTTAGAATAGTACTAAGGATTTGGGTGTTTTGTCTCCAAAATTCAGATTTGAGAGTCCTGCCACTAACTTCATATTTGAGCGTCATGTCACTGAAATTCAAATTTGAGTGTCTTGTCATTAAACTTTAGATTTGGGCATCCTACCGCCAAGGGAAGAGTATTTGGAGATTAGTCAACTTTGATCTCCAACCCTTAACACTTCCCCATGGATAAATGTCACTGTATATGGTCGCAACCCCAATAGAAATTGGTCATCAAGCCATATGAAGTAATTAGTTTTATTGTGCATAGTGTGTAACATGTCACTAATTTTGTTCCTATTGATCTTGATAGTAACTTGTAACTATTGGTCGAAGAAATGGCTAAGTGTTAGCCAAGAACAAGGATCACACGCTGAAGGGTGCATATAAGTGGAAAGGAGTTATGTAGAGAGTTTATAAGGGACGCGCGCAAGAGTAAAGCTATCATAATTCAATACACGAAAGCATGTGTGTGAGGAAAGGGAGCAGGAGAATAACAGTGCGTGGAGGTGCACACAACATGGTGGAACAAGTCAATGTGCAAAGGATTTTGCATATGTATGTAGGATAATCAGGACATAGCCGATTTTGGAGCATTGTATAAAAATAGGAATGAAAGCATATGGCATGGCACATAAGCAAGGGATATAAATAGGACAAGACACATGCAGACGAGGACAAAGACGACGCATGAAGACAACCTATTTAGAGGAGCTAAAGCATGTTAAATAAATCTATGTATAGCTTGATCTCTAGTTAAGGCAAGTTGTAAAAAACATGCAGGTTAATAATATCACTCCTATTATTAGGAAAGCACATGTAAGCGGTGAAGGGAAAGTCCTCACTGTGTATAAATAGATGACACACTCTTGTATTTAGGACTACTGATGAGGGGAGATTAGATTTCAGATAAGATAGAGGAGTGTATGTGTAAGAGAGCTATTCTGAATATGTACATGGTCTAGCGCATGTTTGTCAATAGTTTATAATGTAATCAACTTATTTGTGATGTAATAAAGTATGTTTTGCAATGGATATCTGTGTTTGGGTAGCAAGGATAACTAGATCTGTGTATGGTGTTATGGGAATACAAATATTGTTGATCATTATGTATGTTGAATGAATTCCTTATTATATATGTTGCCAAATTGTTATGATACAATATATCTTCTTGCATGTATGGTTATGATGAATATGCATGTCTAACATATTGATAAGTAAACAAAAGAGGGACCTAGTAGCTACGCATACTTCAGGTGAGCGTTCATACCTTATCTGAATGAAGTGCTAGTGCACCTAGCTAGGCATTGGTTAACAATAAGACTACATTTTGGTTATATTTCCGGGACCTCTTTTCAATCTATTTATCAAGATGTTGCATGCGCATGTAATTCTGATTGTCTTTGGAGAATATTGAGATCTGGATACATGACAGCTAGGACATGTTTTCTCAGAGATATAGCTTTGGACCTTACTTTAGTGTACACAAGTGAGTTGAATATAATCTCTATGATTCTTTGTATGAGATGTTATTCATCTTCTTTCTAGTAGAAGTGCACTAGTGGTTGGCAACTTACGTGGATAACAGAGGTGTCCAGATAGGAAGGGTGAAAGTGTGGGGCCATAACGACTATCAAACACTCTCTTATTTAGAAACATCGTGGAATATATTTATAGATCGCTTATGGGAAGGTGTGTTGTGTAGTTATACATTAAAGTACGTGATCTAAACATACTCGTGCCCAGAGGAAGCATAGTTCTAGTTTTTACGTGAAACAAGAGGATCCTATTTGAGTGTGAAACCTTTAGTTATCAAGATCTTGATGATTGAGCTTGGGATGGAAATCCTACCAATGACAGGATAAAATCCCACCATGTGCAGGGGTAGCAAACATGCGTGGGAAGGATGACATTGGCTCAAATAGAAGAAAGATGGATAAGATATAACAATGCATAAGAGAGGTCAATTGCAGAGGCATTGAGACTGAGGGGAATGATGACTAGAGGTAGTGATGAGAACCCTGCAAAAGGAGAGGGACCACAAGATCATGTATTTCAGGTATTAGGGAAGCGCAGTAGAGAGACCCCTTCGAAATCTTATGAGAGTGAGTTTGAGGAGAGTATAAGAACCATGAGCATGCATCTGACCCAACCTAGCTACCTAGCCCTTACACAAGATGCTTTGAATTTAGAAGTTGTAGAATATCATCATAATATATGTGATAAAAAGGAAATCAAGTATCACCATGCAAGGTAGGAGATATAGGAAGGCACGTATTGGTATCAACTCAAGAGACACATCAGATTAAGGATGCACATATAGTAGAGCAACAGGTGCCCATGTTTAGACAGGGGACCCATTTGGTAATCACATCATCAAGACAAAGAAGTGGCATGCTACCCGTTGGAAGTAGTACTATTGGTAGAGCTATAGGACATATGGTTGGTGTACAGTTTAGAACTACCAAAGGAACACAAGGAAGTTATTCAACAGGTCCCCTAGTTGTGGTGGGAGGCTGAGGAGGTTCAGGTTAGCCACCATGTGGCGGGAATCCTAGTGGAGGTTAAGGATCTGGAGCTGGCCCTACTCTAGGACAAAGGCCACAATAGTCAACACAATAACCCCAAGAACCACAACAACACACCCCTCATGTTTTCTTTGAAATGTCTCTTCATTTTCTAGACTACATAGGTGTGGAAGATGCAACACAACATGTGCATAAATGTGAATTATTATGGAGAACAAAGGTAATAATAGCTCTAGATTAGAATGCAAGTCAATTTTCCAAAACACTTCAAGGGCGTGTGCATAGTTGGTATAGAAAGTATGATCCACAGACTGTAGTTGATTATGATGCATTGTGCACTACCTTCTTGGTTGAGTTTCATATCCCTGAGTTTGAGTAGAATATTATTAACATGTTGAAGGATATTAAGCAAGGTTTGTCTTAGAGTGTTAGAGAATATGATGCACATTTTAAGACCTTGGTTTCCAAGTTTTCCTATGATATCCATCAGATCCAACATGCATAGTGGTTTTTAGGAGGCATGTTGACACCCTTTCAGAGAGTGCTTTCACATAAGACATTTGTTGATCCACACGAAGCCTTAGAAGAAACATTGTGCATGGAAGCAATTAGAATTATCGGCACATGGGTTAGTCGCTTCCTTAAAGCCCTGATTGAAGCAATGGATACTCAGTTGGAAATTTTTTCTTGCAATTTAATATATAAGACATGTAGTGGATTATGGTGCATAGATTGTGAGGTAGAGGGACATACAAAGGATAGCTTCCCACATAGGAATGTGCACGCGTTGTTGACATACTGCAAGATTTTCCATAAGAATCATGATGTCTATAACTGTCCACTTTTACAGCGCGCAACACAAAAGAATGTCTCCATGTATTACAATATTTGTGATGTGTATACCCATGACACAACTGAATGCCATTTGATTGATCATATCCATGAGAAATGTGAAATAGGCTTACACCAGACCACTATGGAAAGCAACTTGTAGGCACAAGAAGGATAGATTAGTGAGACTCTTAATAATGACAATGGAGGTTTCATAGGTAGATCCCAGAGTAGAGAACTTGATAGCCATGAAGGTTCGTGCAAGGGAAATGTTATACTTGTGGATAACCTAATCAGTATCAATGTGAGTGTTCATAGAATCAAGTTTGTGAGTATTGTGGAAAGGTGCACAAGGTTGAAGATTTTACATATCTGTATGCTCGTGTGTGTAAGAATAATAAGAATGAAAAAATGTACGACTATGATTAAGGTGGAGTGTGTAAAACATGAGCAATGGGTACCTAAGAAGCATATTAAGCCCAAACTTCAACTTATGTTAGTCACCACACATATAGAAGTAACATGCACATGTGAACAAGGGAACATGATACTTCTCATCAGAAGGGAAGAGGTGGTACATGAAAAGTATCCAGACATATCCCAACAGAATGCGGTTTATCAGGAGATCATGGGTATCATTAGGGAGCTACAGGGAGAGATTAATTGTTTGAAAGAGCAAGTGCATGCAAGGGAATGTGCGAGAGGTGCTGAAATCCCTTAGAATGATGTTGATTATCTTAAGGAATTATGAAGAATGTTGAGGAATGAGAATATCATCCATTTTTTGGGAGATTGATTGCGAGACACGGTACCATACATAAACATGGAAAGAGAGCACCAAATTCTTCATGCAAATTTACCCCCAAAAAACCATGAGTATGATAAGGAGATCATGTTGGATGTAGTAATAAATGGTTGGCTGGTGATTTATATTTGCATTGATATAGGCACGAAGGTTAATGTTCTCACCTTGGATGCTTGGAACCAAATGGGAAGGCCGCCATTGCATTCATCTTCAAATGATTTCAAATGGATAACAAGATAAGAACCATACCCATTGGAGTATTAAAGGATGATTATATCATTATATAGGGAGCCAAATTCACAGGTGAATTTGAAGTAATTGAGCTTGCGGAAGCATATAATTTCCATCTCTTTTAGGTCATCCATGGTGTTATGCGGATAACACAAACTTGCACTTCAACAAGAGGTATATCAGTTTCGAGAACAAGGATGAGCACATTGCAATACCCTTGGGTGATGTGAAGGTTGTTCCTTATATGGATCCTGTCAATGAGGATTATCTTAACAGAATCTATGTGCATATGGTGCATGACTCTGAGAACATGGAGCCATCAAAAGAAGACATGATCCATTAGGAGGACACACAGTCTATCGGTGATACTACTAGTATGGCTTGTGACAATTAGGCCCATGGCACATAAAAAATGGTCAGTCGCAAGATGCGTAGATGAGTCACCAAGATGATAAGGCCACGATGCGTGAGGTGGTTGGGTAAAACTAGCATGCCGAAGTATACTGGAGAGGATAATTCCAAGACATTCTTGCACACAATGGAATAATAGTGGAAAAATGAAGGTGATAGGATAAACATGATAGTGTATACCTTGCATGGTATAACAGTGCATTGGTGGGATACACACAGAGATAGTTTACTTAGTTAGTGTGAGATCGGGGTAGCATTCTTGACAAGGTTTGCAAGGAATAACCTTCCTTCAGTAGTGTAGGAGTATGATGGAAAGAATCCCCCGCTGGTACATGTTCACAATTGTGAAATGAGTTAGATGCAAGGGCAAGATGTTTTTCCATGGTCAATATGGGTACATAATTTTCACTCTACTTTGCGTGGATGCGCGCATGCCTGGTATGTACATGTTAAGTTAAAGCAAGAGACAACATGTTGGTGTGACCTGACTAAAGGTCTTGTTCATATGTTTGATTATTTTTCTACTAAGTCTCTAGTTCATGATGCCTTGCAGATTATGAGGTACCTCATGTTAAGGGATAGTGTGAAGGTTGAGGAGCTAATGGTTGAGCTGTTTGGTGATACCGATACTGAGGTATGTGAGGATCTAGTAGAAACTAAAGAAATACAGTTGGCATGCGCTTGTAAAGAAAAAGAGAAGGGAAATCTTTTTTACCCTGTTGATAATGAGGAAGTAGAAGATCTAGATATAAATCACACACAAGGTGTGCACAAGGTGTTTGACTCCATAGATGAGAAGGTGCACGCATACCATGTGCCTTTAAAGACTAAGAAGGTAAACATTGGGACTGAAGATGTGCCCAAGGAGGTGATAATTGGTGATTACTGATTTAAACTTGAAGTTGCGGAGATTATTCGGTTGTTATGTGACTTTCAAGATCTATTTCCTAGGGGATATCATGAGTTAAAAGGCTTGTACCCATCACTAAGTGAAATGAAAATCAAACTTAAGTAGGGCATGAACCGGTTCAAAAGAGGCCTTACCGAATGAATCCCAACCTACGCATGAAGGTAAAAGAGGAAATTGATAAAATGATTTTGCCAGGAATCATTGATATTATTGAAGAATCTAAGTGGATAAGCCCCATGAAGATTAACATTAAGAAGGACGTTTAGATAAGGATTTGTGTTAAATACATAGTTCTAAATGCTTCATGTGTCATATATCCTTTTCGTATGCCAATCACTAAAGAGAAATTCGAAGGTGTTGCAAGGCGCAAAATCTATTCTTTTACAAATGGATTTTTAGGGTACCATTAGGTATGGATTATGCGTGAAGACCAGGAAAAGACAACTTTTGCAACTAATTTGGGAATATTTGCATACACCATTATGCCCTTTAGATTGAAGAACACGCCAATAATGTTCTCATGTATCATTTTCCAGGCATTCTAGGGTTCCATTCACAAGTTTTTACAGGTATACTTGGATGACTGGACAATGTATGGGCTGGTGAAATATCATTATGATAACCTAAGATTGATGTTTGAAATATGCAAACAACCTAACATCTCTTTGAACTTCAAGAAGTGCATTTTTTCAACTTCTTTTGGTACTTGGGCATATCATTTGCAAAGAAGGATTGTTGGTAGATCTAGCTAAGATTGCAGTTATTTTGGGGCTGGAAGAGCCAACAAATCAAACTAAAGTACATGGTTTCCTTGGGCACATTAGCTATTACAGGAAGTTTATTAAGGGGTATGCCAAGATTTTTGTGCCCCTTGAAGAGTTTTTGAAATCTAAAGGAATTTTTAATTAGGGCGACACACAGTAACATGATTTTGAGACCTTGAAGGAGAAACTAACCACCATGCTTATCCTATGCCTCTCTTCTTGGAATAATCCTTTTCATGTACATGTGTATGCCTCTTGCATGGCCATTGGAACATTCTTAGCTCAGCCAGGAGAAGGTAATGTTGATCATCCCATATGTTTTATGAGCAGGAAGCTGACGTCAAATGAGAAAATTTATAAAACTATGGAACATGAGGCCTTATCAATGATTTATGTGCTTCATAAGTTCATGCAGTACTTACTGGCCAAACAATTTATATTTTATATAAATCATATGGAATTGAATTACTTGGTCAATAAGTTTTTTTACAAGGGTGCATCTGTTGTTGGATCCTTCTTTTCCAGGATTTTTATTTCTCAGTCATAATGAAGTCTGGAAAGAGAAACTTGGGAGTAGATCATTCATCAAGGATTAATTTGGGAGATGACACGTAGAGCATAGAATATATTATGTTAGATACAAAATTGTTTAGATTGAACCACATGCCATCTGATTTAGAATATATTGGACTTTCACCAGAAGGAATGAAGACCTTGGAAAATAAGTAGCTTGTTATTCATACATCACCTTATTAGCTCATTGGAGGAGACTTGTAAAACATGGGATAAGACGAGGTCCTATATAGATGTGTGTTAGAGCATGAGTGTGAATATGTAATGGAGGAATCACATGGAGGAATAGCTTGAGGACAATATACAGGAGAAGCAATAGTGCACAAGATCTTGTTGGCATGTTTATGATGAGAAACACTAAAGGATTGCAACCATTTTTAGGGGATAGGTAGGCCAGGGAATAGGGATGAGATGCCACTACACCCTATAGAGAGTGCATGGCCATTTGAGAAGTGGGAAATTGAACTTATAGGCCCCATTGCACCACTTAGGTGCAGGAAAAACACACACTATATCATCACGTGCACCGATTAATTGACAAGGTGGGCAGAGGTTGTACCTACAAAATATTGCACTATAACAAAAACGACTAGATTCCTATGGGAGAATTGTGTAAGCAAGTATGGATGTCCATTGAGCCTTACAAGTGATAGATGAACTCATTTTCTTATTGATACAATAAGGATATTACTAGCAAAATTTATGGTGGCATGCTATAAGACTTCACCCTATCACCCATAAGCTAATGGCACTGTTGAGGCATTCAACATGATTTTTGGAAAATCTTTGACAAAGATATGTGATGTTGGAATGAAGGATTGTGATGGTAAGGTATCAACTGTGCTATGGGCTTATAGAAAAATTGAAAGAGTTTAAATAAAAACACACCCTTTCAGTTGGTGTTTGGTGCAAAAGGTAGTTTTAATGGTTGAGTTTATATTAACCTCCCTGTGTATTATGCATTGTTGTCATGCAAATGTGTAACAAGAAAATTCTCAATTTCTAAGCATGACAACCATACCCTATTTGAAAATTTTACTCAAAGGTCATTATGAGCTCCTCTTCCTATCACCCTAATCCCTGAGTTAGTCATATCCCTTTTCTCTCAAGTATTTTGAAGTGTCAGGTCAGTGTGTTCTTAGGTTATCTAGGGGTATCAGTCATTCCATGTTCTTCCCAAGCCTGATCCACAAGGACAAGCTTCTCAACAAGCTTGGGAAGGGATGTTCTCAAGACTTCACAAGGTCGATACACACCCCGCAGAATAGAACGGGGAGCCAAAACCCATAAAAAAGGAATACTGGAGATCCAAGAACATTTTTTAATCAGTTTTGGAAGGTTCTAGGAATTCTCACAAGTTTTGGAGCAGTTTCAACAACAGTGAGTCTTGGAGGCCTAAACAGTCCACAATGTAAAAACAACCCTTGAGCTCCGGGAAGCGATTCCGGGAGCTCTGAAGGTATTTAAGGGTCAAAAAAGATATCGGCAGAAAAGTAATTCAGATCTCTACAAGATAGTGGAATCAGATTCTTCACAACACTTAAGTGAATTGTGTTACCATCTAGTTTTTCTCATGTATAGGCTTGGAGCTAGAAAAAAATCCTGAATTTCAAGGGTTAAATGATGGAATCAAGATCTAAAAATCCCACCATTGGATTTAGAATGCCATTTTATGTCAATATAACATAAAATTTCATCAAAAAAATCCATCGGAAGCTTCAGATATGATCCCGATAAGACACTCCCCAAGGTAAATCTCCAGTAGTTAGCCATTTTTTGGGTCAAAAATCTAACCAATGGGAGAGTGGCGCATATTTTTGCACCAAGTGCAGAAAATATTTGGTGCAAGAGGTGTAATAAAATCTTCCCCTACCTCATTTGGGTGCTTGGACCCTCCAGATGACTAAGTTTTAGCTCCTACATGCAAAATAAGCCCTCAGGCTTCATTTCCCAGCCCCTGCTTCGACCAACCAGGCTTCGCCACGTGGCCCAATCAGCATAGGGCACAATTTTTTTCACTAAGTGCACCAAACCTTTGTGCAATAGGTGTAATAAAATGCACCCCCATCCTCTTAAACCCCTAGGTTAGTATGGGTCCCTGGTGG
This sequence comes from Taxus chinensis, assembly GCA_019776745.2. Taxonomy (NCBI): domain Eukaryota; kingdom Viridiplantae; phylum Streptophyta; class Pinopsida; order Cupressales; family Taxaceae; genus Taxus; species Taxus chinensis. Next base: position 101,484,882 of record CM034149.1, read on the forward strand.
ACCAAAAAAGTGTTGTTTTTAAGCTCTCCACTCAAGCTCAACTACCAATCACGCTCCGCCAAGTGGCCCAATAGGGTTAGGGCGCACTTTTTTACACCAAATGCACCAAACAATTGGTGCAAAAAAGTGCTAATCCTTCCTAATCTTCAAAATATGCAAAAATTCTAACTTTCGGGCTGCCACTAGCAATTTCCTTCACACACGCACATGTTTTCTCCAACTATCAGATTCTCCCTCCAATCCTCCATTTCTGATTCTACAAAACCTTCTACAACACCTCAAAAATATTCATCATCATATTTCCATCATTCATCAATGTGGCATCAAGAAAATCCAAGAGTTATGAGTAAAAACCATGATCATATGCTGCCAAAAACTCTCATGTGGAAAAACGAAGAATCACTCATAACTCACAAACCAGAGGTCAAATATTCATAAAACCTTGGGAAAATTCTCTTCTCCTAGATGCCTCCATGCTGAAAAAATAGAAATTACAAAGGTGTATCAGACCATTAATGGTAGTGAAATCAAATTTTGTGCCCTAGCTCCCTTTTCCTCACTTTGACGTTGATTTGATACGCGAGTAGAGTTGCAAATTTGTATAGAGCATCTAGAGAAAAAACCCATCACAGAGAAGTTGATTTTTCATCAATCAGAGGTGGGGAATAAAAACTTAAAATAATTTTGGTGACTCCATTAATGGTTTCCCTAGTAGCTCCATGCCCGAAGCTCTTACCAGGCTTAATTTTTCTTTTTTTATTTATGAACTTTCCGGTGAGCAAATCATGATGAAAATTGGAGCACGAGTTTGCGACGAAGAGCCGAATCCAAAAAAAAAATTCCCATTGCAAACCAAGGTTTTTTTTTCCACTTACTAAAATTATCATATTCTATGCTTCCCCACATGCTATAAATGGAAATTCCCCCGAAATTGCAAGTTCGATCACTCTGGACAATCAGAAAAGGTGTAAAATGGAAAGTAAGACAAAAAACAACTTTTTCCCAAAATAAGAGGTCCCCAAAAAGTGACATACTAAAAATAGAAATGTGCTAAAAATAGAAATATCTTAGGAATAGAGGAGGATGGAATATGGAAAAAGGTTCAGAAGGTGAAACTGGAGCAAAACAAGTGATATGTCCCAAAATAGCAAGGCATGGTGTCATATTCTAAAAATAGAAAGTTTTCATTTTGGGAGAAAAAAGTTGCAGCTGGCTTTATTTTCACTCACCTTACTACTTTTTAGACTCTCCTTCAGATAATGAGATGGTTTCATGGATCAAATGGAGGAATGATAACTTCATAGAGGTCCCGGAAGCATCATCCTGAGTGCAATGGTATATAGAGGTGAAACATGGCATCGCAAGGCACAATGTGTGAATTCATCTTCATCACTCAGGAAGCTGGGTGATTCAAAGTGAGTTGGTTATATCGAGTTCAACAAGTAAAATAGTTCATCAACCAAGTTTCAAGGAGGGACATTGTGGGCATTGTATGTGTTCATCCCGAGCTTACATTGGTAAATCTTAGAACAATGTTTCTGAACACTCATTTTGTGGTCCAGGGTGTTTGTGCATCATGCAGAGGTTGTAATCATCAGTGGAAAAATATTCATTGAAGGCGGAGGTATCTATACTCATGATTTTAGAGAATTCTTCCATTCTCCCCCCTCTTCTCTACCCCCTTTCTAATTCTTCATTGTGAGCAATCATGACGTCTATTTTATTCATTTAAATATGGCTTTAACAAACATTGTAATAAGTTTCCCTTGATTAATATAAAAGGTAACTTAATTTCATTCCTAAGAATGTCAAGAGTCACATGTTATGAGGACAAACAAAAATTCATGAGGGAGGTAGCCAAAGAGTCGTTTCTGATTCTATATAATGTAATGACACCCTCATTCTTAAGGGTTGTCAATTTTGTATACTCATGAGAGATCACTACTTGTGAAGAAACAAAGGAGATAGTTATTTCTTCTAGTTCCTTTCTCTATGTTCTTTTACTTCTAACTATGCACAATTTTTTCAAAGCATCAATGAAGAAAGAAGGAGTTTCATCCCCGTTTTTGATGAGGAGATTTTAGAAACTTTGAGTTCTTAATATTAACTCGTCTTGTTGCCACTTGTGAAATTATTTTCTTGTAAGTATATGTGTGTTGGAATTTTCTAGTTAATGGTTATAGGAATCTAATTTTCTACCAACAACGTTAATCCCCCTTTCTTTTTTTCACTTCTTTTCCCACTCTCCTAGAAAATTCCTCTCTTGCACAGGTATTCACAAGCTTTTTCCGCAAGGTCAGTGGAGTGCCCCTGTTGGATCCCTGGCTATTAGGCCACCAACGATTTTGATTTCATACACACATAATAAGTGGAGCTACACCACCCAAGTAGAGGGACCTGGAGTCCTAGAGAGGTTGCCAAGAAACCCACAAATTTGTCAACCTGAATTTTTTTATCGCCAACAGTTTTTTGCGCCCACAGTGAGGTAGACTTGGCAGCAATTTGTACCCAACATACGACCATAAAAAATCAAAAATCTTAAAATATAAAAATTGGAATTTGAAAATTCACCCGAGCCTTATGTCTTCAAACCATGGCTATTTCAGGTAATCCTCCTATTAAAAGACCCGAGTTACTATTCCATATCTAAGAAGACATTGCTTTAGATTTACGAGAGGCTATTTGGCATAAAAGACAAATTTTCACCCAATACTTCATTACCAAGAGAGTAATTGATCTTGAAGAAGAACGTTACACTGAACTTGAAAGACAAAGACATATTCAAAAATTGCAAAGAAGAGCATATATTTTCAAGCTAGCCAATAAAAGGTACACCCAACAACAAAGACAAGGAGGACAAACTAATCCTATCTTCGAAGAACTACAAAGAAGATGAGTTATTCAGATTTCCAAGGCCTCCCCTTCATTAAGAAAATATTTCCATCAGAAGTTCAAGAGTCATCAATCCATTGGACATTGAATTTCTAGAAATAAACGAGAACTTTGAAGATTTCACTAGCATAGAGACCGGAGAAAAAGCTAGAGAAAGATAAGCAAGAGCTAAAGCTGAGATAAGAGCCCAAATCGAAGAAATCTAAAGAGATTAAGCCGAATAAGACGTAAGAGTAACAATTGAAGTTGTGTCCTTGGAAAGGTTGGAATCCATAATTAGAAACGTGATGGCGGATTGTGAAGAACGTAGGCCAAACGTACCATGGGGAGGAAACACCAGCCCACTTTCTCTTCCACAACCACTCCATGAGATACCAAAAGGTTCGAGAAAAAAATTCCCAAAATTTAGAGGAGATGGTTCCTAACTCCCCGAGGAACATGTAATAGTATTCATCATCGCTTGCAGTGTACTAGGCGTAGAACATGAGGATATTTCTTTCTGACTCTTTATGGAATCACTACAGGAGAACGTTGTTGAATGGTTCTATATGATACCCCCAAGGTCTATTACTTGTTGGGAAGACATAAGAAGTAGATTTGAGCATAGGTTCAGAACCATGGAGGACTGCTAGGACCTCTTGGTTGAGTTGGTGCAAATAAAGAAAGAAGATTCTGAATCAATGAGAGATTTAATTGCAAAATATAACAGGATAATCAAAAGGATCCTTGAAGATGTTGTGCCCCCTAACAACAATCTGAAAAGATTCTTCATCAGTGCCTTTCCACTAGAAGTTGACTTCTTCCTCAGAAGAGCCCAACCCAAGGATTTGAAAGAAGCATAGGACTATGCGATCGAGACTGATGATGATTTGATCTTATCCAGAAATGTGAAGGGGCCTAATGGAAAACAGAAAGGCTAGATCTCAAATTCATCTCTCACGGACCCCGTGATTCAGAAGATGGACAATGACGTGGATGCCATGAAGAAACAACTATCTCAAATCACCACACGGAATGCTCCAAGGGAGCCAAACCCTCCAAACCGGCCAAGAATCACCCCGCCTCCCTATAGGATTACTCTCGAAGCACCACCGATTAGTGCCACATGTGACACTAATGAACTAGAAGAAGAATGTGATGATGGAGACTACCTTGAGGTCAAATAAGTTAATGGCGAGACTCAAAATGGACTTATTGAGTATGTTGAAGGAGACGAGGATGATGATGATGAGGAAGCTCCAAGATTCTCATGTGCAGTGTTCATGCAAGCTCAATCAAAGAAAGCAGCTTCATCTTCAACACCCACAACAAAGAAGAAGAAAGAAGATCATCCCATTGAAATTCCACAAATTAATATCATCAATAAAGGGTCTTCGCTGCCACCATCAATGGACTTAGCCAAGGAGAAACTAGACCAACTGGAAAGCATGAATCTATTTACCAAGCCAAATAAGTCCTCTAGCCTCCAATTAAAAAGCTATTTCTAAAAATAATCCTTTATCAAATGCTACCCAGGAAAAACCAACTAAGGCTCAAGTAAAACCAACTTCTCCCTCTCCTTCTAAACCCGCTACCGCACCCATCAAAGGAACTCAAGCTCCTAAGGGAGTGACATCCCCACAATACAAAGCAACTACAATTCCTGGAACATCGTCTATGCTCCTCACATCTCCATTTGACTATGTTGAACATGTAAATAGAACTAAATTCCAAATCACAGAGATGGGGTATTTGCAAACGCACCCTTCCTAGTTTGAGAGGTTTGTTAATGTATTCAATGGAAAGTTAAAAAGCTATGGAAATGAGATTAGAGAACCTCAAAGCTTTAACTAACTCAACTATGCACCATAAAATTAGAGCTAAACAAGAAACTATCTATTTACATGCATATATAAATTTGAAACAAACATTCAAACCCTAACATATCTAAATATCTCTCTACTCCATGAAATCTTAATGAAAGTGAACCTAGTTAGATTCTAAGCAATCAAATTGTGTGTTGTTTACTCCCAAACATAGTGAAGAGATCTCTCCAAGTTAGCTACATGGCCAAGCTTTAGATCTTCCCTTACTAACTATATTTGGAGTGGATGGATGTAAGATGGAGGAGCTCTTAACAATGGAGTATGGCCAAGATCCAAATGTTCTATAGCTTAAAGCTATCACAAATGATTTATAATGCCAAGATCTCCAAATATGAGAGAGAAGGACCATTTGAAAGGAAAGCCTTAGGCTTGTATTTATAGTTTCTGGTTTGGAAGAGTTTGGAATTTGGGTGCATGTGGGACTAAAGCTCAAAAATAACTTTTAGATTAGATTAGGATAAACATGCTTTAGGCTTAGTTAAGCTTGGATTAGGCTAGTTAACTAGGGTTTAGGATAGTTAAGTGTGATTAACAACTGATTAGAGAGTCATTGAGAGTTGGGAGGGGTTTGGTTAATCAATCGTGACTGATAGATAGCCTATGAAGCCAATAGAAGTGATCTAGAGAGAACTAGGGAGGTTCTGAATGGTCAAAAGGAGGAATGTTTAGCTAATAAGAGAGATATTAGCCCAATTAGCTGATTATAGGAGGAATACGACTGAAAGAGTGTCGTGAATGGGCATCTGATAATGGAGTGAAGAATAGGGAATTAACAAAGTGTCGTTAATCAGTTGAATTAGAGGAAATGCTAAGTGTAAGCATATTTTAGGTGTCTACATTTTCCCCTCTTTGAGGTGGCGTAAGTGACGTCACTTCAAAGAAAGTAGACAAGCATAAAAAAGTATAAAATTTTGAAGGGATAGAAGAAAAAAAGAATGAAGGATGCCCCCTCGATTGTCGATGGGGAGATAGAAGAACTCGATTGATGATCGAATAGATGACAAAAGAAAGAATAGTGTGAAGAAGAAGAAAAGGGATATACAAGAGGAGAAGGAGGAAGGGGGAATGAGCCAACATCCATCCACTGCCTTTTAAACAACTTTATTTTCATCATATTGCTAGTGATCTTCATCATCGGTCCTTATTTAAAAAGAATGAACAAAAGTGTAGTATGACATGAAAAGCCATATATGAATAAATTTCCATTGCTAAAAACACCAACCCCATGCAACATACAAAATGCAATGCAATACAAGAAAGTAAAAGATGCCTAACTCCATGCAACAAACATAAAGCAATGCAATACGAGAAAGTAAACAAGCTAAACTAACAGAGAAACATAATGTAATGTTTTTGTTATCGATTTTCAGTTCCGATTTTTGTGAATTAACGACAAGGGTTGATGATGGTGCCCCAAGCAAGGATGCATGCGAGGGGAATAACAGAGGACACTTGGGTCCAATTATAAATCAATGTGCACTACAAAATAGTACCAGGAAATTCGTTGTGCCTCAGAGTACAGACGAAGTAAGTGGCCTAGCTTTTGTTGATGGAGGTAGATCAAGATGATCCGTGAGTCACGCACATGAACAGGTGAGAACCAAAGAGTGACGTTTTGTAGGATGATTTATATTGTTTTTGATGTTTCTTGAAACATATTTGAATTTTTTTGGATGATTTTTCTAACATATTTGAATGTTTTCTGAAACTATGTATAGGAACACAAAGAAGCGTGGATGCCCCTAGTAATAGATGGGATGTACAAGGCCAGAATGCCACGCACATGCACAATAAATTGAAGATGTGAAAATTCCCTAGCAGTAGGTGGGTGTATTCAAAGGCAAACTCTTCACGGGTAGAAGTGGGAGCCAAGGCCATTATGGATAGGTTCAACATGTGATGATGAACATAAACCAATGAAGTGTCAGGAAGAAGTAAGGATTCCCACAGCGTAAGTTGGCCTAAAATCACATGATATAAAGGAAGGAGGAGATTGCTTTTGTCAAAGGGGATAAAGGTGTCTGCAAACATGGAAAAAGGAATCTTATACACATGGATGTTCTGAATGAAGTAGAAGAACGATGTGAATGATATGAATGTAGCTTAGAATCCTCGCGATGAAGAAGTGATTAGCCAAAGGCACAAATCGTGAGATGAGATAAGGACTAAGAAAAGAGTCTAAACAAGGTCCAAAAAAAGACACTTGGTAACATACTAATCTTGTTCACTCATAGAGATCCAGTGTGTGCACGTGGAATTTAATTACCTCTTGAAGGGAAGATTTAATAGACAACAAGTGAAGACACCCTAGCCAATGTGTAGGAATGATTTATTTTGATAGGTGATAGGTGATTTGTGAATGAATGGTGGAAGGATAGTGGTACATTTCTCCACTGCCAGCCAGGCATCCATAGCCCCGGTGGAGATGTATTTGATTCTAATCACAACATTTCTCTACTACCAGTCAGGCGTCCATAGCCCGATAGAGATTATTGGAAATACCCGAAGAGAGAGTTATATATCAATTTGCTTTTGCTTTTAGCTTTTAGCTTTTGATTTTTTGATTGATTTTGATTCTTTTGCTTTCTGAAAACTTATTTCAGCTCTCTTGTTTGACAAGGGGTTAAGAACCACATAGATGGCTTGATGGAAGGAGGTGGAAGTGATTGTGATGATGACATTGGCTAGTGTCAACAAATATGTCCAAAAGTTCTTCACAACAAGTTTATTAGATGTTGAATGTGATAGGATCTCTAAGAGGTCAGTCATTCTTTAATTTACCAAGGTGATGAAATACCAAGGTCAAACAGATACCATAGATATAAATGTCACAAAATGTGTGTGAATAGGCTAACCAAAATATCATTGAAGGGATGAAAATGGTAGGAAGACTTGCAGAAGAATAACAAGGAAGGGAAGAAAGAAACATCCATGTGTACACAATACCTGATTGCAATGTTTGATCTTTGTACCTTTGATTTTACTATGTTTTCTCAAATTTTTTTGTATTTTTGAATTTATTTGATTTTTAGATTTTTGATAGTTTTTGGAAAGGTGGGAACAACAGAGTCACTCTGCGTGGTAAGATCCAACAACAATTTTTACAACTTCCTTAATAAGGGAGACTAGGCATGTTTGTTTATCAAGAGTCATATTATCTCCGATCTCAATGATAAGGTGAGCTCATACTCAACAAATGACTATGATTTATCCTGAAACAAGGATTTTCATGTGGGAGCTTGAGTTCCCTATTCATAGGTTTCTGCACTTTGCACCATACTTGATGGTTGTGTTGGTGTGCGTTCTTAAATCACATTTGATTTTTAACCTTAATATCATTCGAGTTGTTGGGGGCTTTGGAGCTCTTGGAAGTTTTGACTTGAGCTTGATTAAGAAACCATTTGGGTTTCTTATAAGCTGATGCATGACTTGTCTGATCTCTTGAGAAGGAGAAGAAAGAGAATGTTTATGATTGATGATAGGAATGAAAGAAATGATAGTGGGCTTGCCTTGGTCATTGGTAGAGGGATGGAGAGGATACAGTTCCAAGAATTGAAGAGGATGGGCTACAAGGAGGTGAGCCACTAATAGAATATGACTAAGGGATACTAGGATATGCTCCTAAGATGGAAGAAGTTGGGCTATGAGGACATGGCCCAAGAATAGAAGAATATGATGAAGGGATGCTAGGGTGTGGCCCAAGTATAGATGAGGAGGGACTACCAGGAGGGGTCCCTTAGATAGAAGAGGATGAAGGGCTACTAGGATGTGACCCAAGAATAGAAGGTAATAGGCTACCAAGAGGTGACCCACAAGTAGAAAATGGAGAACTACCTGAGGGTGGCTCCAGGATAAAAGAAGACAATGGGATACTCCAGCGTGACCCAAGGTGAAATTTTGATCGAGGAATGATGATAGATAATGAATGAGTTGGTAATGAGAAGATAGGCCATGGATCAATGCTAGACCCTAACATCTCATCATTCTCAGAAGAAGGTGAAGATGGAATGCCAAAAGAAGTGTCAAGTTCCATGACCTTAGGCCCTTCCTCTACATTCTAATAAAAGGAATCAACTTCTTCCTCCCCATACGCAAGCATATCGAGTTCTAGAAAGAATCCTTATTTGCAATCCTCTAAAGGGATATCATCGTGTAGTCTAATTGTTCCTTCATTTTGAGATAAATCAATCAGTAGAGATTGTTGCCCTCTGACCATAGGAGGTTGACTAGAAGAAATGGACCCGATAAGAGGAAAATATTGATTGACAGAAGAAGATGAAGATGTTTGATGATGTAGACAAGGGGAAGGCCTAACCTTATCACCCCCATGAAGAGTTTTGATAGTGCTTTGAAAATATATCTTAGCATATGGATCCTTTTGTAATGGTTCGATGTGGTCACAGAAATTAATCTTTAGAAGATGGATGAGGAAATGGTACAATATAGTTAAAAGGGCTCAAGGGATGAAGAGGCATGTGAGTTGGACTGATAGTAGAAGATGACTCAAGATATGACGTAGGCTTAGTGGTGGGTGTCTCATGAATGGATGATTTGGATCCAGACCTAGATTGTTTTTCTAAAAGATGACCTAATGTGGGAGAGAAAATAGGATCACATAGCCATCCGTTAAGTTGTGACGTAGGAGTCGAATTGGATGATTTACTAGAGGGAATCCGAGTCGTGGAACTCTTTGATGGAGGAAGAGGTTGTCGAGATGACTGATAAAGGAGGTCTTACGAAGGAAGGGAGGATCATGACTCAAGAACTGAATTAGATGCTCAAACGACGGAACTTGGAGTCACACAAGTCTTCAAAGGAGGAAGACATCATTGATGTGATTTGGAATAAAGGTCCTGTGAAGAAAGGGAGGACCATGATTCAAGATTTGATCTAGGGGTATCTGAACAATAGTTGGGATCCAAATCTTCAGAAGAAGAGTGGGAATCCGAATGGTAGTTTGGATCTGAATCAGAAGAAGAGTGGGGGAACCTGAATAATAATTTGGATCAGAAGCATCCAAACCATACCACCAACTATGAGTTGAAGGTGGGGAACAAGGTACCCGAGTGGGCCCTCTAGTACAAATAACCAAATGAGGCTTAGTCGTAATGGGAATCTTTTGATTTGAATTCCTAAACCTAGGTTCCATATTTTTGTAAGTATGGGGAACCATGCGATAATCAATCATTGTTGGAATTATTTAGGTACAAATGTCTAGACCTAGATAGTGTGAGGGAAATCCTTCAATGGGAAGGAAGTGACATGTTGATTTGGGCAACAAAATGGCAGCCAACTAGTCATTGCGTAAGTATATAGATGCGTGTGTGATTTTCTGAAGAAGGTCTAAGAAAAATAGACATCATGACGACACAATCTCGATGAGATAAAAAATTATTGTCCTAGAAAACAACTTTTCTAGATGAATGATCACAAGTAACAATCATTTAAGTGTGAAATACAAATCCAATCAATAAGGAAATACTCCTTAAAAATGTGTGTGCAAAATGATAGTTCAATGCAAAGATGATCAACAAAATGTCAATATTTACGTCAAGCTCAAAATGAACAAGGTGTAAATATTAACAAAGGATAGAGGTGACTCCCAATCAAAGGATACCACAACGAGTTTAGCAATCAACAAGGCCTAAATGTAAAAGGGCAAGGATTACAAATATAAGCCACGTAACCACATCAATTGGACACATTAATCAAGCTTCGCGAAGAAGTAAGATATTAGTGTCAAAGTGGTATCAAAATGACTCAAACAAAGTAAGCGATGCCTTTCAATATTTGGGACAATGTTTGAAATCAAACTAAGTCAAAGTATAATAAGGATGTGATAAAATATGGGCAGAGTAATGCCACAAAACAGACACTTAGACTGTGTTTACAAGAAACACGATATAATATCTTAATTGTGTCGAGATAATGCAAACAAGGTAACACGTCAAAGGGAGATCAAATGATGAATCAATCATAACTATGATGATGATTTTGAAATCAAGATCAATTGGCCATCAAAGATATAAGGATGCATCCATGCACTTTAGATGTTTAACAACTTAACCGCAAACATGGATGAGCGTAAACGGACAAAAAAGTGGTGAACACTATCTATGACAACACTCCCGAAATATGCCTTCTCTTGTCCCAAATGGGCAATAGGAATGCAAATGTGTAGATCAAAAGATGAAAATAAACTAAGCGCCAATTGGGCAGAGTTTCACCTCATTCGAAGGTGAGAAAGAAACTAAGCTAAGTGGGACATCGTTTAATTTTGTGATGAAAGACACTTAGTTCTAACTAACATGGATTCTTTTCCTTGTTCGAGAAACAAGGTTCAAAATCCAAGTAATTTTTCATTTCATGATGGATTGACATGACACCAAACTAGCAAAGTGGGCTCTAAGATAGAATGGCCTCCCTAATACATTCTCTCAACTAGGTTTTAGAAGATTGTCTAATGTGAGTGCAATTTGATGTTTAGATTTTTGATAGTTTTTGGAAATTTGGGAACAACAGAGTCACTCTGCGTGGTAAAATCCAAGAATAATTTTTACGACTTCCTTAATAAGGAAGACTAGGTGTGTTTTCTTATCAAGCATAATTTTTTCTCCGATATCAATGATCGAGGTGATCTCATACTCAAAAAATGACTTTGATCTATCCTGAAACAAGGATTTTGTATGCTAGAGCTTGAGTTCCCTATCCAAAGGTTTATGCACTTTGCACCATACTTGATGGTTGCATTGGTGTGCATTATTAAATCATTATTGATTTTTAACCTTAAGATCATTTGATTTGTTAAGAGCTTTGGAGCTCTCAGAATTTTTGACCTGAGTTTGATTAAGAAAGTGTTTGGGTTTCTTATAAGGTGATGTGTGACTTGTCTGATCTCGAGAAGGAGAAGAAAGAGAACATTTATGATTGATGATAGGAATGAAATAAATGATAGTGGGCTTGCCCCAGTCATTGGTAGAGGGATGGAGGAGATACGGTCCAAGAAGCTACGAGGAGGTGAGCCATTAATAGAAGATTAAAAAGGGCTACCAGGATATGCTCCTACGATGGAAGAAATTGGGCTACGAGGACATGGCCCAAGAATATAAGGTAATAGGCTACCAAGAGGTGACCCACAGGTAGAAAATGGTGGACTACCTAGGGGTGGCTGCAAGATAGAAGAAGAGAATGGGTCATACTGTAAACATTCATGACACCCCAAAGCCTCATGTCACAAACCCTAGTACTAAAAGTCTTCTCCCTACCCCATCTACACCACCCTCACATAACATGTTAGAAATCACCACATCCAAAACCAACAAGGTAGAATGTTTCTACCTATCTCTCTTAGTCAAAGACTACCAAATTAATAATTGTATCATAGATTCTGGAGCCTCTGACAATGTGATACCCATGAAAGTCACAAATTCCTTAGGACTTATCCTGACATGTGCAAATGACTCTTGCTATTCAATGAAATCCAAAGAAGTACCATTGGTAGGCAGGATAAAGGATGCTCAAGTTGCTCTGGCTGACTTTCTAGAGAAGAAAGTGCTACTCATTAATTTGGTAGCTAACATTCCAGCTTCATTTGGCATGCTCCTAAGTAGAAGCCTCTGGAGGGATTTATAAAGTGAAATCAAAATGTATTGGTCCTCTACAGCCATACCTATGAAAGAGGAGATGAAGAAGTTACTACCAATGCGTAAGATGAAATACACAGTACACAAATCAAATGATCCAAGAGAGGACATTTTATTTCAAGTTAGCAGGATAGGAAACTATTTCCTCACATCCTAGAGAGATGAAGATTTTCCCTTCCTCACTGAGAAATAAATGGAGATGGAACCATCATTAGTCAAATCATTCTGGCATGAAAATAAGCTCATTAGGGGAGTAAGATATTCAATAAGAAGATTCATGTTGCATAATATATGATTTGATGCTTTCTGAAGACTCCACTAATGATGAGGAAATACAAGATATCAGATTTGAGGTAATCATGGATAATCCTCTTTTAAATTTTAATTTTTCAATCTATGAACACATGGAGATATGTGAAGAAATGCAAGAAAGCCACCCAACATCATTCAAAATGGTCATGAATGATTCGATCTCCTATTTTGGTTTTTCAAGTGATGTAAAAATGTTGAATGAAGAGATAGAGATAGTCGAGGAATCAAATTATCTTTCTGATTCAATCACGGATGAATATATGGAAGAGGCCAATTTATTTCCTAAAACCAAGGAGAAAAATGATGATTACGAGGATGATATGGATTTTGAGCTCGAAGGAGTGCAATCACCACAAAGCATGGACCTCTTCTCCTTGTCAGAAGGTGTCATGAATCAACCATGCCCGTACATGCATGAAAGTGAATCTTGGGAGATGAAAAACTTGGAAGAAATGAATGAGGTCACTTCATTTGAATCATGGGAGCATATGGATCATATTTTTCATCATCTCATGGAGGCACAATGTAGAGACTCTTTCAATAGAAATGAAAATGAATCTATGATGAATATGAAAAAACCATCCATGCAAGATATTTTAAAGGGTGCAAAAGAAACTGAAAATCCTTAGCTTAGCCTAGAACTCTTGAATCATGCTATGGAGATGCGAGATAGGTACAAATCAATTTGTTCTCCTTATTTTTTTTCACCAATGTTTGATGTGGAGATGGAGCAGTCAGGTAAGATGGATGACTTCCTCAATGATGAAAATGAAAGTGAAGGCATGTCTTTTTCTTCCACATCGCGCGAAGAAGTCAATGAATGAAAATAAGAAAAGTTATTGAATCCCCTTTGGTCTTCCCAAATTTTAAAGACAAAACCTCCGCCATGGTGGAAGATAGTTGGGAAAATGTTGAGCTGACTCATGTTGAGAAGAGTTGTTCACAACAAGAGTATTGGGAATGTGTTCAAAATCAGCTTGATCACATCACTTTGGAATGTTCTTCCAGTGTGGAACAAGAGTTCATATGGAAAAATGCACCCAGAGGTAAAGATAAGCTTTAGGTGGTTTCAGAAGAGGATTAAATGCAAGATATTTTAAAAGAAACAGAAGACACAGGAGATCCAAACCTAATTCTCAACCTCTTAAATCAATTCATGGCCCTGCAAGATGGATATGAGGTCATTTTTTATCCTCCACTCGACATTCAAAAACCTCGTATTAATATGAGTCAAAAAGTGAATTTGATGCTTTTTATGGAAAATATGTCTAGGAACATGAATGTGTGGATGAAAATATATTAGAAGATTTAAAAAACTTGAGCAAGAATCACCCTAGGATAATGATGAGATGCTCGATGAAAGGTCAGCATGATGTGGATGAACACGGAAGGAATATGACACTTTGAGACCAATTTTAAAGAGCGTGAAGGAAAGGGAATTTCTAGGCGAAGGCCTGAGCATCAAGAAGCTCACTTAGAATCACTCCTAAAAAGTACACAGACAATCATGAAAGCACATGGATTTCATAATCACTTGAGGAGGGGATATTACTTTCTTGATCCATTCAATGGCTTCATATAACATCATCATTCGGTGTTACCTATTCAAGAGTAACTCCTGAAAAGGAAATTTCTTCAGTGAAAGTGAGTTGTCCCTTGCATTGTATTATAGGTGAGTTAGGTTTGTTTCCCCTTTTTCCCTTTTGTGTGTGTTTTCCCCTTTGTTGTGTGGTGTGTTTCCCTTCACTCATGTGTTTGTGTGTTTGTTGTCCCTTTCTAGCTATCTCTTGCAAGTTGTGTGTGTTCTGCAAGGCCCAATGGATAAAGCATTGGTCAATGTTATGGGTTGTATTGAGATTATGGAGTTCTCAAGTGATGTCCTCACTGCAATCATTCCATAACATGTCCCCAAGCTAGATCTAGTTGTTTCCATGTGAATGTGCAACAGGAAAATTCTCAATTTCCAAGCATGAGAACCTACCCTATTTGAAAATTTTACTCAAAGGTCATTCTGAGCTCCTCTTATTATCACCCTAATCCCCAAGTCATTCTTATCCCTTCTCTCTTAAGTATTCTAAAGTGTTAGGTCACTATGTTCTTAGGTTATCTATGAGTATCTATTCATTCCATGTTCTTCCCAAGCCTGATCCACCAAGACAAGCTTCTCAATAAGCTTGGGAAGGGTTGTTCTCAAGACTTCTCAAGGTTGGTGCACACCCCTCAGAATAGAACGAGGATCCAAAACCCATAAAAAAGGCATAGCGGAGATCCAAGAAACATTTTCAATCAGTTTTGGAAGGTTCTGGGAAGTTTTGCAAGTTTTTGAGCAATTTCAACAACAATGAGTCTTGGAGGCCTAAGCAGTGCACAATGCAAAAATAACCCCTGAACTTCAAGAAGTGATTCCACAAGCTCAAGAGGGAGTTAAGGTTCAAACAAGCTATATTTGGAAATTTAATTCAGAGTTCTACAAGATTTTAGAATCATATTCTTCACAACACATAGGCGCACAGTGTCCCCATCTATTTTTAACATTCACAACCTTGGAGCCATAACAAAAATCTTGAATTTAAGGGTGAAAACGGTGGAATAAATCTCTAAAAATCCCACCATTGGATTTAGAAGACAATTTTCCATCAATTTCATATAAAATTTCATCAAAAAATTCCACCAGAAGCTCCAAAATATGATCCCGACAAGACGCTCTCCAAGGCACATGCTCCAACAGTTAGCCATTTTTGAGGTTGGAAAACTCAACCAATCAGAGAGTGGCACATATTTTTGCACCAAGTATACCAATTTTTTTGAGAAATATGTGTAATAAAATGTGCCCATACCTCATTTGGACCCCTGGACGCTCCAGATGACTAAGTTTTAGCTCCTACTTGCAAAATAATCCCCCCATGCTTCATTTCCCAGCCCCCACTTTGACCAACTAGGCTCTGCCACGTGACCCAATAATCATAGGGTGAACTTTTTTACACCAAACCTTGGTGTAAGATGTGTAAGAAAATGTTCCCCCCATCCTCTTAATCCCCCAGTTCAGCATGTGACCCTGGCGGACCAAAAAAGTGTTGTTTTAAAGCCCTCTGCTCAAGCTCAACTACCAATCATGCTCTGCCAAGTGGCCCAATAGGGTTAGGGCACAATTTTATACACTAAATGCACCAATAAATGGGTGCAATTGGTGCAAAAAAGTGTGACTCATTCCCAATATTCAAAATATATGAAAATTCTAACTATCGAGCTACCACTAGCTGCTTCCTTCATGGACGGACAAGTTTTCTCCAATTGTCAGATTCTCCCTTCAATCCTCCATTTCTGCTGCTAAAAACATTATATAGCACCTCAAACATCTTCATCATCATTTTTCCATCATTCATTTCCGCAGAAATGAGGAAAACCAAGATTTAAGCAAAAACCATGATCATATGCTGCCAGAAACTCTCCTGTGGAAAACGAAGAATCACTCATAACTCACAAACCGTCAAATCTTCATAAAATTTTGGGAAAATTATCTTCTCCCAAATTCATCCATGCTAAAAAAAAAGAAATTGCAAAGGTGCATCAAACCATTAATGGCAGTGAAATCAAATTTTGTGTCGTAGCTCCCTTTTCCTCAGTTTGACGTTGATTCGATAAGTGGGTAGAGTTACAAATTTGTATGAAGCATCTAGAGAAAAAACCCATCACAAAGAAGTTGATTTTTCATCAATCAGAGGTGGGGAAGAAAACCTTCAAAAAATCTTGGTGACTCCATTAATGGCTGCCCTATTAGCTCTGTGCCCGAAGCTCTCACCAAGTGTAAATTTTCATTTTTTATTTCCAAACTTTTTAGTGAGCGAATCATGATGAAAATTGGAGCACAAGTTCGCGACGAAAAGCCAAAACAATTTTTTTCCCATCGCAAATCGAGGCCATTTTTCCACTTACTAAAAATATCATAATTTATACTTCCCCACATGCTATAAATGGCAAGTCCCCCTAAATTGCAAGTTTAATCACTCGAGACAATCAGAAAAGGTGTAAAATGGAAAGTAAGACAAAAAACAACTTTTTCCCAAAATAGAAGGTCCCCAAAAAGAAACTTGATAAAAATATAAATTTTCTAAAAATAGCAATATCTCATTAATAAAGGAGGACATAATATGAAAAAAGGTTCAGAAGGTAAAACTAGAGCAAGACAGGTGATATGTCCCGAAATAGCAGGGCATGGTCTCATATTCTAAAAATAGAAAGTTTTCATTTTGGGAGCAGAAAGTTATAGATGGATTTGTTTTCACTCACCTTACTACTTTTTGGACTCTCCTTCAGATAATGAGATGGTTTCATGGGTCAAACAGAGGAATGATAACTTCACAGAGGTCCTGGAAGCATCATCCTGAGTGCAATGGTATACAAAGGCAAAATAGGGCATCGCAAGATGCAACATGTGAATTCATCTTCATCACTCAGGGAGTTGGGTGATTCAAAGTGAGTTGGTCATATCAATTTTAATGAGTCAAAGAGTTCATCAACCAAGTTTCAAGGAGGGTCATCATGGGCATTGTATGTGTTCATCCCGAGCTTGCATCGGTAAATCTCATAACAGTGTTTTTGAACACTCATTTTGTGGTCTAGGGTGTCTGTGCATCATGCAAAGGTTGTGATCATCATTGGAAAAATATTCATTGAAGGTGGAGGTATCCCTACTCATGCTTCAGAGAATTCTTTAATTCTCTCTCCATTCTTCCCCCTCTTCTCTACCCCCTTTCTAATTCTTTGTTGTGAGAAATCATGACATTCATCTTATTCATTTAAATGTGGCTTTAACAAACATTGTAATAAGTTTCCCTTGATTAATATAAAAGGGAACTTAATTTCATTCCTAAGAATGTCAAGAGTCACATGTTGTGAGGAAAAATGAAAAGTCATGAGGGGGGTAGCCGAAGAGTCATTTCTGATTCTATATAATGTAATGACACCCTCATTCTTAAGGGTTTTCAATTTTGTATACTCATGAGAGATCACTACTTGTGAAGAAACAAAGGAGATAGCTATTTCTTCTAGTTCCTTTCCCTATGTTCTTTTACTTCTAACTATGCACAATTTTGTCAAAGCATCAATGAAGAAAGAAGGAGTTTCATGCCTTTTTTTGATGAGGAGGTTTTAGAAACTTTGAGTTCTCAATCTTAACTCATCTTGTTGCCACTTGCGAAATTGTTTTCTTCTAAGTATATGTGTGTTGGAATTTTCTGGTTAATGATTGAAGGAATTTGATTTTCCAACTGCAATGTTGATCCCCATCTCTTTTTCTCACTCCCTTTCCTGATCTCCTGGCAAATTCCTCTCTTACACGTATCCACAAGCTTTTGCCATAGGATCAATGGAGTGCCCCTATAGGATCCCCGGCCGTCAAGCCACTAACAATTTCCATTTCATACATGCATAATAAGTGGAGCTACACCACCCAAGTAGAGGGACATAGAGTCCCAAAGATGTTGGCAAGAAACCCAAAAATTTGTCCACTCAAAAAAATTTCTCACCAACACGTGTGCAGGCGAATTGGATGATAATAAAGATATAGAGGGGCACACTGATAAAATGATGCAACTAGATGAGCTACGTGCCATTGCAGGATAGAGTTATAAGATAGATAAAGCTAGATAAAAGGCTTGGCATGACAAGCACATTAAAAACAAAACCTTTACAATATAGAAGATGGCACTCTTGTATAACTCCAAGTTTGTATGCCATCCTGGAAATATCAAAGTACATTAGTTGGGACCATTTGTAGTAACTAAGATATTGGAATCACGCACATGTTAATTATAAGCGTTAGATGGCACCATGTTTCCTGGTTACTTCAATGGGAGTAGGTTGAAGCCCTACTATAAATAAGATTTGTTTTTTTAGTAATAAAGCAAGATTTCCATTTAGATTAGATTTATCTTTCATGTTTTGTGTTACTTTTTTGTAATAAATGCATTCACACGTAGAAGCTAACTATTCTATTTTATATTGATGTGTAGAGGACCACACATACTTTTAGTATGGGGTAAAGAAGGTGCAAGTGCACACAGGATAACATGTGATGCTACACTTCCTAAGAAGCTAGTAAGGGTGCGCACGATGGTATGAAAGGATGATGCGTGATGTAAAATTATTTTGGTACATGAAATTTGGTTATATGAAAGGCTGGTTATGGTGCGAGGGTGCTTAAAAATGTTGGTGCTTAGAAGAAATCACTCATAATGGATACCACAAGAAGTGTTGGCTACGCAGTGTAACATGAGGGAGGTAGTAAGTTAGAATACTTGGAAAGTTGCATAGAGGAAGGATGTGTACGACGTAAGAAGGTGCATGAAAACTTTTGTGCATCTTAGGAAGTAGTGACATGCTTGAAGGTTACTACTGCCATGTGTAGAAGAAAAAAGTATGGGAAAAGAAAAGCACTTTAAAAGCTAAAATGGTGGCAGGTGGAGTGTAATTAATGCAATAAAAATATAAAAATCTATAAAATGGGAATGGGGTGAAGTTTTTCTTACCTTTTTTTGCAAACTTGTGTGATTGGAGAGCTTAAGAAAAAAATTGCAAAAAAAAAAGTGTGAAGAATGATCTAGAGAGCTAACAAGAACTAGAGTCAGGTAGGTACATAGATAAACCTTGACTTAAGGAGATCCTTGTGAGAAGTGGTATTTGGTTAAAGGTTGTGGAAGGAAGATTTTGAGTAAAGGTTCACAAGTAAAGGTGAAGAACTAGGGTTTGTAAGGTTAGGGCATATGTTTTTGGAGCTAGGGCATGAGCATTGCAGAGTTCAGAATAGGGCACATAGTTTGATAAATAAGTACATTGGTTAAGCAAGGTAGTGGAAAGGGCGTCATCTAGAGAATGAATTGAAGGTTTTTGAGCAAGTATATTTTTGATAATGTGGCACCAAGGGCGTATGTTGCATAAAGTTGAAAACCAGATCAATTGAGAATGATGACACCTAGGTGAGAACCAAAGTATAAGAATAAGGTCATGGATGAAGCACTCAAGGATTGGTTCTCAGAAATGTAGTTCCCACTTGAGGTGATAGTTGGGAAGTCGTAGGTGTCAAATCTTCATAGTTGCAAGATCGGTGAGTACAACCATTGTACACAGGGGCATGAAGCGACCATCAACAAGGACATGTTTTGTGAGTTAGAAACAAGAACTGCATAGGGGCAAGTGATTTTGGATGAATTTTTTGTGCAAGACCTTGGAGGAGGCAGGGGTCCTTCAGTTTTTTCAACTACCATATTTTGGAATTCCCACACATTTATTTCAGTGGCTCATGTTGTGTGTACATGAGGACTACTTTTACTTTGCAGATAG
Organism: Taxus chinensis; assembly: GCA_019776745.2. NCBI lineage: Eukaryota > Viridiplantae > Streptophyta > Pinopsida > Cupressales > Taxaceae > Taxus > Taxus chinensis. Next base: position 101,504,932 of record CM034149.1, read on the forward strand.
GAGGATGAGGTTGACTTGCAGACTGAGAAGAAAAGTCACAGGTCTACACGACATAGGGGAAGAGATAGAGATGGATCTACGTGATGACACAAAAATTGAGGAGATAACCACATTGTTACAATATGAAAGGGGTAAGCATGCATTTAACATTAAAAATATAGTTGAACCCACTACTATAGTGGTTGCATGACTAGTAAGTTATAAACCGGTAGCCTCAGAGTGTTGGAATGAGATAAACAAGAAGTTCCTTCATATTACACATAATATGGTAAACAAAACTAAGTATAACATCACCTTGTACATAGCCGAGGGGATCACAGAAGTATCTAAGTATAGATTGAACATGGTGATAAGATTACATGGTGTTCGATCCTCCTCCTGATTGTCTTTTGGGAAATTGGAGTCCCAGATGGGCCAGAAGATAACATGTGGATCCACCCACTTGAAGATAATTCTCCAGCAACAAGATTTACTAATTTCATTTATGAAGGAGGGATTAACAACCCTTACAAAGCACACATTGATAAATGGTACATGTAGATATGTGAAGTATTCAAAAATGAATGGCGCATGCTGAGGGAGTTTCTGACACTACTCAAAATGCAGGTAGATTTTGTTGTGATGCAACACTTTAGCCTTGCATGCTTACTAATGAAAAATGGAGAGTTTATGCCATGGTGCAAACTTCCATTTGCATCACCACTAAATATTTCCAATGTAGACCAAGTGGATTTTGATTACCATACATCAAGGAAAACATATGAATATGTACACAAGCTAGCATATTTAGAAATAATGGAATCTAACATGATGGCCTTAAATCCAATCATGACCCTAGTGGTTGGAAAAGAGGAATGCAGGGTATACTTCATCCTCTAACCAAAGATGAAGGATGGGAAAGAAATTAAATTCACGGGTGTCAGCATGTTGTAACCACCAAGGAATTACATGGTGAAGATGCCTAAGCATGCACACAAGAAGACTCCTGAAGAAGAAGAAGGAGAAGAAGATCTAGCTGAAAGGTAGGTAGATCACAACAAGAGACAAAAGATGAGGATGGAGCACAGAGAGTGAAGTGTTCTGCACATTGAAAAGAAGGTGAATCCTATAAAAAAATCCAAGTCTAGTAAAATGGAAGCTAATCCCAGTAAGGGAGGAGCCACCTATCATTGACATCAAGGAAGATGAAGAGGACCTAGAGAAGATAATTGGAGAAGATATGGAGTGCGATGAGATACTAGTGCATGAAGAGGAGCCCACGTAGAACGATGTAGAACACTTGGTACAGGAAGAGCCGCGAGTGGAAAAGGGAAGGATGTAGAAGAAGAACACAAGGAAGAGCTCGTCTATTTGTAAAATGAAGAAGAATGCAAGGAGGAGGAAGAGGAAGAAAAAGATAAAGGAACTGGGGGTAGTATTGTGCAGGAGGTGCCAAATAAGTAGCACGTGAATGGGAGAAGGTGAACGAAATTGGGTCCCTGGATGACATGTATTAATGACACCACAAAGATGCTCAAGGCAAGATACCAGAATTCAGAACCAATAGAATACCTCTTATGTTGGGAGTTGTTTGATAAAAATGAGTCCATGACACACATAAAGAAGATGCTCTCATGGAATTGCCACATGGATGAGCTAGAGTTCCAAGTTAAAACGGATTCATTGTCTGAGATGCAGCTGAAGAAAAGGCCAGGAGAATCCTTTCCTATCATGGACTCCATGCAACTAACATATGAACAAGTGTGTAATGTGCTTAATAAGATGGCCTTAGAGGTAAGATGTAGAAATTTTGACAAGGATTCCGTTATTAAAAGGATGTGACAAGAAGAAGAGTGCAAAAATAAGAAAATTCATAGGATCAAACAAAGTGTGAAGGAAGAGTGGGACCAGATGTTTATGACATTAAAAAAAGAGGAAGATATAGTGAAAAGCATCACTAGCATATGCCCAGAGTTGGTAAATCAATCACAGGATGAATATCAAATAGAGCTGCACTATTTAGAAGACCTAGTGCAGATGATGTTTATAGAGAGAAAGAATGGGTCAGGACCAACGACTGAAGAATTGGCCACACAGAAGAAGAAAAATGAATAACATGTGGAGAAGGGTATTACAGAATATGAGGCATTGGATATAGATGTTAAAGAAACCACATAGAAGGTAGATTACGTCTTTGATAACTGCCAATACTTCTCTCTCATTATTAACACACACACTGCTGGGGAGGAAGAAAATTTGAGAAAGATACATGCCAACATGAAGAATAATAAGGCATCTACCCATTGGTCCCATGTAATATGGATGCTTTAAAGTGAGTGGCCATAGACATTGATGTGATAGTTAAGGAGCTAAAGGAGAAGGTAGACGAGTTGAATCCTGTGCAACTACTCAATGTTATGGAAGCAATGCTCGATAAAGCTGCAAGGGAATTACAGGGCTGTAAGGAGTTAGAGAATATATTAAGTAAGGAATTTCTATAAATTCTTCCACCTTAGAAGGCTTGAGTGATGAGTACGTGTGTAGATGGAAGATTTGCATTCTTTGGGTAGATGCCCCCCATTATTTGTTCTTTATATTCTCTCATTTTTTCAGTAATTATTTAAGGAGGCATTATTTTTTCATATTTTTGAGGACTGACAATACTCCTAGTGTGGGTTAAAATTGATAAAATAAATGGCTAAGTGTTAGCCAAACACATGGATCACACGTTGAAGGGTGCATCAAAGTAGCAAGGAGTTATGTAGAGTTCACAAGGGACACGTGAAGAGACACACACAAGAGGAAATCTATCACAATTCAATGCATGAAATCATGTGTGTGAGGACATGGATCTAAAGTAGAACAATGTGCGGAGGTACGTGCAACACAGTGGAACAATTCAGCACATGAAGGATCATGCACATGCATGCAAGATAATTAGTACTTAGCCAATTTTAGAGCATTGGATAAAAATAGGAAAGAAAGTAGATGGCGTGGCACATAAGCAAGGGCTATAAATAGGACAAGGAACATGCAGATGAGGAAAGATACAATGTATGAGGATAACCTATTTTTAGGAGTTAAAGAATGTTAAAGCAATCTATTTATAGCTTGATCTATAGTTAAGGCAAGTTGTAAAAATGCATGCAGGTTAAGAATAACACTCCTATTATTAGGAAAGTGCATGTAAGTGGTGAAGGGAAATTCCCCACCATGTATAAATAAATGATGCAATCTTATATTTAGGACTAGTAATGATGGGAGCTTATATTTCAAATAAAATAGAGGAGTATGTGTGTAAAAGAGCTATTCTAAATGAGTGCATGGTCCAGTGCATGTCTGTAAACAGTTTTTAATGTAATCAGCTTATTTGTGATGTAATAAAGTATTTTTTGAAATGGATAACTATGTTTTGGTAGCAAGGGTAGCTATATTTGTGCATGGTATTATGGGAATACATATATTTTTTATCATTATGTATGTTGAATGAATTCCTTATTATATGTGATTCCAAATTGTTGTAATATGATGTATCTTCTTACATATATGGTTATGACGAATATGCGTGTCTAAAATCTTGATAAGAAAACAAAGGAGGGACCTAAGAGATGTGTGCACTTCAGACGTGTGTTCATACCTTATCTGAATGAAGTGCCAATGTGCCTAGCTAGGCATTGGTTAATAATAAGACTACAGTAAGCAAGCATGTGTTGTTGGAAATTGGAAAATATTGTTACTGAGAAACTATTGATTTTGTACTGTAACTATTTCTTCCCCAAGAAAGGAACACCCATGTGGGACACTAGTGCCCACCAGTCCTTTCTATGTTGGGAAATTTTGTCCTAGATTAATTTGAGGCCCAATTTTGATTTTGAACTTGTTTCTTAGATTTTGTGTACCCTGATTTTTCTATGTATCTAGTCTGTGAATTCCTGAGAGGGTTAAATATTCACCCAATTATTGCCCCCACTCATTTGGGTTGCATGAGTCGAGTGTGGCCAAAATGATTAAATATGAAATGGATGTGCACATATGAAATGGAAGTCTTGTAGGGGGAATAGGGAATACACATAGTAAAAACCATGACATATGAAAAAATGGGAAAAAGGCTAGCCAATAGTGTTAGTCACAAACAAGTATACATGATGTAATATGAACAAGTCACAACACGCATACATGGGACGACACTTAGGATGTCACAATATAATAAAATCCTTCAAGGTGATATGAGAAAATAAGAAATGAACACAGGGCATAGCCCGTAAATAGTTACAATCAAGACATAAACAAGGAAGACAAAATATAAGAAAATCAGAGAACCATGATTAAAATTAAGCATGCAATACAAATGCTACACATAAATCACCCATTAGCATGTTAGAAATATTTATAGTATGCCACATGTATACAACGGGAAATAGGAATGAAAATAGTAGATATTTCAATGATAGAACTTGCATATAAAAAAATATGAGAAGTAGATACCCTCAGGAGCCTCAGTGGGACTCGTATGGTATAGTGCCAAGCATCATACATCATGTAGAAACCTATAAGTGATCTGCATTCACCTCAAAAATTACCATGTGAACATGCATGTGTGTATGGAAAAATGATAAATCATACGATGAACCCAAGTAACATGATAAGTAGTGTACACCATATAATAGAATGAGCAAGTAAGGATACATCTAATAAAAAACTAATCTAGTTTTTTGAATTTTTTTATAAATACCAGAAAAACTAAAAGAGGGGAAAAAATTCCCCCCCACTGTATGTGTACAAAGTGAGGTTCATGTAAGTAAACTCACCTTCAATAGTCATTTTTATACCTATAACAAGAGTTTTTCATGAGGTAGCAAGTTGGGAGAGGTATGCCCCCAAGTGTGAATGCCACGGTGATCTAAGTGATGTCTTGAGAAAGTCTTCTAAATTTGAGTCATGACCGAAGGGGATAACACAAGAGATACCAAATAAAAATGTCAACGTAGTGATGGAAAAACCCTATGGAGTCTAAGATCCCAAATGTATGAGGAGTACGTGTAATGATATAAAAAATAAGAGTGTGTCTAGTAGGAGAAAATAGAATCGGTGGATCATTGGGCATGTTGTAAATAGTGGGAAAAGTAAGTGCAAACATAAGGATCAATATATGAGTCAAGATATGCATCACATATATAGCGCGAGGAGGCTCATCAGTATCAACTAAAAGTAATGAAGAGACACAAGACTCATCATAAGTAATATGAAAATATTACAAGCATTAAAGTTATATTTAGTAGCCCCTATGATCATAGACATAAATGTGGAAAGAGGGGAATTTATTTCCCCCATAGATGCAACAAGATGAGGAGTAGCCATAGTAAATGAGTCATGCATAGAAGCTTGGAAAGTGAGATAATTAGGAATCATTATCAAATCAAAACATTGTGTTATAACTTGTGATGAGGAAGGTACAAAGAGTCATGTAACATTGGAATCAGTACGCATATGATCATTACAAGTTCATCGAGAGTGAGACATGTTGGTATGAGTATCATGAGTGGTGATAGAAAGTGTATCATGTAAATCAGTAGCATTATAGTCCATCACAGAAAAATAATGGTGTGCAATATGAGTTGTAACGTTAATATCATGTATGGGAGGGATATCATAAGAAGTAGAAACATGAGGTGTGTAATCTATTATATCATTACCCATGGAAGAAGGTGTGGCAATGTCATTATGTGCTATGACAGTGGTATAAATAGTTGTATTCATAGTATGCAACCAAGGACGACCTATAAGGATATTATAATTAATATTATGATGCATAACATGGAATATAACATCAAGAGTGCAAGTGGATAGAATAATGGATAGAGTGTTTTCTCCCAACACTCGCTTAGGTGTGTTATCAAATTTAAGAATACATAAAGTAGATGGACTTAGATAAGTAGTAGAAAATCTTATTTAACAGATAAAGGAAATGTTGCATATATTAATACCATATACATCATCAACTAAAGAACGCTTAACAAACACATTATGAATTTGAACTTGAATATATGATGAAGGAGCATTATCAACAATTGTTTAGGAATGAAAAAGAGACTTAAAGATCTTGTGTGCTAGATGGAGATGCATATGAGATATGATATTTAAGATATGTGGGAAAGCTAGATGGATACTAATAATGATCCCTAAGAGTCAACATGATGAATGAAATATTTTGAAATCCAAAACCAAAGAAAGAAACCCTAAGGGTAGTAGGGTTAGGGAAATGATGAAGTAAACAAAATGAGGGATCTTATGGAAATTGAGGTTTTGACCAATAAGCGGGTTCACCAAATGATTTGAAAATAAATAAATCATATATCAGAGGATTAAGATCAAATGAATATTATAGTAATAAGTAAGATCTAACATGAAAATTACAAATAAGTGTGCAAGATAGGATATGAGAGTGACTTAGATTATATTTGAAGAGTTGGGATGATCCTGGACTAAGAACTAGGCAAAACAACCTTAATTTGGGTTGTACATGATTTGTATGAAATTGTTTTATATGGAATTTCACCATATAATACCATAAAAAAGAGGACAATACCATCCATGCGGTACTATTTGAACCCAACTTTATTGTCCTGGTAGTGAGTGTAGACCTAGTTCTTTCAAGATCCGTCAATGCCATCTTTGCTTCACTTTTTGTAACTTCGACTTCATTGTAGGGTTTCTTTATCACACCTATACATGTATAACAAACCCTAGCTACCTGCACAAAGCTCAATCAAATGTTAGATGAAACAAATAATGTATATTTTTTAGTTAGACTGACCTCGGTGGTTAACCCAATGTGATTATCACCAAGCACTGCACTACATTTCAGACTCTATGTAGTTCTTGTGAGTGTGTGATTTGAAGTGTATCCCTTGAATCTAGGTTTCCCTTATGTCATTCACACCAAGATAGAGGGATAAACATAAATTTTCCCCCAAGATGAATGTGTGAGATATAATTCAAAAATAGCCTTTCCTATACAATGAATAATACAACCCAAATGCAATCTTTAAATGTTGTTCATTGCCTAAGTAATAGATAGTAAGTATTAGTTCCCAATTACCCAGACCCTAATGATGATGAGTAATTCATGTATATATATGATTCCCTTGTTTGAATTTAATCATTAAGAACTAAAAAGATGACCCAAATTGATAAAAGAGGCTCTAAAAAATATACCAAATGATGTGGCAATTCAAAATAAGGAAAAGGAGGGAAAGGGACAAAAGCAGCCAAAGGGGAAATTAATGTCTGGAGCACTCCTATCCCTAATGGGTGGTAGTTTCCAAGATTATTAGAATATATGAAGGTCAATACAGAGTTGGGTCACATTTTGTAATGTCCAAAAGTAAAGTGATCACTTTATAAAAGTAAATAATAAGAGTGTGGGAAAGATAAAAGTAATGAAAGAGTAAAATAAGTGTTGTTAATGTATAGTCTTCTTACTTAGGAATCATTCATATAATGTCATACCTAGAAGTGCTGATGTAAGTATAAAGTGTATGATTTCATGACTACACACATCTATAAGTTTGAATATGTAAATTGGAGGTCATGACTAGCCATAGTGACATGTTTCCTCTAATGTGTATCATGAGAGTGCATTAGTCTCATGTATGGGTCACACTCATAAGGTTGTTGTACTATTACATATCACACACATTTATGTAACATAAGATGAGCTCTAGGAGGATGTTTCATCAATGCTCGATTATGATTACCCTATATCATTATTTTTTTGTAATGTTTCTAGGAATGTACTTATGTATTTGTTGAAGTTGATGTTGAACGAATTTTGAAGGTTACATTTGAGTGTGTGACTATATAGGCTAGGATGAAGTGGCAATAGGAAATGTGATAGGTTAAATAGGATACTCATAGGAAACATTTTGTAGTTTTACCACTTTGTTATTTTATATATATGTTAGTGAGAAAAAAATTCGGGTGGAAAAATCAAGTGTCTCCACCAATGTTCTTGGGGGGCTATGCTCCTCTGAATTAAATGGTATAGCTCCCATTATTGAAAGTAAACTAATCCTAATCCTATATAAATTTTGTGGGTGGCCAAATTGGTTGGGGATCACACAAGGACACTCCACTGAACCTATAGCAAAGTGTTTGTATGGGGGTATAAGGGAGGAAATTATAGTGATGAGGGGAAAGGAGAGAAATTATGAAAGGGAGATTACTATCATGAGTAGGAAATCAGAGTCTCACACATAGTAATCGGATTATTTCATCATTCAATATAGAGGAAATACAATGAAGCTATCTAGTGAGATGGTAAAATCGAGACACCAAGTTCTCATATTCATCTATCAAAGATACAAAGCTATTCCCTTACTATGCTTACAAAGTGTATAAAAGAGGGAAATAGAAGAACCATGAGATGCCTATAACAACCATGCTTATCATGTCAATGATGAGAAGAAACCATGCATACAAAGCTGCACACATTCATACATCTTGGAAAGCAGAAACTCAATTCCTTGATTGACATTTACAAAAGTTGTACAAAGCAAGGGAAAAAAGAAAGTGGAAGAAATTGTAGCTTTATTTCATGTATATTTGTGACACAAAGTCCAACAAACACCATCCAATATTGCCACAAAGCAGAAGTCTTAAAAATCTAGAATCCCTTGGAATGGAGAAGGCATCCTAATTTATAGAATTTTAATTGATCTTTCATCTCGCTCATATGACTCTTCATTTCCATATTCCACTTGTGACCTTTTGTTTTCCATGAATTAAGTATTTCTCTTATAATTTTGAGAAGATACTTCTACAATTTTAAAATAGGCCACTTAAGTGAATAGGACAAAATACAATGATTACACACAATGAAGAATTAGAAAGAAAGGGGGAAGAGAGGAAGAGAGGAAGGAATGAATGAGAAGAAAAAGAAAGAATGTCGATGAAGATGATGCCCTGGTGCCTTCACCTCATTTCCTAATTGATTTGATGAAACATCTCAATGTGGAGAACTATGATTCTCTAAAAATTTTACACCATAAGAAACCTCCTTCGGATAATGCACAAATTCCTCGAACTAAGTGTTTAGAAACACCATCGAACGATCTCCATAGTGACCGCAAGCATTTCTCACTGAGGTCCACTCTGAAGAAGCTTGAGGATTGCAACAGATATTTGATTACTTCAGCTACATAACCACACTTTTTTACTCGTTAGGAAGCTTTGAAGAAATGCATTTTGAACACTTTTTCCCGCCAATGTCAATCAAAATTCTCCCATGGTACATGATGCGTAGACATCTCAGTCACGGAATGAGTATTGAGAAAAACTGTTTTGAGACTTCCCAATGTGAGCTTGGGAGGGACATAGGCATTACTCATGATGATCCCATTTAGTACTAGATTGATGAACCATGACTCATTTTGAATCACCCGGATCCTTGAGTGACGAAGATGGATCCACCTGTTGCATATTATGATGCCCCACCTTGTTGCATGACACAATTGGACTCGAGATGATGTTTTTAGGATCTTTATTGAGTTATCATTTTTATATTTGAACCATGAAACCATCATTAAACATCATGAAGAGACCAAAAGGTGGAGAAATGAGTGAAAATGAAGTCGTCTGTAACTTTTTGTACTTAAAATTGAAAACTACTAGTTTTAGAAACCAAGTTCTAGGAGCTATTATTTCGAGCAGGTTGCTTTTTTGGCCATGTTGTTGTAATGAGGTGTTTATCTCGCATTCCAAGCATGTTCATAGATGTTTTGGGGTTAATTCAAAATACTTTCAATTTTTTGAAATTTCTTTTTTCTTTTTTGACCTTTTCGACCCACGTGCCCTAGTTTTCTATTTGTATGATTTTCAGTGTCTACTCTTCTGGAGGGTTTTACCATTTTTGGAAAGTTACTAAAAATGGAAAGTGCAAACTAGTGCCACTTGCTATTTTTATAATTTTAACATAGGAGTGTTGGATTGATTAAAAAATTTCAGATTCCTTTTGGGTTTTTTCTCTTCAGTCTTTGTTTAGATTCTTGGCTCAATCCGCTTCACAGTTTGACAGAAAACAATAGAAGAAAACTCCCGGGAACAAAATTTCAAATGGCTGATATTAAAAATCAGGGATGTCTTTTGATTTTTGGTTTTTTTAAGCTTCAAGGTGTTTGGATGAGGAATTTTTTCTTCAAGTTTCAATGAGATTCGATCATCAGTACATTAGTTATGAGCAATTTTTCATTTTTGTGCCCTAGGGTTTCTGACAGCTCTTTATCATGGAACTTGCTTGAAAAAACCTATGTTTCTTCCCTATAGAAACATGGAATTATTTAAAAATTATGTTTGAGGTGGTGGAAAGGTTGTGGAAGTAGCAGTAATTGAGGAGAGGAAGAAATCTTGACAGTTGGAGAGGAAGAAGTTGGTGGCAATACGATAGTTAGAATTTTTGCATATTTAAAGGTTGGGAATGAGTCATACTTTTGTGCACGAAGTGCTTGGTGAATTTTGCGCAAAAAATTTCACTCTAAACCTATTGGGCCACTTTGTAGAGCATGATTTTTTGGATCGGGGGTTGGGAAATGAAGCCTAGGGGGCTTAACTAGCGAGAAGGTGTTGAACTGCGGTCATGTGGGAGGTCTTGGGGACCAAATAGGGTAGGAGAACATTTTATTGCACCTGTTGCACCAAATATTTAGTAAAATTGGTACAAAAAAGTGTGCCACTCTCCCATTCTTTGGATTTCCAACCCAAAAAATGACTAACTGTTGAAGCATGTGCCTTGGAGAGTGACTTGTCAGGACCATAACTTGAGTTCCCAGAGGAGTTTTTTGATGAAATTTTATATGATTCCACCTATAAATGACCTTATGAATCCAATGGTGGTGGTATCATCTTCTTATTATTCTATGTATGAGTGTTAGTGACATATTTTACCATGTTGTCTATGAGAATCTTAGTCTCATAGACCTTAAATCTTCAACAAACGTCTTCAAAACATGTGAAGGTATCAAATATGGAATTTTTCTTGAGTTGTAGAACTAGGCTAGTAGTGAATATATAGAGTAACACTTTCTCATTAATATGGTTTTCTCCTTAAGAAAATATAGTTTTGTATTATATTTCATGTTAAGCCCAATTTTGTATAAGTAATTATACATATAAGTATAATTTTGACTAATTCCTTTAACAAAATTTTGGTGTACCATAACATTTTGAATGTTGGTGATATTTCCATGTGCATCAATGATAAAACATGAATATAAGTTTACAAGAAAAATAATGGAAGATAAATATAAAGAGGAAATCATGCGAGAAAGTAGGAAGCACATGAAAATGATTGAAGCAACATGAAGGATAAGATGAAAAGTGAAAAGGGAATTGGGAGTTAGTTGGAGATAACTAAAAATTAGAGTACACTCATGTCAAGTAAAATAAATGACACACAATACAAGTAAAAAAGGAAAATATAACTATCAATTTGACCACCCGAAGGATTAAATAACTACTTCAAGGAAACCATAAAGACCTCAATGTAGTGCATACAAGAATTCCATCAAAAATATAAGTTAGGATATGGCAACATGTGGCATATATGTCACCTTAATGTAATAGTTAATTGTTATTAGTATAACTCAAGGGCTTATTATAAATATTTATTAACTAGTGAAGGGAAATCCCTTGTTAGTATATATACCCCTTTGAGGGATGAATGTAATATATCATGATAGAGAGAGACATACTGATGGAGTACATATTTGATAGCAATGTATGAGCCATGTGATTTGAGTATGAATAAAGAGAAAATCATTATGGATTCACTAATTTTTTATGTGTGGTTATTTATTCATTGTAAATGCTCAAGCTTTATAATTTAATGTTTTTACTTGTATCTATCATATGTGAAAACTTCATATCAATGTCAAACATGACGGGAATTTTTTTTATCTTGCTCCTTGGGTGAGTTCACTAAGGTTTCTTATTCTTTAGTGTGATAATCAATCTTGAGGTAGCTTTCTTACTCTTGGCACACTAGGTTGCTAAGGTTATGTGTGTGTCTTAGTATGTAAAATGGTGAAAAATAGATGAGAAACATTTTTGGTTCCATTATAAGGACCCATCATAATTTTGTAAAAATGATGAAGTGGGTGTTATCTCCAAAAAATAACACCCTATGATTTGTCATGAATGAATGGATGAGCAATCAGTTTTTTTGGGTAACATGGTATTGTATCTCAAGATGCGGGACTTGCTACTTGAGACAAACCTTTAGAGAAGGTTGGTTCCTCTACCTAATCCTAGTGCTAAACTACTCCTAAGGAAGGAAATGTGACTATTTAACCTTATTATAACAATCCAAGGGACCAAAAAGAGAGGGAAATTCACGAAAAGAAAAATTCCTAAGCTAACAGAGGTGATAGCACCAAGAAGAGCGGGAAAGACACTCTTAGATGAGTGAAAATGGGAGGAATATGAGGGAGGAGAGGGAAGATTTGAGAGCCATAGTCTAAATCAACATCCAAGCCACCATTTCTGTGGGGCACAACAAATCTAAACCCTGCAAAGATGCACATTATACTTGCAAATGCAATGAAAGGCAAGAAAATGTAGTAGAACACAAGCTAAGGCAGATAATGGACACAAAACATGAATTTTATTGCTTTAAATAAATGCTCAGTCCATTACAATGAAGGAGAAAGGAAAATATCATAGTGCAATTATCCAAATATGAGGCCTCCAACTCAAAATATAAATGAAGTACTTTGAAAGAATACTCTAGCATTACAAGAGGGTCAAACCCTTATAATTGAGCATCCTTTAACAATATATAGAAAGGGGGAAAAGAGGGGAAAGGAAAATAAAGGGAAATTTGAATTCCTTCCTTCAACCACTGACTAAACTCATTAATTCTTCTACAAATACTCAGGCACCACTAAAAGATCACTTCCACACGATATACATTCTGCAGAATGAGAGGGGGCGTTGTTCTTCATTAATGTTAGTAGTTGAGATATGATTTGATAACTTTACATGTTCAAAACCATATCCTTTTCCTTTAACCCGTGTTTGACATTCCGGTCCCCAAGATTGCATCAATTTTTGAAATTTTAGGTCCTAAAATGTAGATGTCAATGAGACCTTTCCAAAAAGATGAACCTTTCTTAATTTGGTTAGCTACATTGAAAGTTATAGGTAAAACTAGTTTATCGCTCATCTCGTAGATTTTCCTTGCATTTTTCTTTTCTTTACGGGACTTTTGAATATTTGTACATTTTAGTGTCCCATGAAATTTTGCATGTTAGCGAATTTAAATGTCCCGTGGGTTCATTTTTTTGTTTTACAAATTTTCAAATCCATGAAGCATTGTCTTTTGAGAAATACGCAAAACCTTGAATCAATGTTCTACGAGGTTTAGACTTAGTAGATATTTGATGAATTTTCCTTAAAACAACCTTGTGACCTCCATAATCTTTTTTGATCAATCGATATCTTCCCAAGTCATAGCCTAGCTGGCATAGACATTTAACCATGGAGTACCACACTTCCACTTAGCATGTGATATGTTCATGAAGGAAACCAAGGTAGTGCATCTATATCCTATTTAAATGAGTGCTTGGGTCTGAAATGAGAGAGAGGAGGAGAGTAACAATGAATTGTTGAGGAAATGAAGAGTTAAGGATGGTTTTAATTAGTGGAAAGGTGCTATAGAAATGCTTGCAAGAAGGGTTTTAAGCATATTATTCATGGGTTTGGATATGAACAAGGGGTTGTAATGGGTAGAAATAACTAAGAACTCTCTCTACATGGTAGTTTTGTAGGGTTTAGGATAATATCTCTTGATGTATTTGGTTTTTTATGACCCTCATGATGTAATGGATCCATTGTAAATGTTTATAAATCAATATATGGTATGTGATTCTAGTTATTCATGCTAAAAAATATAAACCCTTATGTTCTTCATATTCTGACCAAGATCTAGTTTCATTATGCTTATTTACAATGTTCATTCCCATTTATTATGCATCTGTGCATGGATCTGTTATCTGTATCTTTTATTTTTGAAGTGAATATCTATGTTTCCATTCTTACAACTCATTCTCTATTAATGGTAGATCATTCTCATGAATCTCACATGAAGGAGGGGCTCGATGCCTGTATGTGCCTTGGGTGAGCACCCAATGCACATTGGGTGATATGTTGGTGTGTTTGGGGTAAAAATAAGGTATATGAAGAAATGAATACATTTTGGTTCCATTGTTAGGACCTATTTTCAAAGATGTTGTGAGAATAGGGTTTGATGAAGGAGCATTTGACCTTGGACATCATCGAATCCTAGATTAAAAGCATAGAGGATTAGTTTTCTCAGACGTTCAATATCTGATTTTGATGCAAAAAATGGGTGGAGGAGAACCTGTATCACAAACTCTATGAGACATTCTTCTTTTGTTTCTCAATAAAATTATATGAATGCCTCTTAGCATATGCATTAAGGAAAATTTGGTACTATAGACCTCGTGTTTGGACCTAGGAGGAATGTCAGTAGTTACATGATGTCGAACTAACCTGGACCCGTGTTGTTGATCACTTAGCGAAGTAGAGTGCTGACTAGTTAAACCTTGAAATACAATATTTCTACGTATTCTTTCTCCAAAGATTAATGATTTTGAGTTCTTGAGGGATCCTAGAGGATTGTTCTTGTATGTTATTCCACTGGCTATTAAGACCCTAGTTATTAATTTGATTTTGGAAGCCTTTCCCATGGATGGCTAAACTCCTACTAGCGTGGTAGAGGATGATAGACCTTACAGTGGAAATGGAGAGAGAGGAGAGGCAGATAAAGTATAATGAAGCATGGGAGAGTGAGTTGGCAAGAAAGTGTGAAGCTACATGAGTGATGGGTTTATGGAGGCAGACGTTATGGGAAGGATTTGAGGTTCACACGGAGGACGTGGAACCTTAGAAGTTTGAGCTACCCCATCTTGGAAAAAATACAAGAGAAACCACCTTTTCTTGTGGAGAGAGCTCATCATGTGAAGAAAGGATGATATCCATAGGCACACATTATTAACCCACATGGTGACCAGACCTTTGCACTTCATTATCCAATTTCAGAGATAAGTTTTGATAATCCAGTTAGTATCAGTATTGGTAGTCATGTGACACCTAGGAGGTATTATTTTTCCTTTGGCACATATATGGCTACACAGTCAGTTTTTGTGTTTGGGGGTATTTTTTCTATCACATCGTTTGGGAAAGGTGTGGGTTCACAACGTTTGAGTATTTTATTTAGAAGCGACATGAGAAACACATCTGGGAGTGGTTCGGTATCACAGACTGTCGGTGTGTAGTTTAGCACAATGGCGGGATCACAGGGAACAGTTGCATTAGGCCCCTTACCTATGATAGGAAGAGGATCTAGGTGGGTTTGGAGGAGTTGAGAACTAATATATCTAGTGGGTTCTAGCGGTGGATGGAGGAAACACCATGGATGGAATCAAGGTTCTGGATCTAGTTGGCAAGGCCTCAACAACACCATTGATAGATATTTTTTTAGATGTCACTCCACTTATCTGATTACAAGGGTGTTAAGGATACCACAGAACATATACATAAGTGTGAGTTATTATGGCATGCAAAGGGTATTGCTTCGCCAAAGTGAAAAGAAATTTATTTTGCAACCATGTTGTAAGGGCAGCATGCATAGTTGGTACTATAAATATGATCCACACTAGACAGTCATGGATTACATTGTGCTATGTAATGCACGATTGGCGGAGTCTACAAAACATTACAAGTGTGAGTGTCCTGAATAGAATTTCAGTGCTCTTGGTGTGGGAAAACACTCAAGTATGAGGAATGCCCAGAAATGTGTGAGTATGAACACATGTTTTCTAGAAGTAGATGAGGTTATCTAAGGGCATTGGGACACTTGGTGAGCATAAAGCATGGTTTGATCAAAAGTGGACTGATCAAGGGTGGTGTCAGTGAGGTCAGAGTTAGAAAAATATCACTGGTGACAACACAAGGCTGAGGTTATGTCCATGGAGATACCAAAGTAGAGAGAAGTGATTATAAGAGAATAAGTCCATACATGGGAAGTATCCAAACCCTATGCAATCAGAAGTAATTTTATCAGTTATCCATTGATGTTAGCTCATGAGACCTACAAGCGAGTTATGATCTAGTGATTTGAGGGAGAAGTCATAGTAAAGGTTAGAGCAGAAGAAGAGTGTTGAGGATCATGGTGGACTATGAGATTTTCCATGGAGATAATGATGGAAGTAGATGTCCATTATTGCAATGTGTGATCGAGAATAATGTGTCCTACTTTTGCAAAATTTACACCTCTACTACTCATGACACCAAGGATTGCATATTGATTGACCAGATACATGAATCCATTGATATTGGTGTGTGCCAGACCAGCATTGCCAATAGTTCCAAGGATGATGGTCATTATTATGAAGGGTGTGCAGATGGAGGAGGTTGAGGTAGAGGATTTTGAGGAGGATTTAGAGGCCATGACAATCACGGGTGAACAAGTGAATTTTATCCCTTGTGGAACATGGAATAAATGGGAAGTCTACATAACATTACAATCTTCAAATGTCTGATTTTATGTATGCTCTTGGTGTGAGAAAAATCACAAGTTTTAAAGGATGTTGCTATAACTATCCAAGGGGTGAAATTCACTAGAGACTTCAAAGTCTTGGCACTTGCTAAGGTGGACAACTTTCCAACATTACTTGGGTGCCCTTGGTGGTATAAGAACAATATTGACTTACATTTCAATAAGGGGTATATAAGTTTTGAGAACAAGGAAGGAACATGTTATCATTCCTCTAATAGATGGAAAGTCAGGCCCTATACTGAGCCCTTGGGAGAAGAATACTAGACAGATCTATGTGCACATAATCAAAGAACCTGAGGTTGTACATCTAACAAAAGAAGGTGCTATTCAATGGGAAGACACTCAATCTATAAGTGATACAACTAGTGTGGCATGTGAAAATTGGGCGCATGCGACATATGAGTTAGTTAGAAGGTAGGTAAGAGGCTCTGTGAAAAGACTAACAAAGGTGCACTCAGTCAGGTTCCTGGGAGGAAAAAATTTGTCGAGCTACATTGGGGGAGCCAACCCTGATGTTTTCCTATGAGAAATGGAGACCTAGTGGAGATGTGAGATCGAAAGGAGAAGTATGCTTAGATATACTTTTCTCAGGACCATAGCATGTTGGTGGGAAACCCATCGAGATAACCTTCTAGAGTGGCATGAGGTGAGAATCACATTCTCTGTTAGGTTTCTCCAAAGTAATACACCTATTGCTATACAAGACTATCATGGGAAGGAACCCACCTCGTTTCATGTCTAGGCATGTGAGAAGGCCTAGATGGAAGGTGAAAAAGTCTTTCCTCCATATTTATGGGTGCATGATCTTTACTCCACCTTATAAGGTTGTGTGCGCATGTGGTACATTCATTCAGAGTTGTTGTCAGACAGGAAACTGGCAGGAGTTGACAGTTGATCTCATTCAAGCTTTTGAGTATCAGAATACTAAACCATCGGTGAATGAAGGCATACAGGTTGTTAAGAACCTAACTATGGGAGATAGTTCCATGGTAGAGGATAGAATACTAGAGTTTTTGGGATGAACCTATCTTGGAAGCAGGGCTTCGATGAGGAAGAATCAGAGGAGGTACAACTTGAGCGCGCATGCATGGAAAAAGAGAAAGGAAAGTTGGTCTACGTGATAGATGGTGAAGAGGTGGAAAACTTAGATGTTAACCATACTATCGAGTACACATGAGGTTATGGATAGTGCTGATGAGCAAGTTCATGCCTACCATGAACCCCATAAAACCAAGAAGGTTAACATTGGCTCAGAGGCAAAATCTAAGGAAGATACTATTGGGGATTACGGATAGAAAGGGAGGTTTCAAAGATTATTTATTTGTTGCATGAATTTCAAGATTTTTTCTACATGGGTACCATGAACTCAAGGGAGTTCACCACTCTTTAGGGGAGATACAGATCAAACTAAAGGACGGTGAACACCTAATTCGGAAGAGACCTTATCGAATGAATCCAAATCTGCACGTCAAATTCAAGGAGGAGATTGAAAAGATGATTACATCAGGCATCATTGAGGTTGTTAAGGAATCGGAGTGGATAAGTCTAATGGTCATCAGCATTAAGAAGGATAGGAGGATAAGTATTTTCAGTTGATTATAGGGATTTGAATGCGGTGTGTGTCATTGATCCTTTTCCAACCGCCTTAACTGAGGATATCCTAGAAGGAGTAGCCAGGCGTGAGATCTATTCTTTCACATATGGATTCTCAGGATATCATTAGGTTAGAATTGTAAAGGAGGACCAAGAAAATACAATTTTCACCACTGAATGGGGAATTTTGTCCTATATGGTCATGCCTTTTGGACTGAAGAACGCATCTGATGTGTTTTCATGCATTGTGGTTTAGGTGTTTCAGGACTTCATCCATAAATTTCTACAAGTCTACCTGGATGATTAGACAATATATGGATTGGTGAGGGACCATTATGACAATATAAGGCTAATGTTTGAGAGATGCCGATAGTTGAGTATATCTCTCAACATTAAGAAATGTGTTTTCACTACTCCATTTGGCACCCTATTGGGACATATCATATGTAAATAAGGCTTGCTGGTGGATCCTGCCAAAGTTTTTATTATTGTGGGATTAGGGGAGCCTACCAGCCAGAGCACGGATTCCTTGGGAATACGAGGCATTACCGGAAATTTATTAATGGGTATGCCAAGATCGCTGCACCATTAGAGGAGTTGCTAAAGCAGAAAAGTAAATTTCATTGGGGAGAGGTGCAACATATGGCATTTGACACATTGAAGAATAGGCTTATCACTACGCCCATATTACGCTTTCCCTCTTGGGATAAGCCATTCTATGTACATGTTAATGCTTCTAGGGATGGACGATTAGAGAAATCTTAGCACAACTTGGAGAGGGAATTTTTGACCATCCCTTATTATTTGCTAGTAGGAAGCTAACCCTAGACAAAACAGAATTATACTACCATAGAGTATGAGGCATTATCGATGATCTACGCACTGCAACAAAAATTTAGGACAGTATTTTCTAGTGACATCATTTTATCTTTTACACAGACCACATGGCATTGAAGTACTTGGTGAACAAGCCGTCTTTAAATGGGCACATATGTAGGTGGGTCCTATTGTTTCAGGAGTTTGAGTTTACGGTTGTTGTAAAAATAGGTAAGAGTAATTTGGGGCATGACCATTTATCAAGGATTGACTCATGAGAGAATGCACAAAGCATTGAGGATACAATTCTAGATGCACAACTATTTAGATTACAGCGTGCACTCTCTGTCTTGGAAGATATTACTATGTTTCTCAAAATGGGTGTGGTGCCGGAGGGAATGAAGAATTTGGAAAGGAAGCAGTTAGCCATAAGTATCGTGCCCTACATGTTAATTAGTGGAGACTTATACAAGATAGGCCGTGATGAGGTTTTACACCAGTGCGTTCTTGAGCATGAGCACACTGCAATCATGGAAGAGGCTCATTATGGAATTACAGGAGGAAACTATGCGGGGAATGCAACTGCGTGCAAGAAGCTCTTAGCTAGCCTTTGGTGGGAGATGATTTATAAGGATTGTATTAAATATTGAAAGGCCTGTAATCATTTCCAGTGCCTTGGTAAGTCAGGAAAAAGGGATGAAATGCCATTGAGACTAATAGCTAGTGTTGAACCATTCGAGAAATGGGCAATTGATTTTGTAGGCCCTGTTTTACCCACTGCGCGAAGGGTGGGTTCACACTATATCATTACTTACACTAATTATATAACACAGTGGGTAGAGGCAATGACTACGAGGGATTACACAATGGCCACAACAGTAATATTCCTATGGGAAAATATAAACAACAGGTATGGGTGCCCTCTGAGTTTGACTAGCGGTCACGGTACCCATTTTTGAATGATACCATTAAGATTTTGTTGGTAGATTTCATGGTGGCTCATCACAAGACTACTCCTTATCACCCTCAAGCTAATGGGACTATTGAGGTAGTTAACAAAATATTGAGTCATAAAATTACAAAGATTTATGATGTTAAGAGACATGACTAGGATGACAAAGTCTCAACCGTGTTATGGGTGTATAGAAAAATTTATAAAATAGTGAACAAAGCCACACCATTTCAATTGGTGTTTGGCACCGAATCTTTTTTTCCGGTAGAGTTCATGCTACCCTCTCTACATATTGCGTGTGTAGGAGGATTGACTGACGAGCAGGCATTACAAGAGTGCATTGACAAGTTAATGCAGTTGGATGAAAGACGATCCCTTGCTAGATAGAGTCAGAAGATTGAAAAGGTGAGACAAAAGGCCTGACATGATCGTCACATAAAGAATAAATAATTTGAGGTTGGGTAGATGGTTTTACTTTATGATTCTAAGTTCCTGCATCATCTTGGGAAGCTCAAGGTCCATTGGTTTAGACCATATTATATTACCCATATACTTGACTCAGGCACTTGCCAGCTACAGGCGTTGGATGAAATGTGACTTCCCAAATCCGAGGCATTTCAATGGAAGTAGGTTAAAGCCCTACTATAAATAAGGATTTTGGGTGTTTGTAAATAAGGTAGTATTGTCAGTTAGCCTAGAATTTTCCTTAATGAATTATCCTTTCTTTGTGTTTCCCTTTCTCATTTCTTTGTTCCATTTTGGTTTGTTTTGGGCGCATGTGTATGTCGGTGGCTAGTTACTATTAGTGCGAAATCACAGCACCCCCAGATGATTTCTAAAGATCTACTTTTCTAAGGTAGAATCATCTGGTGTAATTTCATAACATGGAACTTTTCTTAAGGTGTGGGACCTTGCAAATTGGAAAAGCTCTCTAGATTAAAGGTTGGTTCCTTATTCCTCTGTTTAGGTGCATACGTGAGGATTTGCAGAGGATCTATATCTATACCTAGTCTAAGACTTGCCAAGGAGACATGGATAAAAGAGTAGAGAAATGAGAAATAACTAAACTACCAGGTGATGCACCAAAGGAATGACGAATACTTAGTTTACCTTCGACACAAACTAATAAAATGCATACAATAAACAAACACAGATAACCAGATCTATAGCGAGAGATCAGATAGAAGCAAAAGAAACAAGAAGGATCTGAGATCGATCACAAACATATTTTATTGCTCTAATAGATTGATACAGTTCATTACAAAATAGCCAAAAGGTAGAAATGTATTACAGTTTTAATGAAAGGTCTGAACCCCACAGATCCTTTTGCTAGAAGGAGAAGTGAGCCTACAAACTAAGAATATCCAGCCCTTTACAATGAATCTCGTTCCCATATTTATAGAATCGATATGAGAGAAGAAAAAGGGAGAGAGAAGCGGGAAATGCAGGTCGAAGCTCAACCACAGTTGTTAATATTTTTTGCTGAAATTTGCCCCTGAATCCATCTTTACTACATCAATCCTCGATTCAACGCCTTGAAGGAAGAGGAAACAGCGAAAATAGATCAAATCCAATCTAGTTGTTAAGACTGATGATCCTGCATTGAAAGCTTGAAGACGTTTCTCCATTTTTCTTCCACCTACCCTCTCAAAAATTAAATTTGCAGACACCCATGGTGTAGATGAGGTCGAGATATTTCCAGCAATATCAAATTCACAATCTCTCGAGCCCTTAGTTAAAAGATATGCCCTTTTGAAGTTTTGTATCGATTCTGTACAAATAGGCGGGAAAACAACTTGAAAATGGGTCCCTCTTTTGATTGGGATATGTGGTAACCAGATTGGGATAAAAATTTGGGTCCGTGGCCCACAATTTACCTTTTGGCCCTTATATCAGCGTCGTTGAGACACTTGGCAACCTCCGTCGGCCTGTTAATGTTTTGACTTTTCAACTAACTCTGTCCCCCTTTGAGGACATGTGGAGGCACCGTGCATGTTTTCAAATCCAACCCAAAGTTTTCCTTTGGAGGAGCATCGAGTTGATACTTGTCTGCCTCCACTGCTTTATGAACTATTCAAAGGTCCTTCTTACTTTTTAGACTTTGAGCTACGTGGTGGCCTCGTGCTCATTTGGGTTTCCGCCTAGGGACTAACTCTTGGAAATGCACCAGGCTGGCACGCGGAACTCTCCGCTTGCACTTCTATACTTAACCAATTTCAAATCCCATCTTTTGACCCTGTTTGACCCTTGGCTACGTGGAGGGCTAGCGCAAGTTTGAGTTTACACCTTTTGGATTCACCCTTGAAACAGCATCGGTAAGGCACGTGGCCCTTTTCGCTTCTTCCTCCATACTTAGTAATTTTTTGCCCTTTTCCTTAACCAATTCGAGCCTAAGGACTTCGAATCTTTGTCATTCTTCCTCCTTCTGGCTTCTTTGTAGCATTGATCCTTATTGTCTGACCCTGCTATTTTATAGTGTTGCCTGCCTATAACTTAGAGGATGGATTTAAGATGTAGAAACGGCCCGACATAGTCATTTTCTTTCTGTACAGGGTCCTTTGATCTTTCTTGGCCTCCGTCACTCCATTATTGAATCTTCTTGCAACTAATTTACAAGATCTGGATGAGTTTTCTTGGGTTCCTTCAAGCGGGGTCATGATTTGATCCAATATTTTGCCCAGGGGTGAAATATGGATAACAATTTGGCGACTCATGGGGACATCTGCTTGCTAGATGAAGAGATCAGTTGCCTTGTTGTATCTATTGGGCATGGAGTCGAGAATAAAACTTCAATACTAGTTATGCCTCTGGTTCATGAGCCTAGCCGCTTGCATCCTCAGATTTTATAATAAAATCCTGAAATGAAGATTTCTGAGAGTAGCAAATTATTTCAACTCCAGGGCTTCGTCTATTTTTTTGAATGAACTTCATAAGAACAACAAAACAGGACCAAGACTATGTACAAAATTGAAATCATACATGCTCTAAATGGAACATACAGAGTGTGCAAAAGCACTTAAGAGAAAATCAATCTATGCTACAGCAAGACAATGTGTAGAAGCACTTAGAGGAAAGAGAAACTAAACTAATATGTACAGAGTGGGACTTCCCTTTTAGTAGCAGTGCTTGAGATAGATCCCATTCACTGGGATCTACAGCTCTTCACCCTCTAATGAGGACAACTAGAAAGCATTGCTACTTTTGCATCTTGTTATCATATAAGGACCACTCTAGATGGCATCAAACTTAGAATGTCTCCTTGGTTTTGCTCGATATTTGTACCACTTCAAAACTAGGTCTCCTTCCTGAAAAGTCCTTACTTTTACTTTCTTGTCAAATCACTTCTTGATTGAAGCCTAACTCCTCTCCAATTCTTGGAGAGCACTCTCTCTGGATTCTTCTAATTCTATCAGCTATGCGTACCTAACCTCCATTGGTGCAAACTCAGACATTTCTAGTTGCCTCACAAGCTCCAATGCTAGTAACTCAAGTGATATAGGTAACACTGCCTCTTTCCCATAGACAAGCTTGAATGGAGAGCTTCATGTGGATCTCTTGGGTGTTATTCTATCATCCCATAAGGCTGTTTTGAGCTTTGTGTGCCAGGTCCTTTGATTCTCATCCAGAGTTCTCTTGATGATCTTTAATAGATTCTTGTTTGTAGACTCAGCCTAGCCATTACCCTGAGGGTAATAATTTGATGAGGTGCTCAAATAAGTCCCATTCTTGACAGCCCATCCTGTGATTTTGGAACCTATAAATGCTAATGCATTATCTGAGATGATGGTGGTTGGTACCCTAAATCTGGTCACTATTCCTTCATAGAAATCTAGGATACTAGACTCATTTTCCTCCTTGAGTGCCACTGCCTCGGTCCATTTGGTAAAATAGTTTGTGGCTGTTAGGATCCATTTATGACCCTGGCTTGAGTTTGGATTGATGACTCCAATGAAGTCCAATCCCCACTGCATAAAAGGTTGGTTGACCGAGATTGGGTGCAATGGAAGTGTTGCTAGCTTCTCCTTCCCTTTGAAGAAAGCACAATTCTTGCATCTTTTAATCCATGTATAATAGTCACTAAGCACTCTAGGTCAATAATATCCTTCTTTCATGATTTTGAGTGTTGTCACTCTTGGGGCAAAATGGGCTCTAGCTACTTCAACATGAAATTCTTGTAGCACTCTCTCTACTTGATCCGTCCCAATGCATCTCAGCTGAATACCACTGATGTCCCTTTTAAACAAGACACCATCAATAAGAACATATGGAATGGCCTGTAACCTAAAATGCCTTCTTTTTTCTTTATTCATCCCATGAGGGCATAGGCCGATTTGAAGGAAATGCACCATGTCTTGGGTCCAACAAGGAGTAGGTACATCATTTCTTTCTTTTTCTTGATCATCTTGTAGAATCAGAACAACCTCCTTCTCACTGTTTGTTTCATCTTGTAGAGCAGAGGCTAGCTACTCACACAAGCCCCTCCCATGGACCAACTTGGTGACCTTAATCTCAATGTCATATTCCATGACATGAGTAATCCACTCTGCACATTTCTCATTCATGTCCTTGCTAAGGAGGAATTCTTTGACTCATGCATGGGAGACCAATAGTTGGATTTTGTTGTTTGACACCAAATGCTTAAACTTCTTCAGTCCTCTGATCACCACCAGGACTTGCTTCTCAATGAAGGAATACCTCACCTCATAGTCTTCTAGACTCTGACTGAAGAAAGCAATTGGTTGTTCTGAGTTTTCTTTGTTCTCCTGAACCAAGATTGCAGAGATAGTGTCATTTCTACCAAAGGCATACAATATGAATTCTTTGGAAAAATCTAGATTTATAAGAGTTGGAGCCTATGATATGGCCTATTTGATAGCTTCAAAGCTTGTCTTTCCTTTAGCTGTCCATCTGAATGCTAAGCTCTTCTTCAGCATCAGTGTTATTGGCTTAACTAGAGCAACAAAGTTTGGGACAAACCTTCGAACAAAGTTGATCTTCCCCAAGAAGCTTTGAAGAGCCTTCTTGTGACTGGGCAATGGCAGTGCTTTTATTTCTTCAACTCTTTCCAGATCAATTGCCAGACCCTCCTTAGACATAATGTGGCCCAAAAACTTGCATTCATGGGCCAAGAATATGCATTTTTTGGGGTTCAAAGACACCCCAAATCTTCTGCATCTTTGAAACACCTACCTTAGATGGAAAAGGTGGTCTGTTGTGTTCTTAGAGAACACAATGATATCATCCAGATATATCAACACTATCTGGTTAATTATCCCTTTAAATGACATATCCATGGCTCTTTGGAAAGTAGCACCAGCATTAGACAATCCAAATGGCATTTTTTTGTATGCATAGGTCCCCCATTTGGTGGTGAAAGTAGTTTTGAATTGATCATCTTCTTTCACCATGATCTGATTATATCTCGAATAGCCATCTAAGAGAGAAAATCTCTCTGACCCAAACACTACTTGCAAAATCTGTTCCATTGAAGGGAGTGGGTAGTGATCTTTGAGGGAGGCTCTGTTCAAATCCCTAAAGTCAACACACATCCTGATTTTCCCTTTTTTTTTTACTAGGACCAGATTTGCAACCCAACTTGAATGCTTGATTAGGAATATGATACTTACCTATATTAGTTTTTTCAGCTCCTTCTTCATCAGAGGCTCAATATGTGGATTGACTGGTCTCTGCTTCTACCTGATAGGCTGAGCAGTTGGGTCCAATTTAATTATGTGTTGTGCTAGTTTGGGATTGAAACCCCTTAGGTATTCATAACTCCAAGCAAACACATCAGGGAATTCTTGGCAAAGTTGTATGAATTCATGTCTTTCTTGCTCGGTGGCCACCTTGCCAATTTGAAGTGTTTTGTCTTCTTCGACTGGGATTGACTCCGAATCCTCTCCTTTGATCTGTATCTTAGCCTTTTCTTTTCTAAACTGATCATTAGGACTGAAAATGGATTCCAGGGTCACTAAGCCTTTGGGAAGCTTGTTTGTATGCAATTGTACTATCTGGTTCCTATACTGCTGTTCTAGTTTGTTTTGATTATGGGCCAAGTATTCAGCCTCTTCTTGTAAAAAATTGATGATTTGTTGATCATTCTCAAACACCTGCCAGTATGTATTATTATCTGGCACAACCGGCCTCACACCCATATGGATATGTGACCATTCTTTGTCTCTCTTAATGTTGTCCACCACATCAAATGTTGCTCCAACTACTGCAAGTCTATCAGCAGCTTCATTCTCTTTTCTAGGTATGGACACAATGTTGAAAGCCTTGAAATCTTCCATGAGATCCCATACCCTACTCTTATAGTTCTTGAGCAGGTCATTTTTAACAGCATTTAGTCCTCTTACTTGATTAGCAACCAGCTCACTGTCTCCGAACACTTGTAAATTCTTGATTCCCAGCTTCCTTGCCCACTGAAAACCTTGGACTAAAGCCTCATATTTAGCAGTGTTATTTGAGCATGTGAACTAGAATATGAAGGCTGAATAATATCTCATACCTCTGGGGGACATAATCATGGCTCCTCCTCCAGCTCCTTGTCTACTCCTTGAACCATCAAAGAATAATTGCCATACTTCATTGTCATCCTTGTACTCTGGCTTGATTAGGTCAGGAAGAGGATGATTCTCTTCATGTAGATAGTAGACACCTAGCTCAGATTCTTCCATCTCCTTGTAGGGGTCAAAAGCATGTTTTTTATTGGCCCACTCATCTAGAGTCAAATCAGGGATACATCCCAACTTGGTATCTACTTCATTAGTGTTTAGGAGGTCTTCTTGATCAAAGGTTGAGCATTTGGCATTGATTAGGCTAGGTACATAGGGTTTAATATGGTAGTCAACAATAGGTTTAGATCTGATTGTGGCCTCTTCCCCATACCTTATCTTGAAGAGCATGTATGACCAATCAGCAGACAGGTAGCCTCTAATCTTGGCAGTGAAGTCCCTAGACAGACACAAAGCAAAATATGGTGGCAAATCTATGATGGACGTGTTTTGCAAGATAGTTACATTGGGGAAGGCATGTAGAGTGAGGCTCAGGTCTTGGATGATTCCTATAGTGGTCATTGTTGTCCCATCTAATTGAACTACTCCTCTAGAGATGACTTCATATTTGAGACCCAACTGATCAACTATTTGTTTGGGCATCACAGAACTACTAGCCCCAGAGTCAATCATACAATTATGCACTAATTTGTCTCCAATAATCAATGAGACATAGAATGGAGGAGGCCTCAAGTTCTTACCTTGTTGTTCTCCTTGGTTCCTCTCAGGTTGAACTGCATTGGCAAGCACTCTCTCTTGTTGGTTAGGAGGTTGACTTGAACTTGACCAATTTTGCATGATAGTTTACAACATATCTCTCTGTCATGGAATGGCCAATGACTCCCATAGTGAGATGTTCACACTTGTCTTCTTCATTTTCTCAATAATATTGAATGAGCAATCCATTTTCTGCCCCTTCCCAGACACATTTCTTTCTTGCACATGGGCTGTTACAACCGGTGCCTGACTGGGTTTGGAAGGTGACTTGGATTGGTTCTGCATGTTGGGAGTTTCTCTTGGAATACCAAGACCTTGTATAGTGGTGGAAGGTTGAGGGTCACCTAAGTTCAGTGGTTGGCCTTCCCCAAGACTTCTCTTTTTGGACCGTGTATTGGCAGCCACACCTTGAGTAGGGGACTGATTCATCCCACAGAAGTCTTCAACCTGCCAATTGACAAGCATAGTCTCTCCTTGAGGTTCACTTTGTTGGACTCCTTGCTGATGATCTCCCTCTTGGCTAGATTCTTGTGGTAGCATACTAGTTTGCACCATTAGAGCCTGATTTAGAGCACCATTAAAACACATGGATTGGTTATGTGGCTAACTACATGGAAAACACCAGTCATATTCTTGTGCCATATTGTTCTATGCAGGGACCAATGCCTTTGATGTTGATGTTGTATTTGGATCATAAGACCTGAAAGGCCTAGCAGCTTGAGGTTGTCCTTGATTTTGATTCTGATTTTCAGTCTAAGGTGGTGGCTTATTTTTCTGATACTAGGGTCTAACTTGATATAGAGCCTGAGGTTGATATGGTCTAGAGCTCTATGTTTGCTACCTTTTGATGGTTACTAGCTCATTTCCCATGTTTTGTAGTTGCTTCATCACTTCTTGAAGCTTTTTAGAGGTGTTAGATGATGAAGTGGAAGTTTTAGCTGAAATTTGATTCCTGGGGGTGGGTATAAGAGCTAATGTAGAAATTTGGCTAGTATCTGGGTTTCCTAACTCAGGGTATAGACGCATGGATGGCCTAGGAGCAATCTTTCCAGCTTGAATCAAATGGTTCTCAGCCCCTATGGAAAGGCTATAGGCTACTGGAAATGTAGTACCCCCCATTGACTGAATCATCAGAGAGATATCAGAATTTAAAGCCCTGAGAAAGTATAAGAATGCACCTTCATTTGTAGGCTTTACTGTTGTTGGAATTATGTCCCAGGTCCACTAGAATCTGAGGTTGAAGTCTGTCAGCTACTCATTGGGGGCTCTCTTGATAGTTTTTAGTTGCTCCAACAAAGACAAGTTATCACCCTTCTCTCTAAATTGGTTATGAAGAGTTGTGCATAACTGATTCCAATTTTTAATAAAGCCTGCCTCAAGACTTCTGAACCATTGTGAAGCTTTCCCTTTTAGTGAAGAGGCAAGTAACTTGACTGCAATGTCCATTTCATGAATCTCATGGATTGTGCAGACATTGGCAATATCTTGGACATGGTCACCAGGAGAAGTTTGGTTTTCCCCAGTGAAATATGGGATGCTCTTTAATGTTGCAATAGGGACTAAACTTTGTGTGTTCAGGGCAAGTGGACTATTGCCAGTGAAGTTGACATATGGATTTGGCTGAGCAATTCTGATTAGTCTGAGCACTCCTCTTGGTTGAATGAATGGTCTATTGGGAGGAGGTGTTGATAAAGCCCTGATTGGTGGAGATGGAGACCTCTAAACTCTTCTTCCTCTCCATTGTCTGCCTGGGTATAGACGCAAGTATTCAAATATACCTTCTTTCCTTGCTCTAGACTGGGTGAGATTCATGAGTCTCCTAAGCTTGGGCTGCTAAAACCAATAGATTTTTTTATTTTGGAGTCACTAGATGTACAATTGTAGTGCTTCTTAAAAGCCAGAATCACCGCAAGTGTACATCAATTCCTACTGTAATAAGATAGAGACTTCTTGGTCCCACTAGGCATGCCAAAATTGTTAGTGCGAAATCACAACACCCCCAGATGATTTCTAAAGATATGATTTTCTAAGGAAGAATCATCTGGTGTGATTGCATAACATGGAACTTTTCCTAAGGTGTGGGACCTTGCAAATTGGAAAATCTCTCTAGATTAAAGGTTGGTTCCTTATTCCTCTGTTTAGGTGCATATGTGAGGATTTGCAGAGGATCTATATCTATACCTAGTCTAAGACTTTCCAAGGAGACAGGGATAAAAGAGTACAAAAATGAGAAATAACTAAACTACCAGGTGATGCACCAAAGGAATGATGAATACTTAGTTTTCCTTCGACACAAACCAATAAAATGCATATAATAAAAAAACACAGATAACCAGATCTATAATGAGAGACAGATAGAAGCAAAAGAAACAAGAAGGATCTGAGATCGATCACAAACGTATTTTATTGCTCTAATAGATTGATACAGTTCATTACAGAATAGCCAAAAGGTAGAAACGTATTACAGTTTTAATGGAAGGCCTGAACCCCATAGATCCTTTTGCTAGAAGGAGAAGGGAGCCTACAAAACTAAGAATATCCAACCCTTTACAATGAATCATGTCCCCGTATTTATAGAATCGATATGAAAGAAGAAAAAGGGAGAGAGAAGCGGGAAAACGCGGGTCGAAGCTCAACCACCATTGTTAATATTTTCTACTAAAATTTTCCCCCGAATCCATCTTTACTGCATCGATCCTTGATTCAACGCCTTGAAGGAAGAGGAAACGGTGGAAATAGATCGAATCCGATCTGGTTGTTGAGACTGATGATCCTTCATTAAAAGCTCAAAGAAGTTTCTCCATTTTTCTTCCACCTATCCTCTCAAAAATTAAAGTTTTAGACACCCATGGCGTAAACGAGGTTGAGATCTTTCCAACAATATCAGATTCACAATCTCTCAAGCCCTGAGTCGAAAGATATGCCCTTTTGAATTTTTGCGTCGATTATGTACAAATAGGTGGGAAAACAACTTGAAAATGGGTCCCTCTTTTGATTGGGATACATGGCAGCTAGATTGGGATAAAAATTTGGATCCGCGGCCTGTAATTTACCTTTTGGCCCTTGAATCAACATTGTTGAGACACTTGGCAGCCTCCGCCGACCTGTTAATGTTTTGACTTTTCAACTAACTCTGTCCCCCTTTGAGGACACATGGAGGCACTGCGCATGTTTGCAAATCCAACCCAAAATTTGTCTTTGGAGGAGCATCGGGTTGACACTTGTCTGCCTCCACTGCTTTGTGGAATGTTCAACGGTGCTTCTTACTTTTTAGACTTTGAGCTACATGGCAGCCTCGCACTCATTTAGGTTTCTGCTCGGGGACTGACTCTTGGAAATGCGCCAGGCTGACACGTGGCACTCTCCACTTGCACTTCTATACTTAACCAATTTTGAAGCCCACCTTTTGACCATGTTTGACCCTTGGCTATGTGGAGGGCTGGTGCAAGTTTGAGTCTCCACCTTTTGGATTCACCCTTGAAACAACGTCATTAAGGCACGTGGCCCTTTCTGCTACTTCCTCCATACTTAGTCATTTTTTTCCCTTTTCCTAAACCAATTTGAGCTTGAGGAATTTGAATCTTTGTCATTCTTCCTCCTTTTGGATTCTTTGTAGCATTGATCCTTATTGTCTGACCCTACTATTTTATAGTTCTGCCTGCCTGTAACTTGGAGGATGGATTTAAGATGTAGAAACGGCCCGACAGATTCATTTTCTTTCTATACAGGGTCCTTTGATCTTTCTTGGCCTCCGCCACTTCATTGTTGAATCTTCTTGCAACCAATTTGCAGGATCTGGATGATTTTTCTTGGGTTCCTTCAAGTAGGGTCGTGATTTGATCCAATATTTCACCCAAGGGTAAAATATGGATAATAGTTACACCATTAAGGTGTTATGCACAGAGGAACGCACATCTTTTTAGTGTGGGGCGGATCATAAAGGGGAAGCGAGTAGGAAATGGTAAGAGTTGGAAGAAATCCTTGGAGCAATGTTGATGTGGTCACCCAGGTTGTAAAGTCAAAGGCGCATGGGGTCAAAAGAGCACGCGTAGCAGAGGTGATCATTAAAGGAGATCAGTGTAAAAAGGCTTTGAGAAACCATATACAAGGGTAAAAAGTGCATGAGCAACATAAGTTAGGCAGCGAAAAGAAATTGGTCCAAGACATAGAGGAATATTGACTTTATTAAGGGAGAAAGCACGAAGATTTATATGGTCGAGGTGGTTATGCACCAGAAGGTTGCATAAGTGTTCACGTAGGTTTGCACACGGAGGAAAAGTGCTAGATAGAACATGCTGAAGGATGGCATTGGAAAAATCTGACTTGAATGCATTTGTACGTTGGTAGGTGGCATCAGAGTTTATGCGGAAAAATCAAAAAGCTATAAATAGAAGGTCAAGGGTGAGGTATTATTTCACCTTACATTTTTCTATTGAAGAAGTTACGAAGAATAGTGTGTGGAGTTGAAGAAATCAAAGGACTTGTGAACCAGTGTGGAGGCAAAGTGAATGGGCGTACATGGAAGAGTTTGTTTTTGGGTTCTCATGGGTGGATACACTATCTTGTGGAAAGGAAGTGCTCCAGGTTAGGGTTTAAAAGCTAAGGCATAGGTTTTCATGGAAATTTCACAGAAGTAAAGCCGAGGGTTTAAGCAGTAATAAAACTTGACGTAAGGCAGAAAATTTAGAGGACCAAGGAAGAGAAAAATGGCACCAAGGAAAGGAGTGACCACTTCACTGAAGAAGGGAAAGGGCAAAGGAAAACTGACCGTTTCCAAAAGTTTCAACAAAGAATGGTATGTAGAGATGCAGTACCTAGATAGTGTGCTGCTAGGGAAAGAGTGGGTGTCGCATACAAGGAAGATGGCCGTGAGCAATTACAATCATTGTACGAGTAACAAAAAAAAGGAGATGACCCTGGAGTTGGTTCATCCAATGGAAAAGAGGACGCAAGATGGGAAACCCATCTATTATGATGAAGTAAAAGTGAAGTTAGAAAAGGCTAGGCTTCTGTAACTTTATGAGTTTTCCTGTTTTGGAAAACTAGAGTGATTATACCAGTGGTTAATGTCACGCATACATGAGGACTACTTCTATTTCATAGGAAGGGAGAGGCACATAACCCCATAGTTTATTTCTAAGTTCACTGGCCTGATCTGCAAGACAGAGCCGTAGGATGAGGACTTGTGTGACAAGGAGTTCATCAAGAAAACGGTTGAGGCATATGATTACAAGAAGGGTTCGCGGTACTTTAACGTTACTATAATCACCGACCCTATTATAAGGATGACCACGCGCTTGGTGAAAAAGCTAAATAGGTAGGAGAGATGGACACAAATAAAAAAAAGTTGGTTGAATGTCTGCCACAAGATCTTAGAGGGCACAATTACAATCTCTCAGCTTTCATTGCTGAGGAGATTATCGATGCCGCATGCAACGAGGAGAAGAGCATGTTTGGTAATGTCCTCCTTACCATTGTATTTTCAAAGATTGGATTTCCTGATGGGTTATATAAGTTCTTTTGGGAGTACTCAGATGAGAACCCCTCTCCCATAAAGAGGTTTTAAGCTTATACTTGTGACACTATGACAACCAATCACAAGATGCAGTTGGAGAAATGGTATAAACGGAAGTGTGATGCATTCAGAGATGAATGGAGGATGCCAGAAACACTACCTGCACTAGTGGATGGAGAAGCTGAATTTGCCATATAACATAACTTTTGTATCGGTAGGTTTACCTTGACAGATGGCTCCAAGGGTCCTTGGTGTAAGTTACCCTTCTACTTCACAACGCAATATTTTCAAGGTGTGATAAACATGTTTAAGGAGACAAAGAAGCTAAGATTTGATCTAAGTGTTGTAGATCAAGATCACCACAAGATGAACCAGACCTTGGTGTATCCCAAAAATTTCACCTATGTAGAAAAGTATGTATCTCATGATGTACACATGGTAAAATCGGTGACATTTCCTATTATATGTAGGACGACAACAAGGTTGTATGTGTGGATAAGGCCCAAGTTTGAGAAGGGGACTTATGTTGAGGATGACGTCTCAATCCCTGAGGACCCCACTGAGAGAAAGAATGAGGTAGTAATTAAGAAGAAATAATAGGAAGAGACTCCTGTAGAGAAGGCACCAAGCACGCATACAGTGCAAACCGTACGGGCATAAGAGCCAGGTGTGGGTACAAGCACCTATGTTTGACAGAAGAAGTCTCCCATCAAGAAGGAGTCACCAGAGAAAGAAGAGTCTCCTAGGAGATAAGAGTTTCCTACGAAGGAGGAGTCCCCTGTGTTGGAGTCACCAGTGAAGAAAAATAAAAGGGTGGCGTAAGGTTCGGACTCAAAGAAGACAGAGAGCATCAAGGATGATGATTTTGAGGAGGAAAATAAAGGAGACAATGAAGAACATGAGGAAGCTCAAAATCCTTTTGTGTACAATGTACATGAGTTTGGTTAAGAAGGGGATGAAGAGGAGAAGGAATATGAGGAGTCTTCCCACACCAAAGGAGGAAGTGAGGAGGTAAACATGCATGATCAAAAGACCCCGACCTTGACTGAGGAATAGATAGATAACACTTTAGAGAGGGAGGTGACAAGTATTATCCAACAGTTAGTGGAGCATGAGGTAGAGAGAAGTGCCGAAGAAGTACTGAATGAAACTAAAGAGAGAACAAGTGTAGGAAAGGAGTATGGGAGCATGGGTGGAGACCTCAGGTTACTAGTAAGCTTCCCAATGACAACGCACACAAGTGGGAAGGGCACAGTAGTGGTGTAGGAACACACTATGACTTATATTAATGATCCAAATAAGGTACTACGCACATGATTCAAAATTATAGTGTCTGTAGATCAACTCCTCGCTTGGTCTTCTTTTGATGAAGAGGGTGCGTACCTGCACATGAGGAAAATACTATCCTGGGATTTTGAGTCCCACGTTGATTAGCCTGAGTTTGAGATATATCAGGATGCATTGATGAATACAAAAGATGCCAAGGGAATAAACCCTCTTGTAAATGCCCAAGAAATGTTAGATGAGCAAGTTTTCTACATGCTCAATAAAGTATCAGTGGAGTTGGAAGCAAGAATATTCGGCAGAAATGATACAATAAGGGTCTTGGAGGAAGAGCTTGATAAAAAGAATGAGGAGATCATTGAGAGGGACATGGAGATAAAACAAAAGGAATTGATCAGTGCACAGTTAAGGCGTGAATTGAGGGATGAAAAGGTGAAGGTGTGCAAATTACATAAAAAGATAGAGGCCATTTTAGATGCCATTATCTTGAAGCACCCAGACCTAGCCCCTCCTAAGAAGAAATACGAGTCAACCATGCATTGCTTGGAAGACTTAGCGTGCATACTCACCATGGAGAGGTAACCACTTGCATTAGAATCAGTAGAAGAAGTAATTGCATGCCGAAAGAAGGAAGAAAAGTTGAAGACTGGGGAGATACTAACTCAATATTTGAGCTCCTTGCCTTAGTGAAGACTGCGGCGCAAATGGAAGAAGTTAATAGGGATAGAGTAGTAGGCATATTAGTTACCAACCATGAAATGAATCTGAAATAATTTGAAGAGAAAAATAAGGGCAATAGGGAAGAGTGGGATAGGATCTTGGTCGAGGTAGAAAAGAATTCAGAGGTGATCGAAACCTTAAGGGTTTCAATTAAAATTAAACTGAAAGAGTTATACCCCCAAGTTACTCGCAGGATGCATGCACTAGGAGACCTTCGCAAGAAGATGGAAAGCATTGAAGATACAATGAAGGCTAAGGGGGATGAGATGAGTTTTGATGAAATTAGTGTGATGGTGGGTGACTTACTTCAACATGTGTAAAGTGAGGTGGATGCTTGGGTTAAGATAAAAGCCCCCGTGAAGAAATATTTCCCACTTCTCATGCAACAGTAGCAGGATTCTTCCATTCTTCCATTCTTTATTCAATCATAAATTCTTTCATTTTCCCTATTCTTTATTCTTTAGTGGAAGGGATGAGTGTTTCCAAGGTGGTGCATCCAGATCCTATTTAAAGGAGTGCTTGGGTATGAAATATAGAATAAGAAGAGAGTGAGAACGAAGTGTTGGGGAAATGAAGGGTTAAAGAGGGTTTTAAGTAGTAACAAGGTGCTACAGAAATACTTACAAGGATGTTATTGAGCATATGCGCACGGTTTTGGGTATGAACAAGGGTTGTAATGGGTATAATAGCTAAGAATTCTCTATGCAGAGTCTTTTTGTAGGGTTTAAGGTAATATCCCTTGATGTATTCAGTATGTATGACCCTCATGGTGTAATGGATCCAATGTAAATGTTGATAAATCAATATGTGGTGTGTGATTCTGGTTATTCATGTTCTTAAGTGCAAACCCTTTGTTATTCATATTATTCTGGGCCAAATATAGTTTCATTGTTCTTATTTACAATGTTTATTCCCATTTATGATACATTTGTGCATGGATCCGTTGTCTGTATCTTCTATTTTTGAGTGAATTTCTATGTTTTCATTTTTACAACTCATTCTCCATCAATGGTGGATCACTCTCGCGAAGCTCACATAAAGGAGGGACTTGGCACCCATGCGCGCCTCAGGTGAGTTCCCAACACACACTGGGTGATAGGTTGATGTGTTTAGGGTAGAAAGAAGGTATATGAAGAAATGACTATAATTATATAAAGAACCCCCTTCCTTCCCTTTCTCCTTACACCTTCATTTGCATTAGTGTAAACTATAGGCAATTTGATTCGAGCCATTATCCACTTCTTGGAAATAGCTTCTCCATCTTGCACAGATTCTCTCAAATTGAAGAGCATGGGAAGATCCAAAAATGGCCTTGTAGCCATTTCTTGGTGAGATCTCATCTTCAATATTTGATTGCCAGGTGATCTAATTAGGTTCATTCATTAGGTAACAATCTCAATTTGTAGGAATGGCTTAAGCATTTAATGGGTTTATCTTTATTTATGCGTGATAGAAGTTATTTTCCTTTAAGCTCTTATATTATGGTTCTATAGAGGCTTGATTATGCTTTGAAGCTACTAGGTGTTAGCTTCTTTTGATTAGCATGCAAATTTTTATATGAACACACATCCCATTTCAAGACTAGGTATCCTTCTTGGAAATTCTTGACCTTTGCTTTCTTGTCAAAATTCTTCTTAACATGAGCTTGATCCTTTTTCATTGTTTGCATTGCTTGATTTCTCAATTCTTCTAGCTCCATGAGCTCTGTATACCTTATTTCCATGGCTTCAAACTCAAACAATTCCAGTTGTTTAATGAGCTCCAGTGCCAACAATTCAAGAGATATTGGTAGCCTTGCTCCCTTACCATAAACCAATTTGCAGGGGGAGATTCCAATTGATATTTTAGGAGTAATTCTATCATCCCATAGTGCAAATTTTAACTTTGTGTGCCAATTTCTTTGATTTTCATCCAAGGTCCTTCTTATGATCCTTAGAAGATTCTTGTTTGTGGATTCAACTTGACCATTACCTATTTAAAGTAATTTACCTTCACCAACTGGGATGTTTTGAAATGTTCACCCTTAACTATTATATTTTCCTTTTATTTTCTTAGTTGGTCATCATAGTTAAAAATGGATTCTAAGGTTACTAGTCCCTTAGGTAGCTTGTTTGATTTGAGATGAACCACTTGGTTTCCATATTTTAGTTCCAACTTGTCTTAATTTCTTGAAGAAAAATCATCTTATTATTGAATAAAACTGACAATCTGCTAGTCATTTTCAAACAATTTCCAATTTATGTCATTGTCTAGTACAACTACCCTTATAAGAGGTTAAACTTTGTCTCTCTTAACATTCTAAACAACATAAAACTTTTCCCCAATTGTAACTAGTATATCAGCAGCTTCATTCTCTTTTCTTGAAATGGCATGGATATTGAAGGCTTCAAAATCTTCCAAAATATCCCATACCCTATGCTTGTAGGCCTTTAGCAAATCCTTCTTTTCTGCATTTGATCCTATGATCTAGTTTACAATCAACTCACTGTCTCCAAAAGTCCACAATTTTTTGATATTATTCTTTCTTTCCCGCTGAATACCATGGATGAGGGAAACATATTTCGTTGTGTTTTTAGAGAAATTGAATTGAAATTTGAAGGAGGAGTAATACCTCATACCTATAGGAAATAAAAGGACTACATCTCTACCTTCACCTTGTCTACTTCTTGATCTGTCAAAGAACATTTTCCATATTCCATCCTCCTCTGGATCGTTTGATTTCACAATACTAGGAAAAGGTGAATTCTCTTTGTGCAAGCAATAAATTCTAAGACCAATTTCCTCAACCTGCTAATATGGATCAAAATTATAGCATCCATTTTCCCACTCATCAAGTAGTAAGTTAGGAATGCCTTCAATCTGAGTATCTGCATCTTGGGAATTTTGAAAGTCTTCTTGATCAAAGATGGTAAAAATTTAATTGATGGGGTTGGGTATGTAAGATCCTATATGGTATGTAGAAATAGGTTCATATTTAATTGTATCCTTAGTGCCATACCTAGTTTTGAAGAGCATACAAGACCAATTAGCTTATAGATATCCTCCAATTTTGGCAGTGAAGTCTCTGGATAAACACAGAGTGAAGAGTGGAGGAAAATCAGTTATGAAGACATCTTGAGGGACTAAGAAACCAAGGCATGCATGTAACATGAGGCTTAAACCTCTAATAACTCCAATAGTTCATGTTGATGTTCCATCTAGTTGTACCACACCTTTAGAAAGATATTCATATTTGAGGCCTAGTTGGTCTACAATCTACTTGGGCATGAATAAACTGCTTTCTTTGAAATCAATCATACAATTGTGAACTAAATGATTTCTAATGATCAATGATACATAAAAGGGTTTAGGTTTCATGTTCTTGTTTGGCTGATCCTCCTTTTGTTTCATTGCATTGATGAGCAGTTTGTCTACTTCTTTGGATTAATCACTTGGGATATAGATATTAGTCATAGTCGCTTGCAAGAGATCTCTCTGTCTTGGAATTGCTAATGATTCCCACATTGATATTTTCACATTAGTTTTCTTCATCTGCTCAATGATGTTGAAAGGGGTATAATTATCCTTTTATTGGACCTTGCTTACAACAACATTTTCGTGCACTTGAATTGATAGGGAAGGACCCTTAGGCTGATTTTGCGTATTTGGAGCTACATTTGAATTGTCACTTCCTTGGAGTGTCAAATAATGTTGAGAAGGACCTACATTTGCTGACTTTATTTCTTCCATAGATCTCTTCTTAGATCTAGTTTACAACCACACCTTGAGGATGAGTCTGATTTATTCCACAAAAGTCATCCATTTTCCAATTTACAAGTGAAGTATCACTTGGTGGTACCTCCTGAGTGAATATCTACTGTTGATTTTTCCCTGTAGGTGTATCTTGAGAGATAGATAGACTTTGCACCATCAAATCTTGGTACAAAATTCCATTGGGTCAGGTTTTCTTATTATGCAAAAAGATGATAAGGGAAACACCACTCATAATCTTGCACAAGGTTATTTTGAATGAGAACTAAAGCTTGAGATGAACTAGCCATGTTAGGATTATATGGTTGAAATGGCCTTGCAAGAAGAAATTGATTCTGATTTTGAGGTGTAGCTTTGGAGGAAGGCTTGTTTGGTTAATAAGGGGACTTTTTACATTGGTATGAAGGCTGGTAAGGTTTGAAATTTTGGGCATGTTACCTCTTAATGGATACTAACTCATTCCCAAAAAATTTCAGTTGTTTCATCACCTCCTGCAACTCGGTTAAAGAGCTTGAGGAAGTAGATACTTGGCTAGAAATTTGATTCCTTGGTTTTGGGACGGGAGCTAACTCAGGGGTTTGATGAGGATTAGGTGTCTCACTCTCCAAGAATATAGGCATTAGAGGTCTATAAGAAAGTTTCCTAGCCTGAATAAGACTATTATCATCTCTAATAGCAATATCATAAGCACTTGGTAAAGTTATACCCCCATAGACTGAATAATGATTGAAATATCACTATTTAAAGCCTTTGAATAATAGAGGAATGCATGTTGGGGTGTAGGTCTTACCACATGAGGAATTCAGTCCCAAATCCTTTGAAATTTGATATTAAAATCAATCATCTTCTCATTTGGGGATCTCTTTGTTGTTATCATCTATTCTACCAAAGACAAGTGATCTGATTTATCCTCAAAGTGATTGCACATGGTTGTGCCAAGTTTATCCAAATTGTGAATAGAAGTTGGTCTCAAACTCTTGTACCATTGAAGGGTTTTCCCTTTGAATGATGAAGCCAAGAGTCTAACTGCAACATCATCTTTAGTACTAAAATTGACTGAACAAACATTTAGACATCTTGTATATGGTTAACTGGGCTAGTTTGATTTTCACCAATGAAGAAAGGGATACTTTTAAGTGCAAACACTGGTATATCATGTTATTCATTGAGAGTTAAAGGAATACCACCGTTAAAACTAGAAAAAGGCTAATTTCTTTGAAGAGCCATGAATTGAATGGGTCTCAAAACCCTAAATGATTGCAAGAAGGGACTACCAAGAGGAGGAGTGGAGAGAACCACGTTTGGTGGTGATGGTGATCTTCAAACTAATCTTCCTTTTCCTCTTCTCCTCAGTGACAGCTACAAGTAATCAAAATATCATTCTTCTATTGTTCTGGACCTTTTCTGAATCCTTCTCATAAAACTGGGGCACTAAAATTACGGAAAATAGTAGATAATGTATTTAGAGTTTTCATATGTGTTGTTGCAAAGCCTCCAAAAGACTAGAATCCACCAAGATACACACCAAAACTTAGTGAAAATGGAAATATTAACTACCAAATTTTCCCACCGGGTGTGCCAGAACTATTATCTCTAAAAAATAGCACCCTCTGATTTGTTGTGAATGAATGGATGAGAAATCAATGTTTTTGGGTAACATGGAATTGTCTCTCAAGTTGTGGGACTTTCTACTTGAGACAAACCTCCAAAGAAGGTTGGTTCCTCTACCTAATCCTAGTGCTAAAATACTCCTAAGGAAATGTGACTATTTAACCTTATTCTAACAATCCAAGGGACCAAGAAAAGAAGGAAATGTGTGAAAAGAAAAATTCCTAGGCTGACAGAGGTGATAACACCAAGAAGAGGGTGAAAGGGACTATTAGATGAGTGAAAATGGGAGGACGATGAAGGAGGAGAGGGCATATTTAAGAGCCACAGTCCAAATTAACATCCAATCCACCATTTCCATGGGGCATAATAGATCTAAACCCTGCAAAGATATTAAAACATGCACAATAGACCTTCAAATGCAATGAAATTCTAGAAAATGCAATAGAACACAAGCTAGGGAAGACAATGGCAACAAAACATGAGTTTTATTGCTTCAAATAGATTCTCAATCCATTACAATGAAGGAGAAAGGAAAATATCACCATGTATTTATCCAAATCTAAGGCCTATAACTCAAAATACAAATGCAGCACTTAGAGAAGGATGCACTAACATTATAAGAGGTTCCAACCTTTACAAATGAGCATCCTGTAACAATATATAGAAAGGGGGGAAACGAGGGGGAAGGAAAAGAGAGGTAAATTTGAATTCCTTCCTTCAACCACTGAACAAACTCATTAATTCTTCTACGAATACACAGGTGTGGTTGGAAGATCGCTTCCACATGACATCTTTCCTACAGAAGGAGAGGGGGGTGTCGTTATTCATTAATACTGGTAGTCGAGATACGATTTGATAACTTTGCATGTTCATAACCATCTCCTTTTCCTCGAACCTGTGCTTAACATTTTTACCCCCAAGATTGTAACAATTTTTGAAATTATAGGTCCTATAGGGAATGTAGTTTTCGACGAGACTTTTCCAACAAGATAAAACTTGCTCGATTCAATTAGCCACAATGAAAGTTATAGACAAAATTTCTTTATAACTCATCTTGTGGATTTTCCTTACATTTTTATTTTCTTTGTGGGACTTTTGAATATTTGAAAACTTTAGTGTCCCGTAGAATTTTTCATGTTAGTGAGTTTAAATGTCTCATGGGTTTGTTCTACGGATTGTCAAATCTGTGAAGCATTGTCTTTTTAGAAATCTATAGAACCTTCAATTAGTGTTTCGCGTAGTTTATACTTATTTTCACTTTGATGAATTATCCTTACAACAACTTTGTGACCTCCATAATATCTTCTGATCAATCTATATCCGCCCAAGTCATAGCCTGCTCCCCCCTTTTGTTCCATGGATTAGGAGAATTTGTGGAACGCTATGTTTCCTAAAATACACGATAAGTTGAGTTATACCTCCACGGTTTGGTTAGATCATAGGGATGGTGACATACGTTCTGATGAGATATTCAAAGTTGTAAGGGGTGCAACTTTGGATAACAATGGACAAAAGATATTTTGAATCATATATGAAAATATTGATATTTAGAATATAATAAAATAGATTAAAAATTTACACAGAAACATCCTAGTCAAAACAACTTTTCTCCAAATTTTCCCCCTAAGGATTGGGTAGAGAAGAATCTATAAAACCTATTATATGATACTTTCTTCAATAGAAAACTTCCATTGAATCTCTATGTTTGGCTATCAGTTTATTGTATGAAGTAACAATTTAAATTTAGGAAGGAAGCACAAGTGGACCCTTGAACACACTATGAGTTTAGCAAATTATGACACAACTTGAACATGTGCAGTTGATTTATAGTGGGAAGGAATACTACACAACTACATTATTAAATATGTAGTATCAACATTCTCTATTAACTATGAAGCACAATTCATTTTAATCCATAAGCCACAAGGATATTATCTGAAGCATTTTATTTGGAAATAAACAAGTTAATAATGGATTTGGCAATTGATAATTTCCCTATGGATGGATATGAATCCTATTTGCATGAGTGACATAATAAATTATGGAAAGCAAGGAAAAATAAACTGTATCATAGACTCCTTATATGAGTGAACATTGAGAAGGATGCGCTATAAAGAAGCTCGTTGGAAGGGGATGGATGAAAAGGTACTACTTCAAAGGGAAGGATCAACCTCAGGAACTGTCAAGGAAAACTAATAGAATTGGTTATGACATGAGGAAGATAGGGTTAATGAATATAAGCAAGAGATAAATGAGACATGTACAAAAACAATAACCCAAAAGGATGATGATGTAAAATACAATGCAAATGGAGTTCTTTTCCAACCTATTTTGCATGCTCATGCGACTGAATCCCATAACATAGAATATCAAATGATAATTTATATGTATAGTGATGAGGAGTTAAATAAAGTTAAGGTAAATGAAGTGTTGGATAATAATCTTCCATTTTTAATATAAAAATTACTGACACCCAAAATGATATAGTTTTCTCATAATTTGAACACTCTTAAGGCATGTAGAATCAAGATGATTAGTAATAGTCAATCAACTCAAGTAGCTAGAGGCATGAAGGGAGATGGCAAAGGAAGTGTCATGCAAGGAGAAATAATCTAGTCATGTGGAGAAATTGTGCACACAACACTAGCTAATATTGCACCAAGTGTAATTGGTAGGAGAAATGGAGGTTTTAGAGTACCTACAGTAGTTTAAGGAAGAGTGTAAATAACATCACCACAAATGTTTCTCATGAAACATATTTTATGAGATTTGTTTACATATTCTAGATTATCGTAGGGTAGAGATTCTACTAAGAATATTCACAAGTGGAACTATTTTGGTGTGCAAAAGGAGTTACTACTCCCCAATATAAGGAAAGTCAATTTGATACTACTTGTCTAGATCTTGCACACACTTGGTACATAAAATATAATCTATAACAAATTGTGGTGGATTAAGATCAACTCAACTATGTGTTTCTTACAGAATTTGATATCCCAAAGTTTGAATAACAAAGTATCTTCACGACAAAGGAAATTAAGTAATAGTTGATAAAGAGTGTGTGTGTATATGATGTATGTTTTAAAAATTTAATCTAAAAAATGTATTATAAGATCCACCCAGTTAAACTTGTACATGGTTTGTGAGAAGGTTTTTATTCCATTTTAATGTTCCCTTTCCCATAATACCTTTAGAGATCCTAGAGATATGTTAGAATAAGTTTTGTGTGCAAAGTCATTTAGTAGTATAAACATTGGGGTCAACCCATTCATGGAAGATAAAATCACATCTATGGTGACTCAAATGGAAAATTTTAATACAAATAATGCCATAGAGATGTGCATTGAAATTTGGTACATAGATTGTGAGGTACAAGTCCATACAAAGGAAACCTTCCCTCGTCACAATGTAAAATCTATCCTACAAGCATGTGAGATATGTGAAGGAATTCAGGATGTAAGGAGTTTCCCACTATTTTAGAAAGTGGTTAAAAAAAGGTGCCACTCTATTGTAATATTTTTGATGTGCACACTCATGATAAAAATAATTTTTTCCTAATTGATCAAATACATGAATCCCAATCACTTGGGAATAGAAAAACAACTTTGGGAAATAAAAATGAAGAATGCAGTGGAAACCCATGAGGATGAGGTGGTTGTGTAATAGGTGGGTGACAAGGTGGAATATTTCTACCACAAATTTAATATAAATTTGGTTCATTATACCATTATCAATGTGACTACCCAGCGTTCCTAGTTTACGCACTTTGTTAAAAAGAGAAAAAAGTTAAATATTTCCATGATATTTACATGCTTATGAAGGAAAAAAGTGAAAAGAATGTGGGGATGATCAATATTATGCACAACCATCTAGAATACCACCAACTGAAAGTTACCACACTAAGGGAAAAAACATCATCTAAGGGTAAAATTACCACTAGAGGAGCTACAAAACATGCACAAGAGTTTACATCCCCTATGGAGAATATAAGGCATGAAGAAAATCAAGATGAAAAAATGAATTACTTCAAGAAACTGAGTTGGTTTATGAATTTTAGGGTGAAATTGAGTTCCTAAAAGAAGATGTGAGACTCAGAAATGAAGCATAAGACATCTTAGAGATTGATCAAATGAATAGGGATGAACTCAGAGAAGTATATAAGATTATACACACTAAAGTGGTTATTCTATTACTTTCCCAATAGTTATCTCATCAAATTAGAAGTTTAGTGCACAACAAGAGTTTGGGACAATAATAAAGAAAGATTATTCATGCAACCAAAGTTGAATAACTTGATCATAAATTACTTGTTGGTACATGCACAGATGGATGGAACATTATTAACATATTGGTCGACACAGGAGAGGATGTTAATATCTTGACAACTAATGCATGGAAAACAATGGGGTGACATGTGATCCCTTCATCACCACAAATCTTGTTCATGGATAATAAGATGCAAGGCATGCCTATTAAAGTGTTGAATAATGCTACCACTAGCATTATAAGTTTCATGGAGAATTTAAGGTCATTGGATTTCCAAAAGTAGTTAAAATTTAAGTGCTACTTGATCAACCTTAGTGTTACATGAATAGTGTCAATCTTCACTCTAAGAAGCAATATAGTAGTTTTGAAAACAAAATAAAATGTGTAGTAATATCCATGGATGC
Source organism: Taxus chinensis (assembly GCA_019776745.2). Classification (NCBI taxonomy): domain Eukaryota; kingdom Viridiplantae; phylum Streptophyta; class Pinopsida; order Cupressales; family Taxaceae; genus Taxus; species Taxus chinensis. The sequence goes on from CM034149.1 coordinate 101,549,732, forward strand.
TGGTCAAGGGGCACCATTTGCAGATAATGTACAAGAACATGAGGATCTAAAGAATATTTACAAAATACAACTCGAAGGTTTAGAGATTTTTTAATCCAATCAAGGAGGTAATCTATAATGGAATGATGTGCAGCTTGTGTCTAATACAACTTGTGCATCATGTGATAATTGGTACCATGACTTGTATAAACTAATTAGAAGGGATTAAGGAGTGATTAACCCTCATAAAAGAAAAATGGTCAACATATTGTCTAAGGTTAAATGAAAATATATCAAAAGGATAAGAAAGGAAAATAGTTAGCCTATGCCACAGTTACACATAGAAGAGGATGCCTAGGCCTTCATAAATAAGTTAAAGAACTACATGTTGTTCAAGAAAGAGCACATTGATTGCATATCTTATACAAGAAGAGGAATACTAGAGTGATGGTGATATAATCATATCCCTTTTATAAATAAATGAGAACAAATTATTGATATCATGCATGTTAGATTAGGTAGGAACAACCTTACATGAAACCTACTAATTTATAGATGGGTAACAAATCCAAAGGAACATATGAGGAAGTGCAAGAAATTTTGGAAAATATGAATGACATCGATCAATCCAACTCTCTTAGATATTTTATTTTATCATACCTTTCATATTTGGGTGAGCATGTGGTATGTAGGTAGTGAAGTTTATAGGGATGCTACTCAACGGGAAGAGCTAAAACAATCAATTTATACACACCTTTAGTTTTACCTCATCTATACCTGAATTGCATCACTCTCTTTAATACATCAAGAAATGAATTTTTAGTAATGATGCACTAATGATAGAACACGTGTTAAAATTTCATAAGAAAAAAGGATTCATACTACCAAAGAATTTTGAGGAATGAAGTACCAATAATGGTTCCAGTGAGGAAGATGAAACGGTTTGGTTAGAAATAAATTAGCGATCTGAGAGAAAACAATAGATGGTGTAAAGGGTAAATAAGAGGACCAATAACAATCACTTGAACATATATATTCCTTATATCTTGAGAAAATCTTTTGATAAAAAGGATTCTAACTTATATCCCTATTATGAACCTTTAAAATATATCAAAGTGAATATAAGAACAAATGAAGCACCAAAATCATGATGATAGGATATTAGTGGTTAGAAGTAGAAGTGTAGAGTGTTATAATTGGGACATACAAACATGAGAGTACTTCATTCCTAGAACTATATCTGGAAAATGACACGGTTCAAGACCATACATATCTACCAAGATCGACTATATAATTTTACACCTATTATACACTTTTGGACCATCTCTGAATCTTTCTCTATAACTTCATGAGGATTTAACCTAAATGTAAATGTATATCACTATCAAAACCTAGTTTTTTTCATGTTGTGAAACCTTTTGAATATTCTGAGTGATGTCTCAAACCCTAGCCATGGATGGGAGACATTTAAAATTAAACATTATCTGGGTTAAAGTGAAATACTTATACTAATGATGTCAACACTACTCTAAAGAGGCCTCAAAATACACATCATATCCACCTAGCATGTGATATATAAATGAATGCAACTAGAATTAGTGATTGGAAACTCCTTGATAATGCTTTAATTGGGTTTGCATCTTGTTAACACTTGAAGTGGGGATGTTTGAGTGTTTACAAATGATGGAAGATGATTCATGTACCTAGTAGGATACTTTAGAATTATAGTGATTGCTTCCCTAATGATTATACACGATCTTTGTAGATATTTAGGGATCCTTTGGTTCTTTTTTTTCTAGCTTTTACAATAGAAGTTCATGAGAGTGTTAAGTTATGTCATGTTCTTAAATGAGGTGAGTTTAACTTGATTATATAGGGTTTTGAGGGTACATTATCATGGAAAGGCTGACCAAAAGGGATTAAATGACCCAAAAAAGAATATGAAATTGAAATATAAGATGGAGGATATGTTGGTTTAAAACCATAAAAACTGGATAGTAAAAACTTCTATAAGCCAACTAAAGTGGAAAATTTTACACATAGATGAGAAAAATGAAAATTGAATGCAACCTGTCAAGTTGAGTTTTTCTATTGATTTAATATATTTAAATATCATAATTTTTCAACATATCAGTGTGTATGAATAAACAACTTAGACAAGAGACCTCAGGATGTACCAAGTAGGGATAGAAAGAGTGTGTTTGTCTTAACAAGAGTAATTTGTTAAAATCAAATTATCAAAGAGTAAATTCTCAAAATTGAGTGTCTATATGTTCCCCCCTTTAAGTATGAAATGAAAAAAAGATACATGAGTTTGAAGACATGCTTTGTATTTTCTTGATTTTCTTTTGGCAGGTTCCTGTTGTGTTGGTGTTGGCAAGATCCATGATGAAACCTACAACATAGAGTGTAGTCAATTTCCATAGTAAAGAATTGAACTTTAACTCAAATGTAAAATGTAATATTTAGAATTTTCATTTGTATAAATTGAATTAAAGATATGTAAAATGTGGAAGGAATCGATTTAACCTAAATGGTTAATTCTTTACGGGGTAGTAACCGATTAAATATTATCCCAATCAATTAGTTTTCAAAGCTAACTGCAGTAATATTCGGATAATACATGAAACAAGCTAGACAGTGATAGGTAAATGAAATTAAGTAATAGTAATGAGGAGGAGGAGAGGACTTAGTTGATATTCTAGTTCATGTGTTGATTTGGGATGATGGATGACCTTATGACTAGAAATGGTTGGAAATGATTTTACTAAGCTTCTTCTTTGAAATTATGCCCTAAAATTTTCATATACCATAGTGTCCAATTTTTTCCATAATGCGGGTACAATATGGCCCCTTCTATATAGTTTCATCCCTCTACACTTTCAGCTCCTAATTTTTGTAGGTTTACACACGACTTCATGATATGCTAATGTATGTAATTTATACCTACAACACTGTGTGATACACATTGTGAAACTAATTGAATCTTCAAAACTCTAGAGATGGTGAAAGATTCCTAGAAAACAAACGTTAGGTGGGTTTTGGGCACCCCTGTACACCAATGATGTTTCCACTACTCCGAAGAGGGATCAAATTGTATGTTGTTCTCACCTAGCATGTGATATATATAATGTATGCAACCAAATTGATAAACATGACCTTGTAACAATGGGATTCTACCTGATACTTGCCCTAGCTTGACTTTACTTTGGAAATATGTCTTTTGTACTTGTAGACCTGAGTGGATGACTGCCCTAGAATGAATATGAAATGTATATAAATTTAAAGGGAGCCTTGGAATAACTTTTCTTGTGATTGTTCTTAGTATTGTCACATTAGGATGCTAGGTGCCAAATAGAATCAAGTCCCTTTTAATGGGAGATGTCTAACTTTCTTATATATGTGTTCCATATTTGAAAGAATTGGGAAATAATGACTATAAGTGTACTAAAGAGATTCAAATTAAGAAAATTACTCTTGGAGGGAAAGGAACCAAAGTGGGTATGTGGGTCCTTAACGTACGGACATTATGGCCCATTCTAGGCCCTTTGGTCCTAGATGCATATTCAAATCATATGGGAATTGGAATTGCAATGAGCAAGGGTATAACAGGATTTTATGAATTGATATGACGGTTATGAAAATAAGTAGGTTGTGTATGCAAGCTAGAATGAGTGAGACATAGCTAGGGATAGCCTAATTGGTAAAATGGAGTAATTTTGGACTAGTGAAAGAGAATTGTACATTGTTTTGTTGTTTCAAGACATTAATTACCAAAATGAGTGTCTACATTTTCCCCCCTTTAAGTGTGGAATTGAAAATTGTGTGCTTCAAGGAAAAGTCATATAAGTGTGTAGACACATGTTTCCTTCACTTGGATTTCCTTGTGTTTGTGCTATAACTTTGTCTTTGTTCAAGTTGTGTTAGTTTTTCCAAGATGTGTAGCTTCAGACAAAAGTACTGTCAATTTTCCATAGCATAGGAAATCAAAATTTAACATGAAAATATTGAGCTTAGTGTGAAACTAGCAATATATAAGCATGAAAGTAAAATTAAGGAAAGAGTATACCTGATTGTTTTATGAGATAGGGTGAGAGAGTATTCTCACTACCATTTTCATGGATATTTGTTGAACTTTGTGTTGGATATGGTTGGAAAGGCTTGGAGGTGATCCGTCCCTAAGTGGAATGTGCTAAGGAGAATATAAAGAAATGAAAATGGACCACACATGGTGAAGATATTTGTATGGGGAGCGTTCTAGTTACTACACATACCTTCACAAAAATATGAGCAACATGAAGTGAAGCCTACGACAATAAATGTCACCTTGACACTTCCTAAGACCTGCAGATAAATACCACATTGTAATGTTAAATGTATAGCATGTAAAATTGACAATTTGGGCCATAACAACTAAGCTCACACTTGAAAATTTCCTCTCCCGGTCAGTACGAATCCTTCCTCTAGCTAGCATGCCCTTAGTTTCACCCTCATCATGGCTCATAGGAATGTGTTATCAATATTTTTAAGTTTTTTAATGTTTAGGGATATATGTGTTACGAATATCCTATTATAGTGTTCACATTTACATTATTTGGATATTTACCATAGGGTAAATATTATACATTATTTGTAATTACCATATGGTTGATACAGTAGGTCAGTAATAAGTTGGTAGTTGTTATATAGTGGTTAAAACCAGTCTCATATTTAGGATATTTGTTTTATATTTTATAGGAAACATACTCCCTATATGTATGTAATCATTCAACGAATATCATTGAGTAGTTTTCTCATCACTTTGCATCAGAGTTTCAGACTATGAAATTTTAGTAATTTTATTAGTGCAGTCTCTATACCAAATTTCATTTGATATCAGAGCATGTGTTAGTATCACAATCAATAGTCTGAGTTTGTTTTCTACATAAGTTTTTGGTTGTGCATATGGTCACATGAAGGTTCTATCACCTAGTGATTTGGATGTTCCTTATAACATTGTCACAACTTCTAGAAGTCACATGTACCTTCCCTCTACAATGTGCCTCAACAAATTATTTACAATATATAGGTTTATCAATGCTAATCTCATGCATAAAAAATTCATATTTGTCATCCATACTGGAAATGTATAGATCTGAACGGAATTTTTGGTGGTGGTGGCTTTGTAACGTGATATTTTTCAAAGCATGGACTGCATCATTGATGTCTTTAGAGAGATCATGGGAAATTATGCAATGTATTTGTTTAATTATCCTCTGTCAAAGTGTGGGCACATCTGATTGAGAAAGGAACATAATCTGGCATGCCACATAATCTACAAATTTTTATCTATTTTCACTCTATGTGGTTGTATGATTTGGTTCTCTATGAACCATACAAGTCTATTCAAGTGTAAGTTTTTATATTATTCAACATCTAGAGTAAAGTGTTGTTTATCTTAGGTTTGTTAATTCATTGATCATTTAAATTTAGAAGTTATTATAGGTATAAGTTTATAATGTATATGTGTTGGGGGGGGGGGGGGGGATTTATTAATAACTTATAGTTATATTAGATCTAGTATTATTATCAAGTGTGTTTCTATTGTCAAAAATAAAATTCATTATTTTTGTAAGAACACATTATCAGAATATCCGACATCCATAGAGTTAAATGGATGAATTTAATTTAATTTAAATTTTTTAAGGAAAATACTTCCATACATGGAAAATCCGAACTCAACTACAACTAATTGATAAATACCTGTGGGACATTGTAGATAGAAAAATTAAAAATTTGAATAATTAAGATGAAGAAGGGAAATGGGAAGTAAGGATCTAAAAGTAATAGCAATTATTGGCCTAGGACTATTTGATGCATATTTTCATCATATTGATCTAACCAAGTCATCTAATGACATTTGGGTGACATTAAATAAGCTATTTGGATCTCATGTTGGTATTGCAATAATGAAACTAAAGCAAAAATTATTTGGGTTTAAGATTGGATAAAATGACAATATGGTTCAACATATCAATGTGATTATTGCAAGAAATTAGGACATCAATTTGTGAACCAAAAAAGAGATCCAAAGATCTCATAGATGATAAGATAGATGAATAGGGATTGGCTGTTGAAAATGATTGAGAATATTTCTCTTCTCATGAAATTCAAAATTATATGGTGGGAAAAAATATTTCTAGACACCGTGCACTCTTGTCATTCGCTTAACCAAGGTACTCGAGGTAATGAGTGAGGGACACACCAAGACTGACACACAAACAGATAGAATTAAAGGGGGTACATGGACCTCTATGATTGCATACCCTAAGGGAAGTAACCCTTACACTAGGAAAACCTAAGGTTTCTAAGGCCTTAGGTTCAACAAGAGGAAGGAACCCTATGGAGGTATCAACACTATGTGGCGTAATAATAAACTAAGTAAGCATGCAAATTCCATTCTAACCGAAGTAAAGCTTGTAACATAAGGGAACTGAAATAAAATATGCTAACCTAGCATGTGCTTAAAATACCAAGATAATATAAATCATGAACAAGGGTGTAAGATACTACTCTATAAAAAATGACAAGTTGGCTAGAGCACTTATCTGGTGGGGGTGGTCGTTGATGCATCTATCTCCCAAAGAACCATACACCAAGAGAGAGAGTTTTAGGTGGAGAAGGGGAAATAATCCAGATCTATCTCACTATAGATGACCCAAAAGTGTAAGTAAACCAATCCAAGCAAGAATAATCTCCAAGCCAAGAGTCGAGATGCAAGAAATCCTGAAGCTAAACAAGCATATGCAAGTTGGTGTCTTTATACCGATGTCATCATCCATGGGAAAATACGTTGGCTAGGATTTTGAATTTACACTGACGCAATCACCCGCGGGTGATGGCCCCGGCCAGGGATGAAAATGTAAATGGGAGTGTGCAAAGTTTCATGAAAAGTGAAGATAATGCAAGGCATAAGAAATGAAGTCGTAAGCAAGATAGATGTTAAGAGAATAAGGGACAAAATAAGAGGATAAGAGAAAAGAAAAACATAAATGGAACCAAAAGTTAATCTCTCTACATGTATCATCCCTAACCTAATGGTTACGTGAATAACCACACCTCTATCCCAAACTGAGCCCCTTAAGGAACCCATTTCTAGAAATGGATGCATTAGTGACCTCTAACCTAGAAAGAAAAATTGTTAGTAACATGTATGAAAATATAAAGTATAAACAAATTAATTGTATACATATTCCCCAGTCGTTGATTACAACATTTTGTAATAACAAAACATGGAGTAGTGATTAAACAAATATTGAAATAAATAAATGCTAAATCTAAGTATGTAATTGCGTCGAAGATAGAGAAATGGAGTATATATTTGACCTAAACAAATAAAAAAATAAAATTTGAAACCCTAGTTGCAAATGAAAAGATAAAGAGACTTAGCTGATTTGTAGTGGTGTTGAAGGTGTGCAGAGCTGGAAAAACTTTGGAACAAAGAGGCAAGATGTCACAATTAGACCCAGAAAATTGCAGGAGTATCAAAAAATTGAGGAACAAGGTGCCTATGCAGGTTTAAGGGCACCTGGGGTGCCAGAGACCTATTCTGAGTGCATATGGCTTCTTAGAAGAGTTGTGAAACCTAATTTTGTAAGGTTGTGAGATGTTTGTTGATTGTCACCTTTAATCACCTGTACTTTACTGCACTTTGGTTTTATTCATGTGAAACCTACAATAAGAAGGAAACACCTACAAAACTCCAAAACACATCAAATCCTAAAAAGAAAAAGATGCAAAGTGAGGGGTCGAACTGTCCTCGACTTTCAAAAAATTCAACTTAGGACTTATCGCTGCACTACATCTCAAACCCAATGTAGTTCTATGTGTGTGTGAAGAAATCATGCCATATGAGGCTCTTGTGTGAGTTGCACTTAATAGAGAGAAAGTAGTTAGATATAAGAGATGAAAATAGATGTGTGCATGGAAAAATAAACTTCCCCTCCTATGAAGTGTATGTAGAAGAATACAATCCCTTATCCCTTTTATGAATGCTAGATGGATGCTTGAATGCTCTTGTAATGCTCTTAGATGTAACCTTAGGTGGTGATAGATAATGTTTAGTGCTTGGTCCTTTATTATGGTCACATAACTTTATATTTATATGATTTCCTTTCTTGAATTTCATAATTAATCATTAAAAATCCAACCACGAAGAAAATAAGATGCCCAAACGGTCAGAAAATACCCAAAAGATGTGAGTAAGATACAAAGAGGTAGGGGGCGCCCAAAGGGGACGTGGCGCCTGGCTTTGGCATCTTAGCTGGGCGCTAGTGTGCAGAATAAAAAAATGAAGTGTCAAAGATCAAACTAGGCAATAAGGTGTGTAAGACCAAAAAGAGAAACTGAAAGCAAGAAAATAGGCCAAAGACAATGGTCAATTAGTACTTTTTTCACTTATGAATCATATGAATAGTAGTATGCGACTATGACCTAGACAAAATGTGTGATTTAGTGTCTACATTTCCCCCCACTTTATGTTGTTGAGAGATTTCTTGATAACATAAAGTAGATAAGAGATATGTACCTGCTAACCATGTAGATCGATGGTGAAAAGTGTGCCGAGGAGACAAGAAAAAGCTTAGTGATAAAAATATGAAGCATGGATGTTAGAGAAGAGGAAGTGAAAAGTGATGATGACCCTAGGGGTGAAAGCGTATGTTTAAATGTTGTGTTTTACCAATTTTTGATGTATATTTTTGTGTGATGATGTGTGATTGATGTGGTTACTACTTCCCATAAGGACGTACCTGCAAAAGAGAAGAACGAACAAGTAATCAAATATGTGTATATGAAAAATTTGATCAAAACACGTAAAAAATATGTAATAAAGTATGTAAAAATGTGAAAAGGAACATGTGCACTTGATTCGTGATGAGTGAGAGAGATAGAAAGGATCCTGAAGATGTTGTAGAAGAACACGTTTTTTGGGGATCTCACGCCAGTTGCGTTAAATGTGATTTTTTAGGGTGATCTCACACCAGCTGTGCCAAGTACAAAAGAAGTGTAGGGAGAAAATTATAGTGTTATTCTCCAACCTTTGACTACTTCCCAAAGTATAAACACCACTGCATATGGTGTTTGAAAATCTGATCCATTTCAATCAACCGCAAAATTAGAAAAGAAGGTGTAATGCATGCATGTGTGTTGAAGGACTATGTCTGTCCTATTAAATATGTTATGTAAAATGTACTAAACTAAGAAAAAATATGCAACTGCCCCTGGTCATAGGTGCCCAAGAAGGTTCAGGGGCACTTAGGTACTATTGTTTAGGTTTGAGCGATGGTGTCTATGTTGTGTTGAGGACCCAAGTTAGATTTTGGGTTGTTTCTATGACTGAATGTTATGTTGTACCTGTACTAAACTATTCTAAAATGTGACTATAAACCATTGAATGGGGTGACTGATTCACCCAATGATGTTCCCCTTGTTTGGGGTGCATGCAACGTCGCTGAGGAGTATGCAGCCCAAAGGAGGACTGACTGCTAAACTGAAACTGAAGCCCTATAGATGGGAAGGAATGTGTTTGGTAGAAACCAATGCACATGGAAACAAAGTGGATGGAAATAATTGTTAGTGTAAACAAGACAAATATACATGTAGAATACAAAATGTAAGCTAGCAATCAATAAGACAATGTATAATCTATCACGTAAGAAGACAATGTAGACTGCGAAAGGTTGTAAACATGGGACATCACTCACGATGTTGCAAGAAAATCTATGCCGATGTGGCCAAAAGTATGCAAGCAATGAACAAGTAAGACATAGGGTGAATCCCGCAAACAATGGAAAATAATGGAAGACAAGAGAAAATAGTAGCAAGCAATGTATCAAAAAACCATGGTAACAAAGAGTTCCTAAACACAAATGTTGCATATGAAGCTCCCATTAACATGTTAGAAAGATATAAAGTATGTAAAAATGTGTATAATCTGATAAAGTAATGTGTTATGAAAAATGAAATAATAGCACATGTGATGTGTACAAAAGTGGATGCCACCAGGAGCCATTGTGGAATTGGTAAGAGATACTTCGCCAAACATCCATGTTGCATGTAAAGATCTGTGTAAAGCTTGTGATCACAACTATAAGGTAAGTGAACGTACATGTGTATATAGAAAAGAGATAATGACATACAATATATATGTCTAGCATGTGTAACAAAGCGTACATCTAAACATAAGAAATCAAGAGTAAATGTGACCAAGATATGAAATATATCATGGATGAGATGGAATGGAATGTTGAGTGGGTGATAGGAGTAGTGTGCCCCCCAAGAAAATGTGAATGATTATACATGATATGAGGTTCATTTATACATGCCCCCTCAGCAGTCAAGAATGAACCATAGAACAAAAGTGTGTCATCGGGAAATGGTTTGAATTGTGTGCACTAGAAATATATAATCGTCAAATCGTAAAACGTAAAGAGTGCAAGCGAGTGAGTGAATGTGGTGAGGTTCATTTTAGATTAAGACCCTCAACAGTCGAGTATGAACCATGGAATTAGAGTGTGTCATAGGTTAATGAGAACAACATGTAAAAGTAGATGCATGAAAGATATAGCGTGAATGTGTATATTAAATAGTGTGCATAGTGTGTGATAGAAGCTATGATAAAAAAATGTCATGGTGTGCGTAGAGTGTGAAGTGTGTAGTATGTGAGGTTCATGTATGTATTATGCCCTCAATAGTCAAGTGTAAACCAAAGCATGAGAGTGCGTCATTGGGTAATGATGATATAGATGTATCAAGATGGGTAATATTTGTGTGAGAGACTCAATGTGAAGTACAGAGTGAACAAGTAGAAATGTCAAACATCGGATAATACTAGAAGGGGGAGTGAGAATAAGCGTGATGCCCCCAAGTGTGTGATGATAGAGATCTATGTATTTACATGAGAGATACCATGTCATTGTGGGAGAGCGTCATCTGTGTCAGGATAAGAAGAGCCAACACAATGGTAGACAGAAGAAACTGTAGGACCTTGCAATGGTGGTAGAGTTTGAAATGTGTCTTGGACATTGGTATAAGGAGTAGTTTCTTTGACAAAAATGATTAGTTGTAGATTATTTGGAATTGATGACAATGCAGAAGACTTGATAGGAGAAGAGGGTGAACTAATTTTGAGGGGTAGTTGCATAGTTTGACTTGGTAATGTCGTAGATGAATTGAGACGAGGAGGTGTTATATTGATTTTGAGAGGTGGGTTCTGAGGCAACTCTTTACTTCCAGTAGAAGGAACCTTAAAAATGATGACATGATGCTCATTAGACATAGATGAATTATATTTAGGAACCCAATGATATGTAGTAATTGAAGATGAACATGCATCATTATTTGGTGTAGCAAATGAAATAAGACCATAACACTTAAGGTTGCCAATTTTTCAGTGTAGAGCATTATAATCATTTTCATTATGTCAATTTATTCGATGGTAATTACAATATGGATGACCTTGATATTTTGCAATTCGATAAGGAGGATAGAAATGAGTAGATGGCAAGTTGATCAATTGGTGAGTTATGAGTTGCAGAAGAATATCTTGTTGTTTAGTATTCAGCTCAAACTTGAGAGGTGTGGGTAGCGGAAAGATTTGAGGTTCACTGATATGAGCACATGTAGAAGACATAAAATGAGGCTGAGAAGAACTAGTAAGATCCTGAGAAGCATCCTTAAGATGTTGGATTTCATATTTGAGTGATGTAATCATGGATTCCATTTCTTGAAATAAAGAATAAACATCTTGAATGGATTTGCATATAGATTGATTGGAACTAGGACCAAGAGAGTCATCAGAAAGATGATCAAAGATATCACTGAATTCAATAGGTGGTGTATATAGAGGGAGGCAGATATTATGCATGACTCTTTGGAGAGCATCTTTGCAAGATGGGTGAATTTGAAGTAATTGAATTAAGGTAACTTGAAGAGCTTTAGAAGCCATGAAAGAAGACTGGATAGAATGAGAAAAATGAAGATCCAAGAGTGTTTAAATGTCGGGTTCACCAAAATGATTAACCAAATATTGAAATAAATAAATGCTAAATCAAAGTATGCAACTGCGCTAAAGATAGACAAATGGAGTGCAGATTTGACCTAGGAAAATAAGAAATTTAAATTTGAAACCCTAGTTGCAAATGAAAATATAAAAACACTTAGCTGATTCACAGTGGTCTCGAAGGTGTGCAGAGATGGAAAATTTTTGGAACAAAGAGGCATGATGTCACAATCAGACCCATAAAATTACAAAAGTGTCAAAAATGTCAGGACTAGGGGGGGTGTCAGAGACCTATTATGGGTGCCTGTGACTACTCAGAAGCTGTGAAACCCAATTTTGCAGGGTCATGAGATGTTCACTAATTGTCACCTTTGATCACATGTACTTTGCTAAACTTCAGTGTTATTTTCCCGAAACCTGTAATAAGAAGGAAGCACATGCGAAACCCAAAAAAACATCAAATCCTCAAAAGAAAAATTTGTAAAATGAGGGGTCAGACTGTCCTTGACATGTCAAAAAAGTGAACTTACGACTGAGCATTGCACAACATCTCAAACCCAATGTAGTTTTATGTGTGTGTGAATAAATCATGCCCTATGTGGATCTTGTGCGAGTCACACTTGATAGCAAGAAAGTAGCTATATGTAAGAGATGTAAATAGATGTGTGCATGGAAAAATGAACTTCCTATCCTATGAAGTGTATGCAGAAGAATGTAATCCCTTGTCCCTTGAATGGATGCTTCAATGCTCTTGTAATGCTCTTGGATGCAACCTTAGGTGGTGATAGATATTGCTTAGTGCTTGGTCCTTTATTATGGTCAAATACCTTTATAGTTATATGATTCCTTTGCTTGAATTTCATAATTAATCACTAAAAGGTTGACCATCAAGAAAATAAGATGCCCAAACAGATAGAAAAGACCCAAAATATGTGAGTAAGATACAAAGAAGTTGGGGGCACTTAAAGGGGATGGGGGCACCTAGCACAGACATCCTGGATGGGAACTAGTGTTAAGAATAAGAAAAACTGAAGTTTCAAAGGTCAAAATGGGAAAGAAGGTGTGTAATCTACCATAAAGAGAAACTGAAAGTAGAAAAAGAGACCAAATACAGTGGTCATTTAATACTTTTCTCACTTAGGAATCGTATGAATAGTAGTATGTGACTAGGACCTAGAAATGTACCCAAAGTGCATGATTTAGTGTCTATAGGTAGTCAATAGAAAGAATAATGCATACCACCAAAACTTAAATTAAATACTGAAAATAAGGAAAGGACTAGCTAAAATGAAATATACCCACCAATGCGTACCTAATAGTGTCAGTCATCTACCACGTACAGTTACAAACCATGCTGATAGAAACCTGGAGAAACAAAACTGAAAGGAAACACTAGAGGATCATAAGTAAAATAAGACATAAATCACCTAGCTAGAGACCCATGGGATAGATGTCGTGGATTGGAATTGGATATAAGCAGGTTGAAAGACGTGATTTTTGGCTAAGGAACAGAGTATGACATGTAATATGTCAAAATGAACGAGATAAAATCATGATCCCAACGCAACCAATGTCATTTTCTTCGGATAACAAGAGCTAAAATGACGGGTATTTGAAGATTGAGGCCGATCACGACCGAATTGAATAGGAATTTGAATTTTATATAGGATTATTGAGTTTATTTACTTATTTTTATTTTTGGAATTAAGAGAATTGAGCTTTGTAATTCCAACTTTATATATTAACGTGACGAGATGGCATGAGTATGAGTAGGAGGAATAAACCGACGAGGAGGAGCATGTGGTGACGCTCAACTACGGGTAAGTCGACGCATTAAATTTTGTTGGGTAGATTAGCAACAATTTGGTATTTTTAGAAATGCGAAGGTAAGAGGGCATCATTTTAATTCAAACTTGTGTCATTAAGAAGAGTAGGAAAAATATAAGTGGGTCTGGGAGGGATTTGTATTTTACTTAGTCATTTTGTGGATTTTTTTCATTTAAAATTTTAAAATTCGCGGTCATGCAGGCTTAGATGCCACCTAACCCCCTAAAACAATAGGTCTGATGGCATCAGGATCATGCAAAAATGTTGGCAAGGGCCGATGGCGTATACCAGAGGGCCAATGACATAAGGATTTTAGAAAACATGTAGATTTTTATGATTTTAGATATTAGATTGATTTTTAATGAATCTAATGCCTTGATTTTGTTGATTTGTGATTACAAGAGGACTAGTGGATTTTATTATGGCTAGTGGTTGACATAGCATGGCTTAACAACATGATTGCAACATTAACAGATGCAAAGATATCATAGATACATAAATGGGGGTATCATGTCGATTCCCAGGATACCATTGAGTCCAAATTTGTTGTAGATTTTTTTGGCAACATGCGAGCCTAGAGCCAATAGCTTTCGGTGGTGGGCACTAGCTTATAGATCTTCCACCAAGGAATACGTCGATTGGATCCAGATGGATCTTCAAGACGAAGTAAAAAATAGATGACAATATTGATAAACACAAGGATAAGCTAGTAGCAAAGGGATATGCTAAAAAAAGGCATTGACTATGAGGATACTTTTTCTCCCATAGCTAAAATCAAAAATTTCAGGATGATTTTATCTCTAGCTACAAAATTTGGTTAGAAAATCCACCAAATGGATGTGAAAAGTGCCTTCGTGAATGGAAATTTGCATGAATAGGTCTACATGACTCCACTAGAAGGTTTTGTCATACCTAGAAAAGAGGAAATGGTATGTAGACTCATCAAGTCATTGTATGGTCTCTAGCAAGCTCCCACGACATGGTACATAAAAATTGATGAGCATCTCATACATCATGGATTTAACCAAATTCCATACAATCCTAATCTCTACCTTAAGCAACAAGGGGGAAGAAAGTGATTATTGTAGTATATGTTGATGATCTAGTCATTGGTGGAGGTTCAATGATGATGATTGAATCAACAAAGAAAGATCTAATCCAATCATTTGACATGATAAATCCCATACTTTTGCATTATCATCTTGGACATGAATTTTGACAAAGAGGGAATCATATCTTCCTTTCTCAATTGAAACATGAAAAGACAATGCTCAAGAAGTTTCGTATGATGGATTTTAAGCCAATTGTCACACCTATAGACACTAGACTTCATTTGTCTCAGACATATCGATCACTATAAGTAAATACAACTCTCTATCAGTATTTGATTAGGAGTCTCATCTACATGACCTACACTAGGCCCAATATCAACTATGTAGTCATCTATCTTTCTCAATTCATGCAAGAACCCAAGGTTTTTCACTAGAAAATAGAAAAATAGATACATAGGTACATAAGAGGAACTATGGATTTTGACCTAGAGTACATGAAGAATGATAAATTCGTCCTTACATGATATTCAAATTCATATCATGCAAGGAACATAGATGACAAGAAATCCACTTTTGGGTCTGTATTTTTTTTGGGATTTAGACCGATATCATGGGGGAGTAAGAAGAAAACTTGTTTTTTAATATCCTCCACATAATCAGAATATCACGCAACAAGAGATATTTGTGAAGCGATATGGATTCAACATATACTTGAAGGATTTAGAGTATTGCACAAGCATTTGATTATCCTACATGTTAACAATGAAGGAGTAGTAGAACTTGTTCACGATCTTGTGTTTCATGAGTATACAAGCCACATTGAGATGCAAGTACATTTCATTCATGAAAATGTCCAAAATAATAACATCAAACTTGAGTATTGCTCGACAAATCAACAACATGAAAATTTCTTCACAAAGTCACTTGCTTGAGACAAATTTGAGGGCTTCAAATAATTTCTCTTGTTCAATTGAGACCGTGATGACTTAAGGGGGGATGTTAGGAATAAAACTAGTTTAATTCACCATAGTGAGTTAAAAAATAAATTTAATAAGTTCAATTAATTTATATCTTTAGTTTAACTTTAGCTTAGTTGTCTCTTATTTGTCTAGATGATAATATTTTATCCCTATGTTTGTGTGATGGTTCTTAGATTATTGTTCCTATATGTATTCCAGTAGGGGAAATTAGGAGCAATATGTTATTTCTACATATTTACCAAGTTTAGTTGATTTGATCCACTTTATGTGGTGTAGATAGAAGTTGTTTAATGCTTATAAACATTAGAACTTTTTTTTATTGTAATGCTTGATTTTGGGATTAATAAAATTCATCAAGCTCTACCTATTTCATAGTTTACAATCATTTGTGGCCACCACTACAACATTCCATGTGCTTCTACACAGACAATCGTACTCAATAGACATGGTTACACATCTATTATTTTGATTTGTGCACTCAAATAATTTATCACATGTACCTCAAAAAAGGGGGCATTCATTTGGGTATATACTACATTGATTAAGCTAAAATGTAAATTTACAAGCCTAATCTGAATGTTATTGTAGCAGTAAATAAATGAAAATTAAGTACAAAAATTACTCCCAAACAACTATGCAATAACTAATGAAACCCTAATTACAAAGAGGAGAAAGAGGTACTTAGCTTATTCACAATTAATTCAAGAGTGTACTGAAATGATGATCAGGTGAACAAAGCAGTAGGAGCGTCACACAGGACCTCAAAAAAATGTAGATCTAGAAGAACAGGCTGGATTGGGGCACCTGGAGAGGGACGGGGGCACCCACGGGTGCCCTAGACCTATTTTTGGCTACCTGGGTCTATGGAAAATCTCAGGACTCCAAATTTTCAAGGTCGCAAGTTGTTTTTTGTTTTTCACCTTTTATCGCTATGAGGTCATACCTCACCGAGCTCACTGGAAACCTGAAATGAAGTATAGACCTGCAAAACCCTCAAATAAACATCAAATCCTAAAAATAAAGATGAAAAATGAGGGGTCGAAGTATCCTCAGCTATCATAATGGTGAACTTATGACTGAGTGTTACACTATATCACAGACCTGATGTGGTTCTATGTGTCTGTGTGTGGAATCGTGCCCTAGGTCACTCTTGTGTGTGTCGCACTTGATAGCGAGGAATGTAGCTAGATGTAAAGAAATGTAAGAGATGTGTTCATGGAATAGAATTAACTTCCCTCCTATGAAGTGTATGCAGAAGAACCGGCCCTTGTGTCCCTTGTGATGATGCTAGATGGATGCAATAGAGCTCTTAGATGTTTGATGGATGCTACTTTAGGTGGTGATAGCTAATTCTTAGTGTTTGGTCTATTATTATGATCAAATAAATTTATATTTATATGATTCCTTTTCTTGAATTTCATAATTAACCCTGAAAAAGTTGACTACAAAAATATAAGATGCTCAAATGGCTAGAAAGGACCCAAAAAGAGTGAGTAAAGTACAAAGGGGACAGGGGCACCCAAAGGGGACGAGGGCGCCTAACGTTGGCATCCTGGCTGGGTGTTGGTGTCCACGATGATGAAATTCAGAGTATAAAAAATAATATTGAGCAAGTAAATGTGTGAGAGCAAAAGTGGAAACAAAAAGAAAAGAAAGGTGGCCACAGACATGGGTTAATCAGTACTTTTCATACTTAGGAATCATATGAATAATATTATGGAACCATGACTAGATAATTACCCAAAGTGTGTGATTTCGTGTTTCTATTTTCCCCCACTTTATGTTGGTGAGTGGAAAACTTGGTAACATAAAGTAAATAAGATATGCATACCTGATAATCATGTAGATTGATGACGAAAGTGTGTAGAGGGACAAGACAGTGTGGAGTGATGAAAATGTGAACCATGGATGCTAAGGAGGAGAAAGTGTAAAAAGTGATGATGAAAATAAAATATGGCTAAAACGCATGTGTATATGTTGTGATGTACATGTTGTTGATGTGGATGTTGTTGTTGATTTGGTGATGATATTGATGATGTTGACTACGGCTTCCCATACATATGAACTTGCAAAAGAGAAGAACGAACAAGTAGTCAATTACACATGTATATGAAAAAAATGTTTAAAAAGTATATAAGGAAAGTATGTAAAATATGAAAATGAAAAAGTAGCATGTGCACTTGATCCCTGTTAAGAAAAGAGTGTAGAAAGGATCCTGAAGATTTTGATGAAGGGAGAGTTTTTAGTGTGATCTCATGCTAAGGAAGAAGTAGTGTAGGGAGAAAGGTTTAGTGACATTCTCCAACCTTTGACTACTTCCCAGAATTTTTGAGCACACTGAATGTTGGTTTTTTGAGTGATCCTACATCATGAGAGAAGTAGTTTAGGGAGAAATGTCTATTGTTATTCTCTAACCTTTGACTGCTTCCTGAAATAAGGAACACCATTGCAATGTGTACAAATGCAAGTGCTAAGTATTGTATACCCTGTAAAAGCCATTGTGTGGAGTTATGCCGATTGTGTTGAACTACCAATAACTATATAATTTCCCCTGGTTACCAACATCCAAGAAGGACCATTGTGTGTTAAGAACCCAAGTCTGATTCTGAGCAATGAAACTGAAAACTGTGTTGTACTAATATTGTGTTGTGTTATGTATAATATTGTATGGGGTGAGTGATTCACCCAAATGATGCCCCCCTCGTTTGGGGTGCATGTGACTTCATTGAAGTAGTATGCAGCCCAAAAGAGGACTAACCATTGTGTTGAAACTGTGCCCTGTGGGGGGAAGGGAATGTGCTTGGTAGAAAACAAGGCACACATAAACAAAGTGGTTGAGAGACAAGTGTTAGTACAAGTAACCCTCCATGTAAGATGTAACCTAGTAAACAAGTAGACAATGTGTAATCTAAGATGCAAGTAAACACATAATAAGACAATGTAGACTATGAAAAGTGGGTTGCAAACATGGGACACCACTCATAATGTTGCAAGAAAATTGAGGTTGAAATGACCACAAGATGACAAGTGTGCACACAATACAAAGGGAAAATCCCACAAATAAGAGCATACAATGAGCAAGAAATGACAAACAATATAACAGAGAACCATGGAAGCAAGTAGCCTTGCATAAAAAATGTTGCACATGAAGTGCCCATTAGCATGTTAGAAAGATAAAAAGTATGTTAAAGCGTGCAGAATCCAAAAAAATAGTGTGTTATGAAACCAAATGAAACAATAACACCGGTAATGTATGAAAGTGGATGCCCCCAGGAGCTGTTGTGGGACTGATAATAGGTACCATGCTAAGCATATGTGTTGCGAGTAATGGATATGTATAATCTATGATCATAACTAGAAGGTAAGTGAACATGCATGTGTATATTATAAAGATAATAACATACATGATATCTATCTTAGCATGTGTAATAAGGTGAACATGTAAAAGTATGAGTAAGCGAGAGTAAATGCAACCAAGATATGTAGTATGTTGTGGATAAGACGGAATGGAATGCATTATGAATGATAGGAGTAACATGGCCCTCGAGTGGATGTATATGTATGCAATGAGGCTCATTTATTTATGCACCCTCAACACTCAAAAATGAACTATAAACGAGAGTGCATCATCCAGAAGTGGTTTGAATGTGTGTAGTAGAAATATGTGATTGTCAAAACGTAAAGTGTAGAGTGTAAACATGTGAGTGAATGAGTGATTTTATTAAACGTGTGACTGTGAGGAGGACTATTTGAGATGTATACCCTCATCATTCAAGTATGGACCGTGGAACTAAAGTGCATCATAGGGTAGTGTGTCACATTAGTTGTGTGAGAGATATATGTGTTGTGTGGTGTTGTTTGTGTATGAAAGAAAGATGATGTGGATGTGTTTCTTGTATAGGAGAATTTGTCTATTGGGTTGTGTATTGTAAATATTTCAAGTGTGTAATAGGTTGTAATGTTTTTGAACATGTCGAGTGTTTAATGTTTTCTATTGAGGGAGATGGATTATGGATCTGTTAGGTTTATAGTAGATTGTGTCGCATGTGAAAATATCGAATAGGTAGTGTGGTATGGATATGTAGATCGTGCAAGATGTGTGTGTTGATTGGACATGAGAGAGATGTGTCTTATGAAGCATGTTGTATGATTTTATGAGATAAGTGTCGATAAATCACTAAGTGTGAATCATGTCATAAAGGTGTCAAGTGCATTGTATGTTGTGTTGAAGATGTGAGGAGTATAAGTGTAAGAAATATGTATTGTGTGTTTTGAGTGTGTAGTATGTATTGTTGAATGTTTTGTAGAAGTTGAAGTATGTGTGTTGATTGTGATGAATAGGTATGAGAAATTATATGATGTACAATGTAGTGCGTAGTATGATGTGTAGCATGTTGTGTGTGAGGTTCAATTATATAGGATGCCCTCAACAATCAAGTGTGAACCAAAACATGAGAGTACGTCATTGGGAAATGGCGATACGTAAATGTGAAAGTCTATTATGTGAAGTGATGTGAATAAATAAGACACATGTTGATGCTAAAGGGGGGAGATAAAAAGCACAATTCCCCCCAAGTATGGGATGATAAGAGTGATCAAGTAATGTCATCGAAAATATAATCATTGTCATGGTCAAAGCCACAGGGTGAGGCATCTGACACTTGATAGGCAATAGTGTCAGGTTGAGTATGTAAGGATATATTAATACGTGCATTATACATTCCCATAGCGTATTCCTCATCAGTAAAAGGAGGTAATGGAAACTGATGGGCATACTAGTGAGTGAGCTTTGGTGAATAGCCAAGGAATGATTCATTGCAAATAAAAACATGACCAAATGGCATGGGAAATGATTTATCAGTATGATCAAGGTCTAACGTGCCCTCGATGTAATCAAACCAAGATTTTCCTAATGTAAGTGAATAAGAGTGATGGGTTTATGCAAGAAAAACTATGAGATGAAAGACACATAAACCATAAGCAACAGTGATAGTGATGAAGTTGTGATATAAATGAGGATCATGTGATGGAGGATAGAGATACTCAAAAGCAAAGTCTGTTAGAAGGAAAATGGACTGAGAGGGTGGGGTGAATCATTCCTTAAAAAATTTCAATTCATATTTCATATTTTCTTATTCAAAAACTCAAAAAAATTCAACCATCCATTAATGTGTGCATACAATAATTTATCACATGTGTAAGAACCATAAGCAAGATAATTAACACAAGACACAAGATATAAGTGGGAAACCCTCAATGGGAATAAAACCCACTAAAACACAATATTATATTGATATATTTCAAAATTTAGTGCGGCACTAACCCCAGAAGGAGTACCAACCCCTAGTTCAGTAGAGCTACAACCCTATAAGGAGCACCAACCCCTAATTTTGTGACACACCAACTCAACAAGGAGGCTACAACCCCCCAAGATGATCAAGCACCCACTAAACCACCCTATGATGATCTAATCTCTGATTTTTTCTGCCACAACTGATGGAGACCACTTGGTTCAGCTCACACTTCTTCAATCCCTCATACAAACCCTAGGTGATCAAACCTTCATAACTAGCTCTTCCTTCACTTCTCAAGCCTTTAAATACATGCACACATGCTTTATAATCTTACTTTACCTGTCACAAACTTGATAAAACCTCAATTCATTCTCACACACCTGTAAAAAAACTTAAACTAGGTTGCACTTCTTGCACACACACCTATCTCTTTCAGCTAGCTCCAAAAATCACCCAAACAATGGTTTTATAAGCTTCTCTTCATTTTAAAAAAAAAAAAAAAAAATTTCCCTACTTTGGATTGACCTATGCATCATAAAAACATCCCAAATTCTAAATATAAAAGTCACAAGTTACCTAAGTAGGTCGGCCTAGTCAAAAACAATATTTTATGCTCCAAAAAAGGTCAAATCCTTATGGACACAAGGATAAAAATGCACTAACATAAAAACCATACTTATTCATGACCCAAAAATCATCACACATGTTTAAATTAAAATTTAAACATCATGTATGGTGTCAATTTATCTCAACCAATTAAATTATTTCATTTAATGGGCTCAATGTTCTTTGTACTTGTCAAAACAGTTGTTTCCTACACCCTTCATGACTCTAAAAACTTCTCTAGGCCACTATATCACTTCAAAAATTCAAAAATATGTCATGTTACCACTAAATGGAAATTACATGAATTTTATAACACTTCTAAGCAAGTTATAAGTTATGAAACAATCACCTGCTCAAACCTTCGCCACTTTTGTCTTCACTAAAACAAACTTCCTAGAAAATTATTTTCAAAGATCAATTGATTACCACCTTTATAGAAACATTCAAGACCTCAAAATGGATTCATCGGATGCCAAATTAATTCCTATTCACCCTATAGGTGATAAAAATCATCACCTAATTCATCTCATGCTTCAATCAACTAAAAACATCCAGCAAATCATGTCCTATCCTACACTAGCAAAAGTATTCATCTCCAAAAACTGACATAGAAAAAATATAAAATCTCACCATAATGAGACAAACCTCATATAACTGGAAATATATTTTAATCCTCTTTCTAACATAACATTAATCATCTCCAAACTCCACCTGTAGCTCCAGTTATGCTCATTTTACTAAACACTGCTTTTTAGGGCCTCAAAACTGCCCTTTGACTAGTCAACCTGAATGGAGATAATTTCACCATGTACCTACATCAATTTATCTTGAAACCTATTTTTAAATAAATATAAACTCACATACATTCCACAATGTCAATTTAGCATGCAACACTTTTGGACACCCTTGTCCCAAAACACTCTTCTTAAGAAACTTACATGTTTGAGTAGGGCCACTCGTCGCCATGACCTATACCATAACTTTTTGGAAATAATAAGGAGTCCTATATAATTTCCAATCATCATTCATGCACTAGGAACCAATTCTTGCCACTTAGGAATAAATTCTTCCATACTGATTTAAATCTAGGGTTTTAACCCCATAAATAGTTGTTTTCCTTCTTAACATTCGTTCATAAAAACCTGATGATGAAATGGCATAATTATTTGTTTGAAACCTTATATACTCAATTTATAAACATCCCTAAAATCCACAAGGTCCCATGCAAATCACACAATTCATGGCGAGCATCAAAAGTTCCAATTTGAGCTGGAAATGGTCTAGATTTTGACCCTATCTCACAGAAACTGACATAACTTGAAAAATTATCCTCATGGGAACCTTAATTTTTTATGAAATCACCATGAAAAATATCACTAACATATCCAATCATCAACAATTCATCACCATGCCTCAAACTCTCCAGACACTAAGACTTGTATAGCTACCCCTTAGGATTTTACACTGTAGAAGCTAGGGTCAACTGGAATAACACTACAACTCATCATGAAATCACTCAAAATGAACCAAACATACCTATTAAACCATAATATACCTGAATACATGCATAAATGAGCTCATGTATCTCCAAAACACAATCTCACACCTCCTAACATCCATACTTGCTCAAAATGAGCACTTGAAACGTAGCCAATCATCTGTATTCACACCCTAAAACTGATGTGAGTGCCCAATCACTCTCCAAACCTGTTATCCCTCATTCCAACATGATTCTCAAGAAACTAAGAATCTCATACCTCCATGCAACATCACCTAGGCACCTAAATGGGCTTGCAAGAGCAAGCAATCCTCATTGAATCTCCATGTATCATCAGGTACACATATGAACAATCATGTAAACATCATACACAAAATCATCTGATCCTAATCCGTCATCCACTTTTTCATTAATGTGGTTTTGCATCAATGACAACACCTCTAGGACCATATGCCAACAAATCCTAGCTGAGTCAAGCCATCATGCATACATATAATGTCATCACAAGTAGGATCAAATGGGATATGCTCCCAATAAGAATCATTGATGAAAAATGTGCATGTAAGTGGAGCTCATACAAATGAAGATGATGTAATATGTGGAATGAAATTTTATGGTGGGACAGACCCCTGATAAATAATTGTAGTAGTAGTGGTAGTAGTAGCAGGAGGAGGCGATGTTGCAAATGAGACTGTATCTAGCAAACAAATAGCACCTTCAAGTGGTGGTAAATGATCCAGAGTATCCATGGGTTTTGGTTCATTAGTAGTATCAGAGCATGGAGTAGGAATTTTAGTATAGGGATCATGGTGGCAATATTTGAATGGGTCACGATCACTAGGAATTGTATATTTTATGCCTTCATGTATGAATTTGACACAATGATGTATTGTAGAAGGAAATTTTTGCATATCATGAAGCCATTGCAAAACAAATAAACAGTTATACGAAACCAGAAATTCAATGACAAAGAAAACTGTGTTAATGTTTATTGGCCCTATAGTGATAGTTAGAGTAATGTGACCGACACATGGACGAATAGAACCATCGTATGCACGAAGAGAAAGACATAATGGACTAACATTGGAAGTAGAAAGACCAATATTTTCTAGGAATAACATAGGAAAAAATATTAAGTTCAGATCCATTATTGATTGAAGTACGTTTGACACCCACATTGTAAATGTGGATCATGATATCTAAGGGTAGATCACTGTCAAAAATAGTAAGATCAACATGAGGATTGGATGAGAAAGCAATATGTTGAGAAAATAAATCGACAAATGTTTGATATATTGAATCTAGATGCATATTAGTAGGAATTCGGGTGGTAGCTAGGAGATTTTTGATTATATATCTTAATTCGGGATTGATAAGCATGAAAAAATTGATAGAGATACTCATGATGAAGAGATCCTAGAAAGAGAAAAACAATGGAGGTATGAGGATCCTAAGAGCATTCAAATCGAGTTTGGGTTCACCAAAATGATTAAGCTAAAATGTAAATTTGTAAGCCTAATTTGAATGTTATTGTAGCAGTAAATAAATGACAATTGAGTGCATAAATTACACCCAAGAAACTTATCAATAACATATAAAACCCTAATTTCAAAGAGGAGAAAGAGGTCCTTAGGTGATTCACAATGATGACCAGGTGAGCAAAGTAGCAAGAGCATCACACAGAACCTCAGAAAAATGTAGATTTGGAATAACATGATGGACTTGGGCACTTGGAGAGGGAAAGGGGTGCCCATGGGTGCCCTAGACCTTTTTCTGGGAACCTGGGTCTACGAAAACGCTCAAAACTCCAACTTTTCAAGGTCACAAGTTGTTAGTTGTTGTTCACCTTTTAGCATTATGAGGTCATACCAAGATCGTCAAGCTCATTGGAAACCTGCAATGAAGTATAGACCTGTAAAACCCTCAAATAGACATCAAATCCTAAAAATAAAGATGTAAAATGAGGGGTTAGATTGTCCTTAGTTGTCACAATGGTGAACTTACGACTGAGCATTACACTACATCTCAAACCCAATGTATTTATATGTGTGTTTTGCATGGAAATTGTTCCCTATGTGGCTCTTGTTCATGTCGCAATTGATAGCGAGAAATGTAGCTAGATGTAAAGAAATGTAATAGATGTGTGCATGGAATATAATGAACTTCCTTCCTATGAAGTGTAGGCATAAGAACCGGCCATTGTGTCCCTTGTGATGACATTAGATGAGTGTAATGGAGCTCTTAGATGCTTGATGGATACAACCTTTGGTGGTGATAGCAAATGCTTAGTGTTTGGTCACTTATTATGATCACATAACTATATATTTATATGATTCCTTTGCTTGAATTTCGTAATTAGCCCCAAAAAGGTTGACTACCAAAAACATAAGATGCTCAAATGGCTATAAAGGACCCAAAAAAGTGTGAGTAAAGTACAAAGGGGATAGGGGCACCCAAAGGGGTTGAGGGTGCCTGGCGTTGGCGTCCTGGCTGGGTGTAGGTGTCTAGGATGATGAAATCTAGAGTATAAAAAAGCAGACTAAGCAAATAAATGTGTGAGACCAAAAGTGACACCAAAAAGCAAATAAAGGTGGCCACAGACATGGTTTAATCAGTACTTTTCTTACTTAGGAATTATATGAATAGTAGTATGCAACTAGGACTAGATAATTACCCAAAGTATGTGGCTTTGTGTCTACATACACCTATTAAAGACACAAAAAGAAGTATGGGATAAGATACAAGTATAAATAGGGTACATGTACTCATAAACAACATCAAATACATAAATTAAAAAATCATGTATAGATTCAAAAAATGTATAGCTTGGTCATGATTGTATGGATGGTTTTGACCTCTTCAGATGGTTTTTCTCAGGGGTAGTTACATCAACTTTCTTAGTAGTTTTAGATTTTCACCTAGAATTACAATTACTTGGCATATTTTCATATTCACTTCACTTAGTTTAGATTAATTAGAAGGGGCACAGAGTACTTCATTCCTTCACCACAACACTAAGTTTTGGTTATAATTTCAGGGATCCTAAGAGAATAGGTGTATTCTCTCCATTTACATATCAATACATTATAGTTTATTTTTAGTTTATATTCAGTTGTGTGGCATATGGGAAGGGCATGGAGGCACTCATTCTCTTTTCTACTGTGTGCACTTATTTACAAAATTGTTCCTAGATTCATTAAACTTGGTGTGGTTCGTGGGGTTATGAAAGGTATCGAAGTGGCTAAGTTCTTTGTAGGAAGTCCTTCCTTTCCTCTTACATTCAAAGGAAAAGATACCAATTTTTTTTAATAGATTTGATACACGATCTTCTTTCTTCACAGGGCGCTTTAATATCTCATTCTTCTTCTCTCTCTCCTTTGTTTCTTTGTTTGGTTGCATGCACTTAACAATCCAGTTTCTCCTTAGCATAATCAAGGGCTAATCACCCCCAATCCTCCTGCAAGCTTAACAATCCAAAATATTCAAGTACAAGAAAATAATAAGATATTCTTCATCCACTAAAAAAAAAGTCTATTCATTCCAAGTTTTGCATCTCTTTATTTCACTTTATGCAAATATAAATTTTGCATATTAAAAAAACTCTGAGTGAAGACAAAGTGTCTACATGATTAGGAATCTTTTCCTTTAAGTATGTAATTTTCATTTCATACTTAAAGGGGGAAAATGTAGACAATCAAATTTGGCAAGTTACTCTTTGAAACTATTGATTTTGACAAATTACTCTTGCTAAGAAAAACACACTCTTTCTATCCCCACTCAGTACATCCCAAGGTCTTTTGTCTAACTTGTTTATTCATAAAAATTAATATGTTGATAAATTTATATATTTAAATTCATAAAATACATAGATAAACTCAACTTGATAGGATACAACCTTTAGTTTTCATGGTTCTCTTCCTTGTGTAAAACCATCCACTTTGGTCAGCTTCTAGAATATAGTCCTGACCAATTTGTACTATTTTGAACCAACATACCCTCCATCTAATCTTTCAATTTCATATTCTTTGTTGGCTCATTTACTCCCTATAGGTCTATCTTTTCATGACAATTTATCTTTAGAACCATATATAAGAAATTTAAACTCAACTCGTTTTAAAAATTTGGCATGAACTAACATTCTCATGAGCTTCCATTGTAAAAGATAGAACAAAACAAACCTAGGGCTCCCTAAATCTTGTCAAATCTCTTACATAATAATTAGGGAAAAAATCACTATAGGTCTGAAGCATTATACTAGGTACAGGAATCAACTTCTTTCATTTGCATGCACTCAAACATCCCCACTTTAAGTATTAGTAAGATCCAAACTTGGCTCAAACATTGTTAAGTAGGTTCTAATTTCCAAATATAGTTGCATTCATTCAGATATCACATGTTAGGTGGAGAATGATGTGTGGTTTGAGGTTTATTTAGAGTAATGCCGATGTTAGCAGTGTAAGGATTACATTTTAACCCAACTAATGTTTTTTTGTAATGTCTCCCACCCATGGTTAGGGTTTGAGACCTCACTCAAAATATTCGGTGAGCTTTGAAAATGAGTAAAAATTAGTGTTTGAAAATGATAGAAATTTCCAAGCAAGTGACAATCTCAAGAGTTACAGATCAAGATTCAAAGTAGGTCCAAAACCATACTATAAGTGTGAAATTATACAGACAGTCCTGGAATATTTATGGTATCGCACCAATTTATTTTCAGGATACAGTTCTAGGAACGAAGCACTCTCAAGTTTGAATCTCCTAATTCCAACAATCTACACACCTAGAACTTCCCACTTCCATATTGAATTAGCTAAGTGCACTCATCATTTTATTTTTTTAAGTTCATATCGTATCATATACACTAGTGCAAAAACTAATGCACTGTTATATGTTGGAAGATAGTTAATTAGAATAACCTCTTGTAGCTCCCCTTTACATCATTT
Organism: Taxus chinensis; assembly: GCA_019776745.2. Taxonomy (NCBI): domain Eukaryota; kingdom Viridiplantae; phylum Streptophyta; class Pinopsida; order Cupressales; family Taxaceae; genus Taxus; species Taxus chinensis. The sequence continues at coordinate 101,577,951 of CM034149.1, forward strand.
TAGTGTATATAACTCACTAATCTATTATAATATAATGAGGGTGTAAAAAAAACCTCTATACTTTATGTTACGTTGTCTCTGATAACCCTAATTTAAATTTTCTCCTAGGACAACCTAGGTTACATGCTATGAATATCACCCTTGTACCTAATGGTTTACAGTTTTCTCATCAAGGTTCCTATTACATTTTCTTATGGGATCTAACACCCTGTTGGTTAAATGTCCCACCTTAATGGAAATTTACATGCTTAACTTTTGCTCCCTAGATTATGCTTAAACAATTACTTGAGAGTAATCTCATGTCTCTCCCTCCACCACTTGAGGCTGATGCGAGTAAGATTCATAGTAAAGGTTTTGATACTAATTATTATTGTGACCATAATAGATACATTGGATACAAATGATTCACACTTAAGTGAGTTATACAAGATATTATTGATACAAATTCAATTGAATGAGATGAGCTCACTAAATAATCTAAGCCCACTAATGATAATACCCTATTGAAAATATTCCATGATCCATGCCCTACTGCAACAATCTCAAATTTACTTTGGTAATGCCTCATAATTATCATGGAGTACCACCGCCAACTCATTATTGCCCCTCCTCTGATGTTATTCCTCCTATTTCCTCTCACACTATGCCTCCCATCACTACTTCTACTATACATATGAGTCTCGAGGAAGCCCATATTCCCCTTGAAAATGTTACAATGACCATGGCTTTCAAATATGTTACTTGGAATAAATCTTGATATATCTCTAACGATATTACAAATATTCATAAAAAATTGTATAGCTACTTCACTTGATCCTATTTTCTAGCCCTAATTAGGTGCAGCTTCTCCGATAACTCATATTGGGTTCCCCTCATGTACCTTACTAGTGAATGCCTCTTATCTCGTGGCTGCAAATCCTATTGTTTCACCTCCTATCTCCATATTTTCAGGAATATCACCTTCTTCCTTTACTACTCCTCATACCAAGCTCACAATATTCAACGATCCATTCCCTCATCTTAAAATTAATACATGTACTTTGAAAATGCACCATGCTCCTCATGTTGTATCACCCTCGACTTCTTCAATTCATGCATTAGATGCATTGATTGACTCAATCATTCCTACATTGGTCCCATTTTCATTACATCCTACTCTTATCTCATATAAAATTCCTTCAAGTCCTCCTTGGTTACGTGCCCTATCTATCTTACACCAATCAATCACATTTATTGGGGGTATTCCTAAGCCTTGAGATATGCCCTTTAATTTCCATAATATTCCTTATAGTCCTCATCCTCCTAGGATTATCCATTAGTATTTTCACACATATGTCATCTCTAGTGGCTCTAGTCCTCATATGTCTTCTAGTGCCTATCTTATCTATAGTGGCTCTCGCTTTTCCAATCTCCACATTAGTCTACTCCATCACACACTACCTCTAGTGGATTTAGTCCACCATTTCCTCCTCCCAAGATCTCTCTGGTACATCTTAGTACTTTTGTACCACTCGCATATGAGCATACTTCTTTGGCACAATTGAGGCCTAGGCCTCTTTTTTTTGGATTTGCTTTGCCTCCTCACAAGATCTCATTGGGTAACTCTTATGTTACCCCTCTCTCTATACATAGTTATACTCAACAATGCAAAAGCATTCAAATATTTTCAAAAATACTAAACTATGATCTATACACATGGCTTAAGTTGTTTGAACTTTACATTACATGTGTTGTTTTCCATTACAATTTGATTGATAACATATATTTTCTACTCTTTACACATATGTGTTCACGAGGTATATTTATCTTGATGCAGGACACACAGATTATTACATGCTACTATGACTAGCTTGGTTCCTTACACTATTGGGGCATCCCTCGACAATATACACGTGTTATTATTTCATTATATTTCATTCCTACTTCCTCATTGTGCTTGATTACATTTATCGTGTACATGTTATCCTTTTAATTAATATGACTATCACATTTTGTCTTGTGTAGTGCTAACATATCTTACTTCATGTACTTTCTTACTACCTATATTGCTCTTATCATTGTTTGACACTTGTTTTCTACACATGTTTGTTAGTTGCTTATGTTACTAATTGTCTACTTCATTGTATGCAGTTGAATTGGTTTACTTGTCTTGTGGCATCATGGGTGTCCCATGTTTATGGCTCTATACCTTTCTTGGGCGACATTGCTTCTCTTGTATACAACCTAAGTTCCTTGATTTTCTTGTGATACCGTGGGTGTCTTGTGTTTGTATCTCTATGACTTGATGTGACTCTTCTCTACATGTTATGAATTTTGTTTGCTTGTTTGATGGTTGTCTTATCTCTATACTATTTTTATTGTGTATGTGTTGCTAGTATCACTATTGTTCTTGTTGTCACATTATTATTATTACTCTTATTGCTATAGTTTTTTGTCTTTTTTTGGACCATGGTTTCCATCGTGCACACCCCCTTTTACAAGTACATATTCTCACATGTGGCCATCACTTCAACATTTCACATTCTTCTATAAATTATCAAACATACAATGCATGGGAATATTTCTATTCTTTTGATATGAGAGCTCAAACGCTTTACCACACGTGGCTCAAAAGAGGAGGAATTCATCAGGATATATTCTACATTTATGGGGAAAATTACATGCTCATGCACATTTTTTACAGGGAGACAATCTTCAGAAAACATCTCCAGATAACAAAATTTGGTAGAAAATACATAGGTGCAAGACCTTGTAGAAAGGTCAAGACTGTACAAACGTTCCTAACCCTACCAAACAATTTTGCATTACAGTAAGTTACACTAGGTGTAAGTTTTTGGCATAATATCATATTCATATGATATAATTATTAACAATTATGAGGGCATGAATATTTCACTCCTCCACTTCATTAATCAATATAAGTTACAAAATACAGTTGTTTTGGGGACACGAGTCTCCTTCTTCATTTATTTTAGTATGCTACACATTCTTACTCAACAATATGGAATATAGAAAGAGCATGGGGGAACTCATTCTCTTTTGTATCTTGTGTCTATATATACAAAATTGGGCCTAGATATGTTTGTAATGGTGTGGTCTATAGGGTTATAGAAAGTATCCAAGCGACTAAGTTCCTTGTAGGCAATCTTTCATATCCTCTTTTAAAGGGGAAGATATCAAAGTTACTAAAAAACTTTGATACACAGTCTTCTTCCTTCATGGGGTGTTATGGTACCTCTCTCTTTTCCTATCTCTATCTTTTATTTGGTGTTGGATTCTATGCACCTAATGCTCTAGTTTCTCCTTCAACATAATTGGGGACAAGTCACCCCTAATCCTTCATAAATTTCAACAACAAATCTAAATCTCAAGATGAAAGTAAGGAAATAGGAAGCTCTTCCTTACACAAAACAAATTTATGTATTCTTTCCATGTTTTACATACCTTGATTTCACTTTATGCAAATTCAAATTATATATTTATAATTGAGTTACAATTAAATTTCTAATATGGACATTGACTACACTCTATGTTACGGGTTTCATCATGGAGCATACAAACACCAACACATTTGGACAACAAAAACTCTTAGCAAAGACAACGTGTGTATACACCCTTAGGTATCTTTTCCTTAAGCATGTAATTTTCATTTCATACTTAAAGTGGGGAGGGATGTATTGTTATCTAAACACCCCCTCCTAGGGCTATTTTGATAACTTACACTTTCACTTAGACATGGGTAGGTGTAACCAAGAAAAAGTGGAAGAAATCAGTGTTGGAACATTCCTTTTCTCCTTTCCAAGCCCCTCCTTTCCTTAGTCAAAAAATAAGAAAAAATGGGCAAAAAATAAGCAAATTGGCTAAATCAGATTTGGTAGAAAAAAGAGGAATTGTTCCTTTGTTCCTCTTGTTCCCCGAATTGTCGCATCACTCGCAACATGGGGTTTGAGGGATTAAAATCAGATGAATCGAGATTCAATTGAATGGAAAGAATAATTCCTTGGTTTTGTTAATTCCTTGTATAGGTGATCCGGCTGCATTGAGGGAAGTTGGAACAATGTTTTGGGTAGTGTGAGATTTTCAAGAACAAGCATAATAGTTCCGTTGGGATTTTGGTTCCCCGCATGAATGATTCAGCAAAATAAACGACATGAGGAATAGAGTGAGGAGTGTAGTGTAGACAAAACAGGTCTTGATGGAACAGTTGAAATATTTTGTCAGTCATCAGTTCACCGAATACCTGATGTGGCTGACTAGCTGGTGGGAGGAACTAAGTTGCGAGTGTTGCGGGGAATGAACAGTGCGGGAAAAGCGGTTAAAGTGGATATCGTGAGAACACAAGGAAGAATCCCACCCAATGGAAATTTCCCTGATTGGTCGATCCACTCGCTCCCAGAAAAAATGCATTAAAACAGACTGTGGAGACCCATTTGGAACCAGTCATGACCATCCTGAGCCTTGAACTTCAAATGGCCATAACTTTCACCTTGTAGCTCCAAATTTCACTATCTTGGTACAGTTGGAAAAGTATTGTCATGCTCTACACCACATAAATTGGATTTATTAAATTTGGTGAGGTTAGGTGGTTGAAAAGGCTGAAATACATCCCAACATTAAAAGATGTGGTTCCAGGTAGCTCAACCACCCAATTTGATGAAGTATGGTGCCCATTCCTACTCCTACAAGCAAAGTATCATAGGGGAATAATCTTGTAAGGGTGATCATGCATATTTTCAAACATTTAATGCATGTTATTAGTGGTTGAAGGTGGAAATATGAATTTTACTCTTTTTCTCTTCTCTTTCTTTCCCTTTTTCTATATGTTGTAAAAGGATGCTCATTTATAAAGGTTGGACCCTCTTGTAATGCTATTGCATCCTTCTACAAGTGTTACATATGTATTTTGAGTTACAGGCCTTAGATTTCAATCTTTGAAATGGTTTTATGCCTTCTTCCTTAATTATAATGGATTGTGTGTCAATTTGAAGCAATAAAATTCATGTTTTGTGGTTATATTATGCCTTAGCTTGTGTTTATTGCATTGTCTTGCCTCTCCATCTACTTGTAGGTATATTGTGCATGTTTATTCTCCATTTGCAGGGTTTTTTTATAGTGCTCCATGGAAATGAAATTTTCAATGTTGTTTTAGACTGTGGAACTCATGTCTTCCCTCTTCTCCTTCATTATTATCCCATTTTCACTCATTTAAGAGTGTCTTACCCATTTTCTTGGTGTTATCACCTCTCTTTAACTTAGTATTTTCCATTTTATGCATCTCCTTGTTCCCCTGGTCCCTTTAATTGTTAGAATAGGATTAGATAGTTGCATTTCCTTCCTTAGGAGTAGTTTATCATCAAGAATTGGTAGAGGAACCAGCCTTCTTTGGAGGCTTGTATCAAGTATCAAGTCCCACAACTTAAGAGATAATCCCATGTTACCAAAAAACATTGATTTCTCATTCATTCATCCATGACAAATTAGAGGGTGTTGTTTTTTGGTGATAACAGTTGTGACACACCCATTGGGATACCTTAAGAACTTAATCTCTTCATTTTTCTAAGGTTGATGGGCTTTTGGTAAGATATTTTAGCCTTTGGAGGCATTATTCAATCACATATGACGAATCTAATTATTTTATCTATTGGTTTTAGTAGTGTGAGTGTCTTGGTTTCATGAGAAGGATTTAAACAAGGTTAAGAAGAGTAGGAGAAGGATATTTTGAGTACTTGCACCTGTTACGGAAAATAAGAAGATGAGGAAAATCAGTTCAAAGATCACCATCTCCACCAAACAGAGTCCTCCCTACTCCTCCTCTTGGTAGGCCCTACTTTCTGTCATCTAGAGTTTTAAGACCTATCCTAATCATGGCACATCAAAGGAATTTGACTTTTATCAATTTTAATGGTGGTAGTCCTCTAACTCTCAATGAACAACATGATATACCAATGTTTGCACTTAAAAGTATCCCTTTCTTCACTGACAAAAACCATACTAGTCCAACCTATCATATCCAAGATGTTGTTAATGCTTTCTCAGTCCATTTTATTACTGAAGATGATGTAGCAGTCAAAATTTTGGCTTAATTGTTTAAAGGTAAAGCTCTTCAATGGTATAGGAGTTTGAGACCAACTTCTATTCACAATTGGGATGAACTCGGCACGACACTTCATAACCATTTTGAGGACAAATCAGATCACCTATCTTTGGTAAAGAAGTTGACAACAACAAAGAGAGCCCCTAATGAATAGATGAATGATTTTAACATCAAATTTCAAAGGATTTGGGACCAAATACCTCAAGTGGTAAGACCTATACCCCAACATGAATTTCTCTATTACGTGAAGGCTTTGAATAGTGATATTTCAGTCATGATTCAGTCTATGGGGGTAGAACATGACCAAGTGCTTATGACATTTCCATTAGAGTTGAGAATAGCCTTATTCAAGTTGGGAAACTTGCTCCTAGACCTCTAATGCCTATATTCCAAGAGATTGAAACACCCTCTTCTCACCAAGCCCCTGAATTAGCTCCCATTCCATCCCCAAGGAGCTTAAGTTCTAGTCAATAATATACTTCCTCGAGTACCTCAACTGAGTTGTAAGAAGTGATGAAATAATTGTAAAAATTTGGCAATGAGTTGGTATCCATTAAGAGGCAACAAGACTAAAATTTTAGACCTTATCAACCTCCATACTAACCAAACAAGTCCCCTTACCATCCAAACAAACCTTCCTCCCAAAATTCTCCTCAAAACCAAAATCAGTTCCCTCCTACAAGACCATTTCAACCATATATTCCAAATGTGGCTAGTTCATCTCAAGATTTGGTTCTTGTACGGAATAATCTTGTGCAAGATTACGAATGGTGTTTCCCTTGTCATCTTCCACACAATATAGTAACATGCAATAATGGAATTCTAAACCAAGATTTGATGGTGCAAAGTGCATTTATCCCTTAAGATGTACCTACAAAATAAAATCAACATCAAATAGTCACTCAGGAGACACCTCCAAGTGATATTTCACTTGTAAATTGGCAACTGGAAGACTTTTGTGGGATAAATCAGACCTCTCCACGGGGTATGGTTGATAATACTAGATCCAAGAAGAGGGATATGAAAGAGAGATAGTCAAAAAATATAGGTTATTCTCAACCTTCTTTAACACTCCAAGGAAGTGGCAATTCAAACATAGCTCCAAATGTGCAAAATCAGCCTAAGGGTCCTTCCATATCAACTCAAGTGTAAGAAATGTTTGTTGTAAGTAACGTGCAACAGAAAGATAATTCAACATCCTTAAACAGATGAAGAAAACTAACATGAACATATCAATGTGGGAATAATGTGTAATTCTAGGATAGAAAGATCTCTTACAAGTAGTTATGGCTAACCTTTCCTTTCCAAGCGAGTCACCCAAAGAACAAGAAAAGGTTGTTCTTACTAATGTAATGCAAAAAAATGAGGATCAACCAAGAAATAACATGAAACCTCCACCATTTTATGTATCCTTGATCATTGGAAATCATTTAGTGCATAATTGTATGATTGATTCTAGAGAAAGCAGTTTAGTGATGCTTAAAAAAATTGTAGACCAGCTAGGCCTTAAGTATGAATCTCTTTCAAAGGGTGTAGTATAGCTAGATGGAACTATAGTATGAACTATTTGAGTTATCAAAGGTCTAAGCCTCACACTGCAAGCATGCCCCAACTTATTTGTTCCTCAAGAATTTTTCATGATTGATTTGCCTCCATTATTTGCTCTAGGTCTCTCTAGGGACAATACTGCCAAAATTGGATAATATCTATCGGCTGATTGGTCTCATATGCTCTTCAGGACCAGGTATGGCACTAAGGTTACCATCAAATCTGAACCAATTGCCACATATCATATATAACCTTATATTCCTAGCCCTATTAATGTCAATTGTACCATCTTTGATCAAGAAGATTTCCCAAGTACTAAAGAATCAAATAAGCATATTGAAGGCATCCCTAACTTGCTACTTAATGAGTGGGGAAATGAATGTTGTAGCTTTGAACCATATCATCAAGTGGAGGAAAATGGCCTTGGTATTTACTGTTTACATGAGGATAATTCACCTCTTCCTATTATTGTGAAACCAAATGGTGAAGAGGAAGATGGAATTTGGTAAATGTTATTTCACGGATCAAGAAGCAGACAAGGTGTGGGAGGAGTTGTAGTACTTGTGTCTCCTACATGTATTAAGTATTAGTCCTCTTTCATATTTCAATTTAGATGCTCTAATAACACAACAGAGTATGAATCCCTCATCCATGGTTTACAATGGGAGAGAAGAAGAACATAAAAAAATTATAGACCTTTGGAGATAATGAGCTAATTGTAAACCAAATGAAACAAAGACCGTAGAGGTTTTGATCATGGTTTAGCTTAGTACACCATTGAGTTGGATTCAACTACCAAGCCCATCAGACAAAAACAAAGGCATGCTAATCCACATATTGAGCCTTCGTTATGGGTAGACAATCTAGTTCTAGTAAGGAAAAGGAATGGAGAAATCAGCATGTGTGTCAATTTCAGGGACTTAAACAAGGTATCCTTAAAATATCATTACCCACTACCCTCCACGGAACAAATCTTAGAAATGGTAGCAGGTTCTGAGAGATTCTCTCTTCTAGATGGATAATTTTGATATAATTAGATCATGGTGAAGGAAGAAGATAGTTTCAAGACAAATTTTACCACTAAATGGGGAACCTATGCTTATAGGTAAATGTCATTTGGCTTATCTAATGCATGAGAAACCTTCCAAAGAGCCATGGACATGGCATTCAAGGGATTAATCAACAAAATTGCTCTTGTATATCTCAATGATATACATTGTTATCTAAGAGTGCAACTAATCATCTTCTCCACATAAGGCAGGTATTCGAGAGGTGTAGACAATTTGGACTCTCTCTCAATCTAAAAAAGTGTATCTTCCTAGCTCATAAAGGTAAAATCCTTGGCCATATTGTCTCTAAATAAGGGTTAACCATTGATCCAGAAAGATTTATTCTCATCCTTGCATTACCATTTCCCAGTCATAAAAAGGCACTCCAAAGTTTCTTAGGGAGAATCAAAATTTTCAACCAAAATGGGGAGAAACAAGAATTCATTTGATCATCTTCTCCACCAAAATTTTCCAACCAGAAACCTAAACTGGAGAGGTGATAGCACCAGAAAGAGGGGTGGAAATACTTTTAGGTGAGTGGAAAATGGGGAGAAAATAATGAAGGGGAGGGCAGAAAAGAGATCCTCAATTCCAAACAATATTTAAATCATCATTTCCATGGAGCACAACACATTTGAGACCCTACAAGGAGAAAAAAGATGCAAAAAATCCTACAGATGCAAAGGAAGGAAAGAAAAATACAATAGAACACTACTAGGGAAAAAGAATAGCCACAAAACAAATGATTTCATTGATTAAAATATGCACAATCCATTACATTAGAGGAGAAGAAGAAAATATCACCATGCAAGATGTCTAAACACGAGATCTACAACTCAAAAGTATTTTGGAACCATTTGGACAAAGTTCCATACAATGAATATTCCCCCTTCTCAAATGAGAAGTGTTTACAATATATAGAAAAAATGAGAAAAGAGAGGGAAAAGAGAAACTCAAAATTTTGCCTCTACCCACCAACAAGATGCATCAAATTTTTGAAAAGGGGCATGGGCACCTCTGAAAACCCATCCCCCAATGCACTCTATCTTCCGGAAGAAGAAAAGAGGACCATACTTCATTAATGTTAGTAGTTGGATGCCTGGAACTGTACTTTTTCATGCTGGAGATGTTTCCCAATTTTTTAGATATCTAACCTCAATATAATTAAGAAATCTAATTTAATTTTTGTAGAGGATGTCAAGACCTTTCCAATGATATAAATATTGCGAAAATGAAGCAGTAGGTAAAACTTTATGGCCATTCTAAGTGTGCGCAAAAAAACTGTTGTTTTCCTTTGTTGCACGGCTTTTCCTCGGTATGCATGATTTTTCCCAGTTTTGTGCGGCTCTGCAATTATGCATGGATTTTCCCAGTTTTATGCATTTTTTCCCAGTTTTGTGTGGTTTTGTATTTATGCATGGATTTTGCAATTATGCGTGACTTTTGCAGTTATGCGCGACTTTTCCAGTTTTGCTGGGCTTTTACAGTTATGCACGACTTTTTCTCATTTTTCATTTCTTCACCAAGTATGGATTTATTTTAGATTGAAGAAAATGGAGATATGCATCCAAATAATTCCAAGTGCCTGAAAATGATGTTTTCCTATTTTTATCAAATTCTTCACCAAGCTCCCATGACAGTTTCTAGGTCCAAGTTTCCCAAGTTGTTCAATTTTTGCAAGGGGTGCAAAAATGGAAAACATTTTAGTGACTCATAGGAGCCATCTGCCAGCTACATGAGTTGATCAGTAGCCTTAAAGCATCCATTGGGCTTGGAGTCATCCTGATAACATGAAATCTGATCTTGAACTTGAAGAACAACCCCTAAGACCACTTGAAGCATTGCTAGAATTGAGGCTAATTTGTTATTGCTCGAATTTTCCAACTCTTCATAAGAATTTTTCTTAATTTGGTTTTATGAGAGTGGAAAATTGTTCTGAATTTGAAATTTCACTTGTTTCCTCTGTAAATGATCTGTTTGGATGAAGGATGAACCTCTAAATTTGTCCCAAAATCAGATTTCTTCGCTAAGTTTTGAAGAAAATTGAACTGAATCATGGCAAAGGATGAAGTATGCAGAGCTTTGAAACACATGCTGATTATGGAATGCACTTAGAATTGTTAAAAATTTTCTCCCGTGAACACTACCTTGTCAAATGGATTGTGTAACTACAACAACACACCTTATGTACAAAGAGAAATATCATACATGTTCAAAATGGAACATGCAAAGTTTGCATAAGAACTTCTTCTGCTGAAAGCAAACCTACCTACTCTATTCTAACCCGAGGCAAAGGTAAGATAAATGAATCTCGCAACTGGCTAGGGAAATGACATTCTTTCCTCACAACATGTAGCCATGTAGATGATTTGGCACTAGACATGGCCTTTGTCAAGAATGAAAATTTGACTAGAAGTTGATTATTCACTCTATCCATCAAAGTATCAGTAATAAAAAAAATGATTACCTCCTTTAATTGCTCTGCATTTGTTTAGAGGTGTTGAAGCTGACCTTTGGTACACTTAATCTCATCCTCATGCTCTGAAATGAACATGACCAGTGGTAACCTTGTATTTGGCTCCAAAGAAGCCAAATGCCTGATTAGGAAATGATCAATCCTTTTGATTTGCCCATTGCTATGAAACTTAATCCCACAGTTGGGGTCTTCATGTAGAATTTCTTCCTGAATGGAGATGGTTGCAAGCTGATTCGGTTCTTGTTATGCTTCATCTACAAATAAATTTGTTTCCATCTTAATGGCTATTAATTTAGAACTTGTTTCATTGTGGCTTTGCTCATTCTTTATTCCATCTTGATCCTTCATAAAAAGTACAACAAGTTCTTGACATGCAAAGCAATGAGGATCATTGCATTACATTGAAACATCTTTCTCACTTTCAATAAAATATTCCTCAAGGCCTTGGGTGCCAGTAGTGTTCAAAAACACTTTCTTTTCTTCCCCAAATTTTCCAATCTAATTTTCCTTCAAATAAATTTTCTCTATCTTGACGCTCATCTCCTCTTTTTGCACAACTTTTACATTCTCATACTCCCAATCTGAATCAGACCAATCTTCCACAGATATAAAATTGTATTCCTTGGTGAGATTGGTAGGAGAAGGGGCATAGAAAAGGAACTGATGATTTGTTTCATTCTTGGGTAGATATATTTGATGCTCGCAAGACCTGATTTGATCACTTGGAGAAGCCAAATGACCCTCTAAAACATGCTCTATACTCTATTGATATGTTGTCTCCAAAATAACTGCATGGTTTTGCCTGAAGTCTTGTTGTTTGGAGCATTGCATGGGTTTTTCCCTCTCTCCAAAAGCATAACAAACCTCTAAATCTATCAACCTTGTAGGATAACGTTTTTTAGTGATTGTTGGGTAGAAGGTAGGGACAACATATGAAATACCACAACTCAAAACATTAGTGCATGGTTTAATGAAGTTGGACAGCTCTCTGAGTGGATATGGGAGGGATTTTGGAAAATTTTGGGGAATGCTTTTGGCTTGACAAACTTGTAAAACATCAAATGAAGGGTAAAGAAGCAAAGAAGCTTCCTCATTTTGGCCAAGAATGATGGATTTTTCATTTTTTGCCCATGGAGAAGGAAGAATTTGAGGTGGTGAAGGAAGAATTGCAGCAGCAGAGATGTGTTTTCTTTTTCTAGCTTGAATGAGAATCTTCTCATCTTGGGATGAAATATAAAAATCTTGAGGAATATTGTTGCCCCCTAATGACTGAATCAATATAGATAAATCAACATCAAATGACCTCAAATAATACAAGAATGCCATACCTTGAGGGGGTCTGTATTCTTAAGGAATTATGTGTCATGTCCTGGTGAATCTGATGTTGAAATTAGGAATAAACTGCATTAGAGCCCACTTTATTTTTTTGAGATGTTCCATGAGGAAAATAACATATGCATCCTCCTTAAACCGGTTGTGCAATTGTTCTCCCAGCTGGTTCCATGTGGAAATGGATTGTGGAGAAAAACTATTGTACCAATATTTTGCTTTGCCTTCAAAAGATGAAACCAAAAGTCCAAGGAAAATATTCTCCTTTGTGACCTTATGATTGGCACAATGGTTTGAAATATCTTGAATGTGATCAATAGGGGATTGATCTCCATTTCCATAGAAAATGGGTAGGTTTTTCAAGAATGTTTTTGGGATAACATCCAACTGCTTCAAATGGAGTGGACTGGAATTGAAATGAGGGAATGGAAAATCTCTTTGGAGAGCCATGACTGATATGGAAACATTAAAATGGATGGAAGAACAAGGTAAAAGGTCTACAACTGAGATAATGGGCTGTTTGAATTAATGGAATTTCTAGATATGCTTGAATGTTGCCTCTAAAGGCCGAGATCTCACCAAGAGCACATCAAATTTGTTGAGATGAAGATGTAAACCACTATACACACCTTTGAAATATATAGCTTTCAATGCTCCTCCCACCGGATGTTCCAAAAAATGTTGGAGCTCAAAATTACACCTGTGATATGGTCATGATGGATCAAGAATTCAGAGGCAACAATGGGACCATCTCCAAGTTGTGGGACCTTGCGCACTTGAGATGGACCTCTGAAGAAGGCTGACTTCCTCTACCTATTCCTAATACTAAACTACTCCTAGGATTTGAAATGCAATTATCTAACTCTACTCTAAAATTCCAATAAACCAGGGTGAGAAGGAGATACATAAAATAGAAACCTAAACTAGAAAGGTGATAGCACCAGAAAGAGGGGTGGAGATAATCTCAAATGAGTGGAAAATGGGGAGAAAATAATGAAGGAGAGGGCATAAAAGACATCCAGAGTTCCAAACACTATACAAACCACCATTTCCATGGAACACAACACATTTGAGACCCTGCAAGGAGACAAAAGATGCACAAAAATGTGCAGATGTTGTTGATCAGAGAATACTTGTTAGAGAACACACAAGGAGTCCATGTGGGAGAGAAGGCCAGGATCAAGGGTGCATGGAAGGACAGGAAGGACCCACGTGCGCGGAAGGCAAGTTCAACATTCAGGACTTAGCCGATTTTGAGCATGACGACCTATTTTTAGAAGATGGCATGTGGAACACACCAACGATGCAGAGACGTGTGCGCCATGCATTGTCTATTTTTGGAGGATTGGATCAAAGCATTTTGCATGGAGACGAGCTAAGAATAGGATTGACACTTCAGTTAACTGTAAGAGGCCTATAGATAGCACACTTGCATGTGTGGCTATGCCTGTGAATGGTGCGTGGCTATTAATAGCATGCGGCCTATTTCTGGAATAGATAAGCAGTGAAGGGAAAGTCCCCACCCTATATATATAATGTGAGGTGCATAGTGATGTGTGTGTGATGGATGTATGAAGGTATAGAGATATACGCATATGACTAAATTACTGTATCAGATCCATACGCGCATTGGTATCATTTGACATTATTGTAAGGAGCTTCTGTGTTATTAATAGATGGAAGATATTGGCTGAATCTAAGTGTCATTCCTGTGTGTAATCGAGTAGTGTATGTTATTGATTCAATCATGATTACTGTTTAACGCTTGTTCTGTCATAGATCTGAATGTAGCATACAATGTAGAATGATAGATTAGTTATGAATCTATGTGTTTCTTCCTTCATCACGCTAACATCCTACTACAACAACCCTAAAGAGGGACCTGGTACCTTTGTGCACTTTGGGTGAGCGCTCAGTCTAGGCTGAGTGATGTGCCAGCGCGTCTAGGGAGTTATCTGGTAAATTCTAGGCTGCATCATTGGTTCCGTTGCCGGGACCTCTTTTTCAGTTGTTTTTAGGATGGTTCGCGATGAAGACGTACCAGTTAACTCTAGCAAGTATTGAGGAATGGATACATGATCTGGAGGAAGAATATGCACGGTGGTTCAGCAGTGGATCTGAGTTTAACGCATGCACTTGGGTAGAACAAATCTATATGACAACTTATATGAGAGCTTTTTCACCATCTTTCCAGTAGAATTATACGAGTGGCTTACTGCTTATGCATCTCAGTGGAATTGGAGGTATCGTGCACTTGTCTGGACGCAGGAAGAATTTTAGGCCCTTTATGATGTTGATTTGATCTGGACTCACGTTGTGGATACGTGGTTTCGTGGTGTTCTAAACAGTTATATTCTGGAATATTCAATTTCGATGTACTCTTTCCCGGAGGTAGCTGAATTCCAATTTTTGCGGTATCCAAGAGGAGTATATTTGTGAGGTATCCCGCTGGCGATCAAGATCTTGATGGTAACTTTGAACCTGGAGAGTAAACCGATGGCTAACTAAACTTCACCACACGTGAGGGCAGGAACAGGTTTGGTGAAAGATGGCAGACCTAGCGGCAGAGAGGTAGAGAGAGGAAAGGCGGCTTAAGTTTAATGAGGCACGTGAGAGGGAGATAGAGAAGCAACGTTATGTTGCAGAAAGTATGGCGTTGAGGAGAGAGATGGCTCGTGAAGGATTTACAGCTCACGTAGAAGACGTGGAGCCAGAGCATCAGGAACTCCCCCATCTTGGAAAACATGACAGAGATCCCCCCTCGGCCTCACACAGAAGTGCACCAGCAGAGACTACCTGGACCATGGGTGCATCTTAATCCACCTGGTGACCTAGCCCTTGCACTTGGTTTTCTAGTATCTAGTATGACAAGTAACCAGAAAGCTAATTTGGGAAGCAGGAGAGTAGGAGTAAGTCAGGGAGCAAGTACATCAATGGCAGGATAGATGACTTCAATGATATTTGGAGGAACATCCTTAGGTGCATCATCCACACAGAATGTGAGCGCACAGAATGTTGGATTCACCTCTGGAAGTGGAACTACCTCACAGACGGTAGGGGTTCAGTATAGTACTACTGTTGGAGCACAGGGGAGTACATCTACAGGTCATATTCCCACTACAGGTGGAGGATCAGGAGGTATAGGTGGTTCTAGTTCCAGTGGATCTGGTGGTTCTGGAGGTAGAGGGAACACAGGAGGTTCTGGATCAGGTGGTCAAGGTCCGCACAACCACAAAATATTTATATGGAGATGTCTCTTCGTCTCCCAGAGTATAGAGGTATAGAGGATGTTGTCGAACATGTGCATATGTGTGAAATCTTGTGGCGCGCTAAGGGGATCATGGCTGCTGAGCGTAAGGCAAGTCAATTTGCTACTACATTACAGGGACGTGCACACAGCTGGTATAGGAAGTTTGACCCTGATCAAACTTGTGTGGATTATGCAGCATTGAAAGATGCTTTCTTGAAAGAGTTCCATATCCCTGAGTTTGAGCAGAAGAGTATTAGTGCGCTCAAGGATATCAAGCAAGGCACTACTGAGAGTGTACGTGAGTATGATGCTCGTTTTAAGACACTTCTATCTAAGCTATCTTATGATATTCATGCTAGCCAACATGCACAATGGTTCGTTGGAGGATTGATTACACCATTTAGAAGGGCACTGTCACATAAGACATACACTGATCCACGTGAAGCACTGGAAGTAGCTTTGCATGCTGAGGCAGTTGGGAGCATTGACACTGGCATTAGTCCATTCTTAGAGGCACAGATTGTAGCTATGGAAAAGTAGTTAGAGAAGCTATCAACAAATTCAGCCCATGAAATGTGCTCAGGAATTTGGTGTACAGATTGTGAAGTGGAAGGTCACACCAAGGATAGTTTCCCTCGCAGATCTGTATGCTCATTACTGTTGGATTGTGAGATCTGTCATTTGAATCATGATGCTAGTCACTGTCCTTTGTTACAGTGTGCAATAAGGAAGAATGTATCTTGCTTTTGCAAGATTTGTAGGTCCACGACCCATGATACTGAGGATTTTCAGTTGATTGGTCAGATCCAGGATGCTATAGACATTGGGGTACGACAGACAAGTGTAACAGATAATTCTAAGGGTAAGAATGAGCACCAGGATTGGGATCATAATCCAACGTGCTATGACAGGAATGAGGGGCATTTTGAAGGAGGTCGTGGAAGGGGACATGGATATCATGGTGGATATGGAGGATGAGGCCGTGGTGGAGGAAGAGGTGAGTTCCCTCATGGAACATGTTATACGTGCGGATCTCCTGACCACTATAGGTGTGAATGTCCTCAGAATATTGCATGTTCTTTCTGCGGGAAGAACCATAGCTATGAAGAGTGCCCAGACTTATATGAGCATCTGAGTAAGCAACATAAGCAAGAAAACAAAGGCATCGGGATGGTTAGAATCCAACGTGCGGTAGAAGATCAGTGGATGCCCAAGATAGCAGAAGGACCTGAGGCATTGACAGTGAAGATTACTACACGTGCTGAAGCAGCACACGCAAGAGAAGCATTGCACCAGAAGCCTACGATCACCAAGGAGGAGGTTTTGCATGCAAGGTACCCAGATCCCGCTCATCAGAAGGAGGTTTACCAGGATACCATGGAAGTGCTAAGGAATCTTCAGGGTGAGATACAATACTTAAAGGAGCAGAAGAAAGCATCAGAGATAGTCCAAACTGATATCGATGATCTGCGAGAAGTGTGTAGAATGTTGCGCCAGGAGAACATTATCCCACTATTAGGAAGTTGGTTAAAGGGGAACACTCCACGCGCAAGTTTTGAAACTGGATGGTAGATCCTGCATGCAAATCTTCCCCCTGATAGCATTGACTATGACAAGGAAATTACTCTGAATGTTGTTGTGGATGGGTGGTTGTTGAGCAACATATTGATTGATACAGGTGCGGAAGTAAATGTGCTTACATTAGATGCATGGGTACAAATGGGGAGGCCTCCATTGCAGCCATCATCTAATGTGTTGTTTATGGCAAACCGGACTAAGGCTACTCCCATAGGAGTTTTGAAGGATGCATCTATAACCATACAAGGGGCCAAGTTCACTGGGGATTTTGAGGTATTAGCACTTGCAGAAGCAGACAATTTTCCAGCCTTGCTTGGATGCCCTTGGTGTTATGCGAATAATGTTGACTTGAGATTCAATAAGGGGTATATCAGCTTTGAGAACAAGGAGGAAAGGGTTGTGATACCATTGACAGATGGGAAGTCTACACCATATGTTGAGCCTCTAAGTGAGGAGGACTTAAACCAAATTTATGTACGCGTTATTCAGGACCCAGAGGTCAATGAGCCATCAAAAGAAGGCATCCTATAGTGGGAGGATTCTCATTCCATTAGTGATACTATGAGTATTTCTTGTGATAATTGGGCTCATGGTACATATGAATTAGTAGGGCATGAAGTAAAAAGTGTGGTTGCGCATAAGAATGGACTTCGTTCGGTCTGACGGATAGGTAGCACAATACCTTGGTATACAGGGGCAGAAGATCTTCCTACATTTTTGAAAGCCATGGAAACACAGTGGACAGATCAAATTAAGAGAAGAGCTATGTTAGTATATACCTTGCGCGGGACAATTTTGCGCTGGTGGGTAGTCCATAGAGATAATCTTAGAGAATGGGAAAAGATTGGAATCACCCTATCTATTAGGTTTGTAAGGAACAATGCACCTACGCAGATCTGCACTTATCATGGTGATCAACCTGTTTAGCATCACATTCAGTAATGTGAGAGACTCTGGACAACAGGACAAGAAGCATTACCACTTTCACTCTGGGTGCATAGATTGTACTCTACGCTACAAGGATGCACACGTGCCTAGTATGTATATGCAGAACTACATCGAGAGACTGGAAACTGGAAAAATTTGACTGCAGGGATGATCCAGACCTTTGACTACTTTTCTTCTCAACCTCCAATAGAAGAGGCATTAAAATTTATCAAGCACTTAACCATGGGAGATAGTGCAAAAGCAGAAGAGCATATTCAGGAATTATTTGGTGAGACAGAGTCCAGAGCGCATTTTGAGAAGGAAGAAGAAATGGACTTCATACTACTTGAATGCTTGCCTTGAGAAAGAGAAGGGAAAGATGGTTTACATCGTGGATGATGAGGAAGTTGAGAACCTGGATATTGAACATTCATAAGGGGTGCGCAAGGTCTTGGACAATGCAGACAAGGATACATGTGCCTATCACGAACCCATGAAGACAAAGAAGGTGAATATAGGTTTGGAGGCTGAGCCTAAGGAGGCCATAATTGGAGACTACTGGTCAGACTCGGAGGTAGCAAAGATCATTGAGTTACTCAGGGATTATCAGGACTTATTCCCATGAGGATATCATGAACTTAAAGGCATGCATAAATCACTTGGGGAAATGAAGATAAAGCTTAAAGATGGTGCACGCCCAGTTAGAAAGAGGCCTTACAGAATGAATCCTAATTTGTGTGAAAAGGTAAAAGAAGAAATTGATAAAATGTTGAAATCTGGAATTATCAAACCCCTCGATGAGTCAGAATGGGTTAGCCCAATGGTGATCAGTATCAAGAAGGATGGATGAATTAGAATATGTGTAGACTACAGGGAGTTGATTGTTGCATGTGTCACCGATCCATTCCCAATGCCATTCACTGAGGAAATACTGGAAGGCATTGCAGGGCACGAGATATACTCCTTTACAGATGGGTTTTCTGGGTATCATCAGGTTAGGATTGCTCAGGAGGATCAAGAAAAGACAACATTTACTACTGAATGGGGCAGTTTTGCCTATACTGTGATGCCTTTTGGATTGAAAAATGTGCCTATTGTATTCTCGCGCATAGTTGTTCAGGCATTCAAAGATTTTATTCACAACTTCTTACAGGTTTACCTAGATGATTGGACAATATATGGGCTTGTGAAAGATCATTGTGACAATCTGCTCTTAATGTTTGAATGGTGCAGACAGTTGAGTATCTCTTTGAACATCAAGAAGTGCATATTTGCCACACCATTTGGAATATTGTTAGGACATATAATCTGCAAGGAAGGTTTGCTCGTTGATCCAGCTAAGGTTGCAGTCATTTTAGGCCTGGAAGTGCCTACCAGTCAAAGTGAGGTGCATGGATTTTTAGGTCATACAGGATATTATAGAAAATTCATCAAAGGGTATGCCAAAATTTCTGCACCCTTGGAAGAGTTACTAAAGGGGAAAGGTACATTTTATTGGGGAGAACCACAACAACGCATGTTTGAGATATTAAAAGAGAGACTTACTACCGCGCCCATTCTACGCTTTCCCTCATGGGATAAACCATTTCATGTGCATGTGGACGCCTCTGGCATGGCCATTGGCATTGTGTTAGCTCATCCTGGAGAAGGTATTGTCGATCATCCAATTTGTTTTGCTAGTAGGAAGCTGACTCCTGCTGAACAAAATTATACAACTACAGAGCGTGAAGCTTTGTCTATGATCTATGCATTGCACAAGTTTTGACAGTACTTGTTAGCAACACCATTTGTGTTTTATACAGATCACATGGCATTGAAGTACTTGGTAAACAAGCCCGTCTTACAGGGGTGCATATGCAGATGGGTACTCTTATTTCAAGAGTTTGATTTCACAGTTGTGGTGAAGCCAGGGAAAAGCAATTCTGGACCAGACCATCTATCTAGAATCAACTCAGGAGAGGAAGCACAGACAATTGAAGAAACCATGCCAGATGCACAGTTATATAGGTTACAACGTGTGCCATCAGAATTAGAAGACATTGTTGTCTTTCTACAGACTGGTATAGCACCAGAAGGAATGAAGGCATTAGAAAAGAAACAACTTGCTATACGCGTGGAACCGTTTATGTTAATCAGTGGTGACCTCTACAAGTTAGGCAGAGATGAAGTATTACACTGTTGTGTATTAGAGCATGAGTGCAAGGATATTATGGAAGAAGCTCATGGTGGTATTGCAGGAGGCCATTATGTAGGTGATGCGACTGCCCGGAAGATCCTACTTGTTGGATTATGGTGGGAGACATTGTATAAAGACTGTAAAGAATATTGTAAGGTGTGTGATCATTGTCAGTGCTTAGGAAAACCAGGGCAAAGAGATGAGATGCCTTTGAGACCAATTACTAGTGCAGAACCATTTGAGAAATGGGCCATTGACTTTGTAGGACCTATTTCACCAGCCGCGCAGGACTGGATCGCACTATATCATTACTTGCACAGATTATCTCACACGGTGGGCAGAAGCAACACCTACAAAGGACTGTACAACAGCTACAATGGCTAGGTTTCTATGGGAGAATGTTCTTACAAGATATGGATGTCCTTTAAGCTTGACAAGTGATAGGGGTACACACTTTTTGAATGAGACAATCAGGATCCTATTAGATGAGTTTATGGTTGCACACCATAAAACTACACCCTACCATCCTCAGGAAAATGGAACTGTTGAGGATTTCAACAAGATTTTGAGCCAGAATTTGACAAAAAATTGTGATGTTGGAAGAAAGGATTGGGATGACAAAGTGTTTGTTGTTCTTTGGGCATATAAAACAACTTATAAGCTATTGAACAAAGCCACAAGTTTCAACTAGTGTTTGGTACGGAAGCTATTCTCCCTATAGAATTTATGTTACCTTCTTTGCGCATTTTGTGCGCTGGAGGTCTAGCTAATGAACAGGATTTAGAAGAGCGTATCGAGAAGATGATTCAACTGGATGAGTGACAAGCCATAGCACGATGGAGTCAAAAGTAGGAAAAGGCCAGGAAGAAGGCATGGCATGACAGAAACATAAGGGATAAGAAGTTTGAGATTGGAAAAATGGTACTTCTTTATGACTCTAAGTTCTTGCGCCATCCAGGCAAGCTCAAAGTACATTGGTTGGGGCCGTATGTCATCACTCACATACTTGAAATAGGTGCTTTCCAGTTAGAAGCACTTGATGGAACACGGCTACCCGGTTACTTTAACGGGAGTAGGCTGAAGCCCTACTATAAATAAGACTTCTTGGTGTTTGTAATAAGGCAGTATTGCCATTTAGATTAGGTTTCCCTTTTGTATTTCCTTAATGTATTTCCTTCATTGTCACTATGCTTTGTCAATTTAGTTGTTGTTCTTGTGTAAAGCGTGCTTGCGTGCATGAAGCTCATTACTATGTGAAGAATGTTTATGCGTAGAGGACTACACATACCTTTAGTGTGGGGTGGTTGTAGTTATCCAAGTAAAAGACCGTGGGAATTGAAAGGTGAAAGGAATAAGCTGCTACGGGTGCACTTTAAGTCAAAAGAAGATTGCTTCTCACAAGTGACCAAGGATGGAGATGAATGAAAGGACAATATAACATGAGGCAAGTGGAGGCCATGATAACTACCAAGAGAAGGTACAGTGATGAGGTACTTAGGCGCAAGGGCACATGCTGAAGAGAAGTCTGTGACTAGAGGGTAGGAAGGCATGCTAGAAGGTTATAGCTGGGGTGCAAAGATGTACCGCATGGAAAGAATGAATTTGGTCAGTAAATGAGAGGATATTTGGTAGGTGAAGGAGTAATAAATGCATCAAAATTTGAAAATTTGAAAAAAAATTATATAAGGATGGGATGCAGATTCATTTTTACCATTGCGACTAAGAGAATTTGAGGAAAGAGCCAATTGTGAAGAGCTGAGTGATCGGGTTAAGGTGCGAAGGGTGTGAAACCAAGTGTGATAAATAGATCTGTGTGAAAAGAAGCTTGCGTCCCCGGTGGTGAAGGGTTTGAGCGAAGTAAGGAGGCAAAGAGGAGTTAGGGCATGAAGTTTCCACCTAGGGCATGATTGAATCGAGCTAGGGTTTGATTCACAAAGTTACAGAGTTAAAGAGGAGACATTTGCAAAAGGAAAAAAATGGCACCCAAGAAGGCATCTGCAGCAACAACAAAAGGAAAGAAGAAGGTGGTCATTGAGGAAGAAGAGATGGCACACAAAAGTCATTTTTTAGAAATGCAATATCCACAAGGAGTTATCGTTGGCTAGGAGTGGGATTCACCCATTAGAAAGAGCAAAGTGAGTGAATACAATCATAGGACCATGGAGAACAAGAAGGAGCTTGATTCCTTGCTCACTGCTAGGATGAACAAGCGTATGGCGGATGACATGCCAGTTTTTGATGATGTAGGTGAGAAGCTTCTGAAGAGAATTGGGGTCTACCAATTATATGAGCTCCCATATTTTGGGAAGTATGAGCCCTTGTATTAGTGGCTCATGAGCATAGTGCATGAGGACTTCTTCTACTTTGCAGGACGTAGAGTTGAAATCTCATCTATGCTTATCTCATCAATTACAAGCTTGAAGGCCGCAGGAGAGGACATAAAGAATGATCTCACAAAAAAATCCGTGATCTTGAAGACCAGACAAGATTTGGGATACTCGAAGGGTCCGCGCGGTATGGATATAGAAAAATTGAAGAACTATCTGGTTGTGCAAGCAGCAGCACACCTTGTTACAAAGTTGAATGATCAGGAGCGGTGGTCACAGGTAAATACTATGTGGTTACATGTTGTACGTAAGATATCAGAAGGAGCAATCTAAAATATTGCAGGCTATACTGCATACCAAATAGTCGAGGAAGTGTGCACATGAGGGAAGATAAGCTTTGGGGTTGTTCTACTATCACTAGTATTCATGGAAATTAGAGTACCTGACAGGTCAAAGGAAAAATTATGGGAATACCCCATGGAGAATAAGTCACCAGCTGAAAGGTTCAGTAAGTATCTATGTAAAGGGGCCATGACAGACAACGTAAAGAAAAGGGCGGAGATATGGTATGACAGGCTCCGCACGACGTTTGGAGAAGAGTGGCGCATCCCAAAGGACCTACCATCAGTAGTACGGACACAAGTCCAGTTTGTTGTATATCAGCATTTCTGTATTGTGCGCTTCCCAATGAAAGATGGAGTCTGGAGCCCTTGGTGTAAATTGTCTTACGCATTCACTGCAAGGTATTTCCCAGCATCTGTTCACAGATTTACAGACACGTGCCGACTAATATTCAATGCAGATAAGGTATACTGTGACTACCACACGTTGAGAAAGAAGTATGTTTATCTTGGAAGAAGTGCTTTCACCGAGAGGATCATTTTGGAGGTGTTGAGTATTAAGCCAATAAGTCTGGTTGTAGAAGATGTAGGGGTAGCGTTGGTGTATCTCCAACTGAAGCCAAAGATGGAGAATAACAATTATGTGGAAGGTGAGTTCACACTTCTAACACCACCAAAGGGAAAGCATACAATGGAGACCATCCTGACACCCAAGCCCACAGAGCCAATTGAAGTTGGTGTCTCAAGATTTCACCCTGAAATCTGATACTACCCCATGTTTAAAATTTTTGTTCTTTTAAAATAACGGGTCGTTTTATGTTTTTATTGCCAGAAGATGTTTATATTGTGTCAAGATATTCCCAGTGAATCATAGGAGACTATTTCGAAAAATACCTAGATGCCGATTTTTTTTAATCCCTTCATCAAGTTTTGTTTGTGGAAAATTTTATTTAATTATTTTGAGCCCTGTTTGAAGTAAATTGTGCTCCAGTTTAGCCCTGTTGAAGTTTTACATGTCAATATTCACATATACCAATAGGGTTTTCATCAGGAATGGATCATGGGCTTTGTCTATGACTTTTGGCAACGTTTTATGTTTTTTTATTTTTCTTGTATTTTTCTCTGTGAAATTCCCCTAGGTCAATTCCTTCGCTAGTATAGTCTGTTTTCTTGCGTAGAGTATCTAGAGATCATCTACGACTGCCATGCCAGAAGGAATCAGCCTCAGGAAGTCAGGTTCTCTTTAAAAAGACAAAGTCATGCACAAAAAAGCTTCTTCTAGACAAGTCACATTTTTGGGAATGGATGGATTTAACATGCAGTGGGATTTTTGGTCGCAGCAGGTAGGTGGGAATTTTGTAGTTGCCTTGCAGGGTGAAAATTCCCATTATAAAATAAAGAAAAATCACTTAAGGCATTGATGGGAATTTCTTACTTGCCTTGCAGGGTAAAAATTCTCATTATGGGAGTCGAACAACTTAATTGAATGAAGGGATTTTTGGAGTTGCAGTGCAGGGTGAATAATCCCATTTTAAATTGACTTTTAAACAAAGAAATCAGCCATGCTAAAAAATGCGACCCCTTTTGGAATTAAATAATGATTTTAATTGCATTAATTAATAGTTCTTATTCCTAATTTTGGCGCTCAAGGGTGAGGAAGAGTCAATGCATGTGGAGAAGTCAAAGAAGACTGGAAGATGAGGGCTAAAAATAAATTAAATTTATTTATTTAATGGCAGTCATGAACATGCAAATTTGGGCGCCCAAGTTGGAGGAATAAACATGTTTGTTTATTAATTAATTGCCAGTAATAGCATGTACAGTCATTAGAAATAGAATTTTGAGGGTTATATAAGCATGGGCTGCCATAAGTGAAGGTGTAATTAAATCTTTTTGCAAAGGATTGCAGCCCGGACAGTTTTAGTGCCCAAGGAAGGAGGATTTTTGCATTGAAGTTTATTTTCCACTGCTGGGAAGCTTCAAAGTTTGGTGCCTAGGGTTGGAGGAGCTTGATTTAAGTCTTGTTAATTATCTGCATGTTGGTATAAGTGCCCATGTGAATTTAAAAATATTTATGCTCGCTATGCATGCAAGCAAAACCTCAAATTTTGGGGTAGTGGGCTTAATATGCAGATTTTTTTTATAAAAATCAAGTGTTCATGCTTTGGAATCCGTCTTTGTCTTAATTAATTGCAGGTATTCATTACAGGTACTCATATAAGTGAAAGAGTGCAAATCAATGTCAGGTGTATTGAATATATCCTCAGAATCTGAAGAAATTGTCAGATCTGCACCAATTGCAAAGAATTCTGACATAATTAAAAGAAAAAGAGTTGTTCAGACAAAGATTGCTCCAACCATGATAAAACGGGATGACAGAGAAGGATTAGCAGAATCATGCATTGCTTCACAATTTACTGAAGTCGATGATACAGACATAGGCCATGCACCTATCACCGATTTAATTGTCAGATCTACACAAATCGATCCAATTGCAAAGGCTTCCGACAAAAATTCATCCTCTTGTTTCTAATGCAGCTCGTGTAGAACTCAGTGCACGGAGAATTCCTTCCAGGATCTTGTGCATGTGCTCCCAATCTTCCAATTGAAGCCTTCATTGAATTTGCATTCACCCGAAGTGCTTTCCATAATTTTTAATTGCTCATATGCAATTAAAAATAAAAATGATGAGTTATTTATGGCAAACATTGCACTGATGCATGTACTAGAGAAGAACTACAAAAGCTTCAAGGATAAGAGGGAAGACATGTCAGCGGAAACACCCGTAAACAAAATCACAGTCAACTATTTCCATATCCAATTTGGTGAGAATCAAAGGCAAAAGAATCAACTACATGTAGAATATGAAAAAATAACAAGACTGCAGCTTTCCTTTTTCTTCTTCTTTCTCTTATTTTCTTCGACAAAGTAATTGAGCGATCAATTAAATTATAAAACTTAATTGATTGGTTTAAAAGTCATTACTTGAAGAAGTTAACTACTTGGAAATAGGTGGCAAACATGTAAAATAGAAGGTTTTATCTTCAGTTGTAAATCATGCACGTCATGCAAAGAGGAATTCCAGGAGGGAGATTGCTAGTTGTTTCCTTTACAACTTCCATATGTGTTAGTTCACTAAAAGTTTCCTATTTGTAATTTCCCCTCTACGTGTTATAAGTAGAGAAAGAACCTACAAGTTAAAGGAGGAGAATTTGTAAGCAACATTCTTGTGTTCCAAACTTTGTGCTAAAACCCCTGATAGCTATTTGAAGCAGAGGAATAGAAAGGAGCATATTTTTGGAGAACTTTGTGTCGACGATGTATTTTGTTTCTAACTTTTTGTCTTAGATCTACTTATCAACTTTATGTTATTCTAGATCTGAAAGTTGTCTTTGCTTATAATTTTGTGTGTCAATATCTATTGATTTTGTCTATGTGCATGCAATCAACTCTGTAATCTATTGATTGGGTTGCACATCTTCCCTCTTTCTTTCCTGTTTTTATTATTTCCTTCTTCATCAGATATTTCCTTTCTTTAACAATTGCTTACTTGTTGCCAAACTATATAGCTATGATTCATGAGCTACATGGTTAAAGTAATACCCAAAAATAGATACTAACATATTTAACTAACAAATATTACATGGGAGCCTCATCGGTAAATGAGGGAGATTTATCTCATTACTGCCTAGGTTTTCAGCTATGTAGAAAATCTAGCCAATAGAAGTGGAGGATGAGGAGGAGCATGAAGATAGTGGTGGTTTGGAGCATAGAGTTACGAGACATCCTACAAATAAGGGTGAAGCAAAGCCCGCCATTACACCACCTCAGTCACAAGAGGGGGATGACGAGGACTTGAATGTAGTCCAAGGGGAGCACAAATTTAAAAAGGTGTTTAGGAGAACAAGAACCCCAGGTGCTACTCCAACAACGGTACGCAGATCACCCAGACTCTCTCCACATAAGGAGGAAACCGTGTAAAGAAGAAGGAAATTGAAGTTAGATAAGGAGGCAGAAGAGTAAGAGGAAAGTGCACCTAATTCTCCTACACTCCCATAGAACATAGAAGAACAGGGTGAGGAATCAAAGGGAAGAGAAGAGGATGAGAAGAGACCAAAGGAGACAACTGCAGAGGAAGTTCAGGACATGGAGACACAAGTGCCAAATTTGGAAGCTAAAGTCCCTAAGCAGCAACGGTCTAGAAGAACAAGTGGGGAGCACATTCCACCAGCCATGGGGTATGCAAAGGACGCAGGTAAAATTATCTGCACCCACTTCCAGAGCACAATAGCACAGAAGGATTTATTCGGCTAGGAGCTAATGGATGAGGATATGGAAACTGTGCGCACTCAAAAGCAACTGTCATGGTCAATGCACACCCACATGGATGAGCCTGACTTCGATGTATGCGAAGAGTCATGCGTTTCGAGACGGCTGAAGAAGGCACCCCAAGCTAGAAACATGACAGTAAAGCCTACTATCATGTCCGATGAGCAGGTAAGCAACACATTGGTGAAGGTTTCTACTGAAGTGGCTGGAAGAAACATGGACAAAGCTGCAACAATCAGAGCGCTGTGTGAGAAGCTGAAGACAAAGGATGCAGAGATAGCGCACATAACATAAGAGAGGGGCTTCGTGTAGAAGAAGAACGAAGTATTTATCAGCATTGCAGAGGAGATTGGGGACAATGTCATCAGAGAAAGGCCACACTTGGAGGCCAAAGTACCGCAGACGTTTCCTTCAGCGATACATTATGTGGGAAATTTGGTGAGCTTGGTACTTGAAGATGAACCTCTGCGCATGACAGCGCCAAGGAAGTCAAAGCAAGATGCAGAATGAGAGAAAGCGTCAGTGATATGAAAGATTGCATCTTATGAAGGGCTACTACAAGTGTTACAAGAAGTATTAAAGAAATCATACCAGACCTTGAATATCTACACAGCTCCAGAGGCGCTTATCAATATAAAGACCCTAGAGGAAAACAATGAGGTCCAGAAAGCAATGAAGGATGAGACATTGGGTCGCACAGAAATATTTTTAATGGTTAAGCAGAAGCGCGAGGCCTTGTCAATAGCATAAGAGTCGCACAAGAATCGCCTGGAAGAGCTTGGGAAGCTAATTGCGCAGAAGATGGATCTTTTAGAAGGAAGAATGACATCAATGTCCAGCATTGTGTTAGTTCTGCAGAATGAAAAAGGGAGAGATTGCGAGGGTTGAGTTGGAATCCATTGTTGTGGACATCCCAAAAAAAGCAGAACAAGCACTCATTGAATGGTAGGTTTTGGAGGCCGAAATAAAGGAGTATCCAAAATTGATACTGTAAAGTGATACAAAGGAGGTTGTCTCATAAAAATTCTTTATTTGTAAACATTCTTTCATTCTTATTCTTTCCATTATTCTATTCCTTACTTCAATTTTTGGAGGAATACCCATTATCGAGACGACAATGAGATTAGTGTGGGGTAATGTTGATTAGAAAATACTTGTTACAAAACACACAAGGAGTCCGCGCGGGAGAGAAGGCCAGGATCAAGGGCACATAAGGATCTGCACGTGTAAGACAAGTTTAGCATTAAGGACTTAGCCGATTTTGAGCATGACGACTTATTTTTAGAAGATAGTGTGCAGAACACACCAACGATGCAAAGACGTGCGCGCCATGCATTGTCTATTTTTAGAGGATCAGATCAAAGCATTTTGCATGGAGATGAGATAAGAATAGGATTGACATTTCAGTTAGCTGTAAGAGGCCTATAGATAGCACACTTGTATGTGTGGCTATGCATGTGAACGACGCGTGGCTATTAATAGCATGCAGCCTATTTCTAGAATAGATAAGCGGTGAAGGGCAAGTCCCCACCCTATATATATAATGTGAGGTACATAAGTAGAAGAGTGTGTGTGTGTGTGTGTGTGATGGATGTATGAAGGTATATAGATATACACATGTGACTGAATTACTGTAGTAGTTCCATACGCGCATTAGTATCGTTTAACATTATTGTAAGGAGCTTCTGTGTTTATTAATAGATGGAAGATATTGGCTGAATCTAAGTGTCATTCCTGTGTGTAATTGAGTAGTGCATGTTATTGATTCAATCATGATTATTGTTTAACGCTTGTTCTGCCATAGATATGAATGTAGGATACAATGTAGAATGATAGATTAGTTATGAATCTATGTGTTTCTTCCTTCATCATGCTAAAATCTTGTTACAACAATCCTAAAGAGGGACCTGGTACGTTTGCGTGCTTCGGGTGAGTGCTCAGTCTGGTCTGAATGATGTGTCAGCGCGTATAGGGAGTTATTTGGTAAATTCTAGGTTGCATCAAATGCAAAGGAAGGTAAGCAAAATATAATAAAACATTGCTAGGGCAAAATAATAACCACAAAACAAATGATTTTGTTGATTCAAATATGCACATTCAATTACATTAGAGGAGAAGATGCCAAGATCACCATGTAAGATGTCCAAACATGAGGTCTGTAACTCACAAGTGTTCTGGAACCATTCAGACATAGTTCCATTAAAATGAATATTCCCCCTTCTCAAATGAGACGTGTTTACAATATATAGAAAAAATGGGAAAAGAGAAACTCGAAATTCTGCTCTACCCACCAACAAGATGCATTAAGTTCTGAAAAGGGGCATGTGCATATCTAAAAACACATCCCTTAATGTACTTTAGCTTTTGGAAGAAGAAAAGAGGACCATACTTCATTAATGTTGGTAGTTGGATGCCTGGAATTGTACATTTTCATGCTGGAGACGTTTCCAAAATTTTCACATATCTAACCTCAATAAAATTAACAAATATAATTTCCATGTTGTAGAGAATTTCGAGACCTTTCCAATGATATAAATATCATGAAAAACAAAGTAGTAGGTCAAAAATTATGGCCATTCTAAGTTTGCGTGAAAAAAACAACCATTTTCCTTTATTGTGCGACTTTTCCCAGTTTTGCATGGCTTTACAGTTATGCACAAATTTTCCCGGTTTTGCAGTTATGCACATCTTTTCCCAATTTTGTGCAGCTTTGCAGTTATCTGCAACTTTTCCTAGTTTTGCGTGGTTTTGCAGTTATGTGTGACTTTTGCAGTTATGCGCGGATTTTGCAGTTATGCGCGGATTTTGCAGTTATGCGCGACTTTTTCATTTTTGTGTGGCTTTTAGAGTTATGCGTGACTTTTTCTCAATTTTCTATTTTTTCACCAAGTATGAATTTCTTTGAGCCTGAAGAAAATGGAGATATGCATCCAAATAATTCCAATTGCCCAAAAATGATGTTTTCTTGTTTTTATCAGATTCTTCACCAAGCTCCCATGAAAGTGTCTAGGTCCAAGTTTCCCAAGTTGTTCAATTTTTGTAAGGGGTGTAAAAATGGACAATATCTTGTTTGTTCTTTGATTGCTTGTGGCTACTATGACCTTGATTGTTTTGCAACATCGTGAAGGATGTCCCATATTTGCACCCCGCTTTTCGCGGTCTACATTGTCTTAGCTTACACATTCCCTGCTTAGCTTACATATCATCTTATACATGAGTGCTTTTCTTTTCTTGTACTAACACTTGATTTTCCTAACCACTTATTTGTGTGTGCCTTGGTTTCTACCAAGAACATTACCTTCCCCCCTGCAGGGCATAATTTCAACACAATGGTTGGTCCTCTTTTGGGCCACATACTCCTTCAACGACATTGCATGCACCCCAAATGAGGGGGGCATCATTTGGGTGAACTAGTCACCCCATACAACATTATATACAACATGGTACCAGTACAACACAATTTTTAGTTTCAGACAGGGCTCAAAATCAGACTTGGGTCCTTAGCACAATGGCCTTTCCCAGATGCCTGAGACCAGGGGCAATACAACGGTCTTTCCTGGATCCCTTCGACTAGGGGATAGTTACACATCGATTAGTAATTGAACACAGTTTACATAACTCCATACACAACGACTTTTACATGGTAGATAGTCCTTAGTAGATGCACACCATTTGCCATGGTGCTTTACACGACGGGAAGCGGTTAAAGGTTGAAGGATAACACCAGACAATTCTTCCTACACTTCTTCCATTACACTGCCATGAGATCGCCCAAAAAACTCATGCATTGACATCATCTACATGATCCTTTCTACACCATTTTCTCATCACAGATCATATGTGCGTGTTCCTTTTTCACACTTTCAACATTTTTTGGATACTTTCCTCACACACTTTTTACATATTTTGATCATATACATGTGTATTTGACTACTTGCCAACTTCTCTTTTGCAGGTTTGTCCATATAGGAAACAATAGTCAACAACAACAACAACACACACATTGACATCAACAACAAGTACATCATAACATCTACACATGCATTTCTGCCCTAGGTTCATTTTCATCATCACTTTTTACACTTTCTCCTGCTTAACATCCACACTTCACATTTTTATCATTCCATGCTTTGTCTAGTCCCTCGACACGCTTTTGGCATCAATTTACATGGTTATCAAGTACATATCTCTATTTACTTTAGGTTACCGAGCTTTCCTCTCACCAACATAAAGTGGGATAAAATGTAGACATATAATCACACACTTTGGGTAATTATTTAGTCATCGTTGCATACTACTATTCATATGATTCATAAGTAAGAAAAATACTAATTAACCCATGTTTTTAACCACATTTCTTTACTTTTTGTTGTTACTTTCAGTCTTGCACCCTTACTTGCTCAGTCTATCTTTTTACTCTTCGGCACTTGTCATCATGGACACTAGCGTCCAGCCAGGACGCCAGCGCTAGGCACCCTTATCCCCTCTGGGTGCCCCTGTCCTCTTTATAATTTACTCACAATTTTTTGGGTCCTTTCTAGCTGTTTAAGCATCTTATCTTTTTTGTACTCAACCTTTTCAGAGTTAATTACGAAGTTCAAGCAAAGGAATCATATAAATATAAAGTTATGTGATCATAATAAAGCACTAAGCACTAAGCACTATCTCTCACCACCTAAGGTTGCATCCATCAAGGCATCTAAGAGCTCCATTGCATCCATCTAGCTCCATCACAAGGTACACAAGGAATGGTTTTCTGCATCACACTTCATAGGAGGGAATTTCATTCTATTCCATGCACAGATTCATTACATTCTACATCTAGATACTTTCTCGTTATTCCAAGTGCGACACGCACAAGAGTAACCTAGAGCACAATTCCACACACACAGAGAACTACATTGGGTCTGAGATGTAGTGCAACGCTTAATTATAAGTCCATTGTTGTGGCAGCTGAAAATAGTCTGACCCCTTATTTTGCATCTTTCCTTTTTAGGATTTGATCTCTATTTAAGGGTTTTACAGGTCTATTCTTTATTGTAGGTTTACAGCGACCTCCGTGATCATTGTGTGAATCCATAACAACAAAAGGTGAGCATCAACGAATATCTTGTGACCCTGAGAATTCAAGTTTTTGAGCATTTCCGTAGACCCTAACGCCAAAAAGATGTTTAGGTCACCCACGGGTGCCCCTCTCCCTCTCCAGGGGCCTCAATCCACTCAAATTCCCCATATCTGTAATTTTGCAAGCCCATGTGCGTCGGTCAGTGCTTCCTATTTCTCTATTTTCCAGCTCTGTATACTTTCTAGAACTCTGCAAATCAGCTAAGGCTTCTTACCCTCTCTTTGTAATTAGAGTTTTCATTATTTATTGCTTAATTTCTTAGATTTATTTCAGTATTTCATTATTCATTTATTTACTACAATCTTGCATTCAGATTAGGCTCTTATTTTCCATTTTAGCTTAATTAGTACCACTGACATGTGAACATGATGTCATAAGAAAATAAAGAGCATGCACGTTCTTCTGCAATTGCTGCCACATGTTCCTCGTCGCATGGAATTTTGTTCTGTTGTGAAATATCATACTTCTGCTTCTGACAATCCTTCTTAAGGTACCCAACCTTGTGAAAGTAATATCATGTGACCTAATACCAAGTGGAGGACTCACCAGAATGTCGTCTTCACTTTCATTTTGACTATGTGACAAGAGCACTCTCTGATTAGTCACAACTACTGCTTGAATTTGTCTTCGTTCCTTTTGCAACATGTAAGAACTCACCTTGTGAAAGATAAGAGTTTGACTTTCAACCATTAAATGGAGTGCCTCCACAAACAAATCATACGAGGAAGGTAAGTTGTTTAGAACAATAGACACCATATCATCGTTGTCCACCTTTTTGTTGATGGAAGATCACTGGTCTCAAAGGTATTTCATCCAAAGTAGGTGCTTAAACAACGATCCAACTTCTTGTAACTTTATGGAAAAGAGAATATTTTTCAAGAATAAAACCTAACTCTTTTCTTACGTCTGATATTTATCCATTAGACTGATCCACAAAGTGCTTGCCACTATGACATTCTGCACTTTTGGTATCATATTATCTAACGACAACAATTTGAGAAGTAATAGAGCCTCTTCATGATGTTTGTCATAATCCACAAAGTTCGTCATTGGTCAACCTTCTCTACCCATGATTATCTTATCACAATCACAAAATTCTGCAAGCGTCAGAATCTTATGGCTCCATACATTGAAATTTATGCCTATGAATTTTTACATCTCTAACAAAGTCAAGTTTGAAATATTCACCATTAGTCACAAATTTTTAACTTGCAAACAAATTCAGAATAATAATGGAGCAACAATAACACCAACAATGTAACTTATATACGAATCGACACCCACAAATTCACAATAATTATTCACCACAGATTCTTGTGCCCTAAACCATAATATCTAGCAATTTCTTCCACTATACTTGCAAATTGTGTTTTGCTCTGGCGAACTGGGTCTCACCCCCACGAAAATGGCAAGTTTGTACTTCCTAAAAAACCAACACCCGCTACTGAAAAAAAAAAACGTGATTGTATTCATGCGTATTAGACTATGCCCTTCGAAAATCCACAATGATACAAAATGTGCCCTAGAAGTCTGCATAAACGACTAGAAATACCCACATTTTTAACACGAACAATAAAAAACAAGCCCACGGGTACCCACAATTTTTGTTTTTTCCCTTTGCGACTGGAGGAAAAACAATATTGTTCAAATCTGCGACTGCAACAAGTCTTGCGACTTCAGGAAATGGAGAAGAATAAGACTTCGACTGGAGTTTTGCCCTTGTGGTCTGCAAAAAACTGTGACTTGCCCTCATGAATGGATGTCTTCTGCCCTCGTTTCTGTAACTATACAATGCATCTACCTCTAACAAAATAGTGCCATCTATGACCATCTGTTCCTCAACCCATAAACAGATGACCAGTCCACCCATGATTTTGCCCTCGCTTGGAATGGCGTCGACCTTACCGTCAACCTCACACACACTTCACTACAACTTGTCTTCCTTCAATGGCATCAATCGTCCAAACCGTCAGGCATACCCTCTTCCAAAGAATGAAGCATACCACTATTCTGCAAAGATTTATTCACAAATTTTGATTCATTTGTATTTTCTACACCTAGTTTCGTACGCCGAAAGGCGTTCTTCAGCTGGGTTGAAGCCGAGAGGGCTCTGACACATGACAGGGAGATCGACAGTTGAGAATGCGCGAAGGACGAAGACGTTGAATACGATTAATGCGTAGTCGTCGATTTAAAATGGCTCTGACACATCTGTTTTTTTTTAATGTTTTATTCCTTTTCATATTTGACTCGACTACTGCGGGAATGAAACAGTATGAAAATAGTGCAAATAGAGTCTTCCGTGGAGGCGAAGAGACTGTGGAATGCATTGGTGGTGGACGGCCATAATCTGTTGGCTAAGCAGCTACCAGAGATATGTTCAGGCGTCACATTCCTGCACGGAGACGGAGGTGTTGGCAGCATCAAGCAAATCAATTTCATTACCACCGGTATCTCATATTAATAATCTGTTAATGCTTGGAATAGTTACCTCAAATTATATACAATAATTCTCTGTGTTTGATGTGAAATTGACAATACAGCCAACAGGCCGGGCTCGAGCTACGTGAGGGAGCGGGTGGACGAGCTCGACGAGGACAATTTCGTATACCGTTTCAGCCACGTCAAGGGGGGAGAGTTGGTGAACAAATTGGTTTCTGCACAGTTTCAGCTGAAAATCATGCGCAAAGCAGAGGGCGGATGTGTTGTAACGCATTCGTGCGAGTACGAGACGCACCCTGCTCTTCCTCACGACCAAAGACAAGTGGAGCAGATGAAAGCCCAAAGCACAGCCCTTTTTAAGAAGATGGAGGCCTTCCTTCTCTCCAATCCCACCTTATACTGTTTTCCATAACAACCCTGTCATTGTGCATGCCACCATACCATTCATTTGCATATTTTTTCATACTTTTGATCAGTATTTTTGGAATAATAATGGATTTCAATTCTTTGATTTACTTTTAATGGTTACCGCCTTTTTTATTTTCAGCATAAACCGTCTCTTTTTTAGGGATTTGTCTCTTCCAGTGCATAGAGCATCAAATTACTTTAACTCGAACTATCATCATAAAGAAACAAAGCTACAAATGCAAATATTAGCATTCATTTGCGGATGCTTGCAATATTCTTTCAAACATGAATGCAAACTTGTACATGATGAATATATCGTCAATTGTTTATATTTATTTAACAATGTCGTGTAATGTTTTTTTTGGGAAGATTCAAATAAATGGATATAATGTCAATTGATTAAATTATAATGTCATGTCAAAATTTTAAAAGATAAAAATCAGAATCTTGTTAGATTACAATGGAACTATAAGGATCTTGCATATTCTATTATAAGTATGGCGGTTTTACTCTCTAGCTGTCACAGATGAGCTGAGCGTAAACAACACCACACAAACCATTCGACTGCATGTCTGCCCGTCGACCGCTGTCGATTCACAAATTTTTTTTGCCCAACCTGCCATGAACTGCAGATTTCAATCGCCGCGTTCCCACCAGGCCGCCTGCACACGATTCGTATTGATGAAGCGACCCCGGTTTGATTGAAATCAGAGATTTTCGACTGCGGCCCAGATGTGTTTGTCATTTCTGTCCTGGCAGCACGGGCAGGCATTTATGCGTGCTACTTAAGGCTTTCCGGATTCAAGGATTTATATTGTAGACACTTAAACCACATATCAACAACCATTATCTTTTGTAGCACTCTTAATAACAATGATTCAAGGATTTATATTGTAGACACTTAAAATTGAAGTCATTAAATTGTATGTTTTTAGAGTCTTCACGTATGACTCCAAAATATCAAATATTGTCTTATATTTACGCCGAAAGGCGTTCTTCAGTTGGGTCGAGGCCGAGAGGGCTCTAACACATGACAAGGAGATCGATAGTTGAGAATGCGCGAAGGACGAAGACGTTGAATACGATTAATGCGTAGTCGTCGATTTAAAATGGCTCTGACACATCCCAGGCTTAAGAGCGGTTCTGATTTGGTTTCCATATCAACGTCGTGATCAAAGGCTCGGTATTAAAACATCCTTTTTTTTAATGTTTTATTCCTATTCATATTTGACTCGACTACTGCGGGAATGATGCAACAAAGGTTACAGTGGACAAATCCGTATGAGATTGCAATGAAAGCGTTCTTACTTGTGCAGGGGGGCAAATCCTTACCAGTTTGCAATGAAAGCATTGTTGCTTGCGCAGGGGAAGAAGGATGGTTGAAGACGCCAAGGAGCTGCTGTTAATATTTGTTCTTGTTTTCCATGTGGTAACCTTACAACAGTAAATTGTTTACTCGACTGGACATTGTGAAAGTTAAGGAAGCCAATGTTTCTTGCGTAGGGGAAGGATGTAGCGTTTGCAAGCGTGATGATGGGTGCAGAGTTTGTTTGGGGAGATCTCATCCCCATGTAATTCCAACACATCTTTTTCTCTCTAGCAAGTCTTCCCTTCTTAAGCTATTGTAGCAGAGTTTTTTTTCAACAACTGAACCATACACTGCATTGTGTGGTAAAAGCTTGCGATTGGAGCTGAAAATTTTGGTAGAGGATCTGGTGCTCCAGAAAGGTTTTTAGGTTTACTTGCTATCCAGAAAGGGATCACTAGAATGCAAGTTAGATAACAAGTGAGTGCAAATGGGATTTTTTAGGTTTCCTTACAGTTGTTGCATTTGTATACAGATAAAAATAAGTGCAAATGCACAATATAGACTACCAACCAGGAAACATGTTTCCATGGCTTTTGCAATGTGTCCCTCCAACGGCCATTTTTCTCCCTTGTAACCCGAGCTTATTCCTCTCTCATGCCTCTATCCAGATGTGTTGCTCCGCAACATTCGGGCTCTGTTACTGTTGTGTCCTCACATGTGTGTAAGAAGGCACCACTTCCCACCTCCTACACTGTCCTGTCAGACACTGCCTTCACTGCTCCCTCTTATCAAGGCCCTCCTCTGATTTACAAAGTTGTTGAGAATTTTGTGTCAAACCCTATTTCTGTTGGTCCCTTCTGTGTGGAAGACGGGTATTTCCCGTCATTAATCTTGAGGATGAGGTGTTTGAGCAAGAAAACTTGGAAAAGTATTATAAGAATCATGGGCGCATGTGTAGATTTAATGGGCTATTGCCTAAACTGACCTACCTTCATCAGTGAATCTTCAGTCGACCCTGCTCTCCTAAAGAGAAAATTTGTAGCTTCCTATTTTGCCTTGGCGGTTGTTTTCACCACAAGCTCTCCTTTTCTGAAGTCCTTGCTGCAGATTTCTTCCAACTAAGTTTAGAAAGAGGAGGAAAGCTCCTATCAAATATTCCTACAAAATATTATTAATCTAGTCGTTATCTTAGTTAATTACTTTTTATGGTGTATTTTTTTTTTTTTTTAATTTAGTGTATTTTTTATGATTTAATATTTTTTAATCTAAAAAATATACAGATTTTACAATTTATTTGTAAAATTTGTATTGTTTCTCACTCTCCAATGTCCAAAACAACCTAATCTTGGAAAAAATGCAAAGTTAATTAATTATTTTCTCCCGTGTTCATTCGTTAGTTTTACTTGTTTTATAGTTTTGAGCTTTGCTAAATTTTGTTTGCATAATGTTTGGATTGCTAAGGTTGATGAGCAAATAGTTGTTGCTAGGAATATTTGGACAAATATTACTTTATTTTATAATTCAATAGGTTTTTGGACAATCTCTATTTATGCATGTTACTCTAGATCGATAGATTGTGAGATATCAATTAAAAGGATGGTTGGGTTATTTAAAGATTTCTTTGAGGTATATTTATTGATTCCATAAGCGGGTGCATTTAATAGTTTACAAATTAAATATGTTCATGCGTTAAATCTCCAAGAAAACAAAAAACTATTTATATCTTAATATACCTTTCTTGTAAAGACTATTTTGAACTATATGTTTAAATATTAAGGTTATATAATTATGTTTATTTCCTTCTGTGCATTTTTAAATATTGTTACTCTCACATCCATTAATAAGTATAGTGCATATACAATGTTCCTTTCATATTATGTCGGCATTGTTATCATGAGTTCACTTACTTATTTACTGATTTTTTTATTTTGATACTAACATCCCTGTAGACAGAACAACAACATTTCTATTCCCTCGATCAAATCATGGGCAATAAATATTATGGGCTTCCATGCGTGGATTTATTATGTTTTTAAAGAACAGTCCAATAAATATTATGGGCTGCCATGCGTGGATTTCTTATGTTTTTAAAGACTAGTGCAATAAATATTATGGGCTGCCATGCATGGATTTCCTCATTTTTTCTTTCCAGATTTACTATCTTCTTTGGGACTGTAGATGCACTTAATTTTTTGGGTGACCATTATAGATCCTCGCTTTTTAGCGTTAATTATTCTTGGTTTTGTGCATATTTACCAATTTTTTATGTTAAGGATTGTTGCACTAGATTTCAATTGGTTTCAATAGCTGGTTTTTTGAAAAATGTTTTTGCTTTTTTTGGCAGGCCTCCATAACAACTACAGCCAACAGCTGTGAGTCTGTAGTAACAAGCGGACACCACGGTTGCCCCCAAGAGATGTCACCCCTGCAGGGTATGCGATGCGAGTAGCTCATAATATGAACAGTTGGGGCTAGTACAAAAGAATATTGCCTAATTGTTTTACTTTTATTTGATTATTTTTAATACATATTTATAATTTGCAAATTTTAAATATTCAAACTACATGTGTTTCTTATTCTTAGAAATTCCTTTTAAGTATTTGATAGCTAAAATCATTAAAAATAAAATAAAATTCCCCCATGTTTTTTCCAAAATTTCAATTGCTAACATTCTGTGTCAGGCCCTGTTTATGTTGGTGACTTCTATGTCGAAGAACATTTACCTAAAAATCTGAATATTGCCTTTGACATTTACCTAAAAATTTGACCATAGCTTGGCATTTAAAGTTGAATTGTTATTTATCCTTTACAATTTTGTAATTTAACTGAAATTATTTGTTTTGTTTACACTGTTCACTATTGTTTTATGGTGGGTGAAAACAATTGAAGTTGGGGAGACTTGCCTCAAAACTTGACCATAATCACCTGTAGAAGGTGGCTTAAATGACCCTGTTCACACCCACAATTGGATGCAGTATGTAAACATGTCTTTTGGAATTTAAACCTGAGACTTTGCTATGACCGCAATGTGATTTACCAGTTGAACTCTTCACAATTGTCCTGGCCATAGCTATGATTTGCAAGAGTGTTGTAGATTAGTAGAGATTCATTTTTTGTGTTCCTTGCTATGCCATCATGAATAAGAAACTTTGGAATTAAATTGTTATTTGATCTTTTATATTTTGTAAATTCAACATACTCTATTATAGTAATTCTTGTAAGGATTTCAAATTAAATCCTTATTTAATCATTTACATTTCTGTAATTTAAGTGAACATATAGGTATGAATTTGGGTGAACCACAATCATCGTGAAAAACTTTCTGAATTGGGAGATGTTGGGATTATATTATTCGAGGGGGTATTGGGTAACATATTTTTCCATACAACATAGAATACCAATATTCATTATAAAATTCTGAAATTGCACTGGAATTTGTCCATTTCGAACACCAACTTATTTACCCATAGATATAAAAAAAAGCATCAAGCTGAATGTAGTTGGAAAATTTAAATTCCTACAAGTTAGAGCTGATGCAAATGCTTAAAAATTCTTGCAAGAAATTCATTCCATCCGCGAGTTGCCCAATTTATGGTTTT
The DNA here is from genome assembly GCA_019776745.2 of Taxus chinensis. Lineage (NCBI taxonomy): Eukaryota > Viridiplantae > Streptophyta > Pinopsida > Cupressales > Taxaceae > Taxus > Taxus chinensis. The sequence continues at coordinate 101,618,258 of CM034149.1, forward strand.
GTAGTATATAGAGTTGTATTTTTTTTTATGGTGCCTCCATTTCATATGCGAGTTGCTGAATTTATGGTTTTGTAGTATATAGAGTCATATTTTGTTTATGGTGTCTCCAAGTGTCAAGCCCTTTAGGCTTTGGTTTGTAAATTTGATTTCCATTTTTTTCCAAGAGCTTAGACAAGCACAGTTTAACCGATTTATATTATAAGCAGGTCTATGCAATCATGAATTTCTTCTAAAAATTGGCTAATTATTGATGTCTTCATTATTAAAATATTAATTATTAAGTTGTAAAATGAAAATCTAGCATCTTCCTTCGGTGGAAGTTTTCATTTACATTGTTTCCATAAAACTATTGATTTTAAATGTAAATTTTTTTACACAGACCACTCTATCAGTATGTTTAGCATATTTTAGGTTCAGGTTTACTATCTTTTTCTTTTATTTCTTCTATTATGCGTGTGTGCAAGTATAATCAAGACTAAAGCTTATATTTTTTTCCAGTATTGGTTGAACTCTGTCCAAAATCATAATATTCTTCAAGATTTTTTTTCAGACTATAGCATTTTCTCTTTTAGTCATCTATTTTTTGTTTAAACTATTGTTCCATAATTATATATTTGATGGTTGTTTTGTGTTGCAGATTGAAGGGAAAAAATGGTGATATTATGGTCCTAAGGAAGTACCACCTCTTGTTTGTATTTCCATCATAGTGGAAACTGCTGATGTTTTAACAAGCAGGTTCTTTCTTTATCAACGAAGGTATAAATTCATTCATGAGATCATTCATATTTTGTGATAAATTCTATTTTCTACTTGTTAGAGCTAATTTTGAACTCATATTTTGATAGATTGCTTGTTTCAAATAACAAAATCAAAGAGAAACTATAACATTAGATGCTTTTTGGGATGTAACATACAATGCATTTTAGTTTTTACACAATTTTTTTCTTCTTCTACATTCTTATCATCCCTAAACTTAAGATTTAAGCTTGATGCTATTTTTTTTTTAAGTTGTGTTGACATGAAATGATTTATACAATAAAATTATAGTTGAAATTATATTTTCTTAATATTCCATCTAACTGAATCATCTTTAAATGGGATCAAATTTTAAGAGCCTTCCCTAAATGTCTCATTTGCCAACAAGATCTTCTTTGATAGTTGTTTTGATTTGAATAATTATTGCTCAACCTTTTTAGGGGGCTAAAGTTATTAAGTATTTCCACCTTTGTTGCCAACTTTACATGTGTAATGAATTGTGCATTAAGACTTGCCTTAATGTTGCAAAAAATTCAACAAAAAATGGAACATATAGGTGATACAAGGAAAAACATTTTGGGAACACAAAGTGCAGTTTCAGAATGGTCAATATAAAATAAATAAGTTAGCATGCCAATTTTTGAATCCTTTATTGACGGAGTACTTTTTGTTATTCTTAGATTTTATGCCATGTCAAAAGGAATTCTAAATTTTTTAGTCAATCATTTCAAGACTTTATTTGATTAAAACATTCGAAGTGTGTGAAGACATTAATGGCATATACTACAAGTATTGGTGAATTTTTTTTGGCAGTATTTGAACCCAAATTGAGTTTTGTGGTGGCATGTTGAATTGGTCATAATTGATGTCTTAATGCATTGTTGATAAGTTCTTCAATTATCTATTTAGTGAATCATTGGCATTATTTGATTCCTTCAAGTTGTCGTGGTCTAGTGGATAGTTGTGGATTGTTGTGGGATAATTATTTTCACATTTACAATAGGGAATTTGAGAAAACATTTGTCCCTAAATTTCATTTTCAGGTTGTTACCCATCTTCTATAGTTTTTTTATCTGCTATTCCACTTGCTTGCGTATTTAGTATCTTACTTATCTCCTCTTTCAATCTCCAATTTTCTGGGAAGTGTGAAAAACTCGTAACCCCCCATCTGCATTTTTTTTAAACAATTCATTTAAAGCATTTGGTATTTTAATGAATAATAATATACATGGATAACTAGTGCCTCTGTTAGATGTTGCCCCATAGTCTTTTACTAGTATGGATTCCTCATTTTCTTTACAATACAAAAAAAATTGCCAAGGCCTTGGTAGCTTTACCTATTTTTTTTTTTTTTCATTCTCTTCCTTTGAAGTTTGGTGATAATGGATTTCTTTCCTGAATGATAGACTAACTTATATTGCTTTGACCATAAACATTTGACAAATGCATCATCCTCAAAAATATATTTGCAAAAATTGTCATTATAAAGTCCAATCTTGTGCAATCATGATGTCGAAGGGTTAGCGTTCGGTTTGGCATTATCATAAAATTAGAATAGCCTCGATGTTTGCTTCAACTTACTCCATGTTTCTTTCGAAAAAGAAGTAACCTCATATCCTTAATAGATTATGTCTTTCATTAGTTAATCTTTCATAATTCATGCTTTTCAGTGGATAATATTTTCCTCTTTTTGAAATGTCAATTTGACAAGCTTCATTGTGTAGTTTTTTTACAAAGCATGTAGAGATGCTACAATCTTGGCAAAGAATGCCATCTGCAACACTTTTCTTCCATAATAATTCTCTTGCCAATTATAAACGATGTAATATTATGTTGCTTTACTTCCCAAGTCAAAGTTAACTCTTTCAACTTCTTGGAAATTTGACTGTGTAATCTTTTGCCTGTTTCCTATTGCATTTTGTCACCCTATTTGTGTCAAACAAAAACATATCCTCTCCTATAAATATGTCTTTTCTCCCCCTCCTTCAAGGAACAACTATCCACTCCTTCGCCGAGCTCCCCTTTCGGCGTTTACATCGCACTGCTCGCGTGCGATGTGAAAGATAATAGGACTTCACTAGAATGTAGTATTGAAAATGATCTATCTCTAATTAAGCATCACATGACATGTAAAAACACAATATAAAGGCTAATTAAATGCTCAATCAAATAGGCAAGGAAATTCATATGGATAGAAATTGTATATCTTGTTAATGATGTTGTCGCATGTTAGGTGTTGTAATTTGAACAAGTTGGAAAGTCAAAGCCAATACTTGTCAGAAAGGTCTCCTAAAATTCTGGATATGATCTGAGCAATATGACAAGACCATATGTACAGTCCTAGTTATGTCTGTTCAGTTATGATATGATCCATATTGTCTTGGTCAGGGACTCCAAATGCGAAATAAATCTTCATGAATTCTTGTCTCCTTGTCACCTTCTACCCCATGCACATGCTTCAACATATGTGTACCTATAATGAGCTAATTTTTCTTGAATTAGAGAGTCTAATACAACAAAGTTTGGGGGCCTACATTATGGTTTGGGTGGCTAGTGTGAACCAAATAGCCCTCTAATAGTTAGAGCCTTTATATTGGAACAAAGATGTCGATGAACAAAAATTGCATAACAGAAATAACTTGAAGAACTTTTGCAACAAAAGTGCTCCACTATATAATGCTACCTCAGAACCACTTATTCATTTTTAGGTGACTTGAGTTCAAATTTAATTGATATTGGCATGCATGTTGACTTCCAACAACATAGTCTATGTGCGTGCACCCGTCTTGTAGGGGACCTAAAGAATAAGATATACCCAGGATAAGACATGGGATTACAAAGCGATGCACAAATAAGAGGATTTTGAAATGTTGGAAGTCGACAAACATACCACTAACGCCTAATTTGGACCAATCACTCATATATAAAAAATGTACATAAATAACACTAAATAAATGCCCAATGGCTATTTTTAGGTGTCTACTATAATAATCCCATTTTGAGAATAATTGCGAGACAAGGAAGTGTTCTAACTAATTGTGGATGGTGAATGAGGTTAGAAAGCGAGTATTTTGCATAAATGGATTATATTTATCGTTTCTTCCCCTAAGTGGTGGATTGTACTTATCTTTCTTCCCCTACTAAAACACGCTTAGAGGTGCTTGTGTGTTTTGTAGGTTTCCTTATTGATAGATTATATTCATCATTCTTCCCCCTTACTAACGAATGCTTTGAACCTAAAAGCTATGTCAATGGGGGAAGAGGCCAAATTATGAGAAGCCTAAAGCAATTGATAATATTTATCCTTCCCCAAATAAAAAAATGCTAGGTGCTTGAATGATCGTGGGTCTCTTTTCATGTGATTTTTAACCAAAATGCATCATGAATTAAAAGGTAATTGATAAATGAATGAATGAATGAAAGTTTTTAATGATGTCCATGAGACCGAGCAGTCTATGGGACCCAAAAGTAAACACGAGCAAGATCCATACACTAAAAGATGCCCGAGAAAACTGCTACTTCAACCTTTCTTCCAGCTCTTTGCTATTTTTGTTTCGTCTGCTATGAATTTTTATCAGGAAATCTGCTGTCTTTGCCACCCTTTCCTCCTCAAACAAAGTTGTAAGATCAACCCCTGTTAAAATATCCATGTAATTTCTCCTTATGTCCCCATAAGTGATACATTCCATGACGAAGTGCCATTCTGAGTCCATTGCGCCCGACTTGCAAAACTGACAAACCCTTTTAGACCACTCCTCCTCGGGCATTTTCCATCTCCCGGTTTCACACCTAAGGTGATGCGAACTAGTTTTTTGCTGTACAATTAACATTTTAGCCCCCCACTTTATCTTCGCTCCAATGTAGTGCCTTTGCCCGTGATCACAAGTGGGATTAAAATTCTTGACACAGTATTCTCTTTTTCGACCAAGCTGCTTATTCCATGAACATGGTGGCGATATGACTCCTACTTAAGAAATTCGCACAAAATATAAAATACTTGCAAAAAATATATATATATTTTAAATGTAGTTCGGAATTGGAACGGTTGCTGTGACGTCTTCTTTGGGGATGTGACTCCATTCCACCCATTTTTTGGTACACTTGGTGAGTTAATAATGGTTCTTTTCAATTATGCTCAGTTTTTTGTTGATTTCATGCAATGCAGATATCACAAATTTACGAACATTCAAGCGCACGGAGGAGCTAGTCGAATTTAACCAAGCGCCATATTCGAGAAACCATTACATTACATCTTTGCAATCTGAACGAAGCTAACCCACGTTTTTCCCTCGTCCAAAGCCCTTATTTCTTATTTTTCCAACTGCTGAAGGTTGGCAGGTAGAAGATTATTTCCAGCTGAATGCCCAAAATTAGTTTCATATGATGCTGAATCTTTCTCCTAATGCTTTACAGCATGAATATTATTGGGTGTTGTGAACAATTATGATCTTATGCCTGAACTTAAAGATACACACAAAAAAAAACCATGTAATTAAGCAGCACATCATTGTCAACATATCAGTTCAAGCGATTGTTGTGTAATGGTAGCAGGGGACATTTTTAAGAATCCGACCCAAATTCAACTCGGCCTGCCACAATAAGGTAACTCAAAACTCTAGAGGACTCTTGCTTACTATTATATATGCCCACTGTTTTCTGGTACCATTGATCTGTTTTGGTCATTAATAGACATTAATATAACTTTAATTTCAGTTTCAGTTTGATTGTCAATTTATTGTTTATTGAACTATTTTCCCTCATTGTTTCAAAACCAATACTAATTGTTCATTCTGTCCCTCTGTCATTCTTGAAAATTGACCAATGGAAGCTTCTATGATTAATACTAAGTTTGTCCACTCCACACTAGACCCTTTCCAAATGAAAAAGAAAGCTCTCAAGCAGGAAAAAAATGAGCACTAAAACAATTTGGCCTTCCTCACAATGATACCCCTCCTTAGGCCTCAATTGTGATCATCTCCAAGCGCTTGTTCTACTTTTTTATCGGTTACAAAATGCTGGAACTAACCCTATTTTCACATTGGGTTATACATGTATCCTCGTTGATGTGCCTTGTCCTTGGAATGATGCTTCTCTGCAGTCCTCAATGGCGTACATTATCTGCTAACACTTGTTCTACTTTTCTACTTTATAGAATGCTGAGACAAAATCCAATGTTTTGCATTGGGTCATGAATTTCTCCTCGTTGCTATGCATGCCATAGAGGCTGTAATTTGTTTTTTCCAGGCAAAATTTTAGATGAAGTTATGGCTGCCATGTTTAATACTGTGCAGGCTAAGCTCAGGCCACATTTTTTAAATTACAAAACATGGATCATGGTGGAAGGTCACTATGACTACCATAGGTTTATAAATTTATATACATCAAGTTCGAATGTAAGCTATAATTGGTACACTACAATCTCGCAGCATGTCCTCTCAAAAGGGTGGAGCTTATCAAACACAATGAAGCTACAAACATTAAACAGATATATGTTGATATAGCAGACTGTAACGAAAGAGTATAGCTAATACAATTCAATAGCGAGTTAGTCTTGTCATGTGAGATAAAAATAATAAGTTAATCCCAAAGACTTGTCAAATACTGTCCTTTCGTTATGACCTGGGTTGATGGGCTTTTGGAGGGTATAAATTCAACGGGGAATGAATGTATTTTGGAAGGGTAAGCTCACTAGTGGACTTCAAAACATTTGCATTGATCACAAGCTTTCGCATCAGATTGTTTTGTACCTGCCACGATGCACTAGTTTCAGTTTTAACATAAAAATTAAAATCTTTTCACACTATCATTTTGTAGTGCGTGCCTTTGTATAATAATGATTCGCCAAGAGTTTAGCCATTTGGTTCTACATCTCTCTCATGAGTTTCTTTTGCTTCATAGATTAAGATATAGACTTTTTTAGCTTTGGTTATTTTACAGAGAACTCGCAGACAATACGAACCATATTGAAATATGCCATAAATTAATAAGTATAAATGAATAGATGAGATAAGGTGCTCACCACAATATGTAAGGGCATCATAGATTAGATGTCAAAGGGGCATGTATCAAGTGATACAGCCTTCAAAATAAACAATTAATAATATAATTAGTTTCATAATATTGTTGGTGTGATTAGCTAATGTCACTTCTATACTTTTTGAGTCCCATTGACCTACATTGATGTTTGGTCATTCGTGGATGTCAATATAATTTTTTTTTTCTTTTTAACTATGACGTGCATAAATATCTCTCTACCCAATTCTTGTGTATAGGATAACAATGGAAGGGAGTCCAAGGCCTGATGCACAGTCGCCTGCTGGTACTAGATTATGGAGGCCAGCTGCCCAAAGAAACTTGAGGAATGCTTGGTCAAAGATTGTTGGCCAACAAGCTGCATGGACTTCTGCATCATCGAAATCCCTTAAAGTTGCATCATCCCTTGTCAATGCTCATCTTTCTTCGAGGTAAGTCATTTATTCTGCTCCATTTGATTTTTTATGGGGAATGCATTATTTGGGAAAAATGGGCATAAAGTATTCATGCAGGTACATCCCTACTATGGACATGGGAATCCTCAAAGAAATGGATGGTATTTGCGATAGAGCTCAATCAAAGTTGTTGCGTCAACAGGTGAACAATGACTTAATAACCTTTTTGTTTGTTGTTTAGGAATATTCTTGTTTAGTTTATGTCGAATTTATTGGATGCATCATTCTATAATTGCTTAATCGAATCACAGTGTCTCTTTATGTTGAGTGGAAAATTGTAACATTTTCGACACCTCTTTCTTGGTTGGTATTTTTTTTAGCCAAACTTAAGTAAATTCTGAAAATATATACAATATCTTTTGCAGTCTATTCTGTGATCTATGGTGTCTTCTTTTGTTTCTGTCTGTGTTTCTTTGTGGATATTTTTGCTCTATTTTGTAATGTGAGTTTCTGTATTTATGTTGATATTTGTGTGTTTTCTTTTTCATCTTTGATCAGAAGTGAATGATGTTCAGATAAATGTCCATAGTCATGAAAATGTCTGAATCTAAATGGAATATGTTCTAATTTCGTGGTCCATGGTCCTCAAGTATGGTTCATCACTTGAATGTAAATTGACAGAATTATTTCTTGATTGAAATTAATGCAACTTGTTATGTTTTCCATCCCACATGCTTTTGAAAATCATGGACATGGTGAATTTTGTTGTGTAATTACAGATGCATTGGATCAAGACGGCATATATTGTATTAACGAGTAGCAATTAGATCATGTAGAAAAGTTTTTCTTTTGAAGATTTTTAACTTGTCATTTTGAAGTTGAGTGGCCTTGGAGCCTAGACTATGGAGACTAGAGAGCGAGTTCCATGCTCTAAATATTGTAAGATAGTGTGATATACATTGGGAATTGAAATCTCTCTTTTGTATCATTTTCATATTCTATTTTTGTTGTTACTTGTAGTTTTTTTATTTTATGCTATATAGCTTCAAACCTATGCGAACTCCTTTGAAATTTCAAACTTTGGTAAGCCTCTCCCCTTGTCGAGCCTACCAAACTTGTCAAACATTGTTGCTATGAGTGTCATATTAGATGCTTAGATGTATACCCTTTGAGAGTTTCAAATAGCTTTGGAATGATGGATCGCTCCACAAACCCAAGTGAGCGAGAGCAAACAGACATACCCGAATTGAGCTAATGTTGGAAGTTCTTTTATTAAATCCGAACTTCAGTATTTCATGAAGGATATCTGTGTTCCCTTTTATCATCCAATGCATATTAATCTAATCAGATTATTTTATTTAGAGTGCCACATACTGATAAATCTAGAAATGAGTGCATGATACTTTAGTTTCTCGATATTTTCTTGAATCAAATGTACATCTAAATTTATTATTTACTGTGTTTTGATTTCATGAATAAATGTTTCTTGTGTATATAAGGATTATTTTAACTCCTATCAAGTTCTTGCAATCATAGCTATGACCATAGCATTTCTATAAGAACAGGTTAATGGGAAAGCATTTCTTGAATATTCCATAAGCGCTTTTGCAATAGCCGCTCATGCTTATACACCTGTGTCACATTCTGTATATTAAGTCTGATTATCTAGACTGTATTTAATATTCCTGCTGCAGATTTACTGTTAAGTGTTATGTGAATGCCGTTGTACTCATCAAATAGCTTCTGATAGAAGATCATCAACCTGGTGTACCATAACATTCCCTCATAATTCTAGTTGCATCCACAGTTTTATGTTTTTCTGATTATTCTGAATAGTTTTCAAGATAATGCAAACATGAAACGTGAATGTATTTGCAGTATATTTCTGCATACTAAGGTGAATATTTTGCTTCAAAAATTATAAAAATCAGAGTAACAACCAGAAACATTAAAAATTAATCATTAAACTTTATGATTCATTAGATGTAGAAATCTGAAATATTCATGAAGGGCGTCAAAGTTGATATATCACCTTTGAAATTCGTCACCAGCACGGAAATTGCTGAAGAATGAAATATACATCAATGTCAGCAACACTAAATGTTCCACAACCATACAAATGGACAGATATCTTGGTGGTGTGATATGAAGAGACCATGTCCATTTATGCCTTGGAGTGCAATCATAGGTCTTACCAATGCCGGGAACCGAAGCTTCAAAGTTCAACTGTTACCACGTAGTAGTGATAAACAATGCCTGAGCCTCCATGCCTTCACCTGAGTGTGGTATGACTGCAATACTTTAAGTTATCATAATATCTGATCACTGATCATGCCTTTTGTCAGTCAAAGATATTTTGGTTCTCATGGCCTTACAAGGACATCCCCAAATAAAGATAAACAAAGGAAAAATGACAAGCATCTATAACACACACACACACGCATATATAATATACTTTTTGCTTAGAATACACAAGGTTAAGGCACCTAGACCTGCAGAAAAGGAAAACCAAAATGTCCCACCTAAATGAACCTTAGTTACTCAAGGAGTGCCAAAAAAAGGCTAAGATAATGAGCAGAATGCGCACAAAATTCAATACAGCTTGGCAGCCTGTGATTGGAAAGTAAGGAGTTTTTGCAGGGCAGACATCCAAACAAGAGTAGACAAACAGAGAATGTTGCAGGAGGCAATCACTCCTAGGCATACACTATGTGGAGATTGACGGAAGTGAGAAATCTACCTGACACTTTCCTCTCACTTTCTTTATCAGTTATAACGACAGCTTCACCAAGACTGATTTTTTTACCACTGTAGGGCTTTTTTGGTCATCCAAACATGGTCGTGCACAATCCTGACCTTGCACAACAAATGGACCACTCCTACACGAGCATATTACTTTAGCGAAGGCCTTATGCATTCACCCAAGGTGCAGCGAGAGATCATCCAGGCCCCGATTATATGATCGACATATGGAAATCAACAATGTGCATAATGTGCCTAACAAATTCTTACTCAAAGACCTGGTGACTAACAAATACACCTCCATTCACATCCATAAGTTTATGTAGAGTATACAGTCATTAATGATATCCAGATACAAGTTCTCTTAAGGATTACACTTCGTTATGCGCAATGTACCGTACAAAATACATCCATGGCTTACAATTCTACCCATCTTTACCAAACACCCAATGCTTCCTGAATCTCCAGAACCTATGTGCTCTGCAAAGTGTCCAAATGAGGTGTCTATGGGGTTATTCATAGGATTCTTGGTACCCCCTGGCTTGTCAGTTGTCACACAGTTGGATCTGGTTGTCAACCTTCTAAAAACTATCTTGTTGTCAAGCTATTAGAAGGTTCTAGAAGTACCCCATGTGCTCATCCATTTTCCTTCCTACATGATCCTTGATTATCCGTAGGTTCCTTCTTCTCCACCTTCCTCCTCTTATACACCAGGTTTTATGCATGGGTCTTCCTCTTGGGTTTTTTCCTTTTGCATTCGTGGGACTAAGTGGTTGATGGTGCGGCGCATGTGCGGACCACATAGTTACTTTAGCTGCACCTTTCTTGGGGCAACATTCCCCCACACGAACCTGCTTGTCTATCCTTAGACAAGTCTTTTGCTTTAAGCCTTATTGACCTGCATGACCAATAATTTAGGTACTTGCTTTTGAAGTTCTTTTTCAAAATCCCTGCACTTTGCTAACCTTGTTTTGGTGGTGGTCTTGTCTTCCTATGCCACCATTATAATCTTCTTTAGTTCCTTCAAATCATCGGGCCTTTCTTGATACATCTTCATTTGAGCCTAGAACTTGTCCTCAAATTCCGCATTAGCTTTTTGCATCCCTACTTCTTCCGAGGTCCTTGGAAACTTTCAAAATGTAGAACCACTTCCTTGTGCTTATATGCCATGACTAACTTCTGTGCTTTTGACTCACTTAGAATTTTTTGACGTTTTTCCAAATCCTCCACCTAAAATACTCGCTCCGCTTATTCGTTATTTGTCTTTTCATCTTCCATCATGTGATTGTTGGCAAAATTTGGCATATATATATATATATTTTTAAATGCGTGGTTGGTTAATTTGACCCTTGCTTCAAACCCTTGACCAATATCCTCTAGCTCAATTGTCAATTTCTCCCAAGCTTCCAGTGTGCTCATAGTCTTCTTCGTGCACACTTCCTCCTTTGTGGGTCGAGTAGTAGCTAGTTTCTCGTGGAAGACCCTTTGGACTGCTGCCCCTAGTTTCTTGATGGGTTTTTTCCCATTGGTGCTTGCTTCTCCATGTATTCATGTTCTCTTTGATTCAAATAGACTTGGTAAATTTTTGATTTAGCCCTATACCAATTTGAAGTCCCCTTGGGCTTTGTCCAATTTTATTCTTTCCTCCCTACTCCCTTTAATTTGTTCACTTGTTTCTCTCAATGCACTCTACATTGAGTGCTTTCAATAGCCAATTCAATGAGTGCCAACGCCAAGTGCCAAACAATGAACTTGCCTGTGTTGCACATATTTCTCCTAGTGGGTACGTCCTCACCAGTGTCTTTGTCCATTCCTATCAACATGATCATTCCTTTTGCCAAGATCTCAAAACTTGGATCCACCTTATGTTGTGCGAAAATGGCATCTAAGTTTCCACTTGCATCATGTGCCGGATTTTTTTCATTGCTTTCTCCACTTCCTTCATGTGGAGAATCCACGATCACATGTACACTAGTATGGACTTCTTGATTTCCAAACGATCTCATCTTGAACTTTGTGTGGCTCAAACTCTCCTCATTTGTTTGGCCTCTTTCTTTAGACTCTATTGCCTTACTCTTCGGCATTTCTCCCTTTGTGGCTCCACACCCGTCTCTTCAATCACGACCTCTTCTTTTGCAATGCACATCAGTGACAGAGTTATCAATTTCTCCTCCAGAGATTCTTGAATTGATGCAAGAGTAGGTGTCTTCTTTGGGGTCCTTTTCCGAGTATTTTTCTTCCTCTTTTCTCCAATACTACAATAACTTGCCTATATCTTTTCCCCCCTTGTTTGATTACCCCCCCTTCACCCTTTGACATACTCTCTTCTTCTTACTCTACCTCTTCACCCGACACAACATTTTTCTCTTGAACACTTGATGTCGGCCTCACGTACTCTTGTTTTTAGCCTCACAGTAGTTGTTCTTCTCCATGAACTTTGATGGCCGTTGCAAGTTTTATCTCCATTTTATCATCTTCAGAACCCTCATCATTTGAAGCTTCCTTCCCTTTAATCTTATATTTCTTACACAACCTTCTCCTTTCTGCGTATACCACCTCAATCTTTACATCCATGCATGAAATATCTTGCATTAAGTCCAATGCCCTTTCGTAATATTTAGCACAAACGACAACAGGTAACCACATCCAATCTTTTCTCCATAGTCATAATCTTCACCAAGGTAAAATGTGCCATCACTCAAAAGGTCACATCCCTTGCATATTCTTCCTTCTTTTTTGTCGGGGCTCTACTCTTCCTCCCAAAAGTTCTCCTCACATTGTCGTACCAAATTCACATCTTATTCTTAAAAGACTGGGGGTCATCTAAACCCATAGTTTATTTAAGTTGCAGGGATGGCAAAAAGTTCCCAAATTTTGGGCTTTGTGGTGGGATAACTATTAAAATAATATAAAAATTAAAATTTAGATATTTTATCAATGAAATTTAGGGGTTTAAAGTTTCTTTAATGTTTTTAGGGTACTTTTGGGGTTAGGGTTGATTGTCTTTGATAAAAATAACAACTTTTTAATGGTAAAAGTATCGGTGAAATTCTAAAAAAATAAAAAAAATGGGAACATCCCTCCAAGTTCCGAAGTCCTCGAAACTTTTAGGATGTTTGAATTATCACCAAAATCTAAGGTACACATCCCTGTATAACACTGTGACTGAACCTCACATAGGTGTGGCTTATTTCTTGGTTGGCGATTCCTCAAGGGTAGACATTTCTAACGAAAATGTTCTGGGGACACCCACTTCTTCTAGCAACATCAATACTAGATACACCTACCATCGAAAAGCTCCTTGACATGCACATCCTTCACGACCAGCTTTACCTCCTCCGCAACATACTTTGCAAAAGTGTACTTACTTCTATCTATATCTATGCCTTTGGTCTCTTTTCGTAAATGGATCCCCTCTAAAGTTAAAGGGGGGTGCTGGGTAGGTGGGAGGCCACGCCTTGTCAACCTCATTTCTTTGCGTAACATAGATAATCTCTTTGGATGATGAGTCCCAACATGTTGCCACAGTTAACTTCAGGGTGATCAAGCACTCAATTACTTGAGTTGGCACCTCAGTGACCTCATTCAACAATTGGGAATATCCTCCTCTTTTCCATTTGAGGGTGGTGGCCACTTCTTCAATAAAATCTTAGTTTCCCATATTGCTAGTCGCATGTTTTCTCCTTCATTCTACAGCCTTGAAGCTTGGCTTATGTGCACCGTGAGTTTCATATGTTTCTTCCTATGATATATAGCTGCCCTAAATGGGTGTGCGATTATAACCACTTCGTCAGTTCCTCTAGTTTTCCAAAGTACAATTAGTCATTGATGATCGGCAAACCAGTCTCACCTAGATCCTCTTTCGCAATCACTGGATTGCCTTCTTCATTTGGTGTTGCCAATTCCTTCCTCAACATGCTTTGGCATTCGTCTTTTAGCTGATGCTCTTTTAGAATATGATCGTATAACTAATTGGGGTAGTCATGAACAGGACCCTTTCTAGCTTAGGTGTCTTTGCCTCTTTGTTAGACTTCCTTTTGATCTCGAGGGAGCTTTCTCGGGCTTTTCTGCCATGGTCTCTAGTTCCAAGCTCATCCCTAGTTGTTCTTTCTCCTTACGCGTCCTCATTTGCGTAAACTTCATTTCTAACCCTCAATGTATTGTTCCAACCTCAAAACTTTCCAACTCTTAACCTGCAACTGCTTTATTTCAGCTGTAATGTCGTCTACACAAAGCCCTATTTCACACTTTTGCAACCTCATATTCTTGCAACTCTCTTTTACATTATACCTTCTATTTTTACCAGGATCATTAGCATAGAAACTATAAATAAAAGTCCCTCTAGTTTACAATTTTGAAGGATTTATAACTTGCGAAGGGCGGCCCTTGGAAAATTTAGAGGAGTATATCTAGAGATCTAAGTTCTCATTTTAACATGGTCAGAACTCTTTCAAGAAGGAAGTCTGATGTTAACTAAGAAAACTGGGTTTGAATTTTAAAAGTTCATATTGGTTGAATTGGAAATTATAAACTTTTGTTGGATAACCTAGGTTGAAGCTTGTTTCATGATACATCAAATTTTTGCTCCTACAACTTTGGATTTATATTGAGTCTTCAATGCCTATTGTTAACTGACTTTCTATTTCAACCATAAGGTACAATTTTGTCTTTGCAGTGAGATTTTGTAATATTATGCCCTTCTAAAAGGAATGGAAAGGGTTTGTTTTTATGCTACCTAGGGAAGCATTTCCCATGTTCTATTTATTATTTTGAGCTGATCTGAAAAGGAATTAACAGTTTGTGAATTCTGATGTTTTAGGAGGACTATTTACACAAACTACTATCATGTTACAAGGATTTGGTAAGTTTTTGTGGCACGTAGACATGATTTTATGTTTCTTCAAAAAATGGAATAATTCAACTTCTAAACTGTGATTTGTGAGAGGCCTTGATCTTGTGCGGCCTTTGTGTTAATGCCTTTACCTAGTTAAATAATATAAGCTGTAGCACGTTCCTGCAATTGTATACACAGGTAGATGCAGTTTTGGATATGTCAAATGCCTCAAAGTCTATGAGGACTTACGTGAAAGGATCGGCTGGTAACCCTCTTGTTGAATTTTGCAACAATTTTGGGCTTGATGGTGATTATGGAGATGGTGGAGGCATTGCTATTTTCTCAACTTTATCTGTTCAATACTTTGGTATACACTTTAGTCCTTAGTTGTTGATTGGTTCGTTGTTCCCTTGTATGTTAAATAGGTGGTGGATAGGATAATCTTACAATTTCATTACAAGAGATTCCCTCAAAAGAAATAGGTGTTTTGGCTGTGGCGTTGTAGATATGACTGTACCATTTAGATAATTCAAATTCTTGCTACAGTAAGGAACTGAAGAATGAATGCTACCCAAAAGCACCTAGTGTGCTAAATCATTTCCCTAGGGAAGGGGGAGCTATCTACTGCTTAATATAACACTTGAGTCTGAGCTCACATGAGAGTAACAGGCTCCAATATCAAGAATTATTCATTGAATATAAAAAAACCACACCATATGGTTAGCTGAGGGAGCAATAAAAGCATTTTTCAAGGGTCTGGTGTTAAGTTGAAAATTGGTTAGGTGTGGTCCATATGAAAATTAACTGGATAAGGTACTTTTTAAAGTTCATCACCACACAGTTGATGTTTTAGCTGATTAGTGAGATGAAATTTCATTAAATAATATCCAGATATACTAGAAAGGGATCAACACGAAGGTTTTTCTAAAGCACATTTTGCTAAGGTATTAAGTTTAAATTAATAGATCTCTGCTGCAGGGACATTTAACTGTTGGACTTGATCAACTTATTTAAATAGGTATTATGTTCGATCTTAACAAGATAGTAACCACCTGTATGATTAACTGCAATTGGAAGTATAGAAATCCCTCCCTTATGAGCAGTTGAAGGAGATAGAAGAATTGTTGCAAGGAATTTTTTTTGGCTAATATTTTGGCAACCACTACCCTTTCACCATCTTTAAGGAACTCGTGGGGTTGAAGGAAATATAAGATTTTTTGCAATAACTTCCATTTGCCTTAACAGTCATTCCTCAAATGACATTTGGTTTATATTTATCTTAGCAATTGTTTAACCCTCAAGTGTTTCACCGTATTCCCCTTCCATAGTTTTTACCTCCATTTCAACCTCCTCCTTTTGTCATTACCATATTCTTGTATATTACCAAACCTTCCACTCCATTTTATTTTTTTACTTTTACCTTTTTGAGTCTTGACCTATTGCATTCATTTTAACCAAGAATTTGATGTGCAAACTTGAGCCTTATAATGCACATGCCTTGTCACTGTTAGGGACTGCCTTTTGCATGCCTGCAAGCAGACATCATACAAAGAAATGACATGGATGATTACTAATGTTCAAGAGGAAATAAACACGAAAGTGTGTATGGTGATTGACCTTCACCAAATCACCATAGAGGCATAGTATGGTGATTGGTTATCACCAAACCACATCCTTAATGGGTGCTCTGGAAGTTCTTTTTCAATCTCTTTGGGAAACTATATCTTTCTAATCTTGGATATTCATGTCATTCTGATATCATCCTCCAAAACTGTTGACATTAGCATTAGTGTTTTAAGAAAGTAGGGCTTAAGTCCTGAATACTGTTAGCCCTCTTTTTTGTTGTGGTCAACATATGTTAAAGGGAAGAGTAATAACACTTGACTATGACAAAATGGCTTGGATTTGACCTATATCAATATATGCCACATTAGATATAGACATGTTCAAGGCACAATGCTAACAATGTGAAAAATTAAGAGAACAGGGCCAAAGAAGTCACTCTAGAGCTTTGGCCAAGTAGAGGCAGGCTATACACCTCTAGCAAGTTATCGATGCTTGGTGTCACAGGGAAGAGAAATAACACTTAAAATATGACAAAATGGCTTGGATTTAACCTATATCAATATATGCCACATTAGATGCATACATGTTAAAGGCAGAATGCCAAGAATGTGAAAAATTAAGAGAATAGGATCAAAGAAATCACTCTTGAGCTTTAAGCAAGTAGAGGCATGCTATACACCTTTAGAAAGCTCTTGATGTGTGGTTTCACTTTGGATATTTTTCATTTCCTAATTATGCCTTGGATATGATGTTCACAATTTTCTAAATCGTATTAGATGCCATCAACTGTTTAGAGCCATTGAATTTCCTCCGGGTGGACTAGGCAAAAGTTTCATTGTAGGCTAATATGCTTCTCCTTGCCTTCTTGAGTATGTGGTACCAAGTTCCAACTCCAAACACAATGTTTTTTTCCTCAAAAGCTGTCTCCAATGTATCTTGGTCTCTCGCCCACTTGATAGCTTGGTGAGATTAGATAGGGCTCACATGCTTTTTACAAGCCTTTAAGAGTTGTTGGGGTCTTCTAATCAGCCCAGCCACCTTATTATTTTGTTATATGATATTTGCTTTTCTTTATTAACTCTTCATAATGACACTATTAATAGGTGTCTTCCATTTTTCCTTTATTTTTTAATTATTACTATTATAACTTAGAGGCTTGACATATCTTCTCTCTTTTTGTTGAATGAAATCTAATGTGCGGGTCCTGATTTTTGTGTGCCTAAGGGATAAAATCATAAATCTATACAAATTTCATAGAGCTAGTGATGCGGGAGCATCTGGGTCCAGAAGCAATCTTGCACCCACCAAAAGCATAAGTAATAATAAGATGTTTCATAGGCCTTCATTATGTTGAAGGATTCAAGTTCTTTGAGTTGTTATTAGAAAACCCTTGGCAGAATATGGGCCTGTTGCAGTCACACAAGATTTAAGTTTTGTGCCAACTTCATAAATCTGTGAGACTCTGCAAAGTTCTGCCCAACTTGACAATTAATTACCCTATGTAGACAAATAGATCGACACATTTTGTGCAATGCAAGGACAGTTGCTACTTGGCTCTGAAGATGACCTTTTGTCTTAGATACTTTGATTGTGGATGTAGCTCTGCGCAACATTGCAAAACTCACACAATTGCATGTATCTTTATGCAGATACGAAAGCCCACACCATCCACGTAGTGAATATGATCCGGATCCCAATGTGTCTTGGGGACAACACTCTAGATGTATTGTAAGCATGTACAAAAGCTTTAGTATTGGGTGAAACAAAGAGGAGAGATATAGAACCGGAACAGTAAATGTATTTATTTATCTGTATGTTCTATACGTGACATACTCTTGAGAAAGATGTACGGGTACTTATCTTCTACTTATCTACCTTGCTATCTAAGGCTACAAATGTGTACATAAATATTACGAAGCCGTGAAGGCACAAGAATTGTTATGGAAGCTGAACTGCTAGAGATTTCATTTGTGACTCTTCACCTTCCGATTTCATTATGTGACTTGTTTGCTAGGTGTGCGTAGGATGATGTAAGGTGTTCTGGAGTAATGCGTGCCCTAGAGGTGCCACTTGGCATGGTGCAATGTGTTGTGGTTGTCAATGTAGTTGATGTGTAAACCGAAGCCTTGCACAAAGTTTGAGTTAAACGGTGTGTTTGCGGGTAGTGCACGGATGGTCGAGGCTATCGTGAGGTTGTGCACATAAATTGACATTTTGCATTGCAGGGTTGTTGTGAGGACATTGTAGGGTTGTGAGTGACGTGCAACACTGTGAGCTCATGTTGTTTGTGGAGCTATGCGTCATGTTCCTTGTCGTTGCGTAGGAAGTGCAGGTTGCAAAACGCTGTGCACAAGTGCTTGAAGTGCAACTCGCGTGGAGTTTCACAAGTTATGAATGTACTCAAGGCAAGAGTGTGTGGTTGTGTAGTCGCATGCAGATCATTCGACCTTTCTGGTGGAAGCGATTGCCATTAAACCAAAAGGTCAACCCATCAATTTCTGATACAAGCACTAGAGTTAATGTATCCACGGGAGGCGGTTAGTCCATGTCACGAATCCCACAGGGAGCACTAACAATTTAGCCAACAAACTCCCCCTAGCATCACTCGGGGGGATTTGAACCTGTGACCTTTTGCTCTGATACTAATTGTTGGAAGTGATTGTCGTTAAACAAAAAGGTTGACCCTTCAATTTCCGATACAAGCGCTAGAGTTAATGAATCCATGGGAGGCAGTTAGTCCATGTCACGAATGCCATGGGGAGAGCTAACAATTTTGCCAACACTTGCTTGAAAAGCAATTGTTTGGATTGCGTTACATTTTAGACGAGGAGGTGGTGAACTCTTCTTAGGAATTCATGCGACATGTTTCAAGCATGAAATCACTTTAGGAACCTAGTACCTCTTGTTGCCTATTGAGATGCCAATGCTTTGAGGATTGGTTGTGTATACACCATGGTGACTATACATGCACGTTTGCCCAAGGATAATATTACAAGCATCAATTAGCGCTGCTCCTTTTTGAAAGGATGGACAACATATGTGAAGCAACATAGGTGTGCAATGTTTTAACCCTTGGTGTTACAAGAATTGATCCATCCCAAATGATATGGACGCGGATGAGGTATGGTTGGTGGATCCATTTGCTTGATTGTTGCTTCGTAGATGAGATTCTTCATGTTCTTGCCATCTAACAAAAAGTCTAGTGGCTGCCCCTGCACCCACATCTATGAATGGAATATGCACCTTGCTTTTGCGTCGTGTGTTGTTAGTGTGGTTGTTGTGCTAAGGTAAGCAACTTCTGGATCTATGTTCTCCACTTCTGTGAGGGTCTCATCTTTAGGTTCTGCGGTCCTTGTGCACACAAGCAAGTTCTTCTGTGCATGGTGTACACACCTTAATTTCTACTCTTACTAATGCTTTGTCATTGTAGGTTGTTGGCACATTAACGTCCTTGAGTGTGTGCTTTAAGGGGTTTACTGAGAGTGGGGTTGGGTTGGTTAGCGGTACCTTGCAAGAGAGTCATTATGCGTGGCATTTCCCTATTCCTACTACCTTCCTACAATCTCCCTATTACCACTTTACGACCACTTGATATCCTAAGAGTTGGCACCTTCACATCATCTACCTATAACAGCTTCAAATCACCCTCACTTCCAGCTTAAACTTTCATACCTGCTCCAAGTGTTTGCTCTACCTCTATTCTCTCTCCTCCAATTTTACCTTTTGTGGACTATTTATGGCTGATGACACTGACCATGGTCAATAACGTTTAGTAGAACCCTTTTTCCAGCCAACTGCATTGATCACAGTCGATGCTGTCGGCTATAAGAGATATAGTGATTTTAGGTTATTTTATCCTATAGATAAGTGCCAATGTTGTCATGTCTCTAAGAACATCATCACATGGTCTTCTTTGCTTTTGCTTGCAAATCTACCCTTAAAGGTTTAAGAGGTTTAGAGTTTAGTGGAGCTTACACTTGAAAGCCTACTTTGGAGCATTGGGTTACAAGGAGTAGCAAATTGTACGAGCAAGGTCTACGAAGTCTTTGGAGTCTCCAACTTTGGTCTACTTAGGTCTTCTACTTATCCCTCTTGTGATCCACCCATGAGAACTCTCTCACGATGTGCTACTAACTCGGGCTGTTAATGCACTGATAGTGTCTTTATAAAGGTAAGTATCCCTAACCCTTATTTTACCTTAATGTTGGTATGATTGACAATGTTTGATGTATCATGTATTTGACTAGGATATAGTAGCATATCTTTGTCCATTGCATCATATGTTATAGTCCATGCTTACCGCCAAATGACATTAAAACCGTTAGTCTAGAGTTCTAGACTTAGCTCTTGATTTCTATCTATACTCTTAATATATTTTCTTTGCATTGTTCTTTCTCAGGAACCTTTTGGTTCTCTTGCTTTATATTTACGCTTGTGGGCCTTTTCAGTCCCATTGACCTACTTTTGTGGTTATTTGTTGGACATCTCATCTTATCTTACAACCTTTTGGATTCTAGAAAGACTCCACCTCTTTATCTTACACATAGGTTTTGGAACCCTACACCTTTGATACGAGTGTGGATTACTCTCTTCTAGATCTACAACTATTATGCCCCTAGGCTCTATATTTAGCTTGTGTGTTGGCCCTAGAATGGTCTTTACACCAAGAGGCGTTCCTACAATGGCAACTAATACTGTATTGGCGTGAGTTATTCACTTTTATTTTTGAATTTAAATTTGATGTCCATTTGACCGTCACATGGCAATTTATCCTTAAATTTGATGTCCCATTCGACCATCACTTACAATTTTTTTCTCTTTGCTTGGAGAAGTCGATCAAAAAATAATAATATCTAGGCCATATGGTAGAGTTTGGAACCCCTTTTTTTCTTGGATAGATTATTTGAGTCGAGCACAACAGGATAGCTAGATTGGTGCCATTTGTTACCATTCAACGAGAATTTAACAGACAATGTAATATAACTATTAGTCAATATCATATGTGAACAATATAACATAAGAACCTTCAAATTGATATCTCTCGGCGTATTTCAGATAGATGTATTTAAGATATTTGTACTAGTCTACTTATATCCTAATCTATATTATTGAGAAGAAAGAGAGGATAATCATATTGATCATCTTAGCTAACGTACATTATGGTGAAATTGATGTGAATCTTACTCTACCGTTGAGTGAGTCTTCTTCACGTTTATCCTTATTCCTATTACATCCCTTTCTTAACATCTTATCTCCTTTTAGCTCCTAAGCTTTATCATTGTCTCCTTTTTCACCTTCTTATCCATCATATTCACATTTTTCTTCCTTAGCTTCTAAGCTTTATCATCACTTCTCATCAGGCCATCCCTTACGGTTTTTCTAGCCGACCCCTATCCTTTTAGATTCTGTATGGGATGCTCCTTTATCCCATCTTTTCCCACCGATGAGGGAAACATCTCATGGTTCGATTTTTCTAAACCTCAACTGCCTATCCAATGTAACATGGTCGAAGATCCACAAGAATATATTCCCATATTCGATGTGTATCCGGATGAAGATCCACATGATGATCTTCCCATCTTGTATGGAGATCCACAAGATCTTCTTGTCTTTGGCAAAGATCCACATGACGATCTTCCTGTCTTTGATGAGTATCCACAAGATGATCTACGCAACCATTTATACAATCCATTCCAATACAAACATATTAATTTCCACTTTGATATTAATGGCGACTTTACATAGTTTAACCCTCCCACCTGCCTTTTATTCGAAAACACCAATTAGGTCATTCAATTTTTTCAAATTTTACGTTTAAAAATCAAACATAACCAACTGTATCAGTCATCTTATTTAAAAGCCCAATATCATTTTAAAACATCTAGACACATCAAACCGCATTGGCCAATTTGCTAAAATGGCTGATGTAGTTTTAGAAAATCTTGTCATAGATAACTGCATTAGCCAACTTGATAACATCATGATTGATGCCGTAGAAAAGTCTTTTATCCATGATTCCACATCATCACACATCATCCTTAATTCTCAAATCATTGATTTCAGCCAACTTCACGCATTAAATCACCACGCTCATAAGAAATGTGTGGATCTCGAACTCAACATCACCTATAATGGTCCATTTACCTCTCATTTAGTCACACTTGGGGGCCTCTTGCAAAGCCCTTCTTCCTTTTTCCTCACACTTTAGGACATCTTCTGATGCCCATCCTTCTACTAATTCATATTGTGGGGCATTTTTTGATGCCCATCCCTCTCTTGGTCCACATTTTGGGACATCTTCCAATACATATCCTTCCCTCAATTCATGTTTTGGGGCATCTTTTGATGCCTACATACACTTTATTTTAGTCCTAATAGCATCCTATTTTTACCATCCTCTTGTTATCTCAATTTTTAGGGTATCTTACAATGACTATTCTCATTCCTCCTCAATCTTGGTGGCATCTTACGATGCCTTTCAAGCTACTTTCTTCAAAGACTCAAGCAACACTCTAGCTACTTTTTGCAGATATACAAACCAATGGTGCCTGGCTCTTTAGCTTTGTGAGGTTGTTACCCTCCGACGCAGATCTCTAAAGGAGGAGCCTAGAGGCTCTAGAGTTCCCATATTGATCACCTCTTTCTTTCACCCCATTTAAGTGATTGAAAACACTAAGCGTCCTTTGTACACCAGTACATCACGCACTGGAATTGATAGATTAGTTAGGTGGCGCTTCTCTTAGCACATCACTACTACTCAGACTACCTAGATATCCAAGCTTGCTATTCTTGCCAACGTGGCTCTGCTCCGCCCCTTCGGCGTGGCTCTTCCCCTCTTTGCCAACATGGATCTACTACTTAGTAGTTGCCACCCAAACCACAGGAGCAAACTGATATTACAAGCTTCTTTTCTACTACGGGAGTTACATCTTCCTTGGATGTTAGGATAGATTCTAAAGGAAGTTTCTTGCTTCCTCCTAGGATCCCCCAACTTGGCTCCTCCAACCCTGTATACTCACCGAACAACATTATTAAATCTCTCACAGTGATCGATAATGGCTCAGATGATTCCTCCACTTCAGGCACAGATAGTGACATTTGATAAGGTTTGACTCCAATCTTCATTGGCACTTGCTCTTGGGGTTTTTATTCACCCCTCATTACTCTTTCTATTGGTTTCTTTACCACTTGTTTGAGTGGCACGATGTCCTATTTTATCTTTGTACTTTGCTTTGTTGGTTTGCTTCTAGGATTCTCTCTTCTTAGAACTTTCTATTGCTAATGGTTGTATCCTTCAATCTCGTTGACCTAGTTTTGGTCATTTGTGGACATTAATATAATTTCTTTCTTTCTTTCATCTCCCAACATATCACATTCAAACCAAAATCCTTGTAACCATTGAATCCGAACAAATCCAACTTCAAGAAATCTTTAAAGAATAATGCTGAATAATAATTGCTAGGAGCATACCACACCAAAGGTATGGTCTTCTTGTGCATTTAGACATTCATGCCATCTCACATGTCATAACTACTTGCACTCGTCAATGCAACATTAGAAATTGAACATGAGAAGAAAATTCAATGTGGCAACACTTTTCTCTGTAAAGGTTTTGTTGGGCATAATAATCCCTGATATTTGGACAGTCAATACCCAAAAGTCATTAGGAATAATGGTTAGTGCTAGGGATAACGTTGATGATTTCTGTTGTCCTGCTTTTGGATTATGCCTTGGGATTTTCATTGGGGATATGAGAAATTCCCAGTTTCACTGAAAATTGTCAATGGAGGAGGGCATCATTCAATCTATGAATATGCAAATCAGCTTGTAGAACAAAACGCGACAAATCTGGAGGAAAGTAACAAACTGCAAGGAAGAAAGGGGTGGGTCTCTCTAGGCTCAAAGTCACTTGTATCTAGGTTTCTCATTGGCAGGTATCAATCAAATCTTAGATTGGAGGCAGCTGCAAGTTAGCCCACCAAATCTGCAAACACAACCTGATCATCGAGCTTCATATCTAGAAGGTGAGATCCAATGGTAGCCAATAATGAGAGGGATCTCAGGGGTCTCAGGGGTCTTAGTGATAAAGATAAGGTCTGAGGAGACAACATCATGTGAGGTACCCGGAAAAGAGCATAGTGCACCATTACAATTCCAACAGGAAATGTAAAGGCCGCCACAACCTACCGGGACATGCCACAGTGAACAGTTGTAGTTTACATTTGCTAAATGTGAGTAGGTTGTATGGGATCAAGCAAGTATATAAGGTTCTAAATTTTATTTCGTAGACTTGTTAAAAAGCTATGTTATTAGAGGAACATTAGGCCATAAAGATTCATCAACTAGACAAGGCATTTGTCCTTCACTGGAGTTATTTTGACTAATGGTTTTGATATGGACTTGGTTTGATAACTTTAGGAATACCCATCAGATTCATGAAGTTAGTCATTCATTAAGGTTAGAGAATGGATTTCAAGTATAGGAAAATTATAAAGTTTGTTTACCACAACACCTTTCTGAAATATCTCCTAAATATTTTGATCCTCCATCTTTTGGTTTCATCGCCTTCTTAACGATAAAGTATAGAGTGAAAAAATTCATGTTTGAAATGCAAGGACAAGTAATATGACGGTAGCTTTTCGTTACTGGATTATTTCTATGATTCTTGATTAATTGGCTCACCTTATGTTTTATTTCATTGTGTTCTATGGTAATTAAATCATAGTTTCTTTATTAGAAATATTATGTCTATGACACTTCCACTTCTAGATGGGAAGGTTGGCCAAGTCCCAACCAGCTCTGTTGCCAACTCCCACACTTGGAAAGAATGGTGGTTCTTAGCACACAAATGTACCTTAACCACCATGGATAACTCTACTATAAAAGATATTCAGAATCTTTTGCTTGAAGAGGTCTGCTTTAAGTTAAATCTGACAATGAAAGGCCCCATTTGGAGAGACTGGGCTTGGGTAATACAGGCAACCTCTTTTTCAGTATGACACAAAATGACTGTATCCTATCTTGCACCATAAATGTCTCAAGGCCCCTATTTTCAATGCCAGATGGACTACCTCTGATGCATTGACTTTATGGATTCATAGGATACATGGTGTATGGTCCCTGAAGCTCTCATATAAATTGCAAGTCTTTGCTTGGCTCGTGATCTACCAAGGGCTTCCTGCCAAGGCTTACTTGTCTAAAAGCGGTTTCATAGATGATCACTGTTTAATTTGTGCAAAGTCAGAAACAGTCAAACATCTTCTTTGGGATTGCCACTTTGCTAGATCTTGTTGGAAATTTGTTCAGTCAACCTTTTTAGGAATTATACAGGTTCCTCTTCATTGGCGGGCATCCCTCTTATATGGCTTATTTCATTGGTATTAGCCAATTTGGTAGTTAAATTATAATTTCATTATTGTAAACACATGGCATATTGAATGTTGTTATAATTTGATTTATTCCTAGAGAAGTTAGGAGAGTAGTTGCTTGAAATGTTTGTGTTAGAATTAAAGGTTAGGTATTTGTGAAATTGTGTATTTTTTTTTTATCTGCTTGGAGAATGGCTTTCAAATATAGGAAAATTATAAAGCTTGCTACGTTGCACGGAAATGGAAACGGAAACAGAAACAAATACGAAACACGGAAACGACAATTTTCAAAAAACCTTGGATACGAAATGTTACCGGAAACGTCCGTACAATATATATATATATATATATATATATATATATATATATATATATATATATATATGTGCATAATACTTATTTTATAATTGTAGACCATAAGAGATAATTGATAAAGCACTCAAAATATTTTGTATTCATTGAAATTTGAACTTCTAAAGAGTTGTGACTCATCATTCAACATGGTTACAATTTCAATGATTCACATATACATTATAATAATCTAGATTCTAGAATATATCATCCAGATTTTCCTCATCATCTCCACGAACACAACTGGCAACTCCACTCCCACTAGCTCCACTTTCAATCCCTTGTGCAATGGATCCCAATTCTTCTGCATCAATACCAAGCAGTGAAAGTTGGCTAAGAGTAGCCGCAAAAGCATTAAAGTCACTACTCTCAGGATCAATATCCCAAATTTTGGTTGGACCTTTACGATAGCCTCCAGTCTTGTGTGTGAGGATGCACAAATTGGAGTGTACATACACTAAATCCTCAGCCTTCTTGGATCCTAACTTGTTCCGTTTGGCTGAGTGGATGAAGCTATATGTACTCCAATTCCGCTTTGCTGAAGAATTGCTAGCCCCCTGTTACAAAAATGAAAAAGAAGTCATAAATTTTCAATTAGAAATAAAATTAATTTACTAAGAAGTAAGAACTTCGAACATACGATTTTAATTTTTAATTAATTAATAATAAACGAACTTTTGATTTCATTTTAATATTTTATACCTGTGAGAGGACTTTAATGGCAACAGGTCGTATGTACTTGGCATCATGGCCATGTACATACCACCACATGAATGGGGTCAGCTTTTACTTGTCAATTGTTGCATCCATTTCACCCATGCTACCATTAGATGAAGAGACAAAGAGCGCCATTTCATAGTGGACCGTACTAGCTATATGTGGATCAGGAAGAAGCCTTGGGAATGTTGCCTTAGCTCCAATTGCAACTTCGTGGTCATCATATGGTTTTTGCCTACCAGGTAGCGAAATTATTTCACTGCTATAAAATTTGGGATTCAGGGCATAGGCTAGGAGATGCAATGGGGTGTTCATTTTATTCCGCCTTCTCATGATCACGCTCCTAAGTTCATTGTAGAAGGTTTCTACAGGTTCCTGCTCTTTTTGTTGTATGATGTCTCTAATTTTTTCAAGCATAGAGTCAATGCCATCATAGATCTCCCCTATGCAAGCGTCATATGTGTCTGTATATCTAATCATAGTCATAAAATAGGCTTCAGTAAAACTAAGCAAGTATGCAACCTTTGCCCACCAACTATCATCAAGTATAATTGATTTTACTTTGATGGCTCTTTCTGTGTTTGCTTGCCTCCACATAGACCAAACATTATCATTGTGTACCATAAGCCTAATAAGGCTTGTTTTTACCTTCACAAGTCTTAAGACGATTGTGTGAGAGACAAATCTTGTTTTAGCAACCTATTAAAATAAAATTAAAACAAGTTAATAAAATATAAAATTAAATTTAAAAGAATATTCAATTGATAATTTCATATTTCATAGAAAGTTAGCAAATAAACGCATATAAAAATTAAAAAGTAGGAAATTGTTTCGTTACCTTCAACAACTCCAACTTTGAGAACTTCCTAAAGATAGCAGCCTGAGACATATGATGGTTTGTGACAAACATTTGAATCTCATTTAGCCACTGTATAAGTTTCTTCTATCCATGGAATTTTGCCCATCTTCTGCAACATCAAATTCAAGGAGTGTACTGCACAAGGTGTCCAAAAAATGTGCTTATATCTCCCCTCAACAATCATCCCTGCTGCTCTACAATTTTTGGCATTGTTCGTGATGACTTGCTCAATCAAAATATTAGCAATAAATTGAGCATCTTTCACTTCACCCTCACAATCAACAACCCTTAAGAACATTGCCCCTTTAGGGCACACTGTAACAATGTTGATTAGGGGTCTATTTCGGGCATCTTTCCGTCCATTTGAAATGATAGATACCCCTGTGTTCTTCCATGAATCCCTAATTGGCTGTAAAGAAGTATGTACATGGGCCACTTCTTTCGCCAACAATGATGTTCTCACCTTCTGATAATCAAGGCTTGTATACCCTTGTGGTGCATCATTAATTCCTCTCACCATTTGCTGCCAATAAGGTGAACGCAACACATTAAAGGGCAACCCACATGCGTAAATGCATCCAGCAACCAAATCATTAGTGACATCCCTTTTCTCATTTGCAAATGCTTGCTTTAATGGGCCTCTGGGACTTCTCTTTCGTGACAAGCACTCTCCCTCTGATGGAGTTTCAATTGCAACTTGAATAAATGGATGGTTTGATGGGGTGGGTGGTTTTACAAAACCCCTATTTTGCAAAGGAGCGGTTTTAAATTTAGTTCTTAAAGTTGCCAAATCAGCCTCCTCTTGCTCTTTCATATATGCCAATATATGTTTCCCTTCGACCTTGACACATTTTCTAATCCTTGTTCCCCCTTTCCTCCTTAAATGAGCTTTGAGGCGGGTGTAAGAGGATTTGAATTGTATATTGCAATGATTGCATACCCAAACTCGAGAGCCACTACCAACAAGGTTCCCTACAATTTGCACGTCTCCAAAGAGGAGCTCTAGGATCCACACCCCCACTTTGGTTTGCTTCCCCTTCCCCATGCCCTCCCACTGAAGCTGAACTGGATGCCATTTATGTTATTATATCTCAAGAGTCAAAGAATCAAACCTACATTGAATTTTTTAAAAACATAAACTTAGATACAATAAATTATTAAATAGAAGTTAGAACTACACCCTACATATCCTATTCTGTTTTTGATCACCAAGTTCACCGTATAGGCGTGAGGTAAGAGCATACATAGAGTTTGGATTTTTTTTAATTTAATAAACACAAAAAAACTCTTAAAATAGCAAAACAAAAAACCTACGCATTCTACTTTGCTTTTGATCACTAAGTTCACCGTATAGGCGCGAGGTGAGAGCATACACAAAGTTCGATTTTTTTTAATTTAATAAATACAAAAAGAACTCTTAAAATAGCTAAATGATGGTTGTGGAGACCTACGCTTAGCTATTCTGTTTTGATCACCAAGTATCTTCATTTTGTATAGCTTGCGAGGTGAGAGCATACACAGAGTTTGGATGATATTTATAATTTAAAAAAAACAACATATGATTTTTATTTAAAAACCGCAAAGGAAATGTTACAATTTTTTTTTAGCATAGAGTTTAAAAATTATTAAATTAAAACTACATATTGATATTGCGATCAATCATCATGCATGATGTGTGCATTATGCACACATCATTTGTGATCATTGATCACATTAACATTTTCTTTATAAAAAAAATAAACTTGAAAAATACCTGGTTTGTCCTTCTTAAAGCTTCCAAATCTGCTTTGAAATTCCTCCTTGATGCTCTTTGCTCTTAGCACCACCTCCTAAACTCTTCCTTCAAGTTGCTCCTTGATGTCTCTTTGCTCTTCACAATGCTAAATGTTAGTTTAGTGAAAACTGAATTTAGCAAGAGAGAAAATGAGAGAGAGATTTAGAATGGACCCAAGAGGTCATTATATAGCTTTTAGGAAGTGTCTTTAGCAAGTCTAGGTAGGTAGATTAGGGTTAGGTTTATTAAATGATTTTATTTTTTAAAAAGTTTTGATACTTAAAACTTTAAAAAATCGGCGGAAACGTGCCAGACGTTTTGAAGGTGATTCGGATCAGTTTCGTGTTTCCGAAACATTTCTACCAAGAAACAGGACCCCCTGGGGTGTTTCCGTGCTTATGAGAAAGCTTGTATACCATAACACCTTTCAAAATTTCCTCTTAAATATTTCGATCTTCCATCTTTTGGTTTCAATACCTTCTTAATGATAAAGTAAAAAGTGAAAAAAATCATGTTTAAAATGCAAGGACAAGTAATATGAGGGTAACTTTTCTTTATTGGATTATTTCTATGCTTCTTGGTTAATCGGTTTAGCTTATATAATATGGCTTATTTCATTGTGTTCTTTGGAAATTAAATTACAATTTCCTTATGATAAATATTATTTCTATGATTCCTGGTTAATTGGTTCACCTTACATTATATGGCTTATTTCATTGGTCTTTCTAATTAAATTATAATTTCATCAGTATAAATATATGCCATACTGAATGTTTTTACATTATGATTTATTCCCAGAGAAGTTAGGAGAGGAGCTGGTCGAAATGTTCGTGTTAGAATTGAAGGTTAAGGTATTTGTGAACTATATGTATTTTTTTTATCTGCTTTTGCTTGACATGCACCTTTTTTAAAATTAAAAATCATAAGTCATGTAAGTTTTCTGTTTTCAATTGGAATCAAAGTTTAAAGGATAGTGAAGGCAGATATTTTAAATGTCAAGGAAGGTCGAAATTCTGTTTTCATTTCAATTTGTTAAAATACACTGTTTTAGTTGATAGGATGGATACTCACATGTACCTTAATTCTTTAGCTTGCATATTGGGGCATAAGGCTACTTTATTTGATTGGAGTATATTTATGGTGTTCAAATGTTTTGTCATTTTTCAGAGTGGGGAAGGTTTGACAAATTTCATGATTTCAGAAGTGTACAAAAAGTTTATGATTTTTTTTGAAGTTTTGGATAAATATATGTAACCATAGCTGCCATGTTCGTCTGAGCATAGTTGATATACGGTTTGAACCTATGTTCCACCAAGTTTCTGGGATGGGGACGGCAGGGGACAGGGGGACGTGTTTCCGGGACGGATTTTTTTTTAGGCCTTTTTTTAGGGGACGGCAGGGGATGGCTATTAAAAAATAAGGGAAAATTTAAAAAATATAGGAAATTTCAAATATTCATATGATAACATTGCTAAAGCATTCATCACACACATTATAGAACCTTAATACATAAAATTAGAGTTGAATTGAGATTTCACATAAGATTTAACCTTAAAAATATAGGAAATTTCAAATATTCATATGAATAATGATAAGTATAACACATTGATAAACTTAATAAAGCATTCATCACACACATCATAAAACTTTAATACATAAAATTGGAGCTGAATTGAGATTGCACATAAGATTCAAGTTTCAATTACAATGAAATGCCCAAGGGCAACAAAATGTCTGAAACATAGAAAATCAAAATGAAAATATATAGCTGCCCCTAATCAAACTCCGCTAAAGTGGCATCAAAATCAGACTCTGAGTCTGAGTCACTGGAACTATGAGGGGCTGCCTCATCCAATGGAACCCCAACCAATCCCACCTGTGCCTCCTCATCAATCTGTGAAGCATCTTCGGGATCAACATCCCAACGTGTGGCTGGAGTCTGACGATACTCAGGAGTCTGTCGATCCTGAAGTCTCAAGGCACTATGCACGACTACTAACTTCTCTGCTCGTCGAGAGGTAAGGTGGTTCCTCTTAACTGTGTGGATGAGGCCATATGTGGACCAATTCCTCTCTGCAGCAGAGGAACTAGCAACCTGTGAAAGGAGGCGAGTGGCAAGAATCCTCAAGTCTGGTGCATCCTTGCCATGCCATGTCCACCATCCAATAGGGTCTACTTGAGCTAATGTAGCTCTATCTGTCCTCGCCTTTGGCTTGCTAAATGTTGGTCCACGGAGATTGACAAAGGATAGCCATTGGGTCCGCAATAAAGTGGACTCCTCATCAGTGTACATCTTTCGAAAGGCCTTCATGAGCCCTTCTTTCACCTCTTCATCATCAGATGGAGGCACTCTCCCAGGTCGTGTTGCATACCATTTGGGATTTAGAGCATAGGCTGCCATATGAAGCGGGGTGTTCATTGTGTTCCACCGCCGTGTCACAATGGGCCTAATATGCTCCTCATAAAATCCCAAAGTAGGATCCCTGCTATGAATGGCTTGCTTCATCTGTCCAAGCATGCTGTCAAATGTCTCATAAATCTCTCCAAGACTAGGAGAGTCTGTATCAGCATATCTTATGACCCCCACTACAGGTGAGATGATGGAGCAAACATATCTGCAAACAATTTACAAAAAAAATTAGAAAACATTAAGATTCAAGAATGAAAAACTAAACTAATTTACAAGTTATAAACATGGATAAAAATATTTAAAAATTAAAAACTAAACTTACATATATAAAATCAGCAATAGCTTACCTGACTGTGGTCCACCAATCATCGTCGAGGATCTTTTGTTTCACACCTTTTCCTTCAGAAGTGTTTGCCTCTGGCCATCTACCCCACTCTTGATTAACCATCATTAATTGCAAAGCCTCCTGCACCTCAAGCATCCTCTCTAACAAAATGAAATAGTTGGCATATCTAGTGTCCACGGGCTTGAGGAATTCCTTCCTCGAAAAAGACCTGAATAGAGCAAGTGAGGTGTGATGGTTGCAAATGAACATCTGTATGTGTCTAGCCTCTGCCACCACTGCCTTCACCCAATCTATCTTTCCAATGTCTTTCAATGCGTTGTTCAACGCATGAACACAACATGGAGTCCAGAAAATGTGCTTGTAAGCACCCTCAACCATCATGCCAGCTAACTTACATACGCGGGCTGAATCAGTCACCACTTGTACAACATTAGAGGGCCCAATCTCCTCTATGGCATCCTTCAAAATTTGAAATTGGAAGGTTGCATCCTTCCTCTTCCTATACAATCAATAGCTCTAAGAAAATAAGGGCCAACAGGACATGTGACAATGATATTGATGAGTGGCCGATGTTTAATATCGGTCCACCCATCCATGATGATAGAGCAACCCACCAATATCCAAGTTTTCCTCATCTCCTCCATCACCACACTCACCTTAGAATATTCTTTATCAAGGAGGCTGGTTCGTAGTTTGTGTTCTCCAGGAGGGACATATGAGGAACCAACAACAATTACATCTTTGAACATTTGTTTGAAGAAAGGGGAACGTGACACATGCAATGGTATAACATTGGCAAAGAAGAATTTGGCAATAGAAGAGTCAACTACTTCCCTTGATTGCACATTAAACATACCCGCAACAGTAGAAGCCTTTCTCTTTCCCTTGGCATAATCTTCTCCCCTTTGACTTTCAACATCCACACATTGGGTAGGCACTTGTGTACTTGTGTAGTCTCCAATGGCATCCCTTTTTTCATTGTCTCACCCTCCATGTGCAACCTAGTCACCTCGGTCTTCTCCGCTAATGATATTCTTTCACAACCTTTTACCCCTTGTCCAGTTATGCCCAAAAGATGTGAATAAACCCGCGTGTAGCTGCCCCTAAATTCTTTGTTGCAAATATGGCATAACCACACTCTACTCCCCCCTGAATTCTTTTTTTTTTCTTTGTCAATGGCTGTTACAAATTGTGAAAGAGGCTTTTTAGCATTGAATGGCCCCTTTGCATAGATTTTGAGGAGTTGTGAAGGGCAATCAAACGGATTATTTGAACCCACTGTTGGTGCAACACTCTCACTCCTTGAAGAAACCCTATTTCTGGTTCTACCTCTATGTTGCATTGCCAATTGAATCTCTTCACCCTCACTACCCTCACTGCTGCTCATTGTTTTGTATTGGAAATGCAACAACCCTGCAACTGCAAGTGAAAACAAAAAACAAAAAAAAAAAAACTTCCCTAAGTTTGTGAAGCTTGAAACTATGATAAAAAAAAAATGAAACAATGAAGAAATAGTTTGTGCAAATTTGTAAAATGAACAAAGGATGATAAACATACCTCTAATGGAGTAGAATATTGCTCTCTTGCCTTCTTCTCACTGCTGCTCTCTATTCTTCTCTATGCTCTTTTCTTTCTTTGTCTTCTCCTTCACAAAATGAGAAATGAGTCAAATGAGCTTCTTTTTTTGTTTTGATGTTTGTTTTAGGTTTAGGGCACTTAGAAATGCAAGTGGGGGTCGTTGTGGGCCCCCACATTGCTTTATTTTTAATTAAAAGTGTGTTTTAAAAAAAAATTTTTTTTTTTTTTTAAAGGTTGTATGCGCAGGGGACGGCAGGGGACGGCTGGATGTCCCCGGTACGGTCGAGGGACTTCTAGAAGTCCCCTAAACGTACCAGGGACGTCCAGCCGTCCCCTGTGTTTTTTTTGACGTCCCCGGGACGTTTCCGATTTTTTGCAGAGTTTGGGGACGGGAAGGGGACGTTTCCTACCCGTCCCCGAGGTTCCGAAACGTCCTTGGTACGGGGACGAGCTGAAAAATGTAGGGGACGCGTCCCCGTGGAACATAGGTTTGAACTGAATATTTGCCACTGACTGAATTTATCTAGTAAAGTTCGACTTTTTTATTTTTTTGATTAAAAAAATGTTTAAAATATTAATTTTTAAACTCAAACGTCCAAAACTTAAACCAAAACAATACATACAAAACATTAAACTTACTCGGTGCTATTTTACGGAAAAATTGGAAACCCTAGATGAGAAGAAAATATCAAACTGCTGCTTACATTGACAGCCATTCGATCTGTGCAATTGCAGTTAGTGGTTTGCGACAGTTGTCTCTAAGACAAGAAAATTCCGATGTTTTTGTAGGTTGCGTAACTCCTGCAGGTTGCATCCAGTACGACTTCGACGACAACATTCCTAATTCATGGAGAAGTGATTTAGGACGGCTGTTTAGTTTAAGTTTTAAACTTTTTACTTTTTTAGTTATAATTTATAGTCGTTTTAAATCTGTCTTATAAAATATATTGTTTTATAAATAATAGTTTTTTATTGTGGGTATAATTTTATAAATGATAGCTTGTTTATTTTAAATATAAACAATAGTTTGCTTTTTAATTGTTAGTATTCTTTTATAAATAATAGCTTCTTTATTGTTAATATAAATGATGGTTTATGGTTATTTATTTTATATGTATTGGTTTTTCCTTATTAATTTTATACATGTACCATTATAAACACACACACACACATTGATATATATATATCAATGTTCCACCAAGTTTCCGGGATGGGGACGGCAGGGGACAGGGGAACGTGTTTCCAAGATGAATTTTTTTGGAGGCCATTTTTTAGGGGATGGCTGTTAAAAAATAAGAGAAAATATAAAAAAATAGGAAATTTCAAATATTCATATGATAACATTGATAAAGCATTTATCACACACATTATAGAACCTTATTACATATACTTGGAGCTGAATTGAGATTTCACATAACATTGAGTCAAAAACAGACTTTTGTACACCCTGTTTCCAAGTTTCCGAGTTTCTGAAACGTCCCCCGTATGGGGACGAGCCTAAAAAGGCAGGGGATGCGTCCCCCAAACTAAACCAAATCTTTTGCAAAATTCCGAATTTCCAAACTTTTTTCCCCTTCCAAACAACCCGTTTTTTTTTGAACATGGTAACTATGTATATAACTGAGCGTAACCCTATCAAGTTGCATGCAACAAAATAATTGTTTAACAAATATTGAGATGGGACATTCTTTAGTGCTAGTTGGATGCAATATTTAGAGTGAAAATTTAAACACATAAAAAATCAAACCTACCATATGATCTGATTTATGATCATTAGTTAAACTATGGGCAATACAAATTGTTTCTAACCGAGCTTAAACACACAACCAAATTGCCTGCAACATGGAAATTACTTACAAATGTTGGAAAGAGATATTCTTCAGTGCTAATAACAATCTAAAATCTGATGCAATATGTAAAGTGGCACAGGTCCTTCATAGTCTAAGGCTAGGGGCTAAGATCAAATGAATATTTAAACATCTTAAAAATCAAAACCTTCTATGTGATTTAATTAATGATTGGAAGTAAATTTGCCGTGACATTTGATCACTACAATGAGTTGGCTTTATATTTTCTTCATTTATTTTTAAAGCGTGGTTATCCAAATGAATCTTTGTCATTTGCGAGAAAGCATGTACTTACTCTTAAATTGTTGTGAAAAAACACAAGATCTCAAGGTTTTGAGCCTATAGTAGGTTACTCTTATTAGTGTGGATTAAATCATGCTCTTGAAATCTTTTTACATGTTGAGGCATTGGGAGACTGACCAAAGATTCACGAGTAAGGCTATACAACTCAAGGAGTAGAAACATCGTGCTTCTATCACCATGCTGTCAGATGTATCCATGTCTTACTGTTTTTTCCTCTTATGCTTGGCATTCTCTCCTAGGTCTTCAAAATCATAAGCTTCTCTCTCAATCAATTCCTGATATTATCATCACAAGAAAACCTTTTTATTACATCAAATAATCCTGCTTTTATATCTTCATTTCCATTGTGTTCCACCTCCATCCATATCAAGTTACTGCTTTTGGATGAAGAAAGAAGACTGCAACCAGATGGCATTCTTTCACCCCATAAACAGTTCTTTTGTTCTGGAGAAATCAAATGGTGTAGTATAGGAAATATAGCCAAAGCTATTCTAAATTAGAATCAATTCAATATGCAGAGTATAAATAAACTCTGTATTCATAAGTTAGAAACACCAGTAGATCAAATGTAGAACAACTCACAAATAAAGAGAGGGCCTACATATATGAAGAATGCAGTTTTACTTCTTTCTCATGTACATACATATCTGAGGTAGTAAATACAGAGGTGAGCTTATTAGTCTATTTTCTTTTATGTTACCTTTGTGCTCTTTTAATTTCTTTTGTAATTTCCATATCTTGCTCCATTTGACTATATCATTGCGTTTGCTTCTGAAAATAGTTACGAGGTCCTAAGAATATCACAAAATTTGGCAAAGAAACTATGTAATCTTTGAGATTATATTAAAGGAAAATCACATTGGATGCCTCCCTGAGAATTAACAGGTCTAATACACTTCATAGTTGGTAGTTTTACAGCAAAATTACGAAGAGATACATGTGAGATTGGCCCTCCTTTTATAGGAGTAATAAATAGTCCCACAACAGGAATCTCTTCAACATACCATTACCATAGTCAATAAGCTATTACACACCACACAGCAAATTGAATCCAAGTCTCTCATTGTATATTTACAATCTGGATTTTTTGATACAAGGGAGTCCATTTATAAAAAACATGGAAAGTTTGTTTCACAACAAATGGTTTATTGTGAAAACAAACTATTAGTTAGGGATGACAAATTCGCACTCTCCAAATAGTATGTGCAAATATTCTTAACAAAACTACCACCTGACAAATCTCTCTAATTTTAAGCTTACCTCTTTCCTAGTGTGAACACAAACATGACCAATCTAGTTAGGCGAAAACCAAAAACTCGCCTAGTGTGAACACATCAACACCGACGTTTTTAGTAGAGCCTAGCAGATGAGAAAGGAGATGGGTAGGATTTTCAAAGTTATTAACACATTTTGGGTAGCTTTAAGCATCCAAAGTAATGAAAGCAACAAACCATGGGTCTAATAAACTGACCATCAATCCTCTAAGCTTCTTATGGATGTTTCAAGAGGCACACACTTCCTTAGCAAAGGTATAGGAAAAAACAATTACAGAATTTCTGAATTTCTGAATTTCCTCATATTCCTTTTTCCTTTAATTGTTTCTCTGGAGAATTGTATTTCAATATTTATTATTCACCAGGGTGCTCATAGTTTCTACAGTTATTTTGAGTTTGGAATATTACTCACCCAATTTTTTTTGGTCAATGCCAATACTATGCCTTAATTTCTTGATAATAATTGCTTTTGTTTGGAGACATGATATGCTCCTAGAACAAATTATCTGGGATCCATAAGGATAAATACAAATGAGTATTAGATTGATTATTGGATAACTATGTTACCGAAACGTTTTGGATACGGGAGCGGGAGCGGGGTATCCGATACGCGGAAACGGCAATTTTTTTTTTGACCCCGGATACGGCGTAGGATACGGCAGTACAAAAACTATATAAAAATTAAAAAATATATAAATTTCAGCCTTCTAAATAGGAATTTAATTATTAACCACATATTATGCATATGAAAGACAAGATAAAAGACAAGTTATAAGCTAAATAAGTGAATAACCACAACAAACAAGCTAGGATACCGATAAAACTTAGAAACTTAAAAGCTTAAAAGTTAAATTAAAATTTAAAATACTTAAATCAAACACAATGTGAATGTCATGAATCTCATGATATATTAAATTCAATCATAGATCAATATTCAAAGCTCAAACTATCTTTCATTGTCAATATTCATCATATTCCTCTTCATCAAGAGGATCAAAACCAGCTACATCATTATGTGGTTCATTAAAACCACATGGGCTTGAACCACTGGCACAAGGGCCACTGCCAGTTACACCCCCTTGTGCATGTAGGTCTCGTGGTGCTACAGAACTCGTCTCATCATCATATGCTCCATGGTGGGAAATGGAAGCATCCAAGTCAACTATCTCTGGATCAATGTCCCAATGTTTTGTTGACCCTTCCTTGTACTCTGGCTGCTTGTGGGATAAAAGGCGCAAGTTGGAATGTATGTATACCAAATCTTCAGCCCTTTTAGCCCCCAATCTGTTGCGCTTCTGTGAGTGGATGAAATTATACGTACTCCAGTTGCGCTCAGAGGAAGATGAACTTGCAACCTATTAAGGCAACCCAAACTTCAAAGTCAATGCAAAGTTCAACTTCAGATTTAAACACTCAAACTTAAATTTTAAAAAACTAAAAGAAAAGAGAATAAAAAAATTAAAAACTTACCTGTGCCAAGACCTTGATTGCAAGAGGTTGCAAGTAAGCCGATGAAGTACCATGGAGGTACCACCACATATGTGCATCCATCTTGTATTTGCTCCGAAGAGCGAGAAGGCTATGACCCGTTTCTGCTATGAAATTGCCAAACTCTACCATAACCTGGTCTTGGGCCTCAGGATCAGGGAAGAGCCTAGCTAATGCCGCCATATATCCCTCACTGACTTCCGCATCCCTGTATGGTGCTACCCTCCCTGGCAAGGAAAGGATCTCTGTGCTATAAAATCTAGGAGTCAATGCAAAAGCTAGTAGATGTAATGGGGTGGTCATTTTGTTCCACCGCTCAATGAGGATTGACTTCACTTGTTTGAAAAATATTTCCTCGGGATCTTGTTCTTTTGCATTTATGACGGCTTTTATCTTCTCAATCATTGAGTCGATGCCGTCATATATCTCTCCTAGACATGGTTGATCCGTGTTAGTAAACCGGATCATGCTCATAATGGGCTCCGTAAATCTCAACAGATAACCCACTCTATCCCACCAAGAGTCCTCTAAGATCAAGTTCTTCACTTTTTGAGCCTCTTCAGTGTTTGATTGCCTCCATACAGTCCAAAGATTGGATGTTAGCATCCTCATGAGTGCCTCTCGCACCTTCACTAGTCGTCTCAAGACGATTGTGTGTGATGCAAACCGAGTCTCAGCAACCTAATAAGAACGAGGAACAAAAATTAAAAATAAAATTTAAATTATAAAATTGAAAGCTAAAAAAATACTAAAAAACTTATATTAAATATTAAATTAAAAAGAAAGAAAGAAATAAAGTTTGTCCTTACCTTCAGTAGCTCCAACTGCGAGAATGATCTAAAAATGCCCTGTGACATGTGGTGGTTGGTGACAAACATTTGGATTTCTTCAGCTTCTGCATACACTTGCTGGATCCACTCTATTTTGTTTGTCATTTTCTTTAGCATTAAATTCAATGAATGCACAGCACAAGGTGTCCAAAAAATATGCCCATACCGTGCCTCAACTAACATCCCTGCAGCTTTGCAATTTTTGGCATTGTCCGTTATCACTTGGACAACATTTTCAGGCCCCACTGCCTCAATGGACTCAAAGAGAATGTTGGCTATGAATTGGGCATCCTTCACTTGCCCCTCACAATCAACCGCTTTCAAAAACATTGCCCCCTTAGGGCATACTGCAATCACATTGATTAAAGGGCGATTTCTTGCATCTTTCCATCCATCAGAAACAATGGACACACCAGTTTTGGTCCATGAGTCCCTAATTGGTTGCAAGGAGGTTTCCACATATTTGTTTTGTCTATCCAAAAGGGTGGTGCGGATTTTCTCAAATCCTGGTGGTTTATACCCTTTTGGT
Source organism: Taxus chinensis (assembly GCA_019776745.2). Taxonomy (NCBI): domain Eukaryota; kingdom Viridiplantae; phylum Streptophyta; class Pinopsida; order Cupressales; family Taxaceae; genus Taxus; species Taxus chinensis. The sequence goes on from CM034149.1 coordinate 101,658,258, forward strand.
GCCTCATTGATGGCTTTCACCATCTCATGCCAATAAGGTGATCTCACAACATTAAAAGAAATACCATTAGCATATACACACCTTGCAATGCATTCATCTGCAATCTCCCTGTACTCATTCTGGAAGGCCTTTTCCAATGGCCCTTTTGTCTTACTTTTCTTTCGTGCAAGGGAAACATCCTCATTTGTGGAGATAGGAGCCACAAATGGATGTGGCATGGCCACAATTGGGGATCCACTAGGTGATGGAGCAACTGGAGGCCTTGCTGAACGAGATGAACCTCCTCTTTTGGCCAATGGATGACCCACTCTCAGAGCCACTCTAGCCTCTGCATCCTCCTGCTCTTTGATAAATGCCAAAACACTTTCTTTTGGCACCCCAACATTATTCCTCCCCCTACATACTCTTATACCATTACCCGTTATGGCACACAAATGGCTTTTCACCCTACTGTAAGAGCCTTTGAATATTCCATCACACTCATTGCATTTCCATTCAAAACAACCACCACCTGCAAGTTGTTGAACTATTGTTACGTGCCTCCATAACGGTGAATTTGGGTCAAAGTTTTGGCCAAAGATTGCCCAGAAGAAGCAGAACTTGTTGCCATTGTAGAAATACCTACAAGGTTTAAAAAACAAATTAAGCAAAGAAAACAATGGCATGCAATTGCATTGTGATTGAACAATGAAAATTAAAAAAATTAAATGGAAAGAGCAAAATAAAAATGAACATAAGCAAAAAAATGTAATGTGTGAAAGATTAAATAATAAAAAAAAAAATAGAGGAACAAGGCTAGAAATTAAAAAAAACTTACTTTCACTTAGTAAACCACAAATCAAATCCTTCACAAATCCTCCTTTGCAGCTCCTCACACTCCTCCAAGCTTAGCAATAGCTCCTCACACTCCTCAAAACCCTAGACAAGCACAATGCAATTTTGGAGAGCCACAATGTGAGTTTGTTTGCTTTATGTTATGTTTGTGTGTTGTTCTTTTGTTTTATTGTTTAGATGTAGCTTTTAGGTTTTAGATTAGATGAATTAATCATTTTTTATTGATTTGTGCCTTTAAAAAAGTGGAAAAAATTAAAAAAAAAATTAAAATCGCGTGTTTTTGCACGCGGGAGCGGCCAGGGAGCGGCCCAGCACTGTGGAAACGGCCGGGTACGGCCTGCGCCGTACCCGGCCGTTTCCACAGTGCCAGGCCGCTCCCTGGCCGCTCCCGCTCCCGGACGCTCCCGCTCCCGCTCCAGCCCCCAAAACCCGCGTTTCCGGTAACATAGTTGGATAATGGTGCCAAAAACCAAACTTCATTTGTACAGGTTGACGTCCATTCAACTAGAGATAAAAAGAGAAGCAATGCTTTTTTTTCCTGATTTTAGACAGCCTGGAAATATGACATAATTTTTTTGGACAATTATGATCATTATTATAAAGATTTGAGGTTGGTTTTTTTGCAAACTTAGGATTTTCGGGCTCTGAGGAAAGTAGTTGTACCATTCTATTCATCCAATCAGTAATGCATTTTTTTCATTTGCTCAGAAGAGCAAAATATATTGCCATTTTCAAATATAGATTGAACGGGATAATTGTTTTTTGAAGAGGTTTGAAATGTAACTGGTGTTTTGATTCGTTTTTATGGGGCTAGATGTTTAATCTGTTGTATTATTTAAAAAGAATGCACACCTGTTACCTGTTTGTCTTGATTTTGGGCCCCAGATTGGGAGGCGAGTGAAACAAATAACATATCTTGTTTGATATCTACCCCTGGAAAATGTATGATGCACAAGTTTGGGACTTGCCATAGTTATAAATTCACCATTGTATATTTTTATACTAAAATCAATGGACTTGCATAAAAGAGTGTTAATAGTAACAAAAAGATATTTAACAAACAGTACAAAACATGCAATATATTTGGAGGAATATGTATGATAATAATTTCACGATGTAAGGAATATCTAGATTTTACACTGTCTGAAATTCCAGTTGCCTTTTCTAAATCCTTGCCATATCTTTAGTTTTTCTTAAAATTGTTTTAGATAATACGTATAATATTTTAAAATTTTTTTAGCATGTGACATCCAAGCATTATGTTCTATTTTGTACTCTTAATTGTTTTTGTAGAATTGGATTTCCGTTTAGTTTTCCTTACACGAGGGTTGTGTTTTTTTCCTGTGGTTGGATGGATTTACCAAATGCAATAGACATCTTCTCTGCTATATGCCATCATTTGTAATCTGTTATGTACAAGACAAAAGAGCAAAAGTAAGTGATGCATCTGTAATGAATTTGCAAGTAACCTCCACTGTGTGAAAATGGGTTTTACCAATTAGCAAAAAATGAAAAGATCAAAGGGATAAACGTGACTCATTTGTGGAACTGCCTGTGATTTCTAGCATGATCTGGTTATTCTTGCTTTGTGGATATTTTTTTACAAATCGTATTCTAGGTAAGCATTAGACTTGTGTTCAGCATTTAATTTGGTATACTGCTATATTCATATACCAATTGATCCTCGCAGCGCCTGCTGGTGGTAGCATTTCATGCCATTGTCTGTAATGAAGCTCAAGAAATACACCCCAACAGTGTAATGGGCTGGAGTGAAGAACTTTATCCAGGGGAGTTTAATAATGTGAAGAATTTCACTGATATCTTTAAAATAGACTATAGCACATTGCCACCGCGATTGGATTGGTTGGAATTTGATGAAAGTGTGCACAGACAATCAAAATTACATCCAAGAAGGGAAGTCTTAGAGGTATGATTTTTCTGACCCTTTTCATTGTTTAAATGCAAAAGGATGCTATTTTATTACTTTATAGACATAATATTCAAATAGCTGCTCTAGAAACTTTACTTCATTGTTTTTCTTTTGAGATGTTTGGTGTATATTTTTTTCCTAAAAGGGCTGGATAAATCCTGTTCTATTAGTATTGTAGAAAATCAGAAATTCTATTCTGCTTGTAAAATGTGCCCTCAAAGATTTTTGCAAGTAAATCTACGTTGAGAAAGATAGAAGTAAATTGTTTGTTATTTCTATTAGATCTGATATCAAACAGGTAATGAAAGCATGGTAGTGTCAAAGAGGAGCCCCATAGTTGTCATGAAACCCCATGAAAGGGCCAAAAAACCGCTTAACGGGCTTAGGCACTAAAACATGCAATATATGGCTTTTGTTGGAATAGGTGGTGATATCATACTCACAACTGTCATTTGAGCCTATTCCTTAGAAGTGAGGCATATCTCGTAACACATGTTATGGTATTTCCTCTCATGCACAGCATATTAGTGGCAGCAGAACTATGCTCATCTGTTACAGCGCCAACTTTCGGTTCTTAGTGAACGGCTTGGTCTTAAGACCAAAAACTTGGTGGGGAGAGCCTTATAGATCCATCCACTTGTTTCTGGAGTTCTATTTCAGTGTTTAATCAACACATGTCATTCTATTGCATCAAGCTGTAGGCCATACATGACTACAAACATGTCCGATAGTCCAATTGAGGGGATGATTTTGGCATGGTTTTAATTGAATATTGATCTTCCAAACTGTATATTTCATAATTGCATAATGATATTTAATGATAAAACTGTCTATTTTAGGGTTCGACAAGATGAATCAACAATCCCTATGATTCCAGTATTATGCAGATTATGATGGTTTAGAGTGATGATGGTGTGATCAAGGTCAAATGAATAACTGTCAACCATTGAGCCAATCATAGTGCTTAAACACAACACGGAAGTGGAAACATACTCACATTCAAAATGGAAAATCAATACATCAAGTATTTGGTAGAAATAAATAAACGCACCACTCTTCTACTCTCTACTCTCCAACTGGAATTACAAATACACTACACCTATTTCGAGTTCCGTATTTTCTGGCAATCTCTTGCAAACTGCACTCTCTCATTTCCTTGCAAGCTTTGCTCATTTTGCCAACTTCTCTATTCCCAATTCCACAAGCCCTTATCTTGAGCTTGGATTGAATATTTATCTTGACAGTTCTTGTTTGTTACTCAAGGGAAGAATAGGCAGTGGGCAAGATGAAATGATTCGACTTCCCAACTTTTACAAAATAACGCGTTGAGATAAAGCCTATAAGCTATACAACTCTAGATGGATGAAATGTGTTATATGTCCATTTTGATATCCTAATACACGTCCAAGAATCAACATGTGATGTTAATATTCTATCACTTAGTCACTCCACATTGTTTCTCGATTGAGTGATTCAAAATCACTTGCAGCATGGAGTTGTGAGCGAGAGACCACAAAAGCATCTTCAAGATAATGTCACGAGCGATAGACCACAAATCATAGATATTTTTTATGGCACCATCGTGTTCCTCTTGAAAAATCATGGGATTTGAAATAAAACTATGTTCCACCAAGTTTTCGGGACAGGGACGGCAGGGGATGGGGGGACGTGTTTCTGGGACGGATTTTTTTTAGGCCTTTTTTTAGGGGACGGCAGGGGACAGCTATTAAAAAATAAGGGAAAAATTAAAAAATATAGGAAATTTCAAATATTCATATGATAAGTATAACACATTGATATACTTAAACTTAAAGCATTCCTCACTGTCTTCTTGCATGAAAACTCCCCATTTGTGTAGGAAAAAATTGGTTTGTAACAAGAATATTATGATATACCAAGATCAAAGACCAAAAGGGCTGGCATTTTGTGGCATATTTGTATGGAAAAAAAATCGCTACAATATATTTTCTTGTAGACATCCATAAAGTAAATGTTGATAGAACTGTTTGAATTGTGTGGTAGCACATAAATTTATTAAGGATGGATGATAAACAACATACAGGCTTCAAAATTCAAAATTGAAATCACACGATAAGAATCCCATCAATGTCATGTAATCTAAAGAGACTACAAGTATAAGCTCCATACTTTATAGTAGAACTATTTTATTCATTTCTCTTACAACTTGTAGATTATACCAATGGATGATAACTAAGACTAACCGTACATGACTTCTTAAAGGTCTGCTGTTGACCATTTGAACGAAGCCTGCATGCAGCTTTGATTGAAGATATTTAAAACAAAGGAGTGACATTTAATAGCATATAAAGTATTTCTCTCAATTATAATAGCGGAATATACTAGCCCATTTCATCTTCAATCTCCTCAATTATCTATTCAATGCACACCATTGATTTAAATATAAACATTGTTTTGGTAACCAACTATTTTCTGTTATTGTTAATCTCTTGTTGGCTTTATTTAGTGTCTTATTGACTCCTTTGTTATGTTTAGTTGTAGTTGACAATTGTGTTTTAACCAAAAACCATTGGATCTTTGATTCTTTTGTCATATAAACAGAATGATTCATTTCAGGGGAAGGGCACTGATGTGACAGTTCCTCCCTGTACCAAGTGATTGTATTGAAGTTTGAACACTACCTTATGCAATAAATTTGTTATTTAGAAATGAGTTTCTTTTTTGTTTTGATGTTTGTTTTAGGTTTAGGGCACTTAGAAATGAAAGTGGGGGTCCTTGTGGGCCCCCATATTACTTTCCTTTTAATTAAAAGTGTGTTTTTTTTTAAATACGTTTTTTTAAAGGCTGTTTGTGTAGGGGATGGCAGGGGACGGATGGACGTCCTTGGTACGTTTAGGGGACTTCTAGCTGTCCCCTAAACGTACTGGGGACGTCCAACCGTCCCCTGTCGTCCCTTGTTTTTTTTTGACGTCCCCGGTATGTTTCCTAAAATTTGCAAAGTTTGGGGACAAGAAGGGGACGTTTCCTACCCGCCCCCGAGGTTCCGAAACGTCCCCGGTATGGGGACGAGCTAAAAAACATAGGGGACATGTCCCCTTGGAACATAGAAATAAAACGATACTCAATTGTAAGTCCATATGAGGAAGCTATGGTTTCTCCATTGTGTCATGGGCCACAGGCCATGAGATCAGCTTCCACATGGTATCTGTTAGCGATTAAATTTGTTGTTGAAACCCTCGATGACAATTTAAATCTTGCCCATGACAAAGCAACGTAAATGGGCTAACAATCGTAGGAAACCAATGGATTGGGGGTTTCCTTCTGTATTTGAGAAGGACGGCTCTCTTGTACGATTTGTAATTTGGTTTTTATTCTCTTTGGCAATAAATTAAGAAAGGGACAAAATTGATAGATAAGGAAAAAATGGTGAACACTTTTGCGAGTGGAATAATGACGTAGAGCCACTCCAGTAGATCGTAAAATGTGATGAGGCCTTCTTTCTTCAGAAGTTGCAGAATGGAATATGGGAGAATAATCTTGTGTGTTGAAGACAAAAGAAAATCATAAGGATCCAAAGTCCTATTAATACCGATCACATAAGTGTGATCCAAAAGCAGAGAGAAGAACCTCATTTCATCAAGATCCAAGAATTTTTGTATCATAACACTTTCTCTACCCCTGAAGTCAAGCCGTTGTGGGAGAATTATGCTAGTGATGTGCAACTATCTACGTACCCCTTAGGTGGCAACGGTTGAGTATGGGTTTAGCCACATCTAATTGTGCCAAAGATGCCCAAGAGGTGATTTTTATTTGATCCTAATTGGCCCATTGATGAAAGCAAATACACGCTTTGGTATACGCACAAGTCCCACTATCACTAGTCACAATATTTACTTGCACAACCATTGAATAAAAATCAGATTTGAATTATACAATACATGCATGGTAAAGCGCACATCCTTGTGCTCAAAATAGTAATATACAATTTGATAAGTAAAAGACAAAATCACAGGCTGTAAATCAAGCAGAGAGAGAAGAACCTCATTATATCAAAATCCAAGAGTTTTTATATCATAACACCACAAATTTGTCCACCTCCGAAGTTGAGCAATTATGGGAGAATTATGCCACTGATGTCTAGCTATCTATGTACCTCTTAGGCGACAACAGTTGATTATGGGATTAGCTGCATCTAATTGTGGCAAGGATACCCAAGAGGCGGTTATCATTTGACCCCTAATTGACCCAATGATGAAAGCAAATACCCCCTCTGATATTACGTGCAAGTCCAATTGTAACTAATCATAAACTAAAATCCCCTAGTTTTTCCAAAGTCATTCTAGGAAGCAATCGTCACTTAGGATGAATAAGTGAGAGTCATCTTCCTCAATCATACCCTTGAGATGAATAATTGATACACCCATTTACCTTAATGATGAATGATTTATCCTATTAGCGACCCTTTAGGCCATCATACGACTGTTCTGGATGACTAGAGACCCCTTTTGGTGCCCTGAAATGCATTGAAGTTTCTAAGTTTAATGAGCTGACCAAAAGGAGGTACAAGGGCACACTTTCATGCATCCTTTTGGTTAAGATAAGGTTTGCCTTGTGAAACAATCCAAATGACCAGTTTTTGGCCCATTTTTGGCCTGAACTCCCTATTCAATGGACATTTGAGTTTTAGAAGCTTCAGTATTATTTTAACGGGAAAAAATTCATTTAGAAAATACTAACGGAGCACTGACATATTCATGCAACAAGCTTGCACAGGCTGATCCTTGGTTGATCAAGTTAACCATGTAGCACCCTTTCTGTACCATTGATTAAATGTCTTTCAAAATCAATCAATCCCTAACTATGGTTGTCCCTACCAGTTAAAAGGAGGTCACCCGCACCATTCTAAGTTGTTGCAGTTAGAAGCACTTTGATTTCTCTTCAGAGAAGCACATGCTAGCATGGTGTGGGTAGCAAAGATCAAACTTTGCTCGCACAAGTACATAGAAAATTTTCTTGAAGTTAATTTCGAGCAAGAGTAAATCTCTTGAGGGTGGCAAAAATAGCTCCTGGCCCTTGAAGGCTGAGGTTGAAGCCCCCTTCTTAGAGCTTGCACTAGCTCAAGAGGCCACCTATTTCCCCCAGAGATTAGCTCTTTTAGTTGGTTCTTAGGAAGTCATAGTCGATGATGGTGACTTCGAAGGTGTGTGATTCCATGAGAGGATGCCAAGCAGTGTGAGGGTCCCTGCCTCCACCATGTCTCCAGGGGAGATTGAGCTAGGTGAGTGAATTTCTTCTTTGTGATTTCCTTGCATTTTCATCTAGGTTTTTGACAACCTGGTAAAAGCAATGTAAAGTTTATGATTAGCATATGAATCTTCAGACTTTTGAGCAGGTGCTGGAACTTTTGTTGCTGTTTTACCAGTATAAACAGAATGCTTAGCGGGGTTCTCAGATGAAAGAGATAAAGTCCTATTATTATGACAAAGCCTCAGGGCCTCAAGGGATTGAGTAGGACTGGAGCTACTGCCAGATCTGTCAATATTTTGAAGGTGGGTCAATGTAGGGGCAGGAACCACTAGAAGATGGAGGGACATTGTGATGACTGTCCTGACCAAACTGTGGAAGGAGATTTTTGTTTTTGAGCTGAGGCATTGTGTAAATATCTTCTGCAGGATAAATGCTTTTGGGAGGAGTGGAATATTATGATATTAGGAGCATAAATCTTGGAAGTAACATGGCTAGGTTGAAAATGGAAGTTGACCTCTAAATTGACTTTACCTAGGGGATGTATCAGAAGCCTTGGGGCTTCTTGAAACACCTGAGAAGGTGACTTCGGCTCATCATTATCAATCCTAATGGGATGGACTTCATAGGCATTGTAGTTGCGTCGTGCTGTGTAGCTGAGGATTTGTATAGAAAGAAACGACTTTTAAATCCTTCTGGTTTCTATTTTTTTAATACACCTGTAGGGGTTTACTTGAAATGTGCAAACACTTGAATTTATTGTACTCGAGCCCTCCTTAAATTGCTTTCTGTATCAACCTTGAGCTCCTCCTCTTTGTCATTTCACAAGAAAATTCCCAATGCAGTTGCCGAGTTATCAAACTTGAAGGCTATTTTGTAATAATGGCATTTAGGTGAAAATTGTTATCAAATCTAGCAGTAAAAATGGCTGCCACAAATCCATAACTATTCTAAGCATATGAGGATCCTGATGTCAACCCCACTGTAGTGCGAACCACTCAAAGTGTCAATACCACAGTTCTGGGTTGAGATGAATTGTTTGTTGGCACTGATAACGATATTATAAGTTAAAATTTCAATGTTCATCCGAAGAGTTATCAATCTAGTTCCATTTCCCTTCGAACTCTAACTTGGATGAACACACATCAAAATGCTTCATATTTATGGGATTGAAAGCAACACTATAACATTGATCAAACTGATGAAGTGCTTGATGGTGATTTTGCAAAGCTAACATAAAGATATACCTGCAAATTGATTTCATTCTCCTTATCTTAAAGTCATTTCTGTCAGCAGGTTGATATCAGGTCTCCTCTCATAACTATCAGCAGAGAGGTGGGTAAGAAACAATAGTGGAGTGCTTGGCAATTGATTGATAGCATACATGTGTGGGGTTTTGGTTCAATGTGCTTTTTGTGGGAAGAGAAATAGATTTGCGTTAGGTTCATGGTGAAACGTTAATGAGGCATTCATTCTGATTAGTAATTTACCTATTGGCATTTATTGTATACAAGGGTAGGGAGAAATAAATCAAAAAGACTAAAAGTAGATGGACAACTAAAACACCTGTAAAGGACAGATATACATGAAATAGAATGTTAGGTAGCTGGAAATGTCAGGTATGCAGATGGAACAGCTGGATGGCCTCGGTAGATAGCTGGAACAGGTATAGTTTAGGTAGACAGCTAGAAACATCAAATGAGATTGTAAGATTGCTGGCATATATATATATATATATATATATATAGGCTCCTCCTATTTAAGAAGACACTCAGAAATAGAGACTTACCAGTTTATATCAATTGATATCCGAGGCCAGATAAGGCCTCTACTCTCTTTATGGTCAGACTTACCTGTTGTACTGTGTATTAGGTCCAGAGCAAAGGTTTACCGTTTTTCATCTCTGGTTTACTTCTGTTTTTGCAGCAGGACCAAAATCTGGTCCATTATGATGTTTGCCCCCAGAGTTTCTTTAGCGAGCCTTTGATATATTCTGCGTATATCTGATACCCTGCCTTCCAACTTTTTCTGCCAATTGCCAATGCTATTAAAATTTTCACACCAACAATCATCTGCTTCACAAACTTTGCAGTCAATTCTTTGTTGTCAAAATCTGCAGTTTATTTTCTGCTGCATACACTGATTCCTTAAAGAGAGGAAAAGAAAAACTTTCCTTGCACCTCATCCTAGACTATGCTTTAGACTTGCTCCTTTTTTTGGAGATCTGGTCTATCAGAAGTTGTCTTGAGGATTTGGCAAACATATGTAGAGTCAATGTCAAACAAAAAATAAATACAAGGGAAGTATGGATATTCTGGGGAATCCTTCCAGCACCACCCAGAACCTTGATTTGGTCCATCCTATCATCCAAGAGTTTTGTGACGAACGACAGCAACAACAACAACAACAAATTGCACGTCGACTTCAACTCATGCAGCAGATGACTAGCATGTTTCAGTTATTGATCTAACCTCCCATAATGATAAAACCATACATCATCTCAACAAAGGTTCATCATCTTGGCTTCATCTACACAACAAAGATTTTTGCCTTCACTTTCTACAGGCGTCAAGGAAATGGATTATTCTCCTTTGCTGCCATCTCTACAGGATGCTTGTCTTCCTGTTGACATGGCACCATGCACTCCTCAGATGGTTAGTGACACTACCCATGGTGAAGATATTATTTTGGAGGCTAAAACTTCTCTATAACAGGTTCCACTAGTGAGAAAGTCTTTTGACCACCACCTTACCACCCTGCGACCTTTTCCAAAGGTTGTTCTTGTATCTCCAGAGGGCCATCAACATGACGTTGTGCATGTTCCTATCACTCCAACTACAATCCACCCTTCTTGGGCCAATTTGCAATTTATTAAACTGATGATGAAATACCTTTTTCTCATCTCATTTCTCAGTTTACAACAGGTCCCAATTTTGAATGATCTTCCTCACAACTCCAAGATACAATCTTTGAAACTTCACTGTTGGCAACTTCTCCACCTATTTCATTGCCTTAGATATGTTTTTCTCTTAATTAGGGAGGATACCTATCGGGTTTGTATTGGACGAATCTTAATCTCGTGTTCCACACCCTGTGTCCAACACTATCCTCGTCACAAGAATACCCACTCAATAGACAAATCCTATTCCATGTAGATCATCAATTGTTGAAGCTTGAATCTTCATATAACGTTATTTTTGGCACTGACGAAAAATTTCAATCTCCAGGATATTTCAATCCCATGTATTCTCATTCAACATTTGGATTATATCCATTTGGGGACTCCATCATCACAGGTTGTGGTTTGCATGCACTCTTTACTCCATCAATTCCATTTTCTCCTACCTCATCTTGGCAGCTACAAGGTGGTTATGATTTATTCATTGAAATTGGGGACAATTCCTTTGAGCAAGGAGAAAATGGTGGGGCATCCACTATAGTTAGTAATGTGACTATTGCTATTTATTATATACAAGGGTAGACAGAAGAAAAGTAGATGGACACATGGAACAGCTGTTAAGGACAGATAGAAATGAATTAAAAAAGTAAGTTAGGCAGCTGAAACAGCTGGAATGGTTAGGTAGACAGCTGGAAAAACTTGATAGATTAGGCAGATAGATAGAAACATCAATTGCCATTGTAAGATTATTAGCCTATATGTATATATATAGCTCCTATGTAAGAAGACACTAAGAAATATTTTCAGAAATAGAGACATCAATCCATGTCAAATGTAGATGGGTGTTTAGTGTTAGCACTATCACAAGTCACAATTACGAACAAAGTTTAAAGGAGTCATAATAGTGAAGGCCAAAATTCATAGTAGTATCAATTTTCAGGTCAAGTTTGGAAAAGGAAGACCATATTATAAGGAATAAAAAGCCAAAAAACTGTGTAGGCCGATGATATAATAGAGTGACATAAATTTTTGGCAATTAAAGCAGGAAATATGGAAATAATAGGCCTTCAATAGTCTGTGGGGTTAAAACTTAAGATACATAAAGTGAAAGAACGAAGCTGTGGGCATGTAAAGAATAACGCATATATGAAATTCACTCAAAAGTGAAACCTATTAAAAAATAGTAAAAACATGCCTCGGACTGGATTTTCAGGGAGTTGGTGTTGGTTTCTTCCCTTCCATTTAAACACAGATTTTATACTCTGAAACCGTTTGGCCTGATAGCCCACTAGAATGAGTAGAGAGAGCACAACCACAAACTCTAACCATGACTAACATTTTGAGTGGTGTTGCACTTGCTAAAGGCCACTCATCAGTGAACTCAATCAACCCATTCAAATCCCAAAGAATCAAGAGCTGTTTTGGCTAACTAATCAATCAGCAATCAAGTTTTGCTGCCTTTTGTTATGCTGGGTCTGAATCTGCTAGAATCCATTAAGCATATGAATAATATAGAGGACATTATTTTCCATTTTCTATCCAACCTGAAGCCAGCCAACATGTCCCAGACCGATAAAAGAGAGAATGACTCAGTGCTCTGTTAATCGAAGTGAGAACCATGCTTGAATCCTCTTCAATCCAAAGTTTGTCCAATGTACAGGCATGTGTTTTTTTGATCCAATTGAAGAGACCAATGGTTCTGCCTGATTGTTTGCTTGTATAATTATGCCTTGGTGATAACACAGCAAAAGTTTACCTCTGGCAGCATCTCTTATTATACCACCTATTCAAACTTCACCCGGATTATCTTTCAGGCACTGTCCAAATTAGGTTTATAAAGTCTTCCAGGAGGTTGGGTTGAAGTGGACTTGACACTAAACGAGAACCAAATTAACTCATACTGGATCGTGATATTCCATCCACTGGAAAGACTTGATTCCATCATGTTGGAAGAATCATACTTGACTTGAAGGGATGAGTTGTAAACAAATGCAGTCCTATGAACCTGAATATTGATATGGTGATTAATCAGATCAATATCGGCGGCCTTATTTTCAAAAGTCCTACTATTGCATTCCTTCCACACTTTCCAAAGAGTGAAACCTGGGGTTAATGTTTTGAAAGAGTTGTAGAATTTTTATTTCTGTTTTGAATCCGGTCCATTTGGGGAGATTGATGCTCATGCTGGAGAGATTCACCTTTCAGAGACCAAATTCGGCTGCCATTCAGGACCCTATTTCTACAACCAGTGGATATTGAAGAAAAAGGTGTTGGTTAGAGTGTGCTATTCTGGCAGCTGGGGCATTTGGATGGGCCAATCCACCCTAGTTTATTTTGGGCCATATGTGGTATGATAAGTGATAAGAATGCCTTTATTTTGGTCCATATGTAGTATGGCCTGACCTCATTCCATTTATGATCCTTAGGCGAATGTGGCTTACTGAGAGATCGATTGATCGAGGAGACAGTGCATCCACCTATTGGTGTAAATGGCCAGACTAATCTGTCAATTTGTGCAGTAAGAATGAGGGGTCTGTTAGCTCACGAAGAAGTTGATGTACCTGGGAACCATATTGCTGACCTGAAGAGGAGATGTTCTTTTTCTTCCATCCAAAAGTGTGTTTCGATTTGTTAACTGTAATCAGAAAGTGTGAGGGAGCCATCTCCTTGCAGAGGTTTCTGCACTTCTGTGCATTTAAACTCTATTAGGCCATATTGCCATTCCAGCAAAGATCCCAAAATCAAACACTTAGTCTATTTACCCACACGCCATGAAAAGTTTCTGTTGAGCATTGATACAAAGTATAATACAATGGCAATAACATAACCATCTGGAATTGGCAACTCAAAACTTTGAAATGCTTATTTCAACCACTTTTCAATATAAATCCATTATGTGTATCCTGACACTATTATTCTTTTAATATAACATTTACATGTTATTAATTATGCAAAATGAATTAACTACAGTACCACTTGAATCACTTAAGTTCACTCAAGCTGTCATTTTTTGCATTTGGAAGCAGACAAGTGGAATTTCGAGGGTTAAAGTGCATTGCACAAATGTCTCCTGACATCTGATTTTCCACCTTTTCCTTGTACTCAGGCAATTTTACAAATTTAGACATTTGGCAGTGGAACCATCAAAAATCTTGAAGTTAGGGAAAATATTTATAAGGCATAAAACACCCAAATCTATCAATTGACATCACTGTGTACCATCACTTAGACTTAAAACTCACTTGCATACTAGATTCACAAGAAATCTTTTCATACAATGATTGAACTTAATGTTTGATGATGGGGAAAACTTGTTGAACTCTGACACTTAGTGATTCTTGAATGAGACTTGGAAAACTGTCTTTGAAAATCACCATGCTCATGCTGGATTTGAAATTTTGACTATCAAAATGTGGTCTTGTTTGCACTGGATGGTTACATACAAGCATTGTTTGTCATTTGAAAATATTGGGAATAACAATGTCGAAGGTGCAAGACCACATGCAATGGAAAAATTAATGACACTGTTGCATTCTTCTTGCAAATTTATGCAATTTCAAAAGAAAAGGCACTCAATTTTGAGTCCATATAAAAATGTTATGACCTCTGCAAGTTGTGGGTCTATGACAGGGTGTCGTGGCTGTGAGGCCATGAAAATGATCTCCAATATACTCATCCTATGTCACAAGGTTTGAGTTCGAGTTCAAGTTCAACGATGATAAAATTCGGTTGAAATTCGTCAGTAGATTAAGTTCGAAAAAAAATTCGCCATTAAGTTTGACCAATAAAAAAATTATTATTAAAATTTTATATAAATACATTAAACATAAAAATAAATCAATAATATAAAATGTAAATTAATAATAAAAAATACATTAAACATAAAAGTGAATGTAAAAAGTATTGGATATAAATTATAAAGTTCATTACAATAAAAGTATTAACAACATAACAACTAAAGTTCATCAATATAAAAATATTGAAGTTCAAAGAAATATATATAATTAAAGTTCATTAACTTTAAGTTAATTTTAAAGTTTAAAGTTAAAGTGCATAGAAACATAACAGCTAATGTTCGAATATTAAAATAAATGTAAAAGTAAAACTTAAAATAAATTAAAATAAACAAATAAATAACAAAACATAAAATAAAAATATAGTTTATAACCTAAACTTTATAACAACATGAGACACTCGAGTCTCCACCAGGTCGCAAATTTCCAACAGGTCGTAGGTCGAATGGAGTATTACCAGTCACAGGTCGATGGAGTATTACCAGGTCGCAGGTCGAATGGTTGTATTCTCGCAGTCCACCTTGGCCTCCTTCAAAGCAAGTCACACTTGCACTGCAACTCATGAACTCACAATCTAAATGACACTCGACTACTCAGAACTGAAATGTTTTAGGGTTTTTTAGGGCTTTTTAAGGGTTTTTTTAAAGCGTTGTATAAGTTTTTTTTTAATGACGAATATCAACGAATATTCGGCGTTTTTTTTTCTGGTTGAATGAGGTTCGGTGATTTTCGAACTTCATGTCCAAAAATTGCCGAACCCTTTGACTTAGTACTCATCATAAGATGATTTGTGACACGGTTCTTTTATCAAACTTCAAATAAACGGCCTTGAATATGGTGTTATCACACCGTGTCTATGGGACCACAAAATGATCCAAAAAATGCAGTATCGAGCTTTTTTTTTTCTAGGATGTCGCATCAAGTAATGGGATGGACTAAGAATACTTACTTTTGTAAAAGGTTATACTATGTATAAAAGGCTATATAGTATATACCAGATGTACCTGCAAGAGATATTGTATACCTTAACTACAATGCTGTCGGAGAGGCATACATACCTTATTTGCATTATTGTTTCTTACACATGTAAGGTGCAGACAATACTGCAGGTAAGTAAGTTGTTTATCATTAGTGTATCATGTCTATCATGGTTGGGTCCCATACTTAGTGATCCATTGTATTGTATGAATTGAAATAAATATGCAAATGTCAATGATAGAATACAAAATAAATAAATCCATTGTATTGGGAGAATAAATAAATCACTTAATTACTGAATGATTAGTTGGGCATTCGAAGTTAGGTACGGGATAACCACCACATGGTTGTGTATCATTAAAATTATAAACTATTTGAGCAATTAATGTTTATGGGGATACACACCATTGTGTACCCTTAATATTAATAACTCTTTTATATACAGTATATCATTATATATATGTATGTATGTATATATAAACATTCAACCACTATTAACTAATTAACCAATATAATTGTTCACGAACAATTATGAATGGAGAGGTATAATTGTTGCCCAAATGAGCCTCCTGCTCATTTTGTTCAACCACATTTGACCTCCCTTGTTGTATCATGATTTGTGCATACTTTCACGGTCTCATCTAGTGTTTTCAGTCCACAGTAGTTTTTGATAATCTGGAGGGCTCAAAGAATCTAAAAAATTGGCTAAGTGTTGAAGTGACTTGACCAAGTCAGACTTTCAGAGGTTCAAAGCATGTTTGCAATTGGCTTGTAAATTGCGCCTTGAACCCTGATTCCCACTTTGATCACATCCATTTGTTTATCAAACTTTTGGGGTCCAAAAACACGCTTGTAATTTGCATGTAAATTGTGCCTCAAAGTCCGGATCTTGAATTGGTCACGCTCTAGTGCTTTGCGGACTTTCAAAACTGTTGAGCACTTTTACATATAAATTGCTCGTGGAGTTTCGGTTCCCACCAAAGATTGCGTCAAACTTTCGACATGCACAAGCAAGTGAAAAACGTGCAAAGTTCTATGGTGGGGAAATCATGTGTGCAAGCAAGTCAAAAGCTTGTGAAGGTCTACGACGGGGAAATCATGTGTGCAAGCAAGTCGAAAGCCCACAAAGGTCTATGTTGGGAAATGACATGTGCAAGCAAGTCAAAAGCCTGTGAAGGTCTATGCCGGCAAAATCACGTGTGCAAGTCAAAATCCCGTGAAGGTCTATGGTGGGGAAATCAAGTGCGCATGCAACTTAAAATGCTGCGAAATCAAGTGCGCATGCAATCAAGTGCAACCCAAAACCACGCACAATGTTTAGCTGACTTTTGAGTTGCATGAGCCACTCGAAAGCCCGCAGAGATCTAAGGGGCGAATGAAAAGGGTGGCCATGTTTGCTTCTAATAGGCCAATCAGGGCCTGCCATGTGGCCCAGTGACGAAAAAGGAAGAGGACAATAGTTGAAATGTTAATTTTTGTCTCAATTTTAATGGCACGAGTGGGCGGTAGAGCTCTGATTTTTGGGCCATATCTTCTGTTCTAGAGCACCACATCGAACAAAATTGGATCCATCAGAAAGCTGTCGACAAACACTTTGCAATGGAATATATCTTGGACCCCAAGCCGCCCTATTTGGTGAGCAATATGCATTTGAAGCTCCCGATTTTCGTTTCCATTAATGCAAAGGCCAATTAGTTGTAGAGCTCAATGAAAGCCTTTTTCTTGAGCCGAACACTTAAATTATGAGCGCAAACATATTTTCAATCAAGGCACTGCCCATTTGAAACTAACATGGGATCTCTTAACTGTTTTAGTAGAGATTGAGCCATTGGACATCAAATTTGATCATTTATTGCTTGCAACTGCATTTTCGGGGGGATTTTTGGAGCTTAGAGCTTCAAATCTCTCGTCTCTTTGGCTCTCTTCATATCTGCTTTGTTATATAGAGCATCTCATTGTAAAAGGGTTCCTCTTCCCTCAAATGTAAGGTTACTATGCTCTTTTGAGAGCCAAATATTCTTAAGTGTCATAACATATGTTTTTTTACTTCTGCAATGCTCCTAGTGCCTCTCTCATGACTGTAATAGATTATGCAAACTCTAGACATATGTTTCTTTGCTTCATTTGTATTATCCTACTCGGGATATTCCACCTCACTTGGAGTTTTCCTACACTTATGGGATATGCTTGCTTAGGTGCACACGTGACTATACTATTCTAGGTGTTGGTTACCACTTGACTACACCATTCTAAGTGTTGGTTACCAATATTCTAGGTGGAGATTGCCTTGATTCTAGGAGGAGGAGGTTACATATTCACCTCCTATATGTACATCTCTTGCATTATCTTATTTGATCGTATTGAGTTAGAGCTATTTCTGTGTTATTGCAATTATCTCTCTTGTATTTTTGTAATTTGCAGTTTTGTATGCTGCATTGTTTTGTCTTGGAACAATTCACGTCTCGCATCATTCACCCGTGCTTTCTTCAAACTAGTAGATCCATGGCACTTCTTTGATATATGGCTCATATCTGCCCATTGGCATTGTGTTATTCTTTTCTTGCCTTATATTTCTTACTGAATAAAGTGTGCGTGGGTTATATTTGTAGGGTCTTTGATTCATTGTGTTGTTGAAAGACTGAGGGAGAGTGAACCCCAAATTTCTTTAGTGCATCACCATTTTTTATTTCAGTTTTCTCCTTCTCCCTTTTCCTCTTGTAGAGTATTAGCTTAGGATTAGTTTAATGGTTAGCATTAGAGTAATTAGGACGAGCAAACTTTCTCTAGAGATTTGTCTCAAAAGAGCCAAAAACCAAAGTCCCACACCTTAGGAGGCATTCCCATTTGTTTCTATTGAGGAACCAAACCTCCATTTTGGTATTTTTGGGCGCACATATCCAAGAACCTACAATTTCTAGCATGCCCGGTGGGACCATTCTTGCTTGAAGAAGTTAGACTAATTTTTTAAGTGTATGAATTACTAATTTTCTACTAATCAAGTGTCGCGTGTTCTCTATTTATCTGGTTTTTGAGACATTTCAAGCACTTGGCGATTCCAACATGCTCTGTTTTGTAGAATCAAACCTTCATTATAGTACATGAGAAATATTAATAGGAGCACTCAAGAAGGTGGGAATTTTGAGTTCTTTCAACGTTCACCAAGAAGAAAAAACATACCTATACAAGGCCTGTATCCTCGTTCAGAACTCAATCCACTCCACCAAATAGCTTTCCCCACACCTTCATGAGAAATTTGCATTCATTACCCCCATGGCCCGTTAGAGAAACCATCATTTTGTGGCATTTAACAGAGGCAATCCCCTTGACCTAAATGCCTGGAATGACATCCCTGTCTTAGCTCTCAAAAGTATTCCATACTTCCGTGGTGAGACTGTCGATACCCCTACTGAACAAATCAAAGACATTGCCCATATTTGCTATTTACACCACAAAACCTAGGATGATGTTCCTGTTAGGCTTCTAGTCTCCTCGTTTAAAGGAAAAGCTTTGGACTGGTATAAAGGTTTGCCTCCCAATTCCATAGAGAAATGGGATGAACTTGGAGAAATCTTTTACAACCACTTTTAAGAAAGAGGTGACAACTTGTCACTAATGGAGCAACTTACTACAATTAAAAGAGCACCCACAAAGGTAATGATTGATGTTAACTATAGATTTCAAAAGACATGGGATAAAATCCCACTCCTATTGAGGCCATCTCCCCATACTGCCTTCCTCTATTATATTAAAGCATTGAACTCTGATATTGCCATTATGATATGATCTATGGGAGGAAAAGTATTTCTAGATGCTTATGCCATCTCCATCACAATTGAAAACATCCTCATTTAACTGAGGAAGTTATCCCGAAGGCCCCATATGCCTATGTTCCTTGAAATAACCCTTGTTTCGAGCTATCCCCAAGAAACACCTAAAACAATTGTTCCTATCTCTATTACCTTTGTAAATGAACCAGATGCATTATAGAACTTATGTAGGACTATGACCAATGAGATTACCTCCTTTAAAAGACAACAAAACAAACTAGCTTCTAGGCCATACCGGTCTTATAAACTTGCATACCAACAAAATAGGATGGAACAGAAAGGCAAAAATTTCTCTTATTAGACCCCTATGAAATAATTTCAAGCCATAAAAATCCAAATAAAGCTTTGATTGCAATACAAAATAATACTGATGAAGAGATGATATGGTGTTACCCTTTTTCATAACCTCATGACTCAAATACTTGTCATAGTGGAACCCTGGGTCAAGCATTAATAATGCAAGGCTCACTATTACAACAAGGCTAAGTTACGGAGCTATCTCAAGCCTCTACATCTATAGTCATTGATGGGAGCCTAATTTGTTGGTAGGAAGGATACTTTTATGCAGTCAAACAAGGTGAGGGAAGCTTCATTGGACCCCGAGTGCAATCAAGTTATAATATAAGGGAAAATAAGAGGCTTTTAGAGCCAAATGTACAGGCAACCCAAGATCCCATGGCACCACATCGAAAGACAAACACCCCTGCTGTAGATGGAGGTTTGAAATAAGCATCTGAAGTGCAGGAGGAATAGCCATCCACAAGGAGTTCTCAACCCAAAGTTTATCAGCCTATAATTGAGAAACCAAAGAGGGATTGAGCAACCTATAATCTGTAGAAGTCTTTTGAGTCTTCTTGTGCCTTTGAATATTGTGAAGCAAATGAAGAAGACCAATGTAAATGTTACAATGTGGGATTCCTTGGTTATACCTGGGAAAATCAATTTACTGCAGGAAGCTTGTGAAGCAATTCAAGCATGCTCCAAAAGCTGAGAAGGAGCCCACCTTAGTCCCAACCAATTTATATCAGAATAATGTGACTGAAGCTAGTAATTTACCAAAGCCCCCTCCCTTTTATGTATCTCTCATTATTGGCAAGCACTTGGTCCACAATTGCATGATTGACTCTGGTGCCAACAATTTTTTTATGCCCAATCGAATTATTGATGTGCTGAGAATCAAGTATGATCATGCTGAAAAAGGAGTGGTTCAACTAGATGGGATTGATGTAAAAGTAGTGGGAGTCATAATAAGCCTCAATTTGACTTTGCATGTTTGCCCTAGCATCACTGTGTCTCAAGATATTTTAGTCATTGACCTTCCCCCTGTGTTTGCTATTTTCCGATCTAGGGACTTCACAATAAAGGTAGAAGGTTACCTCTCATCTGATTGGTCTCATATGCTCCTGAAAACAAGATATGCCACCAAAATTACTATTAAGGAAAAACATATCTGCAATTTCAATGTTGAAACTTTCAATCCAAGGCCTATAGAGGCGAACTGTGCCATTAATTCAAAAGTAGAAGGAGAGCTAGTCCATGAGCCTCTTGAGCCAAGAGGAAAGGTCCCTAATGAACAAATGAATGAAGGGGCTCATGAGAGGTGGAGTTTTGATCCTTGTGATGCATTTGAGGAGACTTGCCTTGGTACTTATTGCTTCTAAGAGGACAACCCAACTCCTTGTTTGCTGAAGGAGAACTAGGACTTGGAAGGCATTTGGGAGTTGTACTTTTATGGGTCCAAATGCAAAATAGGTGTTGGTACAGGGGTAATGTTGGTGTCACCAAGTTAGGTGAGACCTTCTCACATAAGCTCCAATTTAACTGCACCAACAATGTTGCAGAGTATGATGCCTTGATTCAGGGGCTGCAGATTGCAAAAGAGAAAAATATCAAGTTGTTGCAGATCTTTGGAGACACAAAGTTAGTTTTCCATCAAGTAAAATTACAATGTTCTTTGCAAAAAAATCCCTACTCAAAGCATACCAGCATAGGGTATGGGATCTCCTAGAAGACTTAGATGTAGTCAACCTCCAAGATATCCCTAGAAATCAGAATGCTGAAGCTGATAGGATGGACTTCATAGGAACCCAATTTGATCCTCCCAAAGACCTTATGAAGAGATCAAACCAGCACGTGAAGCTAATTATCAGACATGTTGTACTTGACAATGACCATCATTGGAAAATCTTTGAGTGACCAACTGCCATATTGTAAATACAACAAGAAATAGAGTTCTCCCAAGAGCTGCAACCCACATTGCAGGAATGTTATGGTGACCAAATCATTCAACTAAAAACAAACAAGCTACCTAAAGGATTGGTCACTTTGGAGAGAGTATTTACCCCCAGATGATCAATACAATGGAGAGAAATAAAAAACGAGGATAAGGGAAGAAAACTACCAAGAGGTGGACATTTATCTAGATAAGCATCTCAAGCTTGGAAAGGTATGCACCTTAGAGAAACACCATGCATTTGTCCACTCATATTAGAGGTATGATGATATTATTTCTTAGACCTATGATGAATTAAGGGGTACAACCCTGAGATCATCCAACATACAATTGAATTTTCCCTTGATGCCAAACCAGTGAGACAAAGGCAATAGTCCTATCAATCCTAGGATTAAACCTCTCATGAAAAGATATATGTCCAAGTTGATTGAGGCTAACATCATCTTTCCAATCAAACATTCCACTTGGGTAACAAATTTGGTCCCTATTAGGAAGAGAAATGGTGAAATCAAGCCGTGTGTTGACTTTCAACACCGTAACAAAGCCTGTTCAAAAGACCATTAACCATTGCTCTCCATGGACCAAATTCTACAAACTGTGTTTGGGGCTGAGAGGTTTTCACTTTTGAATGGCTTCTCTGGATACAATCAGATCCTTGTCTAAGAATCTGATAAGTACAAGACATCCATTACCATTAAGCGGGGCATCTATGCCTATGCCAAAATGCCTTTCGGATTGTCCAATGCTGGTGCTATCTCAAAGAGCCATGGATTTGGCTTTCAAAGGTCTAATAAGTGATATTATTCTAGTTCACTTGGATGATATTACTGTTTTATCAAATAAGCAAGAGGATCATTTGGATCATCTTGAGAGAACCATCAACAAATGCAGGGAGTTTGGAGTATCCATAAATCCTAAAAAGTGAATATTTTCTGTCCATGAAGGTAAACTTTTGGGCCATATTGTGTCAAAGGACGGTTTAGCCATCAACCCTTAAAGAATTAGAGCCATCCTTGTTCTTTCCCTTCCTTCCCATAAGAAAACACTTCAATATTTCCTTGGCAAGATCAATTTTGTGAGAAAATTTAGCATTATCTTTGTAGGTTTGGTAAGGACCATTACTCTAATGTTGAAGAAATGTGTTATTTCCAAGTGGACTCCAAAGGGAATGATAGTTTTTGAGCAGATAAAAGGGTCATTTCCCAATCTCCAAGCCTAATCAACCCCAACTTTGACAAAGGCTTCATTCTCTACGCTTTTGGGGGAGAGAACAACATTGCTGCTATTCTAACGCAAGAGAACCAACATAGTTTGGAGCAGCCCATTGTTTTTGCAAGCCAGACTTTGAAGGACTATGAGCTGAGGTATCAGTTTGTTGAGAAGCAGACTTTTCCATCCATATTGTGCAAGATATTCTTTGCACTAAATCAGATTTTTTGTGACTTGCAAATGAAGAAATAAGACTGTTGAAACCCTTGACCAGCAAACTAGGGCAAGATTTAATTTTTCCTAGCCAAAGCAACTAGGGTTTTTGATGGATCTCCACACAAATCACACTCAAAAATTATGTTTTTTTATTCCAGGTGATTGCAAATAATTTTAGAGCTCAGATCATGTAAAAATCAATATGAATTGCAGCCAAATAACTTGGAAAAACCAGATCTGAAACTGAACATAAATTGCCTGGGAAACCCTCTTAAATTGACTTAGAAATTTAGGAAAATACAGCTCTTTGTTTCACAAATATTTGGAGATCTCTGACAATAATTTTTAGAAGGAAATACCTCTAGAATGATGCCAAAACAGTCCCACAATGAGTTGGCCCAATTGCTACAATAATTCTCTGAAAATACCTTCAAAAACACTGCTGAAATTAATCTGGAAATTTGATTATGACCGCTGGAAATTTCTGAGTGAAACCCCCTTTCAATCCCTTGGGGTTTTCGTCCGCAAGAGATAAAATCCACAAGGGTTTTCGTCCTTGGAATTTCTGATAAAAGCTGGGAGAGCTCTAAGCAATGAAAATCTGATAATAAAATTCTGGATATCTCCCAAGCAAGTCGACTTGCTCATATAAAGAAAAACAGCCCCAAAAAGCACCTCCAAATTCAACTAATGATATTATTTCCCCTCCCTAAGCTGGTCACATTTTTCCTTAGGGGGCTAATTGTCCCACTTTTCTATTTTTCTATCCCACAAGCAAGTCACATTTTTCCCTTCAATACAATTAAATTTAATTGTATTTTATCATTGGCATTTTATTTAAATAATATGCTTTATAATTTATTATATGTGCAAATTATAATATTATAATAAAAATATGTGCACAATATAATAAAATAATAAAACTTAGTCACCCTGGATACCTCCTTTGGCCATCGGGTAGACAAAAAGGGCCAAAGGTCTTTGTCCTAGCTCATTCAGAAAGAGGGGACATTACAGATAAGTTCTGAAATACACTATTTACACACACACATATATGTATGTGTGTGTGTGTGTATTTAATCATCTATGTAGTGCAATTGGCAATATATATATTTTGATAGAACTTTCATTCAAGTGAGAGGTCAAGGGTTCAAAACCCCTGACCATTTTTTTGTTTAGAATTTTTTCTAAACTATTTTTTAAAGAATTGTTTTGATCGTTAAGCATAAAAAATATTAAAAAAATTCAAAGCATTTTTTTTCGAAAAATTAGTTTGAGTCCCTAAAATTGTGTTTAGCGAAAAAAATATTATCTTAGGCCCTAATTTTGTTTTCTTTGATTAAGATTTTTTTTCTAAATTCAAGAAAATTGTATATAGGGTCCTTTTTTTTGAAAGACTATTTTAATTCCGAAAATTTATTTGTAGGCTCTTTTAAATTATTTCAGGTCCTAGAAACTACTTTTAATTTTCCTATAAATTTTCGGAAAGTTTAGAAAAATTTAAAATGGCTTCTTTAAGAAATTTTAAAATGCACAAATCCCAAATGCTAAATGGGTCAAACTATAACATTTGGAAAATTAGTCTTAAAGCAAAATTCATGGCTAGAAAACTATGGGGTATTGTAAACGAAACTAAGAAAACTCCTTCAGGTAGGCAAACAAACTTTTTAAACTTAAATGTTGTCCAATAGAGATCTTAATTCTTGCTACGAAGCATTAAGGATTAATTCTTGCTTCATATAGGAAATCAATAATCCTCCAGTGAAGCACGAAAGCAATTAGAATTACTGCATGAAGGAATTCGACTTTCTAAAATCATCAAACTCATCCTAGAAATGATGACCCCTCCTGTGAAGGGAGATGAAAAAGGCGTAAACTTCCTGGCTAAAATAAAAAGCATAAAATCTTAGTTGGATGGTTGTAACTGCAATCTGATCCATGATCAACTACTCCACTTTATAATTCAGATGAATATTCATGAAAAATTTAGTACTTTCATTTCTATTCTAAACTCTAAATATCAAAACGAAACTGATATTCTTAATTTAGATACTCTATCTTTTCTTCTTATCTAAGAACAACAGGTTATGAAAATTGATTCAAAAGAGAATGCCACTCACGCACTTCTCTCTCAGAATCAAAAGACCTTTGTTCCCAAAAACTAAGGAACTCAAAACTTTAAACCAAATTTCAAAGCAAACTCCAAACCCTCTTGTAGCTATAACAATAGTGGTAGTAAGAAGAACTTTAACAAAAATTTCAAAGTTAAATTGAATGTAACCCATAACAAATGAGGCAAATTTGGTCACAAAGAGAAAGATTGTTAGCAAAACAAGAAAGGATCAAGTAACATTTTTTTTTCAAAATAACAAACAGGAAGATTATTACTAGAGCAAGAAAGGATCAAATAACAAGGAAGAAGAAATGATCAGTTTGTAAAAGTAAAGACAATCATATCATTCTAATAGTACTTTATATTAACGACCTTTTAACTAGTAGTTCAAATTCCTTGATTCTTAAATACAAATCTAAGGTGAATCATTTTTTAACTTAACTAATTTAGGTTTGCTTCATCATTCACTTCGCACAACCATAGTTCAGGATCAAAAGTCAGTTTTGGTATCTCTAACAAGATATGCACTTGATCTTCTCATCAAATTGAATGTAAACTTGTCCCTATAACTATTGAAGCTGGTATAAAACTTGTTCCAAAACTTGCATGTGGAAGAGAAAATCCTACCTCATACAGACAACTTGTTGGTAGTTTAATTTATTTAACTATTACTAGGCCAAACCTTTCTTATGTTGGGTGTTGCTTCTAGATGTATGCAAGATATGCACTTGATCTTCTCATCAAATTGTATGTAAACTTGTCCCTATAACTATTGAAGTTGGTATAAAACTTGTTCCAAAACCTGCATGTGGAAGAGAAAATCCTACCTTATACAGACACCTTGTTGGTAGTTTAATTTATTTAACTATTACTAGGCCAAAAATTTCTTATGTTTGGGTTTGATTCTAGATTTATTGAGGATCCATATCTAGATCATTAAAAAATGACAAAAAAAGAATATTAAAGTATATCAAAAATACAATTAATTATGGTCTTTATTATTCTTTCACAAAAGATGCTAAGTTATTTGGATATTGTGATTCTGATCATGCTAATGATATTACAAATATGAAAACTATTTCTGGATATGTTTTTTAAGTTTGGTACATGTGCTATTAGTTGTTGCCTTAGTAACCACATTCGCCGAATTTCAAGCCAAAATTTTGAAATTCGGTGAATCGCAAAGCACAAGAATAAATTCGCTAGAAATAGCCAATTTATTTGGATGAAAAAGTTATTAAGATTCATTTATAAAATTCGTCTTGAAATTTATGTTAAATTCATTGAAATTCGTGTTTAGGGTTCACTGTTGTTAGGGTTTTCATTTTTTGTCGATTTTCAAGTATATATTAACCCTTGCCGCCATTTAAGAGTATATGTATACACTTTATGTCGCCTCAATTATGCAGGCATCGATTGGTGTAGCATGAATTTGAGGCTTGGATCAATGAATAGGGTTTGTTTTGGTGGAGGAGCCTTTAGAAAGCCTGTGTAAGAGATCGCTATCATAGCTTGAAGGACTATCCAAATGACTAAAACAATCCATAGCTGCCATTGTTTTTCGACACGTGAAGTGAGTCCAAAACAGTTGGCAATCGAAGATGACTTCAAGCTTATTATGCTTTATTTTTTAATTATTTAATGTGTGTTTGCAACTTTGCAAATAATTAACTATTTTATTAAGCTTTAAATTTAATGTATGGATAACATAAATCTCCAAGCTATTTCAAAGTAAAACCTAGAGGCATTTTTTAATTATTTAACGTTTGTTTGTAACTATATAGATTATTAAATATTTTATTAAGTTCTAAATTAGTGTACAAATAATATAAATTATTAGTTCTATTATGTTATTTATATGTAAATGTATATTTCTTATAATCAAATTTAATCACGAATTTTGGTGTTGATTTTTTTAGCATTGAATTTTTGATATATTTCATCCTCAACAAATTTGAACATGAATTCGACTGCGGCAACTTAGCTTGTCGAAGTAAAAAATAACCAACACTTTCTGTCTCATCTACAAAAGCTGAGTATAAAATTGTTGTGGAAGCTGCAAAAGAAGCAATGTGATCGAGAAGATTGTTGGAAGAACTCTATATGAGTATCAATGAAAGTACAACACTTGTGTATAGTAGTAGAAGTTGCATAGCTCTAGCCTAATATCCAGTTCAGCTTTTGAGATTTGTAAAAGATGATACAAGATATTAAATGGATATGGAGCCACACCAAAGTGTGTGTGTTAGCAATATCAAATGGATATGCAGCCACACCAAAGTGTGTGTGTGTGTGTGTGAGCAATATCAATGGATGCCTATCGTATGATAGTTGGGGACGCCCATCTTGTCAATATTGGAAACATCCAATAACGAATTGCATCCAAAGATGTTTTGAAAGTTTTGCAAATTTAGATCAATGCTATGGTCTTTCAAAGCTACCATTGAGGGGGAGTGAGCATCACAATGCCACTTCTAACAACCTCATATCTTCCTTCTCTATACTTCTTTTATATTGTAAAAAAATTTGTAAAAATCTTCTACATTGTAAAAAACATCCTATGTGGTTTATTGTAAAAGATCATCCTATGTGATTTTGTGTAAACATCACCCTATGTGAGTTTATAGGGAACCCAGAAAAGCATTGTGTTATGGAGATTCATTGTTTTATAAAGACTTTAGTAACTCATAAAAGGCTTCATGTCTGCACTTATCCATGAGGAACTTAGGGATGATATTTGTTAGCTATTCACATTAACATGCTAGCCTAAAATCATCCTATATGGTTTAAGGATTGTAAATCCTTTTATATAAAAAGATAATATTGGTATTTATCCCCACTAAACAGTAAGGGGGAGTGTTGGAGCAATTAATATTTATGGCGATACACACCCATTGTGGCCCCTTAATATTATCAAGACTCCTTTATATAAAGTATAGCGTTATATATATAAAAACAATCAACCATTATTAAATGATTGGTATTTACCAAATATCCTATATAATTATTCACGAACAGTTATGAATGGAGAGGTATAACCATTCATGGTTATTATGCAACCTCCATTATAAAAGTGAGGTATCCTAAATGTGGGGTACACATAAGAAAAGATTGTTTTGAATTACGTGAATGATTATTGAATGAAGAATTGAGAAGGAAGGTCTGTGCCGGATTCTTGGTCTATAATGGTCAAACAAATGGTTGTAAGATCCTCTGATTAATAAAATTGGATAGTTCCTTTCCGTGGGCGTTTTTACTTGTAAAGGTGTTTCCCGTGTTAGATCTTGCGTTCCATGTTCATTCTTATTTCCTGTTTAGTATTTCAGTTTACTGCATTTGTATGAATCTGTAATTCAGTTTGCAACCTTGTCATAATTATTAGAAAACATATAATCCTGAAACCTTAAGTAATTTGACAAAAAGGAGGATGGCTCCCAAAAAAGACACATTCAGCCATCTTTTCCCACCTTTGTAATTCTGATTCTGAAATTAATTTAAAGGCAGAGGGTTCCTTACGGTTGTTGAAATGTAAGGGGTTGATTCGGTAAATTCAGGACCACAAGGAGGTGGAATCCCCTCTCCTACATGGGCAAGGAGATACCAACTTTGTTGGTTAATCCCTTTCCTGAAATTTCAATTTTGTTGATAGATAGTCTACACCAAATCTTTCCTGAGTGAATGATTATATACTGCACAGACTGGTTCAAAGCCTGAACAAGTTCCCATATCGATGATTAATGTGTGGTCAATGCTCTTGCTTGTCAACGTCTTTGATGCTTTTATGTGCATTGCAAATTCCTCTTTTTTTTTTTGTTTTTATGAGATAACCCTTGTATTAGGCAGACCTTCCCCTAGCTAATGTTGTATTCTTTCATGTGAATATTTAGTGTATGCATTTATGTTATAGTCATATTTTCTGATATATGTGCCTTGCCTCGCCTCATAACCATCTATAGAAGCCTAGTTCTAGCAGAGGTAGTTGGGGATACTATATGACATGTACAATAGCATGTAATGTGACATGATATTGCATGGATTACAAGTGATTCCCGTTTGGATACCTGATACAATGAAAAGATACAAACGAAAGATGGAGGAGTGATTAATGAGTTGGTAATGCCACCTCCTTTCTCACTGTCATTACTGTAAGGTAAATGGTTGGCAGCTCCTTGTGGGGTCAATAGGCGACAAAATCAGTCCAAACAACTTGACACACATAGAGGGTATGCATCTCATTCTGTCATATGTAGGAATGGTCATAGATCTAGATAATGTTGAAATCTTCATCCTTGTGTACTATGGGGCGAATTCAATCACAAGTCTTAATGTTGGTTCGCTTGCATTCTCGTTCACATATCTTCCCAACTGATGCAAATGGATTGTATTTGGATTAAACAATATAAATACAAATATATTAGCTCTATGTTAAGTGGCATGCACATTTATTGTAGACCGGTTTCTGCATTCAGACCCAAAACTTGGAAAATAGGGACCATTGCTTCCCAAGGAGGGGTGACTTTTCCATGCATGCAAAATATTTTCAACATGTTTTGACACAAACCTAATCATCCATTGTTCGCCTTGCACCCCCTTCAATAAGTCAAGTTGCAGTCCCCTTTGTAGGCCCTCCGCACTGCTGCAGGGAGGGGCGTGCCTCACAGTCAATATGGACTTGAATGTCCTTATAGATATCTCTGTCATCCTTGAATGAGACACTTGTTCAATGGTTCTTCAGATTTTGATATGAGTTTTTCTCCCACAATACACTTAAACTCAACATTGCACATCTATACATATATCTCTTGTAGTGGAAAAGAGCAAACAGAATAACTCCCTTCCTACACCTAACACCCCACTTCTACAAACAGAGATGCCAAGTTTAACACTTCTTTGCACTACAACTTCGTACATGTAGCCTATTCTAGCGTCCATGTATTCTAGATACATACTTGAGGAGCACGATTGTACATATTCAGCGAGGATTTTCATTGTGCTAGAGACCTAATATATGGTACGTTGGTTGGTGAGGTGGGAGACAGTGATTTTCCTATGTAGTTTGTATCATATATAAAGAGTCTCATTTAGTGTGTATTGTTTGCATGCTTTGGCCCTTGTCTACAATGTAGTTGTTATGACTGCAATGATGATGCATAGCAATAGGAATCACAACATGGTTCCATTTCCTAACCTTGAAAATAGTAGTTGATGTTGGTATAAGAATATAAGGCTTTATTAAGTCGCTGCTAGTTACGTATGAATGGTTGTAACCACTTCAACCATTTTGTAACCATCACTTGCATAATAAAATGATAGACACACAATCTACAATGTGTGCTATCCACTTCTTCTTTATTCCTTCTTTGTTCAAGTCTTCTAACATTGGTATCAGAGCTTGATGCTTGATAGGGTTTACAAATTCTAAATAGAAGACTCTAAATCATTAACAAAAGGGTGAAATTAGAGCATGAGATAGAGAAGAACAAAGTTGTAAAAGTTCTATCTGTTTAGGGCACGAAGGACTGTTTGTAAATTGCACACGACATAAAAGAACGAAGTCGTGAAAGTTCTTTTTGTTTAGGGCACAAAAGACTATAAATTACAAAAACAATTATTCAAAGATTTTTCAAAGGCACAAATATAGTTGCGAATCTGAATACTGCACATTTCATTCACGTTTTTCTGTTGTCGCGTGAATTTCATAGAATTTCAGGGCACGAGGACATTAAGCGGGATATACATGAACTTTGAGCAGTCACAATTAGTAAAATCATGATATTCACGAGTTTCGAGCAGTCACAGCCAGTAAAAAATGCAAAACAGTCATGCCGAGTGTAGGGCACGAGTTTCATTTGTTCATACTACTTGGCAAGGGCCTTTGGAGAATCTGAAATCTCGTTCATATGATTCGTAAAATTCAAGGGCATTTGAAGTTGCCTAGGGCACAATCTTGGTGTTTATTTGCACTCCCAATTTTTTTTAGGTTCCAAAAGAGTGTTCCTTATTAAATATTTTTTTTAGAATGGAAGCTCCATTGGAGAAATATTTTGACTTCAAGTTTCAAACTTGGAATGTTAAAATACAAATGCAATTGATGAATAATAATATGTGGAGAATAGTTAATGGGAAAGAGAAATCACCTACAAATGCGATTATTTTTTTGGATTAGTAGAGCGGAGATGATAAAGCCAAAGCCATTATTGTTCTTGCTCTCTCCGAATCTGAGTTGCATCATGTAGACCTAGAAAAATTGTCCAAAGAAATTCGGGATACTCTAAATAAATTGTTTGGAGCAAAGGTTGTCAATGCAAAATTTTTGTTAAAGCTTCAACTTTTTAGATTCAAGATGCTTGACGGAGTCAACATGTCTAGCCACATAAGCAATTTGAGATCTCTTCTTAGACAACTAGCAGAAGTTAATGCCACGGTAGATGACGAGGATGCCAAAGCCATTTTGTTAAACAATTTATATTCTAAATTCAGCAATGTCATTTTTACTCTTATTCAAATACCTTCTCAAACTTTGGAAGATATGATTTCAGCTCTCTTAGCTGAAGAAAGAAGAACAATT
Source organism: Taxus chinensis (assembly GCA_019776745.2). NCBI lineage: Eukaryota > Viridiplantae > Streptophyta > Pinopsida > Cupressales > Taxaceae > Taxus > Taxus chinensis. The sequence continues at coordinate 101,690,082 of CM034149.1, forward strand.
GCAGGAGATACAAAAAATGATCCTCAATTTGAGATGGTGTTATACTCATTAAATAACTTTAGAAGATCAGATAAAGATGAAGGGGAAATTGAATGTTACTACTGCAAAAAACAAGGTCACACAACATGCAACTGTACCATTTAAGCCAACAATGTTTTCAAAGAAAAACTCAAATGCATACCAAATGAAGTTAATGTAGACATTGTTGAAGATCCACTAGATGCTAAAAATGATGAAGACTACATAATTTAAAAATCCCCCACTTTGATTACAGGAAGGGATCTAGGGTAGATGAAGCTCAACATGGATGGCTGCCCAATTAGTTCGAGAGTTTGTGGATCTTGGGAATTATACCCTAACGAGGGTCATGAGACAACTTAATGGAACATTGTGGATTTAGCTCAATATGGATGGTTGTCCAATGATTTAGGAGGTTCATAATTTGGAAGTTTGGGGAGGTGGAATCGGGGGTTGTCCAATAATTCCGGAGTTTGGGGTGGTGGAATCCAAGAACTCGGGAACTACACCTTTACGAGGGTCACAAGACAACTTGATGGAATTCTACTTGGTCAAAGATTTTTCAAAGAGAAAGCTTCCGAAGAATGCACAACTCTATTTAGTTTTGAGCTATGTAATTTTAATCTTTTGTCAATATGTTTGTTTTTTGCTTTCTGTAGTGTAAGCTTGAAGAGGGGGTATAAGGATAAAAGGCTTTATTAAGTCACTATTTGTTATGTATGAACAGTTATAACCACTTCAACCATTTTGTAAGCATCTCTTGCATAATAAAATGAGGGACACAATCTACAATGCATGTAATCCGCTTCTTCTTTGTTCTTTCTCTATTCAAGTCTTCTAATAGTAATAGTTGGCCTCTTATTCAAAGGGTAAGAAAAGAAAGTTGTGTGATTGGGATGCCTTGCATACACAGTTGGCAGATTTTTATCCAAGGATAGCAGATATGTTCCACTACTCTAACAGTGCAAATCTACTCACTTGATAAACATAGCATATAAATCCTATGCATTTGCAAAATAAAAGGAGGATAAAAGAATATTTAACCTAGAATATTTGAATAACCCACAATATATATGTGGTGTTGTGGCGGAGGTGATTAGAGACAACATTATAGGTGAGCAGTTGCAATCTAGAGTCATAATGATGCATTCTGATATGAAGCTGTTGCACTGCAATTAATGCACTGTGGTATAGAAAGAATGATGATGTGGAAGAATTCAATGTCAGCGCTTTTTCCAGAATGATGCACCTTTTTTGTAGGAATTTATCATCTTCTTCCATCATTCAAGTCACCAAGGAGGTTCTCAGTTGGCCTATGTGAGGAGATATCCAATTAGCTCATCCATATTGGCCACCACAAAGCACTTATTGTCTTCTATGAACCATTTAATGGCTTGTTGGCCCTTACAGGGGAACTTTTCACCACAATACAATTTCTATTTGTCAAAATCATGCCATCATACAATACTTGAAATACTACTTCTGAGTAGTACTTTCATAATCTTAAATTTATCATTGTTTTAGGGACTGAAATATAGATGGACAAAAATAGGACTCCCAGGTCTTTTGTATTTAATCTGGAATTCTTGTATAATATTTTTTCATGAAATGAGGGTGATGCTTAAGCATGCCTTTGGACTTTAGAGGCAATCTGTCTCTTCGAGGAATACAATCTGCGTCGTAAACTTGTTCAGCATATCTTAAATGCATTATTTGACACAACCACTGGAATTCTAATCATGTATTTTTAACATTGTTATTATTTACTAGGGAATATTGATGGATGCTTTATCGCCCACATTATCCATCAACTACACTTTTTCGTATCTCTCAAGCTTGTTGGTGGGTGTAAATTAATATTTGGCAATTCCCTATCCTATGTTTGTATTGACATCAGCTGTTAAGCTCCCAAGACGATTGTTTTAGATGAACCTTGAGTCAAAGACAATTAAAATAACACATATTTATACAATAGGCACACAATTTGCAAATTGATCACTTTAGATGTTATATGTACACTATTGAACTTAGTATTAGAAAATGTGCACAAAAAAGAAATGAAGAGAAAGTGGAATGCACACATGTTCATTGTGTCATTTTATTATGTGAGAGATGGTTACAAAGTCGTTAAAGTAGTTTCAATTGTTTATTAGTTAATATCATAGTTACCAAATCTGGCTGGAACCGCACAGAATCCATCCGGATCTGGATTTTTCAGCCGACCCAAACAAATTCGGATTGGGTCGGCCCTAATTTAGAAAAAATATTTTTTAGTTTTTAAAATATTATGTAGTTTTCTGAAAAAAAAAATCACCTATCAACCTAAAATACCTAAAAATATAACATTTTACATTACATTGTTAATAGCAATTTCAATCCTATAATTGTCAGAGCTTTTCATATTTATAAAATTCAACTCCATATATTGTCAAACACAAACTCCTATTTCCGTGACTTTTTCAAGAATTCTGGACTTTTCGGATTTTTTTGTCCTCCCTAATGGATTCAGATTTTCGGACCTAGTAACTAGGGTTAATATTTAACTAATTATTAAACTAACACTAATAAATGTGAGCACTAATATAATTTCCCAACATGCCCCCACGTAGTGGCTTACACCTATAGTCTCATACTTGATAAAAGACTAAAATAACATGATTTGCTGATTTTCACAAAACCACGCATTAAACCTTCATGATAGCTTTCCCTATTTCTAACCAACAATGCTATCTGCAGGTAGAACTCCAAGCTGCCTACCACTGACCTTCGTAAAGGTGATAGTTCTTGCATATGCTTGACCATTCAACCAAAAGTGGTCCCGAATTCCACCTCCCCGTTTACTCCCGAATTACAAATGATGGTCTCCCAAATGGTCTTGGACCAACCATCACATCACGATGAGCAATACTCCCATCAGTGCTATCATCAAGTATGTCACCTCATGACCCTCGTCAAGGGTAAATTCCTGCTCATTCACATAGTTTCCACAACTGGATCTGGACAACCATCCATGCCGAGTATGTTCCCCCCTACAATGTGAGATTTCCATCACAACTTCAAAGTGTTGGGATTCTTTTAAAATACACATTCTCTATCAGCGAGTGAAATCAATTTCAGCATCTGGTGAATTTTCAACAAATGGCTATAATGCGTTCTTCGCTTCCGTGGTGACTATTTACTAGGTTGCTTATTATACCTCTATACCTCCTATGAATTTCTGTCCTCTGGGTAGAAGCTACAACTCAACAAATTTGGAATTTGAGACTCATTAATTCTCTATTCTCGAATTGTCGGATTGCAATAATTATAATGCATCTGTTCTCAAACTGTGGGCAATTTTTTCCAGTCCCTTCGCGACTTTTGGACTGTACAATAACATTGCCCCCGACTTTGGCAATTCGACGACAAAAAAAGTGCGATTTACAGACAACTCTTTCTTGTCCCTTGTGATGACTGTAAATTCGAACTTGTGCAAACTTGAACAATTGCGCCCTAAGATGATGATACTGTGTTTTCTTGTTGAAAAACGATTGTAATAACAATAATGGTGACCTCTTTCCTTCTCTTTCTCCTTGTCGCACTCTGATACCAATGTTAGAACATGCGGAAAGAGAAAAAATAAAGAAAGACTCAGAATCTTAACAATAGAACGAAGTGACTGTGAAGTAGTTTTGTGTGATTAGGACCATAGTGTATCCGCCATTTCATTATGTTAGAGATAAGTTACAAAGTGGTTGAAGTTGTTTTTACCTAAATTTTTAGTCTAATATTTAACTAATATTAAACTTACACCTATTACAATAAGCCTTACATTTTAATACTAACAACTACTGGCCGTAGTTGAAATGATCCATGTACTGGTGCATATTCGCACAATGACTCTACATCCAAAACTGCCGCTCTACTCTCTGCCATTTCCTTTTCCTTCTCAAGACATAATATTAGTGCCTTGGTCAAAGCTCTTTGACAATCAATGCACAACATAAAGTGCACTAAACCCCGAGCTTAAAGATTAATTTGTTCCATAATTGCAGCAGAGGATTTTTCACAGCACATTTAGCTAAGACGTATGACGGGCCAATCCTTCAAGAGTGACCTTTTTTTGCAACCACAAATAATCCCCACCTTAATGAACAATCCGTCCGTGTGAAACATTACTAGCCACTACTGTCCCTATATGAGATGGTTGACAATTTTTAATTTGCAAAGACAAAACAAAGATATGTCAAGACTCACATGAAATAGGCAAGGACATAGACATGGACATCATTTGGGAGTATATCAATAAGGATACAACCATATTCACCACGAGACACAGATACATGTTTCTTAGCCATTACAAGATCCCTGTCTCTGAGCCATATATAACATAGAAAGGTTTGCTCATTGGGCATACCTTGGAGATCATAGCTTTTCTTGTCCACAATTGTGCTTAGAGGTGCTTATGAAAAGCTCTACCTGAAGCTAACACAGCCAAGATAGAGGATGAGACTGAAATATGTTGGATGGTCTCAGCCAGTACTATCGGTGTTGGAAGTAGATGTGAAGGTAGTAGGCACAATTATAGATCTTCAGGATAAGCTTTCTGTTTTATGAAATGCTTTTAATTTACTTTTGAAAAGAATGGCTGATTGTATTAGATTTTTCCCCTCGTTCATTGGCAATTTATTTTGAATATCTAGTAGCCTTAGTACCACTTGGCAATTAAGAAGATCCTATAAAAATTTAAATGATTTCAGTGGTTAATCAACATAAAAATTGCAATCTAAACCATAGAGAACTACTGAAATTAATTCCACAATTTTATAAAGCTTTGAAAACAAACAAGTAATATAAAGTGATGAATTCCCGTAAGTGTCTGACAAAGCTTACTTGGAGAATAGCAACCAAGATTTGTTTTGTATCCACAAGATGGGACAATAAAGGATAACAAAAAGACAATTTTATTGGAGATCATAGCTTGATTTACAAGAGTTCACATGATTGCAAATAACTTTCCTTCAGAAAGGCGTGGGATTCTAAACCTTTAGAATAGGGTTTTTACTATAAGAACTGAAAGGATAGTTGAGGAGAATAAATCTGTGAGGGGGTCATTGACAATCCAGGGTAGCTCAGTAGTTTCGACTTTTGGCATTGACAACGATTGCCAGGAAAATCAAGGCTTGTATGAGATAGATTTTTCAAAGAGCAGGAATAAGTCGAAACTAGGGAAAATCCATAGCAGTAGCTTTGACAGCAGTTTTTTCTCACTGAGTATCTCAAGGCCTCTCAAAGATTACCCCTTTGACCTGCAGGCTTAGCCCTAAAAGCATTTGGGAGAAAGAGTGGATCTGTGCAAGATGATTCAGACTAAAGAGGAGCAAATTTTAATGATTCGCCTCAAACCCTCAAAAAAATAATGAAGGCAAACTCAACAACAACATGCTCCAAGAAAGTGGCATGAAAAGAAAGAGAACACAACATACAAGCATTGGAGAATAAGTCAGAACAAGAACGACAAAGAGAAAGATACAACAAACCCACAAACACAATCTCGGTCTATTATTCATTGTAATAAATCAAAATGGGATACGCAGAAAATGTTGGATACTTGCTTTTCTTAAAGTCTCCCGACTCATTTGACAATTTGGTAAAACTTTTGCTTATATAAACGAAAATTTATTAGTAACATAAATGCAAATGGAAATGAAGATGGAAATGGGTCTGAATGGGCTTATATCCCCTGCTAATATGAATTGGGTTATTGTTGTTGCCCTTGCAGGATTTGCAATTGTTTCTATTTGGGCAATATTTGGGCATGGGCATAGAGATGGGCACAGGCAGCCTCCAGGACCGAAAGCCCTTCCAATTATTGTTCAATTTCATCTTTTGACAGACACTACCAAGCCCCTCCACCAAATTCTATCTTCGCTCTCTGCACAGTACGACCCCATCATGAATCTCAAATTTGGTAGCACACTCGTGAAATCCCTCCCCCATCAGCCGACGAAGGCCCTAAAAAAATCCATTCCCCAAGCACGGCAAACATGAAACTAGGAAGCTGGACAAATGCTTTTCTCAGGGACCCGACAAGTTTTCCTATGTTGAGCTTCACACAATAATCAAAAACTTCAGACAATCTGAAATGTTTGTAAAAGGAGGTTTTAAAGGAGTGTACAGAGGCATCTTGCCTGTCTCAAACTATACTGTGGCCGCTATAAACATAAGTCACCATAATTTCTCAATTGCGTTTAGGGCATTAAATGTTTTGGAGAAGTGGGCAATCCTGAATCTGCCTTTAGGGCATTAAATGAAAACAAAAACTGACCCCAACTTTGGAAATAGGTCCACACATGCTTGTATATAAATGTTATGACATCATATTTTTCTTGAAAATGCCGAAGGCTGGAATAACATCTTAATTTATAGACCAATCAAATTGAAGATAAATGCATTTTTAAAATTGTTTTGATAAAAATTGTGCAAGTTTAAAATATTTATTAATGTTAAAATTGTTTTTTAATGAAAGTAATAGCAGTCCCTAATTGGTTCAAAAGTATAATAACAAATAACTAGTTAACGGAAGTTGAAGACTATAGTTTGCTGCCTTCGGCAGTACTAATAAACTATTTCATTAAAAGGTTATACTCATAAAAGAACCAAATATAATTAAACATATGACTTGACCATTCTAAAAATTATAAAAACAAACAATTAAATAACAAAAGGCAAATTGTAGCAAGAAGACCTTAATCTTAACCAACACGTATTCCAAGGCATTGATAAAATGGTTTCACACCATATGTTGCAAAGTGGACTATGTTGAGACAGTGGTGGGGAGAAACGAGACATGTATAATGCCAAACTGTCGAGCTAGTTGATGGATCCAAGAGGATGGGTTGAAGTGCCAACAAGACTGCAAATTATGGTTATTGAAATACATAACGTGGTGGAACTATGAATGTATGATGCATGAGCTTGATGCATGTGGCAGATGATTGATAACATAGTTCACATACTCATACTTCGCAAATACTCGGCAGACCAAAAAAATTTTACTCGACAAAAACTCGACAATACTCGGGAATACTCGACAACTTAAACAATACACAAATTTCTTTAAGAAACATAAATTTTAAGCAACATATAGCTACAAAATGTATCAAATGAGTCCATAAAATGTTGGAGAAGTGTTTTCTATTAGATTTGAATACAAATACAATACAAAATCGCATCATCATGCGAATACAACAGCCGACTGATAAGTAATATGAATTTATGATGATTGACATTGAAAAATATCATCATAAATTTCATATCTATGCAAGTTACAATATACAATAAGTTACATTTTCCTCTTCCCCGTTCTAGAGAAATATTGGGGAGAGGGTCTAGTGCCTCTATTAGTCCCCAGCTGCGTCTCCTCGCACTCGGCTGCTTCTACTAGTCTCCTCGCTCCTCCTAGAAGGCTGCGACTTTGGCTCCAACCTGGTAGTAGATGGTGGTGGCTCCTCTGCTACATGTTGGAGATCACCTCCAAAGATGTCATCCAATCCAATATCTCCTGCTAGTGCTTCTCCCTCCATAGCTTCCCTCTCAAAAGAAGCAATCTCGTCCTCTGTGAACGCAGGGATTTCCTCTTCTCGCTCAGTCCACTTGTTGTATGGATCTATCTCATCCAAATCAATAAGCTCCTCTGATGTGGCCTCCATTTTTCTTGTGTGAAGCCGGAGATTGTATTGCACAAAAACCAAGTCGTTGAACCGTTTTTGACTCAACTTGTTGCGCTTCTTCGTGTGAATGGCCTCAAACAAACTCCAGTTGTGTTCACATCTAGAAGCGCTACAAGGTTGGGATAGAATTTTGAGGGCTAGCTTTTGAAGATGCGGGGTATTTCCTCCCCAATCCTCCCACCAAGAACCTACAAACAAGATAATCAAAATTTTATAAGTAATTAATAAAATCAAATCTGTAACTAATAAGTACCTTGGTAATCATTCTAATTTTTATTACCTGGTGTCTGTGTGGCTCTCCCTCGGATAGCTAACGCCGAAGAAAAGAGCCTCCCCGTAGCACGTTTGTAATTTTGCAGCTCTAAAATGACGAGGTCCCTCGTCTCAACATCTGGTATCATCCTCTCAATACATGTTGAAAGGCCCTCCATAACCTCTCCGTTCACATCTGTGAAGCCGTCGGAGAAGAAATACTCGGGGTTGAGGTAGTACCCCACTGCATGAATAGGTTGGTGGAGTTGATTGTTCCACCTCTGATCAATAATCTCCCAAAAGGGACCATATCTGACGATATCCCCCCTGTAATAGTTTTGGATAGACTCTTTGGCTCTATCCATGGCCTCATAAATGTACCCCATAGGGTTTTGCTCCCCATCAACCAAACACAAAACCCTCACCAACGACTCTGACACCTACACACAAATTAAAATGTAAGGTTACAAACTTACAAATAAAGTAAAAAAGTAAAAACAATATATTTATAATTTAACAAATTAAAATAAAAAAATGAAATATAAATCGAAGCTTGAAATTATCTTGATGATCTCTATAGATCTCTTTGTAAAGATATCATCAAAAGCTATCTTTGCAACCCTCTCTCCATCAACTTTCTTTGAATATTGTGAGTCTAGCCATGCTTGACTCACAAACATTTGCTTCAAAGATGTCAACAAACTAGAAATACTTTGCAACGTTAAGAAGTTAGTTGCAAACCTTGTGACACCAACTCGAACAAGCTCTTTCCCCTTTGTGTGTTCTCTCATCAAGCTCAGAACCCAAGGGTGATTGTATATGTACTTTGTTATGTTTCTTGCATCTTCTACAACCGGCCTCACCCAATCAATTTTGCCTATGTCCTCCAAAAGAAGGTCAAGGCAATGAGCTGCACAAGGAGTCCAAAAGAATGATGGATGTCTCTCCTTACAGTAGTCTCCCAGCCGCCACATATGCTGTTGCATTGTCTGTGACAACTTGCACAATATTCTGTATACCAACCTCTAATACAACCGTATCTAATATAACTCTCAAATTCTCTGCATTTTTTACTATGTTAGAGGCATCAATAGACTTCAAAAACACTATCTCACCATTTGAAGCCGCTAAAAAATTAATGAGGTTGCGGTTCCTTCCATCCGTCCACCCATATGAAAGAATGATGCATCCGTATTTGTTCCATTATTTCATTTGCTCTTCTAGAATTGTAATCTGCAATTGCAACCTAGAGTCAAATCTTTTGGAGAGGGTGCCTTGTACCCTTTCTGTGCAACTGTCAATGCTGTCACCAGTATGGGCTCTTTGCCACATTGAATGGAAGGTTGTTGTAGTACCAGAAATTTGCACATGCTTTATCCGCTTCCTCGTGCATATCCTTGTTTCGTCATGTACCTTGTAATAAAGGTTGTGCTCTAGGTGTGTTCTTTGCCACAAAAAAGCTATGTATGCCTTTGCTTGAACTCGATGAAGACGTGCCTCTTCTTCCGGTTCGTATGCGTGGACCATGAGTAGAGCCCACAATTGTTCTTGCATCATCCTCTGAATCCTCTGTCATTGCAGCCCCAGGTCTAATAGCTTGTGCTATGGCTGCCTGCACCCTTTCCCTCTCTAGTTTCTTCTCCTCTAGCTTTGCTCTCATCTCTTGCTTTGCCTCTTCCGTAACATTGGGGCAAACCACAACGTCCTGACAAACAATAGATGCAAGGTGATACTTCAGACGATTGATGCCTCCAGACATTGTTCTGCCACAGAAATTGCAAGTAACTGCTCCTGCAGCTGCTCCACGTACACCATACTTCCAAGCTTGGGTACGGGCATTCGCAGGAACGGTTCCTGCTAGTGATGTTGACCTAGATGCCGATTTTGATGCCGAGCCTGATGCCATTGTTAAGCTCTAATCTGCAACACAATGCACATTTAAAAAATTAAAAAAACGTAAGCTTAATTGAATTTAAAAGACAAAAAAAAGTGCCTCAATAACCATATTTCATCGTAATTTAATAAAAATGATATACCTACAGTTGCAAATGAGTATTAAAAATTTAAAATGATTGGCAATCACATTGAATGCATTTAAAATTACAAAACATATTCAATGAATCGATTACAATACACATACATAAAATTTAAATGAATTTGCATAAAAAAACACACCTCCGGCTGCAAATCACTATAAAAAAATTAAAAGCATTCACTTTTACATTACATGTATTTAGAATTACAATATGAATCTATAAAACATAAATAATATACACCAAATTTGGAAAAACTTGAAAGAATTAAAAAAAAAAAAAACTTACCTCCAAATGCAATTCTCCAAATTCTCTCTTCGAATTCGCTCCAAAATCCGTTCAACACAAGCAATGCAAGCTCAAATGGTTGTGTGAATGAAAATGAAGTAGTGTAGGGCCTTATAAAGGGAAAAAACCGCGTTTTTTCAGCGTTTTTTGAGTGTGTTGGACGTGTTTCCGTGTACAGTCCGTGTGGGTGAGTTAAAGGCTCAGACTCGCTGAGTTTTGGTGAGTACTCGCTCAATAACTCGGCGAGTAAAAAATGGCGAGTTAAATGGGCGAGTATTTTTGGCAGGACGAGTTAAACCGGCGATTACTCATTTGGGCGATATTCTTTGGCGATGAGTGGCGTACTCGCCGAGTTTTCTTACTATGGTCTAGACTATTGTGTGGGATTACAAACAAATGAGTTGAATTATAGAGCATAACCAAGCAAATCCATATGGTGTGTTGCAAGTGAGTACAAGCTCAAATCTCTATCTCTGGGTCTATGTCCTTTCCACTGTAGTGGTTACAATACATATATACAATTGACAATGGTAGTTAAAATTGACGACGATTGTTATAGTTGTTCCATTTTCTTATTGGCAATGTAGTTGGAATCTAACACGTGGCATGCTACAAAGATGCATAGACATGGCCTAGTCCAAGTGTGCCATCTGGTGTGCCATCTGGCAATAAGGTGCTAACGAGAGAATGTGGAAGTAAGAATGGTCCATGATGATCCACTCTGAAAAATGGCATGCAAAGAAGCAATGTGTAAGTGTGATGATGCGTGAAAGCCACAAGGTTTCGAGTAACACTAAGGTAGAATCAGTTGACACTATAAAGGCTTGTGCGGGATTGCATAAATTGTAAATACAACGTAGAATGGTTTGCACAAGCTTGCGGATGTCACGAAGGTTGTGAGGTACTAGCTGCATGGGTTGTGAAGCAAGCATGTGGGATGCAAGGGATTGTGTGGGGCAAGGCGCAATGGTGTCGTGGGACCCAGTGAATGATGGCAAGTGTCGGGCAAGCTATGGAAGAATAGGAAGTTGCATGGAATGATGCAAAGGGTTGCACTTGATGCCCTTGAGGTAAGGCAAGTTGTGTAAAGGAAGTAAACCATGTGCGATGCCGCGAAAAATTGGGTTGTACGTAGTGTTCTATTGTGAGGTTGTATCCTTGCCGTGAGATGTTGTGAAAGTGTAGAGCCCAAGTTTCGCAAGACGAGTGAGGATGCTAGAAAATGTGCACAAAGAAGCAATGAAGATAAACATGAATGCAAACATGTTCACTACGTTTTCGCCAATTTATTATGCTAGAGATGGTTACAAAATGTTTGACGTTGTTAAAATTGTTTATTAGTTATTAGTTTAACTAATATTAACTAATATTAACTAAATACTAAATTATAAGCTTTATATTTTAATACCCTCTCTTAAGGCTTACACCATTGAAAAGAAGATAGAAGTAATCTTCATAAGCTTTTGTTTTGAACAACTGTTCTTGTTCTAGGTAGAACTCCATCAAGATGCCTTTGTAACCTCGTAAAGGTGTAGTTCCTGAGTTCCTTTATTCCACCTCCCCGAACTCCTGAATTATAGAATCTCTCCTGAATCATTGGACAACCATCCATGCTGACCTACTCCCACTGTACTCCATTAGATTGTCTCGTGACCCTCGTAAGGGTGAATTCATGAGATCCAGACTCATGAATAGTTTATCATTAGATCCATGCCGAGTTTTATCATTAGATCCCTTCTTGTGATGAAAACACTGACTTATTACATTCTGTATAAATCTTCTTCATCAATAGAATCTTTCATAAATTTCGCAGGTGGTGGATTTTCAACAAAGGCTACATTTGCTTCGTTCATGTTATCTTTGAGTTTGCCTTTGAGAACATCATTAGCTTGTTCCAGACAATTCCAAGCCATATGACCTCTTTTCTTGCAATAATAACATTTAACTTCCCCAGTGTCTTTATGTGATTATTTCTCATCCAGGAGTATAGTGCACTTTCATGTGAAGAATTTACCTTCTGTATCGTTTGCAGTTCTCTTTTCTTCAACTACGAGAGTTGAATCATATCTTCCAGGCTTTGTGAAGGCATTTGATTGAGAGTAAAAATGACATTGCTATAAGGAGAGGGCAAATTGTTTAACATAATGGATTTAGAATCTTCGTCATCTACTGGAGCTTTAATCTCTACCAATTGTCTGAAAAGAGATCTCAAATTATTTATATGACTGGACATAATAGCATCATCAACCATCTTAAATCGAAAGGGATCAAGAAGCTTTAATCTATGCTAATTGTCTGAAAAGAGATCTCAAATTATTTATATGACTGGACATAATAGCATCATCAACCATCTTAAATCGAAAGAGATGAAGATTTAAAGTAAATTTAGCATTCACAACTTTTGCCACAACTAACCTATTCAGGTTATCCCAAATTTCTTTAGATGATTTGTGTAAATCTATATGATAGAGTTCAGAAGCAGAAAGAGCAAGCTCGATTATAGCTTTTGCTTTATCATCGCGGCTTTCCCATTCTAACAATTTGGCAATACCAGTGGGTTGTTTTACTTTTAGATTACCTATAACCCCACAATTTTTGTTCATTAATTGCATTTGGATTTTAACCTTCCCAGTGTGGAAATTGAAATCAGAATATTTGTCTATTGGTAAAGAAAACTCCATTCTTAAATTTTTTTAAGTAGGGTTTGTTTTTGCTTGTAGAAATATCTCAGAGAAATAAGAGAGTTTATTTTCCTGAAATCTGTGCCCTGGGTGAGATTTATGTACTTCAAATCCGTGCCCTAGCTGTGATTTGCGACTGGGATTTTCGTCTTGTGTTTATGCCCTTCGATCAAGAATTCACCAGAATTTATGCCTATGTATTTGTGACCGACATTATTATTTGTTTTGCCTTCATGGGACTGTCATCGATCTGAAACTCTGCATTTAGTAATGGCAGATTTCTAACTTTTCCAGCGACTGTAATTTTGCCCACGACTGTATATTGTTCTTTTCTAAGCGTCTGAAACCCTTCAAAAGTTGCTAAATTCATGATTTTCTTCACTCTTCTACTCGCTCACGATTTTCTTCATCTTCGTCACACGATTTCGACTGTCAATATTTCTGTGCCCTTGAAGATTATATGATTTACGTTTTTGCCCTAGATAACCCTCAAAATTATTCTGAATGTTCTCCCTTCAGTTTGCAGATCCCTTCGAGCACCAAGGGCTCTGATACCAATGTTAGAAAATGTGCACAAAGAAGAAATGAAGAGAAAGCGGAATACACACATGTTCATTGTGTGTCTGTCATTTTATTATCTGAGAGAGGGTTACAAAATGGCTGAACTGGTTACAACTGCTTATTAGTTAATGCTTAACTAATATTAACCTAATACTAAATTATAAGTCTTATATTTTAATACTTAGTTTCATAATACAACTTTTAAACAGGTTCTCTTTTAGAGCAGGAGACCACCATGCTATAAATCGATGTTGCTAATTTGTTAATAAACAAAAATTATCAACAAAACAACAAATCTCCTCATGCACTTAATCATGGTGTCTAATAGAAAGAGAAACTGGAAACTAGTATAACAAGTAAACATGCCAAGTACATAAGCAGTCTCTTTATACACCTAACCACAGTATTGTTTACTCTTCTTCGCAGATTGAACTAGACGCAATGTAACATCTGTTTTGTTAACATTTTTGGATTAATGGGACATATGTTGCTTATTTTTCATTCAATGATAGAGATTTTCACGGGCCTTGATTGTTTTAGTCCATGTGTTAACAAGACTCTGTTTGCAGGTATACTTGACAGCTTGGCTTGCTGAGGTCAATGTTAAGCAATCTAGGTAACATTTCAACTTGGAACATTAGTGGTTTCATTCTTTACTTAATCCCGATAATCTTTTTGTAATAAAGAAAAAATTGAATTTGTGAATCTAAATTAATGAAATAACTAATCAAGTGTGCTTTAGTTCTTCTTTATTACTCAGAATAGTTTATTTGTGTTAGTGGTGGTCTTCAATATGTTGCCATGTAAATAAAATAATGGTTACTTGTAATTTCCTTCTTGCTTTGTATTTCTGATGGGAATTCAAACTTTTTAAAAGTATTCCATAGTACATGTTATGGAGGGATGCCTATATTGAGCATGCTTAATGCAAATCAATTTTCTGGGATAAATTGGAAATCTTTCATGAGATAGGGCTAATGAATTCATGTATCATTTATTGAAGGACTTTGTATTAATGATTAGTAATGTGTATTTTGGTGATCTACTCAATTTTTGGCCTATCATTGGGATCTTATTTTTCTAGTGTATATATTGTTTGTTTTAGCTGATAGAGGTTCATGGAAAAACTTTAATATCTAAAGTAGGAATTGAAGCAACGGCATAAAACTGAATTTGGTAACATCTTCCAGCAGATTTCAGACACAAAACATCAATTGGAGACTCTTCAACAAGAAAATAGGAGGAAGGTTTAACTCAAACCATGGCCATTGCAGAGCAAGACGTCATCCACTCTTTTTCCAATCTTCAAAATCAGGAAGAAATGTATTGGTGGCAGTGACCACTTGAACAGTGGGTAAAATACTCTAATATGCAGCTCTTCCACAAATCGACACTCAACAGGAAACCCTTAAATACTGTTCATCATCACCAGAAAACATATGGTCCATTATCACTCGAAACAAAGAGATCTTGAAATATGCTACCATTCATTTCAACAATTTCTTGCATAGGATCCCCTCAATCCAAGATCCATGCAAGCTCAGTAGTATATGGTACAAAATACTCCCCATCTTATTACTCCAGTGGATAATGTGAACATTTTGAGCCCAATCCAGGAAGAGGAGCTGAAAATAATATTTTTCTCTTTCCTTCCTGACAAAGTTCCAGGGCCAGATGGATCTTCTACTAAACCTCTGGCATGTTGTCAAATCAGATTTTCAGGTAGTGATGGAGGAATCCTGACAAAGTAAGCAAATGCTTCATAATATGAATGCTACTACATTGGTTTTGTTTCCCAAACAAGCCAAAGCTGATCCTGTTGATCAATATCGGCCCATATATTTATGCAATATGGTCTATAAAATTCTCTCAAAGCTTATTGCAACAAGGCTAAGACCTTTGTCATCCAAGATCATCTCACCAACTCAGTCTGCTTGTTTCTGAAAGGCTAATAGAGGATAAAAATATCTCAGTGCAAGAAATCCTCCACTTAATGCACAATCAGAAGAAAACAGGAACTTTCATGGCATTGGAAATCTTGAAGGCTTTTGATCGACGCAGCTAGTCAATGATTGCAGCTATATCCCTCCCTTTTGCGTTCAACATGTTTGTATGTGAATGGATCCACAATTGCATGAGCACTCCGCTCTTTGCTGTCTCAGTGAATGGAACATTGGGAACTACTATTTTTCCACTAGAAGACTGCACCAAAGAGACCCCCTTACCCATATTTGTATATAATCCTGGGAGAGATGTTGTGCTGCTGGTTGGGCAAGGGAAAACATGAAGGAGAAATACATGGGTTACAGGTAAGCATCACAGGAAAATGGCTCTCCAATTTCCATTTTGCTGATGATAATCTCCTTTTCTCCACTACAATACCTTGGCAGATTAAATAAATCAATTTTGAATGGATTTCCAATCAGCTTTGGGACAACGGTGAATCCAGTAAAATCCCATGTCTTTTTTGTAAAGCAAGCAATCCTTTGAACTCTCAAGTTCCAAGAATGAACACTCCACATGAGATATTTTGGATTTATTTTTCATGTGAAGAGCGCAATGGAATTGTAGGATCATATGGTTCGAAAAATGAACAACAAAATTGGTCGTGAGACCCATAAATGGGTCTCTATGGCAGGGAGAATCCAAACAATCAAATCTTTTCTCCAATCTATTACCTTGTATCTACTGAAATCTCTTCCGCTGTTACAGTCTTTGGAAGAAAGGCTACACTGATCACCATACAATGAAATTTCCTTTTGAGAGGAGATGAATACAGGTACAAATACCTATTGCTCTCTTGGGGAAATATTAGCCAACCAAAAACACATGAAGATTTCAATTTCTGAATTTTGACCTGTTTGAACCAAGCACTTGCAATGAGGACAGCATTGAGATTGTGTCAGGTTCCTCCTTTATACGGACACACATCATGCAAGAAAAACATATTTTCTCCAATCAAGGAAATCTCCTCCAAGACAAATGGAAAGGACAACTTTTAGGTCCAGCTAATCTCCTACTCTGGAATTTTCCTACTGAAGGACAAGTTTATGTGGAAAGTTTAATGGTGGCACAACCAAATTCTAGGAGTATTGTTGGGATGATCATCCACCCTTGTTTCAGCTCTTTCCTTTGGCATTTCAAACACACCTGCAGAGTAATGGAAATATTCACATCAAAGATTAGGAAATACAACATGGATGGACACTTAGTTTGGGATGAAGAAAATATCCACACAGTCAGGCAAGATTTTTACTTTCAGGTCACACAACTCCTTCAAATCCCGCACTCAAGAATCATTTTCAGTTTATGCACCCAAAATACTCTGGTTTGGCCCCACAATAATGAAGGAGAATGCACAATTTTTTCTGCATATAGAACACTAATTACTCCAAATGAGGTCAAGGACCAGAAATAGAATAAGCTCTGGGCTATTGAAACGTGGCTAAATTTTTTATTTTATTTGTGCCTAATGTTTGACAACAGTGTTTTACTTTTAACCTTCAAAATTGGGGCTGGATTGGTCCCAACATGTACCTCAATTACAATTAAAGCTTGGAAACCATAGATCATTTCTTCTTTCATTGTGTCTTTGCCAACCAAATCTTGCAGAAAGTAGTCGTGCTGTTTGGCAAGTCAAATCTCAGTATGGTCTCCCAAGCCAAATACAAAATTACTTGGAAGTGCTACCCCAAACTGGAGATGGAATTTCTTCAAAATATGTCAAGCTTGGCCCCCAGCTTTCTAATATGGAATATTTGGAAGGAAACAAACTCTCTAGTTCTTAAGAATATTTCTCACAACACGAATCAAGTTACTCAAAAAATATAGGAGGAACTGCTCTCATCAAATATAAAGGTCATGAGTGATGTTCTCTGCTAGTATGCTGGATAATCAATTTGCCGAGTGGAATATTTAACTCTTTTATTGTATCAAATCTCTTACTCTCCTAGGACGTCACAACTGGGACCCACCGCCAGATGGTTTCTATAAACTTGACTTTGATGGGGCATCAACAAGAAATGCAGGTATATAAAGTATAGGGGCACCATCCGAAACTCCAATGGGGAGTCTCTTCTTAGATATTCTTAGTAGATTGGTATTCTAACAAATAACTTCGCCAAACTGATGGCAGTCCACATAGGTCTGTCCAAAGCTATTTAAATATGGCTATCTCAATTAATAATTGAAATTCGAAGGTGATTTCATAGTGATGACAGGTATATAAAGTATAGGGGCACCATCCGAGACTCCAATGGGGATTCTCTTCTTAGATATTCTCAGTAGATTGGTATTCTAACAAATAACCTTGCCAAACTGATGGCAGTCCATATAGGTCTGTCCAAAGCTATTTAAATAGGGCTATCTCAATTAATAATTGAAATTTGAAGGTGATTTCATAGTGATGACACACACAATTCATTGGGAGTGACACCTAGTCAAGCCCATCCAAAATCAACACAATGGTCCTCATCACAGTCATTGGAAAAAGGAGACTATTATCACGTGTACATTATACAACCTCAATTTTCTCGAGCAAGCCATCATACAACATCAGCCCCAATGCCATAACATAGTTGCGGACAAATGGTGAATTTTCTTCCATGGACACATGAACTGGTATTTGATAGATTTTCATGAGTATCAAGAATTGAACCCCCTCCCATATAAATTTTGATGGCCTTAAAATGAAAGAAAGAAAGAAAGAAATTATATTAATGTCCACAAATGACCCAAAGTAGGTCAATTGGACTTAGAGGATACAATGGTTATCAATAGAAAGTTCTAGGAAGAGAATCCTAGAAGCAAAATAACAAAAAGCATAAAAGACAAGTATTGTAGTGTGCCATTAAAATAGGTGGTAATGAAATCAATACAAATTGCAATGTAGGGCGAACAATATCCCCAAAAGCATGTGTCGATGAAGACTGGAAGGAAATCACATCAATTGTCTCCATTTGACCCTGAAGTGGAGTCATCTAGGCTATCATCGCTTTCTATAGAAGGTCTAACAATATTGGCTGGGGAGTATCGAAGGTTAGAGGGGCCAGGTTGGGATATCCTAGGAGGAAGCAAAACACTTCCTCTAGAATCTCTCTTAACATCCATGGCTGGTGTAGCTCCCATAGTAGAAAATAAGCTCGTAATATGAGTTTGTCCTTCTGGTCTAGGGGTAGACGGTAAGTAGTGGAACCATGTCAGCAACCACCATCCATTCTCACACAAATAATGAAAAAATTCACAACTGAAATGCACTTTACCATCAAACCATGTGATCTAAGGAGTCAAAGTTCAAATTGAGTTTTAAACATATATCTATCACATTTGACCCTAGCATTAGTCTTTTCAATTATCATTGTAATATCACATCCTAAATTCACTAACATCTAACGGGTGCCTTGTCACCTACCACTTCCTACTCCTCCCGTTTGCCTTGCACATATTCTTCCACACCCACTTTATTAATAACTTAGTTTTTTAACTTGTTTTTTCTATCTACTGCTTTTGTCTACTACCCTTCTCTCATAACTTTCAAAGTATGACGAAAGAAGATTTGTACAAACCTAGCCCGTCTCCGAAGTTATGCCTTTCAACTCCTCAACAATGTGGCAATACACAGCCTCACACAAAGTCTCAACTAGGTATGACTAAGCTGGGTCTGCAGAACACACGGCTAACCTACAGCCATGGCTTACAATATATTGGCTTTATCTTTTGCAGCATCTTCATTGGTATCTCCCAACACCAAATCTGCAGTTTTTTCAAGCATCAATTTCATTAAACATTGAATTCCATGCTTCATCAATACCATTTGAAACAGAGGTAGATAGTATGTGAAAATTTGGTCATTGCACGGTAGACCAGCATGGGCTCTTCTTCAACCTTTGTCTGATCTGAAAAAGAAAGAACAAAAACAAATCTTCAGTTATTCCTAATCTGATAAGATCATATCTGACGAACTCAGGAATCTATCTATTCTACCATTCTTTATGAAAATCCCAATATGAATTGAAAAAAAAAATCAACTGATTGTATAGTGCATAGCTCGCATACTCGTACTCGGCAAATACTCAGTAGAACAAAAAAAAATTTGACTCAACAAAAACTCAGCGATATTCGGCCAATACTCGACAACTTAAACAATACTCAAATTTCTATAAAAAACATAAAATTTAAGCAACATAGCTACAAAATGTATCAAATGAGCCCATAAAATGTTGGAGAAGTGTTTTCTATTAGATTTGAATACAAATACAATACAAAATTGCATCATCATGTGAATACAACAATTGACTGATAAGTAATATGAATTTATGATGATTGACATTGAAAAATATCATCATAAATTTCATAGCTATGCAAGTTACAATATACAATAAGTTACATTTTCCTCTTCCCCAATCTAGAGAAATATTGGGGAGAGGGTCTAGTGTCTCTACTAGTCCCCACACTCGGCTGCGTCTCCTCGCTCCTCCTAGAAGGTTGCGACTCTGGCTCGATCCTGGAAGTAAATGGTGGTGGTGGTGGTTCCTTTGCTGCATGTTGGAGATCACCTCCAAAGATGTCATTCAATCCAATATCTCCTCAGAGTCCTGTTAGTGCTTCTCCCTCCATAGCTTCCCTCTCAAAAGAAGCAACCGCGTTCTCTGTGAATGCAAGGTTTTCCTCTTCTCGCCCAGTCCACTCGCTGTATGGATCTATCTCATCCAAATCAATGAGCTCCTTTGATGTGGCCTCCACTTTTCTTGTGCGAAGTCGGAGATTGTATTGCACAAGAACCAAGTTGTTGAGCCGATTTTGACTCAACCTGTTGTGCTTCTTCGTGTGAATGGCCTCAAACAAACTCCAGCTGCGTTCACATCTAGAAGCGCTACAATGTTGAGATAGAATTTTGATGGCTAGCTTTGAAGATGTGGGGTATTCCCTTCCCAATCCTCCCACCAAGAACCTACAAACAAAATAATCAAAAATTTATAAGTAATTAATAAAATCAAATCTGTAACTAATAAGTAATTTGGTAAACATTCTATTTTTTATTACCTGGTGACTGTGTGGCTCTCCCTTGAATAGCTAGCGCTGAAGAAAAGAGCCTCCCCCTAGCATGTTTGTAACTCTGCAGCTCTAAAATGATGAGGTCCCTCGTCTCAACATCTGGTATCATCCTCTCAATACATGTTGAAAGGCCCTCCATAACCTCTCCGTTCACATTTGTGAAGCTATCAGAGAAGAAATACTTGGGGTTGAGGTAGTACCCCGTTGCATGAATAGGTTGGTGGAGTTGATTGTTTCACCTCTGATCAATAATCTTCCATAAGGGATCACATCTGACGATATCCCCCCTGTAATAGTTTGGGATAGACTATTTGGCCCTATCCATGGCCTCATAAATAAACCCCATGGGGTTTTTCCCCCATCAACCAAATGCAAAACCCTCACCAACGGCTTTGACACCTACACACAAATTAAAATTTAAGGTTACAAACTTACAATACAAATAAAGTAAAAAAGTGAAAACAATATATTTATAATTTAACAAATTAAGACAAAGGAATGAAATATAAATCGAAGTTTAAAAGTACCTTGATGATCTCTATAGCTCTATTCGCAAAGATATCATCAAAAACTATCTTTGCAACCCTCTCTCCGTCAACTTTCTTTGAATATTGTGAGTCTAGCCATGCTTGACTCACAAAAATTTATTTCAAAGGTGTCAACAAACTAGAAATACTTTGCAACATAAAGAAGTTAGTTGCAAACCTTGTGACACCGGTTCGAACAAGCTCTTTCCCCTTTGTGTTCTCTCATCAGGCTCACAACTCAAGGGTGATTGTATATGTACTTCGTTATGGTTCTTGCATCTTCTACCACTGGCCTCACCCAATCAATTTTGCCTATGTTCTCCAAAAGAAGGTCAAGGCAATGAGCTGTACAAGGAGTCCAAAAGAGTGATGGATGTCTCTCCTGCAGTAGTCTCCCAGCCGCCACACATGCTGTTGTATTGTTTGTGACAACTTGCACAACATTTTGTACAACAACTTCTAATACAACCGTCTCTAACTTAACACTTAAATTTTCTGCATTTTTTACTATGTTAGAGGCATCAATAGACTTCAAAAACACCATCTCATCATTTGAAGCCGTTAAAAACTTAACGAGGGTGCGGCTCCTTCCATCCGTCCACCCATCTGAAAGAATGGTACATCCAAATTTTTGCCATTGTTTCTTTTGCTCTTCTAGAATGGTAGTGGCATCTGCAACTGCACCCTCAAGCAATTTCCCACTCAAATCTTTTGGAGAGGGTGCCTTGTACCCTTTCCCTGCAACTGTCAACATTGTCACCAAGTACTCCCAGTATGGGATTGTTGCCACATTGAATGGTAGGTTGTAGTACTAGAAATTTGCACAAGCTTTATCCGCTTCCTCGTGCATATCTTAGTTCTAGGATGTACCTTCCAAGGAAGGTTGTGCTCCAGGTGTTTTCCTTGGTACAAAAAAACTCTGTATGCCTTTGCTCGAACTCGATGAAGATGCGCCTCTTCTGGCTCTTCCGCTTCGTACGCGTGGACCATGAGTAGAGCCCACAATTGTTGCCACATCATCCTCTAAATTCTTTGTCATTGCAGCCCCAGGTCTAATAGTTTGTGCTATGGCTGCCTGGACCCTTGCTCTCTCTAGTTTCTTCTCCTCTAGCTCCGTTCTCATCTCTCGCTTTGCCTCTTCCGACATGTTGGGGCAAACCGCAATATCTCGGCAAACAATACATGAAAGGTGATATTTCAAATGATTGATGCCTCTAGACCTTTTTTGCCACAAAAATTGCAAATAACTTCATTTTCACCAGATCCAGATACACCATACTTCCATGCTTTGGTACAGGCATTTGCATGAATGGTCCTTGCTACTGATGCTAACCCAAATGCCGAGCTTGATGCTATTGTTAAGCTCTAATCTGCAACACAATGCACATTTTAAAAATTAGAAAAACGCAAGTTTAATTTAATTTAAAAAAAAAAGTCCCTGAATAACAAATTTGCATAAAAAAGAAAAATACACACCTCTGGCTGCAAAAGACTATAAAAAAATTACAAGCATTCGATTTTACATTACATGTATTTAGAATTACAAAACGAATCGATTACAATACACATACTTAAATTTTACATACCTCTGGCTATTAGATAGTTTGGATACGGGTACGGGTACGGTACGTCGATACAACAAATTTTTAAAAATCTTGGGTACGGTACGCTTTTGGGTACGTTTTTTATATATATATATATTTATATATACATGTATATAAATATATAAATATGCATATAAATTATAAATTTAAAGAAGCATTTGCATACTTATTGAAATTTAATTCTCATACATTGCATGCAGCATACTTATTGAAATTAATACTCGTGAGTCATAGAGTTATACAACTTAAAATCATTCATAGAACATGAAAACAAAATTGAAATTTCCAATACTTTGAGAATTGAGACTTGAGTTTGTATTGATAATTGATTCAGAATGACATAATGTTCAAAGAATCAAAACATGATAGTACATTCAAGTTCTCAACTTCTAGAGCATATCATCTAGATGATCGTCAAAATCATCTTCATGGATGCCACTTGCAGCTCCACTCCCACTAGCTCCACTTTCGAACACTTGTGAAGGGCTCCCTGGAAGTTCCTCATCAATGCCAAGAAGTGAAACATTGGCTAAACAAGCAGCTGAAGCTTCAAAGTCTGTGTTTTCAGGTTGGAGGTCCCAAAGCTTGTTAGGACCACTAGTATACTCTTGCGTCTTGTGGGTTAAGAGGCGCAAGTTGGAATGAATGTATACTAGATCTTCAGCCTTCTTCGATGCCAACATGCTGCATTTGGCTGACTGGATGAAGCCATAAGTACTCCAGTTGCGCTCTGCAGAAGAATTACTAGCCACCTGTCACAAAAAGCAAAGTATTAATATTATAAATTATTAATTAAAAAAAGAATGATATCATTTTGAATTTTAATTCGTAATTGGTAATTAAAATATCAAATAACAAGTTACAAACTTTATACCTGTGAGAGCAATTTGATTGCAACTGGTCGTAAGAACTTGGCATCATGGCCATGACAAGTCCACCACGTGATTGGATCCGTGGTGGGTTTGTCACAAATAGCCTCGACCTCTCCCATGCTACCTTGTCCATTTACAAACATTGACATCTCCTGGCGGACTGCAAGTGATGTAGCTGGATCTGGAAACAACCTCCTGAATGCTGCTCTCGTCCCATTTGCAACCTCGTGGTCATCATATGGTCGTTGTCTACCAGCTCTCCCAACTATTTCACTGCTGTAATATTTGGGATTTAAAGCATAAGCAAGGAGATGCAATGGAGTGGTCATTTTGTTCCACCTTTTCACGATCACATTTTTAACTTCATTATAAAAATTTTCCTCAGGGTCCTGCTCTTTAGCCTATATGACATCATGGATTTTTTCAAGCATGGAGTCAATGCCATCATATATATCTCCAATGCAAGCATTATCTTTGTCAACAAATCGTATCATACTCAAAATAGGCTTTGTGAAACTCAACAAATATTCAACTCTTCCCCACCAATGCTCATCAAGGATCCATGATTTTGTTTTTTGAGCTCTTTCTGTGTTTGCTTGCCTCCAGACGGTCCAAACATTATCAATCATCATTATGCCCAAAGCACGTCTCACCTTCACAAGTCATCTCAAGACGAGTGTGTGAGAGGCAAACCTAGTCTCTGCAACCTATTAAAAAAGAATAGAAACAATTCTATAACAACACAATTTGAAATTGATTTAAAAATTTAAAATCAAATAGTAAATTTAAAATGAATTGTTCATTTACCTTCAACAGCTCCAACTTTGAAAATCTTCTGAATATGGCTTGAGACATGTGATGGTTGGTGACAAACATCTGAATCTCGTTTGCCTCCGTGTATATTTGCTCAATCCATGCAATTTTTTCAATCTTTTGCATCATTAGATTTAGGGAGTGTATTGTACATGGTGTCCAAAATATGTGCTCATACCTACCCTCAACTATCAATCCCGCTGCCTTGCAATTTTTGGCGTTGTCCGTGATGACTTGGACAACCCTCTGCGGACCCACTGACTCAATAGCCTCAATGAGAATATTTGCAATGAATTGGGCATCTTTTACTTCCCCCTCACAATCAACAACCTTCAGAAACATTGGCCCTTTAGGGCATACTGCAATAATGTTGATGAGAGGTCTATTTCTGGCGTCTTTCCATCCATCTGATATAATAGAGACTCCTGAAGTAGTCCAAGAATCTCTAATTGGCTGTAGAGATGTCTGAATGTGTTGCACTTCTTTTGTCAAAAGAGAAGTGCGAACCTTATTATAGGTGGGGCTTGTATACCCCTGTGGTGCCTCATTAATGCCTTTCACCATCTGCTGCCAATAAGGTGATCTCAAGATATTGAATGGCAGTCCACATGCAAATATACACCGAGACACCAATTCATCTGCAATATCCCTCTTCTCATTGTTAAATGCTTTTTCTAATGGGCCTTTTGTTCTCTTGTTTGATGGCCCTGAGGTATCTGCATCAAAAGGGTCATCAACTGGAATAGTTTCAGCACGAGTCTCAATGAAATGATGAAATGATGGTGTTGATGTTGGTGGTTTTCCCATGGACCTCTGCTGTAAAGAAACAGTTCTAGAGCGAGCTCTTGCTGCTTCAATGTTTG
Source organism: Taxus chinensis (assembly GCA_019776745.2). Lineage (NCBI taxonomy): Eukaryota > Viridiplantae > Streptophyta > Pinopsida > Cupressales > Taxaceae > Taxus > Taxus chinensis. The sequence goes on from CM034149.1 coordinate 101,715,359, forward strand.
CATCCTCTTGCTCTTTTAGGTACGTGGCTATGGTTTTCTTTTCCACCTTCTTACATGGTCTAATACCCGTCCCCGATACCCTAGTCAAATGAGCTCTCAAACGGGTATATGAGGATTTAAATGAGGTGGCACAATGGGGACATGTCCAAACACAGACACCACCACCGGCAACAAACTCTGTCACTTTCACATGTCTCCATAAAGGATAATTCGGATCCATTTTCACTCCAATACCACCCGAAACATTTTCCCCCTCTTGCCCCCACTGAAGCTGAACTGGATGCCATGATTGTAGGATTAATTCAATAACCTACAATAAGAGATATTTTTTAAAACATTGCTAAATAATAAATATTAAAATAATTTGTTGACCCATACATGTCATTCTCTGATTCTGATCACCAAGTTCGCCACAAATGGTGCGAGGTGAGAGCATACACAGAGGGTAGACGTTTAAATTTTTAACAAATTCAGTTTTAAACTTTAAAATTTCAAAAAAACGAACACATAACTCACTAAAAAAATTAAAGAGTTAGTCCTACACGTCAATCTCTGATTCTGATCACCGAGTTCGCCATAAATGGTGCGAGGTGAGAGCATACACAAAGGGTAGACGTTTAATTAAATAAAACTTCACTATTAAAACTTAAAATACGGAAAAATTAATAATATATTATATTTTAATAACTGTAAAATAAATAAATTATTAAATATTAAAAATAAATTTAGATCATGATCAATAATCATGAATGATGTGTTTGAAACACATCATGATATTGATCATATTCATATACAAAACAGTGCTCAAAAAATTTAAAAAAAAAATGCCTGAATGCATGTAAAATACCTGGAAAAATCCTCCTTGATGTTTGTAGACTTGCTTCTCCTTCTCTCTTCCTCCTTCAAGTTCAATCACTCTCTCCTCCAAGCTCTTTTTCTCTCCTCCAAGCTCTTCCTTACTCCTTTAACCTCTCTTTCTCTCTCTCCTTCAAGCTCAAGCAAAATATCAAATATAATGAAATATTGAGTGTGAGAATAAAGTAGAGGGATTGGGTGTTTATATAAGTGTTTGGGGGGGTCGGTTAGGGTTAGGTTAGATTTAGAAAGTCTTAAAATAAAAAAAAAAAGCTTTTTTTTTGAGTTTTTATGAAAAACGCGTGAAAAAAAAACGGGTACGCTCGGAAACGTACCCGTAGGGGACAGGGTACGGTCCGGGTACGGCAAGGGTAACCCTGTCACCTGCGGGTACGTTTCCAAGCGTACCCGCAGCGTACCGTACCCCGTACCAGTACTTGGTACGTTTCCAGCTTGGTACGGGGTGCCCTAGGGCGTTTCCAGACAGTCTAGTCTGGCTGCAAATGAGTATAAAAAAATTACAAGCATTTGATTTTACATTACGTATATTTAGAATGACAATATGAATCTATAAAACATAAATAATATGCACAAAATTTGAAAAAACTTGAAAGAATTAAAAAAAAAAAACCTACCTCCAAATGCAATTCTCCAAATTCTCTCTTCGAATTCACTCCAATATCCACTCAACACAGGCAGTGCAAGCTCAAATGGTTGTGTGAGTGAAAATGAGGGAGTGGAGGGCCTTTAAAAGAGCAAAAAACGTGTATTTGTAGCGTTTTTTGAGTGTGAAAGCTGTGTATACGCGTATGTGCAGCGTATGGCGAGTTTTTTTCACGGACTCGCTGAGTTGTGGCGAGTACTAGCCGAGTTAACTCGGCGAGTACTTGTCACAACTCGGCAAGTCCCCCTGGTGAGTTTTATGGGCGTTTACTCGTTTGTTCAAACGAATGGCAAGTACTCGCTGAGTTTTCCTACTATAGTGTACCTATTCATTATGTCCTTGCATCCTCTTGGTTTTCTCACACAAAGCCTGCCAAGTTAGGAGAAATGTCCACTCAACTCAGATGGACCTCACAAGGTGATGTCACAGGGCATTTCCCATGGTGCAGCAAAAAGCAAGGAGGGAAATCAGTCAAATAAGGGCAGGAGAAGTAATAAATACACTTGTCTACAACTTAATTCCTATCAAGAAAATTTGCTTTGTCTTTTCCACAGCAGTAGTACACGCAAAGGTCTCAGAAGAAGCCAAAGACTTGAGGAAATCATCAAATATGAAAATCCCAACTCACAAATTCCATCAACTTTTAAACAACATCAAGTTTAAAAGTTTATACAAGAGGATGCACAAACATCAGCTCTATGGCTCAACTAAGATTTGCAAAGGAATGCCCTCAACAAAAAGTCTATGCTGAAATCATTCACCTGGATGAGGATGATTTTATGCCCGAGGAGACCAATGAACCATATTTCACTATTTACGATTCTAGAGGCCTGCCTCTGCGTGCTGCCAATCAGGTAAATCCAATGGATTTGTTCCCTTATGTCACCAATATTGCACCTTATGTTTTTGCTTGTATTCAGGGCCCTCTGTTAAATCAGGACGAGTTTCAAGTTTCAACCTTCATCTGGTCATCAAAAAAATACTATTGTTAATCCCTCTGACATCTGTATTCCAGCAATATCAAAGCACACAGACCCCATCACTCTTCCTACCAGTTCTCACATCCCTCCCACAAGAACAATTGGGTCATGCACATACTGAAGACCATTCTTCACTTTCAGATGTAGAATATCATCCTGCTTTCCCATAAGCAACCCCAAACACAGAATGATACTCCAACTGAGAGCCATTTCCCTCTGTCAGGCACCCCTACTTGCAAACCCTCACTGGATGAGAGAATTCATATCTACATGGCTCTGGTGAAAGCTATTCAGAAACTTGAATCCCGATTGGAGCTCCTGGGTATGAAACTTGGAGACCAAGGAGACATCACTTCAGTTTTGAGCAAATGTATTGTCAAGCTCACCTCTCTGGAATCTCAACAAAAAGAATGTTTGGACACTTTGAACCACAACTTTACACGTCTCCAATCATGTGTTCAATCAGTGGAAAAGGCCCCTTGTTTGAACCAATTTGTAATCAAAAAGGAAGGGAAGGGGCTATGTATTGAGCAAAAATGCTCCCCCATCACTGTTCCAGGTAGGTTGACTGCTGCCCATTGACCTTTTGACGAATTTGTCAAGAATATAAACTGCTGACAAGTAGCATTCAAGATTCATACACAGCACAAGGGTCAGGAAGGAGACTGGCATGCAGGTGGTCTTTGGGGTTGAATCCTAGCAGTGGTGGGTGGAAGTTGACTTAGTATTTTTGGTAGACTGACTGTTGACTTTGGGCAGCAGTCGGAAATCTTTTTGCATGGCACTTAGCCCCTGCAAAATGTACACCTCTACCACCAATGGAAAGAACAATGAACTTGAACTCCCAGTTTACCTTTGTCCCTTGCAAAAAGAACACTTCCACCACCAAGGGAAAGAACAATGAGCTTAAACTCCCAGTTTACCTTCCCCACCTTCCACACCTGACACAAGGGGATAGCCCAGGAAAGAGGATCATTACTGATGCGGTACCATCTCATCACCACTCCAAGTATGCAGCATATAAATGAAGATTTCAGTCTAATTTAGCCTAGATGCTCCAAGACAACATTCATCAAGGGCTGCAGTCCAAGTCATATGAAGTTCCTCTATGTTTCAATCAAAATAAGATTCCGGGCATATATATATATATATATATATAATTCAGAAGTATATTTTCGATGTCTTCTCAGATTGTAAGTTTGGATGGTGTAAGATGACGACAAGAATATATATTCTTTGATCAATTCTCAATGTTGTATGTGCTCAGTGTCAAACTGTTCATCTAATGAGCGGGTTGTAACATAAGTGGACTATTTTGTATTTGTTTGGGTTCTCCTTTATTATAAATATATTTAAACCGTTTGCAAAAAAATCAAATATAAAGTTTAAATCTTCTGAAGGTATAGAGATAGAGCCGGTTGCTTTGTATTATTCTTGTCAACAAATGACAACCAATGGCCTGCATTTTTGGAGATACATAAAAGTTCATCTTGGTTCAGTGAAAAGAAAAGTCTCCAAGTGAAGATACACACCTTAGTTCGATAGGTCTAAAGAAAGTTACCAAGTTATGCAGGAGATTCCTTTTTCTGACTGTAATTCTATTTTACTTCTATCTAAGAAAGCCACTCAAGGGCTAATCCTTTGCAAAGAAGGATTCTCGAGTTTAAGATGATATTGAATTCATGTGATTGATAGCTTGCTTTGAACAGTCTACAAATTTGTTTGTTTTTTGGTTTTGTTTTGTCTAATGATCTGCAAGAGTGGAAATTGGTTATACATGTTTTTTCAGTTTTGACAGATATCATCAAGGCTATTTTGATATGGACGTGATATTCACTTAGAAATATCTGAGATTAGAAATTGCCATTTCTGCTTGAGTTCACTTATAGGAAGTTCAATTGTTTAATCTTGTTAAATTTTCCCTTTTTTTCATTTATCAGGATCGATGAAATAATATCTATGGTACAAGAGGAGATGCAGATTACGCTTGTATGAAAGCCACAATAAAAAACAATGACTGGACAACCCCAAAAATTAGCCCATGCCATTCTCTTGTTGACATCTTGCTTTGTATTATATGACTTTATATATGCTGATTTGTATAGGGTTTATGCATTTGGGTTTCCTCCTCTCTTGTTAGGTTCTTTTGCTTCCCCTTTCAAGTTTAGATACTTCAGTTTTGGTTGTGCACGCATGACATGCTATGGTAATTTGGTGTATTTTTTAGTCGCATTGACCTAGTTGGGGTATTCATGGGTTTTAAATGCTTATTATCTATAATAAGACAGTAATTTTATTTTTTCTGCTTTATATTATTAAATTGCAATTTTAGAATATATCAGTATGTTATTATTACTTCTGATAGTGGAGATCATATAATCTAATAAATAGTAACTACAACATTTTTAAGGTCTGGTTTCAAGGATGCAGAGTAGCTAATGATAATTAAATTAAAAAACACTTTATGAAAATTTGGTTGTTAGGTTGCAAAATTGTTGTACTCAGATTAATGGTCGTCTTAGTTTTCCAATTACACTTTTGGGTATTTACAATCCTTGAACTGAACCTTTTTATAAAATTGCACACACCTAATTATGCTACAAGACTAATTAATTGCTCTGATGCAATTGAAATTGTGTTTATTGATTATTGGTTCAAGTTAGGCTCTTATTGGCATGTGCTCGTTGTGTTGTTTGACCTTTGACTTGTTTCCTTGTCTTGTGCGACTCTCGATATCCTCGACCTTCACTTGTCTCACTTGACTCGACTTTCTCTTTCATTGGCTCTTTATTCTTCTTTGTTTGTCCTTATCTCTCCTCCCATGTTTTCCCTGCGACTTTAGCCAGCTGCCAATTTCATATTTTGTATGGAGCTGGTTGTTTCTTTTGTACTACCAGATTTAAATTCCCCAAGGCTTCCATGCTTTTTTGTTGCCTTTCCTACCCATCATGTGTTGCCTTGTGTGCTAGCAAGGTCCTCGTTTCAATTCAATAACTTTATAAATACATAAGTGCATTTTGGACAACCACAATTAGAAAAGGATTCATAAGGAGAAATCGATGCAAGAGTGATATTGAAGCTATAAGAGCAAAAGTCATTTTTTCTAAAAGCATCATGGCATCTACCAGTTAGTTTTCATCCATTGAAAGATAAGGGTTGAGACACTTGCATACACTCGCCTATCTGTTAACTTGCATCTAACATTGATTTCAAGAATTTTTTCTCCAAGGGATTTTAATTGGGACATGCCCCCAGATCCAAACTATGCTTTTTGATGTTTTGTAAGGTGTTGAAATTGGATTAGGGTTTGGAAAAAGGAAAACAATTTCCTAATTATCAACATTGAAACTCGGTTAAGGGAGTGAGGTTTTTGATGACCAATACTAGTTGATTGCATTTGTAGATTCCATTTTGCATTTTGACATGTGTCATTTTCATAATGTACAAAACTAGCTATGCCATTTTTTACTTTACACGAAAGTGGTCATCTTGGTTGTGCAGTTTGAGCTTTTTGGGTTTGATTTGCCTTGTTATTGAGACATATATCATGTTGTTTGTCATGGACGAATGTCTCCAAATTTGTATAAAATCAAGTATTATCCTTTGAAACCCTACTTCTCTAGTTTTTCAAGCGCTTTTAATTATTTTATGATTTTCTATGTTTTAGATATTTCAATGTTACGCAATTAGGTCTAATTTATTTCTTTATTTTTTAATTTAACCTAGTTGCTATTAAATGTGGTTTGTACAATGCATTTGGTATAGTAAAACTAGTTTCCACATCCACATTTTGGTTACCTTGAGATATATTGAATACTTAACCCTTATGATTATCCTTTTGGTGAACCTACACTTATATCAAGCATCCACGCCTTAGGGTTGCCCTTTTGATGCATCGAAGATGCATCAAATACTCACCCCCAAGAGTTTTCTTTTTGGTAAGCTTCACTCAATTTATACCTGACATAGGTTTTCGTTTTGGTAAACTCACATTGCTTGTAACATTTTAGGGATTGATCTTGCTTCTTCTTGTTAAAATTGATTGTCCTAGGGTTTGCTTTATTTGTTCCAATCTTCTATTCCTAGATCGTGTGTGATATTGCTAGTGCATTGTTCCTTTATATGCTATATATCTTGTCATCCAAATTAACTAGATCTAAGACTCTAAGCAAACGAAATACTAGATTGAATTCCAATCCAATCTATCATGTAGAAGTTTTCTTGATTCATCATATGGTTTGTGCGAAAAAGAAAATGGTCTCTCAATGAGGCTCGAGTTCATTTTGAAATTGTAACAACCCTTCTTGAGATTCTTATGGATGACAATGCTTTGAATGGCTCTTATATGTCTATTGAAAGTCAAAGTAGTAAATGGAAGGAAATAGTAAGAGGGTCAAACTAGAATCCAAGACTCAACCAATCTCATAGAACATCTCTTGAAGAATCATAAAGAAATAGGTAATATATTAATTGTGGTATTAGATGTTGAATCCAACGCTCCACATCAAGAAAACACAAATGCGGTTGTTATTCAAGATAAGACCCATAACATGAATCATGGAAATTTAAATGTAGGTATTGATCAAGCACTTAATGAGACTCTTTTCGCCTAGTGCTAATGTATCTCATACTTCTACACCCATGGTAGATTTACATGTTGCTTCTCAATGTTTTCCCACTCCATTGGCCTCTTGGCTCCTTTCCATTGTTCTTAGTTTTCTTCTTTTAATAATGTGTCAACTCTAACATCTTCTACCGTTTCTCTTCCAGATGAGGTGACCACTATAATGAACACAGTGGACAAATTGCAAAATCAAATTAAGGAATTACTCCAAGGTTCTCAAAAGCTATGCAACACAGTTACTTACAGTGGATTATTACTTTACTTTTTGGTTGATAATATGGTTGCTTTCCCCTTCCCAATGGGTTTCATTTCTCCAAAATTTTAATTGTATAATGGGGAAGTACATCCATCTCACAACTTAAGGTCATTTTAAATCATATTAAGAAATTATTAAAAGGTTCTCAAAAGCTATACAACATGATCACATCCAACAAAATATTACTTAATCCTTTTGGCTTATGATACACTTTTGTGCCCTTTCCCAATGGATTTTGATGGAAAAAAGAAATATAAAAGATGCCTATGATTTCTAAAATAGGGGGGCACCAAGAGAAGAAAATATTCATACACAAACAAAGCTATAACGCAACAAAAATTTTACAGCATGAAGATTATATATAAACAAAAATATTCAAATGATGACAAGTAAATTGTTGCAAATGTCTTCAAAACAACTATTGTTGCATCTCTCCAATCTTTGCAGCTCTATTTTTCATCACAAATGTTATTGCTCTACGTTGTTGGGCGTTCCTTTCTTTTAGCTACTGTTGAGCAAGTCTAGAGCCCTTTTGATTTTGGTATACTCTATTTTTGAATTGTCATTTTGTTCTGTGACTTTTGCAACATGTTATTCTTCGTCCCTCTCCTCTGTTGTGTTTTAAGCTCCTAGAAATATCTTTTCATAATATTGCTTCAAAATTCAAAATCTGACAATCGAATCAGTCTCTTCTTCTTTTTGTCTTCTTTCTTATTACCAACCACCAAATAATATTAATGAAATTGTTCAAACTTAGGCACCAAAAAAGGAATCATTCACAAAATGTGCGGAAGATTAAAAAGTTAAAAAGTTAAAAAGTTTGGGGGCAATAGTAAATGTGGTTTTTGAGATTACTTTACAACAACCCCCTTGATGACAACTAACATCATTAGACCTTTTCAAGTGTGAAAAATAGTATGACGCTCGTCGATGCAATATCTATGACACATAAATTATCTCGTAAGTGTTCCAAACTTTCTTTTGCCAATGGTTTAGTAAAATACAGGTAAATTACTCGAATGCTTAAAAGTGAAGCTCAATATCTCCTTATTATATCAACTCCCTAATAAAATGATAACAAATTTCAATGTGCTTGTCGGTTGTGGAAGACTAGATTCTTCGTCAGGGGTATTGATACATTGTCACAAAATATGGTTGTGGCATCGTCTTGTTCCTCGTTTAATTTTGTTAGCATTCTCTTAAGCCAAATAACATGACATGGAACTGCATTTGCAACAATATACTCAGCTTTTGTTATGGAGAGAGAATATATGAGTTGCTTCTTAAATGCCCATGAAGTGACTCTTGACCTAATGTGGAACACATATCCAGATGTACTCTTCGTATCATCTACACTAGCTACTCAATCATTATCAATATAACCAACCAACTCAAAATTATTTGATGTAGTCTACAAAATTCCATGGCCTTTCGTGCCATTGATATATCTCATCATTCTCTTCCCTACTTGTCACTGTCTCCTTAGGTGTTTCTATCAATATGAAAATCAAGCATACTGCATGCATTATATCAAGCCTCATTGTCAAATACATTAAACTTTCAACCATGCACTTGTAAAAGGTTGGATTTACCTCTTGCTGCAATCTTCCTTGCATAATTTCAGACATATAGTTGTTGGTGGATGCTTGTTAGTCAACAATTTGAACCTCTTTAACACTTGTATAATATACCTGGTTTGAGAAATGAATATGCCATGATTTATTTTTCTGACCTCATGTTGGTGAAATATTTTGTTGGGGAGAAAATATGGGCTTCGTCAACATTTGCAGGACTAAGTCTCTCTGCTTCAAGGTGGGGTGGCACCCATATATTGAAAACTGGAGATTATAGACACTAAATCGAACACATTGGGGTGGTCAAAGATTGGGGAATATGCAGAAACACCCTTGTAACTGCAACAATAGATTAGAGGGGAAAATTTGGAAGTGTGAGAGGAGATTAGTGTAAATAAATAGTTGGAAAGTGAGGAGAGTGTTATGCTAACATGAATATTGCAAAATCTATGAACCAATAACTCAAATAAATATTTCAGCTCAATCAGAGGAAACATGTAAACACATACAACTAAACAAGGAACATGAAACAATAAGAGAAATTGACATAAAGTTCAACCATTAATTTTCATTTCATTCAAATAGGCACAAAGTCCTAGTTTTTCTTACAAAATTGCTTTATGCATGATTAAGTTTAAAGAGAGAAAGGAAGTCAATATTTGTTCAAGAAGTGGAAAAAACATGCTTGAGAGAGTATAAATCGATCCTTTGGAATGAAGAAGTCATCCCAATTTATAGTCTCTTTATATGACTTCTCATATCCCCTATGTGACTTTTCATATTCCGGATTTAAAATAAGTTACTTTTGCTTAATTTGAGAAACACTTTTACAATGGAAGAATATAAAGTCACCTAAGTGAGATAAGACAAAAATAGAAAAAGTGCAACCTCAACGAAGACATAAAAATCACTTAACTGAATCAACTCACTTCTACAAAATAAGTGATTTCTTCATGAGAGATAAAAAGAGACTATCATGTAGGCAAAGATCTTGAAGATGAAGACCCTTGAATACGTTGTACTGGAGAAACTTTGACATTCTGCACATGTAATTGAAAGCGTGTGACCACATCTTGGACTTCACCTTCACGTAAAATCCTTGTGTCTCCAAAACATCAACTCACGAATTTGTTGTTTCCAAAATTCTCTTGCCTTGTCCAAATTGTAACGCCCCATCTGGGACACCAAAGAAAACGCACCAACCAGGCTAAATTTCCCGGAAATTTTTTTTTTTAGTGTTTAAATTAAAACTAATACGTCTTTGGTAACTTAACCTGGTACTACTAATTTTATACCATTTATTTTATTTCAATCTAACTTGTTTGTTAACCCTTACTTGACATTAATTATTTAATTATATTTTAATTCTATTAATGCCTCAAAAGAAAAACCCCACACCCAAAAGGAATTTATTACGACACTAAGATCGAACCATTTTGGCCATTGTTTTAGAAGGAAACCCTAAAAATTGCCTAACCATCTCTTTTAATTCTTTTCCCCTTGTTTTCTTTCATTCTTGTTTCTCAAACAAATTAAGGGTAAGCTATATATATATATATATATATATATATATATATATATATATATATATATATATATATATATATATATATATAATGTCTATACTTAATTATAAACTCTAGTTTTGTAAACCCTAGTTAGTAAATATGTAGGTATACACCTATCTATATATTTACTTGTGTAATTGTTACTATTGTATCCCCCTCTTGTTACTTTCTCTTATCAACTAGAACAAAAGAAACCTAAGTATTTATCTATTGTTGTTAATGCCACATTTTCATCTTATTTGTTTTTGAGTTTATAGAAGGGGCGGATCTGAGGAGGAGGGGCGGTGGAAGGGGTCGTGACAGGCAATGGGGCGTGGCAGGGAACCCGCGGAGGGTCGGGCGACAGTTCTGGTGCGGCAGGGTGGGCGCGGCCGCGGCAAAACGGGACAGAGGCAACGCGGGAGGACAGGAGGGGGGCCGGGACAGGGTCGGCTGGGCGCGGGGAAAGGTCGGCCAGGGCGCGGCCGGGGACAGGTGGGGGCGGAGGTTGCGGGGCAGCGGCAGCTGCGGCGATGGTGAGGGAGGGAGTCCGTGGGGGGGGCAGCGCCCCCACGGCTGTTCAAAGGGGTGCGGGGGGGGTTCGGCCCCCCCGCCTGTTACTCTTTTTTTTTTTTTTTTTTTTATTTAGAACACAGTCGCTGTGGGGGAGGGGCCGAACCTCCCCCATTAATATTTTTTTTTTTTAATTTATTTATTTATTTTTATTTATCTGTGTTTTGATTTATTAAAACTTGTATAATATATATATATATAGTGTTTATTATTGTTTCTAATATAAAAGTGAATAGATAACTTGCTGCCCTGCAGATGTGTAGGTACACACAGCAGGGATGGAGGTAAAAGAAATATATACAAGGAAGATATACTCAAACCCTAGTCTTCACCATATAAATTCTGACTCATTTACTTTCAAGGTATTCCAAGAGAGTTTGATCCATGCAAGTTTTAATTTAAATGATGATTTCTTTGGCAACTATCTGAATGACATTGTTCTCAGCATGTCCACCTTCCTTTGGGAAACAAGTAAAACAGTTTGTTTTTTTTTACAACACTTACAAATAAAAATCTATATTTTTCCATATAATAACATGAGATCTTATTCCACCTAGAAAGCATGCACAAGTAAATGTACAGTTTAAAATATAAAAACCAGCCATATGCATTTACCCCTATAACATATATTGGAAGGAAACAAACCATTTTTCAATATAATGGAAGACTACTTTTAAAGGAAAAATTTAACATTAAAACTTCTCTATATGTTATGATTTCCAAGAAGCTATGGTAAGGGAAAACTAAAGGTAAAAATTCTTCCAAATAAAGCCCATCAACTAACAACTCTTTCATTTCAAAAAGAAGTTACCTACATGTTTCATGCTCAAGAAATCAACCATTACAATACTTTATCTTGCCCAAATTCACATAAGTCACAATACATGTCCACCCAAAAAGGGGTCTAATACACTATCTTTACAAGACAAAAGAAGCTCTCACAAGTCATTCTTATCAAGATACAAGGAAAGAGAGGTCCATAAAATGATGAGAGAAACAAGAAGAGGTTCCAAGTAGGCAAGTGTCTTCATGCATCTTCCAAAGCTTCCCAACTCCAAAATCTTTTCAAGGCCAACACAAAGAGAAAGGGCTTGTTTAACCTCCCAACCTTTAGGCATCATCACATGCCAATCCCAAGGTTGGGATGCATGCTAGCCTCCCCCAAGCCCGTGGGAAAGAGGATCAACTAACACAATACTTGCACAAGATGGAGGTTTAGACTAATCATGATACAAGCTCACAAACTTAGGACAACGCAATCAACACAAGAATCCAAAAATTATAAGGAGGAGAAATCCATGTTCTTCCTCCAAAAGTGGGGAAGAGAGGAGAAAGTTCTCCAAAAATTATAGTATCCATTAATACTTTGCACAAATGAAAAAAACTCCTTAACCTCCTTATTGCTCCTAAATTACAATCAAAACCCTCCTTATTCCTCCCACCCTTTCTCCAAGTCCTTCTTGGAAGGATTTTCAAACCCTAAATGGGTTTCCTTACCAAGAATGGGGAGGAGAATCAATCCAAATGAATCAACTTCCCCACCTCAACCATTGAGGGGAAAAGAACATATAAGACCCTACAAGGCTTTTTCATCAAGCCTTGAGGATTGAAAGGGGAAAATTCCCTCTCTCTTCCCCCACACTCCAAACTCCATCATGCCATATGATGGAGGGAGTAAAAACACACACAAACAACACTAAGTTTCATTCAGAAATTAACAAATTTCAACAAACAATCTAACAACTAAAAATAAAGCAACACATCTACAAGATCTAGAACCTACCTCAAGGAAAGCTCTCCAAAAAGCTTCCTAACTTCAAGATTTCCACCCTTAGCTCCAAGCAATTCCTAAGCTCCCAATCACCCAAGCATCCAAGCAAGAAAAATCCAAGGCAAAAAAAAATCCCTTTTTTTTTTCCCATGAATGAGAATATGAAGAGGAGGGACCAAACATCCTCACAAATGAGGGGGTGACATGTGTCACCCCTCTCCCTCCTCATGGTCAAAGATGCTAAGACAAAAGAGAGAAAGGGTAAAATTATCTTTTTACCCTCTTCTCCCAAATTTCCCCAAATGTTAGCAAGACCAAAACTAGTTGCATTTTTGAAAAACACACAAATTCACATCCCTTACATGGATGTGACAAAACAAGGGTAGAAAGGGAGGGAAAACTCCATCTAGCCTTGAAAACAAGCCCCCCTACCCATTAGGTAGGGTCCAAGGGCTCATTTTAGTGAAAGGGGGACTCCCAAGCTACAAAGGGGTCCCCAAAAATGCCCAAAATACCCTAATTTCGGGTTTTGCATTTTGGCACAAGGGTAGAGGGTGTGGGGACCACCCAAGGGTCTCACATGTGACCCTAAACCCTTGTGATTAAAAGACTAATTAACAAAATCAACCATTAAAAAGAAAGTGAAATTATTTACTCCCTAAGCAAGTTTACAACTCTACTAACAACCCTAATCAAAAATTAATAAATCAAAGCAAAATACCTTACATACATTGGGGTCACTCAAAGTGCCCAAAATTAACAATCATCTATCCTAGGGCTTCACACAGTGAACATGGCTAGGACTCAGCCCGTGGGCTGCTTGTGCAAGTTTTGAGTAACTGGCCTGAATCCCACGTTCTCCTGTAAACCTGTCACCTGCACACTCATTGCACACATTAACTGCACCTGTCCAATACAATATGATTAAATGACATAGTAAGATATCAATGCATGCTAAACTAACCTAACATCCTACTGAAATCCAGATATAACAACGTGCACAATTATATTCCATTTTTCAAAAGTTAGACAAGATGATAAAACGACATATAATCTCACCATGCAACAACTATCCATCAATATAATTAGGTTCCAGGCACATCATATTTCATTAGTTTCCATGTCATAACAAGAAAATGCGACAATAAGAAATTATGCTAAATTGGCGCTATACGCCTGAATGTCACATATGTCTAATAAAATCAATCATCTAAAAATAATGTCCAAGATAACACCAATCGCTGTCAAAACATGTCTATGAGCAAATAAACAACAAGCTACTGAGCTGAAGAAAATGTGGGCACTACACAAATAGGTTTGGAAAGTCCTTGGTTTGTTATGAAACAATGTTAGAAATTCTAGCCATCATATTCATTGAGTCCACACAAACATGCTGAGGATGAAACAATTGATCTATGATATTCTTCACAAACTATATGTTGAGTTTTTCAGTTGTTCTCATTAGGCGGTGAACAACCCATGTCTTGTAAATCTACACCAATCTCTGATTTTAACATGTCATTTCTTTCTAAGAAGGGATAAAGATCATTCATTGCTTCTTTGAAATTCTTGATTCTTCATTTAGTGGTTCTCACCCATTTCTTTGAAATATCTCCTTCGGCTGGAAGGAAGACTCCTTGGGATAGGAGAATGTTTTGGTCTGAGCTTGCTAGAGATCATACATCTCAAATCAAGTCTTCCCAGCGAGCCATTTCAGCATTGATTGCCTCCTTAATGCCTTTGATCTTTACAGTCATTATCGCCACATACTCATGCACTTCGCTGATTTCATGTCTATATTTGTAGCCGCTGGTTAGAATACTTTCAACCAATGATTCAATGACTCTCCCCTACATGCTAAATATTTGAATCTCCTCCATAACATTTTGATCAAGGTTATAAATGGGAGAGAGGGCTTGAGTCGGAGAAGAAGAAGTATCTGGATTAAAAAATGTTGTGATATAGGAAGAAAACACACAAATATGATCTTCAAGTTGTTCTTAAGTTTTCTTTCCTTTCTTTACTCTTTCGATCATCCTCATCACTTGTTGTCATGTGTTTTTGCAAGGTCAAAAATTCAAACTTGAATCATGACAACTAAACCCAAATGTCAAAATCTTGCTTGAAAGCTCTCCTGAACCCTCCTCTGGATCAGTCTACCCTCCATATCATGCCTATCCTGAGCTTGCGGGTTCTCATATGTGTTGTACATACTTGTAATAATGTTTGATTTTTTTTGATGAGGTCATTCATCTCGCTGAGTAAAGTGTTGTTAAAAGAGAAATCTTCAGTAAGCCTATAAAGATTAATTTTAGTCTTTCTAGGATAGGTGTGTATCCTTCGGGACTAATCTAAAGGCCCAAAACCATCCAGAGGAGGTGTCGAAGAGTTTGGAGAGTAATGGAACTGATTTAGGAAAGTTTAGAGAAGTTTTAGAGGTTTTTAGGGACAATTGTAGTGAAAGCGGATATTTTCGGGTTAAGGAGTTTGTAGTCTAAAATACTACCTGAGTTCGGTAGAGGATTCTGGGAGATATGTAGTGAGTTGGAAAACAAACAAGGAGTCATTGGAAATTTTGAAGATTCCTCTACATGATGAAATTAAAAAATATTTCACAAGACATGTTCACTTCTCAGGGCAGCTCAGTTGCAATAGAGACACCCTGTTGTCCCGAGGAAAAATGATCAATCTCAAGGAGTTTTAGGAAGAATTGGAAGTTGAGACCCATCACATTGTTCGTGCAAGGCTCTTGGAAGTCAAAATCATATAAGGATTCATCAAAAATACCTCTTGGAGCTCCGAAAATTTTGTCGACAAGTCTCTCTGTCGTGAGGTATGTTTCTTATACTTAGCCAATTTTTAGTGAGGACACTTGTCACCTCCAGGTTGAGGCACATTTTCTTGTCCCTCTTGTCCCTTTCTCAAGGGGACAAAGGGGACAATAAAATGTGCCCCACCCCAACTTTTCCTCCAGGTTCCTCACATGACCATGACAAGCACTTCATAGGGCATATCTTCCGATCTCTAGCCCTTCCCATCATGCAATCAGACTGTGCCACTTGTCAACACAAGGTGAGAGTGCATTTTTTTGTCCCTCCTATCCCTTTCTTAAGGGGACAAAGGGGATAAGAAAATGTGCCCCACTCTAGCCCTTGTTTTGGTTTCTCATGTGACCTATTTCTAGCCCCATAGTGCTTAAACAAGCTTTTCCTCACACCCTCCACATCAAATCTCGTGATGGCCACTTGTCATCACCACATGAGGGTACATTTTTCTATCCCTCTTGTCCCCATTCCTAAGGGGATATGAAAATGCGCCATACTCTAGCTCTTGTCAAGGCTTTCCACATGACCCAGTTTGAGCCCAGTATGTGCTAATTGCTAGTTTTCTCGATTTCCCCATCAAGCAATCAAAAGGAGACAATTGTGAATTCTAGGCGAGGGCACATTTTTCGGTCCCTCTTGTCCCCATTACCAAGGGGACAAAGTGAACAAGAAAATGCACCCTATTTCATGAAGCAAAAAAAAACTAAAAATTAACTAAGTGCTGCTCCCTGCTTCTACCTCAATCGAACACCAAAAACCCTATCGAAAGCTTAAAAAAAATTAAAAGAAATTATGCCCACCTCATTTCTTCACTAGACCTCCATTGTTGCTTAGCAAATACCTCCAAAAACTAACAATTTTATCAGATGCCTTGTCAAAATTCCTCCAAGGCATCCATAAACACCAAAATCATGAAAAACTCATAACTTCCAAACTTGTAATCCGTTTCCCTTGATATTTTATAAGTTGTTCCTCATTCCCTGCACCTTCAAGAATATTATAACAATAAAGTGGATGATGCCCTAATTTTTTAATGGCAGCAAACCCTAGTTTCGTGCCCTAGAAGCTGATTTTTCATTTTCCAAGCATTCTGGTAGATGGATTGAGGTGAAATTTGGAGCACAAAGTCTCGGAGACGAGTAAAATCCAGTGAAGACATTTTCGTTACAAACAGACATGGATAAGTGCTATTTCCAAAAATAGTAAGTATCTGGTGCCCTCACTAAAAGTAATAACTTACCAAAAATAGTAAACTCTCTCAGATCAGTGCATTCGAAAAACAATGAAGATGACAAGCCAGGTCAAACAAGGAGTTTTTCCTAAAAAAGCAAAACAAGCATAAAAAAGCAAAGAACAACTTTCCAAAAATAGAAACCATAAAAAATCAACAAAGAAATATCAGTGAATGTATTCTTTAGCACGTTAAGGGTTTCAAAAAACTAAATTCAACAAAAAAACACTTTTCCCCAAAATAGCTGCCCTTGAACCCTAATTGCTAAAAATAGAAAGTCTCCGATTCAGTTGCAGAAAGTTGTTATCATCTTTGTTCTCTCATCTCGTTGTTTTTTGTAATTATGAATTTCAAGTTTGTTGGTCTAGAGCCTGTTTCAGCCTTGGTATTAGAATGCCCAGGTGTGGGTGACAACGATGTTGTCATATGGACTTGGAAGATCTCAAGAATAGAATGCTTAGCGGTCCCAGAGAACCAGTGGAAGACAAGGTGTTCACAAGTGGATTGTATGTTGTGGGTGGTCATCCTGTGTATGTCTAAAGTATAGAGTTAGTACTGGTTTGTGCTCATCATAACAAGCCAAAGTCAAGAATCATAAGGGCAAACACCAAGTCAATATTGGTAGTGCTTACTCCAAAAGAAATTTCTCAGTGTATGCAAATCCCGACATGGAACAACATGGTCATCGTCACAAAGGAATTTGCACCAGGCGAGTGGTAAAAAATGGAATCTTAACTCCAAGGTCTTGCATTAGGGTCATGGCTGAAATAGGGAACAAAGCCATCTCGTATGCCGAAAGCTCTATCCAGAAGTGAGTTCCATGAAGGCTTCTTTGATGCAATCATCCTACTGATCAGGGTGATGGGGGAAGAGATTACGAAGGATTTCCAGGATTGGATGGTGCAGTTAATCCTTGTTGTCATTGAGGGTAATCAAATGATTGACTGGGGAAAGATAGTCAATGACAATTCCCACCAACAGTTTCTTTAGTTGTCGGCTACTAAGTTCTCAATGACATTGTACTTGGTCTACGCTCTTGCAAGCATAGGATCGTTCAAAGGCTTGACCCTCGCTCAAAATATCTCTTAAAAGGCCCCTTCCTATGAGAACTTCTTCTACCCCTTCAATCTTTATCACTTGTTACTAGTCTCTACACTTATGCTTTACGCTATGTGATTCACATATATTATTTTTGAGAACTCTTTCGCAACTTGATACACGCATTGTATCGTCATTACCCTATGACGCACTCTAGTTCTATGATTCATACTCGACCACTGAGGCTCGAATTCTGAAATGAACCTCACATCCACTACACATTTCACGCTTTGTGCTTCACAACACATCTTTATAACATTTATTTGCACACATTACCCTATGACACACTCTAGTTCCACAGTTGATACTCGACTGCTAAGGGTCTAGATTTGAAATGAATCTCACCGCATTCACTTTTCATGCTTTATGCTTCATGATCTATCTTTCTAACACACATTCTCAAACCATTTCCTGATGATACACTCTTGTTCTATGGTTCATTCTTGATTGTTGAGGGGTCTTTTATAAATGAACCTCATCTCATACACATCTGTTGGGGCACACACCGCTCCTTCCATATTCACATATTGCATACCATTCCACCACACTCATACACTGCATATTACATATCTTGGTTGCACTTACTCTTGCTTGCTTATACTACTTACATGATGCACTTTTCTTATTATTCTAGTCAGATACTCAGTATGTCATTATCTTTCTATATACACACATGCATGTTCACTTGGTCTTTTAGAATGAATCCAGGTCTCTTACAGATTTTCACACGCTTCAATGATGTTTGACACTATACCCTTTTCTAGTCCCACTGAAGCTCCTAGGGGCATCTACCATTACTACTCTCACACATTACAGGTGTTATTGTTTCATCATTTATTACTTCCTATCCTTACTAGCACATTACTTTCCATTGATACATACATGCATTGACATACTATTTATGTTTCTAACATGCTAACATGTGCTTCATGTGCAACATTTTCCTTGCAAGACTATGCCACCATGGTTGTTTAATACATTTTTCTTTCCATTGTTTTTGGGTTATGCCCTATGTCTTGTTTGATCACTTCTTGTATGCTTTTAGTCGCTTCGACCTTGATTGTCTTGTGACATTGTGAGCGATGTCCCATATTTGAAACCCACTTTTCATGGTCTTTCTTGTATGCACACTTGTGTGTTACATTGTTTTTCTATTACATGTTTTTTTTTTCCAGTAACACATATTTCTAGCCATCTTGTTTGCATGTGCCTTGGTCTCTACCATGCACATCCCTTACCCCATGCAGGTATCAACATCAGATCAACATTAGGTCCTCTCTTTTTGGCTGCACACTCTTATAGTCATCGCATTCACCCCAAACGAGGGGGGAATAGAATGGGTGTCAAAATCAACCCTACAAAAACTCAGAGCTATAGTTCAGAATCTGCACAGTATAAAAATGACATGGAAATACAGTCACAGAACGTCCTAGAATCCGACTTGGGTCCTCAGCACAACACATACACCAATGCCAAGACTCAGATAGTAGCGCATGTGTCCTCCCTTTGGCGCTTATGTCCTAGGGAAATATATAGTCAGTTTATCAAATTAACACAGTTCATAGAAGCCTTTAGAGAAATTCTACAATTACAAACACAGACCTCTAGTTACAAATGTATGCAATCTCCTACAATCCATTTCAATCGGAACTAATTCGGGACAACATGAACAAATCAGGGACATACCATCTGAAGTGGTACTTATGGAGCAGAGTCATGAAAGGAGAGTAACACTAGACCTCTCTCCCCAACACTTGCACTTTGGCATGAGATCGTAGAAAAAAGTTGCTCTTGGCATGAGATCGCCCAAAAAAGCTCGCACTTGGCGTGAAATCGCCCAAAAAAACGCACTTGACGTGAGATCACCCAAAAAATCACTCTACACAGCATTTAAGGACACTTTTCTATCATTTTACACTCTTTTAAATTAGGTGCACACTTTCCTTTACACTATTTTACATACTTTTACATACTTAGGCACATTTTTCTTTGATTTATCATAGACAAGACTTTGACTACTCTTTCACTCTTCTTTTGCAAGTCCGTCCTTAATACACAACAAGAAACAACCTACAACAACAAGTACAAGCACAACAACAGGTACAACGCAACACATACACTTCACTCATAGGTCCACTTTCCTTTCCTAGTCTCCACACTTCACTTTGCATCATTCCATGCTTCACTTGTCCACTCAGCACACATTTACCCACACGTTCTATAGGATCATAAGGTACACATCTCTTATCTACTTTATGTTATTGATTATTCACTCAACAACATAAAGTGGGGGTAAATGTAGACACTAAATCACGCACTTATGTACATTTCTAGGTCCTAAAAGCATAGTAGCATTTACATGATTCCTAAGCAAGAAAACTAGTGGTTGACAACTATCTTTGCCCTCTTTTCTTTGTCTATTGTTTTCTATTTGGTCTTACACACCCTACAGCCCAGTCAGAACTTTACTGATGTAAGAACATCATGAGTTTAGAGGTCTTAGAGTCATAGTATGTATGCTTGAGCATGCTTACATTATGTACTTGAGTAATTTATTCATTGTGTAAATGTACAAAGTAGGAATGTGAGTTTGAATTAGGTGTCTAAAGAGAAAGTTAGGTGGTTTTATGCCTAATAAGGCCCATGATGATGCGTCAAAGAGGGTATGCGGGAGGTTGAACGAGTTGAGATTGTGTAGGAGATGATTTCATGTACATGTTTTATGTTTGGATTATGGTTGAGCTCATCTAGGAGCTAAAAAACAAGATTAGGAGTTTTTTTGGTGTATGAAAACTTGATGAAAGGATGGAGAATAGTGTATATATATATATATATATATATATATATATATATATATATATATTGGAAGGAGTTGATAGCAGTGTTCTATGAGGAATAAAGGGATTATATAATCTATTCTTCAGGAAAATGATCGAGGATTGATGTGTTTTTGTGTGTTTGATGAATTGACATACTTCCTCAGTCTCAGGTCGAGACCTTGAAAATGTATAGTCCTCCAAAAGTGAGTTTTTGAGCTTTGTGATTGCATGGAAATATTAAGGGAGGTGAGTGACTGAATCATGAATTTTTGTGGCTTTTGAAACCTAATAATATTTCCCCTAGATCTAAGTTTTTCCCCTCAAGCTCTAACTAGGGCAGAGAATATTTTCAATTTTAACCATCCAAAATTTATGAAATTTTCTGAGCACTTCTATCCAGATAAGTGCTAGGAGAATTCCAATTCTCTAATTCTAATTCACACATGTGGTAAAGTTGCAATAGTGTTTATAGTACAAACTGAGACAATGTTAGATAGGAGTAATTTTGCATTGCATGTGTGATCAAATCTTCAAGTCAAGAGTTCCAATTCATGGGGAAGGATCTTAGAGACATGTTATAGGTGATTCAACCATTTTTGAAGTGAATCCATAGGTCTAGGTATTTATTGTCACGTTTGGAGGCTAAAAGAGGCCTAATTAACAAGATACAATCTAAAGGAGCTATGTATCCATACAAAGGCTGAAGTAGAGATTTTGACATATGTTTAAGAACCCCATAAAGGGCATTCATATCACCTTTTTTTTGTATGATTGTTTTAGACAATTGTGAGATACAACTCAATTTATGTGGTTATAGGGCTAGTAGGTTGAAGAGACCTTAAAGAGAGATTAAATGTGAATTATAAGGGTATGGTTGTATAAAGGGTTTAAACACTTGGTGTTAGAATAGATAAGGTGTTCTAAGAATATAGGGAATGATCTAAGATCCTACTTGTTACTTTAAGCACCTTGTAACCATGAAGACCTATATGGGATATGCCTATTGTAAAGGTAATTTTTTTGGTAGAATTGGATCGTAGGATAGGTTCAAGAAGGAATGGTGCTACTAATGAGTAAGGTTGGTCCTAAGGATAATGATGATTGGTCAAAAACAGTGGCTCCATCTACAAAACAGTCAAGGAAATCATTTCATGTTTGCATGCATATAGTGGTTATTTGAAAAGAAGGACTGTGTTGATGGTATAGAGCCAACATTATGAACTAGTGTGACACATGTATATAAAGAATAAATTGTGAGCGAAGATCCTCAGGAAAGGGGTAATCGAGATAATCATCAATGACAAGTCTCATGTGTTGAGAAAGATCTTGTAGGACAAGAGGTAAGTATGTTCAGTATACTAACATTTTGAAAGTGTAGACCCCTGACATCATTTACTTATTTATCTTTCATGGTTTCAGACATCAGTTCCCAACCAGGAAAGAAGTGCCTAGACGCCCCTATCTCCTCTAAGCACTCCTAACCCTTTCTTACCTTACTTGATTCTTTTGGGTCTCTTTTATCTCTTGGGCATCTTTTTCACTTATGGGTTGACCTTCCGATTAGTAATTACGAAATTCAAACAAGGTAATCATATAAATACATAGTTATGTGTTCAAAATGAAGGACCAATCGCTAAACATTACTATCATCACCTAAGCTTCCATTCCAAAGGCACTAAAGCACTCAAAAGGCATCCACCTAGCATCTATTCAAGGGACAAGGGATGTATCAACTTTGTATGCACAACATATGAAGGGGAAGTCTATTCTATTCCATCCACACATACTACTACATTGCTACATTCCAATTATAACCCGCTATCATTTGTGCAACTTGCACAAGGGCATCCTAGAGCATCATTTCTATTGTATACACAAAATTATGCGCTTTAGACATTATTTAATCTCGGTCTCATACTACTATTTATAAGGTTTTCAAGTGAAGAAAGTACTAATTAACCCCCATCCTTTGGCCATCTTGTTTTATTTTATTTTCGTCATTACCAACCTCTTGCACCCATATGCCTAGTCAACTTCTATTATCCCGCTTTGTTTTAGCCTCGAATGTGGTGCCCAGATTATTACTGGGGCGCCCATGGGTGCCCTAGTCCCACAAGGGGCACCCTAGCCCCTTTTGGACTTTTCCACCATCTTTTGGGCTCTTTCAGGCCATTTTACTCTTTCTAGCCCTTTTACCTTCTCATCTTTTTGGTGGTCGGTCATTTTGGGGTTAATTACGAAATTAGATTTGGAGAACCCTATAAATATAATGTTATAAAACCATAATGATGGACCTAACATCATTCACTATTATCATCCATATAGTGTTGCATCCATCTACTCCATTGGAGATCACTTGCATCCACATAGCTCCATGACAAGGCACAAGGCTAGGATATCTGCATCACACACTTTATAGGGGGAGGGATTCTATTCTATTCCATGCACACATATTATTACATTGTCTACATTTAGTTATTGCTCACTATTTCACAAAGTGCGACTGGCATAAGAGCACCTAGTGCACATTATGCACACACTCACCAGAACTACATTTGAGTCCGAAATGTAGTGCAACGCTTAGTTAGTAAGCCCACCGTTGTGGCAGCTAAGGTCAGTCTGAACCATTCATTTGCATCTTTATTTTTTTTAGGGTTTTGATACTTCTCTTGGTCTTTTGCGGGTCTTTACATCATCTTGAATTATTGACGACACTCGGTACATGACAATGAATATGATGCGACACACAACGACGGTTTTAGACCACCTCCCAGCCTTGTGAGATTCAATTTTAGAGATTTTACGCAGACCAGGGCGCCTTGTTTGCAGACTAGAGTGCCTGAATGCACCCCAGTCTCTCCCCATGCACTCTAGTCCAACTTGATACTCAAGATCCATCCTTTTCGGAGCTTCTGCACGGTCGCTCATGCTTCAAGATTCTCTAGTCAGCTCTGCGATACACTCTTGCGAGCATCTGTTATTCATCCGAGTTATTTCCTCTTCTCTCTTGCACATTAGGGTTAGCATTTCCTTTTGCATAACTGTTTAGATCATTTGCATACTTCTTAACTTCATTTATTTAATTTATTTGCAATTGTTCATAGCTTAGATTAACTATTCCCATATTCCACATATTAGTCAATTTTAGTTAATCATTTTGGTGAACCTGACATTTCAACACTTCATTTTGATCATGTCATCTCCTTATCAAGTTATGGATCAATCTTCTTATCCTACCTTTGCACCAACTAAGGTCTTAGACCTAGTTACTACTGTCGTTGATTTCATGCATGCACATACCCAACATCCTCCTCCACTTCTGTTTCCAATTCATTTTGTCAAAGAAACCACTCTTATTATTATTCAGGACATAATTCAAACTCCGCCTCCATTATGCAAGGCTTCTTCACCATCACCATTTCAGCGTCCAATCACTTTTGTCAAGGAAACTACTCATCACATTGATCCACTTACTGTCTTTTGACTAGACCTTTATTGCTTACACACTTGGGGGGCATAACACTTTCCCTTCCCCCCACCTCGTCTTAGCATAGTCACACTTATCCTTTTCACATTATCATACATTCATCTCCTCGCATTAGGCATACACATTATACATTCTAGTGTCATTACCTGATGACACACTCTTGTGCTTCGGTTCACACTTGACTGTTGAGGGCTTACTACACATGAACCCCACACACTACACCATATGCATTACACATTGTGTTTCATCACACATTACATGTGAAACACCATACATTCTATATTTTATCTACAACATTTTGACATTTTTCGCATTTACACATCTTACATCATACTAGTATTCATTATAC
Source organism: Taxus chinensis (assembly GCA_019776745.2). Classification (NCBI taxonomy): domain Eukaryota; kingdom Viridiplantae; phylum Streptophyta; class Pinopsida; order Cupressales; family Taxaceae; genus Taxus; species Taxus chinensis. The sequence goes on from CM034149.1 coordinate 101,740,012, forward strand.
ATACTTGCATCTAGCATTCCATACTACTCATCATACATATTACTTTTAGTCTACATCGTACATTACACATTCTACTTATCACATGGTCATATTTCATCATTACATATACTACATCGTCTTATACGCCCTACACTCACTACCTTATGATGCACTTTAGTTTCTCCGTCCATACTCGACTGTCGAGGGTTTACAAATCAAATGGACCTTACACTCATCACACATTTACTATTTGACCTTTCACCATGCAACATTCTTAGGCTAGTGACATACGCTTTACGCTAAATTGCCGCCTACTCTATCATCTAGTAGTAGTATACACTATAGGTTACATCACCACTCCCTTTTTCATCTCGTAGTGATATGCGCTTAGGGATGAATCGTCACTCATCCATTCATCTTATAATGATACACGGTTAGGCTAAATCATCACTTATACATTCATTTGGTCATGATATACGCTTTGGCTATAAGATTCACGCACACATCATTTGTAGGTTGCATCTCATCAATACACATACACATTCATCACATCGCGCTAGACACAACACACACTTTGACCATTTCTCGATGACACACTCTCATTTACGGTTCCTTCTTAACTTCTGAGGTGGCAAACAAAATGAATCTCACTACATACATTTCTATTCACTTGAGGGGCATGTGGCTCCTATCACTCCATTTTGCATTTCATTCCATCCATCCACATCAAACTACATATTATGGTTGCTTTTACTCTTGCTTACTTTTGTTTGTTCATGGTTGTTTTATTACACATGCTAGTTATATTACTTGTATTTCATTTATCTATATCATCCACTCATGCGCGTTCATATATTTTTCTAGTTATGATCGCAAATACAGGTCTTCTGTACACACAACATGGATGCTCACCTTTTATCATTCCTACACTGGTCGCTGGGGGAATCCACATTCGTTTGTTCCAGGTGCTATTGTTTCATTTTGTACTTAGCACACTTTACATTACTTGCTTACACACCCTTTGGAAATACTAAATTATCTTTCTAACATGCTAATAGGTGTTTCATGCGCATACATTTGTTATGCAGGGATAGTTGGCTTCCATGCGTGTTTTTTATATTGTCTACTATTGTTTCTTCTTGTTTGTGGGCTTTTCCCTTTGTCTTGTGTACACACTTGTTTTCCGTATATACGGCAATGATGGCCTTATGTGTCTTGCAAGATTATGAGTGATGTCCCATGTTTGCAACCCGATTTTGTGGTATACTTTCTCTTCTTGCATGTTTACTACTTTGTTGGTAGTATATACACTATTTACGTAGCTTACACTCTGTCTTTTACATGCATGATTTTTCGTACTAACACTTGTTTTTGGTTAGTCATCCTTGTTTTTCCACACCTTGGTTTCTACCAAGAGCATTCCTTTCCCCCTATAGGGCACAGAGTTTCTGAGTACACGTGGTTAGTCCTCTTTTGGGACCTGCATTCTCCTATTAATGACATCACATGAACCCCCAAAGAGGGGGGCATCATTTGGGATTTTACATATTAACACAACACATTTACACCGGTTCAGTTCAATGCACTTTCCACCCTTGACATTATGGGTTTACATACAACGAGTGATTTCTAACTAGTCTACGAACTCCATACACAACAGATTTTACAAGACATCGTGTCCTTAACATTATGGGGGAGCAGTTACATGGTTGGAGGATACAGTAGGAATGTGCCTTCCTACACTAATTCTTCTAGCACACCGGCGTCAAATTGCCCAAAAAACCAGGATAGTACAGATATCTCTTTACACACATTCATGGAAGTAGTTAAAGGTTGGACGAGACAGATGCAATTCTTCCCTATACTTCTTCAGCCTATGGTGTTGAGATCACCCAAAAAACCCTGATAGTATAGTATATCCTTCTACACTTTATTTCTCAACATGGATCAGGTGCACATGTTCCATTTACATTTTACATTTGCATACTTTACATTTACATGCTTTTTATATACACATGCATCTTTTACATTGTGTTTTTACACATACATACATACATATTTGACTACTTGATAATTTTCTCCTTGCAGGTTTGGTCATATGAGAAACGAGACAGTTGAGTGGGGGGCAACAACAAGCAACAACAACAATAAAAAATGGCGTCAACCGTGAAACTTCATATACTAACCATGCAGGTACACTACACTTACATCGGCATCAACACATGCTTTTTCACCCTAGGTTCACTCTCATCAGTTTTTCGTTGTGCATTTTTCATATTTAGTTTCCATGCTCCTCCATCTTTGTCATCATTCCAAGCTTTTTATAGTCCTTTCGTCATGCCTTCTACTATCGACCCTGCATGGTTATATAGGTATGTATCTCTATATAATTTATGTTACCAATATTTTTGCTCACCAACATAAAGTGGGGGAAAAAGTAGACACGTAAATCACACACTTTGGGTACATTATTTAGTCCCAATCTCACACTACTATTTAGAGGGTTTTTGAGTGAAGAAAGTATTAATTAATCCTTATTTCTTTGGAAATTTTGTATTTAGTTTATGTATTCGTTATTCCCAACGTCAACCACACACATGCCCCAGTCATCTTTCATCATTTCCGCATCATTTTAGCTTTGACCAGGGCGCACAGACTAGTACTGGGGTGCCCATGGTTGCCCTAGTCTCACCATGGGTGCCCCCAATCCTTTTTGAACTTTCCTGCCACTCTTTTGGGCTATTTCTAGTCGTTTTAGGTCTCTTATCTTTTTCGTGGTCATCCATTTTGGGGTTAATTACAAAATTATATCAAGAGAACCCTATAAATATAAAGTTATGAGACTATAATGAGGGACCCAACATCATTCACTACTATCATCCATCTAGAGTTGCATCCATTTACTCCATTGGAGATCACTTGCATCCACATAACTCCATCACAAGGTACAAGGCTAGTACATTTACATCACACACTTAATAGGGGAGGGATTCTATTATATTCCATATATACATACTATTACATTTTCTATATTTAGTTATTTCTCACTACTTCAAAAAGTGCGAATGACACAAGAGCACCTAGGGCACATTATGCACACACTCACCATAACTACATTTGGGTCTGAAATGTAGTGCAACACTCAGTTAGTAAGCTCACTGTTGTGGCAACTAAGGTTAATCTGACCCATTCATTTGCATCTTTATTTTTTAGGGTTTTGATACTTCTCTTGGTCTTTTGTAGGTCTTTACATCATCTTGGATTATTGACGACACTCAGTACAAGACAACGAATCTGATGTGATACACAACGAGGATTTTGGACCATCTCCCAGCCCTATGAGATTCATTTTCAGATCTTTTACGTAGACCAGTGTTCCCAGTTTGCATACCAGAGCACGTGCAGGTGCCCCAGTCCCTCTCCAAGTGCTCCAGTCAAGCTAGATATTCAAGATCCATCCTTTTCGGAACTTCTGCATGATCGTTCCTACTTCTTGATTCTCCAGTCAGCTCTGTGATACATCCCCATGAGCATCTGTTATTCAACCGAGTTCTTTCCTCTTCTCTCTTACACATTAGGGTTAGCATTTCCTTTTGCATAACTGTTTGGCTCATTTACATACTTCTTTACTGCATTTATTTACTTTATTTGTAGATGTTCATAGCTTACATTAATTATTCCCATATTCCACATATTAGTCAATTTTTGTTAATCATCTACATACACACAGACACACATACTTGAACTACATGGAGTCTGAGATTTAGTGCAACGTTCGGCCATAAGTTAACTCTCAGGGTGGCCACCGGGGTCAGTCTGACTCCCCATTCTGCATTTTCCTTTTTAGGTTTGATGTGGTTTGTGGGTTTGTGCAGGTGAACTTCTATTTTGCAGCTCATATGTACCTTTGGTGATCATAGTGTGATCAACAGGTGATCAATATAGAGCAACAACGATACTCTTGCGACATAATACAAATCATATCCTGAGCTCCTAGATAGCCACCAGTGCCCAAGAACCCTTGCCCTATCCCAGGCGCTCATGTCCGACCTCATATGTGTATTTCATAATTTACAGTGAGCAGTAATGACACTCTTCCCAGTGTATTCATCACTTCTCTCTGCCTAGATCAGTCCCAGATTGCGCGTAAATAAACTAAGTCATCTTGTATCCCTCTATTTCTTAGGGTTTTATACTTAACATCTTAGTTTACTTGTGTCTTTACTATATTTCATCATTCATATATCAGTTACTCTGCAATATTAGATTAATTCAAATTAAATTAAATCATTTAGTCACTCTAGTTACCTCGTTAATACTCAAATGCTGAGGATCTAAATATGAAATGAACCTCACCACATTTACTTTTCACGCTCTATGCTTCATGATCTATCTTTCTAGCACACATTCTTAAACCTTTACCTAATGACACACTCTCATTATATGGTTCATTATTGATTGCTGAGTGTTTCTATAAATGAACCTCATCTCATACACATCCATTGGGGGGCATGCCACTCCTATCATCTTCACATTTTGCATACCGCACCATCACACTCATATATTGTATTTGCATATCTTGGTTGCACCTATTCTTTCTAGCTTATTCTATTTACATGTTACCTTTTTTTCCATGCTAGACAGATTCTTAGTATGTCATCATCTTTCTATATATACATATGCGTGTTCACTTGGTGTTTTGAGGTGAATTCAAATCTCTTATAGGTTCTTACACGTTGCAATGATGCTCAACACTGTACCTTTTACTAGTCCCATTAAGGCTCCTAGGGCATCTACTTTCTCTACTATCACATTCTACATATCAAAAGTTCTATTGTTACATTTTTCACTACAAGTTACCTTACTTTTTGTCTATTTATACATGCTTTGACATACTATTTATATTTCTGTCATGCTAACGGGTGCTTCATGTGTAGCGTTTTCCTTACATGATATATTTAACGATGGCTATCTGTCACTACTTGCTTTCCATTACTTTCTATTGTATGTTATTGTTTTCAGGATATGCCCTATGTCTTGTTTGAGCATTGTATGCTTTTGGCCTCTTTGGTCCTGATTGCCTTGTGACATTGTGAGTGATGTCCCATGTTTTAAACATGTTTTTCGCAATCTATCTTGTTTACATGCTTGATTTCATTATCTTTTATTGCATTTTTGCTACTTTTTCTACTAACACATAGTTCTAGCCACTTTTTTTGCATGCGTCTTGGAATCTACCATGCACATCCCCTACACCCTGCAGGTTTCAAGTTCATATCAACATCAAGTCCTCTATTTTGGGCCACACAACACTTTCTTATCCTTTTACACTCTTTTACATCAGGGGCACACTTTCCTTTACACACTATTACATACTTAGGCACATTTTTATCTGATTTATCATATACATTACTTTTGACAACTCTTTCACTCTTATTTTGTAGGTTCATCCTTAATACACAAAAATAAACAACCTACACCAACAAGTACAAGCACAACAAAAGGTAAAACATATCACATACGCTTCACCCCTAGGGTCATTTTCATTTCCTAAACTACATGCTTCACTTTGCATCATTCCATGCTTCACTTACCCACTTGACACATTTCGCCACACGTTCTACAACATCATAAGATACACATCTCTTATCTACTTTATGTTATTGAGTATTCACTCAAAAACATAAAGTGGGGGAAAATGTAGACACTAAATCACACACTTGGGTATATTTCTAGGTTCTGAAAGCATACTATCATCTACATGATTCCTAAGCAAGAAAACTAGTGGTTGATAGCTATCTTTGGCCTCTTTTCTTTGTCTCTTATTTTTTATTTGGTCTTACACACCCTATAGCCCAATAAAAACTTTACTTATTTACCTTTCATGGCTTCAGACACCAACGCCCAACCAGGACAGAGGCACTTAGGTGCCCCTATCCCCTCTGAGCGCCCCTAACCCTTTCTCACCTTATTCGCTCCTTTTGGGTCTCTTTTATCTTTTGGGAATTTTTTTCACTTATAGGTCGACCTTCCAGTTGTTAATTATGAAATTCAAACAAGAGAATCATATAAATATATAGTTATGTGTTCAAAATAAGGGACCAAGCACTAACCATTATTATCATCACCTAAGCATGCATTCTAAAGGCACTAAAGCACTCTAAAGGAATCCATCTATCATCCATTCAAGGGACAAGGGCTACATCAAATATGTATACACTCCATAGGAAGGGGAATTATATTTTATTCAATCCACGTATACTACTTCATTTCTACATTCTAGCTACAACCCGTTATCATTTGTACAACTTGCATAAAGGCATCCTATGCCACCATTTCTACACACACACACAAGAACTACATGAAGTCTGATATGTAGTGCACTGCTCAGTCGTAAGTTCACTCTCGAGGTGATAGCTGGGGTCAGTTTGACTCCCCATTTTGTATTTTCCTTTTTAGGTTTGACATGGTTTGTGGGTTTGTGCAAGTGAACTACTATTTTATAGGTTACATTTACTTTCAACGATCATAGTGCGAACAATAGGCGATCAACAAAGAGAAACTACGACACTCTTGCTACACAACATAAATCATATCTCGAGATCTTGCGCAGTCACAAACGCCCATAAGCGGTCTTCAGCACCCATGCACCCATGTCCAATCTCATTCGTGTATTTCAAAATTTATAGTGATAAATAATGGCACTCTTCCCTTGTTCATCACTTCTTTCTACTCATATCATTCCCAAATTGTGCGTAAATCAGCTAAGTCATCTTTTCTCCATCTCTTTCTTAGGGTTTCATACTCTACATATTAGTTTGCTTGTGTCGTTACTGTATTGCAACATTTTTACATAATTTATTTGAATAATGACTCTGCACTTAGATTTAATTAAGTTTTTATTAAATCATTTGATATTCTTCCTTGCCTTGATAAATCCCTTAGACCTACGGATTACCGTCATTAGCCCACGTGATATCATGACTTGCCACTCTCCACTCGTGCCTAGCCTTTTTTCCCACCTTTTGTTTGAGTTCTCATGTTTTCAGAGTCGTGGAAACCTTGTCTCTATTCTTCCTTTTTGAAATCCTATGACCATGTGGCTTCGAAGTGAAACGTGATTTTATCCTTAAGTTTAGGGATGTCGGGTATCTCAAGTTTCTCCTTTTCTTCTCCTTGTGAATTTTCCCGTGATCACGTGGTTGTCTCTGAGGATATCGAGTTTCTCAAGGATATCGAGTTTCTCAAGGATATTGAGTTCTTTTCCTTGTTTGATATCTATTTCATGAAACCTTCGAGACTACGTGGCGATATTTTGAACATTCGATATTCTTGAGTTATTGAGAATATTTGGCCTTCGTGGGAAGATTCAGGCTCTTGGGACTTAGAAGTTTTTGCCAGGATTAACAAATTTTCCTGACTGTCGATAAGATGAGCCACTTATCTTAGGGGAAACATGTCATTGATCAGTGCCACTTTGAACGTGTGAAATAGTTTAAAACCATGAAATTCAATTTTACGGTTTCGAAATAATGGAAAATTCAAAACAAATCATCATTTGCACGTCTCAAACTCATTTTGACTCCAAAAGGTATCTAAGTTTTGGTGTTTTGATTCCTTTTCACAAATCACATGTAATAAATATTAAATCAAACAAGTAAAATAAAAAATGGTGATAAAATCAAAATTGAATCAAAGAGTTTAACTTTAAAACTATAAACAAGTTATAAACCTAGTTGAACTCTGTCATTTTAACTTGTATAATTGAAATGTAAATACAGAGACTTTTAAACATGTCAAATAACTTTAAAACAATTTTTCAACATATGATGAATAAAGGGATCTCCATTCTCTTTTCAAAAGGGAATGGGGGTGTGTTGGTCACAACACTTAGTAGTTTTGAAAACTTTCCTAGTGGCTGCACAAGCCACCTTGATGCTTGCACAACCTATCGCGGAGGTTCGCAACCATGTTGATTATTATGTAATAGAGAAATCTAAGTTTCCAAGGAGGTGCAAAGGTTATGTTGTCTCTTCCCTTTCTTGACTCTTTGGATTCTATAGTGCATGGGAGAACATTTGAAACATGTTATAAGAAAGAAGGAGGAGATGAAAACATCATCAGTGAGAAGGAGAACATCTAGAAATGTAGTTGTCTGTAGAAGCAAAGGGTAGAGCATAACAAGCGCAAGAAGTCTCACAAATGGAACAACATTTATTGTACTATGTTCCAAATATTCATTATATATGGAATTCATTCTTGGCCAATAATAATTTAGGAAAGTGAGAGATTTCCTTTCCCTATTAGTTTTCTCTCATCGTGGGGGTTTTCCAGGAATCATATTGTATGTCATAGTTCGAATTATATTTCATATTGGTGTGTGCGTTTGATTTGGTTCATAAATATTGTTTTGTAATCAATTTAAGCATTAGGAATATTATTCACTAAGAGAATTTTTCTATTAATTCTAGCATAAAAGCAAGATAGGATTTGTTGTGGTTTTTTGAATTCTAGATAGAGTGTATAGATAATTTTTGCACCATAGCTGATTATATATATCCTTGAGGACTTTAAAAATTTATTCTTATTGGTTTGTATGACAATGAAATGTGAATACTTACTACCTTATGATCTATATATAGTTACAAACAAGTGGAATTGAATGACAAGAGAGATTGGAACAGAGGGTGAGGAAGAATTGGATGGTAGAGTTGCAATATTAGAGACCGCCATAGAAAGAATACTAATGAATCAAAAAAATATCTCATAACAACAAAATCTCACAACTAATAGGCAAAAAGCCATAGATAAATTGATTCAATCTCTAGCTAAGACTATCGACATAGGAGGAAGAGAGAGCCATGACGAAGAATTCATGGAAGAGCATGAGGGGGAAAATCAACAACGACAAAGGCAAAAATAAGGTAAATTTAGAACATGCTCATTTCAAAGTTGAAACTAAGGTTGAGATTAAGAACTTTGAGGGACAAGTAGATGTAGTACATAAATGGTTGAAACCTATCATGCTTTTATTTTATGAGAAACCTATCATACCACTTGTGAAAATAAAAAATTGGTATCTTGTAGATAGTTGGGATGGATTTGAAGAATTGCTAAGAGATAAATTTAATCCTATTGGATATAAAACTGATTAAAAAATTAAATGGAAGTATTTTAGACAATCCAATGGTGAAAGTGTGTAGGATTATACTACATAATTCTAAAGGAAAACCTTGTTGTTGAATATGGACTTGGAGAATGAAGAATTTGTCACCAAATAATTTGGGGGACTGTATACTCACTTAAGGAAGAGGTTCATCTCCACAAAATCAAAGGACCTAAATGAATCTTTTGTACAAACATACTATATAGAAGATGATAAGAAGTAAGGAGATGGAGTGATAAATCCAAAACAACAAAAAAATTAACCAAAGAAATAAGAAAGCCAACCGAAAAGAAGGGTAATTGCAAGGGTAAGAAGGATGCCACTAATTTAAATGCTTGTGAGGATCCCAATAAGTTTTGTAAACATTTTGATATCAATGGACATATCGATGTTACCTGTTGGAAGTTACATTTGGATTTTTACCCAAATAATCGTTCCAAGGACTCTAAGAAGTCCATGGATATGATGAAGACAAAATATGAGGTTTAAATAGATGATAATTCTGATATAGATGAGATGTCGGGATGTATGACTACCATTATGTATCGTCATAAATAAGAAGAAGAGATGAGTAAGTGTAGACACCTTCTTTCCACTGCGTAATTTTAATATTAAAATTGCACTAATTTCCCTCTTTCCCGTCATCACAATATAATTAGCGACCTTCCACTAATTAGCTAATTTTCCCCATCTTAGATGCCAATTAACGTCACTTGGTTAGTTATAATCCTCTTTTAATTAATTAATCACCTATTATTAATTTATTAATCTTTCAGAGTCTTGTGTTTAATTAATAACCCTTTTATTAATCAAATTACTCTATTCCAAATCAAGAAAGCTAATGTAAATGCATTAGTTGATAGTGGTTCTCAATACAATTTAATGTTTGATGCAACACTGAGAACACTTGGTCTTGTACCTTATGAGCATCCACACTCCTATCCCTTGGGATAGGTAAAAAAGGGTGTAGAAATTCAAGCTACTAAAAGATGTAAGTTCAAGTTTGGCATTAGTTCTCAATTTATGGATGTAGTAGAAGTTGATGTGATTCCAATTTATGTATTTGATGTGGTTTTTGGAATTCCTTGTATGTCAAGGATGCCATATCCAAAAGGAGAGATAACATATATAGATGTGCCAAGGATAGAGTAAACTAAAGCATTAAGGCACACCAAAGCAATGAAAAGATGGTCTAGATAAGTGTTAACCAAGAAACGAGACTAATTTAGGAAAATTATAATTAGTTTTGTTTGATTTTTTTGAAGGATAAACAAGATGGGATGGGATTTTTTTGATGTTTCTAACAGAGGATAGAAGGATTTGGATAGCATAATTTTGCATTTTCAAGAAGTGTTTCGGACTTCAAAAGGGATGCCACCAAAACAGGAAATAGAGCATGAAATTGAACTACTGCCAGAATCTCCTCTACCTAACATCAGGTTGTATAGGCAATTGTTGATGGAGATCAATGAAGTAAAGAAACAATTACAAGATTTATTGGAATAAAGGGTAATTATCCCAAGTACATCTCCATTTGGGTCACCCAATGTGATGTTACAAAAAGGATGGATCTTTGAGAATGTCCATAGAGTACTTAGCCTTAAACAAGATCACAATCAAGAAATCATATATGCTTCTACATATAGATGATCTCTTGGACTAGATTCAACATGCCAATTACTTTACAAAGTTGGATTTAAAATTTGGGTTTCACCATGTCTCGATGAAGGAAAAGGATGTATGGAAGTGTGCCTTCAATATTGAAAACCATAATTAATAAATGCAAGACTTGTATCTGATCATTATATTAATCAAAATTAATTGCACTTTTTATAGGCACTGAATAACTTAGATTACATTTGGTTATTAACTTGATTAGTACAGACTAATCACTATAACTGAAGGCAATAAATATAACTAACTAGTTAGCTAACTTAGTAACTAAACTAAAACTAAAGAAATCACAGCAGTGAACTGCACACCTAATAGAACTAACACAACAATGAACTAATAGTGACACCTAGTTACAACAACACTAGATGGGGTACATTATTATCCATAACATTATCTAATAAAATGCTAAATTAATATCTAAAACTATAATTTATCATCCCCCCCTAATTTTTCATTGATTCTAGTGATACGAAGAGGAATTCTCTAAATGCCTTGAATTTTATCCTGTACAAGTGCCTTTGTGAAAACATTTGTATGTTATTCTGTTGTTGGGCAAAATTGAAGTTGGATGTGGTGTTGTTGGATGTGCTCGTAAATGAAATCTACTTGTAGCTTAATTTGCTTGGTCCTCTCATGAAAGATAGGATTGCGAACAAGTTTTATCACACCCTCATTGTCAGAATGTAAGAGGGTAGGTTTCTTTTGCGGAACTCCCAAACCTTCTAGAATGTAACGTAGCCATATTGCTCTGCAAACAATTTCTCTTGCAACGGGATATTCTACTTTAGTTGAAGAGTGTGAAATAACCATCTGCTTCTTGTTCCCCCATGATATCGATCTAGATCCTAATGAAAAAATGATGCCAAAAGTGGATCTCTTGCTCATTGATGTTTGCATGTATGATTTAAATTTGTGTAACCTTCCAAGAAGAATCTGATTGTTCTTCTTGTACTCTAAGCCAAAGTCCATAATAACCTTGATGTATATGAGAATGCACTTTGTCGCTTTCCAGGGACTAATTGCTTTGGGACTTGTATGAATCTAGATAGGTAGCTCACTGAATATATTATGTCTGGCTTAGTGTAGGTTAGGTAAATGAAACTCTTCAATTAGATAAACATAGAGATTTGCATCTACTTGGTGATGGATTTGTTTGAGACAATTGAATCCTTGTCTTCCATGGGTGTAGTCAATAGGATTGCATTTCATCATCCAAAAAATCTCTTGAGTAATGTTTTGGCGTATTTCCTTTGACTGACAAAACATGATTTTGTTTTTGTCATACTTCTAGTCCAAGGCAATAGTGAAGTAGTTTGAGATCTATCATGTCGAACATATGTTTAAGATTTAAAATTGTTTCTTCTATCACCTACAAGGAACTGCCTATGATTACCAAATTGTCAACATAAACAACTATGATCACCATCTCCCCCTTGTTTTTTGACGTAAAGATTGGTATCATAGGGGTTCTTGTTGAATCCACAATGAATGAGATGTTCATTTATTTTTTTGTACCATGTTGTATGAGCCTGCTCGAGTCCATACAATGACTTCATGAGCCTACACACCTTTTATTCTTTATTTGGTGCACCAAAACCTTTTAGTTGAGTCATGTAGACTTCTTCATTTGAATCTCCAAATTAGGAAGGCCGATTTGATGTCCATTTGATGAACTTTCCAACCAAATTGAGCAATTAGCCATAGCAAAAAGTCAACCTTGATTGTCTTGATTTTGGTTGTGGGAACAAGTGTCTCCTCATAGTCTATTCCTTCCTTTTGAGTATAATCCTTAGCGATGAGTCATGCCTTGTTCTTGTCTATTCTACCATATATGTGTTGTACTTGATTATGAAAATCCATTTGTAACCGATTGGGTTCTTCCTTGGTGGAGGTTCTATAGGTTGTCATGTATTGTTCTTCATCAATGATTGATATTTATGCCTCCATGTTTTTTTATAAGGTTGATGACTCTAGGGTTTCTTGGACCATTTGTTGGTTCATTAGATTATACAACATGATTCATCAAGGCCATGTTTACCTCTTCACAAGCTTTTTGTGTGTGTCCTTGGTCAGTATGAAGACGTGTCTATGCAACTCCATCTATTTTGGCATCTCTAATCACATTTGTACACCATCTTGGCATACGTTGAGCTAGTGGGTGGTGGAGCTTTCACTAATTTTCCCATTATTAGAGTCACCATTTTCATCATTTTCTTCAATCATCACATGCCTTTCTTTTATCCTTTGTATTATGTGAGTCTATGGAAGGTGTATTTGAAGCACATATCACATTAACTCAACATCCATAGTGATGTAGAATTTATACCATTTTAGATAAACCAACTTGTATCCACTTGAATCTTAATTATATCCTATAAAGATGTATAGAGTTTTCTTTTCTCTAACTTTTTCCTTTTTCTTTAAGATTAGCATATGGGCCTTGCTTATGAAATCTTGAAGATGAACAATATAGGGTTTTTTTCCTGACCATGCTTCTTGTTGATTCATGTTGTCAACTAGAATTTATGGTGATATTTTGAGTAGATACATTTTTATTTTGGCTACATTTAAACCAATAATTTTTATCGATGTTTCCTCCATGATCATGCATCACATCATTTCCATAATCATGCAGTTTTTTTTTTGTACCACCATTCTGTTGTGGAGAGTATGGTGTAGTAGATGATGAATTCCTTATTCTTTCAGGTATGTGAAGAATGTGTTGCTAGTGAATTCCCCCTTGATATAAGTGAAGGACCTTTATGTGATGATAATTGTTTTTCCAACTAGATATTTGAACTCTTTGAAGGCTTGGAGAGCTTGATCCTTTGTCTTAATTAGGTATCTCTACATTTTTCATGAATATTCACTAAAAAGAGCAATAAGTATTGATATTTTATGTCATATTCCCACAAAGATCATTATGAACTAGGTCTAACCTATTTTTGGATCTATATGGATTCTCAGGAAAAGATTCTCACTAAAATATTCTCACTAATGCTTCACTACTAGACAACTAGCACATATATCTATCTATTTCTTCAACTGTAGTAACCATCAAACCATATTCTTCTAGCTAAGTGATACAAAGTACCCAAAATTCATAGTTTCATATCTATGGTGCCAAAAAAATTTAGAATTGGTGTCCTTAGTAATGAGTGCTTGATTATTACATGATACTGAGTATAATTTCAATATTTGGTTTATTATTGATGCATGCACAACAATTTGGGAATTTATTTATTTTTCCTAAATGAGGCACATATTATTTCCACTTGTGCAAAAAAATTTAAGTCAAATATTGTGGTATAATATTTGATTGAATGAAAGTATATTTTTTGTAAGTCCTAAGACATATATGACATTTATTATGGTGCAGTATTAGGTGCCAAGAGGTACCTTGATATTTCATGTTCCCTGAAATTTTTAGGAAAAATCATCACCCAAAGAAATTAAATTCCTTGTTGGTGATGGGCTTAGTGTGGAGAACCAATCCTTACATCCTGTCATGTGCCTAGTTTCACTATAATTTATCTACTAGATGCAAATTTATGAGGATGATTCATATGTTGTTTTTGCAACATACAAGTGATCCCCATCGGAGTGATCATATTCCTAATCAAAAATGTTTACATGGTGTTGATACTTATTTTTCCATTTTTTATTGTATTCATGGGACTCCTATTGTTTATAATACTATTATTGTTTTGAAGACTTATGTTGTTGGTTGGTTTTGTAATTGGAGGAATTGTTAGTCATTCTACTGTACCAACATTTTTGTATATCATGCCCCTTTTTACAGATAGAACATGATTTCTTACTATTTTGTGCCTATGCATTTTATTATAAGCCTTACTTAATGGGAATTATGTATTATTTCCTTTGTGATGAGAAGAAAGTGCATGTTCTTCATCATCTACTTGATGTTGTATTGATTCTTTTTATTGCAAAAATTTAACCAAGAGTTTAAATGTTGGTTTGTATTAATCGATATTGAGTGTGGTCATAAACACCCTTGAATGAGGGTAGAAGACCTCTCAAGACAATAGGTATGAGAGATGTGTCTAACAGTTCTTCTCCAAATGTTAATAAGGAGGATCTCAACGTTGCAATTTTATGCGAAAAGGATTTTACAAATTTTGAGGATTCAATTTCAAATTTTGTAATTGTACAAATGGAGAATGGTATTATGATTCTTCACCTCAAATACATTACTAAGATTTTCCCACAATTATTTGGAAATTTCATCATATCTTATGTGAGGTTGTACCTCATTTATAACTTTACACATGATGATGAGCTTGGATTTATGATTTTATTTGTCAAACTTTCATTTCTAGTCATCATCAATATTATGTTGGGCGATTATCCACAATAGAATACAGATATTCATAATATAAACAAGTTTTCTATTTGGTTTTTCATGTAGCATAATTTTCTCCACATAGGATATGTGATTCTTGCTAGAAATAAATTAGGACCATTTTCCATTATGCAAAAACTGAAATGTAATGTGGGAGATGGATTAGTTCCTTATCACTCCAGAAATATTTCCCTTTCTATTTACTACTAGTCTAATATATCAAACCTTTATAAATATGTGCCTTCCGATATACTTGTCGGTACGTGGGAGAAGCTCGTCTTCTTGATATACACAGTCATATGTTAGAGAAACGTTAACACACATGAGAGAAGAGTGGTATGTGGCATGTAAACAATACATGAAATGGATATATTTGATCAATGGCACCCACTTATAGGGAGAACTTTGTATGTGGGAAACAAGTCCCGATACATTTAGATTTTCCCAATTTCAGGATTTATGTCTAATGATTGTGACAAACGAGAAATGGAGGGAATAGATGTGAGTGCGCTATCATTATTAGTCCTCGATGATTTATAGGAATGATGCCATATTCGTCGCCATTGCATATATATTATATATAGGATACAATAGATCAAATAAGATGAGTGCTACCTGTAAGTGTGATCTAAAGACACCACTAATAACAAATGTTATGATGACATTAAATATATCATGAGTGTATAATAGAATTAGTTTGGTAGTTTTCTATTTTGTATATACAATAGTTTTTTTGCAGATTTATGACAATTTATAGATGAACACAACAATTTGCAAAAAATAATGCAATATAGGAAAAAATGCCACCCCGACAAGAGAAAATTGCAACTCAATAAATATTTTGTTTGTTTGTTTTGAGGATAGTTGCACCTTTACTAAATGGAACGAAAATCTTACCCTTTTTGGAATTTTTTTCTATATTTGGTCTAGATGCCCCCACTCTCTCGCCCCTCCCACACTAGAGGAAAATTGAAATTTAGGCGATGTTTTTTGTTTGTTTTGAAGGCAGTTGCGACTTTTTGCAATAGAATAAATTTTTTACTAATTTTTGATATATTTGGTCTAGATGCCCCTCTCCCTTTGTTTTGGTTATTTGTTGGAAAATATTGGCATTTGGAAACATATTTATGCTAAAAGCTGTTTCATTGTGGAGTCCAAATTTTCTGTTCACTTTCTATGTTTGTCGGTGGCTTCCTCTTGAAACTCATTTCCCAGTGTGAATTTCTGATAATCACTGTAGCCGTCACAATCACTGTAGCAGGCTTTGTTTTATCGGAGTTTTTAATTTGTCAAGAAACTTATCACCGTGTGTTTTTTAAACAGAAGCACCCAAATGGTCCACTACCATTAACAAACCTTCGAGCTTTTCTTTTGTTTTCCCTTGCGTGTTCATCGTTGCATCGTTTGCTTCGGTGTAAAGAAAGCAATAAATTTCTCTCAATTCAGTAGAAGAAAGACAAAATCAGGAAGCCTTTGAGATTCATATTTTATATTTAATAGCTGCTCTCAAATGGATGACTAAATAATAGCAATGAGGAAGCGAGGTATGCAATTGGTAACATAAATCCAAAACCCCCAACACTTTCCACATTCTAATCTTTCTAGAGTGTTTAATGATGGGAGCTTTAGAATAGGGCATGTACATTCATCATAGCATAATGGGAAGTTGATTTTTGTTTGTTGTAATTGCACGTGTCCTTGTTCAAATGTATGTAAAATGTGGAAGAATAGAAAAGGCACGTGAATTGTTTGACAAAATGTCTAGAATAGGTTCAGTTTCATGGACTGCAATGATTGTAGGATATGCACAAAATGAGTTTATTGAAAAGGCCTTAGAAAGTTTCAGGGAAATGCAATTGGCAAGTTTTTCCAGCATCCTCCCTGCCCGTGTCAAAATGAGAGCTTTAGAACATAACATGCACATTGATCAAAGCACAATGGAAAGCTATTTTTTGTTAGATGCAGTTGCAACTGGCTGGGAACCATACACTAGGCCTTTGAATATTTCAAAAAACTACATTTCATATGTGTAAATCCAAATTCCACGCCCTTTGTCAACATACTCCCATCCTGTGCCAAAATAGGAGCTTTAGAGCATGGTGTGGATATTCATCAAGGCATAATGGAAAGCATATTTATGTGGAATGTTGTAGTTGCTATTTTTTTAGCAACATTTATATAACCTATAGAAGCATAAAGAAATCACATGAACCCTTTTACCTAATAAATCGAGGATACGTGGTCTCATGGAATGAATTTATTTTATTTGTTTGTTTGAAAATTGAATGAAATCAAAAACTTATTTTGATAAAAGATGGTTTGTTGAAAAGGTCTTAGAAAATTTCAAATGAACATAATTGACAGGTGTAAAGTCAGAGTCCATAACCTTTACAACCATCCTCCCTGCCTATAAGACAAACCACCATTGAGAGAAGTCATGGGAGGGCTTATTGTGGTCATGTAAATTTTATGTTGAAATGCCTAGCAGGACATATTGAATTTGTTTCACCAAATTCAATGAACATATATTGATCTTTAAACTGCATCTTTTAAACAATAAATAGATCCTATGTTTTGATACTAGATGAATAATTGACTAAGTTCCTTTTAACCAATATAATGTGCATTAAAAATTCACAAGATATTGCAAATTGAGAGGTAGAAGGCAAAGGAGACACAAGATTTATCCTAGAGAAACCCAATGTTGGAAAACTCCAATTGGGTAATCAAATTGCTTCCCTTTCACTATGTAATTCTCCAAAATACAAAGTTATTGCCAAAAATTGGTCTTTAATAAGGATTCAATCTCCTTCTAATTGTATTTTTGTGTTTACAATCCTCAACAATGAATAACTCAGCTCTAAATGAACAAATCAAGAAAGAACTCCTACTTCTCCTTTTTGCTCACCCTTGAATTCACTCAAAATCACTTTCTAGAATGAAGAATTGAACTTGTATTTATAGTTACTCTACCCACAGATTAAGGGTAAGGCAAAACAAACCAATCTGGGAACTCCAAGCATTTGTAACTATCCGTATTCCCATTTTGGCATCTATAGGATGGAAAAGAGTGTCCAAATGGGCGACTAGGCATCTGGAGGATGCAACCGAGCGTATGGGTGTCTGGAGGATGCATAACAACAATGGCCTTCTTATGTCATTCAAAGATGTCTGGATCACCATCAACCTGACTTACCATTTTCCTATATTAAGAATATGCACTGCAAGTATCAATAAGGAGAATACATAGAATTGGGTCTTTCTAGATCCATTTTTTGGATCATATATTCAACCCAATCAGCTCACATTTCCCAACATACTTGTAACCTGTTTAAAAATAGGAGCTTTGAAATGGGGTATGAATATCCATTGAGGCATATTATGAAGTGTTCTTTGTCATAACTTCCACCATAATGGTAATATTATTAATAATGCCTACTATTTTGGAACTTCTAGTGACCTCCTTATGCTTATTGACTTGAATACTCACCTTATTTTTTTAGGATATTTATGGGACAAAAGTTTTGGAAGATGTTATAGTTGTTTGTACTCAGGTAGATATATATGCAAAATGTGGAACCATACAATTGACATGTGCATTGTTTGACTAAATTCATGTAAGAAATGTGTCCTCGTGACTACATTAGTCGCAATATATGCACAAATTAGGTTTTTTGAAAATGATTTGGAACCTTTTTGGAAAATGCAATAAGAAGGTGTAAATCTAGACTCCACAACCTTTGTTAGCATCCTCGCAACCTCTACCAAAATGGGATATTTAGAATAACATCACTTCAGGCATAGTTTATAACTCATGTGAGGAACCCTTTGCATCTAACTGTGAGGATCCCTTTCTTGCAAAATGTCCATTTTACTAAATAACTCAAGGAGATGTGGTCTCATGGAATGGATTTCTTTCATTTGTTTTTTTGACATTTGAATGAAACCACTAACTTATTTCGATAAAAGATGGGTTTTTTGAAAAGGACTTAGAAACTTTCAGGAAAATGCAATTGGTAGGTGTAAACCCAGAGTCCATAACCTTTACAAACATCCTCTCAACCTCCAAGATGAGCCACCATTGTTGGAGATCATAGGCAGGCATGTTGTGATCATGCAAATTGTTTGCCTAAATGCCTAGCAATAGTCATTGAATATGTTTCATCAAATGCAATGAACAAATATTGAACCCAATCAACTCACCTTTCCCAAGGTACTCATTTCCCATGTGTTGGTTCCCAATCTAACAACCTACACAAACTTGAAGGGAAATTTGCATGACTTAGGGGGGGCAAGGAAGAATGATAGATCTTTTAATTTTTCGTTTGTATCCGAGGATGGATCCATATTCTTCACATGGCCTGTGTAGACACCTGTAGTTTGATCAAAACAAATTTATTACTAAACTTGCACTAACTATTCTAATCCCCCTTAATTAACTACACTATGCTAGTTAAATAACCCACCTAGCTCTCTCTAATCCCATAAATCACACTAATACCCCTCTAAATGGCTTCCACAAGCCTATCCCTATTAATTAAGTCACTTAGGGTTAATTAATCCCCTTTCACTTTCTAAAAGGTACTTACCTTTTTAAAAGTGTATTTCACTTTCTAAAGTCCATTTCATTTGGATTTCAACTTTTGGGAATTTTTTTCCTCACATGCATCCAAAACATCCCTTTTTTGAAATCAGAAAAACTATAAATAGACGTCTACCCCCACCCTCACTTTTTCCAAGAACAATTCTCCTTCTTTATTATAATTATAGTATTTTTCTAGGATATTGAGTATTCTTCGATTGTTATTGAGCTATTATCATCCATTTCATATTCCAACTCTAGCTTGAGTAAAATGAGGGGAACCATATGGTCTTGTAGCCATTAATGGAAAGCCCTCACTCTCAAACCCTTTAGCATCAAACAACTCAAATTTGATTACTAGGATATTCATAGTTTTATGTTCTGTAGCATTCAAAGTGTAGAGAGTAGTATATACAGGTTAGTATGATGTTTTGTCAAAGTTATATTGCATGCATAGGAGTAACTCTTTTTTATCTCTTATCATGATGGTTCATAGTTGAGTTGGTAAAGCTTTGAGGTTTATATTAGTGTCCTAGCCTTCATTTCTATAGCTTTTCTAATTTATACGTGTTCACATATGGCACTCTCAGTGGGGACCTTACTCCATGGTCTCTAGAAGTTGTTTTTCAAGCTTTTTACTTTAAGTTCTAACCATTTGTTATGCATTTGGAAGGTTAACTAGTGTAGTTTCAAGATTTTTTATAATCTTAAAAGTAGTCAATCTTCCTTTTGCATGTAGATTTTATTGGGTTTTTGTTAGAAATTGAATTGAAAGGCAAGAATCTAACTTGTTTACAATTTTAGATTTTAGTTTCTTATCATTTTTTTGTGGTTTTTAAGGTTCATTGTGCGGGTATTTTGGAAATGCGCACACACTAGTAAAAAACCATCATGCACATTGTTTAGACCTAGAAGCACACACATGTTCGCAGGGATGCGCACACACATTTCCATGGTCGTGCACCGGTGACCCTATATTTTTGAACCCTTGTCAAAAATTTAACTAGAGCTACACATATGTTATGAACAACACACACATGTTTTACATACACGCGCATACGTCTCTTGGGATGCGCATGTGTTTATTAAATTCTATGTCAAATTCACCTTTTTACCTTGCACGCACATACATTTTTTGCAGCACGCACATGCTTAAAAGAATGCTAGCAAGTGTCATTCTTCCCACATAGGTGTTAATTGCTAACTATGTGTTTTCCAGAGAGCCACACACTTGTCATTTTAGGTGGTGCACATGTTGTCTAGGAGTGTGCAAATGTCATAAAGGGCATGTAAGCGTTGTTGTTTTAAATCAAGATTTATTCTAACACTTGCAGGGGTTGATTCTTTGGAGTTTCTAAACACTTTGGCAAGTTTTTTTTAATTCTGATAAGTGGGTTTTACAGGGTTACCTTGATAATATTGTAGTTTTTTGCTAACTTTACTTAGTTGAGTTAATGAATGTTGCATCATTAATTTTAAGCTTTTGAAATGCATGTATGCTCTTCCCTCACACCTTCTAGGTGATCTTGGGAATAAAAAATGATTCAATACCTTTTCTATTCTTTCAAAACACTTCACTAAGTTTTCTAAAGGAATTAATTTCAAAGTTGGTTACAAAGAACTTACTTCTTGCAATTTGATTAAAGTGTTTTCCATTTCCGCAATATTAGTGAGGTATTTTCATTGTGTATGCTCTTTCCTTACATCTTAGGATGATCTGGGAAATCAAAAATGACATTCTATTCTCCTTTATATTATGTTTTAATCACTTGTCAAAATTACTAATCTTTGTTTGAAGGACCATATTGCATATGAAAGAATCATGATCTAAACAAAATCTAACGTGTTTTGTTGTAGGTTGCCAATGGTGTTCAAAAACCTTACATCAAGCTCAAAAGATAAAAAAACACACCATATTCAACACACTTGATTTGTAGGTTCAGATAAGGGTAAACTTGTCTGCTTTAAACTAGGACATAAACCCCTTGGCATAAGACTTAAGCTACAACAAAGGGGGTTATCCTAGGAACCCCAAAATAGTCTACACAAGAGGAAACCTTCTGGATGAATTGGGAAGTGCTTCAATTACCTACTTGACTAGATTTTACTTATGAGTTTAGCACCAAAAAATTCTCCATTACGACCCTAGTGAAAGATACACATGAACACATTCATTTCTCATTGTATTTGAAGGGGGTAAAGTAAAGCCAAAATACTCCAAGATTAGTCAAGTGCGAAATTTCTTGGTAAATCGAGCTCGTAGAGGGTGTTTATGGTACCTAGTTGAGAGAACCAACTAGGAAAGCCATATTTTCTTGAGCCCACTTTGCCATATCAAGCCAACGAGTTTTAAATAAGCTTCGCAAAGTGAGAACTTTCTCGGAGTCAAAACCTTGTTGTATGAACAAGGGGAGAGTCCATCAAAGTTTAATCCTAGCATCATTCATGACGAAGCTTGCGAAAGTGTCACTTTTTCATAGTTATTCACTTACCCCAAGGTAAGGTGAAATTTTGCCAAAGTTATACTTAGTTCATTTCATCATGACTTGGTCTACACCTTTTTTTATCTTGTTGCCCATTTGGGAAAAAGAGGAACACATGGATACTGCTATAAATAATCATGTTCACCACTTTTGTAGTGTCTACTTGCATGACTAGGTTGTACAATATCAGAATGTAAGTGTTGAAAGTATGAATGGTACGTCTATCATGTTATAGTAGGCCCTTTGTCCTCAAACTCATATTTTGACACATTATATACGTAGTTAGGCTTTATTCACCTTTTTATATTCCTTAGATAATTTTTACTTTGTTCCACATGACCATTGGCACAATTACATGATATTTACATGCCTCGTTTCCCATAAACGTGATGTAAGTGTCCATATTATAACATTACACTTGCCCATATATTAACAAATCCTTGGCATACTCTGTACTTTGTTTAACTTCAAAAATTTCCCCAAATCTTGAAAAGTTTTTATTACCTTGTTGGTACATCATTTCAATATCATTTTGGCACTAATATCTTCACTTTTTCTTGAAAGATTGTTTAATATGTACCTTAGGTGGTGTTATTATGTGGCTCACATTTGCCTAACCTCCACCTTTTGAGGATTTAGGCATGTGTTGTTTCTATAAAATTGTCGTAGTAATCCTTTGATTGGGAGTCACATCTACCTTGTTTTAATACTGACGCCACGTTCATCTTGAACTTGACATAAGTGTTGACATCGAGTTGATCATTTATACATTGAACTACCATTGGGAAACATAAGGTGTAAATTGTTGGTTGATTGAATGGTTTACTCGTAGACTTGAATGATTGTTCCTTGTGTTATATGAGTTGTGTAGACACCTATAATTTGGTCTACATGATCTTATTGCTAAGATCATACTAACTATCCTAGTCTCGTATTAATTTACTACACTGCGCTAGTAAATTACCCTTTCTAACCTCTTCAAAACACTTAAACCATGCTAATCCCTCTGCTAACTAGCTTCTGTAAGATTTGTCTCCCTTTAATTAACCTTTTTTACGTTAATTAATCCTCCTATTGATTTTCTAAGAAAGATTTGACTATCTAAAACAAATATCTTACCTTCCCAAAAATCCACTTACCTTCCCAAGATCCTAGTTCACACCTCCCAATTATGATTTTATCTAAAAATCACCTTTTTGAAACCTTTTTATTCCCACATGCATCCGAAACATCCTTTTCTCAAACCCAAAAACTAAAAATAGAGGGATACCCCCTCCCACGTTTTTCCCAAAGAACACACACACACACACTCACTCTCTCTCTCCCTCACTTCTATGATTTATAGAGTTATTTTTAGAGTTATTTAATAGTTTATTTTAGCTAATTTTTATCATTTTAATCATCTCATTTTAAAGCTTTGTGTAAATAGGATAAGCCATTAACAGTGAGCTTCCATTATTAAGCTTTTGAAGATCAAAAATCACAAAACTGATTGTTAGAGCTTTAATAGGTTCATTTATTTTATAGCTTTCATGGAGTAGAGAACTAATATAGTCATATTTAGAGGTTGATTGTTTATTTTAAGATTTATATATGCATGCAAATAGATAGCTCTTGCTTATCTCCAATCGGATGGTCATTGAGTTGTTTGTTTAAAGCTTTTGGGGTTTCTTTAGAAGTTCTTACCCCATTTTATAAGCTTTTACAAACTTTTCATTGCACACATTTGGCATGCCCGGTGGGAGTTACTCCATAGTCCTTTTAAATCTTTTCTAGGCTTTACATATCCATTTTTAATCATTTTAAATATTTCTAGGGTTAAAAGGATTGTATTTGTATATATTTCATGTTTTAAACAAGCTAAATCTTCGTTTTGCCTAAGAATTTAATGGGTCTAGCTAGAAATAGGTTTCCATGATCAACAACTAACCTGTTTGCTTCTTGAAAAAATTCATTTCCGTGAGTTTTAAAGTCTTTACAGGGTTATGCATAGGTTTACTAGATTAGAGTGTCTCCATTAAAATGGATTCGCACCTGTCAAGCTATCGGCATACTCGTCTAGCTCTATTTTACACTATTAGTCCATTTACAAAAGGCCACATACCTATTACATTGTCGGCGTATCCGCATCTCTGGACGCGTAGGTGTATTTTTACATACTGTGTTAATTCTTTTTTTAGCTTATAGGCGTATCCGTTGGAAAGGAAGCGTATTCCTTGAAACCCTAGTGTATCTGTTGTTCTACCCGCGCAGGTGTTGGACCTCATTGTCATATTTTATTGCCACATGTACTCATCGGTTGGGGCACGTATCCGCTAGTTGGGATGCATAGGTGTCGGTATGAATGTGCAGGCATCGATTTGGATGCGCAGGTGTCTATGTTAAAAATTGAAATTTTTTTCCTGAGCTATAAGATCAAAATTTCTAGTTTTGCTAGTTGTTTCCAGGTTCTAACAAGTGATTACAGGGTTCTTTCTTATTTTGTTTTGACTAGCTTAGTTAAGTGTTTCATTTTTTTAGTTGATAGAGGTTTTCGAAGTGTGTATGCTCTTCCATCACACCTTTTAGGTGATCTTGGGAACCAAAAACACTTCCAAAACCTTCTATTTTGCTTTCAGAACACTTCAATTTAAGATTTGAAAATAAATTAACTTTTCAAAGTTGGCTAAAATGAGTTTATTTTTCACAAATCACTTAAGGTGTTTTCCATTTCATATTATAGTTGAGTTTTTGTGTTGCATATGCTCTTTCTTCACACCTTTTAGGTGATCTTGGGAATAAAAAACAACACTTAAAATCTCTTTCATATTGTGATCTTTTTGGAAAACTACTAACTCCTTGCATGTAGAGCTAAAAATCGTTTGTCGAAGAAAGGAGTTTTGAAACACAAACCTACTAATTTGTGTCTAATTGTAGGTAACCAAACGGTGTGCTACTTAAAACCACATTAAGCTAAGAAAGATAAGAAAACACATCACACTATATTTTAGGTTTCGGAAAAGGGTACGTCCCTATCTGCTCAACTAGAACATAACCCCTTTGGCATAACGCCTTAAGCTACAACAATGGGGGTGGTTCTAGGAACCCTAAAGTAATCCACTGCCGAGTAACCTCGTGGATGAAACATGAAGCGCTCCACTTACCCACTTGACTAGTTTTTACATTGTCAGTTAGAGTCAAAGTTGTCTGTGTTGCGACCCAAGTGAGAATACGCGTGAACACATTTATTGCTCATCGTATTTGAAGGGGGTAAAGTAAAGCTGAGATACTCCTTGGGAAGCCTTGGTAAATCGAGCTCGCATCTAGACAACCTGTGACACCTAGTTGAATGAAGCATTTAGGAAATCCATTTTGTCAAGGAGCACACTTTTCTAGTCCATTATCGCATCTTGTCAAAACCATCACGAAGTGCCAACTTGTTTGGATTGAAAACCTTGTTTTTTGAACACGGTAACGAATCCACTTAAGTTAGATCTAAGTGTATCTCATCACGAAATTAAACAACGTACCACTTAGCTTGGTTTCTTTCTCACCTTCGGATGAGACAAAACTCTGCCCAAGTGACGCTTAGTTTATTTTCATCTTTTGATCTATACCTTTGCATTCTTGTTGTCCATTTGGGATAGGAGGAGGCATATTTTTGGGAGTATTGTCATAGATAGTGTTTTCCACTTTTTTTTTTGTTTACGCTCATCCATGTTTGTGGTTGAGTTGTTAAATGTCTAAAGTGTGTGGATACGTCCTTATATCTTTAACAACCACTTGATCTTGATTTCAGGATTGTCTTCATAGCTAGGATTATGGTTCATCACTATTTCCCCTTTGAGTTATTACTCTACTCACATTTTTAGCCATACAATTATGATACTTACGTCTTGTTTTCATTTTTTTGAGAACTTGACTTAAGTCTCCTTATTGTATTTTTACGCTACTCCCATGACTAGAAACGTCTTGCTATACTTTTATTTAGCTTTGATCCCAATAGTGTCTAGGGCCTTTTGAGAGTGTTGATATTGCGGTGTTCATATCATGATAAACATCATCTTAATACTAATACCTTGCTCATTCCAAGCTTGGTTAAAGTGTCAGGGAAGTGTTGTTACATTATTCACATTTGTAACTTCCATTATTAAAGACTTAGATTTTGTCATAATTTGAACTAGTCATAGTGTATCTCGTGATGAGATCGCGTCAGTGCAACTTTGGTGTTTATATCTTATTGATATTTCAACTCGACCTACGTATTGATAGGGTATTGTCACTATTTGATTTTGTTCCTATCATTGAAACCATAACTTAAAGGTATAGTGTTCCATAAAAAAGTTTGAGTGAATGACTGGTTTACTAGTGGACTTGCATGATTTTTCCTTGTGTGTTAACAAACTCATAGACTTATTCTAGGAAAGTCTTGTTGGTTTATCAAAATTTGATTATCACGATGTATGTTCTCCTTAGGTTCCCTTTGTAAAATCACACATGCATCCCCTATTTATCTTACGAAATGTCTAGTTGGTTGCCATTATGTTCCCGAATCGACATGGAGCCTTCTTCAAGTTGAAGAATTTTGATCACACTATCTAGGTCTAGGAATTTGCATCTACAATGATGCCAATAATGTCTGATTATCGGGAGATTCCTCACATTTACAAAAATATGAAACCTAGGTTTAGGAATTCAAATCAAAAGATTCCCATTACGACTAAACCTCATTTGGATCTTCACACTAGAAGGCACATTTGCGTACCTTGTTCCCCACCTTCATCTCATAGTCAGTGGTATGGTTTCGACTGCTTCTAATCCAAATTATTATTCAGGTTCCCCCCATTCCTCTTCTAATTCTGATCAAAATTATTCCATTTGATTATTCCCTCACTTCCTCCGAGGCTTCAGATCCCAACGATTATTCAGGTACCCCTAGACTGAAACCCTGAATCAGGGTCCTCCCTTTCTTCGAATGACCTTTATTCCCAATCACGTCAATAATGTATTCCTCCTTTGAAGAATCGTGTGACTCCAAGTTCCATCGATCTAACATATAATTCAGCTCTTGAGTAACAATCCTACCTTCCTTTGCAGGACCACCTGTATCAGTCACCTCAATGATGTATTCCTCCTTTATAGACTCGTGTGACTCCAAGTTCCATCGATCGAACATATAACTCAGCTCTTGAGTTACGGTCCTCCCTTCCTTTGCAAGAGGACCTTTATCAGTCACCTCAATGACCCTTTCCTCTGTCAAAGATTTCCATGACTCAGAATCCCTCTATTCAATCATCCAATTCAACTCCTATGTCGCAACTTAATGGATGGCTATGCGATCCTTTTTTTTTCCTACATTGCATTGTCTTCTAGAAAAATGACCTAGGTACAGATTAAAATCATCCATTCATGAGAAACCTGCCTCCAAGCCTACTTCCTCTCTTGAGTAATCTTTTACTATCAATCCAACTTCAATCCCTTTTCAGTCTTTGAGCCCTTTCAATCATATCGTACAATTTCCTCATCCATCCTTTAAAGATCAATGTTTGCGACAACATCGAACCATTAAAAAAAATTCATGTGCTCAGATATCTTTTCAAAGTCCTATCAAAACATCATCGAGCATCTTCATCTTCTTCTAGCAATCAATCTTTCCTGCTTAGTGGACCCATTTATTCTAGTCAACCTCATATGGCCGAAGAAAAACAACCTATACTGATAAATTTCTTTCAAGATGACGGAACAATCAGACTACACGATGATATCCCTCTAGAGGATTGAAAAGAGGGGTTCTTTCTTGAACTTGATACATTCGTGTATTGGAGTGAAGAAATTGATCTTAGAACATTACGAGATGGAACTTGATTTTCTATTATTCCATCTTCACCTTCCTTTGAGCATGATGAAATGTCGGGGTCTAGCATTGATCCATGGCCTATCTTCTTGTTACCCAATCATTCCTTATCTATCATCATTCCTCAATCAAAATCTCACCTTGGGTCACCGCTGAGTAGCCCATCATCTTCTTCTATCCTAGAACCACCCCCCGGTAGCCCTCCATTTTCTACTTGTGGGTCACCTCCTAGTAGCCCATTACCTTCTATTCTTGGGCCATGTCTTAGTATCCCTTCATCCTCTTCTATCTATGGGACACCTCTGAGTAGTCCCTCCTTGTTTGTACTTGGGTCACCCATAGTATTCCCTCATCATCTTCTTCCATTCTGGGGCCACGTCGTAGTATCCCTCCATTGTCTTCTACTTATGAGTAACATTGGGGTAACCCATTACCTTCTATTCATGGTCCATGCCCTAGTATCCCTTCATTATCTTCCATCTATGGGACACCTTCGGGTAACCCATCATCTTTTGTTTTTGGGTTACGTCCTAGTATCCCTTCATCCTCTTTTATCTATGTGAAACCTCTGAGTAGTCCCTTGTCTTCCATCTTAGGGCCATATCCTAGAAACCCCTCGTCATCTTCTATTATCTTATATTAGCGGCTCACCACTTCACAGCCCATCCTATTCAATTCTTGGACCATATCCTTTTCACATATCACATTCTTCTTCTATCAATGACTAGGGAAAGCCCACCATCATTTCTCTTGTTCCTATCATCAATTATAAATGACCACTTTCTTCTCCGACTACTTTGGATCAGATAGGTCACATAGTCACTTATAAGAAACCCAAACATGTTCACTATCAAGCACCCAAAAAGTCAAAAAACCATAGGGTTCAAAATCAAACTCAATTCAAGAATGAACACCAACGCAACCATCAAGTATGGTGCAAAGTGCATAAACCTATGGATAGGGAACTCAAGCTCCCGCATATGAAATCCATGTTTCAAGATAAGTCATAGTATTTTATTGAGTATGAGCTCACCATGATTATCGAGATTAGTGATCACATTACTCTTGATAAGAAAAAGCGCATAGTCTCCCTTATTAAGGAAGTTGCAAATGTTGTTGTTGGATCCTATCACACTGAGTGACTTTGTTAGTCCCAACTTTCCAAAAACTATGAAAAATATAAAAATAAAAAACAAATGCAAAAATACAAAAAATTTGAGAAAACATAAAAAATCAAAGGTACAAAGATCAAACATTGCAATCAGGTATTGCGTACACATGGATGTTTCTTTCTTCCCTTCCTTGTTATTCTTCTTTAAGTCTTCCTACCATTTTAATCCCTTTGGTGATATTGTGGTTAGCCTTTTCACATGCATTTTGTGACATTTATCTCTATGGTATCTGTTTGACCTTGGTCTTTTATCACCTTGGTAAGTTAAAGAATGATTGACCTCTTAGAGATCCTATCACAATTAACATCTAATAAAATTGTTGTGAAGAACTTTTGGAAATATTTGTTGACACTAGCCAATGTCATCATCACAATCACTTCCATCTCCTTCCATCAAGCCATCTGTGGTTCTTAACCCCTCGTCAAACAAGAGAGATGAAATAAGTATTCAAAAATTTAAAAAATAAATCAAATCAAAAAGAAAAAGCTACAAAGCAAAAGCAAATTGATATATAACTCTCTCTTGGGGTATTTCCAATAATCTCTACCGGGGATATGGATGCTTGATTGACAGTAGATAAATTTTGTGATTAGAATCATATGCATCTCTGTTAGGGATATGGATGCCTGGATGGCAGTGGAGCAATGTATGACTATCCTTCCACCCTTTATTCACAAAATCATTCTTTCGAAATCAATCATTCCTACACATTGTCTAGTATATTCACTTGTTGTCTACTAACTCTTTCCTTCAAGAGGTAATTCATTTCCATGAACATACACTGGATCTCTATGAGAAAACAAGATTAGTATGTTACCAAGTGTCATTTTGGACCTTGTTCAAACTCTTGCTTTCGTGCATGTCTTGTATCTCAATTTGTGCCTTTGGCTAATCACTTCTTCTTCGCGAGGCTTCTAAGTTACATTCATATCATTCACATTGTTCTTCTACTTCATTCAAAAAATCCATGTGTATAGTATTATCTTTTTGCCATGTTTTCAGACACCTTTGTCCCTTTCACAAAAACAACCGACTACATTTCTATCATGTGTTTCTTAGCCAGCTTATGTTGGGGGCATCCTTTCTCCTTCCCAACACTTCATTGGTTTACGTTCATCATCATGTTGAACTTATTCATATTGGCCTTGATCCCCCGCTCATCATCAACGCATGAAGATTTTGTCTTTGAATACTTCCACTTAATAATTGGGGCAATTTCACATCTTCATTTCTTCACACATTCACGTGGCATTTTGCCCTTGTACATCCCTTCTATCACTAGGGGCATCCACGTTTCTTTTTCTTCCTATACATAGTTTTAGAAAAAAAATCAAAATCATAAAAACATTCAAATATGTTTCGAGAAAAATAAAAAGAAATATAAATCATCCTATAAAATGTCTCTCTTTGATTCTCACATGTTCATGTGCATCTTCGATGTACAATTAGGAAAGTTATTGGATTTCATTGTTTCAAAAAGAGGGTTAAAGGTAGATCCCACCAAGGTTTCAACTATTAAAGATATGCCTCCACCAACAAACTTTAAACAACTACAAATTCTACAAGGTAAGATTTAGGAAATCCATCGATAAATATCATAGTTTGTGGATAAGTGCCCTCCTTTCGCACATCTGTTGAAGAAAGATGTGACCTTTACCTGGGGACCTGACTGTCAAAAGGCCTTTAAATTTCTTAAACAATATCTGACAAGTCCACATGTTCTCATGCCACCTACGCCTTTGAATTTCTCAAAAAATATTTGAAAATTCCCCCTATTCTCATGCCACTTACCCCAGGCAAACCCCTATTATTGTATATTTCAGCCACCTAATTTGCTATTGGTGCATTGCTTGCCCAATATGATCTTGGCCACAAAGAAAGGGCGGTTTATTACCTTAGCCACACCTTAATTGCCTATGAGTTGAACTATCCTTAGATTGAAAATGCCTGATTAGTTGTGGTCTTTAAATTTTAGAAGCTTCACCACTATCTCCTTAATAATAACACCAAGCTGATATCCAAAATTGACCCTCTCAAATACCTCCTATCTAAACCTGCCCTTATAGGATGGATGGCTAATTGGATCATCCTCAGTGAGTTTGACATTGATTTTTTTAACCAGAAATCCCTAAAAGGACATGTACTTGTAGATCAACTAGCTGAAGATTCCTTACCAAGAATGGAACCGTTGTGTCTGGATCTTCCAGATGCATCTATAATGTACATTAATTTATCCGTCATGTGGCAAGTTCACTTTAAAGGGTCATTTAATTTTCATGGTTCAGGAGAAGGATTGGTAGTTATCACTTCCACTGGACAAGTCATTCCGCAAGAATTTCATTTGGGATTTCCTTGTACGAATAATATTGCAGAATATGAGGCACTCATCGTCGTCCTGAAATTAACTATCACATAGAACATTAGACAACTACGAGTCATTGGCGACTCCCAATTGATTATTAAACAAGTTAATGATGAATACAAAGTTAAAGATGATAAGTTTATTTCATATAATAAATTGGTTGAAACTCTAAAGGAGTACTTTGTACAGATTATATTTGAAAAGAGGCCAAGATCACATAATCGATTAGTAGATGCCATGGCTACAATTGGGTCTTTACTATGCATTCCACCTCAGGTAAACAAGATTCCTTTCTTTGTTGAACACTTGCGAGTGCATGTATATGACTTGCCATAATATTTTCTAGCATGTGAAGTTTTTGGTCTTCTATCCCCTTGATACGATCCCATTTTTAACTACTTATAAGATGGCACTCCCCAAATATCTCTCATACTGAGAAAAGATCCCTTAACCACCGTATATCCAGTTATACCCTCCTAGGAGGCACCCTCTATCGTCATGGTTACGATGAGAATCTATTGTGTTGTCTTGATGTGACCGAGCCAAGTTAAGCAATTAGACAAGTACATGGAGGAGTTTGTGGGGCACACATAAGCGGAATGGTCCTTGCTAAGAAATTATTAAGAGCAAGTTACTATTCACCTACCATGGAAACAAATTGTTGTAGCTTTGTCAAAAGTATGGGAACTTGATATATGCACCAACACAAGATTTTCAACCTATCACAACACTCTGGCCATTTTCAAACTAAGGACTTGATCTCATAGGGAAGCTCACTCCAACTTCCTTAAATGGCCACACTCATATTATCACCGTCATTGATTACTTCACCAAATGGGTAGAGGTTGTACTTCTCACTTATGTAACTAGTGCGCAGATCTCCAAGTTTATAATGAACCATCTCATTTGCCGTTATGACATCCCATCTGCCATTGTAGCAAACAACGGTATGTCCTTTAAAAACAAGACAATCAAAGTGTTATGCCAATGCTTCCACATCCAAATCAAGTTGTCAATCCCCTATTACACTCAAGGTAATGGACAAGCTGAAGCCACTAGTAAAACCCTTGTTCATATCATGGAGAATATGGTTAGCAAAACCAGCCATAATTGGAACCTACAGATCCATCTTGCCCCCTGGGCATTTAAAACCTCCATCCGCACCCCTACTGGTGCTACTCCTTATTCATTATTCTTTAGCACCGAGGCCATCATACCCTTGGAAATTGAGCTTCCCTCCCTGAGAATATCTCTCTAGGACTATCTAGACAAAGACGAAGACTACAGGGTGGCTCGGTTAACATAGTTAGAGCTACTGGATGAGAAGCGTATGAGAGAACTCAATCATTTGAAGGTTTATCAAAACTAAGTGTCACGAGGATACAACAAACTCATACCTTTTCAATTTGAGGTAGGAGATCTCATTTTAAAATAAAACCAGTTTAACATAGTTAAGAATCGTGAAAAGAAAGGAAAGTTTGAGCCCAACTGGTTAAGACCATATGTTGTGGTCATTAAGTACGGTTCAAGGGCATATAAACTGGCTCACTCAGATGGGGAGGAATTAAAGGAACTAATGAACACAATGCATCTCAATTGGTTCTATGTTTAAGTATGAGGTTACTCATAAAATAAAGAAAAAAACAAGCAAAAAAATAAAAAAATCAAGCAAAAGTACAAGAAAACAAGTTGTCTAAGTGTGAAAACCACGAAATTATGACACATTGGGCAAGTCCTTGGGTGAAAACCAGATTCCGATACTTAAGGAGGATTCGTTGCTCACAAGCAACTCTCACATCTAGACAGGTAACAATCGCTTCTATCTAGGGCTAATTTTCCTAAATTCTAAGGTTCCTCTTAAAACTATCTTTCAGGGCCTTGATCTGGTTACTTTACTCTTGTTTTTTCACCTAGTTTTTGATTTGGTTAAAATAGAATAGGAAATAGGTTAGGAGGAATACCTGTGAGATGTGGGTCAAAGGTTGAATGTGTGTGTTACTGAATTTTTAATCCAAGCTGATCATGAAGAGCTTCCCTTTTTCTAGGAGGAATGACCTATATAAGAAACAAAATAAGACCACTAAATAATATTAATAATATAGGTTAGTGGGCTACCTAGCGAGTGCTAGATCCAGGAAATGAGGTGCTTCCTAGAAGGCTGTCAATCCACTTTTAAATACAGTTTAATGCAAATATCATGAAGTAAGGAAATCCTACCGTAGTTATACAATTTAGGTATCTTGTGGAAATACAATAAGAAAATCTAATCTAATAGGCAAGGTTATGATTAAATATGGAGGTTTGGTAGGTTATTCTGGGTTTTGCAGGTTTAACAGGGGTCTGGGATTGATCGGGTAAGGTCTGGGATTTGTTTTAGTTGATCGAGAGGCTTTCTGGTCAAAAGGAATGGAATGATATAGAGACCGATATCGGTTAAGTGACTGACATTGGTATAGAGGTGAAACCGATGGCGGTTAGGTAATCTACATCGGTAGGGGAAATCGACAATAATTTGATAAAAATGGTTTTGGGGCTTCTATGTGATTGCACAGAGAGTAAAAAGGGTGTGGTTAGGTTCATGATATTTATGATAATACTCAAGGGTACAAAGGGGGAAGTTATATAAGGAAAAAAAGGCTATAGGTGGTTGGGTTGATAGATTTGTGAGGAGGTGGAGATAAAGGAATACAAGCATAAATGAAGTATAATGAAAGAGGTAAGGAATCTATAATTTAAGCAAGCACAATATGATTGAAATTTGTGTGCGTGTATTTTTGCTTAAGCTAAGTTAGATGAATAAGAACTACCACCTAAATAGTTCTATAACAAAGCTAGGTCAAAATTTAGGCACCATCAAGATGAGATCTAAACAAGATCAACACTAAGTATAATGCATTAACTTTGAACTAAGATCAAATTAACATGCTAAAGTATTAAAAAACCTCTACTTCTCTAGATTACCAAAAAAAGTAAATGGACCTATGTAGACTCCATGGCAATCAAATTGATTGTTTTGATCTCTAAGAACCTAGGAATGGGAGCTCATCAAAGCTTGGCTACAAGACCCCTTTGACTATTCCCATATGACCCAAGTACTGTGGCTAGAAAATGCAAGAAAGGAGGCTTAGCTCTTCAAATGGTGAATTTCTCAAGAATAACAAAGAAGCTTATAGTCTATTTGTTATGTGCTTTTCTTTTATCTTCTCAAGGAATTTAGGTGTAAGTGTAAAGGTAGGAGAATGGCTCTTTATATAGCCCAATGGATAAAGGAAGCACTACATCCCTTTACATGTGGGATAATAGGGATATTGAGTTAGTTGTGGATAAGGGGGGTTCAGATAGGGTTGAGTTAACTTTATAAGGGTTTAGCTTGTCCTTTAGTGACCCATGTGGATAAAGGGGGCTCATTAATTAATCAAGATGATTTAATTAATAGATGTGCAAGCTTATAGAATCTTTTAGAGGAATATTAGTATGATTTAGACTATAGAAGGAGATTAAATCAATTAAATATTGATTTATTGGTTAAATGAAAGGGGAAGCTAATTAATTAATAATAATTAATTAGTCTAGATAGAAGGGGAGGATTAATTAACGGAAGGTCGTTCATTAGGGTACTTGTTGGATAGGTGACTTAATTAATTAGTGTAGTGTAATTAATTAGCGATGATAGGAGAGAAGATGAGCGCTTGTGATGATATGTCGCCAATTTGTAGGAAAGGAGATAATTAGCGCAATTTAAGTATTTAAATTGCTCGGGCTTAATTATGGGTGTCTACAAAATGACATATACTTACTTGCATTTACAAATATGGTAGGTGAAGGTGGAGGGTAGTTGATCCGTGAAGAGATTATGGAGTCAGTGTCACAACAATACTCCTGTAATGATCCTGTGAGTATTCCAATGCTCTGGAAGGTGAACCAAATGCTTGATTAAGTCTATAGTTGAGTATTTTGTGTCGTCTGGATGCTGAGAGATTTTGGATTCACACTTGAATGCAATAGTTCTCTCAAAACTGAAAATGAACAACCTAGGTAAAAGGTTGCAAATTTGTATACAAAATAACTAATGGCGGTTAGGTGATCGACATCGGTCGAGGGATAATCGACATCCGTTAAGGTGGGTAAGTCTAGGTTTACCAAAAATAGGCAGATATTTACTATTTTTGGCATGATTTTGATTGGCACTTCGGGTCTCAAGTGAGGGTTGACACTTAGATAAGTGGAAGTGTTGTTGCTGAAGGAATATGACTAATTTTATGGTTAGATTAAGTACCACTTGGTTGGCATAAGTAAGGACCTAGTCTTAATTAATTAATAGGCTAGGAATAAGTCCATGGTGAGGTGTCTAGGTGATGTGTAAATTAATTTAATTAAAGTAATTAAATTAAGTAATAATGCAAGGATGAACATTAATTCAAGTGTAAGTAATTAAATTAATATGAATGCGGGGTAAGGGGTCATGGTTAGGTGAACATGTTACGTTAATTAATTAAATGGGACCAATAGGAAGTGTGACCCAAATTTGGTGTCTACATTTGCCCCTTTTTCTCACGTAGCTTGTATTGGTAAGAGATGCTAAAAAAAATAGGAATTCCTTGTCCTATGTGTGAGCAAGATTAGGTTGCCCTAAGTATGGATGAAACTGTTCCCTCCCAAACCAGGAACTAATGAGGTAGGAAACAAAGTCGTTGAATGGTTTGATAAATAGGTTGTTAATAAAAACAAGGTTGGATGGGTGGTAGGTAAGGGGAATGGTCGGGTCAGGTAATAGGTAATGGAAATCAAACACACACACACACATATAGATTGTGATAAGGTACTAGGTTAAATAGCTTACAAACTCTATTTCATCAAAGTTCGATAGGTTTATCCAAATGAGGTTGAAGTGGTTCATGTATTATTAAGCGGACAAGAGTATGATATGAAGGATAGAATGCACAAAATATTCACGCACATGAGTAAAGCACATTCAAAGGTGCGGAAGGATAAGGAAGGACACGAACGTAAAAGACAAGGGCAAATTCAAGACTTATCCATTTTCACATGTATGGGCTATTTTTGGAGATAACATGCAGAGCGCACAAATTGGATAAAGACTTACACGACACGCATGGGCTATTATTGGAAGAGTGAATACTAAGCACTTTGCATGGGTTTGAGCTAATAATATAATTCCTACTACCAGTTAATTAGAGGAGATCTATTGTTATTGCACTTGCATGTGTGGCTATTATTGTAAAGGTGCATGACTATTTTTAGCATGCGACCTATTTTGAGAATTATGCAAGTGGTCAAGGGAAAGTCCCCACCCTTATAAATATGTAGTGACCTACGTAGAATAGAAGGACTATGTGAGAACTAGATATGAATTATTGTGATGTTATGTTGCCATATCTAATGCACGTATGAGCTTATGGTATTATATTGTAATAAGCTTCTCTGTATTTATTATGTTTAATATAATGGAGTGCATTAGCTGAATCAAGGTATTAATCATGAGTATAATTGGTTCTTGCATGATTGACTTCATTATGGGTATTATTTGAATTTATTACTCTTTAGATCTAGATCTAGACATGCTCTATAGAATTTTATATTAATTATGGATCAGAATGCATTAAGTCTTCAACATGCTAACATCTTGCACAAGTAACCCTAAAGAGGGGTTTGGTACCTTTGCGCGCTACGGGTGAGTGCTCATTCTAGGTTGAGTGATGTTCCAACATGCCTGGGTTATTACTAGTAAATTCTAGGTTGCATCATTGGTTCCATTTCCAGGACCTCTTTTTCAATTATTTTCACGATGGTTCATGATGAAGACATATCAGTTGACCCTAGCAAGTGTTGAGGAGTGGATACATGATCTATAAGAAGAATATGCATGGAGGTTCAACACCAGATCTGAGTTTAACGCACATGCATGGGTGGAACAGAATCTGTATGACAATTTGTATGAGAGATTTTTCACTATTTTTCTAGTAGAACTGTACGAGTGGCTGGTTACTTATGTGTCTAAAAGGGATTGGAGGTATCACACACCTGTTTGGACGTAGGAAGAATTTCACACCCTCTATGATGTTGATCTAATTTGGACACGCATTGTGGATACTTGGTTTCATGGTGTTCTGAACAGTTATATTCTAGAGTACTCAATTTCCACTTATTCTTGCCTAGAGGTAGCGGAATTATTTTTTTTATGATATCCCAAGGGAACTTACCTACAAGGCATTCCACTGGCAATCAAAATCTTGATGGTAACCCTGAACTTAGAAAGCAACCCGATGGCTAACTAAACTCCACCACATACGAGGGCATGAGAAGGTTTGGTGATAGATGGTAGACCTAGTGGTAGAAAGAGTGAGAGAAGAAAGGTGGATTAAGTATAATGTGGCACGTGAGAGGGAGATAGAGAAGCAACGGGATGTTGTAGAGTGAATTATGTTGAGGAGAGAGATGGCTCGCGAAGGATTTGGATCTCATGAAGAAGGCATGGAGCCGGAGCATCAGGAACTCCCCCATTTGGCAAAACATGACAGGGAACCTCCCTTGACCTCACATAGAAGTGCGCCAGCAGAGAAAACCTAAGTCATGGGTGCGCATTTGAATCTACTTGGCAGCCTAGCCCTTGTGCTTGGTTTTCCAGTATCTAGTACGATAACTAGTTAGCAAGCTAATTTAGGTTATGGGAGATTAGGGGTAATTCATATAACAAGTACATTGATGGCAGGGAAAAAATATTCATTGTTGTTTGGAGGTACCTTTTCAGGTGCATCATACGCATATAATTCAAGTGCATAAAATTTTGGACTCACTTCTGGGAGTGGTAACACTTCACAGACTATAGGGGTGCAGTTTAGTACTATTGTTGGGACACAGGGAAGTACATATTCGGGTCCATCTCTGGAAATAGGTGGAGGATCAAGAGGTATAGGTGGTTCTAGTTCCGGTGGATCTGGTGGTTCTGGAGGCAGAGGAAACACAAGAGGTTCTGGATCAGGTGGGCAAGGTCCGCACCAACCCCAGAATATTTATATGGAGATGTCTCTTCATCTGCCAGAATATAGGGGCATATAAGATGTTGTTGAACATGTGCACATGTGTGAAATACTATGGTGCACAAAAGGAATCATGGCTTCTGAGCACAAGGCAAGTCAATTTTCCACTACGTTATAAGGGCATGCACACAGCTGGAACTGAAAATTGTGTAGATTATGCAACATTAAAAGATGATTTCCTTAAAGAGTTTCACATCCCCGCGTTTGAGCAGAAAAGTATAAGTGCACTTAAGGATACTAAGAAAATCACTACTGAGAGTGTCAGAGAGTATGATGCCCATTTCAAAACACTTTTATCTAAGCTTTCTTATGATATTCATGCAAGCCAACATGCACAATGGTTCGTTGGAGGTCTGATTACACCTTTTAGAAGGGTGCTATCACATAAGACATACACTGATCTGCGTGAAGCACTTGAAGCAGCTTTACGCGCTGAGGTAGTCAAAAGTATAGACACTGGGGTGAGCCCATTTTTGGAAGCACAGATCGTAGATATGGCAAAATAGTTGGAGAAGCTATCGGCAAATTCAGCACATGAGACACGCATGGGGATTTGGTGTACAGATTGTGAAGTGGAAGGTCACACCAAGGATAGTTGTCCCCGCAGATCAGTATGTTCATTGATGTTAGACTGTGAGATATGTCATTTAAACCATGATGCTAGCCACTAACCATTATTATAATGTGCAATAAGGAAGAACATCTCTTTCTACTATAAAATTTACAGGTCCATGACTTACATTATGGAATATTGTCGGTTTATTGGTCATATCCATGATGCTATAGACATTGGTGTGAGATAGAAAGGAGTATCAAATAACTCTTAAAACAAGAATGAGCATCAAGATCAGGATCACAATCAAGTGCGCTATGATCAGAATGAAGGGAGTTTTGAAGGAGATCGTGGCAAAGGTCGAGGATACCATCGTGGATTTGGAGGACAAGGCCATGGTGGTGGACAAGGTGAGTTTCCTTGTGGAACATGTTATACTCGGGGATCTCCTAACCATTACATGCATGAATGTCCTCAGAATATTACATGTTCTTTATGTGGAAAGAATCATAGTTATGAGGAATGCCTGAACTTATATGAGCATCTTAGTAAGCAACATAAACAAGAAAACAAAGGCGTAGGGATGGTTAGGATACAATGCGCTGTGGAAAATCAGTGGATGCCCAAGTTGGAAGTAGAATACGAGGCATTTCCTGTAAAGATTACTACCCGAGTTGAAGCAGCGCACGCCAAATAAGCGTTACAGTAGAAGCCTACCATCACTAAGGAGGAGGTTCTACATGCACGGTACCCAGATCTTGTCCATCAGAAGGAGGTTTATCAAGAAACCATGGAGGTACTCAGAAATCTTCAGGGTGAAATACAATGTTTAAAGGAGCAATCACATAAGATGGAGCAAAAGAAAGCAGCATAGATGGTTCAATATGATATGGATGACTTGAAAGAGGTGTGCAAGATGTTGCGTTAGGAGAATATCATTCCATTGTTAGG
This sequence comes from Taxus chinensis, assembly GCA_019776745.2. Taxonomy (NCBI): domain Eukaryota; kingdom Viridiplantae; phylum Streptophyta; class Pinopsida; order Cupressales; family Taxaceae; genus Taxus; species Taxus chinensis. The sequence goes on from CM034149.1 coordinate 101,780,188, forward strand.
GAATTGGATAAGGGGAAACACTCCATGTACAATTATTGAGACTTAACGGAAAATCTTGCATGCAAATCTTCCCCCTCATAACTTAGATTACGACAAAGAAATCACTCTGAATGTTGTTGTGGATGGATGGATTTTGAGTAATATATTGATTGATACAGGCGTGAAAGTCAATGTTCTTACTTTAGATGCATGGGTACAGATGGGGAGACCCCCATTACAGCCATCTTCAAATGTATTGTTCATGGCTAACCAAACTAAAGCCACTCCCATCGGAGTTTTAAAAGATGCATCCATTACCATACAGGGAGCCAAGTTCACTGGGGATTTTGAGGTTTTAGCACTTGCAGAGGCAGATAGCTTCCCAACTCTACTTGGGTGCCCTTGGTGCTATGCAAATAATGTTGATCTTTGGTTCAACAAGGGTTATATCAGTTTTGAAAACAAGGAGGAAAGAGTTATTATCCCTTTAACAGATGGCAAATCTGTGCCCTATGTTGAGCCTTTGAGTGAGGAAGATCTGAATAGGATTTATGTACACGTCATCTGGGACCCAGAGGTTCTTGAGCCATCTAAAGAAGGAATCCTTCAGTGGGAAGATGCATAGTCTATTAGCGATACTACAAGTGTTGCTTGTGATAATTGGGCTCATAGTACTTATGAGTTGGTAGGGCATGAAGTAAAGAGCACATTTGCGTGGAATAGTAGACCTCGTTGTATCAGGAGAATAAGTAACAAATCAGTACCTCGATACACTAGAGAAGGAGATCCTACGTTGTTTCTGTGCGCCATGGAGGAACAATGGATAGACCAGTTGGAGAGATGGAATATGCTAGCATATACCCTACGCAGGACAACAATGTGCTGGTGGGTGGTTCACAAGGATAATCTTGTAGGATGGAATGAAATCAGGATTTCTCTTTCTACTCAGTTTTCTAGGAGCAATGCACCTACTCAAATCTGCACTTATCATGGTAATCAACCTGTTCAGCACCAGGTTCAGCAGTGTGAGAGACTCTAGATAGAGGGGTAGGAAGCTTTACCACCTTCACTCTGGGTGCAAAAATTTTATTCCACTTTACAAGGTTATGCGTGTGCTTGGTATGTATATGCGGAACTCCATAGAGAGACTGGAAATTGACAAGATTTGATTGTAGGAATGATCCAGATGTTTGACTATTTCTCTACTAAACCTCCAGTAGAAGAGGCATTAAAGGTTATAAAGCTCTTAACTATGGGAGATAGTGCCAAGGTGGAAGAACTCATTTAGGATTTATTTGATGAAGAAGACTCAGGAGCATGTTTTGTTGAAGAAACAGAGACAGATGCCACACTACTTAAGTGCGCTTTCCTTGAGAAGGAAAAAGGAAAGATGGTCTACTTAGTGGATGATGAAGAAGTAGAAAATATGGATGTAGACCATTCAACAGGTAGGCATGAGGTTTTGGACATGATAGATAAGACCATGCGTGCCTATCATGAACCTATAAAACAAAGAAAGTGAATATTGGATCAGATGATGAGCCTAAGGATGCCATAATTGGGGACTATTGGTCTAACTCAGAAGTGGCAAAAATCATCGAGTTACTATGAGATTATCAGGACTTATTTCCTAGGGGATACCATGAACTCAAAGGTGTTCATGAATCATTAGGAGAAATGAAGATAAAGCTTAAGGAAGGTGCCCACCCGGTCAGGAAGAGACCCTACAAGATGAACCCCAACTTGCGCGAAAAGGTCAAAGAAGAAATTGACAAAATGTTGAAGTCTGGAATCATCAAGCCCTTAGACGAGTTAGAATGGGTGAGCCCAATAGTGATCAATATCAAGAAGTATGGTCACCGAGGAAATACTAGAAGATTAGGAAGTTAGGATTGCATGAGGATGAAAAGACTACTTTTACTACAGGGATTTTTGCCTGTGATGCCTTTTGGTCTAAAAAAATGTGTGACTGTATTTTCCATGCATAGTTTTTCAAGCATTCAAAGATTTTATTCACAACTTCTGACAGGTTTATTTAGATGACTAGGATGGTTATGGACTTATTAAGGATCATTGTGACAATTTACGCTTAATGTTTTTAAGATACCTCCAGTTAAGCATCTCTTTAAACATCAAGAAATGCATCTTTGCTACATCATTTAGCACATTATTAGGGCACATCATCTACAAGGAAGGTTTTTTGGCTGATCCAGCAAAGCTTGCAGTCATTATTGGCCTGGAAGAGCTTACCAGTCAAAGTGAGGTGCGTGGATTCTTGGGTCACACTGAGTATTATAGAAAATTTATAAAGGGGTATGCTAAGGTTGTCGCACCCTTAGAGGAGTTACTAAAAGGAAAAGGGATGTTCTACTGGGGAGAACCACAACAATGTGAATTTGCAGCATTGAAGGAGAAACTTACTACAACGCCTATTTTGTGCTTTCCTTCGTGGGACCAACCATTTCATGTACATGAGGACGCCTCTGACATGGCCATTGACGTGGTGTTGGATCAGCCTGGAGAAGGTATTATAGATCATCCTATCTATTTGGATAGTAGAAATATGACTCTTATAGAGAATAATTATACAACTACGGAGCGCGAAGCTTTGTCAATGATCTTTGTGCTACATAAATTTAGATAGTACCTACTAGCAACACCATTTGTATTCTATACTGATCACATGGCATTGAAGTATTTGGTAAATAAGCCCGTTTTACAGGGGCACATATGTCGATGGGTACTCTTATTCCAAGAATTTGATTTTACAGTTGTGGTCAAACGAGGGAAGAGTAATTCTGGACCAGATCATCTATCTAGAATACAGTCAGGAGAAGACGCACGGGTAATTGAAGATACCATGCACGATGCACAATTATACAGGTTACAACACGTGCCATCAGAATTAGAGGACATTGTTTTATTTCTACGTATAGGTATGGTGCCAGAAGGAATGAAATCCTTAGAGAAGAAACAACTTGCCATACGTACGACACTATTTATGTTGATTAGCGGTGACCTGTACAAGTTAGGTCGGGATGAAGTATTGCGTCATTGTGTACTGGAACATGAGTGCACAGATATCATAGAGGAGGCTCATGATGGTATTGCAGGTGGGCACTATGCAGGTGACGCCACTGTGCGGAAGATTCTACTCACTAGATTATGGTGGGAGACCTTGTATAAAGATTGTAAGGCATATTGCAAGGCTTGTGATCACTATTAACACCTTGGAAAACCAGGTCAAAGAGATGAAATGCCGTTAAGACCTATTACTAGTGCAGAACTGTTTTAGAAATGGGCTATAAATTTTGTGGTTCCTATTTCACCAGCCGCGCGTAGGACTGGATCGTGCTATATCATCACTTACATAAATTATTTCACAAGATGGGAAGAAGCAATGCCTACAAATGATTGTACAGTAGCTAGGTTTCTATGGGAAAATATTATTACAAGGTATGGATGCCCATTGAGTTTGACAAGTGATAGGGGCACACATTTTTTGAATGAGACAATAATAGAATTCTATTGGATGAATTCATGATTGTACACCATAAGACTACACCATATCATCCTCAAGAAAATGGGACTGTTGAGGCTTTCAACAAGATTTTGAGCCAGACATTGACAAAAAATTTGTGATGTTGGAAGGAAGGATTGGGATGATAAAGTTTCTTCTGTGCTTTGGGTGTATAAAACAACATACAAGTGGTTAAACAAGGCCACGCCCTTTCAATTGGTGTTTGACGCAGAAGCAGTCCTTCCTATGGAATTCATGTTACCTTCTTTGTGTATTGCATACTGGAGGTCTAGCTGATGAAAAAGCATTAGAAGAATGAATTGAATAGTTGATTAAGCTGGATGAATGATGAGAAATAACACGCTGGAGTCAGAAGCAAGAAAAATCCAGGTAGAAAGCATGGCATGACAGGCACATCAGGGACAAAAATCTTGAGATAGGGCAGATGGTACTTCTTTATGATTCTAAGTTTTTGCGCCATCCAGGAAAACTCAAAGTACATTAGTTAGGACCATATGTTATCACTTACATACTTGAAACATGAGCTTTCAGTTAGAAATGCTTGATGGAATATGGTTACATGGTTACTTCAACAGGAGTAGGCTGAAGCCCTACTATAAATAAGTCTTCTTGGTGTTTGTAATAAGGCAATGTTTCCATTTAGATTAGGTTTTCAATTATGTATTCCCTTAATGTATTTCCTTCTTCATTTCTATGCTTTGTCAATTTAGTTGGTGTTTTGTGAAATAAGCATGTTTGCGTGCCAGAAGCTAATTACCATTTGCAGTATTTTTATGTGCAGAGGACTACACATACCATTTGTGTGGGGTGGTTATTGAAAAATGGGTACACATAAAGGAACAAACTTCTACAGGTGTTATTCAAGTTTGAAGAGTTGGTGGATAAAATATTGCTTCCAAATAAGGACCATAGATGGAGATAAATGAAGGAACAATATAACGCGAGGTAAGCAGCGGTCATGGAGACTACCAGGAGAAGGTGCAGTGACGAGGTACTCAGGCACATGGAAGCGCACTGAAGAGAAGTCTGTAGCCAGAAGGTAGGAAGGCATGCTAAAAGGTTATAGCTGAGGTGCGAAGATGTACCATGCAGAAAAATGTGAAAAGGGTCAATTAATGAGGATTTTTGGTAGGTGAAGGAGTAATAAATGCACTAAATTTTTCAAAATCTATATAAGGAAGGGATACGAGTTCATTTTTACCATTGTAAATCACAAAAATTTGAATGAGCTAAGTGAAAAATGAGTTGAGTGAATCGTGTTGAGGTGCAGAGAGTGTGAAACTAGACGTGGAGAGTAGATTTGTGTGCAGGAGAAGCTTACGTCCCCATTGGTTAAGGGTTTGAGCGAAGCAAAGTGTTGCGAAAGAGCTAGGGCACATGGTTTACAACTAGGGCACACAGATTCAAGCTAGGTTTGGAATTTCTCATTACAGAGGATAGAAGGAAAGCATTTGCACACTACAGAGGACAAAAAGTTTTGATTTACAGATGGCACCAAAGAAAGCACCTGCCGTAGGAGCCAAGGGAAAGAAGAAAGTGGAAGTAGAAGGTTGAAATTTCCCCTGAGAGTAATTTCTCGGAGATGCAATACCCAGAAGGTGTGATAGTGGGACAAGAATGGGATTCTCACGTCTGTAAGTGAAAGATAAGTGATTACAACCACCACACATCAGATAATAAAAAGGAATTGGACACACTGTTGAGTACAAAGAAAAACAAGCACACAACAGAGGACATGCTAGTGTATGATGACACTGGAGAGAAGTTGATAAAGCATATTGGAGTCTACAAGTTGTACAAGCTCCCATATTTTGGAAAATATGAACCTTTGTACCAGTGGTTGATGAGCAGGGTACATGAAGACTTTTTCTATTTCACCAGATGTAGGGTAAGGATTACAACTGCTTTGATTTCAACTATAACAAGATTAAAGGGCACATGAGTGGATCTGAATAGTGACTTGAAAGATAAAGCAAAAATCCTAGAGACACAGGAGTTAGGGTATACCAAGGGTCCACGTGGAATGGATATCAAAAAATTGAAGAAGTACCCAGTGGTACAGGCAGCTGCACATCTAGTGACCAAATTGAATGATCAAGAGAGATGGTCACAGGTGAATACAATGTGGCTACACATTACAAGGAGAATGTCACAGGGAATAATTTACAACATATCAGGCTACATTGTGGAAACTATCATTGAGGAAGTGTGCACACAGGTGAGAAAATCAGTTTTGGTGCTATCTTATTATCCCTTGTGTTTATGGAGATCGAAGTGCCTGATGGGCCAAAGAAAAAGATCTGGGAGTACCCCATGCAAAACAAGTCCCTTGTAGAAAGATTTGACAAGTACTTGTGTGAAGGGTCAATGAGTGGGCCATTCAAGTAGAGGGTGGAGATGTGGTATGACAGGCTTTGTGTGGCATTTGAAGAGGAGTGGTGCATCCCCAAGGAGTTACCTTTGGTGGTGGGAAAGGCAGTGTAATTCACGGTGTATCAGCACTTCTGCATCGCGTGATTTGTAATGAAGGATGGGACTTGGAGCCCCTGGTGTAAACTTATCATATGCCTTCATAGCGCACTACTTCCAGGAATCAGTCCATCATTTTACTAATGCGTGATGCCTAAATTTTGTTGCAGACAAGGTCGACTGTGACTACCACACGCTGCGAAAGATGTATGTATATCCAGGTCAGACTACCTACATTGAGAGGCTAATTTCAGACATGATAAGCATGAAGCCTGTGAGTTTGGTGATTGGAGACAGTGGAGCCATGCTTATATACCTTCATCTTAAGCCTAAGTTGGAGGGTAAAAAATATGTGGAGAATGAGTTCGCGCTCCCAAGGCCACCTAAGGGTAAGCATATAGTGGAGAATGTACCAGCTCTAAAGCCCATTGAACCTATAGAGGTAGATGATGAGGAGGAAGAGTGTGAAGATAGTGGTGGCTTGGTACATAGAGGATGGAGGCAACCCTCAGATAGGGTAGAAGCTGAGCGCGCAAGTACTCCACCCCAAGCACAAGAATTGGAAGTAGGAGCAGACCCTGAAGAATGCCACTTTAAGAGGGTGTTCAGATGAACAAGAACTCAAGGCGCTACTCCAAAATTAGTACAGAGATCACCATGAATCTCTCCATAGAAGGAGACAACTGAGAAGAGAAGGAGAAAATTGAAGCTGAATGAGGAGGTGGAAGAGTCTGAAGAGAGCGCGCCTGGATCACCTATACAACCAGAGGATGTGGAAGAGCCCAAGGATGAAGAAATGAAGGTTGAGGAAGAAGGGGTATAAAAGCTAGGAGAAATAGAGCAAGATACTACTCAGGACATAGAGGATCCAACTCCAAACCTTGGCACTCAAGTTCCTAAGGGGCCAAGATCAAGGAGGGCAAGTGGAGAGTACAATGCGCCAGTCATGGGTTATGAAGAGGACACAAGTAAAATTTTCCTTCTATAATTTTAGAATATAGTGGGCCTTAAGGACTTATATGGATGGGAGTTGATGGACCCTGACATGGAAACCACACACATGAGGAAATAATTGTCATGGTCCATGCAAACTCACATGGATGAGCCTGATTTTGATGTGTGTGAAGAGTCTTGTGTATCAAGGAGAATGAGAAAGGCACCACAGAACAGACATATAACCATCAAACCCATGGTTATGTCTGATGAATAGGTGAGTAATGCCCTAGTGAAGGTGTCTACAGAGGTGGTGTGCAAGAATGTGGATAAAGTTGCCACCATTAAAGTGCTAAGAGAAGATATTAAAGTGCTAAGGGAAGACAACAAAGCCAAAGATGTAGAGATCATACATCTGAAAGGAGAGAAGGACCTAGAGAAAAAGAAGAATGGGGTTCTTATTGGCATGGCAGAGGAGATCAGGGATCATGTCCTACAAGAAAGACCACACTTAGAGCCCAAGGTACCCAAAAAGTTCCCTTCGGCTATGCACTATGTGTGTACCTTAGTTGATTTGTTGCTTGAGGATGGACCAGTTTGGATGCCAGCACCAAAGGACCCTGAGAAGGAAGCAGAGAGGGAAAAGGCTTCAGTAGTACAAAATATTTCATCAAACAAGGCATTGCTTCAAACCTTGTAGGAGGATTTGAAGAAAGCGGACCAGGCACTGAACATATGTGCAGCTCCAGAGGTAATAATAAGGATCAGGACAATAGTAGAAGACAATGAAGTCTTGAAGGAAATGAAGGATGAGACCTTTGGATGCATAGAAAGATTGGTGCTAGTCAAGAAAAAGTGCGAGGCCCTTGCAGCAACACAGGACCCCCATAAGGAAAAGTTGGATGAGATTGGAAAACGTATAGCGCAGAAGATGGATCTGTTAGAAGGAAGAATGTCTACTATGTCCAACATTGTTTTGGTGTTACAAAATGGAAGGGAGAAATTTCCCAAGATGAGTTGGAGTCTATTGCAGTGGACATTCCAGAAAAAATAGAAGTCTCGCTAAGTGAATGGAAAACCTTGGAAGAAGAGATAAAAGAAGAATATCTAGAATTAATTCTTCTGGTTGAGACAGAGGATGTTGCACAGTGAGAGTTCATTCTTTATGCAGAAATTATTTCATTTCTTTCCATTATTTATTCTTTATTATTCGAAGAGCAGCCATTGTCGGGGCGACAATGCAGTTTAGTGTGGGGTAATGTTGAGTGGACAAGAGTATGATATGAAGGAGAGGGTGCACAGAATATTCACATGTAGGATTAAAGCACAGTCAAAGGTGTGGAAGGATAGGGAAGGACATGCGTGCAAAAGACAAGGGAAGATTCGGGACTTAGCCATTTTCACATGTACAGGCTATTTTTGGAGATAGCGTGCAGAGCACACAAACTAGATAAAGACTTGTGTGACACGCATGGGCTATTATTGGAAGAGCGGCTACTAAGCACTTTGCATGGGTTCGAGCTAATAATAGAATTGCTACTGCCAGTTAACCAGAAGAGATCTATTGTTAGTGCACTTGCATGTGTGGCTATTATTGTAAAGGTGCATGGCTATTTTCAGCATGCGACCTATTTTGGGAATTATGCAAGTGGTGAAGGGCAAGTCCCCACCCTTATAAATATGTAGTGATCTGCGTAGAATAGGAGGACTATGTGAGAACTGGATATGAATTACTGTATGAGGTTATGCTACCAGATCTGATGTGCGCATGAGCTTATGGTATTACTTATTGTAATAAGCTTCTGTGTATTTATTGTGTTTAATATAATGGAGTGTATTGGCTGAATCAAGGTATTAATCATGAGTATAACTGGTTCTTGCATGATTGACTTCATTATGGGTATTATTTGAATCTATTACTCTTTAGATCTAGATCTGGACATGCTCTGTAGAATGTTATATTAATTATGGATCTGAATGCATTAAGTCTTCAACATGCTAACATTCTACACAAGCAACCCTAAAGAGGGGCCTGATACCTTTTTGTGCTTTGGGTGAGCAATCAGTCTAGGTTGAGTGATGTACCAATGCACCTGGGTTATTACTGGTAAATTCTAGGCTGCATCAGGTATCCAAGGTATAGGATATGGTCCTAAATCACAACTAGGCAAGGTGGAGGAACGAGTATTGGGTTTTGTTCCAGGGCACCAAAGGTTTGGTCGGGATAAACATCACGGAATTAGGTAAGGTAAGGTCATTAGGCTGAACAACATGAGTAGCAGCATCGTAAGTTATAGTTAATACATGAATTTAAATGTTACAAAAGGATGTTCAAGTCAGGGTATGTAGGTTAGGGCATAGGTAAGGCCAAGGTATAGGTAAATATCATGTCCCTAAGCTCAATTAAGGAAATGTAAATGTAATGTAAGCTTGTGGGTGAGTATTTAATAGGTGTTGGGAAGGGTAAAAGTTGTTTGAAAACATTTTTTTTAGGAAAAGTGGGCATAATGTGGGTCAAATGGATATGTGTGGTGACCAATCCCTGTTAGAGCTTAACCGATGTTGGTTGTCTAGGGCACGACTTGACCGATTTCGGTCATGTCAATTTGGGGCTAAAAGGTAAAATCTGTGTTTTATGGATTCATTTGTTTCTTTGCCATTTTTGGAAAATGATAGAGAAGATATAAAAAGGTGGAAAGCAACGATATGAGGTATCTAGATGAGTTGGCAAGCTACGAGCAGGTGTTTTGGCATTTGGTAGGCGGGTCTACGAGATCGATTGGAGTGATTTGATTGTTTGTGAGGGGAGGAGAAGATTTTGTCATGGCAGAGGTAGGAGAGGGGGTGGGTGGACCACCGAAAGATCAACCCCAAGTGCCACCGCGGAGACGGTGTTGAGTAGAGGTAGGAGACATTCCTAAGCTTGTATGTGATTGAAAATATTTGTTTAACTTGGGTAAACTGTGTGTGGGAATTTTATTTTGAAGTTGTGGGTAAAAAGGAGTGTAACAGGGGTGGGAAAGGGGAAAATGTAGGTTAAATAGGGTTAGGAATGAATGTAGGGTAGATTTGGGTGGGGTGGGATAGGGTTTTTAGGTTATTTTTTGTTAATTTTTAACAATGGGGGATGGGGGTTTCAATTTCATGACCGAAACAGTGACTGATGTTGGTCATTGGTTGGCCAACGTCAGTTGGTTTCAGCTAGCATTGGTCAATGTTAGGTTGACCGTCACCAGTCAAGATGACCAAGTACGGTCAAGGCGACCGATGTCAGTCATTGTAAAAAGTGACTGGGTGAAAGAAGGGCTAGGTGGAAATTTTAAATAGGTGAGGTAGGGGTAGGTGAAGGCTAATGTAGGTGGAAGATGGTAAGGAACTATGTTGTTGATGTGTGATAGGTATGTAGGTGAAATGATCTAGGATATTGGGTAATTATGATAATGGAGAAAGTAAGGTTGATACGTGAATTAGGTAAAGGGTTAGGTATTAGAAACCTATTGAAGGGGAAGGTATAATTGAATGTGTTTTAGGTATCGATTTGGCACAAAAAATGTCTAAGTAAGGGGTTAATTTGAGGTTTTAAGGTAATAGGTAATCTGAGAGAGTTCGCGACTTGATAGTGTTGGTTTGGATGATGTAGGTGAGAGATCAGCTAACTATGAGAGACAAAGTACCACCTCTATTAGTACAGATACAGCCTAGCAGTGATAGCTGAGGAGTGGGAGCACATAGTAGATGTGGGACTTAGTTCGATCAGACATTATAGGCATATAGGATGAATTTAGAGCTTGATGATCACTCTCATCGAAATATGGGACTTCGTGACCAATACCTTTCATTTTCTGACTGGAAAGAAGACCCTCACATTGGAGGACATGTATAGGATCATGTGGCTTCCTATTTTTGGGGATATAGTGTATTCAATTTTTACAGAGGTATCGATGGAGCCCATAGTGGCAATATTTGGTGAGGAGATGGGCATGATGAGGTATCAAAGTGTGAGTCTGAGTTATGAGGATATGTATGTGGCATATCCACAGGAGACTAGGCTATCTATTTTCATGATGGTGGTAGTATGATTTTTTTCTCTCCCAAATTCCAAGGGTAGGATATTTCCACGATCACTGATGGGGGTGTTACAAGACATGATCGAGGAGTGGATATGTTTTGTTTGGGCACTAGTTTTTTAGTCTAGTTGTATAGGGAGCTATGAGCCTATGGTAGGTACATGAGATTTGGTAAGTGTTGTACATACTTGTTACATTGTTAGGTGTATGATAACATCGTATGTGTGTATGTGTCTAGTTGGGTTACCATGATCAGACTATTTTGAGGGTGGTTTGTACAAAGTGGGTTTCAAGAGATGGGTACCAGTCGGGGAACAACCAAGAGTGGTCAAGGTCACATATGATGTTACATATTATAGGTGGTTTTTGGAGGGCCTATCAGTGGTGGATATTTTGTGGTGGCCATATGTTGAGTTTATTTCATACAAAGGCATGACTAAGGAGTTATAGGGGATTTAGTTATTGAGATGGATACAGTGGCGACATGGTGGTGAACATGAGATGATACATGTGGACAAGGTTAGATGGTATTTTTGACTATGGCAGGATGTGCCCCTACCTTTCCCACATTACCATAGAGATGACGTGAAGAGGCCCATGTATCCACCATGTTTGAGTGATCCCACATGGTAGGAGGAGTAGGTGTGAGATCAACGGATTGATGATGTGGGCGTCACTGATGCATACAAGAAGTGGTGGGTGGAACAGCTATAAGAAGCACCATTGAGGTAAGGACAACCTAATTTAGTAACATTCATAGTGCAAAGGGATATATATAGGGTTAGGTGGCTTCCCTACAGGCATAGATTACAGGGTTGTAGGGACATCTAACAGGGTCACAAGCACCTGTGACCACCTTGTAGGCACAGGTGATGGCCCTACAGGCCCAGGTAGCATAGGTACACGCTCTTGTATAGGGTTGAGATGGGGATGGATGACAAGTACCAACCTTACAGGAATAGGTGGCTAGATTATATGTCTAGTTGACCATATCACATGCATAAGTTTTGGCCCTTCAGGCATAGCTTCACAAGAACAATAGAGGACAAGGTCCCATAGTATAAGAACCTACACCAGGACAAGGTACACTCTTGGTCGGGAAGATTTCATAGGGGGAAGTTAGGCCAATGGCACCACCCCATACCTTATCCATGGTAAGGTTAAGAGATTCCCTGAATGAGGCACAATATTATCATGACCATCTAGCCATCGAAGGGATTGATGTGCCTTCATATGTCAAGCACCAACCCCAGAAAACAACTAGTGATTGGATTACATCTAGGACTCACATTTCTAGTAGCACAGGGGGTCATTTACCCCAAATACATGGCCATGATGAGGTTATTAGCTCTCAGAGACTAGGCCCATGAAAGGGCCAAGAGGAGGAGACAGAGGCCAAGTAAGCAGTAGTAAAGGGTGGTGCGATGTTGGTAGGGTGTGTGACTAGTAGGGAGAATGAGACAGGTGTGACCAAAGAGGAGGGTATTATATGGGGAGATGATTGATATCCATATGTGATATTATACCATTATTTTGATTTTTTGATATATATACCAGCCTGTGTGCTAAATATGTGAGATTGTACATGAGATTTTTTAGATACTGATATTTATTTATATCTATGTATATATGTATTGATACACAGACACTCTCCGGAAATAGTTGATATTTATTGGATGGATGATGTACTTGTTTAAATTTCCATTGTTATTATGTATTATGGAAACTAGTTGAATTAGGCATGATTGAGTCAAGGTCATGAAGGCATGATGGAGTTGAGTTCATATAGGCATGATGAAGTTTAGGTGATTTAGGCATGATGGATTCATGTATAGGCATGGTGGAGTTTAGGTGATTTAGGCATAATGGAGTCAAGGTCATATAGACATGATGGATTCAAGTATAGGTATGATGGAGTTAGGTACCTCCAAGGCCCCATGCCCTCGGAGTGTTGCCTACATAGCCTTGACGGTGGGGCCTCAGGCCGGATGTAGTTCTCCCATAAGGTAGGGGAATGAGGTCATATAGTCATGATGTAGTCAGGTATAGGCATGATGTATTTAGGTATAGGAATAGTTTGGTCAGGTATAGGCATGGTGGAGTCTAGGTAATTTAGGCATGGTGGAGTCTAGGTATAGGCATGGTTTGGTCATGTTTTTTCATTTGATTTAATTTCCAAGTTACTGTTATTATGGAAATTAATGGATTGTATGTATGTTGTGGTTAAATTTCTAAGTACTTAATATCATGGGAATGCTAAATGATTGGTGTGATATGGTTAATGTTATAAAATTGTAGGTATGTATGTTTCAAGCATAGATTAATTTCCCGATTTTGTGTAAAATGAAAACTAACTAGGGTAAAATGTTGAAAGGAAAAAGCCCCATATCCTCATAGTGAGGTGAAAATTGGTTAGGTAGGTAAAAATTGAGCCAAGCATAACCTCTGCAAGGTACCCCATATCCTCATAGTGTTACCTATATAGCTCCATCGAAAAGAGGCCTCAGACTAATGTAGTTATCCCATAAGCTAGGGAAGAATAGGATGAGGATAGATGAATGGGTCGGTAGGTTTTAGGCATGATTGAGTCTAAGTCATTTAGCCATGGTTGAGTTTAGGTCATTTAGGCATGGTTAATGTCCTTTTTTAGGTCATATAGGCATGGTTAAGTTTAGGTCATATAGGCATGGTTGAATTTAGGTCATTTAGGCATGGTTGAATTTAGGTCGAATAGGTGTGGGTGATTTTGGTGGAAGAGGAATTCCTAGAATGTAGGTGTTGAGGGTTTGGTCATATGAAGGATGATAAATAAGTAAGAAAAGAGGTGAACAGTAAGAGGAGACAAAAGGTCTCCTAATTGGTAAGAACCATTATGAGTCTATCATACCAAATATTGGCTTATGAATGTAAGACCCTAAATGCTTTGCACATTTGACTATTCGAAGGGTGAAGAAATTCACATGACCATGAAATTTTTCATTTGCAACAAATCCTTTGAATAGGTCCAAGATTAGAAAGGAAAGAAGGTGAGGTGAAATAGTTGTGTAGTGTAACCTGGTTGTGAGACAACATGCCTCTTCTGTAAGGTACCCAAAATCAAAATAGGTAGTTCCATGATGAAAAAAGTTATCTTTTTCTTTTTTCTTTTTTTATAGACTGATCGATGTGGGAAGTTTATGTGGGATGAATAGAATATATCCTTGAGGTCTTAGTGAAGCTGATCGATGCAGGAATCTTCATCAAAATGTTTTTATTTTATTTTTGCAGGATTATTCTTCTTTTTGTGAGAGACTATTTACAATATGGCTAGCTTTGTATAGTTTTCCTTCAGGGGAGAAGTCTATTTATAACAACAAGATAGAAAGGTAGATGTACGATAAGCCCATAAGGAAATAGGAATGTGCATGTGCTAATCCTTTCCAGTATCATCAACCACTTTCATAAGAATTTTGTTTAAGGTTTTTTTGGTTCATTTGGCTTGGCCATTTGTTTGAGGTTAATAATGTGAAGAAGAACTGAGTTGAATGCTGAAGGCATCACATATTTTCCGTAGGTTTTTTTTGAATTGTTTTCCATTATCAGTGATGAGGTGGTGAAGAACACCAAAGTGAAAAATTATGTGATGATTGATGAATTTGTATATTTTCTCATCTTTTGTAGAAATAAGACGTACAGATTCCACCCATTTAGTATAATATTTGTTAGTGGTAATAATCCATTGATGACATTAGGAAGAATGAGGGTCAGTCTCTCTAACAAGATCCAAACCCCATTGAGAGAAAGGCCAAAGGTGTCACACAACCTGTAAGGCATGACTAGGGGTGTGATGAAGATTAGCATTTTTTTGACACTTGACATAATGCATGATATAGTCACAACAATCACAGTTTAAGGTTGGCCAGTAATAGATCAGGAAAAGGATATGCTTAGCAACATCTAAGCCACTAAAGTGACCCCCAAAAATCCCATTGTGAACTTCCTTGATGGTGTATGGAATTTCAAAACTTGTAAGGCATCATAAAAGGATAGTATCAAAGCTGCATTAATAGAGAATACCACCCATGATGACATAGTGAGAGACACTTTTGAAAAATGATCATTTTCCATTACGAGTAAGATTTGGAGGCATAATTGAAAGGGAAAGATAATCAACAAACTTCTTATACTAAAGGTCACGTGGGTCAGTTTTAATATTTTGTATGAGGTTGATGTCTCAGATTAGATAAGAATGTGATTGCAACCATTGTACAGTGACAAATATTTTTGATTCGGATTGAGAAGTAAGACAGGTCATGGTGTCTACAAATTTATTAGTGGAACATGGGATGGTTTGAAGTTCGTTATGGTCAAAGGTAGTCAAAATCATGTCAACATGATGTTTATAATTTTGAAGTATATTGTTAAGACACTGGTACCAAGTATATACCATTAACTTGGTTCATAACCAGTTGAGATTCATTAAAGATATTAATTGATTTAACATCTAAGGTTATGGAGGTTTAAAGACCTAACATGAGTGATTCATATTTGGAGCTATTGTTAGTATAATCAAAATCTATTTTAAAATATAATGGCATAGGCTCACCATTAAAAGCAATGAGGATAACTTCGGCACCACCCCCACACTAAAATTTGGAACCATCAAATAATAAGGTCATCTAGTAAACGGTATCATCCAAGGAGATGATAGCATTGGATTCATTAGGGAAATCAAAGTTAGAAGATTGGTTTCCAGAGATAGGTGCACCTGCGAGTTGGTCAGCAATTGTTTTTCCTTTCCCATATTTTTTATAGATGAATTCAAGATATAGGTCTACAAGAAGTATGAGCCAATGTGTAGCATGTTGATGTTGGTAGGGCTTAGCGTACATGTAATGTAAGGGGTCATTATTAGTGACAACAAATTTTTTATGGTTGAGTAGGTAATGGTGAAGTTTATTGGCGACAAAACTAAGGCTAAGTAGAGTTTTTCAGCATGATTATATCATGTTTCATATTCTAAAAGCGTATGGCTTATTTAATAAAACACTTTCTCCTTGTGTTACTTATCATGATGAGCAAGAATGGCACCCAAGGAATGATCAGTAACATAAATGTAAAGGTAAAATGGTTGGCAATCCTTAGGAGAAATTAGCACAGGTGGTTGGAGGAGGTATTGTTTCAACGTGTTGAAGGTTGTGTGGTATTCATCATCCCATTTGAAGGAGACATCCTTTTTTAGAATATGATGAAATGGATGGTAGTGGGCGTAAATCTAAGAAATAAAGCAACAAGTAGATTACAAATTGCCTTGCAAACTACAAAGTTGATGATGATTAGTAGGTGGAGAAATTTCAATATTATCCTTGATTTTTGTGGGATCAAATTCAATGCCACATAAATAAATGATAAAACCAAGGAGCTTTCCAGAGAGAATAATGAAGACACACTTCTTAGGTTGAAGGTGAACACAATATTTGATGAGACAGTCATAGACCACTTTAAAGATAGCAAGGTGCTTAGCCCGATGTTTAGAATTGGCAAGAATATTGTCAATGTAATATTTCAATACGTTATGCATGATGTCAAGAAAAGTATAGGTCATATCCCACTGATATGTAGCACCATTATTTTTAAGGCCAAAGGGTATGACATGATAATAGAATGTTCCCTAAGGATTGATGAAGGTGGTTTTGTTTTGATATTCTTGGGAAATTAATATTTGGTTATAACCATAGAAACCATCCATGAGTGATAACATCTCATGACTGGCGATGAGATCAACTAGTTGGTCAATACTAGGTAGAGAAAATTCATCTTTGGGGAAAGCTAAGTTAAGGTCAGGGAAATCTGTGCAAATGTGGAGTCCCCCTATCACTTTTGTGAAAGGAACAATTTTAGAGATCCATTGGGGATAATAAATGGGTGGGATGAAGGAAACTGAAAGAATGCATTGGATTTCTTCTTTGACAAGAAGAGAAATACGAGGATGTATTTTTCATAGCTTCTGTTTCACAGGTTTGGCATCAGGAATGGTTATAATATTGTGGACCACAATGTTTGGTTCAATACTAGGCATATCAGTGTAGGACTAAGAAAAAGTGTTGATATGATCCTGGAGGAAAGAAGTAAAATATTCCTATTCAACATCATCTAAATATTGGCCTAGTTTTAGAATGTGTGGGTCATCCTGAGTGTTAATATTGATTTTGATGGTCGATGCATTTAACATGGTTTGCATCTCACAAGGTAATGATTGATGAATATAATAATCTTCCACACCAAGGTAGGTAAGAATAGACTCATTTTCCTGACATTGAATGATGTTAATAGAAGGGGTATTGTCATCGATCATGTCAGGATACATGAACAGAAGAAAATAGGGGGCCTCACCATCTCATTGATAAGTCAGAGGTCTTAGGGAAACAGTGTTTATGAAAAAAAAAATTAGGAGGAATGGATTTTGGATCCATAGACTAAGTAACTGAAGGTGGTGAAGTTGGTGAATGGGGTGGGGAATGTTTATCATCCTCAATGATTTCGAATCGATCCTTCTTGGTAGGTGGTTTGGAAAATCCAATACCACTGCGGTCTTTATGCTTACGAGTGGTGTAAGGAATGACAATATGGTGGCCTTGTTCATAGAAACCAAATCCAAATCCATTCTAAGCAAAGAGATGGAGGAAGGTGTGGGAGAAGCAGTAGTTGGTGAGAGATTGAAGGTCTAAGGAAAATGGTCAAGTTTGGGAATGTGTCTTCGGAAAGTAGGTGGAAGCATCAAGTCCCCCATATGTTAAGTTGGTGTGAAGGTGGGGAGGACCATAAGGTAAAACCTCACCTATACGGTGATCATAGTGGGGATGTTTGTGAATGTTACCATACTCTTGAGGAGTAAGGAATGTGTCAATGTTATAAAGGCGGTACTCCCCAGAGTGAGGCATTGAAAAACACCTTCTAAGGGATTAATAGTGGGTATGTGGGTAGAGGAAATGGATGAATCACGGGTCAGTTGGGGAGAAGAAGCATTATTTGTTTGAGAAGTAGATGGGTTGGCTAATGGGTCAGTTATAGAAGGTATGAAAATAGTGGGAATAGAGGAGTTAGTTATGGAAGATGTTATGGTAGCATTGGTGGATGAGGAAGTGGTTGAAGAAGAAGTGGTAGTGGTGGTAGATGCCTTAACTGGTATAAGGACATCATTGGGTTGATACAACATGTTACATGTCTTGAATGGTGAAGGGTTGGATGGAATGGTATAGTTGTGCCCTTCATGTTCAAATTTTAAACAACGGTGTAAGGTTGAAGGAACACAACCCATGCGTGAATCCAGGGTCGGCCAAGTAGCATGTTGTACTAGAATTCCCCTCTAAGACAGAATAATTCAGGAATGAAAATGGGCCTACAAAAATGTGGATAATGATGGTGCCAAGGGTAGAAGTCATGGAATCGTTGAATGAATGCAGCATAACTGGGCTATTATGCATGCAATTGGAAGGGATACACATTTGGTTATATGCGTAGGAAGAAATGATGTTAATATTGGTACTGTCATCAATCATAATGTGTCAAATGCGTATATTATCAATGTAGATGGAAATAAATAGGGTGGGATCATGATCATCTGATTGGAGAGGTATAATCTCGTTGTCAAAGAAACTGAGAGTGGCTACTTGATGAGTGGTAGCGAGAGCAGAGGAAGGGGGTGAAGTGGTGAGAGAGGCCACATGGTGAGGAGTGATAATGGATGCAACAAGAGTAGGTTCATTAGGTAGAACCTTAATAGATTGTAGAACCTCAATGAGGGCCTGTCGATGAGACTCAAAGGTTTGGATAAGGTCATATAAAGACATTTTGAGAGGAGACTAGTGCAATTGTTTAAACATCATACTATGGGAAACCCTATCAGAAATAGGGTATGTGGGTCCACGTATGGTGATTTTTAGTGTAGGTGCAGATGGAATATTGGGTAAAAGAGTGGCAGATGAGCTAGTTCTTTTCTCCTTTCCTTTGTCCTTCTAGGATCGAGTGGAAATTTGAACCATATTAATCTTTGGTAAAGGAGAAAGTGAGTCGTGATAGGTGTAGTGACAGGATGGGAAAAAATATGGTGAGGGCATATATTGGTTTTGTGAAAACAATGCAACACATTGGCATTTTGGCAAAGGTTTGGCTAGCTCTCTTATGTGGACCATATTGATCTCAAATGTTGGAGGAGGATAAAAGGGTTGTGGAGGGGGAGATGAAGGTCACTGAATAGGTATGGGACGAGGATGTGTGGTGATAGGTGCAGGTGGAATAGGGTCCTCATCTAAAAGATCATCATCATCAAAGTTTTCTTCGAGAAGACATAGTTGGAGAAGAATAGTCTTAAGAGCCTTACAATTTTCCACATCATGCCCTGCACATGATGGTAAGAGTAAATTTTTGTATCGTCAAACCCTTCTGGTTTAGGTTTGAGTGGGTTGTAAGGTCTAAGTGGTGGCAATGTGATGACAGAGGTTTCTAAAAGGTTAGCTAAGATGTTGGCATAAGACCCTGCCAATTGATCACAATGTGAAGTAAGTGTGGGTCTTGATGGAAGTGTGGGTGACTTTGGTGGAAGAGGTGTCACCAAGAGGTGGAATCAAGAGGTTGAGTAAGTTTGACCACTTGTTTGGTAGATAGTATGGTTTTAGGTTTTGATTGAACCTTCTTGGGTAAATATGTAGTAAGTGAACTAGTTGTTGAAGGTGGTGTAGGTTTAACTACATTCTTTGGAGGGTAGTGGGTTCTTGGGATTTGGTTGCACATTCTTGGGTAAAGGTGAAGAAGAAGTGTGTGATGTAGAAGGGAAGGTAAGATGGCTAAAGGGGATGGGTTAGCTCCAAGGAGATAATGGAGGTGCAGTGAAGGTTGTAGTAAGAGGCAATGTGGAAGGTACTGGTTGAAGAGAAGGGAATGACATAGGTAATGATGAGGAACTGGAAGTGGTGTAGGTATAGGAGGTAGAAAGGATGTAGGTGATGGCAAAGGTGTAAGCTTTGTAGGTAATTTGGGTGCAACAGAGGATTGTGATGAGGTAGGTGGGTTATTTTTTTTGTTTACTCTGGGTAGGAGGCTACTTGGCCAAGGTTGATGGGTGGGGACCTAGGATAGATGGAAGTGGTGAAGGTGACAAAGGGGTAGTGGGTGAAGCCGGTGTATGTGGTCTAAGAGGTTGGGTCTTCCTCTTAGGTGAGGGAATAGTCTTTGCGATAGCTTGTGAGGATGTGGCTAAATCCAGTTTGATAGGAGGATGGACTAGGCTTGATGTCGGCATGACTCCCAATGTGGAAATGGGTCTGGATGCGGAGTAAGATATAGGTGCGGGTAGGGTTTTAGGCATTGGAAAAAGCTCATTTGAATGGTAAAGGTTTAGGTTTGGGTGAGGGTGATGAAGAAGAGGTCTCTACAACTGGCATGGGCATGGTGGGTTTTTTTGTCTGAAAACACCTTTGGATAGATCATGGAAGTATCATCAGATAACATTTGCATCTAAGTTGAGAAAGGCAGTCGAAGGCATCCCCAAAGCATAGAATTGTCAACATAATCTAAGCATCTGGTGAAATGTGAAAATGAAACTATTATAGGGGGGATGATGTTGATTTGGTAGTAATCCCTGTAAAGAATATCTATGAGACACGGAAATGGTTGGATTTAGACTCTGTGGGTAAAAGAGCTGAGATCAAATCAACAAGATCCTTGAAATATAATGGAGAATTGTCACAGATGGGAAGGGAAACTATTAATGGATCCCCTATGGGTAGGGGGTATGACAAGTTGGGATGAGGTAAGTTCATATTTTGGTGAAGAAGAAGGTAAACATGACTCTCTCGTGGGTAGAAGAGTAAGTACTACGGGTTATTCGTCAGGTTGAGAGGTGAGTGGGGAAACTGCATCAGATATGGAAGACTCCTCCATGGGTGAAAGGGGAGATAGGCATACTCCTCTGTGGGTAAAGGAGCAGATGAAAAAAGTCCCTTCGTGGATGAAGGAGCTCGTGCAAGAATTTAAATGGAGTAGAAGGAAATTGAGGAAGAGCTGGTATGATGTCAAAAACAGCATGAACCTCATGAACATTTTACTGTCATTGGTCGAGGTTTCACTAGTTTGGTTACAATGATAGGTGTGATTTGGGAATGGATTCTTGAAGATGTGAAGGTTTTGATTAGCCTATGCATTAGGATTATCCAAGATGAGATATCCATTATCTAACATTTCTTGGATGATATTTTTGAAAGTTATACAATTACCATCGCTATGACCTTTAACACGATGATAGTTGCAGTAATCATTTTCTTTGTACCATGAAGGCATAGGACAAGAGGGGTTAAAACCATTATGTGGTTTAATGGGTGGAAGATTGACTTTCCTAGATTTTCATGAAGTGGATTTTATAAAACTGGAAGAGTAGGGTTCTCCTATGGGAGTATATTTTTCATTTCTCCCGCTTGAACTAAAAATCTCTAAATAGGAGAAATATTGGAAGAAGGATTTGATTGGTTGGATGGGTGAGATGGGCCGGATTTCAAAACTACTACATTGGTAGATCCTTTTTCTTTAGAGTAATTATTTTGTGGTTTGGAAGAATAAGAGGTATCATTTGATTTAAACGCAGTGTTTTTGTTACAAAATTGTATCTTCTTCTCTTCAATGGAACATGAATTTCAAGTTTCTGAGCCATGGTGAATGCCTTGTCAAAAATGTGCAGAAGGTTTAAACTTGGAGAGTTAGCAAGATGTGTCTAGCACAAGACCTGGTGAACAATTCTATTAACTCTAGTTTGAGGCAGTTGGAATGTGAGTTGGTTGATCAGGATCTTCCAATGAGCGAACAACGTCTATAATAGATTCATCTTCATATTGGTGTGTCACGTATAAGTTTTTCATGTGACCTTCTTAACAATGTTGAGAGAAAATTGGTCTAGGAAAGCTTGAGCTACTTGGTTGAATGAGAAAATAGAGTTCCTAGGTAGAGAATTATACCAATCCAAAGCAGGTCTTATTAAGGACATTGAGGAATGTTCGCAAGAGAGCAAAGTGTCATCATGAGCGATCAGATAACACCCATGTTTAAAAGACTATTGCGGGTCTTGTTTTTGTTAAATGGTTGAATCTTAGGAATTTCCCAATATAGGGTATGGATGAATCGGAATGGATGGTGAATGGGCTCATTACAAATCTTCATTATATGTCAGAGAGTTACGTGAGCCAGAGATAGATGCTTCCAATGTTTGCATCTTGTCCATCATCATTTTGATAAGATCATTGGTAGGTTGTGATGACTGGGAAACCCCTACTGTATAAGGGGTTAGATGAGGAGGGTATGGCATGGGCAACATCCCAGTATGTGGTGGTACCAAGTACGAAAATTGTGAGGGAGGAATGTAGGTCGGAATAGATGTAGATAAAAAGTATCGTGAATAAGCGATAAATGAAATAGGGGGTTATTGGTGATAAGTGTAGGTAGGTGGAGTGGATGTAAAGACTCTTGTATCAATCAGAGGAAGAGACTGCAGGATGGAGAGGAAAATATTTTGGAAGGGAGTATGGGTTTTCGACACCATGGGTGGCTGAGATGCAATAGGTATATGAGAGGTGGCGGGTGTAGATAGACCTACACTCAAGGTGGTTGATAAAGGCATGGTTGACATCGTAGGAGAAATTGACGTCAAAGGAATGATAGATGCCATAGGTGCAGTAGATATCAATGATGTAGGGTCAAAATGGGACACCACAGGTGGTAAGGTGGAAGAGGGTAAGGTCGAGCTAGTAGTAGCTGATGCGGAAGTGGGTGCGAAGGTAGTAGGAATGGACACAAGCATGTCATATACAAGTTTCCCTGATGAATAATAGGTAGATGAATGAGTGAGATAGTACTACAGAGCAGCGAGGTTGTGATCAAGGATCCTCGTGAACTCCTCATCACAAGTGGGTATAGCAAGAGCCTGATTGGGGTCCATGGGTGATGAGATTAATGGAGGTGATGGGCTAGGTGGGAGTGGCTAGAGGCTAGTGTGAAACATGAGAGTGTTAGCTTGTTTATGAGTTAAAACCATTTGATTGATGATAAAACAAGTATTCTGAGCTTCGCTGATGATTAAAACACAGAAGTAATGGGAAACAATTAGTCTAAAATAAGATATTATATCATTGTTCTGATTGGAAAATTAAAACACAGAGACCGATGTCGGTTGGGGTGACTGATGTCAGTATAAGGGTAACTGACGTTGGTCAGCTCAGACCGATGTCAGCTACTGTGAAGAATAAGATATTCAAATATTTGGTAATGACAGGTGAAAATGGGTCAACCTGGATCCTGAAAATGATATCAGAGACTCAGGAGTGGGATAAAAATGGTAGAACAAACCACAAAAAGAATAGGAAGGTGAAGAATACTATTCTGGCAAAAATAACCAAAAATTATATAAACCGATGTTGGTCAGTTAACCGATTTTGGTAAGATGATACAACCGATGTTGGTCGCTTGACCGATATCGGTTGCTGTGAAATATGGGAAGAGAAGAAAAAATGGAGTTTTGGTGATTTAGATCAAATAAAAGGGCCAACCCAGAGACTGAATATGGCTATGAGGAGTCCTAATAAACCCAGAATAAAACCACAATACACCAATTGTGATGTGGGGTATAAAAGGATAAGAAGGAATGAAGAAACACAACTCACACCTCAAAACACAACTAGAGAAAAAGATAACAAACACAAAATCCCATGTTGTAGATTTTATGTTGTGGCTTTTACCATTTAGGACTGACTATAAGCAGAATAGAATTTTTAGTCAACAAGGGTGCCTTATAAAAGCTGACAACTATGGCATGTTTCAGGTAAGTTTTGGCGTGGGAGATCCTTCTTTGAGATGATGACTGGAAAGAGAAACCAGTTAGAGCCCATTGTCAATCCTTTGATCATGTGATCATTGACATCTTCTTCCAGGGAAAATTTTGTTTAAAAATTGTGTAATTTGGTTTTAGTGATTTGGTATAAAGAATATGCAAAATGTGAGTTATGTTTCAATTTGTCAACCATCAGCTGGGCATGACTTCCAGCATATAGGTTGCCCACAATTTTAGATTATCTATAATGCAACAAACTCAACAATGCAAGTGCACAAGTTTTAAAACCCAAATCCACAAATTATATTTGATGAGAAAAAATTATGAAGAGGTTAAGGGTATGACTTTCACTAAATGCAATACAAGAAAAGAAAGAAGAATTATTTTTAATCCCGAAAGACAAGTGTCACTAAGATAATCAGAAGAGAAGAATATTTCCAAAGAATAAGCTTAATGTGAACTCATTTTAAATGAAAATAGACACACAAGATTTCCCTAGGAATGAACAAGCAAAGAACCCCTGATGGGTCCCACCGGGTGTGCCAAGATGTTTAACCTAATTTTTGATTTGGTTAAAATAGAATAGGAAATATGTTAGGAGGAATACTTGTGATATGTAGGTCGAAGGTTGAATGCACGCGTTACTGACTTTTTGATCCAAGATGATTGTGAAGAGCTTCCCTTTGGCTAGGAGGAACGACCTATATAAAAAACAAAACAAGACCACAAAATAGTATTAATAATATAGGTTAGTGGACTGCCTAGCGAGTGCTAGATCCGGGAAACGAGGTGCTTCTTAGAAGGATGTCAATCCACTTTTAAATACAATTTAATGAAAATATCATGAAGTAAGGAAATCCTACTGTAGTTATACGCTTTAGGTATCTCATGCAAATACAATAAGGAAATCTAATCTAACAAGAAAGGTTATGATTAAATATGGAGCTTTGGTAGGTTATTATGGGTTTTTCAGGTCTGACAGGGGTATGGGATTGATCAGGTAAGGTATGGGCTAGTTTTAGTTGATCGAGAAGCTTTCTGGTCAAAAGGAATCAAATGACACAGATACCGATATCGTTCAGGTGACAAATGTTAGTATGGAGGTGAAACCAATGGTGGTTAGGTAACCGGACTTCGATAAGGGAAATTGACAATAATTTGATAAAAGTGGGTTTTGGGCTTCTCTGTGATTGCACAAAGAGTAAGAACGGTGTGGTTATATTCATGATATTACTGATAAGGCTCAGGGATACAAAGGGGGAAGTTACAGAAGATAAAAAATTCTATAGCTAGTTGGGTTGGTAGATTGGTGAGGAGGTGGAGATAAAGGAATACAAGTAAAAATAAAGTATAGTGGAAGAGGTAAGGAATCTATACTTTAAGAAAGCACAATATGATTGAAATCACATATACTTAGTTGCATTTATAGATTTGGTAGGTGAAGCTGGAGGGTAGTTGATCCATGAAGAAATTCTGGAGTCAGTTTCGTGGCAGTACTCCTCATAATTTTCCTGTGAGTATTCCAATACTTTGGAAGGAGAATCGGCTACTTGTTTAGGTCTGTGGTTGAGTACTTTTATGCTGTCTAGATGTTGAGAGGTTTTGGATTCATTCTTGAATGCAATAGAACTCCCAAAACTGAAAATTACCAACCCAGATTAAACATTGCAAAGTTGTATATAAATTTGCTAATGGTGGTTAGGTGATCGGCATCGGTCGAGGGATAATCAGTGACATTGGTTAAGGAAGGTAAGTCTAGGTTTACCAAAATTACATAGATCTTTACTATTTTTGGCATGATTTTGATTGCCAATCCACGTCTCAAGTGAGGGTTGGTACTTACATAAGTCAGAGTTTTGTTAGATAAGGCATATGACTTTAATATTAGGGTTAGACTAAGTCCCAATTATTTAGGATAAGTAATGACCTAGTCTTAATTAATTAATAGGTTAGGAATAAGTCCATGGTGAGGTGTATAGGTGATGTGTAAATTAACTTAATTAAAGTAATTAAATTAATTAATAATTTGAAGATGAACGTTAATTCATTTCTAAGTAATTAAATTAATATAAATGTGGAGTAAGGGGTCATGGTTAGGTGAACACGTTATGTTAATTAATTAAAGGGGACTAAGAGGAGTGTGATCCAAATTCGATGTCTACACCTGTATATCTATGTGAAAGAAATTTCCATTGTACATTCCCATCTAAACGTTGGGGGCACTTTCACATTTTCATCGTCTTGCACATAACACATGGTATGTTTCCCTTGTACATCCCCTCTATTGCTGGGGGCATCCACACTTCTTCATTTGCTGTACATAGCTTCGGAAAACCTTTCGGAAAAAAC
Organism: Taxus chinensis; assembly: GCA_019776745.2. Lineage (NCBI taxonomy): Eukaryota > Viridiplantae > Streptophyta > Pinopsida > Cupressales > Taxaceae > Taxus > Taxus chinensis. Next base: position 101,806,373 of record CM034149.1, read on the forward strand.
AAAAAACATTCAAATACGTTAGAAAAATCCTAAACATTTGAAAACCCCTTTTCAGGGAAAAAACTACAAAAACAAATGCGAACAATAGTCTTGAAGATTATCATTGAGATAACACCAAAAACAATGAAAAACAATTCAAAATTGTCCTGCAAAAACAAAGTAGTGATTTGCTTAATTTTCCTTGTCGGTTTGTAGAGTTTTGGTTGCGTTATCTTTCCATGTTGTGTGTATTAAATTGGATTCATTTGCTTTGTTTAAAGTGTTACTTTAATATTATGTACATAGGCATTGAGTTCATTTTATCTTGCATGCTTGTATATAATTGTGTTGTGTTAGTTAGATTTGATTAAGTTGTATTTTTTATTTGTGTTGTACAATTTGTTTTCATCGTAACTTCTATCATCTATTATCTATCATCACATCATTACATCATATATCAAAAAAATCTAAGCTACATCATCATGAACATGAAAATAAAACATGTATACTAAGCTAACATCATATAATATCGCCACGAGGGGCAAGAGGGACCGCCTTCTATTCCCCCCTCCAACATAGACCATAATAAAAATGTGAACAATCATGACATATATCATCAAAACATGATATAATCTACTGATGTCACATACACAACATATTATAAGTAGAACATGAAGTAGCACATCAAAACATGTGATATCATCTAAAATTATATCTCATAAATCAAGAAATATGTGATATAATCATAAACACATCATGAATAGGTCCATAATCATCATCATCATATAACATGTCAAAATCAAATGTCCATATACAATGTGTCTCGATACATATATATGGATACAAAAGCATGCCATCATGGGAATAAGTCAAAAAATGTGCCTTCATCACGAGGCATAATCAAGAATAATACATGTACATCGATCAAAAATCATTCATATCGAGTCATCTATGCAAGGTACACACATCTATGTATACATCAAAAATTTATTCATGTTTGACTCGATCCCTCATATGGGCTAGCTAGTCTCCGAGGCGGTGGGATTCCCATCACCTGCTGCCCTGTCTTCAGCTGCTCTATAGATTTGGCTGATGTCGCTACTATGTGAGACCGTGAACTGGACCTGCTCATGGAATGTCAGCTAATGTCTGGAGCTCTCTGTCCCTCTGGGACAACCTCATAATATAATGATCTATAGTATGCAACCTTTCTAGTAGTTATAGCTAAATCCAAATGTACCTAAGGTGTAACATCTACTCTGGCTATCTGATGAAAGGATGACACCTCGTTTGATACCCTTGCTACCTCGGTCGGTGCTACTGATCGCTCAACCTGGAGTCGATCTCACTCTACTATCACTACCTATACATGTGCCCCTGCGGCACACAACTGATCCCTCTCTGTAGTAATATCCTAGACATGTGCCTTAGCCTGGTCTCTCTCTGCAGTCAACTGTTGTACTTGGGCCATGGAATACTATAATAGGGATGTAACCTACAACATCTAAGCTTTCATTTTCTATTTTTTGTCGCCACATGACACCATCTCCTCCACCTCCCTGCAGAGGACCCTGTGGCACTACAATCTAAGGAGGCACCTATTGTAATGGCCCCTGGATCCCAACTGGTATGCCCACTCAGGGCATCTATATCTGTGGATATATGGGGATTTTTCTATCTCGGTCTCAACCCTTGTCCCTGGAGCACCCCATGGATGACCCTATCCACCACTGCCATCATGACTATATCCTTCAAATCCATCATCACTTGAGTCATCGTTATCATTGTCACTAAATTGCTCTGCTATTGTCCTAACCCCCACATCCCATGTGACCTACAGAATAGTGAGATAGTGAGGAAAAATTGTGATATACCAAGGCCCATATACCACTGTCACTCCAAGATCCCTGATCTTCCACAAAGAGACCCATACCTGTGGTAACATCTGATCAAAGCTAGTTCAGGCTCGCTCTGTCTGAATCTATGGCCCTATATCAAAGGTCTCTCTAGCTCGGCATGCATACCACATCTCAAGACCTGGTACATCCTATACATCACCAAATTACCGTTGGCATTGTTCTACTTTGTAAAACTCTATGATATAGCCTTGGATTCCTATCACAAAGGGATCAACCATAGCTATACTAATCTCATTTACATCATATGCCCACATATACTATTGGTATGACCTCCATACTATCATGTGCTGGTGGATATCATCAAAAATTCAGTGATAGTGAAAATTTTCCCCCATGTGTCCACGGATATCATCACCATCTGGGACCCATCCCATCACTATAGTCTCATTGTAACCTCGAACTCGTAATGCCCCTGCAGGACAACCAAAAACTATATGATCCCAGGCCCATATATATAGCAAAGTAGTTGGACCCATAGTCTTCTAACCATGGTATGTGATCAAATGTAAATCCTAGTACATTTGTGCCACCATACACTAGCCCCAACGATATCTCTCACCTCAAACTAATCCATGTATCACGTTAATGAGACCACGTGGAAAAGATGTCCCTATCTTGTCAGTAAGCAGGATGCCACTGACAAAGGTCATAAGATAGATTACCACTTGGGATAGTCTCAGATTTGAAATACACTGGTGCATCCACACTGTCATACCACAACGAGGTATCTCATCATGACCAAACAGATCGATCAGGCAGTCAGTAATATGCACCCTATCACTAATGTACGCTATTTATTGCTCCTGTATAGGCACATGTAGTATGCACCAGACATCCTCCAAAGTGTTTTCATCTCCCCAATCAGGATCCAGAAGCACTTACTCTTGTTGTGCCATCTCTCAACTAAGGCTATGAGTAGGTCATGGTCTAGAGTGATTTGTGGCATCTGCGCCACGTAATCTAGTTATGTGACATCTAACAAGATATCCAAAATCTACCTATCTCGTCGAGAGAAGCCCACCTCTAGGGTGGCTAGATGGCCATGACACTATCTCATCTATAAAACTGGGTGCCGTCTCTGCAAGATAACACAACACTTGTTAAGAATTTATTTTCTTCTATTTATCTTCTTTTATTTTATCCCTAACATTCTTCTAAAGTACTAACTCATATTTTCTTATAAGTACTAACTCCTATTTTCTTCTAAGTGTTGGTTAAAACACTTTCTTGGCACATGCGCACCCCTAAGGACACTCCGCTACCTTTTTGGCATTTACATGTATAGAACATGTGCGACATGTTTCCAGTGCATGTGCACCCTTCATGGTACATGTGTCCACAAAAATTTCCACCCCTCCTGACATGCACATGTGTGTCCTTCAGGATGCATGCGCCCACGTTTTGACACATGCGCTTATGCTCACATGTTTTCCCCCTAGATGCTTGTGCATATATTTTAGCACCTACACCTACACGCGCACATTTTTCAACGTATGCGTGTGCATGCACATGATTTTTCAACACATGTGAGTTTTTGATGATGCATGCGCACCCTTAAGGTGCAAGGGTGCGCACACACATTCTCACTACCCTAATTACGCTAATAAATGTAATTAAAGGACAAAATTGACAAAGAATGATAGGGCACTCATGAAGGGTTTGTTGTCCTCATCCCATGCATACTCCTAGACCACGTCTATGTGCCTCCTACCGTTCTGGACTCTTGCCATCTCTCTTGCATCTTAGAGCAACTCATGGTAAAAATCAGCAAAGGTTTGGTAACAAATGAACTATTCGTGATGATTTACCCCCTCCTGGGGAGGGTATGTAGGGTCATTTTGACCCCGTTACGCTATGTTTTCACTCGTTGTACTAGCCAAAGGCCATGTTTCTCCCACCATGATCATTTTCACCTCTTTTATAACCATTCACATAATTTATTTATAATAAATTAACATTTTTCACTCATTTTTAACCCATCGGGGCATATTTTTTCGACCCAATACCCATTTCTTCTCCCTGGGGAATTTTTGGTGCTTTTAGGTGATCTTCCAATCCATTAATTCTTTTGACCGATCTAAAAAACTCTAAAAATTATAAAAATCATAATTTCCAAAAAATTTATAAAATTACTGAAAATCCAAAAAATTGTAAAACTTCAAAACTTGACAAAATTTGGTAAAAAGCTCATATGCAACTAAAATTTGTGTCACATGCATGGTATTCATCTCATATCTCACTTGGGTTTTCACGTGTTTTAGAACCAAATGGCTCGTGGATCATCTGGATCTACAACCATTTACAAAGCTAGACGACTTTCTTTGTTTTTACTATGGGGCACAATGAGTTGTTTGGTACTGTGTTGTAGCACACAATGATTTCTCATTAGACCTTGTGTCCTTCATAAAATTCCCCTTGCATGTATACTTTCTTGGGGCACCACTTTTAATCCTTTTTCATTCATCACTATTATTATACCACTTGCAGCTTGAGTAACAAATTATTTGTGCAAAATTAAGGCTCGAGCCTCTACCTGGTTTAAATATATGATGTTTCCTACTTCAGGATGTTCTCATTGTTAGGTCAGCTTGTAATCCTACCCCTCTCCTTGTACTTAGCATTAAAAATTCCAAAACACAAAAATGTTGGACATTATTTCAAAATACAAAAACATTCATATTATTTACAAAAAATAAAACCAAGACAAGGACCTATATGCTTATCCTGTGGTATAGCTATCACTTTCCATTATACATGGTGTTTGTCAATCAAATTGGTTTCATAGATAATATTTTTCTTTAATATTTACACACATTCGTTTGATTGGTATATCCTTGATCTTGATGTAAGACACACATAAAGTGGTACACAATGATGGGTTTTGACAGGCCTTTACCTAGATTTTTTATTCATATGAGGGCATCTATTATAAGATCACTACATAAAGGTTTTATTGTTTCATTATACTTCATTTCTAGGTCTTCCTTATTACGCTTGATTACATATATTGTGTACATGTTACCTTTTCATGTAGAACTAATCTTGACAGTTTTCATGTGTCTTTTGCATAATTTGACACCTCTTGCTTCACATATTTCTACTTATATCAATTAATTCATATCGTTTCATCATGTAGTGACACTCTTGTTATAGAGGGGAAAAAAGCACCCAATACATGCTTGAAATTGGTTGTCAAATAGTGCAAAAATGTAATTACTACTTAAGAAAGATCCTTTTTCATTGATTATGGTACTGAGTATCACTTGATTTTCTTGTGACATCGTGGGTATCCCATGTTTAGAGATCTATACCAATAAGTGATGTGACATTACATGGGTAGGGATATTTTTAGGTCATACACTTCCTTGAAATGGGATGTTTATGACACTATAGGGACTAGTCCCATATTTTCATCTCTATTAACCATTTTATCTGTGAAAATTTTTACATACTATTAACTCTTATTTTATCTTTTTTTCCCCTTTTCCCTCATACATGTTATTATTACTACTTTTTCATGGATACTTATATTGTTTATCTTGTTCTATGTCATGATTACCACTCATGCACAACCCCCTTTTGTAGGTACATGTGCCTCATGAAGTGGCCATGCATCTTCAACATGCCTAAATTCTTCTATAGTTTCTCATACAGGACAATTCTATGGCAACACATATATTTATTTTAATCAACATTGCTTAAATGAAGTTTATCACATATTCCTCAAAAGAGTGGGGATGTAACACTACAATGTAGAAAAATCTCAATATCTGATCAAACACATACTTTTTGGTTCATACATAGGTATATACATGTTACAAGTACTCATACTCACAATTATTGAAAATATACGGAAATCTATAAAATATTACATTAGGTTACAAGAACATATACATAAAAATTGGTACAGGACATATATGGATGCTTTTAAACCTGTCCACATTGTTTTTCCTAGGAGGAAAGGAAAACATGTAAGAATGGGTCACAAAGCCTAGTAATAGATTCCCACATACAAGTATACCTTATCCTGAACATGGTTTTATGATGAGCACAAGTCACTCAATTCTCTTAAATTACTTAGAAGGGCATTAATCAATTCACTCCTTCACCATGACACTCAATTTCAGTTACATTTTTAGGGAACCTTAGGGCATGGGTCTACAACTCTCTCTATCTACATTTCAATACATTGCAGTTGTTATTCAGTTGTGTGACACATGGGAAGGTTATGGGGGAAATTGTTATATTTTTCTACTATGTTCCTTATTTATAAATTGGGCCTAGATCCATTTGCATTATTGTGGTCCATGGGGCTATAGAAGGTATCAAAGTGACTAGGTTGTTTATAGGGAGTTATTTTTATCCTCTTATATTCAAAGAGGAAGGTATCAATTTTTTTGAATGAATTTGATACATGGTATTATTGTTACATGTGGTTTTTCAGTGTCTCACTCTTCTTCTTCTCTCTCTTATATTTCCTTGTTAGGTTGTATGCACCTAGGGACTTTGGTTTATCCTCATAATAATTAGGTATTGATCACCCCCAATCCTTTAGCAGGATTAATAGATCAAAATTATAAGTGAATAAATTAATGGGAACTTCTCTCTCTATAAAATAATAGGATTATTCCTCCCATGTTTATCATATATATCATTTTATTCAAATGTCCTTTTTTATAGTTTACATTTTACGATTGAGTTAAATTTCAATTCTTTATTATGGATATTGACTATGGTTTTTGTTGTAGGTATCATCATGGAGCATGACAACACCAACACATTGGTACTGTACAAAAAAAAAAACTATGAGTGAAGAAAAATTGCATCTACACACTCAGGTATATTTTTCACTAAACATATAATTTTCATTTCATACTCAAACGAGGGGTGATGTAAAAAATCAAATTATGTAATTTACTTGTTGACACTATTGGTTTTGGAAATACACTCTTGCTGAGGAAAATACAAATTTCTATCCCCACTCATTACATCCCAAGTTTTTTTGTCTAAATTTTTTATTCATATACTTGGGTATGTTGAAAAATTATGATAATTTAATATAATTCAACCATTGGTTCTCATGTTTCTCAATCCAATAAAACATTATACACTTTGTTTGGCTTGTGATATTGGGTCCTTGGTCAGCTTGTATACTTTTGAACCAACATATCCTCTATCTTTGCTTTCAATTCCATATTTATTTTTGGGTCATTTACTCCTTATTGGTCATACTTTTCATAACATTTTCCCTTCATAACACTATATAAGAAAGTTAACACTACCTCCTGGAAATAATATGGTACTACATTGATAGACTCACTTCTTGAACTTATAAAAGGTACCCACAGATCCATAAATCTCACAAAATATTATGCACATTCATTAGGGAAAAAATCATTAATGGTTTGAAGCATCATACTAGGTTCAAGGAATCATATCATCTCATTTACAAGTACTAAAGCATCCCCATTTAAAGTATTAACAAGATTCAGATTCAACTCATGCATTTTCACATAAATTTCAATTTCTAGATCTAGTTAAATTCATTCAAATATCATATGATAGGGGGTGAATGACATGTAGTTTAAGGCCTCTTTAGAGTAGTGTCAACATTGGTCAAGAAAGGATTTTAGCTCAACCAAATTAATTTTTTTATAGGGTCTACCACCCATGGCTAAGGTATAAGACCTCACTCAACATATTTATAGGGATTCATGTTGTCACCAAATCACTACACCCCTTGAATGGCCTGGGAATGAATCATGACATTCGGTGTCATTGGGACACATGGGATCACCTCTCAAGCTGTGGGACTTGGAACTTGAGGTGAACCTCCAGATAAGGCCATCTTCCTCTTCCTAAACTAAACACTTTACTACTCCTAGTGTAGGAAAAATTGCTATCTAGTCCTATGCTAACATTTCATGGTTTTAGGGAAAGAGATTTCCAAGGAAATGAAACTATACTAGAGGGTGGTGATGCACCAAATTAAGGGATGTTTAACATCTAGAAGGGTTAATGTGTGAGGTATGCTTGCATCACCAACCACCTTCACCTATCTGCAACTTAGAAAGGGTATAAAATACCACAAACCAAGGCAGTGCATTCCTTCATTAAACTTGAGCATACGTAAGGATAGATCAAATAAGATTCAACACACAATTAATTTATCATGAGGAAACCACACATGTAGATCAAACATCTATTTCTGCAACTAGGGATAATGATGATATAAAACTTAATGTAGAAGGAAAATAAAGTTTTCACAACTGGCATAAAATATAGTAGTACTATTCCTTCACAACATGAAATAGACCACCTGAAATAAAGGTAAGTTAACCACTCACACTAAGGAATTATAAATTCACAAAGTAAATGCATTGATTAACATTCAACACAATAAATCATATTTTTTAATAGCAAGGTGTAACTCTGAATATAATCAAAAAGTTTTTGAAGAAATCTCTAAAGCACTCTTCCAAGCTTGAAGAGCAACTCTACTCAAAATAATAAAATATATCTTAAACAAGTCTGGAAGCATTCAACTATTTATAAGTTCTTAGGCTGAGCCATTACAGTTGGGCCCTTAACTAACATTTAACTAAAAATAGAAATGTCATTAAATTAAGGGAACATGCTCCCATAAAAATAGAAAGTTTGTTTCAAGGGTTTGACTCAGTCAACCCTACAACTTTGACCAATCCTAGAGCTTGGATCTGTCCTTTCATGGCCTCTCAGCTTTGGCTTTGTTCAGCTACACCTTCCTCTCCTATAAGTTTCTGTTGTTCTCCTTCCACACAACCATTCGGTGCTTATACTCAATGAAGCACTTGATAACCCCTTGAATTTCTTCATCTCTAAGCCCACATGCATAGTGATTCACTACATCTACCATCTCGATCTCCTTTGTGATCTTGGCATGGCACTCTTCAAAGTTTATTTGTAACTTTCTTCAGCCTCCCTATGAAATTTTGGCACAAGACCAAGTCAGTCAATGGAGTCACTATTGAAAGTTTCAGTGACCTCATCCTCACGAACTTCATCAAATCCTTGAAATTTTCCTTAATTTGATCTTGGGAAGAGCATCGATGTTTTCATTAAATAATTTGCAATTAGCAATATCAAACTCTTCTGAGATGTCATTCAGGGAATCTATGATTTCCACTCATTTATCCTCCAATTTCTTAATTAAATCTTGTAATACTTCACACCTGGAATTCCATGGCCTTTTGATATTCAAATAAATTTGAGGCATCATCAATCACCTCTTCCTAAAGGAGAAAGTTAGGTCTTCTTCTCTAATCTCACTCCATGTTGCCAAATTTAAATTCAGATTATTATTATCTTCAGAAGAAGGCCTCATCCATTTTGCAAATAGCATCCTTCCCAACCTGCAAATCATTATATATTTTGACTACCTCCTTGATCAAGGGATTAGCTTCTTGCAGTATGCATTCTCCATCCATCCATTCACTCGATCTCCCTTTCTGTCCTAGCTTCTTGAGCTCATGATAAGAAATGTCATCGATGGTAGATGAAATTGTCATAGCCGTAGTAGTTGAGACTTCGGTAGATGGAGTTGGTTGGGTTACTTTATATAGCAATGAAGTGAGTTGTTCGACCTTGAGTTTGAGCTCATCTTTTGTGGCCTTATCTTTGTCATATTTTTCCAGCAGAGCCCCAAGAGTAGTGTGCACATCTTGTTTGGCTCCTTCATGAGTAACTTTTCCCAATGAAAATCAAGAGATCTGATAATCTTGCATAGTAATTGTTTCTTTAGTTTTTCCCTCAACGGGGGTAGCAACCTCTATTACAATTCACTCTCCAGATGGATTCACCATCAGACTTGAAATGGTTCTTGGCCTCTTGGCCTGTCTTTTGGGCATCTGAATCCAATATGCTGAGATCTATGACATCTCTCAGAGGCACCTTTTTCTTCTACTTTAGAGTCTATCTAAACAACCATTCAGGAGTAGCTAATGCTGATGAAGCTAGGTCAATAGATTTGATACCTGAAACAATAGATATGGCAAGATTACTAGAAATGTTAGTTGATATTTGGTTAGAAGTGGTAATAATGATGGATGGGGTGGATGTAAGGATAGCCATAGGATTTAATAAAATGATGTTTGGGAATGAGGTGGAGGGAAATGGAAGTGTTAAGGGAAGTGAAGAAGAAATGGGTGACCCAATAGTTTCTCCAGCTGAGAGAACTAAAAGGGATGAGAAAACCTGGGCCATAGAAGGAGATGGGAAGGAAGAAATGATCATGGAAGTGGAAGGAATTGATATTGGAAGTGACAATGGAGGAGGAAGAAGATGTGATGGATCTTGGAGACACTAGGGGAGTCACTGACTTCAACCACTTCTGTCACAGGTGCTGCAGGGAGACATGGCCTTGGGAGCAAAAGGAGCCTTGGAGAGAGATGAGCCACCAAAACAAATGAAATATTTTTGGGAGTCATATGGGTTTTTTGGGTCAACCTTTCCCCCTTTGTGAGTGTTGATTGGCTTATGGTTTGGTGGGGCCTCTGTATTTATAGGTTGTTCTGCTCCCTTGGGTGAAATTCCCAAGGTAACCAACCAACTCTAAGTTCTCTGTGCAGAATGGGCCCCGCCCTCTCCTTTGTATTGCAACATTCCTCTACATACCAATCAATCCATGGACAATGGTTGATTGGCAATATTATCATTTTTGTATGCCACATCTAAAACCTCATCATTATCTTGTGCCTCCTTTGGGACATCGTACCAAACCAAACTTCCAAACCTTCATCCTAAGGTCAACATCTCATAATCCCTTTGTTGGATGATGTATTCATCCCGGAAATGAATCCAAATATCCTTCAATTGGGGCACGTGGGCACTGGACCGACCTGTTTCACCAAATTTACCCCAATAATCAAAATTAGTTCTTGGATAAAAGGTTTGCAAGGTCACTTCAGCCAATTCTGCATCCACATTTTTGGCCTTATGAATTATTCGGGAAGGTGTATCTACCAATTGAAATAGGGAAGTGCATTCCTTATTTGTGGCATTTTTTTTGAATTCAATGATAATCCAACAATTGTTGGACCAATTCCAGTAAAACCCATTTATTAGTGGGGCACCTTGGCAATTTGTTGGGGGCACCTATAAATCCTGGAACCCAAATGTAAGTGAATGTAGGGAACTGTAAATAGATGGCTCCCCACTCACACACTTCTTTGAAGGCTTCATCAGAAATCCTTTCGGTTGTATAACTCCTTGTCAAAATGGTAGAGGATAGCATCAAAGAAGGCATCATTGACCCTTCAAAAATGTTGGCTCCCTTCACTCAGTGTGAGCTATGGATAGAAATCATAGATTTGGGAGGTGTTGCGAATACCTTTAGTATTCAATCCAGAGAAATCTCCCATAGCAGCGACCACATAAACCAAGAAGGATGTCATATAGAAATTATTTGTGGAAAGAACCCTACTTAACTAATAGAAAATGGAGCTACTGATATGCTCCCCCATCGGATAAACTCATTATTCTTCTTGATGGTAGCGATGTACAAGAACATCCATTCCTGGAATTCCTTTGCAGAAGGGAAGACTTGAAACTCTACTTAGTAGCACAATAAGGTCACTGACCTCCTGAATAAAATATGACCGATGCATGGTTTTGGGTAATTTGGTGAAGCTCTTGGCCAGATAAGTTTTCATCATGATTTTCATGCATACTTCCTCTTCCTTGTCCCAATGTTCCACTGCTAACTCTGGTGAAATTGTGGTGTAATCTTCAACGTTAGGAAGTTTGAGAAGATCTTCGAAGAATTCTAGGTCCAAACGGATTACCACCTTATCATCATCATCTTTGACTAACATGGATTCTTTGTCAAAGTGGGATGCCATGGCTAAAACAAACTCTGGGCAATGCATGGATGTGGGAAAATCAGACCAGTAAGGGCAAGCCCACTATCATAGATGGATCTGCATCCATGATTTCTTGTTCGGAGCCTTTACTCTTTCCCAGAAATCTAGAAAATCAATTTTCCATAGGTCAGCGTCCCTTATATTCCCTAATTCGGAAGACAAGGAGTGAGGAGAAACTCCAAGAAATGAATATTTCATCTTTTATTTCCCATTTGATGTAGAAGTAGACATCAGGCTCTATATGCCAGAACAAAATTTGAAGTTGAAAAAACCCATGAAAAAAGAGAATATCTGAAACTTGAAGTGCAATACTCTGAAAGATAGGTCCTAAACTTCCATAAAAAATTAGCTTCTGAAAACCTGAACTGAATAGTCCCAAAGAGAAAAACTCTAGAAGGTTCCGAAAAAAATTCTGAATCTAAAGATGAAAGTTCCGAAAAATTTCAAATCTTTGAATCTCTGAAATTTCTGAAATCAGGAGTTTCGAAAACAAAACTCTGAAGATATGACTTTAAAAAACCGAAAAGATCCAGAAATGATAATCTCCAAAATAGTTTTGAAAAGCAGCTCTGAAATTCTGAAAAAGCATATCTTTGCCAGATATCTGAAATGATGGAAAATTTTACCAAACAATGCTAATCTCCAAAATCCTGAAAAGTATTGAGAAGCTCTAGGAGGTGAAAATGGAAAACTTGAGGAGGCTCCCTTGAAAAATCTGAATGCCTGTGGAAACTCAAAACATAGAAACATGGTGGGCAATGAGTTTGTCATTTCAAGAGGCACGCAGAAGAGGAAACAAAGAAAATAAACAAAAATGAAAATAAGAGATGTTAAACCAAAAGGAAAATAACCAAGTTAAAATACCTCAAAAATTTCGTTGAAAGGTACAAGAAATCGGAATGTCAGATAAAATGTGCTAGGTAAAAATGACGAGTAAAAATTGAGTTTAAATAGAAAACCTGATATTAATGGCAAAAATCTGATCCGTACGAGGTTGGTATTTAAAAAATTAAATGCATGAAGGATTTCTGAAAGTCTGAAACCTGAAAGCTTGAAATTTTGAAATTTCAGAATTTTAGGGTTTCAGGCTTTGGAGATTGGGAGATGAAAAAAATGTGAATTGGAATGAAATTTTCCGAAACCTGAAAGCCCAAAAATCCAAAATTTTGGAACTTTCGGGCTTTTGAACTTCGGAAGTTTGAAAGTGAAAATCCTATAAATGACTCGAAGAATTTTGAAACCTGAAAGCCCGAAAGTATGAAATTTCAGACTTTCAGAATTTCAAACTTTGGAAGTCCGCAAGGGATTTAACCAAAATGTGGCCAAAAGTTCTGAAACCCGAAAGCCTAAAATTCTGAAATTTCAGAATTTCAGGGTTTCAAACTTTAGAACTCCAGGTTAAAAAATTTCCAATTACATAGTAAAAAACTCCGAACCCCGAAAGCCCAAAAGTCTGAAATTCAGACTTTCAGGGTTTCGGACTTTAGAAATTTGAAACACAATTTCAAAGACTTGTGCCATCAAACTCCAAAAGAGAAAATATCCAAAGTCTGAAGTCCAAAATTCAGATTTCGGGCCTTAGAGAAATTTCCATCTACAAAGGATTTTCTTGGAAAAAATAATCTGACCACTTTGACATCTGCTTCTCAAGGTAGATTAAAACAGTTAACATTTTTGGTGACCTCTAGGGAAAGCTTTCCTACTAAGCTTTTAGACCAGTAGCCTTAAGAAAAACATTGGGCAAAGGAGTCCTAAAAAGAAAGACACACAAGAAATGGAAAAGAAAACAAATGATGTGCAAAGCACTTGGAGGAAAAGAAAAGAACATTGTACAGGGTGGAACAATCTCAAAAGCAAGCTTTGAGATGTATCCCATTAACATGAATGGGAAATTATTCTCCATCGAGTCTAGATAGATGAAATGAATTCACCTCTTTGCAACTTGTGATAATATAAGGCCCACTCTAGAGAGCATTCAAATTTGGCATGCTTTCCTAGTTTGGCCCTGTCTTCATCCCATTTGAGAACTAAATCTCCCTCTTGAAAATGCCTGTCAGAATGCCTTCTTATCAAAGGATTTCTTAACTTGAAGCCTGATGTTGCTCCAAAGTTTTCATAGCCTTTTCGTACTTCCTCTAACTCCATGAGTTCAGCAAACCTTACTGTTAAGGATCACTTTCCATAACTTCAAGTTGATGAGCCAATTCCAAAGAAGGTAATTCCAAGGAGATTGGTAGTTTTTCCTCCCTTCCATATACCAACATAAAAGGAGAATTTCCAATGGCCCTTTTAGGTGTGATCCAATCTGCCCATAAGGTAGTCTTAAGCTGTGTATGCCAAGTCCTTTTGTTAGTTTCCATCATGCGCTTAGTGATCCTTATGAGGTTTTTGTTACTAGACTCAACCAATCCATTTCCTTGCAGATAGTAATTGGATGAGGTCTTGAGGTAGACCCCATTTTTAACAGCCCATTCACTCAACTTCATACCAAGAAAATCCATTGCATTATCACAAATAATGGTAAATGGAATACCGAACCTTGTCATTATATTTTCCAAGAATTCAAGGATGGTCTTTTCATTGCTCTCCTTCAAGGCCATCACTTCTGTCCAACGAGTGAAATAATATGTTGCGGTGAGGACCCATTTATGTCCTGTCACTAGAAGGAGGATTGATCATTCCAATAAAATCTAACCCCCACTGAATGAAAGGTTGCTCTAATAGAATGGGATGCAAAGGGAGAGCTGCCAACCTCTGTTTTCCTACAAAAAGAGCACATTCTTTACATTTCCTTACCTAAAGATGAGCATCTTTGAACAAGTCTGGCCAATAATAACTGGCTCACATGATCTTCATAGTAGTTGTGCATGTAGATTAATGTCCTCTAGACATACCATTGTGAAATTCCCCTAATATCTTGTTCACCTGCTCTGGCTTGATGTAGTGTAAAAGAGCATCATTCAAATATTTTTGGAAAAGAACATTATCTACCAAGGCATATGGAATGGACTAGAGACAGAAAGTTCATCATTGAACTTTATCCATACTTAGAGGATATACCCCTGAGAGGAGGAAATTTTTCATCTTAGATAACCAATCAATTTGGTCATTGCCTTCCTCAGCATTTAGGAGCATAATCCTCTTCTATATTTGATCTCCATGTCTGTAGCCAATTGCTGACATAAACCCTTGCCCCTGACAAGTTTAGTGACTTTAATGTGTACATCATACTCCATTACTTTTGTAATCCACCCAGCACGTTTCTCATTCATCTCTTTATTCAACAAAAAGTCCTTGACACCAGGATGAGAGACCATTAAGTGGACTTTGTTGTTGGACAACATGTGCCTAAATTTTTTCAGAGCTCGAATGACCACAAAGACCTATTTTTCAATGAAGGAATATTTAAGCTCGTATTCCTTGAGAGATTGACTAAAAAAGGCAATTGGTTGTTCCATCAGATCATCATTTTGTTGAGTTAGAATTCCTGAAATACTTTCCTGGCCTGCAAAAGCATAGAGGATGAAATATTTGTCAAAATTGGGATTTACCAGTGTGGGAGCTTGGGAAATGACCATTTTGATAACCTCAAAACTCTCCCTCCCCTCTTTTGTCCATGAGAATGGAATGTTCTATTTTAGCATGGTTGTGAGAGGTTTAGCCAATGTTGTAAACTAAGGGATGAATATTCGCATGAAATTTATGGTTCCCACTTAGAAACTTTGGAGACCTTTCTTATGACTTGGAAGAGAAAAGGACATAATGGAATGAATCCTAGTTATATCAATGGAAATTCCCTCTGTTTAAACAATATTTCCTAATAATTTCCCTTCCTGAACTATAAAAATGCATTTCTTAGGGTTTAGTGAGACCCCAAATTCTCTGCATCTTCGAAAAACCTTCCTTAGATGTGTGATATGATCCTTGGAATAAACAGTTATGTCGTTAAGGTAAACCAAGATAATATCATTGATTATTCCTTTAAATGCCATATCCATGGCTCTTTGAAAATTATCCCCTGCATTAGAAAACCCAAATGACATCTTGTTGTAAGCATACATGCCCCACTTAGTAGTGAAAGCCATTTTGAATTGATCAGATTCTTGGACCAGAATCTGATTATATCCTGAATATCCATCAAGCAAAGAAAACCTTTGAGCCCCTGCCACTGTTTGGAGGATTTTCTCCATTGATGGAAGAGGGTAATGATCCTTCAATGAGGCATGGTTCAAATCCCTAAAGTCCACACATAGCCGAATCTCTTCATTCTTTTTCCTTATAGGCACCAGATTGGCTACCCATGAGGAATGCTTGATGGGAAAAATTATGCAGGCCTTGATAAGCTTGGTTAGATCTTTCCTCATTAGCGGCTCAATTTTGGGATTGATTGGCCTCTATTTTTTATGAACTGGCTTAGAGTTAAGATCCAACTCGATGGTATGTTGAGATAAACCATGATCGAAACCATGCAAGTCTTTGTAGCTCCAATAAAAAATATCATGATACTCTTGACATAGTTCAATGAAAGCTTTCTTTTCCTGAGTAGTGCATACCTTACCAAATTTTAAAAATAATTCACTTACCACCTCGACCTCTTCAAAATCCTCCTCCTTGACCACCATATTAGTGTTATTTCATTTGGCTTGATCATCTGAATTGAAGATGGATTCCAATGTAACTAGGCCTTTTGGCAGCCTTTTTCATTTTAGCTATATAATTTGATCACCATAAGAATTTTAAATTTTATCTTGATGTTTGGCAGTGAACTCTCTTATTGCACTGTAGGAAGAGAACAATTAATTTTGATCACTATCAAACACCTGCTAGCTACTGGCACATTATTTGGTACTATGGGATAGGACCACCATTTTGAACTGTCTGCTGCTCTTCTTTCATGATGTCCGTAGGTACATCAAAATACTGGGAGCCAATAGTAGCCAACTATGTCAGCATCTTGATTTTACTTCCTGGGAATTACATGAATTCCAAAAGCTTCGAAATATTCTATCAAATCCCAGACCTGATTTTTATATGACCTCAGTAGATCATTATTTGATGCACTACGGGCTGTAACATGGTGCATAACTAATTCACTATCACCAAAAGATGGTCAAGGTTTGGATTCCTCTTCTTTGGGCCATCTGAATTCCTTATATAAGAGCTTCATATTCAGCCAACATTATTAGTGTAGTTGAACTGCAAATAAAGGAAGAGAAATATTTGTCCCCTTCTAGAGAAATCAACATAACCCCTGCACTAGATCCATTTTTACTTTGTGAGCCATCAAAGAACATATTTCCAGTAGTCCTTTTGTATCACTTGATGCCTTAACAAGTTGAGGTATGATGGTATTTTTTTCATGAATGCAGGGTGTATGTACCCAATTCTTATTTCTTCCAGAAGTAGCAAACCTGATTCTTCATCTACTAATAAATAGGACATAGGGATCATATTGGTGGTTGATACTTACTTCATCAAGCACTGTGTCAGGAACTTCCTTCTGTGAGAGTAGTTGGCTCGTGATTTACATCTTCTTCATCTGGGTCACCAATGGAATAATTTCCATTTATGGGTTTGGTAGTGTATGGTTCCACATGATTATGACAAATAGGTTCAACCTCTTATAGTCACCTTTATCCCGTATGAGTTCTAAGGATCATATGTGACCAGTTTGATGACAAATAACCACCCATCTTGGTATGAACTCTTGTGATAAGTAAATGGAAAAAAGGGGAGGGAGATCAATAATAGATATGTCTATATGCGGTGAATGTCAAGCTAGGACATGCATGGATTGTAAGATGAAGCCCCTTAATGACCCCCACAGTTTGGACTGCAGTACCGTCTAGTTGAACAACTCCTCTTGAAATTAGAGTATATGGAATTCATAAGTATATTTGCGATCTGTTTGGGAATTAGGGGAACTACTAGCTCTAGAATCTATCATACAATTGTGTGCCAAATGGTCACTTTAATAATCATGAGATATAGAATGGTGGAGGATTGTTGGGCTTAGCAAATACTTTTGTTTCGGGTTGGCATAAGCTGGTTTCTACAATTTATGCTACTTCTTGACCTTGATGATCTATTGGTAGTGGCCAAAGTTGGGTTCAAAGCCTCCTAGGTAGCAAGTTCCTCTGAGAAGGAATCAATAGTGCATCCCACATTGTGACACTAAAATTGGTATTCTTCATTTGTTCCACAATACTAAATGGAATTTCCCCCACTTTTCTAATACCTTTTGGGGAATTGGAGTATTCTTTTGGGAAATGTGTATTGGGCATTGTGATACTTGAAGTCTGATCCTTCTTTATAGACTGATCCACAGATAATTCTGGTGATTTCTTTCCCGTGCCTTTATCATCTAATATTTCTCCATTGGCGACTCAGCAAGTAGATGCCTAATCAATGAAAAAACTTGGAAGATTGATGGGTCTATTGCCATTTTCTTGGATATCCCATGTGCACCTTAGATGCTATAGTGGAGGCATCAATATTCAAGCCACAAAAGTATTTTGACAACGCCATTTTTAGTATTGGTAGTTTCATCAGAAGGTTAGGTGCATTTGAGGACATTGGGAGTTGTGAGTCTATGGTCATGAGCATGGAGGAGTGTTTTGGGGTAAAATATTATATGACTTTGAATCTAAATACAAGGTTTAGATCATTCCAAATAATCCATTTAGGATCCATATTATTGGTTGTGAATTTAAGTTTTAGGGCTTATTCCATTCTCATAATATCGAAGGGGCAGTTATTCTAGTCCTAGATTATTATAGAAGATTTTTAGATGAACTTGGTAAAAAAATGATGTATTCAGAAGTGTCAGATGGATATCAAGATATTTTGATTGGATAATTACCTGGTTCCTCCAAAGTTCTTTAGAAAATCACAGAGTCATCCTTGATAAGTTGGAGTGAAACTATTGGATCCTTCATATCCATGATTCCCGAAATGACCCGATCTTGCTTACTTGGGATTCATGTCATTAATTTCATTACCACAACCTCATTCTCCGTGAAGGTACCTTATATGATAGCATTTATCTCAAATAAAACTCCCACATGATTTTAATCTTCCATGTAAGCTTATGAAGGGTGTTCATCGGTTACAAAATGGCCAAAAAGGATTTTCTAGGCCTCTGGGATTTGTTATTAATCCTTGAATGTTAATAAATTCATCAATCACCTTAGGAAGATATCCATGAAATTAAAAAAACACTTTAAAATATTTTCATCAAATTCCTATAATCCAAAATCAGGTAATGTAGTCCCCCCCATGGATTGAACCATAATTGCTACATTGATATTTAAAGCTCACAAATAGTATATAAATGCATTGTTTGGAGAGGGCTTGATGAGTTCCGGAATCCTATTCCAATTCCTATGAAATTGGAAATTGAAATCACTTACGTACTCCTGGGGAGCTCTCTTTATGGTGGTAAGTTTTTCTAAGAGTGATAGGTGATCACTCTTGTCTTCGAACTATTTTCAGAGCTTCTCTCCTAATTTGTCCCAAGTGGTTATGTTGTCAATATGTAACACTCGAAACCATTGAAGCACTTTTCCCTTGAAGCAAGTGGCGTGAAGTCTGAAAGCAACATTATCTTCTGTGACATTGTGTACTGCGCAGATGTTGGCTACATCAAGAATGTGTTCTATCGGAGTGACATGAGTTTCTCCTATGTAAAAGGATAAAATTTTGAGTGCCACAATCGGTATAGGGTCACGTTGAGATAATTGAAGCGGAATGCTTGCATTGAAAAGGGGAAAAACTTGGTTCTGTTCCATAGTAGCAAAAGGTTGATTGTTCCTAGATGGAAGAAACCTTCTGTATGGAGGGTTTGAATGACCTCTACGACATGAAGCTGCAACTTATGGTGTTAAAATACTTTTGCTTCTTCTCTTGGGAGGAGACACAAAAAGTTTGATATGTTGATAACTTCCGTGCTTTGAATAAGATCTTGTCTAAATTATTTGCATAAATGAATACACTGAAACTTGAAATCCAGAGAAATAGAGTTTCCAGGTACTTTGATTTATGCCAATGAGAAGATAAATACCAACTTGTCCCACCGGGCATGCTAAAAACGGTCGTCCCCAAATCACTGCACCCTCCGAATGGCCAAAATATGAATAAGACATTCGGTGTGATTAAAACACATGGGATCACCTCTCAAGCTGTGGGACTTGGGATTGAGGTGAATCTCTAGAGAAGGTTAGCTTCCTTTTCCTAAACTAAATGCTTTACTACTCCTAGTGTAATGAAATGACCATCTAATCCTAAGCTAACATCTTCATGAGTTTTAAGGAAAGAGACTTTACAGAACTGAAACTATACTAAGGGTGGTGATGCACCTAATTAAGGAATTTTTAATGTTTGGAAGGGTTAGTGTGGGGAGGGATGCTTGCATCATTGACCACCTTCACCTATCGCAACTCGAAAGGGTATAAAATACCACAAACCAGGGGCGTGTGTTCCTTCGTTAAACTTGAGTATACATAAGGATAGATCAAATTGGATTCAACACACAATTAATTTATCATGAGGAAACAACACATGCATATGTCAAACATCTATTTCGAAAACTAGGGATAATGATGATGTAACTTAATGCAGAAGGAAAATGAGGTTTTCACAACTGACATAAAAGATAATCGCATTATTCCTTCACAACATGAAATAGATAACTTGAAATAAAGGTAAGATAATCACTCACACTAAGGAATCATAAATTCACAAAGTATGCATTGATTAACCATTCAACACAATAAATCATATTTCCAATAGCAAGGTGTAACTCTGAATATAATTAAAAGGTTTTTAAAGAAATCTCTAAAGCACTCTTCTAAGCTTGAAGAGAAACTCCTACCAAAAAATAATCTATATCCTTTCCTAGCTTGAATAATTCAACTATTTATAAGTTCTTTAGGCTGAGCCATTACAGCTAGGCCCTTAACTAACATTTTCTAAAAATAGATATGTCATTAAACTAAGGGAACATGCTCCCATAAAAATAGCAAATTTGTTGCAAGGGTTTGACTCAGTCAACCCTACAATTTGACTAATCCAAAGCTTGGATCTGACCTTCCATGGCCGCTCATCTTTGGCTTTGTTCAGCTACACCTTCCTCTCCTACAATTTTCTGTTGTTCTCCTTCCCACATAGCCATTCGATGCTTATACTCAATGAAGCGCTTGATGACTCCCTGAATTTCTTCATCTCCAGGCCCACATGCATAGTGATTCACTACATCTTCTGTTTCAATCTCCTTTGTGATCTTGGCCGGCCTTCTCCGAAGGTTCACCTCAATCCCATGTCCCACATCTTGAGAGTTGATCCCATGTGTCCCAATCACACTGAACGTCCTGTTCATATTTTGGCCATTCGAAGGGTGCAATGATTTGGGGAGAACACCTACCATTATTATGAAACTCAAGCATTTCACCAACCAAATCTCTTAAGAATAAGGATGCTCTCCAATTCTGATATCCATGGAATAAGGGTCCATTCAAAGAGCTTTAAACTTTTCATATTACCCTTATCTTTATGTATGTTGTCCCATAATAACACCAAGTCACCAATTTTTGAACTTCTTGTAGAGACCTTGTCAAATATATTATTCAGTTTTTCCTTGAAATTTATGTGTCTCTGGTGAGATTCTATCCTAACCTCATCATGTTCAACAATATGATTGATCCTTGCTACATAAGGATCAACTCCTTCTTCCTCCCCAAATTGTTGCATGAATTGATACACTAATAATTTAGATGAAGAGGAAGAATAGCTTAGGTGTCATAGACTATCTCAAATGGGCTCTTTCAAATTGACCTTTTGGGTGTGATTATATCATCCCATACTGTAAATTTCAATTGCTCACCCCATTTCCTCTTATTAACATCCAAGGTCCTCTTAAGTATCTTGAGAAATTTATTGTTGCTTGATTTAACTTGCCCATTTCCTTGCAGGTTATAGTTGGAAGCATAAGTTAGGTTTGTCCCTTATTCTTTTCACATTCACAAGAGGTTTAGCTCTGAAACTCATGGAATTTTCAGTAACTAACTTGGTTGGGACACCAAAACTACAAATGATGTTGTTAAATATAAATTCCATGACCACTTGGTGAGTTTCCTTCTTGGTAGGGATTTCTTCAACCCACTTGGTAAAGTAATTTGTAGCAACCAAAATATACTTGTGGTCTACACTAGATACCTCCATCATTTCACCAATAAAATCCATCCCATATTGTCTAAAATAATCCTCAATTGAAATGGATTGCAATAGCGAGGATCTTGAATCTTTTAGCGTACCTGAGAAGCATTGACAACCTTCACACCTCCTCACAAATTGAGCAACATCATTAAACAAATATGGCCATCAATAACATGCCCTCAAAATATTATGAGAAGTCACTTTAGTAGTATAATGGCCACCAAAAAATCCTCCATGAAACTCATTAATTAACTTAGGAGCTTCATTTTCAGTTATACATCTTAATAAGACCCCTTCCAGATTCTTCCAAGCTAACCAAAGTCAATGAAGATATATTTTTGGGACACCAATTTCAATGTCCTCATTTGATTCTTTTTTAGGCCTAAAGGACTATTCAAGTTCTTCAAGTAATAAACTATTTCCTTGTACCAAATAGAATCACATACCTTTTCATGAGGATAATCCAAATCAACAACAACATTATTCACTTCAACAACTTAAAGATTTTCTTCTGCCATTAGTCTTGTTAAACCTAGGCCTCTTACCAACTTGGTGGTTTAAGTACCCATGTCATTTTCTTAGAGGTTTTAACCCATTTGTACTTCTTTCTTGAAGCTTCAACTTTTTTCAAAATGTATTTGACCATGGTGTGTGGCACATAGGCAATGACCCTTGAGCTCAAGATGTAAGGTTTGAAAATTTTAGTGGTCTTTACAAAAGAAAAACCGTGTTTTTCCATGAATGTATATTTCATTTTAGACCCCTACAAGGCCTTGCTAAAGAATCCAATAGGTTTCTCATGTCCTTCATCATCCTTTTGTATCAAAACAAACACAATAGTAAGTGTTGTCACTTTAAAATGTACCCTTTGGAGAATGGTGTGATAACTCCATTTTCAATTGACAAACTAGAAACACTCATAGGTTTTGGGTAACTTGTATGTTGGAGTGAGTATCTGAAGACAAAAAATCATGCACTTTAGACAATATTTAGTCCCAGTCTCATACTATTATTTAGAAGGTTTTTGAGTGAAGAAATTACTAATTAACCCCCATCTTTTGGCCATCTTCTTTTATTTTATTTCATCATTCCCGACCTTTTACACCTACATGCCCAGTCTATTTCGGTCATCTTCTGTTATTTTAGCCTTGACTGGGGTGCCCAGGCTAGTACTAGGGTGCCCATGGGCACCCTGGTCCTACCGGGGGTGCTCTGATCCTTTTCACACTTTCCCACAACTTTTTGGTCTCTTTCTAGCCATTTTAGAACCTTATCTTTTGTTAGGAATTAGTATTCACATGGTTGTTAGTTTATTGGTTAGTATGTTTATATTGTTATAACAAATGTATAACAATATATTAGTATGGGAAGGTTATTGTTTTGTATACTTCCTATTTTATAGGAAGTTGTTCAACAACATTCCTGGCTATATAATAGCCATTGTATTAGCATGATGATATCAAGAAGAAATCTGAGAATTATTATTGTGTAAATCTGATACTGTGCTATTATTTGGTATCAGAGCGAAAACCAGATGAGATTCTTGTGAGAGGGACGAGAATGTAAAATAATTTACGTAGTAATTAGTATTTGGAAGAATTTTTTTTAACATAGCAGCGTTGATCTTGGAGAAGTCGCAGTTTGGAATGATTAGCAGTCACGTTTTTTTTTGCATGTGCAGTCGCTGGAGACCAAATTTAGATGATGAAACACATGAGTGCCACGTTTTTTATCTGAGCAATCCCATTTTTTCTCAGCAGTGAATGTTTGAAAGAAAACGCAGGTTGTCCACAGTCACAGTGCAAGCCGTAATTAGAGAATGAAGTGCATTGCTGGAGCTGGTTCGATCTACATCTGAAGCATATGGTGAATGACCTGGCATCAACCACTTTATGTCAATAAAAAAATATCTTTGTGCGTGTATAATATCTGATAAGCCTATCTTCTTCGAATTTCTCCAACGTGGATCTGATGAACTATTGTGATCTATAACTTGTGGCTTGATCAATTTTAGAGTGCAGATCATTTCTCTATTTTTGTCACGCGGCTGGTCATTTAATGCAAATAAATCTCTGTGAATCCATACATTGGAATGAGTGGATCAGAAAATTATTGCAAACAAATCTGCCTAAGGATGTGTCACTGTAAATAAGGGAACAATTTCTTGACAATTGGACGCATTTCACTCACATTTGTATCGGGTTCGGCTATGAATTATTGAGGTAAATGATTTAAATATATAAGTGTTCCAACATCGGTGGATATACGTCTTCTGCAAATCAAATCTTGCGAATGCATTCAATGTGAGTACGGTTATGGATTCAAACCTTGCACGAAATTCCCCATAGCTGCGTATACGATGGAGCATATGTAAAGTGTTCTTCTCCAATTCTGCAGCCAACTATTATTATCAGGTGCATGAACAAAGGCTTTGAGGATCTATTGGTGGTGGCAGTGTTAGCGGTGGTGCAAGGAGGAACAATCAAGATTGGCATTGCAAATCCAAATCTCATGCATCCCACTGGTTTGAGTCATTCAACGTCCTTTCAAAAATTTGTCTTTATTTATTATATAGTTGTTTTCATTTAAAAAGTAATCTCAATTTATTACTTTTTAAATTTTTAGTCCAGTTGTCATATTGTCTTCTGGGTGCATTTTCGGTTGTATCCAACACCTATCTCACAATGGTCAAGAAAAGAAGAAAACAATGTATTCTCATAAAACCAATTACCATGGAGAGAGACATAAAAAATATACAAGATCAAGAAAATTCAGCTATGCTAAATTTAGAAGAAGGATATGAAGGTGATAGTGAATTTGAACCACCTAGATCTCTAAAAAGAAAAAGGTTGACAGCTAAAGAATACAAAGATCATCTTTTACGAAAAATGAGAAGTCCGGAAAAGAAGGCTGAGCACATTTCTATGACCTAAGCGGCATGTATAGATGGAGGAAGGAGGCATCGGAGGAAGGAGGTCGAACAGCGACCTCTCGTCAGTCACCAACGACGGGGCCGCATAGAAGCTGTGGTGGCATATGTATGGTGTGAGTATATGATTTTCAGTGTGGTTTCCATTTTCTCAGAGTGCTTCAGTTTGCACTGTTCCTGTTTTGTGTGGTATTTGATGGATGTTGGAAAGAGATTTGTGTTGGAGCGCAGATGACTGTCAGTGATCCTCTGACTGACTTGGTCCTCTTACTGGCGTACTTCGTTGGAAGATGGTCAACTAGAAGAATACGTTCACTAGCATTAGTGACCATGTGCAGTAAGACCTAACTAGCAAGATCCATTTAGGAGTATGTTCTTCGATGCATTTTGCTTCTCAGTATCTATATGAGTGGAATTTCACATTATGGGGGGGAATATATACCAATGTTCCATTCCCATTCTGCACCCAAAACGACTTAGTCAAGGAAAGATTCCAGTGGCAGTGGCAGTTTTCTATGTTGTTCGATATCGAGTGGCAGCAATCAATGACAGAGACTACGATTAAGAACATTACGATTCTTATAGGAAGTAATGTGAAATATTTTTAGTATTTCTTCTATTGTGTAGTTTTGTGATATGCAAGTTGTGTTTCCTACATAATTCCCTGATGTATAAGCATAGTGGTGAACAGTAGCACCAGAGTAAGTTAGTTCATGGATCTTGAAAGGGTTTGTGGGAGGATCCAGAAAACCACACGAGGTGGACAGTTGATGAAGTTCCTGTCACGTCAAGGTTTGTGGTAATCCTGTTTAAAACCATGGAAGGAGAGAGCCTTTCTTTTGGATCAAGGTCATGAGTCACAGAGTTGGACATGCCACAAGGGTGAGCATACTGCAGCTGTGAGTGTGGATGTTTTTCTACCATGTAAACACTAAGGGGGGGAATGTTAGGAATTAGTATTCACATCGTTGTTAGTTTATTGGTTAGTATGTTTATATTGTTATAACAAATGTATAACAATATATTAGTACGGGAAGGTTATTGTTTTGTATACTTCCTATTTTATAGGAAGTTGTTCAACAACATTCTTGGCTATATAATAGCCATTGTATTAGCATGATGATATCAAGAAGAAATCTGAGAATTATTATTGTGTAAATATGATACTGTGCTATTATCTTTTTGGTGGTCAGCCATTTCGGGGTTAATTACAAAATTAGATCAAGAGAACCTTGTAAATATAAAATTATGAGACCATAATGAGGGACCAAGCACTAGTCACTACTATAATCCATCTGGAGTTGTATCCATCTATTGCATTAGAGATAACTTGCGTCCACATAGCTCCATCACAAGGCACAAGGCTAGGATATCTGCATCAAACAAAATATAGGGGGAGGATTTTATTCTATTTTATGCACACATTTTATTACATTTTCTACATCTAGTTATTTCTTGCTACTTCACAAAGTGCGACTGGCATAAGAGCACCTAGGGAACATGATGCACACACACACCAGAACTACATTTGGGTCTGAAATGTAGTTTTGCACCCAGTTAGTAAGCCCAATGTTGTGGCAGCTAAGGTTAGTCTAACCCATTCATTTGCATTCTTTTTTTAGGGTTTTGATACTTCTCTTTGGTCCTTTGTAGGTCTTATCTTCATTTTGGATTATCAATGTCATTTGGTATAGTGTAGCAGATTTGATGTGACACATAGTGTGGGTTTCAGACCATCTTTTGAACCTGTAAATATCAGTTCTAGATATTTTGCACAAACCAAGGTGCCCATTTTATAGACCAAAACACCCGTAGGCACCCCAATTTCTCTTCAGGCACTCTAGTCTAGATAAACAACCCAGATCCATCCTTTTCAAGGTTTCTACACAGTCGTTTCTACTTCTAGATTCTCCAGTTACCTTTGCGACATAGTCCCACGAGCATATCCTATTCAATTGAGTTCTTTCCTCTTCTCTCTTACACATTAGGGTTTTTATTATTATTATATTAGTTGTTTAAGTCATTCTCCATACTTCCTTACTGCATTTATAGATTGTATTTACATGTTGTTCTAGATTAAATTAACTACACAGACATCCACATTTTAGTTAATCAGTCTCTAGAGAGGGATGGTTCCCCTAGTGTAACATCTAAACTGTTTTCTATTTCTAAGACTACTCTATTCTACCGAAAATAAAAAGTAAAAGGGATAAGGAAAGAAGAAAAAACCTGAATAGATGGTGATACACCAAAATGTTTTGAGGATATGAGACCTATTGGAATCACATAGATGAAGCACGGGAGCCACACACACCATACACTAACTACAAGTGACTGTATCAAAGTAAAAGTGTTTCATATAAGGGTTCGGAGCTGAGTTGTGACAAGATAAAGAAGGGGCAACAAATGGCTCCATAACAAAATTCTGCATACAACCTACATTAAACATAAATATATGACCTACTAAATTGACACGAAAAACACATGAAGACATGAATTTTTAACTATCAAACCAAGGATAAACATGTATCACAAAGATAAAATCAGTTTTTAAAAAAATATGCACTAAATGTAGATTGTAAAGAGGTAAAAAATCAGTTCTTTTATTACTCCAAGAGGTTGAATATGCACAAATAATCACTCATGACCATTCTTTTCTCACCTATAAAACTAAATTCCTCCAAAGAACATGAATAAAGAGGAAAAATATATTTTTACAATGTGTTCTAGAGTTTTTATAGAAAATTTGAGGGAGAGGAAGAAGTAAAAGATCAGACATGCAAGTCTGACTTCTAAAAATAGGAAAAGCATATGTTCCCTATCCTTTTTACTCCAAAAATAACCCCTTCCGTGCACATGAATGCAAGCCTTATCTGTGTGATAAAAATAGTCTTGATGATTTATTCTTATCTAAATCATGCACCTAAAATACAAATTTGTGTTCCTTCAAAAATAGGAAAAAATAGCTTTTCTTCCACCTTTGCATGATTTATTCTATTATTATAACTTCAAGATTATGGGAAACAAATACCCTTGCATGCTTTCATCTATTTTAACCTTTCATGCATCTTTAAAAAATTGTGCTAAAAATAACATTTCTACATTTTGGAAAAAAGCAAAAACAAAGTGTTTTCTGATTCGTTATTGGGTCGCGTGAAAACTTTTCCTTTGATTCATGGAGATTTTCATGGGTATTTTTTGTTCCTTTGATTGTCCCTTTGTTCACATGGCTTTGTTACTTTTGTAAAAATTTCTCACCTTTTATGTGGGATTCTGCATTCCTTCAATTCATGGACTTCATTTTTCTTTGATGACACAGGTTTTCATGCATAGGTTTGTCTTTATATCATGTGGGCTTCCACGTGGGTTTCTCTTTGAATGTCAGCGTTTTGAATTTGTCTCTGTTTATTTACATGTGGACTGCAGAATATCCTCACTCTGTTCACGAATAATTTGATGGATTATCACCTTATTTGGCCTTATATCTTACTTCTAGTCACGGCTTTGTTATCTTTCTTTGGATTTTTATCTATGTCATGGAATTCCATTCACTTTGTCTTGTTCACGAGCTTTATGCATGGAACCTATGCATGTTATGTAGCAAGACCTGCACATTATTTCTGTCTTTGTAACATAGCTTTACTTCCAGTGTATTTATAATATTTTCTTTTTGTGTGGATTTTATTCTTTGTCGTTTATGTGTCCTTATACATCATGAATTTTATCATGCATTTTCGTGTGGCATTTCTTTCCTTATGTTAAATTTCACATGGCCTTTCACACAGGTCTTTTCCTTTGTTCCGCAAAGTCTGTGCAACTTCATGCATGCGTTATCTCGTTCTTTTTTCCATGGATTGAAACGCATCCTTTTCCCATTGTATCGTCATAGACGGTTTGGCACTTGAATATTTGTTTTTTTGCTTGTTGACTTTACTTTGTTGTCTTGTGGCCCTTTAGTTATTTTACCTTCATTTAGCTGACTCAATGCGTGGGTTTTTTTTTCCATTGAAGTGCACTCAAACACTTGTTTCTGCATTATTTTATGACCTTTTGCCTTCAATCCAAAATTATCTAAGTACACTAAATTTGAAAGTGATCTAAATAAGCATGAAAACTTATTTTGATAACAATTTGGTGAGTTCCAGGGACATGTACCTTACTAGATGCAAAAATCCAATAGCCTTGAAGCATCCATTGGGCATGGAGTCATGTACTAACTGTTGCAATTTCTCAAAATTGTAAGAGCACTAAAAATACCTCCTGAAAATAAAAACTATTATAGAAGCACTTATTAGACAATGAACACACCAGCAAAGTGCACAAGGCACACAAGAAAGGAAACTATAACAAAAATGTGCAATGAAGAACTTGGAGGAAAGTAAATACAACAACCTATAAAAGTACAAGGGTTGAAAAATGACCTCAATAGACAAATTTTGAGGTGTATCCCATTAACTTGGATAGGAAACTCATCAACATTTAGCTTGGAGAGCTGAAAATTATTGTTGTTGTAACTTTTTGTAACTTAAGCTTAGATCAAATATGGCCCACTCCAAAAAGAATCAAACTGGGGTGCCTTCAAGCTTAGTTCTCTCTTCATCCCACTTGAGAACAATGTCTCCTTTTCTGAATGTTCTTTCAAATTATTTCTTATCAAAATACCTCTTTACTTATGTTTAATGAAGTTCCATTATTGTCATTTCCTTGTTTTTGATTTCTTCCAACTTCATTAACTCTATAAATCTGATTTTCATTGAGTCTTCTTCCATATTCTCCATTTGGTTAATGAGGTCAAGAGTTAGTAACTCATTGGAAATAGGAAACCTTGCTTCTCTACCATATAAAAACATGAAAGGAGAATTTCTAATTGATATTTTAGGAGTAATCCTATCAGTCCATAAGGATTGCTTTCAACTTTGTATGCCATGATCTATGATTTTATACCATATTTCTCTTGATGATTCTAATAAGATTTTTGTTAGTTGATTCAACCAAGCCATTCCCTTGAGGGTAATAATTGGATGATGTTGAGAGATGAATGCCAAGATTGACTTCCCATGTCCTGACCTTTGTTCCAAGGAAATCTAATGCATTTTCCAAGATGATTATCGTGGGGACACCAAATCTTGTGACCATACTTTCATAGAAGTCTAAAACTGAAGTCTCGTTTTCCTCTTTTAAATCCACTACTTTTGTCCATCTTGTGAAGTAATTTGTAGCTATGAGAATCTATTTATGACCTATACACTATAAGGTGAATTAATCATGCCAATAAAATCTAATCCCCATTGCATGAAAGGTTGATTTACCTGAATAGGTTGAAGAGGAAGAGATGCTAACTTTTTTTTCTCATAAAAATGGCACACTTTGCATGCTTCGTTACCCATGCATGAGCATATTTGAATAATTTTGGCCAATAATAACCAATCGTCATAACCTTCAAGGCTACAGCTCTTAGTACAAAATGGCCACCAAATATACCTTCATGGAATTCTTCTAAAACAAGCTCAATATGATATGAATCGATGCATCTTAAAAGAATTCCATTCACATCTTTTCTAAACAACATGTCATCAACAAGAACATAAGGAAATGGATTGTAACTTGAAATGCCTCCTTTTTGCTTTATCCAAACTCTAGGGAATTTTCTACTCTAAAGAAAATGGATCATATCTTGGATCCAACTATGAGGTAATGAAGGAGTTGTTGTGTTTGGACCATCTTGAAGCACTAAAATCTAATTTTTATCATCATGCAAATATGAATCTAGTTGTTCACAGAGTCCTCTTCCTCTAACCAACTTGGTGACTTTAACATCTATATCATATTCCATCACTTTTGTGATGCAACCTGCTCTTTTCTCATTCAAATTGTTCCTTAAAAGAAACTCTTTAACACTGACATGTAAACCATAATGAATCTTTTTGTTAGAAAGTAGGTATCTAAATTTCTTCAAGCTTCTATTGAATGAAAGAACTTGTTTCTCAACAAATTTAATACTTCACCTTATAATCTTGTAATCCTTGAATGAAAAAAGTTTAATTGGCTACTCCAATTTTTCATCATTATGTTGCATCTAACATAGTTGAGATTGTATCAATTGCTCCAAAGGTATATAAAATAAAATCTCTGCTAAAATTTAGATTGATAAGTGTTAGATCCCTTACGCAATAACATGTTTAATTGATTTGAATGCATTCTTTCCCTCCATTTTCCAATTGAAAATCATGTTCTTCTTAAGTATTGAGGTTAGTGGTTTTACAAGAATTGCAAAATATTGAATGAATATTCTAATAAAATTAGTTCTTCTTAAGAAGCTTTGCAGCACCTTCTTGTGATTAGGCAAGGACAAAGACAAGATTGCACTTACTCGTTTTGGATCTATCATGAGACCTTGCTTGGAAACAATATGATCAAACAACCTACCCTTATGGAATGAAAACACACACTTCTTTGGATTTAATGAAATGCCATATTGTTTGTATCTCTCAAAAATGTGCCTGAGATGTATGATATGATCTGCAGCATGCTTTGAAAAATCTGCTATATCATCCAAATAAAAAAGAACAAAATTATTGATTAACCCTTGAAAGGCCAAGTCCATTACATGGTGAAATTTGGATCCTACATTTGATAGTCCAAATGGAATTTTTCTATACTCGTATGTACCCCATTTTGTAGTAAACACTTTTTTTAAAATTGATATGATTCCTGTACCAAAATTTGATTGTAACCAGAATAACATTCAATAAATGAGAAACACTCTGAACCACTTACCCTCTTCAAAATTTGCTCCATTGACAGTAGTGGGTAATGATATTTTAAATAAGCTTTGTTTAAATATCTAAAATCCATGTATAACCATATCTCTCCATTCCTTTTCCTTATGGGAACCAAATTGACAACCCATGATGAGTGCTTGATGGGAAAAATAATTTTATCTTTGATCAACTTATCCAACTCTTACTTCATCAATGGCTTAATTTTAGGATTGATAGGTCTCTAAGTTTTTCATACTAGTTTTATTTTTAAATCCAATTATATAGTATGTTGAGCTAATTACAAATTACAATTCCTTAAGTCACCATAACTCCATGCAAAAACATTATAAAATTCTTGAATCAAAGTTGAATAAAAGAAATATTTTCATCATTATTATATACCTTGGATAATTTGAGTATTTTTCTATTTCTTATGTTGATTGGTTCGTAATATTCTTGTTTGATCATCATATTGGACTTATCACTTCTCACCTAATCATTTGTGCGCTAAAAATGGAAAGTAGCCAATCCTTTGCGGTATCTTGTTAGATTTCAGCTGAATAATCTGATCATCATACTATTATTGTAATATATCCATATTTTTTACTCAACTCAACTTCCTCTTGTAGGAAATTCATTATCTACTGATCTAATTCAAACACTTGCTAATTGATATTGTTTTTTGGGATAGAAGGCCTTACCACTATCTTGATACGCTATTGGTTTTTATCTTTCTTGATCCGATCTGTAATATCGACCTGAGCACCAATGGCAGCCATCTTATCTACATGTTTGTTCTTCACTCTGGGAATAGATCAAACATTGAAAGCATCAAAATCTTTTATTAAATCCCATACCCTGTTCTTGTAGGATCCCGGAAAGTTGTCCTTAGTTGCATCTTGTCCTATGATTTGGTTAACCACCAACTCATTGTCACCCAAAATGTTTAATTTCTTCACTCCTTTTCTCCTTGCCACTGAAGACTGTGCATAAGAGCTTCATATTTAGTTGTGTTGTTAGTACAAGTAAACTGAAATCTTGGAGTTGAGAAATATTTTTCCTTTGTTGGGGAAATCACCATGATCCCTCCACCTACTCCATTCTTGTTTCTTGATCCATCAAAGTATAATTTCCATAAGCCTTCATCTTGCTTCGTTGTTTTGACAAGCTTAGGAATATTGTGTCCCCGAGATTTCACCCTGAAATTTGGGACTACCCCTTTTAAATTTTTTTGTTCTTTTCAAGTAATTGGTCGTGTTTTGTGTTTGTTTTGTCTACAGTTGTTTGCATTGCTCCAAGGTATCCCCAGAAATCCAAAAAATCCACATTCGCCAAATACCCACATGTTGAAGCTCACTCAATTCCTTCATCAGGATTTTTCTCAAAGCGTTTTATTTATTTATATATTAAATAAATAAAATTATTTTAGATTGACCTAAAATTGGAGGATCTAGGTTATATAAAGCACTTCACCCCATCATTATTATCACAGAAAATTCACCTAGGGGGAGATTTTTGTTAATCAGCTAATTGGAGAAATTTTTCGAGCAATTGCCCGCAACTTCTTTCGGGTTTTGTTTTTATTTCTTTTTGTTTGTGTTTTGGTTTTTTTCTCCATTTTTCATCTAGAAATACTCGTAGCCTATTCATTCTTTATGCCAGAACTTTTCTTGGGCCTAGGGTTTTGAAAAGCTATCTGGTGTTTTTAATTGCTAATTAATTTGTCTAAAAGTGACCAAGGCTCAAGATTCCTTCAGGAGATTGCAAGAGGTTGCTTGGTCCAAAAAGGTGCAATAATGGATGTTATGAAGATAAGAAAAGCACTTCCACCAATGTGTAGAGCTCTAGAAAATATGCACTTTTAGAAAAAAAAAATGGCACCTAAAACGGAGCCGCGGAGTGAAAGTTATGGCAGTGGCAAGTTTTTGTTGCTACATCTTCCCGGACCCTTTCCAAAAGTGGAAAATTTTATTCTTCTTCACTGAAAATCCAAAAATGGAAGGAAATGCGGTCTATAGCCAAAATGTGGTTTTTCAAAGCTGCCCTTCCTTCCTTAAATTTCCACACCAATTCCTTATGCAAGTCATATTTTTTGGGGCAATTCTAAGAGCAAATCGTTTATTTTGCAAGTTGCCTTTCCTTGGTACTCTCCATGCCAAACACGAGAAATTGTGAATTTTGCAAGCTGCCTGTTGCTTATAACTTTTTTTGCTGCCAAAACTTTATGTTTTTCTCAAAAACATAAGTGGAAAAAGCTAATACAAGTCACTCATCTAAATTGCTACCTTGCTTCCACTTTTTCACTATCGTGACTTCGTGTTTTTCTCGAAAACGTAAGTGGAAAAAGATAATACTAGTTGCTCATCTAAACTGTTGCCTTCCTTCCACTTTTTTGTTTCTGTAACTTTATGTTTTTCTTGAAAAAGTAAGTGGAAAAAGCTAATACAAGTCGCTCATCTAAATTGTTTCCTTCCTTCCACTTTTTGGCTTCCGTAACTTTATGTTTTTTCTCGAAAAAGTAAGTTGAAAAAGCTAATAAAAGTCGCTCATCTAAATTGTTACCTTCCTTCCACTTTTTTGCTGATGTAACTTCATATTTTTCTCGCAATTTTTAATGAAAGGATGAGCTTTTTTTATTGAAAAGCATAACCATATATTAAATATGAAGTACAATGCTAATCATACAAAATCAGGTGGAAAAGATCACACCCCATAAGCAGGATCAAAGTAGCCATAAAGAGGCTATGAGTAGCAGAGTTTCATGTCAACAAAAGCAATTTCAATCAAAAAAGCTTAAAACAAAAATGCAGAGAACCAGAGAAAACTCCAAACATGGAGCTAGGTAGCAGTAGCAAACATGGAAGAAGGAGGCGGTGGCGGTGGGCTCTTTGGACGGTCACCCCAACCACCAAGAGTAGTGTCGCAGGTTTCATTAGGCTACTCCCAGCCATCTATCTATTGCTGCTCCTCCTTGTTTCCCCGCCAGGAGGTTGAGATAGCCAAAGAGAGCCACGGAAACTTTAATTGGTTGGGCACCTGCCTCTCAGAACTACCACTGCCAGAGCCCAACTGACCAAAAAACCCGGTAACGGGTGAAATCCAAGACGGAGGCGAAGAGACCCGCTGGTGAGGAGAGGCGCTATGCCACCCATGAGCCAGACCCCGGTCGAAGTTGTGCCACCCATGGGAAAGAGAACGATGACCTTGCAAGCGGGAGTGGTGGTGAGGGGAATCTGGTGGAACGCAACTACCAACATAAGGGGCACTCCCACAATGGTCCAGAAGAGTTTGCAAGTGCTCTACTTCTATGCGGAATTTCTCCACCTGCACCTGGATCTAAAGCAAAACATTGGAGATGATAGCAAGCTTGTTAGAAATAGCAAAAATTCTATCGACTATCTCTTTATTAAAAATAACAGCATTTCTAGATTTCCAAATGTGATATAAAATAGCCACTCTGAAAGAATGTCAAATGTTGTAAAATTTTGCAGGAATAAAGTCTGGATCCCCCAGAAGAACCATTTTCCACATGAAGAAGGTGGGAAAAAAAGGTTGGAAGAGGGTATGAATCCAGCCCCAGTCAGACTGAGCATGAGGGCAGAAATAAAAGAGATGAAGAAGAGTCTCAATGTGGTTGCAGAAAGGGCAACGCGGTGGGGGAGCTCCCAGAAAAAAAAGGTACTTTCCTAGAGGAAGCCCTTGATGAAGAATGATCCAAAGAAATTGTGCACAACTTTGGGCTCTATAGGAATGGCCCAAACAACAGTGAAGCGCTGCTTCCACCCAAAATGAGTGGAATGTAGGCTCCATCGAGCATTTAACTTTTTGAGAGGAAGCTCCTTCTGGGTGAGAAGCTTGTAGCCCAACCAAGGTTTATAATTTCTGAAGGGGGTGGGAGAGGGCCAATGTTAATCAAACCACCACGGGCACTGTGTAGTAACACCAATTTTATGCAAACAATCGCCAGGTATGAGATCTTGAATGATAGAGATGGCTTGTTTGTCATTGTCATTTAGAGAAAAATTAGCTTTTAGGCTATCCCATGGAATCCAATCCTTGGTGATAGGACAAAAAGGTCCTGAATATACTGAATCCCTTTTTTGAAAAGACGCAAATACTTGAGTTGCAAGGAAAGAGCAAGGGGTTTGTCATGAAATTGAAACACCGGATTCCACCACAAACTAAGAGAGTTAAGAGAGCCCGTTCCGGAAACCATCACCCTGTTAGAGAAGATGGGGTTTGAGAAGTTCCCAAGATTTTCATTTTTTTTTTGCCACAAAAGAGCCACCTATTTTAACAGTAGTAGGGCATAGAAGTAAGGAGTAGTAGTTCAAACCCTGTTATGCCTTTCGATTGAGCAGAGACCCTTTGAGATATAAAATTTCTGAGAAGAATTTCCAAGATTCCTCACCTTTAAGGCTACAAATAATCCATTTGGTAGTAAGAAAAAACCCCTGTATATGAATGTTGATTAGGCCAAGACCACCAATGTCCTTGGGCGTACAACATATGTCCCAAGCAACTCTGTGAAAACCATGGTTCCCTTCGGAGTTGGCCCATAGGAAATCACACAAAATTTTCTCTAGCCTATGGTAAGTGGCTTTAGAGGGTGCCCAACATGATGAGTAATAGACATGAGTGGCAGCCAGAACCTTGGAGTAGACTTGGAATTTTCCAGCAAGAGACAAATGCTTGGTAATCCAAAAAGATATTTTTGCTCAACTTGTTGAATCACATAGTTCCAAAGGTCAGTAAGGGATGTCATAAAGGCAAAAGGAATGCCTAAAAATTTGAATTGAACGCCAGGTTCAATCCAAAGCCATTGGAATCCGTCTAGCCAAGGAGGTTTGGGACCCACCGCCTGTCTGTAACATTGGGTTTTCTTCCATTGGATAGCATAACCAAAAGCAAGACAAAAAATATCAAGGCATTTCATGACATTAGTGACAGAGGCCTCAGTTTCAGCCAGAGTGAGAAAAGATTCATCTACAAAGTGACCATTAATCAACTGCTTAGGAGAGGAAGGTAGTTGAATACCTTTAACCAAACCAGCATTAGCAACATTAGCAAGCAAGTAGCTTAGACCTTCAGCAGCAATGACATAAAGAGAAGGAGCAAGAGGGAAACCTTGCTGGATGGAACGATGAAGAGAGAATCTCTCATACTGCTGACCATTGATAGTAATACATGCACCTGCATTTTGAAAGAGCATATTAACAGAGTGGATGAATCTGGGTCCAAAACCGATAGCCTGCAGCATGGCCAGAATGAAAGGCCACTCAACCCTGTCATAGGATTTTTCAAAATCAATTTTAACAAACAGAGTCGGTTGAGAAGTCTGGCGGGCATATTTTATGCCCTCCCAAATTGCAATAATGTTGTCCAAAATATATATGTTCTTGATAAAGCCAGTTTGCTCACTCCTGATGATCAGGGGCAGTAAATTAGTGAGCCTGATGGCAAGAGCTTTGGAAATAATTTTTTATGAGACATTGAGCAAAGTTATTGGCTGCCAACTGGTGATAAGCTCAAGATCCCTAGATTTGGGAATGAATTTGATGTTGCCTTGATTGATCAGATCGCCCAGGATGTTGGAGGACATAGCTTCCAAATAGACCTAATGCAGATCCATACCAATAGTCATCCATAGAGACTGGTAGAACTCACAGGGAAAACCATCAACAGCTAGGGCTTTATCAGAGGCCATCTGCATAACAGCTTCCTTCAAGTCATCAAGAGTGAGAGGTCTATCACAAGTGATGCGCTGACTTTCAGAGAGCTTGCAAGGAACAACTTCAATGTATTGGAGGAGAGCATCATCATGAGCCGGAGTAGTAGGTTGAGCAGCAAAAATAGCATGATAGTGATGCACAAAATCTTGTAGAATGTCAGGTAAGAGAGTAATCCTTTGATTTTCATCCTTGATTGCTTTGATTTTGGTGAGAGTTTGATTAGATTTAAGGAAGGAAAAAAACTCCTTAGTAACTCTGTCACCAATGCGAAGCCAGTACAGATGAGCTCGAACTTGAGCTCCTCTAGCCTTATAGTGCTCCTCAATTTGAAGCTTATGTTTCCAGCAAGCAGCTTGCCCTTATAGGTGGGTGTTGAAAGGAGACAGATTAAGCTCTTGAATAGTCCACGAATATTCAATATGAGAGGCTTCATGAGAATTCTTGCAAAAAAGAGCAGCTTGTTTCCCATATAGCCAAAGGAAAGAAGTGGTACGAGTGATGGCATGAGACCACCAGTCAATCCAGCCAATCCCATCAACAAGTCCCGGGTCAAGATTCCAAATACGTCTTATATAATCCAAAGTTTTGGGATGAGAAAGGTGAGACGTATTTAAATAGAAATGGGTGGATTTGGGATTAGGACACTGAAAGTTCCATTGAGTCCCAAAGAAAATAGGCTTATGGTCGAAAATCAAAGCAGTTTCCACCACCGAGACCGAGAGGTTGTATGAAGAGTCAAAGGAAAACCATTGCTGCTTTGAAAACAGAGCTCTATCAAAACTCTTATAAACTCTGTCATTGTTAGATCTAAAATTAGACCAAGTGAACGAAGGAGTGGCAACAGAAGAGTACTTGTAGTGGTTGGGATAAAAAGACAAAGTTTATTGTGCAAATAAAACCACGCTTCACGTTCACTAGTGCACCAACGCATTGGAAGTCGACCCAATTTGTCTTCGAGGGATTCAACCATGTTGAAATCACCTCAAAAAAGATAGGTAGCAGAGGGCAGATGATTAGCCAACCATTGCCAAAAAGAAGAAAATAGTGACAACACCACCTCGACTGTTATCATGAGCTAACATCTGGCAGAGAGAACCAGGCTAGATGGTACACATAGCAGTAGAAAGATGGAAGCCAGAGTTTAACTTCTTGAAAACACAACACCTAAAACTTTACAAAATGCTTGCAACTGTCTCTGACAAGATATCTGCGAGTCAAATCAGTAAGCCCCCTGACATTCCATGAGTAAACTAACATGGAGAACTATCAAGGTGCATGTTTTCCTCCTCAAGGCCAGCTAAAGCTCCAAAGCGGTTAGAGAAAGTGACTTGTCGTGCATTCCCATGAATAAAATTACCAAGCTCGAACTACCGGTGGGGTCTCTATGAGAAATATTCCTCGGAAGGAGGGGAAGGACTTTGGGAATGGCGTAAGGTAGCCTTTCTATCTATTTGAGTAGCCAAACCACTGACCGTGAGATCCAGAAAGCTTGAGGTCTCGGGAAATGAGGGATGTGAAAGAGTAGGAGCTGAGGGGTGAGGGCTGATGACAATTACAGCTTGCGGAGACCGAGCGATGGAGGGTGCAGGCTTGGGAGGGGTCGCAACAGACCACTTCAAAGGAGCAGAAGTAGAGGTAACCACTGGTTTGTAAGTAGCCTATTGGTGCTTATTTCGGGTCGAGGTTGAAGGTTTTCTGCCATTGGTAGTAGTCCATCCATTAGAGGAGGGAGTGTTGGATTTAGGGTCCATTGGGGTTTTCTCCAAAAATGGCGGTGGGCTTGGAGTTATGAGAGGACAATCCTTGATCATATGGTCAGTAGATTGGCACTGAAAATAAGTTTTGGGCAGATTGATGTATAGAACTTTCTGCGTAAAGCGTGTGTCTCCAACTTGAATATCAAGGGTATCTTTGATTTTTTTTTAGAGATCAATTTCTACACAAACCCATTTCTGGGGTCGAGCCGAGTAGAACTTACTTTGCTCGTGGCAGATGAGGTGACCCAAGGGTTTGATAAGTTGATCAACGAATCCCCACAAAGGCAACGACAGACCTGGAAATTCGACCCAAATAGGAATTTTGAGTTTGGCTTGCTCAGAGACTTGAAAATCTCGAGTCCAGTGGGAGAAAACCACAAGGGTATTGCAAATAAACCAAGGACCATGGTTAACAATGGCTTTGCAATGTTTAGCATTGGTAAAGTGAAACAGAAAGAAACCCTTGGTCATGTTTTGGACTCCCTCTACCTTGACTCCATGAGGTTGCCAATGATTATGAATCCATTGGCAGAGGATACCTTCAGGGGGAACTCGGCTCACAAAATAAGCAACAAGAGAAAATGATTCAAACCATTTGCAAGCTTTGTCAAAAACTGGTAAATCAAGAACAATATCCGAGGAAGGAGTATCAGTATCCTTACCTCATCAAATACCTTCGGGACGAACTTCCTCGCTCGTTTCGGCACCATTGTCTAGAGCTCCTGCTATAAGACCAGCATCAATAGATGCATGGTCTGAGGAGGTGGTCATTTTATAAGCCACCGCCCAAGGGATGGACTGGCAATCGATACAAAATTAATGAAGATAATCCCACCTGGATTTGCAGATCAGTGGTGTGACGTGATGGCGGCATACGAAAAGGCCGAGCATTCACTACGAAAATAACTCGTTGAGCCTAAACCCTAGTAGAGCCCAGAAACTCCGAAAGGATGATTTTAGATTGGTCATGTGCAAGTCATAGTTTTTGGAGTTATTGTTTGCCAACTTCAAGCTACTACCTTCCTTTCACTTTCACATTGCTGCCCTCTTTAATTTTTAACGCAAGTTTTTTCCCTCAGAGATCCAAAATGTAGCCCATGTGAAACACTCCAAAATTAAATGCAAAGTCTCCCAAAAGCCCATGCATATTACTTCCAGTATCCAGTTTGAACTCATGTTAGAGCTTACTTATATCTGCTTGCACCCGAAGCCATTCTAGAATTCAAAATTGCTTATATGTAATCAAAAATAAAAGGTGATGAGTTTTCTCTGAATTATTTATGGCAAACATTTCATTGATGCATATACTCGAGGAGAACTGCAAAAGCTTCAAGGATAAGAGGGGAATTCTTAGATCTAGTTTGGTGAGAATCAAAGGCAAAGAGTCAACAACATATGGGAGAAAGAGCTTCTTAGGTTCTGGACAGAGATATCATTCATTTTCAAAGTGAATGAGGCAGAGGTGCAATACAACTTGGATCAACATGCAAAATATGGAAGAATAACATGACCGGGAGCATTGTATCTTTCTTCTGATTTCTTCTCCTCTTTCTTCTTCTTTCTCTTATTTTCTCTAACAAAGTAATTGAGTAATCAATTAAAATTGTAAAACTTAGGTAATTGGTTTGAAATTCGTTACTTTGAGTTACTAGAAAAATTCAATTACTTGAGAATAGGTGGCAGACATGCAGGGCATTGATTTAGTCTTCAGATGCATGTGATGCAAAGAGAAAGTCTAGGGGAAAATACTACCAGTTGCTTCCCTTTTTCATAGCTTCCACATGCGGCAATTCATTGAAAACTTCCTATTTGTAATTGACATCTATGCACTATAAATAGAGGAAGAGCCTACGGGTTAAATAATCACAACTAGTTTTATCAGAACTTGTTTTAGCAAGAGCTTTTGTAATTAGAACATTCTTGAGTTTTCAGACTTTTTGGTGAAACCCTTGATGTGATTTCTGTGAAAGATGTGGAATTGAATAAAAGATGGATTTCTAGAGAACTTTGTGTCTACGGTGCTTTGTTCGTCACTTCTATTTGAGCTTTTAGATCAACTTTGTGTTATCTTAGATCTAGGTTAGAAGCTATTCATTTCCCTTGCTACTGAATGTTGTGAATTTTATCTGTTTATTTAATTTGTGTGGTTGAGACCAACTCTGATAACTATTGGTTGATTCAACACATTTTCCTTTCTTCTTTCCTAAATTATATTATTTCCCACTTCTGCAAATATTCCAACACAGTTGCTTACTTGTTGCAAAATTGCCCAGCTGTGGTTCACGAGCTATGGTAATTAAAGTAAAACCCCGAAAATAGTTATTAGGATTCACCCTTACCAAATTGATAAACATCTTACACATGATCCTCACCGTTAAATGAGGGAGATTTATCTCATGACTACCTAGGTTTTAAGCTATG
Source organism: Taxus chinensis (assembly GCA_019776745.2). Classification (NCBI taxonomy): domain Eukaryota; kingdom Viridiplantae; phylum Streptophyta; class Pinopsida; order Cupressales; family Taxaceae; genus Taxus; species Taxus chinensis. Next base: position 101,847,982 of record CM034149.1, read on the forward strand.
CATAAAATCTAACCAACACAATAATAGCATTTTCCTCCTGTAAATAATATGTTCCGAGACCTACTTCTTTAATATAGCTATGTGGATCAATAGCATGAGTTTGAGTAGCCCACTCATCAAGAAATAAATATGGAATTCCCTCAAGAATTTTGGTTGGATCTTGATCAACTAGTTGGTCTTCCTCATTTATGATTGTATAATTTGAGTTAATGACACTAGGAACATAAGTTTGTATGTGATTTTCTAAGATGGGTTCATACCTTATGGTAACTTTGGTGCCATACCTTGTTTTAAACAACATGTGAAACCAGTCTAATGATAAGTAACCTTCAATTTTGGACGTGAAATATTTATAAAGACACAAAGCAAAGAGAGGAGGAAGATCAATGATAAAAACATATTAAGTAATGGAGAAGTTGGGACATGCATGCAATGTTAAACTAAGTCCTCTAATGAATCCAAGAGTCTTTACAGGTGTTCCATCAAGCTAAACTTTTCCCTTAGAAAGAGGCTTATAATATAGACCAAGTGTATCGACAATTTGCTTGGGCATAACTGAGCTAGAGGCTCTGATATCAATCATGCAATTTTGAACTAGGTTTTTACCTATGATCAATGAAACATAGAAGGGAGGTGGCTTAACACTCTTTTTTTCCTGATATTTTTTTGGATCAGGTGTATTGGTAAGCACAACTTTAGATAGTCTTGTGTATGATTGGATAGAGAGATTGAGGTTAAACAAAGCTTCTTGCAAGAGATATTTTTGTCCGAGAAGAGACAATGAATCCTATATCGATATATTAACTTTGGTCTACTTCATATGCTCAAGGATATTAAATGACATAGTACTATATTCTATTGTACTTTGCTAACAGATGCACCTTCTTGTATTGGTGGCATGGAGATTGGGGTCTCTTGCTAATTTTGATCTTTTGTAAACTGACTTCTTTGATTGCCTTGTTGATTTAAAACCAGAACAACAACTTGTAATGTTGGAAAAGGTTGAGAATTGTTCTTACTAGTAGGATGATCTACTCTAATGCTCTTTTCTTTGACCTTGTGTTCGCTGCTACAGAAGTAGAACCCTAATTTTTCTTATTGTCAAGCTAGTTTAATCCAAAAAAATCATCTTCTTTCTGATTTAGGAATGTGGCAACGCCTTACAATTACTCTTTTGAAGCCTCCTGATATGGTGGAGTCTCAATTAATGAACTTTGAGAAATAGCAATTGTTTGCATTGTAAGTGCTTGATTTTGAATACCATTAAAGCAAGAATTATGATTATGGGCTTGATTACATGGATAACACCACTCATAATCTTAAATCAAATTGCTTTGGACCAGTACAATTGCTCTGGATGTGCTAGTAGCATTGGGATTGACTGTTTGGATAGGTTTGACATTAGTAAAATGATTTTGACCTTGCAAATTTGATTGGAAAAGAGATTTATTCTACTAATTGGGAGGATAGTAAGGTCTGAAATTATGATTTTGCTTTCTTTTGAGAGAAACTATCTCATTCTTAAAATCTTTAAAAATTCCTTTTATCTCTTGTAAATCATTTGATTGGCTTAAGGCTGCATTGATTTAGCTCCAAGGATGAGAATCAGGCATTGGAATTGGAGCTATTGCAGGTATTTGGAAGGAAGTAGGACGAGGAATTTGTAGAAAGATGGGCATGGGAGGCTTTGGAGATATTTTATCTGCTTGTATAAGATTATTTTCAGCTCTAATTGCTATGTCATAAGCATTAGGGAGTGCCCTTCCGCCCATTGATTGTATCATCACCGAAATATCATAATTCAAAGTCCCTAGATAATACAAAAAACCATACTGAGAATTTGGCCTTACCAATTGTGTAATTTTGTCCCAAGTCTTTTGAAATATGTAGTTAAAATCAATCATGAAATCTTGTGGTGCTCTCTTGATGGTGGTTGATTGTTCCACTAATGACAGATGATTTGATTTGTCTTTAAAATGTGTGCAAAGAATTTCTTCCAGTTGATCCTATGTAGTGATGGAATTTAGTGTTAGTCCTTTGTACCACTAAAAATTTTTTCCCTTAAAAGAGACTACTAATAATTTGACTGTAATATTGCATTGAGTAACATGATAGATAGAGCATATATTGGACATGTCTTTAACATGTTTTATGGGTGTAACCTAATTTTCTCTAGTAAAAAATGGGATGCTTTTGAGAGCATAAATTGAGATATCATCATGCTGAGCAAGCAATAGTGGGCTGCCATCATTGAAGGAAACAAAAACGTGATTTCTTGGGAGGGCCATAATCAGATTGGGACTGGGCATGGAAAATTTGAGGAACAAACTTGGTTTTTGTGGAGCGGAAAAAGAATTAGGATATGGCTTGGAATTCAAAAATCTACTTATTTTAGCTGAATTCAAAGGTAACTCGATGAAATCAAATGGAATACCTTTTGTAGATGATTTGGTTGTAACCTTTAGCATGAAATAAGCATTGATCGGCTACCAGGATGTGCTTTGAACTTATGGAGCCACCAGATGTCGGATGAACGTGTGTGAAATGCTGACATTTGCTAAGAACAACATCAAATCTTTGACAAATCCTTCGTTCTATGTCACCAAGGTGGATAAAATTCTTACAATGGAACACTTGAAAAAGATTAAATCTAAATAAGGTTTCCCACCAGGCATGCCAGAAATTGTTGTGCCAGTTGGAGGCACCAAGGTGGCTAGAATGCTTGCAATGGAGCACTTGAAAAAGATTAAATCTAAATAAAGTTTCCCATCAGGCATGTCAAAAACTATTGTCGCTTTGAAATGCACCCCTTGGAGAATGGTGTGATAAATCTCCTTTCAATTGACAAAATGAAAACACTCTTAGGTTTTGGGTGACTTGTATGTTGGAGTGGTTCTTCATAGAGGGTTGGTTCCCCTAGTGCAACACCTAACTTATTTTCTATTTCTAATACTACTTTATTCTACCAAAACTAATAGGGAAAAGGGAGAAGGAAAGAAGAGAAAAACGTAAAAGATGGTGATACACCATAATGTTTTGAGGATCTTAGACCTATTGGGATCACACATATCAAGCAGGGGAGCCACACACACCATACACTAACTGCAAGTGATTGTATCAAAGAAAAAGTGTTTCATAGAGGGGTTTGGAGCTAAGTTGTGACAAGATAAAGAAGGGGCAACAAATGGCCCCGCAACAGAATCCTAGATACAACCTATTAAATGCAATGTATGACCTGCAAATTGACACAAAAAATGCATGAAGGCATGAAGGTTTAAATGTTAAACCAAGGTTTCGATGGGGTCTGGGTGGAGTGGTCAAGTCGGATGGTTGTTTCCGGCTCCACCCAGGTTCAAATCCCACTATGGCACGATCCCCGCTCGGGGTGGTAATGTCTCAGGTGGTGCAGCTAGCAAGCTGGATTTCACATAAGGAGTTTCTGAATCGAGAAGACTTGCACTTGGTGGTGTGTGTGGTGGCTCATGTTTCACTTGTGGTGGTGTGTGCTTACGCAGCGGCTTGTGTTTTGTTGGGTCAAGCATGGTTGGTTCATTGGTGGTAAATCATGTTCTATCAATGGTGTGTGCAAGCAAGGCGACTCATGTTTCGCCAAATGTGATGCAGCAGCTAGTGGTGGCTCGTGTTTCACCAGGGTGTTGGTGGCTCATGATTCGCCAGTCGTGTGGTCTTGGTGGTGGCTCATGGTCCGCAAATTGTTGAGCTTGATTGTAATATCTTGGTTATTGTAAGGGTGGGGTCCCTTAACCCTCTGGTTCATAGCATCGGTCAAAAGTGTTTACCATATTTAAAAAAATGTTAAACCAAGGATAAACAGTTATCACGAAGATAAAATCAGTTTAAAATAAAATATGCACTAAATGCATATTGTAAAGAGGTAAAATAAGCTCCTTTATTACTTTAAGAGGTGGAATAAGCACAAAGAATCAGTCATGACCCTTACTTTTTCACCTAGAAAATTAGATTCCTCTAGAGAACATGAATGAAGAGGCAAAAGATATTTTACAATACATTCTTGAGTTTTTATAGAAGATTTGAGGGAGAGGAAGAAGGAAAATCTCAGACATGCAAGTATGACTTCTAAAAATAGGAAAAACATATGTGCCCTGTCTTTTGCTCCAAAAATAGCCCCTACATGTGAAAAGTGTGCATCTTGCTTTTTTTTTTCCTAAAAATAGTCTTCATGTTTTATTATTATCCAACTTTGTACCCAAAATAAAATTTGCATTCCCAGAAATAGGAAAAACATATTTTCTTCCACTTTTACATGCTTTATTAGAACTTCTGGATGGTGAAACACACAACTCTTGCATGTTTTTATCTATTTTTAACTTTCATGTGTCGTCTTTAACAAATTGTGTTAAAAATAGCAATATGTGTTTTGGAAAAAAAGTTTAAAAAAGTGTTTCATGATTTGTTTCTAGGTCGCGCGAAAGTTTCTTACCTTTTGATTTCCCTTTTTCACGCGAATTTTCACGTGTGTTTTGGTCCTTTCTTGTGCCTTTGTATTTCTTGCCTTTTGCATGGGATTCTGTGCCTTCATCGCACAGACTTCATTTTCCTTTGATGTGCAGACTCTTGTGCGGGTTTTTCTTCATATCATGCAATTTTATGTGTGGGTTTCTCTTTGAATGTTGCATAGATTTTTACTCTGCTTTGTTGTGCAGATCCATGTGTGGACTGCCTTTTTGTGTTACGTGGCTTCTTTCTTTATCGCCTACGCGTCCTTGTATCTCTACTTTGATGTGCTACTTTATTTCTTCATCGTGTGGATTTTTTTTTGTCCTTGGTCCACTCCTTTGTCTTCTTTGTGACTTTTGACAGCTTTCTACGTGTTTTTTTGCGGTCATCCATGGATTTCTGTGGGTTTACGTGTGGGCTTCCATGCACCTTTTCTGTTTTACCGCACACATTTTCACACAACTTTTCTTCTTTGTCATTTGTGTGGCCTTGTATTTCTTCTTTTTTATGTGGCTTTCCACACGGGCTCCATTTTACTTTTGTTACCTTCGCAACTTTATGTGGGTTTGTTCCTCTGTTCCGCCAACTTCTACGCGGCTCTACGCGCAAGTCTCATTTTTTGTGTCACCTGGATTCTCATGTGACCTTTCACGCATCTCCTTCTTAGTTCTACGGATTGGCGTGGATATTTCTCTTTTTTTGTTGCCTTCATTCATTAAACATGCGGACTTTCACACGGCCTTCCCTTAGCTCTGCGTACTTATGCGTAGCAATCCACATGGGTTGTTTGTTTTTTGAGGCACACCAAATATTGTTTCTCCTTCTTTTCCACCTTTTGCCTTCAATTCAAAATTGTTTGAGTACACAAATTTAACAAGTGATTTGAATAAGCATGGGAGCTTATGTGGATAACAATAAGTTCAAATGCGAAGGAGAAAATTCGAAACTCCTTTTTATAATCTGGACTAGCCAAGACATGGGCAGTCTTCAAAGCATCCTTTACTCCTTTAAATGTTTACACTTCCTCATCTCCCCACTTGATAATATGATCTTTCTTCAACATGCTTGTGATAGGCAAAGTACTCTTAGTAAAGTTAGACACAAACCTTCTCACAAAGTTAATCTTACCAAAGAAAGATTGCATACCTTTCTTGGATTGGGGAATAGGTACTTTGTTGATTTCCTCCACTCTTTCAGGGTCGATCATAACTCCTTTATGAGATAAAATGTGTCCCAACAACCTTGCCTTTTGCACACCAAAATGGTACTTCCTAGGATTCAATGAGACACTAAATTATATACCCCTGATCAAAATCTTTTCAAGGTTCTCTAAGTGTTCACCCCTCTTCTCAAAAAACATTTTTATATCATCTTGGTAAACCACAATAAACTCATTGATGAATCGAACAAATGCAACATCCATTGCTCTTTAAAAAGTAGCTTTTGCATTCATTAGACCAAATGGCATTCCGATATAGACATAGGTTCCCTCGGGGTGGTGAAGGAAGTCTTTTATTTATCGGTTTCTCTAACCACCACTTGATTATAACCAAGTCAAATCATCCAATGTTGAAAGCATTTATGATCATGTTACCTTTTGCAAAAAATTATCCATGTTTGGAAAATGGTAGTTGTCTTTTAACGAAGCCTTGTTTAAATTTATGAAGTTAACACACAATCTGATATCCTTATTTTTCTTTCTTACTGGAACCAGATTAGAAACCCACGAAGAGTATCTTGTAGGTTGAATGATACCTCTATCCTCGAGTCTCTTAAGCTCCTCTTGCATTTTAGTTGCAAATATGGGGTTAAATGTCCTTTATTTCTACCTAAAGGGCTTGGTGTGAGGCTCCAAAGGTATCACATATTGAAACAGATCTTTCCTATAGGATTTAAACTCAGAATAGGACCAAGCCAAACAGTCATGATATTTTCTTAATAGTTTGATATAGGCTTGTTTTTCATTTGTATCTAAATTGTTGCCCAACCAAACTTTTCTTGGATGTTGGAAAGTTCCTAAGTTGTATTCAATTACATCTCTCATACTGTGGGTGGACTTGTTCGTATCTCTGACATCACCATCAAAAGTAGATTCAAGTCTGACCAACCCTCTCATGATTGTATTAGTCTTCAACTAAATTATCTCCTTCCCAAATAGGGTCTCTTTTCCATCACACGTCTCTACCACAGGCTCAAGATCAATTAATTGATTAAAAAACTCATCTTTGCAACTTAGGAATTTCATGATGTGAGTGTATGCATGCCGCTGAATTAATCTAAGCTAATGAAAGGAAACTAGCACCAAATAGATTCCTATCTTAGTTAATCAACAACATAAACAACATGCTAAAGCTAAAAAGGAAAAGCTTAAACTAGTGCATAAAACATTAAGAACATTAAATGCAAAATCAATCCTTTGATATTTGGATGTGCTTTGTAATTGTAGGTACTCCTTTAGTGATCCGAACGTTGCTACGTGTGATCAAAGGAAATTGTCCATGGAAGAGAAAGAAATCTCACCAATATGGCTTAATTGTCATATTTGGTTCTTCTCTTACTACTCTTTGTTAAGTAGAAGATGGAAAAAGTTATTTGATCAATAAGCCTTCCAAAATTGAAATGCTTTTATCATATGTAGATGTCTTACAAGGACATGGTGTAGGTTTGGACAAGGTGTTCTAGGTTTTTTATATAGCTTTCCGGTTTTGGAAAAGCTTGCAAACTAGTGAATGTAGGATAAAGTTAAAGTAGAATTAAAAAGGGATAAGTATGATTAGAAGAGATTAATTAAATATTAACGACTCATGGGAGTTGGGGTGATTTAATTAATCAACTATGATTAATTAATAGGCCAAAATAAGCTTAAGAAGCCATTTGAAGATGATTTAGAAGAAAATTAGTAGAATTTGAAGGGTTTGGAAGGGGGATTTAACTAATAAGAAGGTTTATTAGTTAAATACAATATTGAAAGGCTTAATTAATTAATAATGGTTAATTAATTAATTAAAAGAGGATTATAACTAGCGAAGTGTCATTAATTGACATCTAGGATGGGGGGAAGGCTAGTTAATTAACGAAGTGTCACTAATTGACCGAAATTAAAGGGAATGTTAGCTAATTAGCAGGAAATCATTAATTATAATGAAATGACAGTAAAGAGGATAATTAGTGTAATTTTAGTATTAAAATTGTGTAGTTAGATTTAGGTGTCTACATTTGCCCCTCTTTGATGTGGTGTAGCCCAAACAACACCACTTCAAAGATAGTAGACAATTTTAGACAATTTGAAGGAGTAGAAGAAAAATTATAGGATGGATGATGCCCCCTCGAGTGTCAACGGGGTGATACAAGAGGTTGATTAACGCTCGAAAAGAAGAGAAGAATAATTGTGCTAAAGAAACAATTTGATCTCGCCAACAAGAGATGGTGTTCTTAATGGATCTTGTGGAAGAAAAACTCATAGCAATGAAGTGATTCAAACTGTGCTTGGTTGGTCATTATTGGAATCGATAAAAAGAGTAGGATATCGTGCCTCAAGTGGATGAAGCAAGGGAGGGGGGAAGAATTGGAAAGTGATAGGTAGAAAGTTACTTGGAATGGAAACGAGAAGATAGATGGAGAATCGGAAAATCACGACGTAGTTGACGTACCATCTGGCTCGGAAGTAACTATTTATTTAATATAAGCATACAACAAAAGTGTAAAATGACATGAAGAGCCATAATACTGAATTTTGTTCATTACTAAAGGAATTAATCAAAGCAAAATACATAAAGCAATGCAGTATGAGAAAGTAAACAAGCAGACCAACAAAAAACACGCACAAACAAACAACGTTCAAGAAAGTTGCACCAATATTTTTGTTATCTAGCTTCAGTTCCCAAATGTTAGAGTTATATGATAAGGGTCAAAATGATGCCCCAAGCAAGGATACATGCAAGGGAATAAATGAAGGACATAGAAGTCCCGTGAAAAAGAAACATGTACTATGAAATTGCCCTGAGCAACGATATATGCAAGGGAAGACATACATAGCAAAAAAATCAGCTTTGTTAATGAAGGAAGATCAAAATGATTTGCATGTCGTGAGCTAGAACAAGCAAGCACTAAAGTAAGATGTTTTGTAGGATAATTTTTGAGTTTGAGGATCTTGTGTTGTGTGAATGTTTAGGATGTATTAATGTTTTACCAAGTTTCTTAGATTTTTTATGTTTTACCAATGTTTTTGGATTTTTGATGTTTTACCAATGTTTTTGGATTTTCTGATGTTTTTACCAATGTTTTTAGATTTTGTGAATTTTTAGGGTTTTTTGAAAGTTTTCCAAAGCTATGTACATGAAAACGAAGATACAAAAATGCCCCCAACAATAGATGAGAATATACAAGGGTGAATCTTATGTGTACATATAAGAAGAGAAATCAACTGGATTAAGGCCACAAAGGATAGGTTCAACAAGATGATGAACTCAAACCAATGAAGTGATGGAAAATATAGCTAGATGAGTGGTGATGAAAAGGTGATGAGCCAAAGGCACAAAGCATGAGACAAAATACAGACTATAGCAAGAGTCTAAACAAGGTCCAAACAAAACCTAGTAACATACTAGTCTTCTTTTCTCATCAAGATCCAATGTGTGCACGTGGAAATTAATTATCTTTTGAAGTGAATGTTTGATAGGCAATAAGTGAAGACAAACTAGCCAATGTGTAGGAATGATTTGTTTTGAAAGGTGATTTGTGAATGGAGGGTGGAAGGAGAGTCGTGCATTACTCTGTTGCCAGACAGATATCTATAGCCCTAACAGAGATGCATCTGATTCTAGCCATAGCATTTCTCTACTACCAGTCAGGCGTCCATAGCCCCGATAGAGATATTGGAAATACCTCAAGAGAGTTATATTTCTTTTGCTTTTGATTTTTTGCTTTCTGAAAAATATTTCAACTCTCTCGATTGTTTTGATAAGGGGTTAAGAACCATGGATGGCTTGATGGAAGGAGGTGGAAATGATGGTGATGAAATTGGCTAGTGTCAACAAATATGCCCAAAGGTCTTCACAACAAGTTTATTAAATGTGTGATAGTGAGAGGATCTCTAAGAGGTCAGTCGTTCTTTAATTTACCAAGGTGATGAAAGACCAAGGTCAAAATGATACCATAGAGATAAATGTCGCACGATGAGCGTGAATAGACCAACTAAAATATCACTAAAGGGATGAAAATGGTGGGAGACTTGCAGAGGAATATGAAGAAACGAAGGAAATAACAGAACATTCATGTGTATGGAATACCTGATTACAATGTTTGATCTTTGTACCTTTGATTTTTTTTTGTGTTTTAATGTTTTTTTTTTAAAGATTTTTGACAGTTTTGTGAAGGGAAAACCATGAAGAGAGAAGAAGATGAAGATGAATTATTGGGAAGTTGGGACCAACAATGTCACTCCGTGTGATAGGATCCAACAACGATGTTTGTGATTTCTTTAATGAGGGAGACTATGAGTTTTTGCTTATCAAGAGTGATATTATCTCCAATCTCGATGATCATTGTGAGCTCATACTCGATAAATGATTGCGACTTATCTAGGAATATGGATTTTGTATGTGGAAGCTTGAGTTCCCTATCCATATATTTTTGCACTTTGCACCATACCTAGCATTTGCATTGGTGTGCATTTTTTAATCATATTTGAGTTTTGGATTTGTTGTTATTTGATTTGTTGGGAGCTTTAAAGCTCTTTGGATTTTTTATCTTAGCTTGATGAAGAAACTATTTGGGTTTCATACAAGCTAATGTGTGATTTTGTTGATCCCGATAAGTGAAAGACAAAAGTGGATGTTTAAGATTGATGGTAGGAATGTTAGCGATGATGGTGGGCTTGCAACAATTGTTGATAGAAGGATGATATGATGGATGAAGAGGATAAGGTCCAAGGATTGAAGAGAATGGGCTACCAGGAGGTGAGCCACAGATAGAAGATGAAGGGCTGGTAGGATGTGGCCCAAGGATGGAAGAGAATGGATTGCCAAGAGGTAACCCACAAATAGAGGATGAAGGGCTATTGACACGTGGCCTAAGTATAAAAGATAATGGGCTACCAGGATGTGGCCCTACTATAGAAGATAGTGGGCTACTAGGAGGTGACCCATAGATAGAAGATAATGGGCTACCAAGAGGTGACCCATAGATAGAAGATAATGGGCTACCAGGAGGTGACCCAAGGAGAGATTATGATTGGGGAATTGTGATATGTAAGGAATGATTAGGTGATGAGAAGATAGGAGGGGAATCAAGGATAGATCTCGTCATTTCGCCATGTAATGGGAAATGCGAAGATGGAAAAACAAGAGGGGGATCAAGTTTGATGATCTTAGGATCTTTCTCTGTTTTTTATTAAAGGACTCAACCTCTTCCCCACAATATGCAGACGCATCAAGGTCAAAAGAGAATCCTTGCTTGTGATCCTCTAGAGGAATGTCATCATGTAACCCCATGAATTCTCCGATTGCTTCTTCATTTTGAAAGAAATCAATCAGTATGGGTCATTGTTTGTCAACCATAGTAGGTTGATTGGAAGAAAAGGGTCCAACAAGTGTTGAAGATTGAGAAGATGTTTGATGATGGAGATGATGGAGATGATGAGAAGGTTTGAACTTATTGTTCCCACAATGGAATTTGATAATGCTTTGAAAAGATATCTTAGCACATCGTTTTTTATGAATTGTGAGATTTTTGAAAATATATTGGCGAGTACATCGAAAATTCTTTTGGCAAAACATTAAACAAGACATTGAGAAATTTGTTAGAGAATGTGCTCTCTACCAAAGTCACAAGAGAGACAATGGCATCTCTAGGGTTGCTACAACCACACCCCTTCCTACAAGGATTTAAGCATATATTACAATAGATCTCGTTAAGGGCATTTTCAAATATGGGGGCAAATCAATCGTTCTAGTGGTGGTGGATCGCCTCTCCAAATACACCCATTTATGTTCCTTGGTTTATCCCTACACCTATTTAATAAATATCCCAAATTTTCCACCTCTACAACATTACTGCTTTTACCGTTACTCAGCTTTTACCAGCTATTTCTGGTAATAATTTTTCAAGCGAATAAGGATACACTTGAAAACAAGCTCTACATATTAATTGTAAATAGATGGTCAAATAGAAATAATAAGCAAATGGTTGGAAAAATGCCTTCGATGTTTCACCTTCAATCAACAACATCATTGGGTCAAGTGGTTACCACTTGTTGAATGGTGATACAACACCACATATCAGAGGACCAACTAAATGTCCCCATATGAAATAATCTATCCTCAAAAGTTGTTGCCTCGTCTACTTCATCGTCCAAGCAATCTCAAGTGCAAGTGGTAGACAATACCCATAGTGCATGGGAGAATGTTCAAGACCTGAGGAAAATCTCAACATGGCCCAAAATCGCATGAAACAACAAGGAGATCAACACCACTCCAAATATGTCTTCCAACTAGGGTATATGGATTTTCTTTGATTACAACCTCATGAGCAATCCTCCTTGAAGATTAAAGGTCGCCAAAAACTTGCCTCTAATATCTATGGCCTTTATAAGGTTTTTTGAAAGATCAATTTGATCTCCTACAAACTGGGACTTCTACCTTCTCGGATTCATCTTCTTTTTCCTGTCTCATGTTTTAAGAGTCCTTGGACAAATATCACAACACACACAGTGCTTCCAAAACTCAATGTTGAAGGATCCCTCATATTCTCAAACCTAAAGTTGTCATGGATAAACGTTCACACCAACATCATAACCGATCAATCACAAAAAAAATCGTTTAGTGACAAGGTATGCAACCAGAAAATACAACTTGGGAGCCCCTTCTCAAAATTTAGCAACAATTTCCTAATCTTAAACTTTGAAGGCAAAGATTTTTAAGGGGAAGGGCATGTTAGGACCCCCTTTGTCTTAATTCCTTTATTTACAATCTTTATTATTAATGAAAACTACATACAAATATGCTTTTGTAGGTCATCTCTTGAGCTATTTGGAAGTCATAAATGCATAAAATGTCTTAGTTAGCTAGAGTAAAATTCATATAAATGTGATCCATGGGCTACTATGAAAACATCCACAAATTATATTGTATTGAGCTTTTTCAAAAGAAGTTGCCCCCTCGAAGAGATCAGTCATATTGCAATGCAATTCTGATCTATTTAATTGAATATAGTTATTTTTTATTTCATTTTCACAGGATAACACACAACAAACAGCGCCCATGTCTCTACAAAAATTCAGTCCAAGTCTCTCTTATAACATAGTTGTATGACTCTCCAAGTTGGTCATAAAACTTACTACTAGTGACCCCTAGAAAGTCAAGGGTAAGGGCTACTCTCCCCACATAATGCTCCGCATACATAAAACTATCCATAAACTGCATCATTGCGACCATCATGCCCATCCATTGCCACATGGCACGTAGTTCAACGATTAGGTTTTTTTAGTGAATTTGGTTTGGTTGAAAAACGCAATGTTTTTCAACACATTGTACAAATGCCTACAGGGATTCGAACTTGAGACGTGTTGGTTATTTGTGCGCACTCCTACCAATCTGCCTAGCCCCTGCCACATGCAACCATCTAGTTTCAATCGGATATATTCAAAAAATGTCAAACCTATGATTTGGCTGCTGACGCGCGAGTCCCACCCATGCATGACATGCATGTCTCTATGGTGTTTTTTATGGGTAGTTTTATGTATGGTGGTGCATTCTGTGGGGAGAATAGCCTTCGGCAAAGTCAAGATGCATCAACTCTCTAAACACAGTGCAATAAAACTTGTCGAGTTTGAAAGAGACTTAGGAGAGACTCTACAAGTCCGAGTGTAAGACTTGTAGGGGAGAGGACCTAGTAATGGTGCACCCTAAATTAGGGGCCCACCAAATCAATTTAAATATAATATGAGATCCTAATTTTTTCACCAGCACATAGTTTAATATTTTTTTATTTTTTTTATTTTTTTTTTAGTGTTGAATTGGAGGGAAAGACATATTTTGAATCAATTTAAAATTGTGAATTTGAGTTATACTACATTTTGATTGGGACCCATACTTGATCATGGGTGATAATGGTTGAACATTGACAATTTAAAAATGACAATTTTTACATGGCATGATGGGATTGGGTGTTGTCATATCAAAAATGACTAATCACCAGGTACTTTTATGACAACTATTAGGTGTTGTGTATTCAAGACACTATATCAACAATTGGACCCTGCTCAACTATTGGTGTCTCTCCCCTATGCATAAAAAAGATAATAAATTTAATTTGTAGGTCAAAGGCCTCGCATTCAAAAAAAATTGGAGTATATTTATATGCCAAAACTAAGTAGGCTTGGCATATCATTCTTGCCAAGTCCAAGCCAAATTTGCGTGTAGTTATTCTACCTTCATATTGACCACATCGTCAAATGCGGAACCATTAAAATTTTCTAAAATTGCAATAGTTTCCAGAAGGGCAAGTACATGAATTCACAAATATGAAATGTTACACACACACATACAATGGCAAGTACATGAATTCACAAATATGAAATGTTACACACACACACACATACAATGTCATTCATGAGTCATGATGAGAGTCGCATGCTGCACATTAAATTGCTCAAGTAGTTATTTTCGATTGGACAAAATCATTCGGTGTCCCTAAGACATTCTTGAAAACGGCTACAACCCATTTACTAAACAGGGGATCTGGGATGGCATTAACCACAGGAAATCGCCCCATAAAAGTGGCAAAGCCACACCCAATTTGAAAGGTCCTTCTTGCCTTTAGGAATGATTAAATTTCATATTGGATGATCACATCTATGATATATTCCAGTTATGCTTAGCTAATGCAATGATTCACAGCAACAATAATAATATGCATGTAGACAAATCCTCTTTAACACCCACAAAAACAAAAATCTCCCAATACTGAACAACGATCAAAACAGATACAGTTGAAAAACAAATACAGAGTAGAGTTGGAATTACTGATTTCTCTGCCTTTCAAAAGATTTAAATTAGGCATTTACAAGAACCATATTAAAATAAATGCAAACACCAACAAGCCAGAAAACTAAAGACAGATTATTAAATCAAAATGAATATTAGTATGTCTTGAATAATCTCAGCTTGCCTGAGCTTAGCCCACGTATATCCTCCTGTAACGTAACTAAATCTGAATTGAATCAGGCAGTCAACTCTAATCATAACATAGTCATGAAGCATATTACTTATTTGGCAAGCGGGTAAATATATTGAGTCTTTATCTCACAACAGTATCCATCAAACAACATTCATATTAAAATATGGTACGGGTTAATTGCAAACACGTAGCATTGTTGAGCTCAATTAAGGAAATAAAAAAAGCTTTGCATTAGATTGCACGTTTTGCTACAGATTCTTTATGCAAAAATGTAGAATATATAGGTGTATATAATTGCAAAACAAAGGTAAGTTTGTTTCTAATGGGCATTAGTTTATTAATTTTGGTCTAGATCTTGGAAGATGTCCCCTGATGTATTGGATTCCTCTTATCATAACTTCTATGAAATGGTAATGGCTAATCACAGCTCTATAGCTACCATTATAACCTACCAAACTCAGGCCTACATGCCTCCTTATGTTTTTCTTTCCATCCATTGTGAAATTCATCATCTGTTCCCTCTCTATGCAGTCTCCACTGCAAACAAGGGCAAGACTGTTGGTAGGTTGGGAAAGACTTCCGACTTGATTTCCAAATCTTGTACATTTACTCCAATCCGGCCTTTCTGAAAGTGTAAGTTTCTTTTTTGCAATGTGCAGGGTGTTCTATCTTTTATGTGTCTCTTTAAAATATCTTGCATCTGTTGTATATTCAATAGTGTGGGTTTTCTCTTTGCATTCATCCTTGTCTCTATGTACAAGATATCCAAGACAGAATTAAAACCTAGTATTTCATTTTTGTTTCTCCAAGAAATCTCATTTCCTAAGACACAAATATGAATTCAAGTAGAGTTTGTTGTAAATTCAAATGACATTCCTTATATGTTGCAGCCCTATAGGAGGCACCCCAAGAGAGTTAGTGCTTCTTGGAAATGACTGAAATCTACAGGTCAGAACTTATTTATAGCTTCTTTGTACGAAAGGGAGAAAGTGATAAGAAAACCATCACATGACAGCAAAGGTGATGAGCAACCTCATTTTGTTACATAGAAAAAATCCAATCATATTTGCAGTCAAACATTATTCATCAACCAGTGAGATTTATCTATTACACCTTGAGTAATGTCAACAATGGATATAAAAATTTCTTGTTCAACAGTGCTGTAATTGGTTGAATTTATGAGCCCAACTGCAAACCTGCTACAACTGATGTAAATCCTATAGCAAAAGCCCTACATCTGATAACAAATTTGAATCTAAACTAAAAATTGAAAATATGAATTCTGATATCTCACTGAAAGCAATCTTTTTTTTTTAGTGACAAAAACTGAAGAGTGGTTTTTTTAGAAAGATCTAATTACCTGGACAGCGCAGAAACAATGCTCGGATTGCTAAAATATGAAAACGGAACATAAATGTTAGTTTAGGCCATGCATGGTGATAGAGGAGAATAGAAGTTTCCTAACAATGTATTACCCGGAGAGCGCAAAAACAATGCTCAGATCACTATAAAATAAAAACAGAACATAAAGGTTAGTTTAGGCAGTACATAGAACAGGAGAACTTTCCTAACAAGGTATGCGCGTTGATTCAGGCTAAAATGCCAGAGCAATATGGTCACTGCACTTGACCAAGACAGTTTCCATAGATCCGTGCACAGACCCACCTCCACCCAAAAACATGTACCACTCTAACGCCCACAAGCCTACTTATAAGCTATAGTTAATGTCTAAATTTGGAATCAGCAACACTGTCATCTTTCACATCAGTGACTCTCTCATCTTTCATGTCAGCAACTCTTTCATCAGCAATTTGTATTCACTATGATCAAACCACAAATGGGCTGATGCCGTGAGGAAGAAGGAAGATACAATCGAGAGATAGGACATGGGTAAAGGCACTTTACGGGAATATGGGAAGGCATAAAATTACTCCCCCATCCTAATGATTCCTAAAGCTCAAAAGCATCATGCTGATCAAGCCCTGAAGTTTGAACACCATTAGTGATCCGTTTTACAAGACAGTCGAGATGCTTCAAGAACGTTCATAAGGGTTCCTATAAGCTCACTGAAGAGCATAAGTAGGCCAGTGAGGATTTGGAAGTTTTAAGATACAGTAGCAGATCTCTTTAAAGAGAAATTCTATAACTCATGCAGTCAGTTCATGAAATGTGTACTTCACAGAACCAATGCCATCATCAACAACCTTATGGCAAAGAGATGTATAATAAAGCAGATATAGATTTTTATTTTTTGTGGGATTTTACATGTGTGTATGTTTAAGTCAATCTCAAGATCACCTCCATGGGTAGTCATTACGCTAAAGACAATTTTCCTCATGTATATATCTGAAATAATCTTACGGCAAAGGGACTCAATTAGCATACAAGCACCTTAAAGTATTTGTCAGGCGAAGATCTAAAGGTAAATGTAATCCAATGCTTTGCGATTCTCACAGTTTCTTTTCCCATTGGCAAAGATTTTGGAGTATGTAATGTATTATAAGTCACCTTTGTCTCACAATTCTTACCAAAGTGGGATTAACCCAATCATATTATTTTTTACGTAAGTGGAGGCTTCCATGGGTATTTTAATTAGATTTTAAATTTTTTGTGGGATTTTACCTATATGTTTAAGCCATCTCAAGATTTACACTATTAACATTATTCCTTAAGTATTTTTTAATAATCACAAAAACAAGGGGACTCAGGACACAAACACCTTAAGCTTAAAGCATTTGTTACTAGAGTGGAGGAAACATGGATGTATACTTTTTGACTTTGAGACTTAACTACTAATAAAAAAAATTACTTTTAAACAGAAAGATATCCTGGAAAATTTAGAATTTTCTTCTAACTCAGATAACAATGAATTTCGCCTAGCACTCCCTCATTAAGTATCACTTAGACTGTTATTAATTCTGGCAAACAAGCCAATATGACAAGAAAACAAACATACGGAGAAAATTAAGAGCAAGTTCATCATCCGGATCATAGTATAGTTATACATACTTGGCGAGTACTCGCCATTTTTTCCCCTGGGTGAGTACTAGTCACTAGTCAGAACCTGCAGCTGAGTTTTTGGCGAATATTTGTGCGTTTTTGGAGTGAGTTGTTTGTTTTTTTTAATAAAAAAATTCGCGAGGTTTTGGAAATCGTAATTCATCACTTGCATAGATGTACAATTTCTGATGATAATTATTAATGACAATCATCATAAATTCATAAGACTTAATCAGCTGGCTGTTGTATTTGCATGATGATGCAATTTTGTACTTTATTTCTATTCAAATCTAATAGAAAACAGTTCCCCATTGTTTTACAGACTCATTTGATACATTTTGTAGCTATATTTCAAATAAACTTTATGATTTTTAAATAAATTAGGTATTAATATTTCTAAGTTGCCGAGTATTTGCCAAGTCAATTTTTTTTGGGTCTGCCGAGTAGGAGTATACAAACTATGATCTGGATCACTTTAGATATGAGCAATACATATATTATAATATCATAATTCAACACAAAAAATCTGCCCTGAACTTCTGTAAAATGGTTTGGATGTTACTGCCTCAGGAAAAGACAAAAAAGACAGTAATTGTCTTTGTACATATCGGTGAAATGCCACTAAACGTCTTTATAGAAAACAAAAAATGGACCTTAGAGGTAAAGCCTTGTCCATTTGTCACTTATGTTTTTCATTTGCAGTGCCGAATCATGCCAGAGATAGTTCTGCCTGATACATTGAGGTGCTATTTTAAGCTTTCCCATCTGTAAACTTCCATTTTACCCGCTTTTGCAAAGAATCAAGTCAATGTAGAAGTACCAGATGCAATGCTAACTTGGGCTTCAAGTAGCTCCAGCTGACGCTCCAAAGAACTAAGCTTCTCATTTAGTCCCGCTAACTTGCTTTTTGTAGTGGCCTCTGTACAAAGAGTAGTTAATTTTAACAAAGAAATATCCACTACAGGAAAAGAAAGAAAATCGCGAAAAGAAAAAAGAAAAACATACCCAGATTCAGTAACTTCTAAACATGAAGTTCTCATTTGGTCAAGCCACAGCTTGATAACATGGAACAAAAGGAGAATCCATTGCTGGACAAAAACAGACAAGCTTACTACCTACCGCCTAAATCGTATAAACTACAATAAAAATGGAACTACTTATGGCTTCACACATGCAATCTCTTGAGTGCAAATTAAAGCTTGTGACTTACAAAATGCTTTGTTATGAATGAAAACTTTTCACCTTGCTTAAATTTGTAATGTAGACATTTTAAGAGATTGCAAATAGGGTAAATTTCTAAACTGGCACTGAAGTTCTGACTTGACACTAAATTTCTCAAATTGACTCATGAAAGCATTAGAAAACAAGTCCCCTATACAATTGACTCAAACATTTAGGTTAGATTCAACTTCAAACTCTGCAGGGCGTGCTTCCTGTGTTAAGCCCACACCTGGATGATACTGGGTACAAATTCCAGGCAAATTTGGAAGCATTCAAACCTCGTACACATGGCTTTGCTACCTAAAGGTGTTCTCCGCTTGAAAGTGGAATCCTTCTGAGTTAAAACAATGGCAAGTGACAAAGATAACACTTAAATTTTAAATCAAAGGAGTTGCAGTCCAATTGGTTTAGCTGTACATCGATAGTAAATATGCATTGTCAGTGTCACACTATCTATCAAGGTATAAACCCCATGAGCTACCAAAACAGGATGTGGCTGAGTTTGAGTCCCAAGAGAATTTGGCTGAATAAATTACCCTAATCCTTAACACTAAGCTGGAGAAGGTCGATTATTCATGCAGCCAATACTGATAGATATAGATATATATCCTTCAATTAAAGAAGACCTAGTTTAAATCCCAACCTAGCCAGCAAACCTTCTAGCTGTATGAGGACCCTCTGGTGGGAAGAAGGGACATATATATGTATATAAATTAATCCCATTAGGTTCCAACCTCATGACCAAGCCCAGGGGACAAATAGCCTTGCCATTCCGTTCCTAGTTACAACTTATCTAGAGAAAAACAAAACCAAATCTCTCATTTGCTAAAAGCTCATTATTGTGCAGGATTCAGCTAACCAGAAAAGAATGCAGAAATAAAATGAAATGATTTTAGTTATGTCTAGAATATGCCCTATGACATCACAAAAGTTACAGCTGTCTCAACCACCTAACTAGTATGAATTTTGAAATTTAGGACAAAGTTGATTCCTTATAAGATTGGTTCTTCTGCTATTCATAATAATAACGAAACCAGCAGAGAAAAGGAAAATGAACCAGACAGCCAGGCTACGTAGGTTCTGAATTATAATGGCCATATTCTAAGTACAATGCATTACGACCAAATCCACTCCATACCCACAAAAGTTAATACAAATTAAACGCACATAGCACTAAACCCAATCCATACCCTCGGAAGCAAATACTAATGAAAACACCCATAGGCACAAAATGTGTTGGCTGCCATTAAATGGAAGCGCGTTTTACGGGTTTACCATGCTTAATAGATCCATTACAAAGAAAAGTTCTTCAAAAATTTAGGACAAAAGAAATCAAGATCTGTCTACGAAAACAGGCACCAATAAGGAAGTATATCAAACAACGCAAAATTTCGGAAATAAAAAAGAATCCATATGACATAAAAAAGAATCCATATTGAGGCAAATGAAGACCCACATACCAAATTGCACAAGAAATTCAAAGAGACGACGGACATTGAGAGCCAATTGACTGGAAAACTCCCTGTTGTCCCAATCTGCCTGTACTGCTATGCCCACATTCACTGCATTGCTCATGCCCCCTCCTCCTTTTGCCATTACTTAATCCAGAACCCACCTCTGAAATACTGCATATATGCTTTGGGTACCCTCAAAACTCAAAATGAAATGAGTGACACAAAGGAAGTATGTGAACAGCACGCTATGGATTGGAGGTTGGGAATAACATAATTTTTTCACAATATCTTGCACTGGACTTGATTCTAATGATGGTCTCTCCAGTTAGTGGAAGGCGTGCTGAAAATCTTACAAATGAAGTGTGCGGAGGAAATGGCGGTTCTTTTGTGTTTTATTTTATTGGTTTGTTGTGGTGGAGCTTCCTCATGAGGAAAGGAAAGGTCTCATAAGGTCCCTTTTCACTCAATTGTATTTAGACCGTACCGAAGGGTTTCATGAGGTCCTTTTTCATTCAATGCTGTTTACAATATATATATATATAACTCCCATTATAAAGTTTATTTAGGGTTCCTCTTTATATAAATTTGTTGTTTATTGATTAAGGAGAATTTAACCCTTTATAATGGTATCACTTTAAGGATTTATTAACATATATTGTGAGTCGGATATACCTATTTAACGTATTTTGAAATTGTTTTTACAACTTTTAAAAAAATCACTAACTTACAAAACAAATCTTAGTTAGCACATTACTAATCTTAATAATATCAATGAATCGCATAAAGCTTAATATTAATGAACTTGGATTGCCTAATGTGGCTCAAGTAGGCATGGAGTACTCATCAAAAAGGGTGCTCAACTACTGGAATCCCTCCTTTAATATTAATGGAGAGTGTGGAAGCATATCCAACCTTTATATGAGGGTATTTGTACATGTGAATATTTGATTGTTTTAATTTAGCTCTTTGCGTTATGAGCTAAACCTTTGCGTGGCCCCTCGTTTTAACCCATCGTGGGGCATTTTTAGATAAATTTCCATGAGGTAAAGCCTCTAAATTTTGCTTTATGCAAATAGGAATGGGGGGCGGCATTAAATGGTTGTCATACTCCCGAACTAAGGACTCACAACCCATGCTTAAGGGGACACAGATGATTTAATAAAATTTAAATATGAATAAGAGAATTGGTGATCAATCAGATATATTAAAAACACATAATATTCAAACATGCAATGATAAGAAAATACAAGCAACAAGAGGATAAGAGTGGCTTAGTTGATGTCTAACTATCTGGGCTAGAAAAATGGTGGAATATGCTCAATTTGAATTGTATGTGCTTTGTCTGGAGAACAATGATTCGAAATTTATGTTGGACAGAATCGCATGGATCTAAACAACATCACCTGAGGCGCTAGTGTTTGAACCGGGCACTAGTGTCCTAGTGAGAGGTGCAGATCTAGTTCTTTCAGTGTCTGATAATGTCGCCTTCAATTTGCTTGGTGTTGCATCAACTTCAATGTAGGGTTTTTCAGTCACACTTGTACCTACAAAACAAACCCTAGCTATATGCACAAGACTCGAGCGCACATTAGATGGAATAAAATATGTTAATGCTTGAGTTGGATTGATCTTGACTGTCATCCCAATGTGATTGTCACCAAATGTTACACTACATTTAAGACTCAATCTAGTTTTGATGTGTGTGTGTGTGTGTGTGTGTGTGTGTGTGTGTGTGTGTGTGTGTGTGTGTGTGTGTGTGTGTGTGAGAGAGAGAGAGAGAGAGAGAGAGAGAGAGATATAGAAATCGTATCCCTTGAAACTAGGTTTCCCTTGTGTAAGTTACACCAAGATAACAAGCTACAACTACTTTCCCCCAAGATAATGTGTGTCATGGAATTCAAAATTTTCCCTTCTTATGTATTGAATAATGCAACCCAAATGCAATCCTTAAGTTGCTTCTTTTGCCCAAGTAGTAGATAGAAAAAAAATAGCCCCAATTGCCTCTTAGAATAGTTAGTAGGTTGTGGATATATATGAATCCTTTGTTTGAATTTCAACACTTAGTGACACTAAAGGTCGACCCCAAACATGAAATAAGAATTATAAAATATCCAAAATCAAGCGCTAAGTGATAATTTGAAATATAAACGAGAGAGGACAAAAGCACTAGGAAGGGGCACTAGCACTAGTATCCTTACTAGGTGTTATTGTCCCTAGGATAAGAAGCATAAACTAGACCAGAGATAGAGACCTGGATCCCTTTGACATGACCAAAAAGAATAAATATAGAAAGTATAAGATAATGATATTATGTTTGTCCCTGATGATGGGTCCAGATTAGTGGCCTGAAATGTTGGACTTCACTAAATTCATACACAATTCTCTAAATAAAATTAACACTATGTCAAACTATGGAAATCTCAGAAAATCAAGTATAAGGTAATGTCACAATCAAAATCAATCAAAATCAATAGAAGGACTATGAGAGGTGTCACTAGTGTCTAATTTTATCACTTAGGAATGATGCATATAACGACATACTAGAGGTGCAATGTGATAGTAATAAGTGCATACTTTTGTGTCTACAGTTTCCCCCACTTTGTGTTGGTGAATGAATATTCGATAACATAAAGTAGATAGGAAGAGTGTACCTTATGGAGAGTCGAAGGAGGTTGTAACCAATATCTTGTCAAATGGAAATTGTAGGATGTGTATCGTGGAGTTTGAGAGGGGATAAGAACCCTAGGGGTGACTTATGACCGTAGTGAGAAGGATACATGTGTTTGTAATTGAATATTGCCTTTTCCTAAGCATTTTGTGCTTGAGATTGTTCCTTATTCCATTTGTTTTGCCTTTCATCGGGATAAGGACAGACTTACAAAAAAAGAAAAGTGTAGTCAATGCTCATGGTATATGAAATTGAACTTTAACTTAGAGAAAATCATAATAGAAATGTGTAAAGTAAGTAAGTGAATCAAGGATAAGGTACACCTGAATGACGAGAGAAAAGGAATAGAATGTTCCTGTGTATTAATATCCTTGGAGAACTTTCTCTAGGAGCTAGTTGGAAGGGTCAAGAGTGATAAATTCTCAAACTGATGTGAATACTCTGAGGATTTAGGCATCCTTCTGCCTGAGGAAGAGTGTTGGGAGAGTGGTCATCTTTGCCCTCCATCCATTATGTTTTCCCATAGATAAGTACCACTAAAGATGGTCCCCAACCTAAATAGTAACTAGCCATAGATGACACTTTGTTCCAGACATATCGTTGTCCCTGCATATGCCTTAGGTGTCACTTCTTATTAAATACCGATAGGAAAAATGTGAATCGAGAAAGAAGAGTAATTAGCTCCCTTTCCCAAAATATGAAACATGTCATTAATTTTTTTCCTTTGCTATGTATATTATATTGAAATTCAATATCTGTCATTGGATTTTGTAAAAAACCATCACTAAGAAACTCTGCTAGCTATTGAATTGTTTTTTTTTTCCCCAGGAAAAAACTGCCCAGGTGGGACGCCAACACCCACCGTTCCTTTTTAATATGAGTGTTTTTGTTCCTCTACTATTTTTAGCTCATGTCTCATTCTGAACCATTTTATGAGTCTTTCTTCTTGCCCATTTTTGCTTTTTACCATTCTATTTCTAGTTTATGAACTGGTAATAGGGTGAAATAAGCACCTAATGGTTGCCCCCCTCATTTGGGGTGTGAGAGTAGATCAATGCAACTAGAGCCCAAGTGAGAGGATATGAACCTGATGTGCACATCTGAAGAAGGATTCTTGCAAGTGATCCAGAGGATATTTTGAGTGCAGATGATCCATAAATCTCCCTAAACCATTACAACTCGAAAGAGTGTTTTGTGAGTGTTATCATCAAATCATAACAACCTATGGTTTGTCATGACATGTGTGTGAGGCAATCGATGTGATTGGGTAGCATGGAATTGTCCCAAGGTGTGGGACCTTGTAGTTGAGACAACTCTCCAGAGGAGGTTGGTTCTTTTTCCTACTCATATGCTACAACTACTCCTAAATGTAACAAAATGCCTAATTAATCCTACCCTAGAAATTCCAAGGGGACAAGGGAGAGAGAGTGCATGAAATAAGTGAAATCCTACAGTAAGAGGTGATGAAACCAAAAAAAAAGGGGGCACATTGGACAGTCCTCAAAATGCATGAAAATGGAGAAAGATGAGTATGGGAGGGTGGGAAAGCATCATAGATCATAGCACATATAATAAACCATTCCCATTAAACACAGGCACATCTGAGCATGTAATGGTAACAATGAAATTCACAATATACCCGCAAGTATGAATAAAGGTAAGATAAAGCAACATAACCAAGCTAGGATAGAGAACAATCACAATTCATTGATTTTATTTCTCCAATGATTTTACACAATACTTCACTGCAAAAGGCAATAATTTATATTACAAAGATCCAAAAATGGAGGCTTGGGGCTCCAAAAATCACTCAGCTAAGGAGAAGGGATAGGGTAGATGAAACAATGTCCAACCTTTGTAAAAATGTCCCGCTCTACAATATATAGAAAGAATTGGTGAGGAGAGAGAGAGGAGTTCCAAAATCTACTTCAATCACCCACAAAAAATAATCATTTTTCCTACAACAGGGATGGGAAGACTTGCAAAACCCATACTCCATTGTACTTTGGCCTGTGGAAGAAGGAATGGGCCTCTATGCCCTCATTTTCTCCATTTCCTACACCTGGGTATGACCACCTTGTCCTGGAACTTCCTCCTCATTTTATCCCACCTAAACCACCAAATTCCAAATTTTAATAATTCCATGAGATGGGGCTCTGAATTACCTTTCCAACGACTATAATTTTGTAAAAATATGATAAGTTTAGTGGAAGTTATGATAAATTGTGTTTGGGTCATTATTTGACCCTCCACACCAACCAACTCCTTGCATTCAATGTATGGCTCACCAAATAACCTGCCCCATAGATCGAATCCAACTACACCAGCTTGCCTCAAGTTCAGATCCATCCCATACTTCTGAAATCACCCCCAACTAAGTTGCTTTGGGCATTAGACTTCGGGGTTTGTTATCACCCCAACATTGACTCGCCCACCAAATGTCCGACCCTTTGAATCCTGAAAATCCAATGCATTGGACATCAGAGTTTGGACTTCCCAAATAGCTCATCATGCCCTGTAGCCTCTGATGTATTTTATCTCTGAAACTCTGATTCAAAACTTTCCCGTTGACCCTGAAGTGGCATTAACCTCTGACACGACGGATTTCAGGTTTTTAGAGATGCCTTTCATCAGACATATCTCTCGGCTTTGCATGCAATGTGCCCCGAATGTCCAAGCTCCTAAAGCCCAAAACCCTAAATCATTCACCTCACCTCCTTCCTATACGTGCCCAACATTCCTAAGCTCCCCGACTCTTATCCACCAAGCACCATGTCGACATGACTCGCCCAACCTTCGTGTCGAGCGCCTCGCTGAGATAATGACTTTCAAGCTCCATCTCATCAACCCACAAGCCATTCTAAGCATCCAAGCTCATCAAATAGCTCGGTGATCTCCTCCGATCTGGATCCTTTCATGGGTTTTAATCTCTTTTCCAACCTCTTCGCGTGACCTGAGTTGATATTCACCCACCGACTTGCTCAACGAGTTGGACCCATTGAGCTACCTACCTAACGAGCGCTGAGCTCGACTCATGACTTGTACCAATCCTCTTGAGCTCACTGAGTAGCTCAGTGAGTTATCCTCCATCTCTATGACCCAATGCATCCCAACCAGCTTAGCGAGCTACTTTTTAGCTCGCCCGAGTTGTTTTAGCTCCCTAGCCATTTTGGCCGCTTTTTTAAAAACAATCTTGATTCTTTGAATTTTGTTTGGGTTTTTTAGTATTCCAGGGGGCCATGGGGATCCCTCAGGGCACCTTGAGAATTATTTTCTTGATTTTACTTATTTACCCATTTTTTGGCCGAATGTAGGCTCATTTTCTCTTTCTAGTTGGGCTCCGACCCTCTAAAACCCAGAAGCGGAAAAAATGTCCTAAATGATTCCAAACTTCCTGAAAACGTTGTAGATGCTTCCAAAACCTGAAGTTCACCTGTAATACCCCAGATTGCTTCATGAAGGCCATGTCCAACGTTTTGGTCCAATTTTCTCGTGTCGTCTATTTTCACCTAGGGGGTAAAAAAGGATAAAAATTTGGCGACTCATGGGGACACCTATCTGCTAGATGGAGTTGACCAGTAGCATGAATGTATCTATTGGGCATGGAGTCATCACTGACAACCTAAACTGATCTAAACATTCAAAATTTTCCCCCAGAAACTTCTCGAAGCACCGCCGAACCTAGACTTGGCCTGAAATGCTCGAATTTTCCAAAATTTTATAAGAAAATCTTGAAATTTACATGAGTGGAAAATTGTTTTGATCTGAAATTTTCTTTTCTTCATCTCTGCAAATTGACCTATTGGGGTGAAAATGAAGACCTGAAACTTTCCCAAAAATATGATTTCCTGCCAAGCTTGAAGGACAATTGAACTGATGGTTCCTTGGCAAGAATGAAGCACTGCAAAATTGGAAACACTTGTTGATTTGGGGAACACTTGGTATTGCTGTTAAAATTGATTTTCCTCATCCTTGTAGGTTGCTTGGAACATTACCAAAGGTTGGAGATGCTTACAAATTCATCATATTTTCAACTAAACAAGATCCAAAGAATGAGCAAGGGAAATTTGAGGTTGATCTTCTGCTCAAAACCTAAGATGACCTTGAATGAATTTGAGGAAGGCTGCCCCCAGGTTCATGAGACATTTAAGTACAACAAGCTTTCTTGATTTTACAAGATTTACTAGAAGCTCAAGTCATTATGATTATATAGAGACAAGAGAATAACATTATTAAAATATGCCCCTAATTTGATTTTAGTTGCTCTGCATTTGAAACCTTTTAAGAATTGCAATTGTTCCCTATAACTTTGAGCTTCTTACTACAACATTCTTTCTGGGAGGCATACTGAACTATGTAAAGATACCACTAGAAGCAATAGAACATGTGCCTGAGGCACTTAGGGAAACTGAAACCTATTCTAACAACAAAACAATGTGCACAAGCACTTAGAGGAATTAGAAACCTAAACTAATATGTACAAAGGTGAGATTTTACTTTAGTAACATTGCTTGAGATAGATTCCATTGACTGGAATCAATAATTCTTCTCCATCCAACTTAGATAGTTGGAAAGCATTGCTACTTTTGCACCCCATGATCATATAAGGACCACTCCATATAGCATCAAACTTGGAATGCTTTCCCAATTTTACCCTATCTGCATCCCATTTTAGAACCAAGTCTCCCTCTTGGAAGGTTCTAGCCTTAGCTTTCTTGTCAAAGGACCTTTTGATCAAGGCTTGATCCTTCTCCAAGGTTTGCACCACGTAATCCCTTAGCTCCTCCAACTCCATGAGTTTTGCATACCTAACTTCCATGGGCCCAAATTCAGATAGTTCCAACTGCTTGAGAAGCTCCAATGCTGACAATTCAAGAGATATGGGTAGCCTAGCCTCTTTTCCATAGACTAGCTTGTAGGGAGAGCTATCAGTTGACCTTTTTGGTGTGATTCTATCATCCCACAAGGATGATTTGAGCTTGGTATGCCATGTCCTTTTGTTTTCATCTAGATTCCTTCTGATAATTCTCAACAAATTCTTGTTTGTGGACTCAACTTGTCCATTACATTGGGGGTAATAATTAGAGGAGGTGCTCAAGTATATCCCATTCCTAACAGGCCACTCAGTGATTTTAGTGCCAAGGAATGCTAGAGCATTATCTGATATGATAGTAGCTGGGACACCAAATCTGGTAACAATTCCCTCATAAAATTCTAGTATACTAGACTCATTTTCCTCCTTGAGTGCCACCGCTTCGGTCCACTTGGTGAAATATTCTGTTGCTGTTAGGATCCACTTGTGGCCTTGGCTTGAGTTCAGGTTGATGACCCTAATGAAATCCAATCCCCATTGTATAAATGGTTGGTCAACTAAAATTGGGTGGAGTGGTAGTGCTGCTAGCTTCTCCTTGCCTGTGAAGAATGCACACTTCTTGCACTTTTTGATCCATGCATAACATTCACTAAACATTGTAGGCCAATAGTAACTAGCCTTCATGATTTTGAGGGTTGTTACTCATGGAGAAAAATGACCTCCAACTTCTCCATCATGGAACTCATGTAGCACTTTCTCAATTTGATTTGTTGGAACACACCTAAGGAGAACTCCATTCACGTCCTTCTTGAACAAGATACCATCAATGAGAACATACAGAATGGATTTGAGTCTAAAGTACCTTCTTTTTGCTTTACTCAACTGTGGAGGGCATAAACCTATTTGTAAGAAAGTATCATATCTTGAGTCCAACAAGGAGTGGGTACAACATCATTTGTTTGTTCTTGGTTATCTTACAACACTAGAACAACTTCTTCTTCATCTTTTGATTCAACATGTTAATTAGAGCTAGCTGTTCACACAAATATTTTCCATGGATCAGCTTAGTTATCTTGATCTCAATGTCAAATTCCATGACACGAGTAATCCAACTAGACCTTTTTTCATTCAAGTCCTTGTTGATAAGAAAATCCTTTACTCCAACTTGAAACACTAGCAACTGAATTTTGTTGTTTGAAACTAAGTGTCTA
The DNA here is from genome assembly GCA_019776745.2 of Taxus chinensis. Classification (NCBI taxonomy): domain Eukaryota; kingdom Viridiplantae; phylum Streptophyta; class Pinopsida; order Cupressales; family Taxaceae; genus Taxus; species Taxus chinensis. Next base: position 101,877,004 of record CM034149.1, read on the forward strand.
AAATTAATCAAACTCCTTATAACCACAAGGACATGCTTTTAAATAAAAGATTACCTCACCTCATAATCCTCAAAGCTATGGCTGAAGAAGTCAATGGGCTTCTCGGATCCTTCTTTGTTTAGCTGCACCAAAATGGAAGAGATTGTGTCTGAGCCACCAAAGGCATAGAGAATCAAGTCTTTCAAAAAACTTGGGTTGATGAGAGTTGGAGCTTGAGATATTACTTGCTTGATAGCCTCAAAACTCTCCTTTCCCTCTATTTTCCATTTGAATGTTATACTCTTCTTCAACATCATTGTCAGCTACTTAACAAGAGTGGCAAAGTCAGACATGAAGCTTAAGAAAAAATTGATCCTCCCCAAGAAGCTTTGGAGAGCCTTCTTGTGGCTCAGCAATGGTAGTGCACGGATGGCTTCAAATCTTTTTGGATCAATTGTCAGCCCCTCCTTAGACACAATGTGGCGCAAGAGCTTGCCTTCATGAGCTAAGAATATACATTTTTTAGGAATCAAGGATACTTCAAACTTCTTGCATCTTTGGAACACTCACCTAAGGTGATAAAGGTGATCAACTACATTTTTGGAGAATACAGTAATATCATCTAAGTACACATGAGCCATCTTGTTTATCAGCCCCTTGAACGCCATGTCCATTTCTCTTTGGAACTTAGCTCTGACATTAGACATGCCAAATGACATTTTCCTATAGGCATAAGTTTCCATTTGGTGGTGAAGGATGTTTTGAATTGGTTTTCTTCTTTCACTATAATTTGATTGTAGCTCGAGTAGCCATCTAGGAGAGAGAACCTTTCATGAACCAGCCACCACTTGCAATAGTTTCTCCATGGAAGGAAGTGGATAGTGGTCCTTGAGAGAAGTCTTGTTCAAGTCTCGAAAGTCTACACACAACCTGATTTCTCCATTTCATTTCTTGACTTGCACTAGATTAGCAACCCATGAAGCACTTGATTGGGAAGATGATGTTTGCCTCAATGATCTTGTTCAGTTCCTTCTTCATGAGAGGCTCAATATGAGGGTTCACTAGCCTTTGCTTATGTCTAACAAGCTTGGCTTTTGGGTCTAGTTCAATAGTGTGTTGTGTCAATCTTGGATCGAAGCCCCTCAAATCTTCATAAATCTAAGAAAAGATGTCTGGAAATTCTTGATAAAGTTGTATGAAATTAGATTTTTCCTGATGAGTACTTACTTTCCCAATTTGGAGTACTTTACCTTCTCCAACCAAAATAGGCTCTGAATCTCCCCCCTTGACCTGAATATTTGCCTTTTCTTTCCGGAACTGGTCATTAGGATTGAAAATTGACTCTAAAGTCATTAGGACTTTTGGGAGTTTGTTTGTTCTCAACTGAGACCACCTTGATCTCCATACTTTCGTTCCAATTTATATTGATTTCTTGAGGAGAACTCAACTTCCTCTTGCAAGAAATTGATGATTTATTGATCACTCTCGAACACTTTCCACCTAATGTTGTTGTCCAGAATAGTTGGTCTCACAACCACTTTGATATGAGGTTGAGTTTGATCTTTCTTAATACTCTCAACAACATAAAATATTGCTTCAATTATTGCAATCATGTCCACAGTCTCATTTTTCTTCCTTGGGATGGAAACAATGTTAAAAGTTTCAAATTCCTTAATGAGATCCCATACCTGATTCTTATAGCTCTTGAGGAGATCATTTTTAGCTACATTCAGTCCTCTAATCTGGTTTACCACCAGCTCACTGTCCCTGAAAACTTACAAGTTATTGAAGTTTCTCTTTCTTTCCTAGTGTAATCCGTGGATTAATGCTTCATATTCAGCTGTGTTATTAGAACAACTGAATTGGAAATGGAAGGCTGAATAATATTTTTCAACTTGGGGAGACACAAGCATTGCTCCTCCTCCTGCACCTTGTCTACTCCTAGAACCATCAAAGAACAACTTCCAAACCTCATTATCATATTTATCATCTAGTTTGGTGATGCTAGGAGGAGGTGGATTTTCTTCATGTAAGCAATAAATACCCAACTCAACTTCTTCCATATCCCTATATGGATCATAGCCATGCCTTTCATTTTCCCATTCATATAATGTCAAATCTGGAATGCCTCTAATCTTGGTACCCATTTTTCTGGAGTTCTTGTACTAGTCTTCTTGATCAAAAGTTGAGCAATTGGCATTGATTGGACTTGGAACATGGGGTTCAATGTGAAAGTTTTCAATTGGTTTTGATCTAATTATAGCTTTAGATCCATACCTTGTTCTAAAAATCATGTGGGACCAATCAGCTGATAGGTACCCACCAATTTTAGCCGTGAAGTCCCTTGACAAACACAAAGCAAAGAGTGGTGGTAGGTCAATCACTGATACATCTTGCAAGATTATGACATTGGGACATGCATGCAATGTAAGATTCAATCCCTTGATCATTCCCAAAGGTTTTTACTGTTGTCCTATCTAATTGTACCTCTCTTTTGGAGATCGGTTCATATTTAAGACCCAGCTGGTCTGCTATTTGCTTTAGCATCATTGAACTACTCACATCTGAGTCAATCATGCAGTTATGTACCAGGATATTTCTAATGATCATGGATATTTAAAATGGTAGAGAATTGAAGTTTTTCTTGGTTGACCTCCTTCTTATTGGGTTGCATTTGTGAGAACCTTTTCCTAATTTTTGGATAACTCATTTGAAGTGGACTAATTGGCCATGACTTCTTGCATTAAGTCTCTTTGTCCTGGAATAGATTACCAGGGATTCCCACATAGAGATACTTACATTCTTCTTCTTCATCTGATCAATAATGTTGAAAGGGGATGGGTTGTATTTTTTCTACCCCTTGTTCACCACAGTATTCTCTTGCACTTGAACTAGTACATGAGCTATTCTAGAAGGTTGTTTGGGCTGATGTTGTAGTGGATTCGATGCTGCATTGTAATTGATAACTCCCTAAGGTGTGATAGGAGACCGAGAATAAATTGCATTTGATGATTTTCCTTCTTCTATATGGCCCTCTTTTTAGACCTTGTGTTGGCTTCTACACCCTGAGGAAGTGGTTGATTAATCCCATAGAAATCATTCGCTTGCCAATTTACTAATGTAATGTCACTTGGAGGTGTTTCTTGTGTGTTGGCCTGATGATTTTATTCCTCATTTGGCTCTTGAGACACACCAACAATTTGCACCATTAAGGCTTGGTTTAGAGCATCATTGAAGCATGTTTCCTGATTATGGGGTTGTCCACAAGGGAAACACCATTCATATTCTTATGCAATGTTGTTATGGACTGGAACCAAGGCCATGGATGTTGATGATGCATTAGGATTATATGGTTGAAATGGCTCATCAATGGGAGGTTGACCTTGATTTCGGTTAACAACTTGAATATGAGGTCTGTTAGGCTTATATGGAGCCTTATTGGGTTGGTACTGAGGTTGATAGGGTATTAAATTATGAGCTTTCTACCTCTTGATAGTCGCCAACTCATTCCCTAAGTTCTACATTTGCTTCATGACCTCTTGGAGTTCTTTAGAAGTGCTAGAAGAAGTAGAGGCCTCACCAGAAATTTGATTTCTAGGGGTTGGGCTAGGGTTTAATTTAGGTGCTTGACTAGGATTAGGATTCCCCATATCCAGATAGATAGGCATATGTGGCCTAGATGCAAGATTATCTACTTGAATTTAGCAATTCACAGCTCTAATTGTTATGGCATAAGCTCCAGGAAACATTGTCCCTCCCATAGATTGTATCGTCATAGCTATATCATAATTTAGTGCTTTCAAGAAATAGAGGAATGAACCTTCGGCTGCTAGTCTCACAGGAATTGGAATCATGTCACATGTTCTTTGAAATATGAAGTTAAAATCAGCCATATGTTCATTTGGAGCCCTCTTGATTATATTAGTTGCTCCAAAAGAGACAAGTTATCTTCTTCTATTAATTGGTTGTAAACCGAACATAGTTCATTCCAATTGTTAGGACCTATGTCCAAACCACTGTAAGGATTTTCCTTTGAGAGAAGAAGTAAGGAGTTCAACTACAACATCCATCTCATTGATCTTGTGAATGACACACACATTTGCAATGTCTTGAATATGACCGATGGGAGTCATATGGTTCTCTCTAGTGAAGTAGGGAATTTTCTTCAATGCTGCCACTGGAATAGGATTTTACACATTGAGGGAAAGTGGATTGTTTCCCGTGAAGTTGACAAATGGATTTGGTGGTTCTTGATCCATTCTAATTGGCCTAAGAACTCTGGTTGATTGAAGGAAATGTCTACCAGGTGGAGGTGTTGATAAGGTTATATTCGGTGGAGATGAAGATCTCTGAACTCTTCTTCCTCTCCTTCTTATGTCTGGAGATAGCTGCAAATACTCAAAAATACCTTATTCTCTTATTCTTGACTTGGTTTGGATCCTTCTCATGAATTTGAGAAATCCAAGCTACTAAAACCATTGAGTTTTGATTTTGGGAGTCGCCAGATGTGTTGAGAATGAGCCTCCAAAGGATAGGATTTTACCAAGACACACATCCAACCCTGATAAAATGGAAATATTAACTTTGAAGGTCCCAAAACTGGCTACACAAGTTGGGACTTGTTTTGCAGCTGCTAATCTCCCAAATACACAAGGCAAAACATATCTCATGCAGTGTAACCTCTGAAGTCTGAAATGTAATTATCAAAACTTAAGACCACCTTTGCAATCCACAACCTCTGATCGGATCTTAATAGAACTCAAGACTTGTTTTGCATACTTGAAATACCAAAATATATTTGGCGGAAGTAGGGGCATGCAATACAACCTCTGAATTCTGAAATGTGAGGATTGGGTCCCGATTGGTGTTTTGCAATCTTAAACTCCTAATTTAGCTTGCCAATACCTCCAAAAGCTGTGAAAGATATGACTTCAAAGGTCCCACCGAGCGTGTCAGAAATGTTATCACCAAATCATGACACCCTCCAATTTTTCATGTCATGTGTGTGAGGCAACCAGTGTGATTGGGTATCATGGAGTTATCCCAAGGTTTGGGACCTTGCAATTGAGACAACTCTCCACAGGAGGTTGGTTCCTTTTCCTAATCTTATGCTACGACTAATCATAAATACAATAAAACACCTAATTAATCCTACCCTAGAAATTCCAAGGGGACAAGGGAGAGAGAGTTCATGAAAAAAGGGAAATCCTACACTAAGAGGTGATGGCACTAAGAAAAGGGGGTGTTGGACAATCCTCAAAATGCATGAAAATGGAGAAATATGAGTATGGGAGGATGAGCGAGCATCACAAATCATAACACACAATAAACCATTCCCATTAAGCACAACCACATATGAACATGTAATACTAATAATGAAATGCACAATATACCTGCATGCATGAATAAAGGTAAGATAAAGCAATATAACCAAGCTAGGATAGAGAACATTCGCAAGTCATTGATTTTATTGCTCCAATGATTTTACACAATACTTCATTATATAGGTAAAAGGCAATATTTCCTATTACAAAGATCCAAAAATGGAGGCTTGGGGATCCAAAAATCACTTAGCTGAGGAGAACGGATAGGTCAGATGAAACAATGTCCAACCTTTTGTAAAAATATCCCCCTTTACAATATATAGAAAGAATCAGTGTTGAGAGAGTGAGAGGAGTTCCTAAATATGCTTCAATCACCCATAAAAAATAATCATTTTTCCTGTAACATGGATGGGAAGACCTGCAAAACCCATACTCCATTGTACTTTGGCCTGTGTAAGAAGGAATGGGCCTCCATGCTCTCATTTTCTCCATTTCCTACACCTGGGTATGACCACCTTGTCCTGGAGATTTATCCTCATTTTCTCCCACCTAACCCACCAAATTCCAAATTTTAATCATTCCATGAGATGGGGCTCTGAATTACCTTTCCAACGATTATAATTTTGTAAAAATACGATAAGTTTAGTGGAAGTTATGATAAATTTTGTTTGGGTCATTATTTGACCCTCCCCACCAACCAACTCCTTGCATTCAATGTATGGCTCACCAAATAGCCTACCCCATAACTTGAATCCAACTACCCCATCTCACCTCAGGTTCCAACCCATCCCATGCTTCTGAAATCACCCCCAACCAAGTCACTGTTATCCATATTTTACACCCATGCAAAATGGACAACTTAGCAGGATGGAGGGTTGACAGTTGATCTTAACTTGTGGCGAGCAAGTTGCGGAAAAGGTCCAAGCCGATTGAGCAGAAAAATACATTGGATGTTAAAAACCACCGATAGCATTAATATGCTACCAACCAGTAGCAGGTACGGATGCTACGGAATGGTAGCAGGGTTGATAGTCGGCAGACAGGGGAAAACGATGCAAAAATACCGGTAGCACTCAAAATGCTACTGGCCATTGGAGCATGTATGGATGCCATTAGCCGGGAGTAGGGACATTGGTGGTACTAACAAATAGCTCTAAATGCTACCAGATGATAGAATTTCTGGTGCTCTTGGCCGGTTGCACAAGGCGATGGTAGAATGCTTGTCGGGTGACAAAAAAAGTGCTAGTAGCATTTGTACAGATGCTACTAGCCGAAATTGGATTTTAAGCTATTGGCTGGTAGTGGGGAAAGCATGTTACTGGCTAGTTGCATTTATGCAACTGGACCGACACCAGGGAAAATTATGCAATTGTCCAGGTGTAAGAACGAACCAGACATTAATGAAAGCGGTACAAGGTTTTTCAACTACCAGTTTAATGAGGTATGGAGCCCATGACTTCCTGTGTACGTAAATGACCGATTTTTATGGCCTCCCATACCTCTTTAATGAAATCTGTCGGTTGGTGAGGCAATTTCGAAGATCTTCTTCTATAAATTGTAAAATTTTCCTCATTTTGAGGGGATAATTTTTTTAATGCAAAGGAACTCTGCCAAAATTGTTCTAGAGATTTTGTGAGCTAAAGGCCCCAAATTTGAGCATTTTGTAAAAAATTCGTGCCTTGTGCCTATATTGTAATGGATTGTGCATGTTTTTAGAAATAAAATTCATGTTTTGTGGCTATTTTTACCCTAGCTTGTATGACATTGCATCTTTTTCCTTCCATTATATTTGCAGGTGTATTATATATATATATATATATATATATATATATGTGCATATTTCTATCTCTTTGCAGTATCTATAACTTGTTGTGCTTTATGGATATAGGGAATTAAATATTGTCTTTGAATGTGGTGCCTTCACCTAGCCTCTCTTACCTTGTTTACTCCCTAGTTTTCACTCACTTCGATTGTCTCACCCTTTCTTGGTGCATCACCTTCCCTTAGAGTATGTTTACTTTTATGCATTCTTCGATCTATGTCTCCTTGGAAAGCATTAGGGTAGGATTAGTTTAGTTTTCCATTCTTTACACTTTAGAGAAGTTGGCACTAGGATTGGAGAAGAAGATGACTTTCTTTGGAGGATTATCCTACTTGCAAGGTCCCACACTGCAGGATAATCCCATGTTATGCAGGTTGCACTGATTGCCTCACACACAAATCAAAAGTAATCAGGGGTGCCGTAATTTTGACATAACAGTTTTGACACGTTCGGTGGGACCAGAAGTCAATTTTCCAGATTTGTTAATATTAGATGTGCATCTTGATGAATTTTCAGCTTTTGGAAGCTTTGTAACATCACACCTGACAACTCCCAAGGTTAGATTTCAACTGGTTTCAAGTAGTACTAGTAGCCCAAGTACATGAGAAGGATCCAAACTCTGTCCAGAGAAAGAGAAGAAGGAATCTTTGAGTATCTACAATTATCTCCAGGTAAAGGAAGAAGAGGAACACAGGTTCAGAGGTTTCCATCTCCACCAAACAAAACCTTATCAATAACCCTACCAAGTAGACCCTTCCTCTAGTCCACTAGGGTTCTCAGGCCAATCATAATGAAACATCAAAAACCACCACAAGGGCCACCAAATCCCTTTGTCAACTTCACAAATAGTAGTCCACTTGCCCTAAATGCTCAGAATCAAATCTTGGTTATAGTATTGAAAAATATCCCCTACTTCACGGGAGAAAACCATACAAATCCTATTGACCACATCCAATACATTGCAAATGTCTATGAAATTAATGAAATGGATGTCACAGTCAAGTTGTTAGCATCCTCCTTCAAAGGTAATGCCTTGCAATGGTTTAGGAGCTTGGCAACAAGGTCTATTCAAAATTGGAATCAGTTGTGTTCAGCTCTATGTAACTAGTTTGGAGAAAGGGTAGGACAACCTATCTTTATTAGAGAAATTGACAACAATCAAGAGGGATCCCAATGAGAAAATGTATGACTTCAACTTTAGATTCTGGTGGACATGGGATCAGATTCTGATTTTGTGAGGCCAAGCAGTAGAAGGGTGCGTTCCTCTACTTCTTGAGGGCCCTAAATTCTAACATAGCCATGACGATACAGTCGATGGGAGGAACAACATTACCAAGAGCATATGATATAGCTATCATAGAGAAGAGAACTACTTAATTCAAGTAGGAAAGCTGGCACCTAGGCCACCTATGCCTCTATATCTAGAATTGGGGACCCCCTCTACCAGTTCAAGCACCTGAAATAGCCCCCATTCTAGCTCCTAGAAATCAAAGCAATAATGATGCCTCCACTTCTTGTAGTACTTCCAAGGAACTCTAGGAAGTCATGAAACAACAGAATTTGGGGAATGAGTTGGTGACTATCAAAAGGAAGCAAGCTCAGAGCTCAGACCTACTAGCCTCAGGCTCAAGCGAATATGCCTCCATATCAGCCTAACAGGCCTCCTTCTTAGGAAACAAATCAAAATCAGAGTCAAGGGAAGTCTCAAGCTTGTCAGACATTCAACCTTATAATCCAAACGTAGTTTCAACATCAAGGGCCTTGTTTCCAACTCAGAAAAACATTTCTCAAGAGTATGAATGGTTTTGCCCCTGTAACCTACCTCACAATCAATCAACATGGTTCAATGGTGCATTGAACTAGGATTTGATAGTGCAGACCATTAGTTTTACCCAAGAGCCAAGTGAGGAGGAAAATCAACAAGCAACTCAACAAGAGAATCCTCCAACCGAAACCATGCTAGTAAATTGGCAAATGAAGAAATTTTTTGGAATTAATCAATCTCCTTTCCAGGGGGCAGCTTCCAATACATAGTCAAAGAAAACAAAAAAGGGAGGAAAATCATAAAATGCAGGTGTTTCTCAACCCACTCTCACATAACAAGGAGTTAACCAAATGCAACTCCTAGTCACAAAGCTCATAAGACACTTGTTGTAGCAGCCCCCAATGTTAAAATCAGTCCAGGGATCAGTTGCAGCTTCTCATGGGTCCAAAGGCCAAAAAAGGTCATGCCCAATCAAAGGGAAGAAAAAGAAAACCTGTCTCCATTCAATATCATTGAGCAAATGAAGAAGACCCATGTGAGCATTTCTATGTGGGAATCACTAAAAATCCTAGGACAACGAGATTTGTTACAAGCTACTAATGGCTAACTGGTCCATCTCAAATGAGACACCCAATAACCAGGAAAAGGTCCTCACTAATGCAGCTCCACAAGTAAGAAAGAGGCCAACCAGGTAAAAATTTGAAGCCTCCACCATTTTATGTATCCTTGAATTGGGGATAACAATCTTGTACACAATTACATGATTGATTCAAGAGCAAGTAGTTCCGTAATGCCAAAGAAAATAACTAGATAAGTTGGGCCTGAGGTACAAACCGGTCTCTCTAGAGGAGTAGTGCAATTGGATGGGACAATAGTGGGAATAGTGGGTGTGATAAAATACTTGAGTCTAACGTTGCATGCATGTCACAATGTCAGAGTCGTGTAGGATGTGTCAGTTATTGCTTTTCCACCACTCTTCGCCTTGTGCTTGTCAAGGGAATTCACGACCAAAATTGGTGGGTACTTATCAGTAGATTGGTCCCACATGCTATTCAAAACAAGGTATGGAGCCAAATCCACAATTAGGTCGGAGCCAATCGCCAACTTCCACATTGAGCCTCATGTGCCAAGCCCAATCAATGCCAATTATACCATATTTGATCAAGAAGAGTGCTTGGAGGCTTAGGAGGTAGACACTAAGGTTGGAAGCATTCTAGATTTAATGCTTGATGACTGGGCTCATAAGAGGCATGATTTTGATCCCTATAGAGAGATGAAAGAAGATGAGTTGGGATTTTATTTCTTACATGAGGAGAATTAACCTCTCCCTAGCATCACCAAATTAGACGAGAAAAATGATAATGAAGTATGACAACTATTCTTTGATGGTTCAAGGAGTAGGCAAGGTGTTGGAGGAGGTGCAATGCTCTTGTCACCACAAGGTATGAAGTACTACTTAGCCTTCCATTTTCAGTTTTCTTGTTTGAATAACACAACTGAGTATGAAGCTTTGATCCATGGATTGCATTGGGAAAGAAAGATGGGTATACAAAACTTGCAAGTGTTTGGGATAGTGAGTTGATCGTGAACCAAGTTAAAAGATCCAATACATCCAAAAATGATCTTCTCAAAGCCTAAAATCATCGGGATTATGGGATCAAATTTGAATACTTGGAAGCATTCAACATTCAGGCCATACCGAGAAGAAATAATGAGGTTGTGGACAAGCTTGCAACAATTGGAGCAGCATTTGATGTTGTCAAGAGTATCAAGAGAGATCAATCTCTAGCCCCATATCAAGGTGGTTGTGAGGCCAAGTGTACTAGATAACAACACAAGTTGGCAGGTGTTCGAGAATGATCAACATATCATCAATTTCTTGTAGGAGGAAGCTGAGTTCTCAGCTAAAAATCAGGAGAAGCTAGATCAGCAGTATGGGGATCAAGTGGTGCAGCTGCGAACATATAAGTTGCCTAAGGGTTTAGTGACTTTAGAGTCAATATTCAACCCAAATGATCAATTCCGAAAAGAGAAGGCCAACATTCAGGTCAAAAGAGAGGATGTGGAGCCTATTTCGGTTGGAGAAGGTAAAGTGCTCCAAATTGGTAGGGTGAGTACTGAACAAGATAAGTGTGATTTCATGTGGCTTTACCAAGAATTCCTGGATGTATTTTCTTGGAGATATGAGGACTTGAGGGGATTTAATCCAAATTTGGCACAACACACGATTGAATTGGACCCAAAAGCCAAACCTGTTAGGAAAAATCAAATACCAGTCAACCCCCATATTGAGCCTCTTATGAAGAAAGAGATGAATAAGCTGATAGAGGCAATCATCATATTTCCTAATCAAACATTCAAGTTGGGTTAACAAATCTGGTACTGGTCAAGGAAGAGAAATGGAGAAATCAGGTTGTGCATGGATTTTATGGATCTAAACAAGGCATCTCTCAAGACCACTATCCACTTCCTTCCATGGAGAAAATATTACAGGTAGTAGCTGGATCGGAAAGATTCTCTCTCTTGGATGGATATTCGAGCTACAATCAAGTCATGGTGAAGGAGGAGGACCAATTTAAAAACCTTCACAACAAAATGGGGCACCTATGCCTACATAAAGATGTCATTTGGGTTATCAAATGCCAAAGAAAAACATTTCAGAGGGACATGGATATGGCATTCAAGGGGTTAATAAAAAAATAGTGCTTTTCTATCTTGGATGACATCACTGTGTTTTCCAAAAATGCAGAAAGCCACCTCTTTCATCTCAGGCAAGTGTTCCAAAGGTGTAGGAGATTTGGGGTATCTTTGAATCCGAAAAAAATGCTATATTCTTGGACATGAAGGCAATATCCTAGGCCACATTGTGTCAAAATAAGGATTGACTGATTGATCTGGAAAGAGTAGAAGCTATTCGAGCATTACCGTTGCCTAGTCTTAAGAAGGCTCTCCAAATTTTCTTGGGGAAAATCAATTTTGTTAGGAGGTTTTTTCCTAACTTTGCTATGTTGGTCAAGCCACTAACACTGATCTTGAAGAAAAAGATGGCTTTCAAATGGATTTTCAAAGGAAAAGAAAGCTTTGAAGCTATAAAGAAGGCCATTGTACAAGCTCCAACCCTCATAAATCCATATTTCTCAAAGGATTTTAGTCTCTATTCTTTTGGTGGCACAGATGCAATATCTGCAATATTGTACAACTAAATCAAGAAGGACTTGGGCAGCCTATTGTATTATTTAGCCATTTCCTTGAAGATTATGAGGTAAGGTACTCATTCACTGAGAAACATGTCCTTGCTGTAATTAGAAGTTTAAATAAATTTAGGCATCTAGTGTCAAATAACATAATTCATCTGCTAGTTTCATATGCGGGTGTGAAATATTTCCTTTTGAACAAGGACCACAGTGAGAAAAGGGCCAATTAGATAACCAAGGTCATGGAATATGACATTGAGATCAAGGTGACCAAATTGGTTGCGGGCAAAGGGTTGTGTGAAAAACTAGTTTCAAGTCAGCATGCAGATGAAGAGGGGGTTGTTTTTATGTTACAAGATAATCAAGAACAAGAAACTGTTGATGTGCCCAACCCATGTTGGACTCAACATATGGTGCATTTTCTGTAGACATGTATATTCCCTCCAAGAGTAAGTAAGGAAAATAGAATATACTTCAGATTACAATCCATTTCGTACGCTGCTCATTGATGGCATCTTATTCAAAACAGATGTGAATGGATTTCTCCTAAGCATTTGACCCAAAAAATCAAATTGATAAAGTGTTACAAGAGTTCCATGATGGAGAAGCTTGAGGATATTTTTTTCCACGAGTAACAACTCTTGAGATCATGAAAATTGGTACTATTGTCCCGCATTGTTCAGTTATTGTTATAACTGGATTAAAATGTGTAGAAAGTGTGCATTCTTCATAGGGAAATAAGAAACTAGCAGTGCTTCCATTACATCCCATCTTAGTGGACCAGCCATTTATATAGTGGGGATTGGAATTCATTGGAGTCATCAATCCAAACTCAAGATAAGCCCACAAGTGGATACTTAATGGAAATGAATTATTTCACCAAATGGACAAAGCAATGGTACACTCAAGGAGGAAAATGAGTCTAGTATCTTGGATTTATATGAGGGGAGAGTAACAAGGTTCAGTGTTGCCGACTACTATCATATCAGATAATGCTATTTAGCATTCCTTAGGTGCCAAGATCACTAAGTGGGTGGTTAAAAATGGGATATACTTGAGCACCTCATCAAATTACTACCCCCAGGGTAATGCAGGAAGGCCGAGTTCACTAACAAGAAATATTTTGAAGATCATAAGGAGGAATCTTAATGAAAATCAAAGGACTTGGCATACCAAGTTGAAGTTATCCTTATGGGCTGATAGGATTACTCCCAAGAAGTCAACAGGGAAATCCCCTTACAAGTTAGTCTATGTAAGGGAGGAAAGGCTTCTTATATCCCTTGAGCTTTACCAACATTGGAGCTCATGAAGAAGTTGGAGATATCTGAGTTTGAAACCATGGAAGCTAGATATGTAGAAGCTCATGGAGTTGGAGGAGACTGAGGAACTAAGTCATGCACAGCATAGAGAAGGATCAAATGTTGATCAAGAGGTGCTTTGATAAGAAGGCAAAGGCTAGAAACTTTCAAGAGGGATACTTGGTCCTAAAATGGGATGAAAACAGGTAAAAACTAGGAAGGCACTCCAAGTTTGATGCAATATGGAGTGGCCCTTATATGATTTCGGGACTATAAAGAAAACAATGATTTCCAGCTATCCAAGTTGGATGGATAACAATTATAGATTCTGGTCAAAGGAATCTACCTAAAGCATTGTTACTAAAGTGAAATATCTTCCTTGTAAATATTAGTTTAGGATTTATATTCCCCCAAGTGCTTATAGCACATTGCTTTGCTGGTAGTGTAGGGTTGCTTTTTTTGTAATAAGTTCTTATGCACTCTTTGTATATTCCATTTGGGATGTGTATGAACTTTTTTATTTGTATATAGTTATGTCTTGTTGCTATTGCACTGTCCAGTTTAAAAGAAAGCTTTGGTGATAAAACAATGACCCTAACAATGTTTTAGAGGTTAAAGGGATGGAATTCTTAGGTCACAGTTTAGTTTCAACAATTTGTATGACTTCATGCCGAATGGATCCTCCAAGGTCACTTGTCTTTTAGATCTAGTAGGCAGATCACCCCGCAAGTCACCAATTGTTATCCATTTTTTACACTCCTGCAAAATGGAAAACCTTAGGTCTAAACATCAATAGTTAATGGAGAACGGTTTGCTAACATGGTAGTTCAAGGAAAGCTTGAGAGCCATAATGAAGGTCTAAGCTGAAAGGGGAAAAAATGGCAGATAAAATAGCCACTGGTAAGCATGTACAGATGCTACCAAATAGTAGCATTTTATATGCTAGGTCTGGTAGAAGGATCAACATGGACACAGGGGGAAAATGACACAGAGGCACCAATAGCACTCAAAATGCTACCATTGGTAGCATGTATAGATGCTACCAGCGGTAGCCAATTCGGTGGCAGCTCCATGGGCAGATGGTTAATGATCACTGGTAGTATTTTTTGTGCTACCGGTCCAACACACAAAGGTGAAATCAAAGAGCAGTCAAGTCGACAACATGATTTCCAGTAGCATTTGTACGGATGCTACTGGCTGAAAAAAATATTTTAAGCTACTCAACCAGTAGTAGGGAAATGCATGTTACCAACCAGTTTGCATTTATGCAACCAGCTGACACCAGGGAATATTATGCAACCAGACTAAATGCAGGAACAAACCAAGAATTAAAGGAAGTAGTACAAAGTGGTTCAACCACTAGTTTAATGAGGTATGATGCCCATGATTGCTGCGTGTAAGAAATGTACTAAATTTATATAGATCCCATACCTCTTTAATGAAATATGTTAGTTGGTGAGGAAATTTCAAGGCCCTTCATCTATATATTGTAAAATTCACCTCATTTTGAGGAGATTCTTTCTTTTTTGCAAAGGAACTTTGTCAAAATTGTTCCAAAGCTATTGTGAGCCAAAGGCATCAAATTTGGGCTTATTGTAAATTATTTGTGCCTTGTCCCTATATTGTAATGGATTGTGCATGTTTTTGAGAAATAAAATTGGTGTTTTGTGGCTATTTTCTCACCTAACTTGTAGTTATATTGGATTTTTTCCTTCCATTGTGTTTGCAGGTATATTGTGCATGTATTATATCTCTTTATAGGATCTTTAATTTGGTGTTTTTTATGAATATAGGGAGTTGAATATTGTCTTGTAGACCATGATGCACTCCTATCCTACCCTCTCTCACCTTGTTTACTTCCTATTTTTCACTCACTCAAAATGTCTCACACCATTTCTTGGTGCATCACCTTCCCTTAGAGTAGTATTTACTTTTATGCATTCTTCTATTCATGTTTCCTTAGAAAGTCATTAGGATAGTATTAGATTAGTTTTCCATTATCTGCACTTTGGAGAAGTTGGCACTAGGTTAGGAGAAAAATATGGATTTCTCTAGAGGATTATCCTACTTGCAAGGTCCCACATTGTAGGATAATCCTATGTTATGTAGGTTACACTGATTGCCTCACACACAAATAATTTGATACATCAGACATCAAAGTTTGGAATTTTCAAATATCTCACCACATCCCACAACCTTTGATGCATTTTATCTCTGAAACTCCAATGCAAAACTCACGCATTGAACCCAAAGTGGCATTTACCTTCGACACAATGAACTTTGGGTTTTTGGAGATGCATTTCATTGGACATCTCACCTAACTTTGCATGTAATGTGCCCTGAATTTCCAAGTTCCCAAAGCCCAAAACCCTGAAGCATTTACCTCGCCTCCTTCCTAGACGTGGCCAACATTCCCAAGCTCCTCGAATCCTATCCACCGAGCACCACACCGACATGGCTCGCCTAACCATCGTGCAAGCGCCTCATAGATATTATGACTTCTGAGCTCCATCTCACCAACCCACAACTCATTATAAGCATCCAAGCTCGTTGAATATCTCAGAGAGCCCCTTCGATTTGGCTCCTCCCACAGGTTTTGATCTCCGCACTGACCTCTTTTCCCGACTTGATTCGTTGTTCACCATGTTGACTTACTCGACAAGTTGAACCCAATGAGCCGTATACCTAACAAGTGTTGTGCTCGACCCATGACTCACCTGACTCCTCATGAGCTCGCTAAGTAGCTCGTTAAGATATACTCCATCTCTACGACCTGATGCATCCCAACCAGCTTGGGGAGCTACTTTTTAGCTCACCCAGTAGCTCGTCTGAGTTGTTTTAGTGCCCTGGCCATTTTGGCTACTTTTAAAAAAAAACCCGATTCTTTGAATTTTACGTCGAGTTTTTAGCATTCCAGGGAGCCATGGGGATCCCTTAGGGCACATTGAGAATTATTTTCTTTATTTTTCTTACTTATTTTTTGGCCGAATGTGGGCCCATTTTCTCTTTCCAGTTAGGGTCTGACCCTCTAAAACCCATAAGAGGAAAAAAATGTCCTGAATGATTCTAAACTTCCTGAAAACGCTGCAGATGATTCCAAAACCAGAAGTTCACATGTAATACCTCAAATTCCTTCATGATGGCCCTATCTAATGTCTGGGTCCAATTTTCCCCTGTCATCCATTTTTACCCAGGGGGTAAAAATGGATAACAAAGAGATTTTCGTCGATATAAAGAACTCAAAAAATAAAGCTCATATGTGCAAGATATCATCCACTAAATTTTTCAGTCAACTGGAAAAATTCAGGGACTGCGCATAGGTCTATTGACTTGGATGTGTGCACATTTGCCAAGTGGATGAATCACATTGCGAGAAGTGGCACAATGGGTGAAGAGTAAAAAAATTAGGTTTTGGATGCCGATCTTCAACACTTGGTTACGAATAGGTGGGCCCCATTATTTGTTGGATGGGGGCCTTCAGCCAGGGTCAGCGCACTTTTTTTATGGAGGGGTACCTTGGCCTCTGATCTTCATATTAAAATTGTTTAGCTTCTATTTATATTTTCTCCTACTTATGTTACCAGGTTGAATGTGGGATTATTTCATTGTAATATTGAAATGCTTGCATTGTATTATAATGAGACCAAGTTATATTGCATTCGGTTTGAGCTCACCCGAACTAGTAACAACTCGGCATTGGACACAACTCATACCTATTTCCATGAAACTCGGTGGGGTGATCAACTCCCACTAGTCGACCTAACTTCCACATTGTTTGGGCTGAACTCCTATAAACTTGACGAGCCCAACAAGGCCCTTAAATAACTCAAGAGGATCATTATACCACAACCTATGTGGCAGATCAATACTATAGGCCACCTACATGGCTAACCAACCTAAGCCACAATGCATCGAGCACCACCCATGTGGCACCTTTTAACTTGGCCCAACAAATTTTCGTCCAACTATGCATCAGCCACTTATATGTGACACAAAAATACAAGCATAGGTGTGGCTATAGCCACTGAAAGATAGGGTGTGTATGCCCAATATAAACATCGAAGCCACCTTATGCACAGAGAATGTGGGATATATCCTCACAATGGGTAAACAAACTATCGATAAAGGAGGAAAGCGATTGAACTCAAGACAACTAGGTTATCAAAAGACCCGCTCACCATTGAGCCAAAGCATCTCGACGAGTTATATATTTAGCTTGTCTCTACTTAAACAAGACTTTGGCCAGGACTGTGTAGGGGCATATTAAGATAGTTTTTGGAATCTCCATTTTTTAAGCACCTAGGGTCATTTTTAGACTTTGGTGTAAACTGGATAATTTCTCTAAATTTTGAGACGATTCTAGTGATGTCATTATTTTTATAGGGAGTGCTTTAATTTTTCTAGTTGTAGGGGTTTTTTTGACTCATTTTCATAGAGAATGCACTGTGGAGATACTGCAAATCCATAGATGGATTTGAGAACATGAATCTCAAAAATTGTAGAGTTCTACAAATATGAATCGTCTCATTTGTAGGTGACAATGATTTATTAGTTAGTTTTGAAGGTAAAATTGTACTTCAATTGATGATAAATAGATCGATTCATGATTAAGTGAATCCGGAGACGTAGCCCAACTGGGTGAACTCCATTATCAAGTTTTTGTGGATTGTGGTCATTTTTATTTATTGTTTAGTATCAGTTTAAATTTTAGTATCAAGAATTTAATGATTCAACACAAGGCAATTAATGGTAAATCCACTTAAAACACTAGAAGTTGCATTTTGATATCAGTTTCAAAAATCTGAAATGTGTTTACAATTTTTTTTTTTGGATGATTAAATCAGTTGGAAATGCAATGATAAATCAACTTGTGATCAGATGTTAATGGTTTTGTAATATTTTTGTTTGAATTACGAAATTTGAGATTAAAGGAAAAAATTGTCTTATAAGAGATTAATTGGAAAAATAATGGATTTGTAAACACGTTTACAATGAATCCATAACAATCTTTTGACTAATTTAATCAGAATTTTAACTATCTAAATAATTTTAAAATAATACCAAGGGGTAAAAACTATCTTTGGATCAATTTTTGGTATCAGAGCCGATTTAGCTTAGAATTTGCTTTTAGTTGAATTTGATTTCATTGTGCTTTTGCATTTTGGACTTATTGATCTTTCCATTCTAATGTGGAGAGTTTAGAAGTGCAGGTGTGTAGGAAGCCATAAACAAGATGTATAAACATGCAAATCTCAATGAGATTAAGGCATTCAATTATTAGATTCAGGATGAGAATACATTCATGAGATGTTAGTTGTTCTCCCTTGAGGAACAAATTACCAGATTAAAAAAATAGCTTGAATCCAAGGATGAGATTTTGATGGTATTACAATGTGGTGAACCAAAGAAAGAGGTACCTTTCACTATAGATGTGTCCACTATGACAGAATAATGCATTGTAAGTATAGCACCACAAAATTCATCTTCCCATACAAATTTGGATTCGGGTAATGTTCTAGGTGAATTTGAAAAACACACAAAGGGAATTGAATCTAAATTACTAATTAAAATGGGATTTAATGGGAATGGCCTTGGTAAGAACAATCAAGGAATATCTAACCCAATACATGTCGAGGATCATCCTTGTTTTACAGGATTTGGGTACGCTAATGGAGGGAAAATGAAATTTGGAGAAGGCTCCACAACTACTAAAAAAAGAAAAACTTCTAATAACAAAGTGGCTTCCCAATTAGCATCTAGTGAATCTTCATCCCAAGATGGATATGGTAAGAGATCATCAAGAAGAGGTATTGAGGTTCCTTCGCCTCTTGTATACTGTGAGCATATGGAAAATGGTAAAACTCTTGATTCATTATTTCAATTTAAGAAATTTGGCAACAATATGCAGAAGATGTGGTATAGTTATCCATGCACATTTTGTGGGATGTCCAACCATTGTGTAACCAATTGTAGGAAATGTAAATATTTGTTGGAAAATATTTTGAGAGATCACTCTCTTCAACAAAACTCAGAGAAAAGCAGTTTAGGTAAGTTTCCTAAAAATGTGGACAAGAAATTTTGTAATCACTATAACAAACAAGGTCATGAAAGTGATAAATGTTAGTAGCATCCTAGACAAAAGTGGAAACTTGTTAACAAGGATAACAATGTTAAACCAAAAAACTTGAAAATGACCCCTGTAGTGGTTCATGCAAAGACTGAATAAAATCAACCACCAAAAAAGGAAAATGTAATTAAAATGGTGGGTAAACAATTTCTCAATTTTATGTTTGCATAGCAGTAATTTTTGATTAGCATGCAAACTAACAAAGCATTTTTGGGAATTCCTATTGATTGGTAAAAAAGGAAATATTTCCCATGTATTTTTCTACTTTGATTTGGTGAAGTAACTTGAAGGGGAAATCCAGGTGAAAGGTTTTTCATACTTGAATAATTTCTTTTGTTTATGGGTTTATGGAAAACTTCATTTTTGGAATCTCGACAACAACATATACATGTGTTTATATGGGGCATGGTCAGTTGATTAGATGTTTATTTTTGGAAAACATGTGTTCAGATTATGTTGTTGTTTCACATTGTGTAAATGTATCATGTAGGAACTATTTGTAAGTGTAGCAATTGTACAAAGGTTTTGTGGCCATGCATGATTTTTACACATTTAATAAGTCTATTATTTTAGGCTTTAATATTTGTAACTTTCAAACATGGTTACAAATAGGTTGTACAATTAGTGCACTAACAAAATGTGATGCATGTTATATTTTGCATAGTTGACAGTGGTGTAGGGTCAATGTACAATAGATGAGTATAACATTTTGGTTTTCATATCGGTTATAGTATTGGCCATGAGTTGTATTACTTGTTATCCAATTTTGCATCCCCTTTGAATTGTTTAACTTGCAAAATATAGACTTGGGAAGTATGATCAGGTTTCAGTGAAGAAGCTAGAGAAAGTGGCATGTTGCTGAGTTCGAGATGGAAGGAGGAACCAAATGTAATTAAGTAACATGTACAGATGTTACCGGCTGGTAATAAAGAAAAGTGTTACCGACCGACAACACCTTCTGGGCTGACACATGTTACTGGATGACAACACCTTCTGGGCCAACACATGTTACCATCCGACAATAACTTTCGGCCAAATCAACTTCACGCTTATCTTACATATTCATGGCTTACATCAGGAGTTCAAGACTGAGCTTGGGGTCCTTTGTTTCTTCCGCGGATCTCAATAGTTCTTGTACGGAGATTTCTTTCAAGCCTTTCATGGGATTTTCACAAACTAATTTTTTCTCTCCATATATGGCCCGACTGAGATCATATTCATCCCCAAATGGGAATGGGAATAAATCCTCATCTTGGATAAGCATATAAGATGATTTTTCTTCTTCAAAATCATCAAGAACCATCTCCTCTTCCTCATGGTTTTCATCGTTTGGTAATTTGGGGCTGCCCTCTTGTAACTCTAATCTCCTCATCCTTCTTCAAAATCTAAATCTCTTTGGGAAGGCATGTATAGACCTATCAAGATGGGTATATCCTCTTCCTCCTCGGTTTCCAGAAAGTGATTCATCTGCCTAATACCTTGATACAAGATGTCAACTTCTGAGCTTGTACCTCATCTTCTTCTTGGGAAGAAATTTCTCCATGTCTTCCTTCACTGGTATGGTTGCGGATGACCAATTCATTTGAATTTTCCCTCCCAAATCTCGGCAAAAACTTCTACTTAACAACATTTCGAATGAGGATGGGACATTTGCTACCAAAATCATCGCTGAAATTTTATTTTCTGGAAATTTGGTGAGAGCCACCTGTGCATCTTTGTTCTTCCCTACAAGTGGGACCTCTTTTGACTCCAAAGAGTAACAAGAGTCACCGGGTGGAGTCATAGTGAGTTTGAGAGCTTTGGTAGGCTTCACAAGAATGACATTAACCGAGGCACCCGAATATATTATGCAGTTGTTCAATACATATTCTCCAACAATAAGGGAGACATAAAAAGGACCAACCTTATCAGTCTTGGATGTGCTTGAGGAAAGCATGTTCTATGAGGGAGGTCTAGGTGGGTTTGACAACATGCCTTTAGAACTAGAAGTTACAACATTGGGTGTTAGACTACCACTCTTGATATATCAGATGAACCTCTCAAATTGTTCAGGATGAGTTCGTAGATATTTAGTTTCAATAATTTGGACTTTGGCTTTATTTACATATTTTATGAATTCAAAAGGAGCAGATGTGGGTGAGGGTGATGAAGGGATTAATTTTGGATTTCAGACAGGTTTGGAAGCAAGAGTAGATTTTTGGGGAATGAAGGGTATTTTTAAAGGTACAATAGGATATTTTAAAGTACAAGATTTTACAGGAGCATATTTAGATTTAGACTTGGAAGAGACATCATAAGACTTGGGATTGTGTGATCCTTCTTACTTGCTACGAGATCAGGCTCCAATAATGCAGACTCCAAGGAGGGTGAGAGTGAAGATCCTCAACTAATTATTTTGTTTTATGGATTCACCATAGGAGGATCTTCAGTCTTCTTTTTCTCTACAACAGTGGAAGGAGATACTCCTTTCTTAGACTGAGAATGAGTGAATACCACACATAAGAAATTGGGTGCATATTCTCTGTCTTCTTTCTTGCCTCCAGAATACTCATAAAATCTGATTTTTGTATTGTTCTCAAGTTCATCAATTTCTAGGAAATTGCCACCTTTAATTTCTTGTTCAAGATCTTCTTCCTTTTCTTTAATCTTATAATTTACGTTCACGGGTGGGGCCTCCAAGGTGAGCCTTTGCGGTGCTCCTGCAATTTGATTTCTGTTGCTTCTTTGAGAAGATACACATTCAAATAATTCCCTCTTCAAAGATGCCATATCATTCACCAATTTTTGTAGTGATGGATTGGTTCTCTCATCTCCAGGATGTTGGGCCTTGCCCTTTGATGGATTCTTGATCTTTCCAGAGAGGATGAGATCATTATCAAGTTCAATGGCCAATCTTTATGCTTATGCAATGTTCCTTGGTTAAACTCTTCGTAGGAGAAATCCTACCTTTGGTGGTTAAGCATTTATGAAGAATATCTTAATATTATTTTCAGATAGTGAATCGTCTTCCAGTATCTTACAAAGCAACTATTCGAAGTGAGCCATGAAGTCTCTCATAGTTTCACTTTCTCCTTTCTTTATTTGAGCCAACTGCACCAAGAGGTCCTGATAGTCTTCAATTTATTTAAATCTTTCCTCGAAGGAAGTCTTGATGTCATTCCAACTAGTGATGGATCGGGCAGGAAGGAGGTAGAACCATTATGCTTCTTTTTCTTAGAGGGACTCCACGAATAGTCTTATAACAAAATCTTCATGTTGGACACCAATAATTCCACATGATGTTGTGAAGGCAATGATGTGTTCTTCAGGATGTTGTTGTTTTTCAGCTTTGAACTTTGGCAAGTTCTTGTGGGAACCTGTTGGTAAATCATGAAGAGGGGGTTCAAGAGCGAACAAGCATGTATTTCTTCCCCATGGAACAATGGGTTGAGGTCTTTCCGCTTCTTCCGCCATTGTTTCTGCTTCAGCTTTTACTTCATCAAATTCTTCTTCAAATTATAGCACTGCAAAAATATACAATAGGAATATGAAAAGACACTGTGGAATACAAAAGGTCACTTGCAAGAAATTGACACTATAGCCTTCAACAATGAACTTTTTTTTTCAATATTTTATTTTATTTTTAAATTTGTGGACCTTACGGTCATATTTTGGGTGTAGATGCTGCTAAATCTATCCCATGTTGGGCACTAAAAAATGTTGGTGAGAAAAATTATTGAGTGGAAAAACTTGTGGATTTCTTGCCAACGCTCTGGGAATCGAAGTTCATCTACTTAACCAATGCATCTAATGTATATACATGTGCATGAAAATGTGGATTTCTATGGTGGCCTTGTGTTTTTGGATCCAACAGGGACACTCCACTGACCCTACAACAAAGCTTGTAGATACCTGCAAGAGAGGACTTTGTCTATAGAGAGGGAAAGGGAAGTGAGAAATTAGATAGGAGAACTAATGTTGTAGGTAGAAAATTAGATTCCTACATACATCAATTAGAATTTTTATCACATGCATTGAAATTAGGAGGAAACAACTCTACATGTAGCAACAAGACCGAATGGAATTTATGATTACAAAGTATCAATAAACCCCTTAGTCAAAAAAGGCTCAAAACTCCTTCTTGTATTGATTGCTTAAACCAAGTTGTATATAGTATGAGAATGGGGGAAAAATAGAGAGTGGGGGAAAGGAAGAATTTGGCTATCTCCTTTGTTCTCTCAAGGTATAATACACTCTTGAGATTACAAAATTAATGACCAACCCTTTGAAATGGGAATGACGTTACAATTTATAGAATGAGAGGTGACTTATCATCTACCCCCCAATGGATTTTCATATGTCCTTGTGCAACTTAAAACTTTTTGACTTCCTAGGAGAATATTAAGTCCCATTTTATAACATAAAGGTGACTTATTACGTTAGGAACATTAGGACATATGAAAAAGTGCAACCCCAATGTGAAATTAGAATATTGGAAAGTGAGATAAAGTTGGGGGGAAGAGGAGAGAGAAATAGAGAGAGAAGAAGAAGAGGAGATGTCATTCCAGATGAAGTTTGTTGGTCCTCATTGATGGAAATCTCCAAATGCAGTGAAAATCTAAATCTTCAAACTCCTTGCACACTATGAAAATCCTTCAAATTAGCTCATGAACACTCGTCAAGTTGAGTGAACTGTTCTGTTGATGACCGCAACTTCTAGCCTGCGTATGATATACCTGTGACTTGAACTATGTAGTGAGTGTCAAAAAACATTGTCTAGTTCCCTGAGATGATCACCCCTCTATGTCTCATTATGCAAAACTTTCCCTTTGAGAACAACCTGCTATTAATAGTAAGTGTCCAGATGGAAGGCTTACTATTTTTAGTGAGAGGTGATTTTTGCCTCTTCTCGACCATCGTGAAGTGATGAACTCCCTCATTCAATCTTGTGCACACTGCCTTTGCTTTGACCACTTCTTGGGGTGACTTACTATTTTTAGTAAGCACCTATATAAGGGACTTACTATTTTTAGTAAGTGATCATTTTCACTGTTTTCTACTCTGGATAATCATTTTGGCTTCTTGGAGGTCTTCAATGCACAATGCCTTTTCCATATCCGCTTTTGACGAAGACTTACTAAAAATAGCAAGCATGTGTAGGAAAGCTTACTATTTTTAGAAAGTGGATTTCTGGTGCTCGATTTTGCGACAGAGCCTATTTTTATAGATTTGGACTCGTCTTGTCGTTATGGTCATGTCCTCCGAATTTCACATAATTTTTCCCACTAGAATGTCAGGAAATAAAATTTAAAATTTTCACCTGGCAGTGGCTTCAAGCACGGAGCTGTCATGGCGGCCATTAATGGAGCTCAAAATTTATAGGTCTAGTTTTTGTCTCTGTTTGTGACGAAAAAAAATCCATTGTGATAGGTTTTTCATTTGGATCTCGTGTGTAAGTTTTTAGCTCATTTCCATTGCCAGAATGATGGGAAATCTAACGAATGTGAGCCGGTGCACGAAGTGAGGATTTTGTTGGAAAAAATAATTCAGAGCACCATTTGACCTCCCATTTATTGCATCGTGATCTTCTTGAAAAATGTGGAAGTCTACAGAAGATGACACCTCGATCCAACTTGTATCTTGTGAGATATGAAGATTTCTCGATCGGGTGACTTCACGGTTATCTGGAAAAAAACCTTCATTTTCTTCTCGTTCTTCATTTCTTTAGACATTTTTTCTCTGATATGGCTTGTGTTTTCATGGTGTGGAGAGTTTTGTGACCATGAAGAGCTAGTTTGGATCAGTAATGTTAGACCAGGTGTCTGGACAGGCAAGAACAAGGCCATGGCATGGTGAGAAGTTATGAAGGAGAAATGAGGGGGAAGAAATGACTAAGTGCCGGATTTGAATATTCAAAAAATGATCATGGAAGGGTGGGGTGAATTTTTCATGTCTAATGTCCCTAACCTCAGGGACATGATGGACATCAAATGCTACAGTGAGAAAGAGGATGACCTGTGTCCTCGATCCGACGACAGGGGACTTGCTTGAAAAAACACTAGAAGCATTGGGGGTTGAAATCCGATCATGTGGATCACCAAAGGACTCCCCATAAGGGATGGGCACATTTTTCCATGTTTTATGTCCCTGACCTTAGGGACGTGAGGGACATCAAATTCCACGGTGGTCCTAGAGCTAACATGTGTCCTCAATCTGACGATAAGGAATTTGAGCTCCAAAAATGCACCTGGGGGCTGAACTGTCAAGTCTGAAGGTCACATGAGGGTCCCAAAGGTCACATGGAGGATGGGAATATTTTTACAAGGTTGATGTACCTAACCTTAGGGACATCGGGGACATAAATTCCCGCTAGGCTGTTGGAGCTGACATGTGTCCTCTCAAAATTTGGCTAAGTCTCGAACACGCTCCAAGAAGGCGACTTGTGATGATGATATCTTGAGCTTTCGATGGATTTTTTTGGAAATTTTTTATATGATCCTGACTGGAAATGGCCTTTTGAATCCAATGGTGGGAATATAATGTATTTATTCATCCATTTGATCCTTGAAAAAATCTGAATTGTGATTTGGTACTCCACTTGTTCCTGAGAAAACACTGCCTGCAGATATGATGCGCCAAAGTGTTGTGAAAAATATTATATTACCATAATATATTTCTTGTAATCCTATTTTCCATAGATGTTTTTTTTTTTACTCATAACTCCATCCAAAGCTCCCGGAATCTTCTTATGAAGCTCATCAGTTGTTTTTAGGCATGTGTATTGCCTAGGCTTGTGAACCCTAATTTTTTATTCAGATTGCTCCAAATTATTTCAAAACCTTCCCGAAACCTTCTAAAATAATTTCCATGATGTTCTAATGTCTTCAATTCAGCCTCCATGTTGAATTTTTTGCCCTTCTGTTGTGCTCTAGGGGCGTTGATCTAGTCTTGGGAATGTCAGATGCTAGCCCTTCCCACAATTTCCTAGTAGCTTGCAAATAAACCCCTAAAATCACCTAGGGGGAACGAATGGACTTTCCTAAATCACCTAGGCAGATGAGATAACATTAATCGGGAGGTCACTTGGGATGACTGGACATACCCGGGGTGTCTTGGAATGATGAGACTTGAAAAAATTAACACTAGGGTATAGTTGTCATGCTCGGGAATTGTCAATTACCCTATTGCACTTTTGCATAACCAAAATCAACATCTATTATATCTGCTTGAGCCTTTTCTGAATCCTGCAATTATTAAAATAAGGGTATATTCACATCATCATATGTCAGAGTTTTATATGTTTTCATGCCTTGACCCAATATTTTGCTATCTATTGGATTTAATGAGATATTTCCTTGGGTCATTTGCTCTTGAATGTTTCCCATTGTTACTCTTTCCGAGGGAAAAGGTGAGGATAAAGGCACTGATTGCTCCACTTGTGGAACTAATACTACATGTTGCACCTGAGAAACATCACTTCTTTCATGTTCTGGGGGATCAATCACTACATCCCTATGCTTATGTTTCTTGGATGTATAAGCGCCTTCTCTCACCAAGATTGGCTCATAGACAATTTTGTGTTTCTTATGTTCCCTTTCAAACTTTTAAAGGTCCGGTGCTACTCTTAATTCTTCTTTATTTGGCTTAGATTGTGAATGGCCACTTATTATAGCCCCACTCATCAATTTATCAACACTATGGGGCTTTGGAAGTACTTCAAGGAACCATATGAGACGTCATACCCTTCCCTTTTACTTGAAGTGGTAATGCAAAGGTGATAGGAGCATTCTCCACATATTTCAGAAGCATTTCCTTAATCTTCTGCCTTAGAGCAAATATAGAAGTACCAATCCCACTAGTGGTTGAAGTCCATTCATCTATAAGTTCTAAAGTAGGCCTTTTTAAAGGAAATTAAGGAACTTTTCCTCCTAAGGGATCCATTTTGTCAGCCCCTTCTCTTAGGGGAGGAATGCCATCATTCAAATTTCCCAAATCCCTAAACTTATTGAGAATTCTTTTGTTTTGAACTGATAAATCAATGTTCTTCTAGGCCAACCAATTTATTGTTCTCCTCATTACATAGGTTATCCGAGTATATGAATCATTTGATTCCTCTTTATTGTAATCTAAAGGGGTTATTGGTTGTCCCTCCACCTTTTGATCAAGATAATATTTACTCACCGTATGTGGATCATCCATAATTCCCTCAGGGATAACTACAATATTGAAATCTATAATTCGGGAAAGGATCATTCTAGATAAGTATTTCAGCTTGAACTCTTCCTCATCTCTACAATTCATCCAATAGTCCTTAAATTAAGACTCATGTTCAAAAGTATTTGCAATATTGTTGAACACCCACCTGATATCATAGTTGGCCCTTGCCTCAAACTTCTCCATCCCAAACCTTTTCATCTCATCTTCAATTAATCTAACTTTTATAATTTAAGGGCATGAGTACCTTACAACCCTGATGGGGAACTTAATGTCTGTCTGGTGTTTCCCAACAATTAATTTTAAAACCGGTGTCAATTGCCTCGCCATTTCACACGAAGCCATTTTATCATTTAAGTATCTGGGTAGTTTACATGGTTGTCCTTCAAAACCACTAACCCTGATATATGTAACTTTCTTGTACTGAATGAAATAACATCCATACTCTATGATTACCTGTATAGCCTCCTCAGAGATCCTGTATTGCTCCCACTCTGGTTTGAAAAGACATGATTGGTGCAAAGAAGGAATCATTAACCAATCTTTCATTTCCACTCCAATTAACCAACTACAATTGGGGGAAAATCTCATGCATTTGGCATTCTTTAAAGTCATCACGTGGAAAGAGGCCAGGGAAACACCTATGTCCTATGATATTGTAAATCAAATAGGTCATCATATAAAATTCCAATTCTGAAGTATCACCCATCTCTATTTTTGCTGCCAGTGTAACCATGTGACTATGAAGTGCCTCTGCAATGAAAGTTACCTAGCAAATGCTCCCTTTCATTTCCAAAACTATCCAAATGTAAGTGCACATCCATTCCTTGAACTCATTCTTAGTCTCAAACCCATCCATTTGATTTAACAATACAATAAAATCCTATGATTCTTCAACAAATTGTGCCCTAACCAATCTTTTAGGGATTCAAGTGGTTGCCTTTTTTCTCTACTAAGAGCCATTTGGTATTTATGAGCCTAGCATAATTCATTTTCTTTTTCTCATAATCTCATAAGGCTAACTTAATACCCAAGGTTATCATATTTCTTATTATTGGAAACATGAGCATTATTTTGATGGTTGCAGGCGTCAAAGTTAACACTGCATCACCAATTTCATCTAGTACTTCCCTCTTCTCTGGGTCGTAATTCATAGCGCAAAGCCATACTAATTTTGGGCAATGTACTGATGGTGGAATAACACAAGCTAAAGCAATACGACTATCTTGAATTTCTTTCATAGATTCACTTTTGTTATGGCTATTCAATCTTTGAAGAAAATATTTTAAGTCAGTTTTCATTAAGTTTGTGTCTATGATTTTATCCAAATCATTCATGATTCTGGAGGCAATCGAGAATGCAAATGTCATGGTTTTCATCTTAAAAACCCTATCTTTACTTCCAATTTCCTTTCCAATAAAAGAAAAGCACAAGAGTTCCTTAGTTCTTACTGATTTTCCCATGAATGTCTGAGCAATTCAACCATGATTTGAAAGATTTCCTATTTCTAATCTCCAATTCGAGCTCCACGATCAATTTCACAATGTTCCTTAATGAAAATTACTAACAATGAAATCCCGATCTTGAAAAATGAAAGCAAAAGGATCAAGGCATTCGAAAACTTTAAAAATCGTCCTTGATTTTTATGAAAACACATTGATGGTGGCAGAAATTAATGCATTACATCATGGTCATCCATTTTAGTTTTCCTAATTTTTAAATGTGAGCCATCCACATGGAAAAACATTATGAAAAAGTGGGCTTGGGGAAACTCTTTGCACTTTTTCTTCATGTTATAAACACATGCACACTTAACTGTTTGACCCGAGTGCCCACTTGGGTTTCAGATTTGCACTTGGAATGAAACCATAGTTAGGGGACAAGCAAGTCCCTCCTCTTTAATGGGAGAGGTTCCCTTATTGAAAGTAGGAGCAAAACCTATGTACAAATACACAATCTTTCATTCAATGGTGGTTTCCCGATATCTTGAAATGTGTTTAATGCCTGAAAATTTATCAATACATGAGGATAGAAGACTTGAAGAGAGGAGGGAGGTAGAAGAAGACAATACTTTTAGGGAAAAGAGATGGCAGAGAAAACCCTTATATGTATTGAGCAAAATGAGATATAGAGTAGAACCATTCATGTTTATAATGGGCACAATCCACAGACTCAAAGTTCTTGAGATTGTATAAACTAGAACACAAAGTTTCTAAGCATGCAAGGATTAAATGATTCACAGATCAGAGCAAGAAGGAAAGAGAAAATAGAGGAAAAAGGGGAAAACCCTTGTATTGATTTCTTCAGATTCGAAATTACAGTTCCAGAATCTCAAAATTCCCACCCTTTACAATGGCTTTGAAAGCCTATGAAATAGCTCGCAAGAGATGGTTACAACTTCCTCGAGCAAGCAAGAAATGGTTACAAATCATTCCAATCATTTGTGCCCTTTCAAATTCTTGATTCACAAAGAAACATTAATGGCAGAAAAAAACCAGGCTTTCTAATATACGACCGTTACATTATTTTACCAGTTAAATAAGGGTCATTCGATCTAATTTTATAACTTTAAATTTGGGCCATCCATGTGGGAGAGATTTAAACTGAAGCAGGCCTACGGACGCCTTTTACATTTTTTGCCTTTGAAGTTGCGCTAGGCTAACATGTGGAGAATTGGCCGGTTCTTTTATATTTAGCCGATTCGAGCCTATTTTCTGCTTGACTTATGTTGACCCCTAGACACGTGGAGAGTTAGTGCTCATTTGAGTTTCCACTTTGGAAACGACTCCTGAAATTACGTCGAATGGAAGCATGGCTTCTTCCCCAGTCCTGGACTTTTCAATGGCCAACTCTATCTCTTCGTTGACTCTAACCACATGGTGAGTTGGCGTTCATTTGGAAACTGACCTTTTGGTTTCACTTTTGAAATCATGCTGTTGAGGAACGTGGAGGATTCCACCTACCCACTCATACTTAATTGATTTAAATAACTGGATCTGTCCCTTTTTGGACCTGAGACATGTGGAGGACTGGAAAGTTTGGAACTGCCCCTGGCTTTGACTCTTGAAGTTTCGATGAGGCACATCCAACTAAACCTTCCATACTTTGATTTGGGCTTGTTTGTCTTAATTTTGGACCTATGGGACACGTGGAATCTTGTGCTTATTTGAGGACTGTCCCTTGGGCCCTACCCTTTGGAGTTGTTCCATTTGGAGGCTTCTGACTATTGCTTGAAACATGGCCATGCCACATCCAATTAGGGATGTCCACGTACTACCCATGGATACTGGGACAAAAATTAATCGGGAAGATATGCCCGTCATTCCCGACTGTGGGAAGAAATAAAAAGAAGGGGAAAAACTTGACCATTACGCTCGAATTTCAAAACGTTCTCCATAGAATGAAAAACTGTAAAAAATACCAGGCTTGACGCGATCTAATACTCCAAGTTACCAACTTAATTTTTTTGAAACTTGACTTCAAAAGAGGGGAATTTGGAGAGTGACAACAGTTGGCTCTTTCTGGGGATGACTTGACAGAGGAATGAGGCAAGATCAAGAACCACAGAAAAACTCAGGGAAAGCAGACCAGTGCCTTATCCATTGGGAAAATAGAGTCAAAGGTAGAACCAATACAAGGCAACACACACAAGACAGGAAAAGAAACAAAACAAACCAAAAGGGAAGACCCAAAACAAAACACACCACACAACAAAGAACAAGAAAGGGAAACAAGCCAAAACCAAAAACCAAACACAATGTACAAAAGGACTTCCTAGCCACCTAGGACTTGAACAACTTTAGGTACTGCCCACTATAAGGAAGTGGGAGGGGAGATCCATCCATGTAATCTAGATAAAAAGAGTTCTCTCCAGCAAAATTTCTGATTCTAAAAGGACCAAGCCAAAGAGAATCAAACTTACCATGGCTTCCTCGTGGCTCATGTCTTTTGTCCCAAAGTAGCACAATGTCTCCTACTTGGAAAACTCTGGGTTTGGCTTTCTTGTCAAACAAATCCTTCAATTTCAACTGATGACTTGCTATCCTGTCAACCACTTGCAATCTTTCCTCATCAAGATTTTGAAGGTACATGATCCTCTTGTCCAAGGAACTTGACAAAACTTGAATCTTCAATAGCCTTCATTAAGTGCAAGGCTGGTAATTCCATTGTTACTGGTAACTGGGCTTCAACACCATACACCACTTGAAAAGGAGACATCCCAATTACTCTTTTGGGTGTAATTCTATCTACCCAGAGAGCATCATAAAGTTTCTTGTGCCAATTCCTCTGAGAATCATTTACAAGCTTTCTAACTATGTTCACCAAGTTCTTGTTTGTTGATTCTGCCTATCCATTCCCTTGGGGGTAGTAATCTGAAGAATGAGCAAGGGAGATCCCATACCCATAGTAGAAGTCCATCATCTCAGTAGAAGAAAATTTGGAAGCATTTTCAGTCACAATTTTGTTTGGGGTCCCAAACCTGATCAATATGTTCTCCTTAATGAAGTTACAAACTACCTCAGAAGTAGTGCTCTTGACTGGGATGGCTTCCACCCACTTGGTGAAGTAATTTGTGGCAGTCAACACATGGGTATGCCCAACACTGGAAGATGGATTGAGTGCTCCAATGAAGTCTAAACCCCATTGTTGAAATGGCTCTTCAATCACTACAGGCTTGAGAGGAAAAGCAACCAACTTAGGTCTTCCAACAAATGTTTGGCATGCTTCACATTTACCAACCCATTTTGATGCATCTCTAAACAGAGTGGGCCAATAATAACTAGCATGAAGTATTTTATGAGCTGTTATAACAGAGAAGAAATGACCTCCACAAGCCTGGTCATGAAATTCAGAGAACAAATTATTTTGTTTCTCCTTTTCTACACACTTCAAAAACCTTCCATCTATGCCTCATTTGAACAAAGCATTCTCCCATAACACATATTGTGCAGACCTCAGTTTGATGGCTCTCTTCTCTTTGGCACTCAAGTGAGATGGACATTCTCCATAGGTCAGAAAGTGAGCAATGTCAGCATACCATACATCTGTCAAGCTGAGGAACAGAACAACAGGGACATCAACTCCATCTTTGGACAACTCCTTGGCAGCTCCCTCAGCAATGAGTTCACACAGGCCCTTACCCTGAACCAGCTTTGTTGGCCTGATGTCAAGATCATACTCTTGCACCTTTGCTACCCAATTACCTCTCTTGGTTCCAAATTCTTGCTGAGTAAGAATGGATTTGATTGTTGTATCAGGCACCAACACCACAAAATGAGAATTAAGGATGTAAAACCTAAACTTCTTGACAAATTTGACAACTACAAAAGCATGTTTCTCCATCATGGTGTACTTCATCTCATGAGTTTTCAAGACATAACTCATGAATGTAATTGGGAGCTCATGATCTTCAACATTCTTCTGGGCTAACACAATAACTAGGGTATTTTCAGTGGCATAACAATAGATAATGAAATCTTTGCTAAAGTCAAGGCACACCAAGATTGGAGTCTTTGCAATAGCCTGTTTAATGTCCTCAAATGATTTCTTCCCTTCAGAGGACCAACCAAAAGTTTTCTTCCCTTGCATCATGTGAGCAATGCTCATAGTAAGTTCTACAAAATCAGGGATGAATCTTCTTAGGAAATTGATCTTACCAAAGAAAGAATGGACACCTTTCTTACTTGATGGAAGAGGAATTTGCTGGATGGCCTGAACTCTCTCCGGATCAATCTTGATCCCTTCCTTTGAAACAATGTGTCCCAACAGCTTTCCTTCTGTGACACAAAACACAAACTTCTTAGGGTTTAAAGAAATCCCATGCTCTCTACACTTCTGCAATACTGTTTCAAGGTGTTGGAAGTGATCTGTTCTTGCTTTAGAAAACACTGTCAAGTCATCCAAATACACAACAATGCATTTCCCTTTCAAACTGCCAAAATCCAAGTCCATGGCCCTCTGGAAAGTAGCACCAACATTGATGAGACCAAATGACATCCTCTTGTATGCAAAGGTGCCCCAAGGAGTAGTAAAGGCAGTCTTATGTTGATCTGCAGTATTCACCTCTACTTGATTGTACCCTGAGAATCCATCTAACATAGATAGCATCTCCGAGCCT
The DNA here is from genome assembly GCA_019776745.2 of Taxus chinensis. Classification (NCBI taxonomy): domain Eukaryota; kingdom Viridiplantae; phylum Streptophyta; class Pinopsida; order Cupressales; family Taxaceae; genus Taxus; species Taxus chinensis. The sequence continues at coordinate 101,910,824 of CM034149.1, forward strand.
ATGACAACTTGCAATACTTGGTCCATCATGGGGAGAGGGTAGTTGTCCTTCAAAGAACCCTGATTTAGATTTCTGAAGTCCACACAGATCCAGATCTCACCATTCTTCTTCCTGACAGGCACTATATTAGCAATCCATGTTGAATGGTGGATGGGGAAGATGATCTTAGCCTTCAAAAGCTTTTGTATTTCTTGGAAAATTGTATCAGCTATCTTTGGATTATATTTCCTTTGCTTCTGTTTGAAGGGTTTGATCCCAGGCTTAAGAGGAATGAAATGTTGCATTTCTTTAGGCTGAAAAGCCTTAAGATCATCATAAGAGTAAGCCATAGAACATCAACATACCTCTTCAACAGATTCACCACCTTCTTTTTCTCTTCCTGAGTGCAACATTTTCCAATGTTGACCATTTTGGGATCATCAAGACTCCCAATATTCACTTTCTCAGTCTCAACAGATTGTTGGGCTCCTTGAGAAACTTTAGACTTCATATACCTATCATGTTTATAAAAAAGATCCTCCAAACTCACCAGCCCTTTAGGGATTTTGTTACCTTTCAGTTTGATGCATCCATCTTGATCCATCTCTTCTTTGACACCCTCTTCAATAGATGACACACACTCTCTAGGAAGATTATCACTTCCTTCAAAGTAAAACTGATCAAAGTTGTCTCTGAGCTCTAAGAAAGAAAGCAAATGTTGGTCATCATTGAAAACTTGCCAATTATTTTCATTGTCAGGCACACTGGGTCTATGGATCATCTCAATGGTGAATTTCTTTTGAGGGAAATCAGGATGAGGAATCAATAAGGACCCCAAAACAGCTAGAGAGTCAGCCCTAGTGTTCCTTTCCCTTGGCACAACTTCAATGGAAAAAGCATCAAGGAATTCAATGGAATCCTAGACCAGATTCCTATAGTGCTTCAACCTTCTGTTCTTTACTTGATAAAGGTCTCTAACTTGTTTTACAATTAGCTCTGCATCTCCATGAGCAAGAAGGTTCTTCACTCCCATTTCCTTTGCCATGCTCAACCCAAGAATGAGGGCCTCATACTCAACAATATTGTTGGTATTTTCAAACTGGAACTTGAAGGAGAAAGGATGAACCTTACCCCCAGGAGAAATGAGCACTACACCAGCTCCATAACTAGCTAAAGAGTAGCTTCCATCAAACTCCAAAGTCCACACACCATTAGGATCAAGCAACACTCCCTTTGACAGACTTGTCTCCTCTTGTGACATGATCATGTAGTTCCCATGCCCAATGTCTTCATACAGTATTTGTGCTTTAGGATCATCTATCTTTTGCACAATATACTTTGCTTGTTTCTCAGAAAGTAACTTCTTCATCTTCCCATTGACATGGATCAAGGCATGTGACCAATCCATTTGGATCTCACCTCCAACATCTTTGCAAAAGTTCCTACTTAGTAGCATGCCATAGGAAGGAGGGATATCAACAACCAAGATGGTAGCCAAGACCTTCTTCTCTAGTAAAGCAGCAAAAGCTACTTGTGCATCCTTGATTCTCCCAACCAAAGGCACTTCTCTACTTTCCATGGAATAACAAGAGCCATAAGTGTGGGTTAGGGTTAGACCCAAAGCATGAGCCACTTTTGTAGGCATTACATTATCAGATGCACCAGAATCAATGACACAATTGCTAAGCTTGTGGCCAGCTATGAGGAGAGTCACATAGAAGGGCTTGATCTTCTCATTGGGTGAAGTGACTGCAGCCACAAGGTTGGGTTGAGGTGGAGAAGGAGTGGGAAAAAGGCCTTTAGAAGAATGGGCTGGGGTTTTAGATTTAGAATTTACAAAGTTAACCATTTTGGCAAAGGCTTTAGGATGGGTTTGATAGAACTCTACCTCAGAAATCTGAATCTTGGTCTTTTTAAGATGGTCTATAATGTCAAAAGATCTAGATGTGGATGGGGAATCACTACTAAGAGTAGGAGGAGCTTTTGATCTATCAGCTTTATCATTTGTTGGACAAGAATTCTCAGAAGCAGAAGTAGAGGGAGAAGGACTAGCAGAGCTTACCTTTTGGGTGGAAGTAGTAGGAATAGGAGCTCCTCTTCTTGCAATCACTGGGATGGTGATGGGGTACTCCTTGGATCTTTTTACAGGTTGCACCACTTTTTCCTTTTTGTTGGTCTGCTCTTGGGTCATAACAACATATGACTCACTATTCATCTCAGCCACTACATCATCATAGTCATCTTCATCATCCACACCTTTAGTGGTGAGGAAATGAACCCAAGAACAACCAGGCTCCTCCATTTCTTCATCAGCTTCCTCTTCTTGTTCATCATAGAGCCCATTCTCTTCCTCATCATCAGGCTCAAGAACTTCACAAGTAGCATTGACAGGCACCTTGAGGGGTGGACCTTCAATGGCCAACCTGGTTTGAGAAGAGGGCAAGCGGTTCCTAGGCTGAAAGTTCTTCCTTGGAACATCTTGATATGGAGCATGATGAGCCAATTGTTTCTTGATGGAAATGAGGTCATTAGCCAGCTTTTGCACCAACTGATCTGCATTACCTCCAGGAGAAGAGGAAGAAGAAGATGCTTTGGATTTGAAAGGCTCCCTTTTCAGCTTGCCAGACATGATCAAGTCATCTTCCACATTGACAACAATCTCTGATCAACATCCAAAGTTGTAAGATTTTCTCTCCTCAGGGCATAGCTTACTTCCGAAAATTGAGCATTCAAGAAGAAACACTTCTGAATCTGATCAACAGGCCTAGTATTTTGTGGAATCTTGTTAATCAACTTGTTGAACTTGGCCACAAATTCTCTCATAGGATCATGTGGCTCCTTCTTGATTTGAGAAATATGAGCTAACAAAGCATGCACATCTTCAACAGGTTTGAAACGCTGCTCAAATTCAGTCCTCATAGTAGTCCAATGGTGATGGTCCCAGCAGGAAGATGGTAAAACCAATCTGCATAGCATTGTCTTGCAAGGTCTCCACAAATAGCCTAACAGAGACATCCTCATGCTCAACTCCAAGGACCCCACATGCAACAATGAAGGCTGTGCAATGTGTTCATCAGGGTGCACTTTGCCATCACCTCTAAATTTGGGAAAATTCTTCCTGTTACCCCTAGGAAACTCATGCAATGGTTGAGGAAGAGCCAAAGGACCAACTATTTTTCCCCAAGGCAGAAGTACTACCATCCTTAGAAAGATTTATTGAAGTGGAAATGAGACACCAACAAGAATTAGGGCATGGAGATTAGGGCTAAGTTGTGCTTGAGGAATGCTACTACCAGAAGCACTGTCTTTAATAAGGAGGTGTGCTTGTGGAATGAGCTCTTCTATTTCTTCTTGTTGGAGGAAGTTGAAAACCTTGTTGATCCAGGAGTTGAAATTGGGGATCTTCAATTCCAAGAGCCCTTCTACCATGAGTGTATCTTAGAGTCGCCAGATCAAAGAAATGATCAAATTAGTTGTTCTTTTTAGAAAGGAAATTTGTTGAACAAATCCCCAATAGAGTCACCAAAAACTGTTGGGTTTCAGATTTGCACTTGGAATGAAACCACAGTCAGGGGACAAGCAAGTCCCTCCTCTTTAATGGGAGAGGTTCCCTTATTGAAAGTAGGGGCAAAACCTATGTACAAATACACAATCTTTCATTCAATGGTGGTTTCCTGATATCTTGAAATGTGTTTAATGCCTGAAAAGTTATCAATACATGAGGATAGAAGACTTGAAGAGAGGAGGGAGGCAGAAGAAGAAAATACTTTCAGGGAAAAGAGATGGCAGAGAAAACCCTTATATGTATTGAGAAAAATGAGATATAGAGTAGAACCATTCACGTTTATAATGGGCACAATCCGCAGACTCAAAGTTCTTGAGATTGTATAAACTAGAACAAAAAGTTTCTAAGCATGCAAGGATTAAATGATTCACAGATCAGAGAAAGAAGGAAAGAGAAAATAGAGGAAAAAGGGGAAAACCCTTGTATTGATTTCTTCATATTCAAAATTACAGTTCTAGAATCTCAAAATTCCCACCCTTTACAATGGCTTTGAAAGCCTATGAAATAGCTCACAAGAGACGGTTACAACTTCCTTGAGCAAGAAAGAAATGGTTACAAATCATTCCAATCATTCACGCCCTTTCGAATTCTTGATTCGCAAAGAAACGTTAATGGTGGAAAAAACTAGGCTTTCCAATATACGACCATTACATTATTTCGCCAGTTAAATATGGGCCATTCGATCTGCTTTTATAACTTTAAATTTGGGCCATCCACATGGGAGAGATTTAAACTGAAGAGGGCCTGCGGATGCCTTTTGCATTTTTTTCCTTTGAAGTTGTGCCAGGCTGACACGTGGAGAGTTGGCTGGTTCTTTTATACTTAGCTGATTCAGGCCTATTTCCTGCTTGACTTATGTTGACCCCTAGACACGTGGAGAGCTGGCACTCATTTGAGTTTCCTCTTTGGAAACACCTCCTGAAATTGTGTCGAACAGACACATGGCTTCTTTCGCCGGTCCTAGACTTTTCAATGGCCAACTCTATCTCTCCATTGACTCTGACCACGTGGCGAGCTGGTGCTCATTTGGAAACCAACCTTTTGGTTTCACTTCTGAAATCACGTCATTGAGGCACGTGGAGGCTTCCACCGACCCGCTCATACTTAGTCAATTTAAATAACCGAATTTGTCCCTTTTTTGACTTGGGACACGTGGGACACAAGTTTGGAGGCTTGGCTCAAGTTGCTGATGAGAACTGGCACCATCCACTGGCCGATTTTTGACTTTTGAAGTTGTTATGTTTGGATGCGTGGAGGCTTCCGCTATTGCTTGAAACACGGCCATGTCGCACCCAATTAGGGATGTCCATGTACTACCCGTGGATACTGGGACACAAATTAATTGGGAAGATACACCCATCATTCCCGACTACGGGAAGAAATAAAAAGAAGGGGAAAAACTCCACCATTACTTCTAACTTTCAAAATTTTCTCCATGGAATGAAAAACTGCAAACAATACCAAGCTCGATGGGATCCAATACTCTGAGGTACCGACTCAAAATTTTTGAAACTTGACTTCAAAAGAGGGTCTAATTGTGAATATTTAGAGGAATATTCATCGGGCCTCGGGCCCTAATTTGCATATTATGAATTCTATAGAAAGTTATAAGTTTACAACTTAAACCCACCATACAATGACCAACTGGAACATGCTATGTATCATCCGGTAGCAGAACCAAATACGAAATTTGTAATATGATCAAGGAATAGTGCACATAAGTAATTTTTGTGATATAAACCCGATTCATGATTAGTTTTTTGCAAAGGTTTTCAAAAATAACATGCCTAACACGATCCTCAACTAGAAAAGACGAAAAACGACCTACACTCGAGAAAATCAAAATCATTTAATCATGACTATAACTTTCAAACTCGCACCTCTTATGGGGAAGAAAAAAACATAATAATTTTCAAAGGCATTATCTAAGCAAAAAGGGGTAAGATTATTTCGAGCACCAACTCCGGTTCCAAATCAGGGATGGTCACTCCTTGCGGGTGCCACAAGAACCAAACATAACACAAATACAATAGACCACATGCTAAAATCCATTGGGATATGGAGTCAAATAACATACACACTAGATCATGTAATAAAAATGCAAACCATCATGGAATAATGTTTTTTCTGAATAAAGTCTCTTTACCATCATAAATACAAACCATCAGTTCCTAGTCCATATTTTGATTTGTAAATTTTCCTTCATTTTGTAAAAAACCTTAGAACCTAGGAATCATCTTCAAAAACCTGCCAATGTTTGATATTTTCAGGGACATATGGTCTTGTCAACACTTCTATATCATACTCACAGTAAGGAGACATTGTACAATTTTCAAATCTAGATCCAAATACTACCAACCTTTCTGCAACAGTATTATGCTTTCTGTCATGATATATTATGTTCAAATAATCAAACATTTCAATAAAATCCCAAACTGCATGCTTATATTGTTTCATTCTTTGATTTTTGGTTGCATATAATTTCCTAACTTACTTGACTACCAATTTTGAATCTCCCTTAACAATAATGTCCCCATTACCACACCTCCAAGCAATCCTCAAACCCAAAATCAGTGCTTCATATTTTGTAATATTGTTAGTGCACTCAAATCTAAGTTTAAAAGAAAAAATGAATACCTCTTGATTTGGAGATATTAGGACAACACCAACACCATTCCCAAATTTAGAACAAGCTCCATCAAACATCAAAATCCAAGGGGAAAAAATATGCTTAGGACATTTACATTTTTCAATGCTATGCTCTTTAAAATCTGCATAGCCCACAAAATTATCAACATCTACATCTGTATATAATACTTCATAAGAAGTGTTGTTAGGGTTTTCAATCAGATGTAACATATTTTTCTCACCATAAAATTTTACAAGGCTTCCTTCTACTAGTATGGTTGCATATGACATATTCATTTGTACACTCCGCCCCGCACTAGCAGCCCACTTTCTTCACAACAACATTCCCCACTTGGCCAGACAATCCACAATAACTACATTCATGGTTAAGCACTTGCTCGGGTAAGCTGCTAATTGCACTATCAATCCTTTAACATATCCAATCATGAATTTTTGGGACCTTAGCTAGTTATTTCTCCAAGAGAACGCCCACCCCACACAAGGAGATGGGAATTTGGGTCTAGCTCAAGACCTCGTAATCTGCCCGACCCGTTAGGTGCAATTCTTTCTCTTCCAATCATTCCAGACATTCCCTCTTGATCTGCTCCTAGTAATTCTACCCTTCATAAGGGGAAAGGGAAAACAAAATTCTTCATAGGTGGTTTGGATCTTCTAGAATGGGTATCTTACTATCAGAAGAAAATTGAGCTAGAAAATAATATGAACAGTACCAGAATGACTCTTGATTCATTGATGGACATGGGGATGTCCTGAGATATAGCAAGGTCTATTATATTTATCCAGATGACACATGGCTCAAGTGAATTCATGTTAAGGAAGAAAAAGTTGTCGAAAAAACTTCCTCCACTAGGGGGAAATTTAGAAAAGTGAATAAAGGACGTCTAAACATTGTTTTTATTTTGTTGTCTTTACTTTTGACATGTACACGACCTTCTTTATCATGGGCTGGGGCCCCTATAGAACCCCATTTTTTCCTTTTTTAACATGTAGAAAGCACAAGTATCTCAATAGTTTATATGCTTTCACAAATGTACATAGAATTTCATCCAAGCCATATTGAAAACTAATGCATTGTACCAAATTATAATTTATATTGGAAAATAATGAATTTCAAGGTAACAATCATCCTTAATGAAACAGAAATATCAAATAAAACACTAGCTAGAAAAGAAATATGGAAAGAAAGTACAATTTTAAGAATGACAAGCTTAAGCTTGTTCATCATCTATTATGTCTGCACCCTTTTCTTCTCCAGTTTCCATTCCTACTTCTTTTTATTCTAGTAACCTTGCCACATATGCATCAAATCTTTAGAGAAGCTCATTGATTTCATCTTCGTCTGGTCCTATATGGTGTTGAAAGATTAATGTTTTTCTAGCTATTACATCCACACAATGAACCATTTTGTGCTTATATTCTAGTGGCCTGACTTTTAACTCTGAGATTCTGTTCTCAATCTTCCTCATTATTTTAATTACTTCATAAGAGAAATTATCTTTCTGGATATTTTTTTGAAAAGAGTTGATCAATTAATCAATCTTTAGATCACCATATCTCGTTTTAAATTTATCAAAGACCATATCCTCTAGTTTTACATCAATGACATCTAGAGTATCATCGACCCAATTCCTTTTAAATTTAATTTTTTCTTTGATCCCATTCAGAATCTCCACTATGATCTTTGCTAATTCTTCCATAGCATGTTGGGTTCCTTCGAGTTCTTTTGGCACAATCACCTCTTTTACAACCAGTTCATCACTAAGCTAAGTTATGCAGTCCACTTTTATAAAAATTCCCTCAAAGTAGAAGATTTCATTATCACATTACTCAATTATTTCATCAATTTCATTAAGTCTATTCTTGAGTTCTTCATTCTTTTCCCGAGCTTCTTCAATTGCTTCTTTTCCATTCTTTGTCAATTTTCTGACCCATGTGTCTATGGCCTAAACCTTCTTAACAAATTTATCAATTTTTTCTATTCCTTTAGGGGCATTGACAAAGGTATTTTCTTGAGTATGACCAGGCTTCCCAATTAATTGTGGAAGACTAGAAATCAAGGCTTTGACATGTTCTTTTAGTTGCTTTTTTTAATCTTTTCTTCATCAACCTTTTACAACATGTCACTTATTGCCTCTGATACTCCATGTTTTAATTTATCTCTCGAAGGATTTCCTAAAGAAATGAGTTGAACACTGTAGTCACTAGTTGTTATATTGTCTCTAGTTTTTCCTTCACGAGGGATTGTTACTTATAAAGTTTTACATGGTTGTCCTTCAAAACTACTAACCCTGATATATGTAAATTTCTTGTACTAAATGTAATATCATTTGTACTCCGTGATTACCTTTCTAGCCTCCTCAGAGATCCTATATTGCTCACACTTTGGTTTGAAAATACATATGACTGGTGCAAAGAAGACATCATTAACCAATATTACATTTCCACTCAAATTAACCAATTGCAATTTGAGGAAAATATCATGCATTTGGGTTTCTTTAAAGTCAACACATGGGAAGAGACCAGGGAAATGCCTTTGTCCTGTGATATTGTAAATCAAATAGGCCATCATGTAAAATTCCAATTCTGAAGTATCACCCATCTCTATTTTTGTTGTCAGTGTAACCATGTGACTATGAAGTACCTCCACAATGAAATTTTTGAGAAAATTCTCCCTTTCCTTTCCAAAACTATCCAAATGTAAGTGCACATCCATTCCTTAAAATAATTCATGGTCTCCAACCTAGCCATTCGACTTAACAATACAATAACATCCTCTGCTTCTTCAATAAATTATTCCCTAACCAATCTTTTAGGGATTCAAGTTGTTTCCTTTTACTCTAATAAGAGCCATTTATTATTTATGAGCCGAGAATAATCCTTTTTCTTTTCCTCATAATATTGTAAGGCTAAATTAATACCCAAGGTTATCAGATTTCTTATTATAGGAAACTTGAGCATTATTCTGATGGTTGCATGCGTCAAAGTCAACACTACATCACCACTTCCATCCAATACTTCCCTCTTCTCTGGGTTGTAATTCATAGCGCAAATTCATACTAATTGTGGGCAATGTACTAATGGTGGAATAACACTAGCTAATGTGATACAACTATCTTAAATTGCTTTTATAGATTCACTCTTGTTAGGGTTATTCAATCTTTGAAGAAAATCTTTTAAGTCGACATTCATTAAGTCTATGTCTGTGATTTTATCCAAATCACCTGTGATTCTGGACACAACCAAGAATGTAGACGACATGGTTTTCATCTTTAATACCCTTGCTTTACTTCCAATTTCCTTGCCAATAAAAGAAAAGTACATGAGTTCCTTGGTTCTTACCGATTTTCCCATGAATGCCTAAGCAATTCAACATTGATTCAAAAGCTTTTTGATTTCTAGTCTCCACGATCAATTTCACGATGTTACTTAATAAAAATGACTAAAATTGGCATCCAGATCTTGAAAAATGACAACAAAAGGATCAAGGTGTTCAAAAACTTTAAAAACCATCCTTGATTTGTGCAAAAATGCATTAATGGTGGAAGAAATTACTGAGTTGCATCATGGCTGTCCATTTCACTTTTCCTAATTTCTAAATGTGAGTCATCCATGTGGGAAAGACTTATGTATATGCAGGCTCAAGAAAACTCTTTGCACTTTTGCTTTGTGTTTAAACACATACATACTTAACTGTTTAACCTGACTGCTGGCTTTTGACTTTCATTCTAAGCTTTACACATGGCCATATCTGAATGGTGGTGGAGTCACAAGCTTTTTCTGAAACTCTGTTCAATTGAGCCAAAAAATACCAATTTTCCCTGATGACCTAGTTCCATGCTCCTTGTATAAGAAAAATCCACATGTCCTTTGCGGGCCTCGAGAGCTTCTTTGATATTTTATACATTATTACCTTGGTGTGCGGAAATACAACTATGCCTCGATTCCCCACATCCAACCTATTTCTGACAAGTGTACTTCCTTAGAGGTGGAGTAAATTTGTGTTTGTGCATATTCTAAATGTGAATATTCAGAGGAATATTCCTTGGGCCTCGGGGCTTAATTTGCATATTGTGAATGCTATAGAAAGTTATAAGTTTGTAACTTAAACCCGCCATACCAAAACAAACTGGAACATGCCATGTATCATCGAGTACAAAACCAAATATGAAATTTGTAATATGATCAAGGAATAGTGCACATAAGTAATTTTTTTGATTTAAACCTGATTCATGATTATTTTTTTTTGCAAAGGTTTTGAAAAAAACATGCCTGACATGATCCTCGACTAGAAAAGAGGAAAAATGACCTACACACGGGAAACTCAAAAGAATTTAATCATGACTGTAACTTTCAAACTCACACCTCTCATGGGGAAATAGAAAACATAACAATTTTCAAAGGCATTATCCAAGAAAAAAGGGGTGAGATTATTTCGAGCACCAACAAAGTGCCCAAAATTATATGAACATCTGAGCAAGAAGCACAAACATGAGATCAAGGGTGCATGGATAGTTAGAATACAATGTGCCATGGAAAACCAATAGATGCTGAAGTTAGCACCAAATCCTGAGGTAGTACATGTGAAGATTACTACACGTGCTGAGGTTGCACGTGCTAGAGAAACATTGCAAAATAATCCTACCATCACTAATGAGGAGGCTTTACATGAAAAATATCCAGACCCTACACATTAGAAGGAGGTTTATCAGGAAACCGTAGAGGTACTTAGAAATATGTAGGATGAAATACAATGTTTAAAGGAAAAGTTGTGGAAGTTGGAACAAAAGAAGGCAACTTATACTTTCCAGTCAGATGTTAATGATCTGAAGGAAGTATGTAAGATGCTGCGTCAGGAAAAAATTATTCCATTACTAGGGAGTTCGTTGAAAGGAAATACTTTGCGCACTGCTATTGAGAACAGACGCAAAATTTTGCATGCTAATCTCCCTTCCCATAGCTTGGATTATGACAAGGAGATTACTCTGAATGATGTTGTGGATGGATAGATTTTGAGCAATATTTTGATTGACATAGGCAAGAAAGTGAATGTGCTTACCTTAGATACATGGGTTCAGATGGGAAGACCTCCATTGCAGTCATCTTCTAATGTGTTGTATATGGCGAATCAGACTAAGGCCACACCAATTGGAGTATTGAAGGATGCATCCATTACTATACAGGGGGCCAAGTTCATTAGGGACTTTGAGGTATTAGCACTTACAGAAGTAGACATATTCCCTGCTCTACTTGGGAACCCTTGGTGCTATGCAAATAATGTTGATCTTCGGTTCACTAAGGGATATATCAGTTTTGAGAACAAGGAAGAATGAGTTACTGTCCCTTTGACAGAAGGTAAATATGCACCTTATATTGAGCCCTTAAGTGAAGAAGACTTGAACATAATTTATGTGCGCACCATTAGAGATTTAAAAGCGCTTAAGCTGTCTAAGGAAGGAATTCTCCAGTGGGATGATGCACAATCCATCAATGATACTACAAGTATTGCCTGTGAAAATTGGGCACATGACACTTATGAGATGGTTGGGTGCAAGGTAAGAAGTGCAACTGCATGCATAAGAAGGCCACATTATGTTAGGTGGTTAGGTAATAACATGGTACCCCGATAAACTGACGAAGGAAACCATGAGGTATTCCTGTGAGCCATGGAAGTACAGTAGAAGGATAAAGTGGATAGAAGGAATATGATAGTGTATACCCTACGTGGGATAATAAAGTGCTGGTGGATGGTTCATAGGGATAATCTCATAGAATCGAGAGAAGTGAGAATTGCTCTATCAGCCCGGTTTCTCAGGAGTAATGCACCTACTCAAATCTATGAATATCATGGTAATAATCCTATTCAACACCACATTCAGAAGTGTGAGAGAATCTAGACAGAGGGACAGGAAGATTTACCACCTTTTTTATGGGTGCACAAAATTTATTTCACCTTGCGAGGCTACGTGTGCACTTGGTATGTTTATGCGGAGCTGCATAGAGAAACTGGAAATTGGTAAGACTTGACTATAGGAATGATCCAGAATTTTGACTACTTCTCCAATAAACCTCCAGTGAAAGAGGCATTACAGGTTATGAAGCGATTGACTATGGGAGATAGTGCAAAGATTGAAGAACTCATTCAAGAGTTATTTGGTGAGTCATACCTAGAAGCGCGTTTTGATGAAGTAGTTAAGATAGATGTAGAACTACTTGAGCGTGCTTGCCTAGAGAAGGAGAAAGGAAAGATGTTCTATATGGTGGATGATGAAGAATTTGAAAAGTTGGACATAGATCATTTAGAGGGTACGCGCGAGGTCTTAAACAATACGGATGAGAAGGTGTGCACCTACCATAAACCTATAAAGATGAAGAAAGTGAACATTGGCACGAATGTTGAACCTAAGGAGGCTATAATTGGAGATTACTGGTCTGACTTTGAAGTGGCTAAGATAAAATAGTTACTACGTAATTTCCAAGGTTTGTTTCCTAGGGACTACCATGAGTTGAAAATAGTGCATGAATCTTTGGGCGAGATGAAAATTAATTTAAAGGAAGGTGCATGCCCGGTTAGGAAAAGACCTTACTAGATGAACCCTAACCTACGCATAAAAATTAAAGAAGAAATTGACAAGATGTTAGAATCTAGCATTATTGATCCCATAGAAGAATAAGAGTGGGTTAGCCCTTTGGTAATCAACATAAAGAAAGATAGAAGAATTAGGATTTGTGTGGAATATAGGAGCTGAATCCTGCATGTGTGATTGATCCTTTCCCTACACCATTCATTGAGGAAATATTAGAAGGCATTGCAGGGCGTGAAATTTACTCTTTTATGAATGGATTCTCTGGGTATCATTAAGTAAGAATTGCTAAGGAGGATCAAGAGAAGAAAACTTTCACCATTGAATGGGGAAGTTTTGCATACACAGTGATGCCCTTTGGATTGAAGAATGTTCCTATAGTATTTTTGTGCATTGTGGTTCAAGCATTCTAGGATTTTATTCACAAATTCTTATAGGTTTACTTCGATGATTGGACCGTGTATGGGCTTATCAAGGATCATTGTGACAATTTTTGGTTAATGTTTGAGAGGTGTAGACAGTTAAACATCTCTTTAAATATCAAGAAATGCGTCTTTGCTACACCTTTTGGAACTCTACTAGGGCATATCATCTACAAGGAGGGTTTGTTAGTAGATCCAACTAAGATTGCAGTCATTTTAGGCTTAGAGGAACCCATAAGTTAGAGTGAGGTGCATGGATTCTTAGGCCACACAGGGTATTATAAAATTTTTATCAAAGGACATGCAAATAATTTCACACTCTTTGAGGACTTATTAAAAGGTAAAGGGAAGTTCTATTGGGGAAAACCGCAGCACCGAGCATTTGAAGCACTGAAGGAGAGGCTTAGGTACATGTGGAAACCTTTGGCATGGACGTTGGCAAAATTCTAGCTCATTCTAGAGAAGGTATTGTAGATCATCCTATATGATTTGCTAGTATAAATCTGACTCATGCATAACAAAATTATACAACTACAAAGTGCGAGGCTTTGTCAATGATCTACGCGTTACATAAGTTCAAACAATACTTGCTAGCAACACCATTTGTGTTCTATACAGATCACATGACATTGAAATACTATTTAAAAAAGATTGTTTTACAGGGGCACATGCCAATGGGTTCTTTTATTCCAAGAGTTTGACTTTACAGTGGTGGTAAAGCCAGGTAGAAGTAATTCTAGTCCAAATCATTTGTCAAGGGTTCAATCATGAGAGAACACACAAAGTATTGAAGATACAATGTCAGATGCACAATTATACAGGTTGAACTGTGCACCCTCAGAGTTGCAAGATATTATTGATTTTTTACACACATGTATGGTGCTAGAAGGAATGAAGGCCTTGGAGTAGAAACAAATTACAATTCATGTTGCACCTTTCATGTTGATCAATGGTGACTTATACAAACTAGGTCAAGATGAATTCTTACGTCGATGTGTACTAGAGCATGAGCACATGACAATCATGGAGGAGGCTCATGGTGGTATTGTAGGTGGACACTATGCATGTGATACCACTATGTACAAGATTTTACTAACTCGTCTATGGTGGGAAACCTTGTACAAGGATTGTAAGGCGTGTGATCATTGTTAGCACCTTGGAAAACCTGGGCATACAGATGAAATGCCTTTGAGGCCTATTTCTAGTGCAAAACCTTTTGAGAAATGGGTAATCAACTTTGTGGGTCCTATTTCCCCAGTTGCGTGTAGAACTGGATCATGCTATATCATCACTTATATAGATTATCTTACAAGGTGGGTAGAATTGGTACCTATAAAGGATTGTACAACAACAACAACAGTAAGGTTATTATGGGAAAATATTCTTACCATGTATGGATGTCCTGTAAGTTTGACAAGTGATAGTGGCACTCATTTCCTTAATGATACCATCAGGATATTATTGGATGAATTTATGGTTGCACACCATAAGATGACACCTTATAACCCTAGGAAAATGGGACTGCTGAGGCTTTCAACAAGATATTGATCCAGAATTTGACAAAAAATTGTGATGTTGGAAGGAAAGATTGGGATGATAAAGTTTATGTTATCCTTTGGGCATATAGAACAACCTATAAAAGGCTGAATAAGGAAACACCCTTTCAGTTGGTGTTTGGTGTAGAAGTAGTTCTGCCCATGGAATTCATGTTACCTTCTTTGTGTATTGCACGTGCAGGAGGTCTATCTAATAAGCAAGCATTGGAAGAGAGAATTGATAAGTTTATATAGCTGGATGAGAGGCGCGCCATATCACGATGGAGTCATAAGAAAGAAAAAGCCAGGAAAAAGGCATGACACGATAAACACATCAAGGAAAAGAAGCTTGAGGTTGGGAAAATGGTACTTCTATACGATTCAAATTTTTTGCACCACCCTTGAAATATTAAGGTGAATTGGTTAGGACCATATGTTATAACTTATATACTCAATTCAGGCATTTGCTAGTTAGAGGCATTGGATGGAACACGGTTACCTAGTTACTTCAACTGAGAGTACACTGAAGCCCTAGTATAAATAAGTCTTCTTGGTGTTTGTAATAAGGCATAATATTGACACTTAGCTTATATTTACCTTAACTGTATTTCCCTTTATATGTTTTTCCTTCATCATTGTTACTATGCTTTGTCAATTTAGTATCAGTATTTTATGTAATAAGCGGGCTTACACGCTAGAAGCTGATTACGATATCTAAGTGTTTTCATGCGCAGAGGACCACACATACCCTTAGTGTGGTGTGGTTGACATTTATATATAGGGCTCATTTTAAAATTTGAAATACTTGACTGAAGATGGGTATCTCATGTTAGAAAATTTTGTGTAGGTGGTTTAAGGAAAAATGCTAGATAGAAAGAAGATTTCTCCTAAATGAAGACCACTTAGTTGGAAAAAAATGGACGCACAATGTAATGTGAGGTAAGATGCTGGCCAGTAGTGGAAACTACTTAGAATAAGGTGTAGTGGTGAAGTAATTTGATGCATCAGGAAGCACGCGGAAGGTGGTATGTTGCTGAAAAGGTAGAAAGGCATGCCCTATAAGTGTTATGAGTTGTAGTGTGCAGAAATGTAGCACATGTGGAAAAAGTGCCGAAATAACGTCAATTAATGCTGGGGATCAGTGGTAGGTGGAGGAGAAATAAATGTGATAAATTTTTGAAAATATATATAAGGACGTGTTGTAAAATCATTTTTACCTTTGCATATCAAGAGTATTTTGAGCGAGCCAAAGGTGAGTGAGCTGAGTAAGATAGTTTTGAAGTGCAGAGAGTTGTGAAACCAGACGAGGAGAGTAGATTTATTCATGAATTTGTTCATGGCGTTAATCATTAGAGACTCCATTTGAGCGAAGAAGAGGCATGCATAGAGGAGAAATAGAGTGTGAGGATTTGAGAAGAGGTTAGGGCACGTGATTTCAAGCTAGGGCATGTGATTTCAAGTGAAGGCATGGGAGTTATCATGAGATAGAGTAAAATAGGCACACACCTTATAGTTATTATGGCACTAAGGAGAGCGCTTGGAGCTAGGAAACAAGGGGAAGGAAGAAGGTAGAAACTAAGTTGAGATTGAAGTCGAAGATTCACTCCCGATAGCATAGTTTTCATGAAATGTAAGTATCTAGAAGGACATTTTCATGGGCTGTGATTGGGATTCACACATTCACCAGGAGCAAGGTTAGTAATTATAATCATCAAAAACAAGGACTACCAAGGAGGAATTGGAGACACATTGCTTATGGTGAATCCTTGAAGAGAACATAGTGGATGACATGGTGGTCTACGATGATGCTGGAGTGAAATTTTTCTGACCAAGGTAGTAGTCTTTACATTTTTATGATCTCCCTTACTTTCGGAAAACCCAAGAAATTTATACCAGTGGCTCATGAGTAGAGTCCATGAGGACTTCTTCTATTTTTTTAGGCGTGCCAAATGAGGATCAATGCACCCTTAATTATGATCCTGACAAGTTTAACAGGGAACTAAGGAGTACGTGTATTGAGATGAGTAGCCACATCATCTGAAAAAGGATGCCATTTAGAAAAGATAACCCCAAGCAGCTTGGATACACTAAAGGAGTCTACGTGTGAATGGACATTCCCTAAGCTAAAGAAGTACCCTAGTTATTCAGGCAACAATCCACTGTCCTGAAAAAGATCAAAAAATCAGGAGAGGATTGGTCTCAGGTAAACAAGGCATGTGGATACACATGTTACGAAGAAGATGAGAGAAGGTGAAATTGTATAGAACTTATCAGGATATTCATTAGCTGAGACAATAAAATTGCAAGGCCCTTACAGCAAAAGAAGGTCCAGAAAACTAGCTTTGGATGCTATGACTTCTTGGGAAACATTAGTCTTTGTTGAAATTAGAGTGCGCGATGGGCCAAAAGACAATTTTTGGCAGTTTCTTGAAGAGAAGAAGTCCTTGGCAGAAATATTTACCAACTATACTTGTGACAAAAATTCTAGAAAAGATAGGGAGCATGCTAAGTGACTAGAAGACCTTGGAGGCTAAACTCAAAAATGAATATCCATAGTTAGTCCTTCCTGAGGAAAATGGTACTACAGAGTAAACTTCATTCTTTTGTACAATGCTTCATTTATTCTTTCATTCCTTATTCTTTATTGTTGGATACATAAGAAGGAATTCCCATTTCCAGGGTGGCAATGTACTTTAGTGTGGGGTAATGTTGAGAAAATAACATATTGCTCTGAGGTGAAGGCACATAAAGGATGCACGTGCTGGAGCAAGGCGCATTTGAGGGCATGAAAGAATAATAGAATAAGCAAAGTGCCAGAACACTTTGAATTCAGTACTTAACCATTTTTTGGATAAGGTTTATTCTGGAAGAGAGTGTGTTGAGCACACAAAGACATGAAGACATTTGAGCGCCATGCATAGTTTAAGCTAATAATATGATTTTTACTCAAAGTTAACTATATGAACTTTATTCTTAAGAGAACTTGCATGTTGTGCATCCTTTTGTAAAGGCACATGGCTATTATTAGCATGTGACCTATTTTGAGAAGTGCATGGGTGGTGAAGGGAAATTCCCCACCCCTATATATATGTATTGATTTACATGGTTTAGGTGTGTGTGTGTGTGTCAAATTGTAGATTTATGTTGTTGGTTTTGTCGTGCACGTGACTCATGGAAATACTTATGTAATGTACGAAGCTTCTGTGTTTTGGAGTATTTAATACACTAGTTCATATTGGTTGGATAATGGTGTTAAACATGAATAAATCTAGTTCTTGCATGGTAAATCGTGTTATAGTCATTGTTTAGTTCATCTTATATATATTCTAAGAACTAGATCTAGTTTATGCACTGTGTTGTTTACTATTGGTAATGAATCTGAATACATATATGCACCATCATGATATCATTTTGTACAAGTAACTATAAAGAGGGACCTAGTGCCTTTACGCACTTTGGGTGAGTGCTCAGCTCAAGCTGAGTGATGTACCAGTGCACCTGGGTTATTCACAGTGAATTCTAGGTTACATCAGCGTTGTATATATTAAAGGTGGAAGTGGATTTTGTATGATGCACTTGACAAGATCTAAATTGTTTTTATATTGTGTATGTGTAGGATTGGTGGATGTAGGGATGATTAGGGTTGCCGATGTGGTGAGAGTGTCATTTGTAGATGTATTGAGTATGGGTGTTTGCATAGAGGAGGACTCAAGAGGTGGTAGTGTTGATGTGGTCATAGATTCAGATGTTGATGTGGGCATAGTCATAATAGTAGATAAGGTTGATGTGGAAGCAGGTGTAGATGTGTGAGATGAAAGAATTGAGGTAGTTATAGATGAAGGACTAGATGAAAAGAATGAAGATGCAGACGATATGGATGGAGAAGTGGATGTGATTAATGTTGATGGGGATGTAGTGGTTCTAGTCACAATTAATGTTGATATGGTAGGAATAGAAATTTATGAAGTTGTGATCGTAGCGGAATAATATGAAATAGAGGTGGATGCAATGGATGACGAGGTGATGGGTATAGGTGATGGTTTCACATTTTGGTCTATAGTATTAATTATATGGGAAATAGGTTCCTGTGATGTGGAGGGTGTAGTTTGATTGTTTGGTGGATGATTAGGAAATGATTGTTTGAGGTCACCAAAGCCTATGAGTTTTTGGATGACGTCTTTAAAAGAGTGACACTTATCAATGTCATGGTCAAAAACACCCAAGATACCATATTGGTTTGGGTCGTGATTTGTCAAAGGGTTAGATGGGAGGAAGATGGATGAGATTCACCATCATTAACTTCTCAAATATTGAACTATATAGATTCCCCAAGAGGGGTATAGTTAGGAGGAAGCCTAAAAGGTCTTTTTGGAGGCTCCATGTGGGAAGTGGATGTGGACAAAGATTTAACCACAATGGCATTAGCGACATTTTTTAGGTTTGTCACCATCCATGGAGGATTTAGTGAACTCATATTTGGACTTCTTAGATAGGAGTTTAAGATGGCCTTACTCAAGGGTGTGGAGTTAAAGTTTGCGAGATGTGGTAAATTCCTCTTCAAAGGTTTGATTGGATTTGAAGGGTGGAGGATGTATTCTTCACACAAGAATGTGGGAATAGTTACATAAGCTCATTTTATGGAAGGGAGAATGATAGTTGGTTGATGATACCATGCCATCGTGTGATGAAATTTGTGATAAATTTGTCATCATATTGTCTAATGGCATAGAGGTCAGTGATCGTGATCTTATGGGCAGTATTGATTGAGAAGTGTTCTTGGAGCAATTGCACAAGTTAGGTGAATGAGAACAATGAATGTTGTGCGATGTCATTATATGTCTAACATGGGGCTGGCTAATGACATGGGGAATGTGGAAACATGAGGTCTTGATTAAGGGTGATAAGGTAACATGAATGTATAAAGCGTGAAGGTGTTGTTGAGGGCCCTTCTTGCTGTTGAACTTGGAGAATTTATGAATACGCTAAGGCTATTTTAGATAACTAGAAGATTGAGTGCCATTGAGAGTTTTGAGATAATAAAAGGATCTGAGCTATGAGTTAACTATAGGAGATCTATTTGTTGGTCTGAAAATTTGTCGGGAGGATAGATCTATGGATAGACGAGCCAACAGTGTGCAGGGCATAGCCCCTCTTTGAGACAACAAAGTGAAATTGGTTTATTGCTATTCTACTAGCAGGAATCTGCGTAAGTCCTATAGTATTCCACCTTCAGGGGTTTGGGATATCGTCCCAGTTGGGGTATTTCTGACTGTGAAAAGAAGGGAATGAAGTGGGGAGAGGAGATAGGATAGATCTGAAGGGAGAAAAGAAATGAATTCCAAAGCAGAAAGGTCGGAGGGTTTATGTTTCGGGCTGGTAGTAAACAGAGCCAAACCTACTTGCATAAACGAACAAAGCAATACTGATGAACAAATGAAAAAAAGTAGAGATAGATCCAACAGAATAAATGCATAGATCTGACATAAGAAAGATCAGATGCCCATAACACACATATTCAGCACAAAGTCTTAATATTTGTATTAATGTTTTCTTTTGTTACAAAAGTACAAAGCCTTTTCTTCTCACTTCTATTTTTCATCTAAAAAGTTTCCACCACCTAAATACAACAAGTATTCAAGTATATATAGAAGGAGAAGGAGAGAGAGAAGGAAAAAAAGAACCAACAACTAATTACAAAATATTTACAAAATATCTAAAAGTCAACTGTTGACTTTGGGCAACTTGGTGGATAACAACATCCCATGGTGCAACATGGATGATGTCATCATTTGTGCCAACATACTTTTAAATATTACAAAAAGAAAGCCAAGAAGAGGAAGGCTATTCATTGTCATCTCATGGCTAGAAGGGAGTATCCTACTTCTGGTCAGGAGAGGCAATGTGGAATTGGGCTTGGTACTCCATGAATTTGCTGATCATTGGCTGGAGTTGATCCTATGCAGGACCCTTGGTGTGATCGCCAATGACTTCACAAGTCTCCCGTTCATCTCTGAGTTTTTCTGGGAGTTTGAAGTATTCATTACCTACCTCCATCAGGTATCCCACAAAGTCGCGGTAGGCCAGAAGGTTGTTGATGGATTCAACGTCAAAAGTAGCTTCTGGCCCTAACCCTTGCGAGATGATCTCTTTGAAGATCCGAATGGTTTCATCTGCCTTCCTCAAGGTGAATGATGGAGTGAGCAAGCCCGGAGACATTCTTAGGAAAATTTTCTCCATCTGATGCATTGCATCCAGGGCCTCCTCTTTGACCTTGTCAATCTTCTTCAGGACAAATTCCATCTGATCGACCTAGTAGTCCAAAGCAGCAAGGAATTTGTTGGGTGCTCTGGGGTGATTGAAGATGCTAAATTTAACTAAATCATCGACTGAGCAGTCGAGCATCTTCTGGAATGTCTCATGTTGCAACCTAGCATGGTCCAACTCTTCAGAGATAGGTCCTACAATCACTTGGAGTTCCTTGTTCACCTGACCAATATTCTGATATAGCTCAGTGAACTTGACGATTACTTCCTCACTATCTTTGAGGATCTGGTCTCTCCAGGTAGATACTGCCATGCCTTGTTCACCAATCTTGGTGTATTCATTTATCTTATCCTGACTAAGGGCCTCAGGAGTTTCAGTGGCAGTTGTAGGAGGTGCACTGCCCATTTTCTGCAGGGCTTGGAGAAGATGTTTATTTTTCTCTTTTAGTATCCTCTTCTCTTCCTTTGCTTCCTGAAGCTTCTTGCAAAGGGCATCCACTGCAGATAGGGCCTCCCCTTGTAGGCTCTCGGAGGACATTCCCATTGTGACCTGTGTCACTGTATAATCTGTAGGAGACAAATCCTTTTTATCCTTTGTGGGATCAGGATACGCGATCTCCATTACTCTTTCACCTGAGGCACTCTGAGAGAAGCGGGTTATTGGATTTTGCTTCTTAGCTCCTTTTGTTGGAATGATGGAGAAGTCCATAGGTGCAATGGGGACTTTCCTCTTGTGCTGGCTCAGGTGTTGGGAGATCCATGCTAGACTTAAGGGAGTGGGACCAGCGGGAGAAGAGGGAATGACGGCGGAAGAAGAAGGAGCAACTACAGTGTACTCAGGGAAATGGGTTGAGACGCTTAGCGGCGGCATTGATAAGGAAACCAAACCTCCAATGCTCATAGGGGTAGGAGTTACTGTAGGAGAGGAAACTGTGGGGGTGGAAGGGAGCTGAGAGATGAGGGAAGAAATACTGGGGGACAGCTCCGTGAGGGAAGAGAAGATGGAGGAAGAGGAAGGGGGAACAGTAGAAGATGGGGGAGATGACACAATCAAAGGAATGGTTGCTTGAGTGACCTCAGGAGGGGAAGGAGGAGCGGGAGAAGGGACGGTGGGAACTTCAATGGTTGTAGCAGTGGCAACATCCTGAGTGGATGTGCCCGTTGGAATGCTTACTGCTGCTTCCTTTTCTGGGGAGGTAGGGCGTACGATCTGCTCCTGAGCGGTGGAAGGAGGACTCTCGGGAGCTTGCTCCTGAGTAGCACTTGACTCCCCTTCCTTGTCTTTTCCTTTGCCCTTTGGCAAATGCTTCGGCCTGGCAGGTGCATTACCTAAGGGAGACGTGGTGAAGTCCACCCCAAGGTAGATGAGACCATTAAACCTGCACCAGTATTCCGTGCACTGTAAAGTGCCTTTTACCCTCTCCTCAATAGTCTGGGGTGCCTTTGTTCTGTCTATCTCAGCAAATGGCCAGTTGTCCCCGTCCGTATCTAGATATACTTGATCAACTTCTTGATCAGTCATTTGGAAACCTTTCGGAACAATGGCCACACCATACTGGATGATCTCTGCCAAGGCCAGGCATGGGAGTGATCCTTTCTTCTAAGCTTGACCTCATGATAGAGATCGATATAGACATCCTCGATCTGTGGGACATGGATTGGATCGAGCTTTTCCTTTGGGAGGAAATTTCGTGGATCGAAGGTCGGCCTTGCTGGGAAATTGTGCTTCAGGTTGAGCAACTCTAATTCTGTAAACATTTCCTGGGCTTTGGTGTGAGAAGTGCATGTGTACCTGCCCACCGTGAGGGGGAATGGAGTTCCACCCTTCTTTCTCTTTAGGCACTTCTCATGATACGTGATGAGCTGTCTGGACAACTCCAATAGGATTAACTTAGGGCCTGCATATCTTGGTAACTTGGTGGGCTCCCCCAAGAAGTTGGCAGCTCTGAGATAAGTAAAAGTGGGGAATTGCATAAACAATGCCCCCCACTTCTTTGTTGCAGTCACAATGCTCTTGGTCATTCGACCGTGAGTCATATTTGGCCTCAATAGGTAGATGATGCCATAGAAGAAGGCATCGTTGATCTTGCTGAACTGTGGAATGTTGTTCTCCAGTTTCAACTCTGGATAATATTCATATATTTTCACCTGGGGCCATACCCTGCATCGGCTCAGTGTTGGATAATCTCTCTCAGAGGCAGCAACGTAGACCACGTAGGAGTTCATGTAGAACCTCCCTGTTGTTGAGAGTTGTTGGAGCTGCTCAGAGATGGTGCTGCTGATGATTTCTGCCCACACAAAATGTTGATCAGGTACGTTTTTGTTCATCATTTCTAGATACCTGAGCATCCATTTGTGGAAGTAATGGGCATCAGGAAGCCCAAAAACCCTACTCAGGAAGGTAATGGTGTCACTCAGCTCCTTTGAAAAGTCACTGTGATGAATAACCTGGGGCCACCTGGTTATTACCTTCTTATTCTTTAGATAAACCTCGTTCATGAGCTGCATACATTTGTCCTCATTTTCATCCCATGCTTTAATGCAGTCTTCCTAACTCACGGCCACAAAGTGCCGGTGGTGGGGGATACCCAACATGATTTCAAAGTGCCGGGTAGTGAGGTTGATTATTACCTCGCCCTTTTCATTCTCGACACACCTGGTGTCTTTGTTATAGCAGCGGGCCACCACCATCATGAACTCATTATTCACCGCGCTAACGGGGATTCCCCTAGCGAAGTGTAGACCACTGCCCACTAATTTTTCCATCCAAGGACTGCCTGTGACCCTTCTGGTTCTGGCCCAAAAATCCTCCATGTCTATATGGCCAAGTTCAGCATCTCTGATGTCCAAGTCACATTCTGCATGGGACTCGGGCATCCTGACCCTTTGATACTTATATTTCATTTCTTCCTCTGTGAGTTTGGCCTTACCCTTTGACTTGGTTGGCCTCTTACTTGATGTAGACATATGCGATTCCGAGTTCAGCTACTGATCTGCAAGAAGAAGGAGTGAAGTCCAACGCAGAAGAGCCATGTGAGCTATTAGATCGTCCATCAAAGCTTTACAGAATGAGGAGTTAGCAATTTAAAAGCTTCTGGGTGTAGGGCACGGGAATACTACTCACTGCAGGCTCAGAAAATCAAGGCGCACTGATGCAGAGTGTTGCAAGGAAGAAAACAATGCCAAAGGGCGCAGGGCGCGGGAATGCTACAGACAACATTCAGTGTTGATGTAGAAGGATTTGCGCCTGTGCCGTTGTGTAGGGTTTAAACTGGGCGCAAATAATTTTTGTGTTGCATGGTGGCAGGATGCGCTAATGGCGCAAGTATTGATCGTGTTGCAAATAGTTTTGGTGTGCCAAAGGGCATGGGATTAAAGGGTGTATCACTGAACTTTAGGTGCGCCAAGGGCCTTTTTAGCTTTGGCACAACGCAAGAAAAGTTTACATGACATTCAGTGTTGATGTGGGCGGGATTGCGCTGGTGCCATGCGTTAGGTTTACAGGAATTTCAAAGGGCACAGGGAAGGTGCATGCTGTAGGCTGGGGCAGTGCACCCTTTGGTGTGACTATGTTTTATGCAACAGGGATGGCGTTTACGCCAAAGGAAAACTGTGGGTTTTAGATATGTGATAACCTTAAATTTTCTTCTTTCTCTGACAGGTTTGTGGTTTTCAGGCCTCATTAACATGGATTTGACAGTAAGGGGAATAGAGTGAAGAGGATCTTGGGTCTATTTCTGAGAAAAATCCCTCCAGGCCAGCAGATCTGGAAGGAGGGTAAAAACGGTTTGGGGGAGAGAGAAGATTGCAAAACGGGCTGGAGGGGTTTATGGTTTCTTCAGATTCATTTTATTATTATTCCACAACAACCAAAAACCAAAACAAAAACCATAGGAAAAGTAAGGACCACCTACCTAGGATATATAGAATGGAAGAAACAATGCGGGGCCCATGAGTGTGACGTGAAGCGACACGAGGAATGATTGGAGTGCTGACAGGTGCAGAGGAATAAACTTTTCACGTGTTTTTCAATCGTGAAAATGACAGGTCAGATGCACCTATTTATAGCAAAAGGTGCAATAAATGTGCCACCAACCATTTTCAAAGGGTGCACAAAATAGAATGCCAACATGAAAATACTTGCGCCTTTGGTGTGGTTATGCGTCTGTCAGCATGAAATTATTTTCACCTTGGGTGGAAATTTAGGACTGTCAACATGGGGTATTTAGCGCCTTGGCGCACCGCTTAAGGGCACAACATTTTTAGTGTTAACAGTGGGGCGCATGCACCTTGGCGCAGGTTAGAAGGGCACAACATGGGGAGGTGCAACA
Source organism: Taxus chinensis (assembly GCA_019776745.2). Classification (NCBI taxonomy): domain Eukaryota; kingdom Viridiplantae; phylum Streptophyta; class Pinopsida; order Cupressales; family Taxaceae; genus Taxus; species Taxus chinensis. The sequence continues at coordinate 101,936,149 of CM034149.1, forward strand.
TTTTTGCTGTTGACATGATAGAGAGTGCGCCAAAGGCACAGAAGAGGGTGCATATACATTTGATGTTGCATGAACAAAATCTGTGCCCAGCCAAAAAAGGACCGAAATGACTAAGTTCGAAAAACCAGATTCTCCAGAAAGGGATTTTAGGCCATTCCGAACGCTAAGGGACCTCGGCGGGAAACCAAAACAAAATTTTGGTATGGTTACCTGCAAAATTACCCTTGTCAATTTTACAGGATAACAGCTGGCTCTTTCTAGGGACTATCTTTGAGCGAAGCTTAAGGGTAGAGAACCCTAGATCAACATGTGCCTATCCATTGGGTTACAGAGTCAAAAACAAGGGTGACAACAAAAGGAAAACACGCAACCGACAAAAGCAAACACACGACAAAAAACAAACACACAACATAAAGCAAACTGTACAAAGAAGAGAGCAAGCTCTACTTCCTGAATATTTTGAGATGCTGCCCGCTATAGGGAAGCGGGAGATCAGTTCCATCTAGATACGAGAGATAGAAGCTATTCTCTCCATTGAGTTGCTTGATCTTGAAAGGTCCTCTCCATAGAGAATCAAATTTCCCATGCATGCCCTTTGGCTCTCTTCGCTTGTCCCACAAAAGGATGAGATCTCCTACCTAGAAATCTCTCTGCTTGGCCTTTTTATCGAACAGTCTCTTGACTTGATTCTAATGTTCGGTGATCCTGTCGACCACTTTTACTCTCTTTTCTTCAAGCTCTGTCAGGTACATGACCCTCTTTTCAAGAGAATTCTGGAAAGTTTCATCTTCGATCGCTCGTGCCAAGCGCAGAGCAGGAAGTTCCACAGAAATGGGAAGTTCAACGTCAATTCCATATAATACTTGAAAAGGTGACATACCGAGAGACCTCTTTGGAGTAATGCGGTCTACCCACAAAGCGTCATACAATGACTTGTGCCACGACCGCTGATTCTCATCAACTAACTTCCGTATGATGGTCACTAAGTTTTTATTACTGGATTCGGCCTGACCATTTCCTTGGGGGTAATAATCTGAGGCGTGGGCCAAGGTTATCCCGTATTCATAGAAAAAACTGATAACTTCCCATGAGGAGAAGTTGGAAGCATTATCAGCAACAATCTTGTTTGGAATGCCAAACCTCACAATGATATTTTCTTTGATGAAATTACAAACAACTTCAGAGGTGGCATTCTTAACAGGTATGGCCTCCACCCATTTGGTGAAGTAATCTGTTGTTGTTAGGACATAACTATGTCCAACACTTGATTGTGGATGTAGTGCTCTGATAAAGTCAATTCCCCATTGCTTGAAGGGCTCGTCAATAATGACCGGCCTGAGGGGAAAAGTAGCCAATTTTGGTTTGCCAACAAATTGTTGGCAGAGCTCACATTTTGCTACCCAGGTGGCTGTATCCTGAAATAGCGTTGGCCAATAGTACCTGGCCCGAATGATCTTGTGTACTATCACGGAAGAGGCAAAATGACCACCGCAGGCTGAGTCATGAAAACTTTCTAGCAATTTTACCTGTTGTGGTTTATCAATGCATCACAAGAAGATGCCATCAATTCCACGCTTGTATAAACCGTCATCCCAGATGACATACCTGGCTGCTCTGAGTTTTACAGTATGCTTCTCTTTTGAAGTTAGATGAGCTGGACACTCACCATAAGTGAGAAAGAAAGTGATATCAGAATACCACTCGTCGCTAGTTGCAACAAATAGAACCATAGGCAGAGATTCAGCTTTCTCCAGCTGGCCTTGTGTCCCATTGATGCCATCATCCTTTTCTTCAGGGCCCTCATAATCTTTGTTTTCAGCCATAAGCTGACATAGGCCCTTGCCTCTTACCAGCTTGGTTGGCTTTATATCTAGATCATACTCTTGGACCTTTGCGATCCAATTCCCTCGCAAGCTTCCTAACTCCTGTTGAGTTAAGATTGACTTGACTGCCGTGTCAGGAACCAACACTACTGTATGCGAGTTTAGGATGTAATACCGGAAGTTCTTAACTACTTTGACAATGAAGAAGGTGTGATTTTTCAACTGAGACATCTTCAATTCATGAGGCTTGAGGGGAGAGCTCATGAACGTGATTGGAGATTCAACGTCCTCAGAATTCTTTTGCATTAGGATGGCTGATACAGTATGCTCAGATGCATAGCTGTACATGATAAAATCCTTGGAGAAATCGGGACATACCAGAACTGGTGCATGGGCCATGGAGGCTTTTATATCCTCAAATGACGTCTTTCCTTCTTCGTTCCACTGGAAAGTTTGTGACCCTTTCATCATATTTGATATGTGGCGAGTCTTTTCAGCAAAGTCGGGAACAAAGCACCTGAGAAAATTCACTTTTCCGAAGAAGGAGTGAACACCGGTCTTGCTTGTGGGTAAAGTAAGGCTCTGAATAGCCCTAACCCTTTCGGCATCTATCTTTGTACCCTCCTTGCTTACAACGTGCCCTAGCAATTTTCCTTCAGTGACCCCGAAAATAAACTTTTTTGGGTTTAGAGAAATCCCGTGTTCTCGGCATCTATTCAATACTTGTTCCAAATGATCACAATGATTACTTCACTATTTAGAGAACACAGTCAAGTCATCCAAATAAACTACAATAACCTTTCCCATCATACCTTTAAACGTGAAGTCCATTTCTCGTTGAAAGGTGGCACCCACGTTGGTCAAGCCAAAAGGCATCCTGCTATAGGTGAATGTGCCCCAGGGAGTAGTGAATGCTATTTTGAATCGATCTCTAGGTGAGACTTCAATTTGATTGTAGCCCAAAAAACCGTCAAGCATGGACAACATTTCTGAACCAGTTACTTCCTGCAGAACCTGATCCATTATGGGTAGTGGGTAGTTGTCCTTCAAGGACGCTTGATTCAGGTTGTGAAAATCTACGCATATGCGTATCTTGCCATTTTTCTTGCATACTGGTACAAATGTTTGTGACCCAGGTACTGTGATGGATAGGAAAAATGATCCTTGCATCCAACATCTTCTGTATTTCAACCTGGATGGTACCCGAGATCTTGGGATTGTAGTGCCTCTGTTTCTGGTGAAAGGGTTTGACATCTTCTTTCAACGGGATGTCATGTTGGACATCCTTCAGCTTGAAAGACTTTAGATCGGCATAAGACCATGCCAATACATCCATATATTTCTTCAGCAATTTGACAAACTTCTGCTTTTCTTCAGGTGTGCAACACTTCCCGATGTTTACAAACTGCGGACGCTCCACAGTACCTAGATTGACTGGCTCGGTCTCTGGAGAGGAGTTAGGATCATCTTGCCACTTCTTCTTGACAAAATGATCATGTTTGTCAAACAATCATTCTAGAGAGACTAAACCTTTTGGAATTTTATTTCCTTTGAGCTGACATATGCCATCACTTTCTTTTGATTCATCTGATTGATTAGTGACGGATTCACGGCATGCAGAAGTAGATCCTTCAAAATGAAGCTCACTAAAATTTTCCGCCTTCTCCAAAAAGGCAATAAGTTGATTGTCATCATTGAATACCTTCCAGTGCTGAGAATTGTCTGGCACGCTTGGGCGGAAAACTACCTCAATGGTATATGTGTCTGTCTTCAATCCTAGGTGAGGGAGCATGAGGGATGCTGAGACGGCCAATGAATCAGCCATATCGTTCTGAGCTCTCGGAAAATTTTTTATTGAGAAGGCATCAAATTCCTCAATGCTATCCCATACCACATTGCGGTAATGCCTGAGCCTTTCATTCTTCACTTGATATATCCTTTTTACTTGATGTACGACCAACTCAGCATCGCCTTGCACTTTTAGGTTCTTGATTCCCCTCTCTTTTGTGGCTTGCATGCCAAGTAGCAAAGATTCATATTCAGCAGTATTATTCATGTTGAAAAACTGCAACTTGAAAGAGAGAGGAAAAATCTCCTCCTCAGGAGATATTAGCACAGCTCCAGCACCACATCCACTAGTTGCACAACTGCCATCAAACTGCAATTTCCAAACCTTGTTAAGGTCTTCTTCCTAGACAAGAAAATCCATTCTATTAGACTAAGTAGATAAGAAGTAGTTCTCCATCCCTGATGATTCGAAAAGAATTTGGGCTTTGGGGTCGTCAGAATTGGTGACCAGGTACTTCTTTTGTGATTTAGGCTCCAATGTTTGCATAACACCCTTGACGGGGATTCTGGCTTTGGACCAGTCCATATGAATCTCTCCACCGACTTCTTTGCAAAATCTCCTTCCCAGTAGAATTCCATATGCCACTGGGATATCAACAACGAGGATGGTCATCTTTACCCTTTTCTCTGGGAACGCTACAAATGCAAACTGTGCATCTTTTATTTGACCAATCAATGGAACTTGTTTGGTTTCCATGGAGTAACATCTGCCGAAAGGCTTGGTAAGAGTGAGGCCCAAAGCATGGGCAACCTTTTCTGGCATGACATTATCGGAAGCCCCAGAATCAATTATGCAGTTGCTTAGCTTGTGACCATTGATTAGGAGGGAGAGATAAAAAGGTTCAATTTTGCCTGACATAGAAGTCGAGGCCACATTTATGTGAGATGCAAAAGGAGTGGAAAGGATTCCTTTCGGAGAGACATGGGAGACTACAGCAGCTTGGATTTGAATATACTTGGTTAATCTAACAAGCTGCTCAGGGTTAGACTGAAGGTACTCAGCTTCAGACATTTGAATCTTGGTCTTTTTAGCATGGTCGATTATGTCGAATGCAACCAAGGATTGCGTCGATGAGGGAATAAGTCCTTCACTTTGCAGCAGAAGGATAGGATTACTGGTCATTGTGGGAATGGGAGAAGACTAATTTGGAGGAGAGATGGGGGGAAAATATTTTTTTGTAAAATACTTAATAAGAGGTTGAGTAGGAAGAGGATTACCTCTTTTAGCAATAGTTAGAGGCGTGCTAGATGCAACCTTTTCTTTTTGTGTCCTGGTAGAAACTTCTGATTCTTTTCCTTGAGAGTGGGTGAAAACAACATATGACTGCCCACTTGCATACCCTTGAGTGCCCTCTTCTTCATCAGATTCTTCATCTTCAAATTCCATATACCTGATTGTAGAGTCGCCAGTCGGTTCACCGACATCTTGATCATCTTCACCTTGAGATGAAGGTTCTTCATAGTTTTGTTCCTCTTCTTCAATCTCGACTAGGGCATTGACTGGAGGAGCCTTAAGTGCCAACCATGGAGCAGTTGTAGGTAAACACGGCCTTTGTGGGGTGTTGTTGGAAGTGAAATTTCTCTGTGGGATATCTCGATATGAAGTGCTAGGAGAAGCTTGAGCTAATTACTTCTTCAACGTGAGCAAGTCGTTTGCCATCTTCTGGAATTCCAGATCTGATGAAGTGGCTTGAGAAGGGGTTGAAGCTTTAGGCTTGGACGACTCACATTTTAATTCACCAGATATAAGTAGTTTGTCCTCTATCCGAATGGCCGCAGCTTGAGCTAGAACCAGGGTGGTGATTTGTTCTTGTAAGAGTAAGAAACTCACTCTTGAGCTCATAGTGTTCATAAAGAAACGCTTTGATTTTCTGGTGTTGGAAGCATGGTAGGTGGCACATGGTTAATTAATGAATTGAAACGAGTGATAAAATTGTGCATGGTTTCATTGACTTCCTTCTTTAGGTGAGTGATCTTGGACAGTAATGCAAACGCATCCTCTGAAGGCTTATATCTTTCTTCAAATGTAGTTCGTAATGTGGCCCAACTAGTGATAGATCCAGCCGGTAAATGTTGGAACCATTCTACTGCGGGTCCTTGTAAAGTCTCTAGAAAAATGCGTACCGATACATCTTCATGGGTCACGTCCAGGATGTTGCACAACATGATGAATGTAGATATATGTGAATCCATGCTTTGATTTCCACTCAAATCAAATCTTTGGAAATTCTTTCGGTTTCCATGAGGGAGCGCATGAATCGGATGTGGCAAAGCAAGAGGGCCCATAGCATTTCCCCATGGTACTGCCATCTGAAAAGCTAGAAAAAGGACACGGGCCGGAAGTGCGGTTCCACTGAGTAACAAAGCATTGCAAAGGGATGTGGATGCTCCTTGTGAAAACAGGTTCTTTCATGGAGGCGAGACACTTCTAGCTGACCGATCAGCTGAACTCAGCGATGAGAAGTGTGCTGGTGTAATACTGAAGTTGTGCCTTTGAAGTAGATCGAAAATAGGATCAACTTCTCCATGAGCTCTCCTACTATGAGTAAATGGTTCACCCGCCAGTGTATCTTTCAGATCTGCAATATTTTGGAGCAGATTTAAAAACTCTTTTTGGTTGTACTTGCTGATTTTCTGACTTTTCTGATAAAAATTAGCAGCATGCACTTTTTTTTATATTTAATTTTATCCTGTCTTTTGAAAACCGATTGCGGTTTAATGAAAAAGATCAATGAGGATTAAATGGTGGTTAACTTAGCGAGATGATTTTTGGATCTTAGATTTGACTTTTACGAGGGTTTGAAACTTTTTGTAAACTGTTAGAATCTCAGATCTACGGAAAAATACAGGTTTTTGTAAAAACTCTGTGAACTAAAGATCTCTAACTAATATAGATCTATGGATCTCTGAAGAAAATTTTCAATTTGGAGCATGTTTGCAAAAAATTTGGATTTTAAGCAAAAGTTAAAATTTGCAAACAGGTAGTGGTTTCTATGGTTTTATTGATTTTCTGACAAACCACAACCATAGATCTGGTTCGAATCCCCAGCGGAGTCACCAAAAAATGTTGGTTCAAAAATCTGTCGAGTGGACAGATCTATGGGTAGACAAGCCAACAGTGTGTAGGGCATAGCCCCTCTTTGAGACAACAAAGCGAAACTGGTTTATTGCTATTCTACCAGCAGGAATCTGCGCAAGTCCTACAGTATTCCGCCTTCAGGGGTTTGGGATCTCGTCCCAGTTGGGGTATTTCTGACTGTGAAAAAAAGGGAATGAAGTGGGGAGAGGAGATAGGATAGATCTAAAGGGAGAAAAGAAATGAATTCCAAAGCAGAAAGGTCAGAGGGTTTATGTTTCGGGATGGTAGTAAACAGAGCCAAACCTACTTGCATAAATGAACAAAGAAATACTGATGAACAAATGACAAAAAGTAGAGATAGGTCCAACAAAATAAATGCATAGATCTGACATAAGAAAGATCAGATGCCCATGACACACATATTCAGCACAAAGTCTTAATATTTGTATTAATGTTTTCTTCTGTTACAAAAGTACAAAGCCTTTTCTTCTCACTTCTATTTTTCATCTAAAAAGTGTCCACCACCTGAATACAACAAGTATTCAAGTATATATAGAAGGAGAAGGAGAGAGAGAAGGCAAAAAGAAACCAACCACTAATTACAAAATATCTAAAAGTCAACTGTTGACTTTGGGCAACTTGATGGATAACAACATCCCATGGTGCAACATGCATGATGTCATCATTTGTGCCAACATACTTTTAAATATTACAAAAAAGAAATCCAAGAAGAGGAAGGCTATTCGTCGTCATCTCGCGGATGGAAGGGAGTATCCTACTTCTGGTCAGGAGAGGCAATGTGGAATTAGGCCCGGTACTCCATGAATTTTGCTGATCATTGGTTGGAGTTGATCCTATGCAGGACCCTTGGTGTGATCGCCAATGACTTCACAAGTCTCCCATTCATCTCTGAGTTTTTCTGGGAGTTTGAAGTATTCATTACCTACCTCCATCAGGTATCCCACAAAGTCGCGGTAGGCTAGAAGGTTGTTGATGGATTCAGCGTCAAAAGTAGCTTCTGGCCCTAACCCTTGCGAGATGATCTCTTTGAAGATCCGAATGGTTTCATCTGCCTTCCTCAAGGTGAATGATGGAGTGAGCAAGCCCAGAGACATTCTTAGGACAATTTGCTCCATCTGATGCATTGCATCCAGGGCCTCCTCTTTGACCTTGTTAATCTTCTCTAGGAAAAATTCCATCTGATCGACCCAGTAGTCCAAAGCAGCAAGGACTTTGTTGGGTGCTCTGGGGTGATCGAAGATGCCGAATTTAACTAAATCATTGACTGAGCAGTCGAGCATCTTTTGGAATGTCTCATGTTGTAACCTAGCATGGTCCAACTCTTCAGAGATAGGTCCTGCAATCACCTGGAGTTCCTTGTTCACCTGACCAATATTCTGATATAGCTCGGTGAACTTGACGATTACTTCCTCACTATCTTTGAGGATCTGGTCTCTCCAGGTGGATACTGCCATGCCTTGTTCACCAATCTTGGCGTATTCATTTATCTTATCCTGACTAAGGGCCTCAGGAGTTTCAGTGGCAGTTGTAGGAGGTGCACTGCCCATTTTCTGCAGGGCTTGGAGAAGATGTTTATTTTGCTCTTTTAGTATCCTCTTCTCTTCCTTTGCTTCCTGAAGCTTCTTGCAAAGGGCATCCACTGTACAGATAGGGCCTCCCCTTGTAGGCTCTTGGAGGACGTTCCCATTGTGACCTGTGTCACTGTATAATCTGTAGGAGACAAATCCTTTTTATCCTTTGTGGGATCGGGATACGCGATCTCCATTACTCTTTCACCTGAGGTGCTCTGAGAGAAGCGGGTTATTGGCTTTTGCTTCTTAGCTCCTTTTATTTGAATGACGGAGAAGTCCATAGGTGCAATGGGGACTTTCCTCTTGTGTTGGCTTAGGTGTTGGAAGGTCCATGCTGGACTTAAGGGAGTGGGACCAGCAGGAGAAGAGGGAACGACAGAAGAATAATGAGCAACTACAGTGTACTCGGGGAAATGGGTTGAGACGCTTGGTGGCGGCATTGATAAAGAAATGGAACCTCCAATGCTCATAGGGGTAGGAGTTACTGTAGGAGAGGAAACTGTGGGGGTGGAAGGGAGCTGAGAGATGAGGGAAGAAATACTGGGGGACAGCTCCGCAAGGGAAGAGAAGATGGAAGAAGAGGAAAGGGGAACAGTAGAAGATGGGGGAGAAGACACAACCAAAGGAATGGTTGCTTGAGTCGACTTAAGGAGGGGAAGGAGGAGTGGGAGAAGGGACGGTGGGAACTTCAACAGTTGTAGTAGTGACAACATCCTGAGTGGATGTGCCCGTTGGAACGTTTATTGCTGCTTCCTTTTCTGGGGAGGCAGGGCGTATGATTTGCTCCTGGGCGGTGGAAGAAGGACTCTCGGGAGCTTGCTCCTTATTAGTAGTTGACTCCCCTTCCTTGTCTTTTCCTTTTCCCTTTGGCAAATGCTTCGGCCTGGTAGGTGCATTACCTAAGGGAGACGTGGTGAAGTCCACCCCAAGGTAGATGAGACCATTAAACCTGCACCAATATTCCGTGCATGGTAAATTTCCTTTTACCCTCTCCTCAATAGTCTGGGGTGCCTTTGTTCTATCTATCTCAGCAAATGGCCAGTTGTTCCCGTCCGTATCTAGAGATACTTGATCAAATTCTTGATCAGAGTCATTTGGAAACCTTTTGGAACAATGGCCATACCATACTGGATGATCTCTGCCAAGGACATGCGAGAGTGATCCTTTTTTCTACGCTCAACCTCATGATAGAGATCGATATAGACATCCTCGATCTGTGGGACATGGATTGGATCGAGCTTTGCCTTTGGAAGGAAATTTCGTGGATCGAAGGTTGGCCTTGCTGGGAAATTGTGCTTCAGGTTGAGCAACTCTAATTCTGGAAACATTTCTCGGGCTTTGGTGTGAGAAGTGCATGTGTACCTACCCACCATGAGGGGGAATGGAGTTCCACCCTTCTTTCTCTTTAGGCACTTCTCATGATATGTGATGAGCTGTCTGGATAGCTCCAATAGGATTAACTTAGGGCCTGCATATCTTGGCAACTTGGTGGGCTCCCCTAAGAAGTTGGTGGCTCTGAGATAAGTAAAAGTGGGGAATTGTGTAAACAACGCCCCCCACTTCTCTGTTGCGGTCACAATGCTCTTGGTCGTTTGACCGTGAGTCATATTTGGCCTCAATAGGCAGATGGTGCCATAGAAGAAGGCATCATTGATCTTGCTGAACTGCGGAATGTTGTTATCCAGTTTCAACTTGGATAATATTCATATATTTTTACCTGGGGCCATACCCTGCATCGGCTCAGTGCTGGATAATCTCTCTCAGAGGTAGCATCGTAGACCACGTAGGAGTTCATGTAGAACCTCCCTGTTGTTGAGAGTTGTTGGAGCTGCTCAGAGATGGTGCTGCTGATGATTTCAACCCATGCAAAACGCTGATTATGTACGTTTTTGTTCATCGTTTCCAGATACATGAGCATCCATTTGTGCAAGTAATGGGCGTTAGGAAGCCCAAAAATCCTGCTCAGGAAGGTAATGGTGTCGCTCATCTCCTCCGAAAAGTTGCTGCGATGAATAACCTGGGGCCACCTAGTTATTACCTTCTTATTATTTAGATAAACCTCGTTCATGAGCTTCATACATTTGTCCTCATTTTCATCCCATGCTTTAATGCAGTCTTCCTAACTCACAGCCACAAAGTGCCAGTGGTGGGGGATACCTACCATGATTTCGAAGTGTCGGGCAGTGAGGTTGATTATTACCTCACCCTTTTCATTCTTGACACACCTAGTGTCTTTGTTATAGCAGCGGGCCACCACCATCATGAACTCATTATTCACCGCACTAATGGGGATTCCCCTAGCAAAGTATAGACCACTGCCCACTAATTTTTCCATCCAAGGACTGCCTATGACCCTTCTGGTTCTGGCCCAAAAATCCTCCATGTCTATATGGCCAAGTTCAACATCTCTGATGTCCAAGTCACATTCTGCATGGGACTCGGGTATCTGACCCTCTGATACTTATATTTCATTTCTTTCTCTGTGAGTTTAGCCATACCCTTTGACTTGGTTGGCCTCTTACTTGATGTAGACATATGCGATTTTGAGTTCAACTGTTGATCTGCAAGGAGTGAAGTCCAATGCAGAAGAGCCATGTGAGCTATTAGATCGTCCATCAAAGCGTTACGGAATGAGGAGTTAGCAATTTAAAATCTTCTGGGAACAGGGTGTGGGAATACTACAGACAATAGGCTTAGAAAAGCAAGGCACACTGATGCAGAGGTTTGCAAGGAAGAAAATAGCACCAAAGGGCACAGGGCACAAGAATGCTACAGACAACATTCAATGTTGATGCAGAAGGATATGCGCCTGCGTCGTTGTGTAGGGTTTAAACTGGGTGCAAATAATTTTTGTGTTACATGGCAGTAGGATGCACTAATGGCACAAGTATTGATCATGTTGCAAACAAGTTTGGTGCGCCAAATGGCACGGGATAAAGGGTGTATCACCAAATTTAGGTGCACCGAGGGGCTTTTTAGCTTTGGCGTAGCGCAGGAAAAGTTTACATGACATTCAGTGTTGATGTGGGCGGGATTGCGTTGGCGCCATGCATTAGGTTTACAGGAATTTCAAAGGGTGCAAGGAAGGTGCAGGCTACAGGCTAGGGTAGTGTGCCCTTTGGCGCGACTGTGTTTTATGCAACAGGGATGGCATTTGCGCCAAAGGAAAACCATGGGTTTTAGATATGTGATAACCTTAAATTTTCCCCTTTCTTGGACAAGTTTTTGGTTTTCAGGCCTCATTAACATGGATCTGAAAATAAGGGGAACAGTGGGAAGAGGATCTTGGGTCCATTTCTGAGACAAAGCCCTCCAGGCCAGCAGATCTGGAAGGAGGGTAAAACCGGTTTGGGGAGAGAGAAGATTACAAAATGGGCTGGAGGGGTTTATGGTTTCTTCAGATTCATTTTATTATTATTCCACAAACAACTAAACCAAAACAAAAACCACAAGAAAATTAAGGACCACCTACCTAGGATATATAGGCTGGAAGAAACGATGTGGGGCCCACGAGTATGATGTGAAGTGACATGGGAATAATTGGAGCGCTGACAGGTGCAGAGGAATAAACTTTTCACGTGTTTTTCAATCGTGAAAATGACAGGTCAGATGCGCCTATTTATAGCAAAAGGTGCAATAAATGCGCCACCAACCATTTTCAAAGAGCACACAAAATAACATGCCAACATGAAACTACTTGCGCCTTTGGCGCGGTTATGCGTCTGTCAGCAAGAAATTACTTGCACCTTTGGCGCAAATTCGGGACTGTCAACATGGGGTTTTTAGCGCTTTGGCGCACCGCTTAAGGGCTCAACATTTTTAGTGTTAACAATGGGGTGCATGCGCCATGGCACAGGTTAGAAGGGCACAACATGGGGAGGCACAACATTTTTGTTTTTGACATGATAGAGAGTGCGCCAAAGGCGCAGAAGAGGGCACATATACATTTGATGTTGCATGAACAAAATCTATGCCGAGCCAAAAAAGGACTGAAATGACTAATTTTGAAAAACCAGATTCTCTAGAAAGGGATTTTAGGCCATTCCGAATGCTAAGGGACCTTGGCGGGAAACCAATTTTTTTTTTTGGTATGGTTACCTACAAAATTTCCCTTGTCAATTTTACAGGATAACAGGACCCCAAGGTAACGGCTTCAAGATTAACCATTCTACTCAATAATGCTTACAAGGGATCATTAGATAGATGGGGTTGTGATGTTGAAGGATGAGATTGTGATGTGTAAGAGGTGGATGGGTTATATTGTTGATAAGTTTGATACGTTTGAGGATGAGTTGGTGTTCTTGGAAGTGGTTAATAAGGAGGGATGTAATTAAGGGGTTGTGATTGAATGGGTTGACATGAAGGTTATTATTGTTCATAAATGGGGATGTGGTAAGATTGGTTAGATTGATTCAGTTGTTGAGAGATGAGGATATTTGAGTGGTTTTTTATGGGATGACTTGGGATGTAAATAATGGGTGGTTGGGATACTTGAGTGGGTTGAGTGGAAAGTATGTAGTGATAAGCACCTCGAGGAGGTGGTTGATGGGTTTGCGTTGATTCAAATGGATGAGGCTATGAAGTGATCACATTGCAATGGATATGGGAAATGGAGATAAGGGGTAGAGTTAAATTATGTTATTCAGATATAGGAGGAAGCAAGTGCGATTCTTGAGATGATTGGATGGAAGCACAAGTGATCGTAGTAGATGATGAGGTGATTGGAATAGAAGAAGTAATATTAGTATTGATGCAAGGAAAATTAGGGGGGATGGGGAAAAAATTTTGAGTAGTTTGATGATTTTGAGGGATTGAAGAAGAAGGTTGATTAGGATCAAGCTCATGTTGGACTATAGAAAGCTCATTCATAGCTCTAGGAAATAAAACAAAAAGTTTTGACATGAGGACTTGTGTAGATTCAGGATTAGAATGGTAAACATAGATTTGTTGCAAAGGAGGTCCATCAATGGGGAGGTTGGTAGTCTTATGAAGAAGATAGTCATGAAGAGTAATTGGATTATCATAGAGAAGTTCTTGTAATTCCACACACGCATGAGGGATGAGAGGAGGCCCAGAAGCGTCAATAGAGGTGGTAGAAGGGGGTATTTCTGGTCTAGATGGAACAAATTGATGAATAAGGAAAATATTAGTTTTTACTGGTGTTAGGTTTGACTAACTGAGTTTCTTGAATAATGGGAATGGAAACAATGGGTTGAGTAACCATGGAATAAGTAACCAAAGTAATGGAGTTGAGGATGGAAAGTGTAGAAGTTTTTTGAAAGGAAGTGGTAGAAATAGGAATGTTGTTTGATGACATGTTTCATTCCATTTTTTTACTTAGGATCTTGTAATAAATGGCATGAAACAAACAATAAACAAAACTATGTTGATTTTTAATTAACAAAAACAAGTCGAGCAACAAATTTTTGACTATCTTTATTATTAGAGATGTTAAAAAATTAGCCAATTAAAGACGGGCTTGAAGGGAAACTAGGAAATGGTAATATATGGATGGTTTCAAGTAGTTTTGGTGGGAGTCCTTGATATACCTGAAGGTACATGAGGCCCAAATATATGAGTTTTGGGCTTGGTATTGGGGCCTACCCCCTCACTTCACGATCCCACAGTGATAAGGGAGTTAGGTGCTTTCCACCATACTAGGTACAACATAGTAACTAAAAACTTTCCATAATGTTGTTCAGCTTATCTCGTAAAATACCTATTTGATTAAGTGATGAAATCCTTAATCCACAGATTGTACATGGGACGAAGAGGTTTAAAGACTGTGACAATTGATTTGAATGTGATATAAGTTATTTCGTGATGAAAGTGACTAAACAACTCATACTAAGACTATATGTTGAAGAACCAATGTCAACATACTTATGGGATTCATTTTAGATTTCTAAAACAAAGACTCCGAATTAGCATCAGACATTCCATCCTAAGAAAGAAGAACTGAAGCAATGACGATATCTAAAATTGAATTGGGGAATGTTTCACAATAACTAAAGGAAATACTAAACATATTGATTAAACTTATCAACTTTGTATGTTCATATTAAATTGGTTGGTAAGAGAATATGTGCTAAATCAATCTCAAGAAACACAAGTCCACAGGTACGTCAGAATGCAAGCAACAAATCTTTCCTATGTAAATTAGTAGACTTAGATGGCCAAGTATCTAAAGCTTAGAAATAAAGAGTAAATTGAAAAAGACTCACCGAAGTAATAGTGATCAAATCAGGTGTGCTGGGAATGTTGACACAAATTCCCACATTTTCTTTCCAGAATTTATTCGTGTCAACGTATTACTAAAAAATATCAATAACTCCAAATACGTGAAGAGCCAATATTTAAGTACAAAAAGGATGGGATTTTGCAAAGTCCATATTTGGTTGGACAAGGTATGGATCTTTCCTTCAGCAAGATGAGATAAGTGACAAGAAAAGTCAAGTGCAGAGCTAGAATTGGAAAAGATATTGGCATTCAGTAGGAGCTATGAATGATTCCTGAATATGGTTAATCCCAAAAATGGCAAAACGCTACAATTGAGTTTCATCCGGAGGCTAAGCCTGATCAGGCATAAATACAATCAGACTATTTATTAAGTTGGATGCATGAGAATCTGAACCTACTCATGAACTGAAGGATGCTTGAATAAGCCCCCCATTGAAATGAGTATATTTGATCCTTGCATGTCAATTAACTCAAACTTGGGTGGAAAATCTTGGTTCCTAACGCTATGAGCATATAGTTGACAAAATCAGGATAGTCCATGAGATTTTTCAGGATCTCTAAAATAGTGGAAAAATCAGGCTATAACTGTAAACCCTCTATGGAGCAGATTCTGTATAGCTAATTTGACCACCACAATACGTGGCATCTATGCTACAAGGAAGATGCCATTTAGAATAGTCTGGATTCTAAGCCATATGATTGAAAGGCCGTAAGATGGATTATGGAATGTCAATTTATGGATGAATACAATAAAGACATATCTGTTCAATGGCGATCGGGTTGAGTCAACGGTAACTGTGCTACGCCCTTAACCTATTGCTTGTATTAGGATATGAGTAGCCAACTTGTGGCTTACCATATCATTTTACTAAATCATTTATACTTTATCATGCTTAGTAGGTCAGCTTTGGTGATGGCCATAGCATAGGAATAATATATATAGGGGTTTGTAGGTAGTAAATGAATCATCATTTGGAGGATTTGAGTCTATTTTATTGTTTGGAGGTTGCCCCCTCGAAGTGGCAAAGCTATTCTAATTGCATATTGAGATCATTATTCTAAAATATTATGTTATTTGGTGTTCTATTTATCCTCATAATCTAAATTATACAAGTAATTTCATTACAAGTGGTATCAGAGCTGCGATCTGGGCCAAAATTAGGGAAAAAAACCCTAATTTTTTGTTTCCGCCATATATTTTGAACCAGAATCGAATTGGTGGGAGATATTTTTACCAAAGTTTGCAAAACATTTCAAGTAAGGTTACCTGAAAATTTCAAGATTTTTTGATTTATTTTGTAAAAACTTATTACAAATTTAGGATTTTTCATAAAATCGCTCCCTAGGGTGACAAATTGTGGAATTTTTCAAGTTCTTTACATTTTCGGAAATCTCTCAAAAAAATAGTATTAGTATCTTCTCTGTGTTTTTCTATGTTCAGTCAGAATTTGTATCGAAACCCTAAACCCTAAGGTTTGACATCATGGCGGGGCCTTCCACAAGAGCAAAAAAGAATCCGGTTACTCCAGGTAAAACCCCAAATAAAGATGGGGTAGTGATTGAAGAGATGGAGTCAGAAGAGGTAAATACAAATTCCTCAACACTAGGGTTTACCTCAGTTGATCATAAGGTGAGCCAACTTGAGTATGAGCTGTGAAATGTACAATCTGAGATGGCCTCTAAAGGAGACACAGACCCAAATCAATCAGTGGTTGGATGATATCATGCAACATGTAAAGGGTAAACAATATGGCCCAAATCCACCCCATATCAACCAAGGAGGATCTTCAGTTCAAAATCATGGACAAAATAACCATGTTGGATCACTTTTCCAGCCCAATCAGAATCCAACTTATTCGCAACCACGAAACATGATGTCGAAAGTGGATATGCGCAAATTTGATGGTAAGGATCCCCTGAATTGGATAAATCAAATGGAGAACTTATTTGAGTTACATCAAACACCATCAGGAAAAAAAGGTGACATTGGCATCACCTGTATCTTGAACTAGACCAATTCGTTTGGTATCGATGGTTATGTGCTCAGAGGTAGAAGAATGGTCATCAGTGTCACTTGGATAATTTTTTACCGAGGAGTTGCAATTGCACTATAGTTCTAGTGTTTTAGAGAACTAATTTATTCAATTAGCAAAGTTATGAAAAACATAGGATCATTCAAAGATTATGTGCATCAATTCTAGAACCTATCCTTAAGGGTGGAGAATATTCCAGAAGAGAATCTGAATGACCTATTTCTTGGGGGTCTTAAGGACCACATCGAGTATGAGGTACGTATGTTTAATCCACTCAAGCTTTCTAATTCTATTATCATGGCATCATCGAGTAGAGGAAAAAGTTATTTGTAGTAGGAGGCCACTCTTTCATTAACACCAGAGACCATAGTATCTCTTCCCCTTCATTTCGCTAGGCCAATTAGACTGACTCCTCTAACAAATGGAAGAAAAGAGAGCAAAAGGATTATGTTTTAACTGTGATAGCAAATATGGACTGGGACACAAATGTGATGAGAAGAAGTTGTTTTATATTGACAGAGGTAATGAGGATGATGAGGATGATGAAATTATAGGAGAGGCTAAGGAATCAATAGAAGATGAAGTAGAGGATCACCAACCTATAATTTCCTACCATGCATTGTCAGGTATTATTACTTCTCAAACACTCAAGGTTATTGGATACCTCAAAAAATAGAAGGTGACGGTGTTGATTGACTCGGGGAGCACTCATAACTTCATAAATAGTAAGTTAGTTACCCACCTCAATTTTTTTATTTACCCAGCTTCAGAAATGCAAGTTATGATTGCGGATGGTGGGACAGTCAAGTGCATAGAAAAGTGGCATAGTATCAAGCTTTCCATGGGAGACTACCTATTAGACTCACCTATGTTTTCTATTTCTATGGGAGGGGCAGATATTGTTTTGGGTGTCCAATGGCTCACAACCTTAGGTACTACAGAGATGAATTTCCAAGAATTGTTCATGCGATTTCATTCATATGGAAGGACAATACAATTGAATGGGATGGTAGCTAACTCTCCACAGATTATTAGCTCTCATTAAATGCAGAAGGTTCTTAGAAAAGGAGTAGATGGATTTATATCAAAGATATTTTCCATAGAAGTTTAAAATACAAAGTCTTCAATGCCACCCGATCTTCAGAAGATTGTTGATGCTCACTCATCTATTTTTGATGAAATTCCAAAGGGACTACCATCAGTTAGGGATCATGATCATGCCATTCAGTTGATTCTTGCGACCAAACACCTAACATCAGAGCATATAGATACCCATATTACCAGAAAAGTGAGATCGAGAAAATGGTACATGAAATGTTGAAGGCAGGTATCATCAGGCATAGCCAGAGTGTATATTCTTTGCCAGTGGTCATGGTACGTAAGAAGGATAAAACATGGAGTATGTGCCTAGATTACCAAGAATTCAATAAGTATACCATCAAAGATACATTTCCTATTCCAGTAATTGATGAATTACATGGTGCTATTTATTTCACAAAACTAGATCTTCATTTGGGGTACCATAAAATTAGAATAAGAGAGGAAGATGTTCATAAAATGGCTTACAAGACTCATGAGGGCCATTATGAGTTTTTGGTGCTGCCTTTTGGTCTTACAAATGCTCCCTCAACCTTTCAAAGCTTGATGAACACTGTTTTTAGGCCATTTTTAAGGAAATTTGTATTAGTTTTCTTTGATGACATACTGATTTACAGTAAGACATGGGAATAACACTTACAACATGTAAATAGAGTGTTGGAAATTTTGGAGACACATACTCTCTATACAAATCCATCCAAATGTTCTTTTGGTGTACAAGAGGTAGAGTACTTGGATCACATTGTATCCCATGAAGGTGTCAAAGTTTATCCTCAGAAGATCAAAGCTATGGTGGAATGGCCAAGGCCCAGAACTCTTAAAAATATTTGTGGCTTCCTAGGACTAACTGGGTACTACAAAATATTTTTGTGGGGATATGGTAGAATAGCAACCCCACTCACTGCATTGTTAAAGAAGGATGCCTTCCATTGGACAAATGTAGCCACTAAATCCTTTGAGTAGCTAAAGGAAGCCATGTGCAACACCCCAGTTTTGGCTAATCATAACTTCTCAAAAACCTTCATTGTTGAATGTGACACTTCAAGATTAGGATTGGGAGCAGTTCCAATGTAGGAAGGAAGACCAATTGCATTTGAGAGTCACCAATTCAAAGGAAAAGATCTGCTCAAACCTGTCTATGAGAAATAAATGATGGCTATTCTTCATGTGGTCAAGCAATGGAGGCCCTATCTCATGGGTAGACATTTCAAGGTAAAAAATGATCATGATAGTCTCAAATACTTTTTGGAGAAAATGATATCATCTGAGGAACAAAAAAAGTGGGTAACAAAAATGTTGGGTTATGATTTTTAAATCATATACGAAAAGAGTAAATAAAATGTAGTAGCTGATGCGTTGTCCAGAAGGGATACATCCGCAGATGCCTTACTATGTGGAATGTCCATGTTGAGGACCGATTGGGTCAATGAAGCTAGATTGGAATGGGATCAAGACAAGGATAAACAATCCCTAATACAAAATATCAAGCAAGGCTCTATAACATCTAACAAATTTGAGTGGAAAGGTAATGCACTATGATACAAGGATAGCAAATGAGTCGTCAGATCTGCTTTTCTAAGGTAGATTCATTTGATGTGATCCGCATAACATTGAGTTTTCTCCAAAGTGTGGGACTTAAGAAAATGAGAAAAATCTCTAGATTAAAGGTTGGTTACTATTCCTCTCTTTAGGTGCATGTGTGAAAACTTGTAGAGGGCTTATTCCTAAACCTAATCTAAGTTTTACCAAGGAGATAGGGATAAAAGGAATGTAGGAAATCAAACTAAGCTATAAGGTAATGCACTAAAGGAATGATGGACATTTGTTTTGCTAATAGACACAAACCAAAAAAATGCATACAATAACCAAGCACAGATAACCAGATCTATAATGAAAGACCAGATGAAAGAAAAAGAGACAAGAAAGGATCTAAAATTGATCACATACGTGTTTTATTGCTCTACAGATTGATACAATACATTACAAGGTGGCCAAAAGGTAGAAAACGTATTACAGTCTAGTGGAAGGTCTGAAAAATCCATGAGTTCCTTTGCCAGAAGAAAAGGGGAGCTTACAAAATAGAATAATGTCCAACCCTTTACAATGAGTCCCAACCCTGCATTTATAGATTCAATCAGAGAGAAGAAAGAGAGAGAAGCAGGAAAAGTATATGAAAGCTCAACCACTGCTATTAATGTCCCCTACAAAATCTACCCCCAAATCTACCTTGACTGTATCAATCTCTGGTTCGGCGCCTCAAAGAAGGAGGAAATGATGGAGCAGATCAAATATGATCTAGTTGTTGAAGCAGATAGATCTCACGTTAATGGCCTTGAATACGTTTTCTCCATTTTATCCTACCTAACCTCCCCAAACTTAAAGTTTTAGATCTTCATGGCATGGGTGAGGCCGAGATCTTTCCAATGGTGTCAGATTTGCAATATTTTGAGCCCTGAGTCGAAAGATATGCCCCTTCAAAGTTTGCATCAGGTCCATACCAAAGAGCGGGAAAACCAATTTGAAAAATGAGCCCCTTCTTTAATATGGGACACATGGTTGGTTGGTGCATGTCTGAGGGCAGCCTTTGTATTTTGTTCTTGGAATGGTGTGGGGCTGACACATGGCTTCTTTTGTCAGCCTGCTCAATTTCTTTGCTTCTGGCTAAGTATTTTTCTTGGTGAGGTCATATTTCTTTAACCAGGGACACGTGGTAATTTGGTGGTTGTTTGAGAACCATCTCTCTAATTGGTCCTTGAATTAGCACCATTTGGACACTTGGTGCTCTCCACCGGTCTGCCACCATGCGTTGACTATTCAACCCGACTCTGTCTCCTTTTTGAGACTGGACATGTGGAGGCTCTGCGCTTGCTGAAACTCCCGATCAACATTTTTCCCTTAGAGGAGTGTTGAGTTGACACTTGGAAGCCTCCGCAGGTCTTTGGACTTTTCAAAAACCTCTCCCTTCATTTTCGGGCCTAGGGCTACGTGGCGAACTAGCACTTGTTTGAGTCTCTACTTTTGGGTTTACCCTTGGAGATGCACCGCTTGGACACATGGCATCCCCCGCCAACACTTCTATACTTAGCCCTTTTTGAGGCCCACTTTTCCCACCTTTTGACCTTGGTTGACTATTTTCTACGTGGAGGGTTGGCGTGAGTTTGAGTCTCCACATTGGGCTTCCATTTTGGATTTACGCCGAGCCGACACCAAGCACCTTCCTTTCTAGCTAAATACTTTTCAAGGCCGCACAACTTTTGGGGTTCTGGACGTGTGGAGGCGTGACGCTCATTTGAGATTCCTTTCTTGGACTCACCCTTGGAGAAGCACCGCTTGGACACGTTTCTCTTTCCACAACATCCTCCATACTTAGCCAATTTTTAGACTTGTTCTGAACTGTTTTGAGCTTGAAGACTTCGGATCTTTTCGTTTCCTCTTTTTCTTGCCCCTGGCCTCAACGTGACACTGCTTCTTCTCCTTTGACCCTACTACTCTATTTCCAAGCCCACCTGTAACCCGTAGAATGGATTTAAAGCCTGGGTTCACTCGACAGAGCCATTTTGTGAATTTATCCTACACAGGGTTGTTTGATCTTCACAGGCCTCTGCCACTCCCATTATAGAGTCCCCTTGCAATCTGTTTGTCGGAATCGAATTTGATTTCTCAGGTTCTTTCAGTGTGGGGTCATTCTGATCCAATATTTTTCTTGGGGAAAAATATGGATAAAAATTTGGTGACTCATAGGGGTATCTACCTGCTAGATGAAAAGACCAATTGCCTTGTCATATCCATTGGGCATGGAGTCGAGAATGATGGTTTGAAACTGATTCTGGCTCTGATTCACAAGCCTGACTATTTGCACTCTCAATCTTCATAAGAAATCTTGAGACGATGGTTTCTGAGAGTAGAAAATTGTTTTGACCTGGGGCTTCATCTGTCTCTTTCTGGGTTGCGCAAGAGCAACAAAATAACACCAAAACTATATACAAAATTTGAAATCATACATGCTCCAAGTAGAACATGTAGAGCATGCAAAGCACTTAGGATAAAAGCAACCTAAACTACAACAGGATAATGTGCACAAGCACTTAAAGGAAAGAGAAACTAAACTAATATGTACAAGGTGAGAACTTTCCTTTTAGTAGTAGTGCTTAAGATAGATTCCATTCACTAGAATCTACAACTCTTCACCCTCCAATGAAGACAATTGGAAAGCATTGCTACCTTTACATTTTGTGACCATGTAAGGGCCACTCCAAATGACATCAAACTTGGAATGCCTTCCTAGTTTTTCCTGATCTGCATCCCATTTCAAAACTAGGTATCCTTCCTAGAAGGTCCTCATCCTTGCCTTCTTGTCAAAGCATCTTTTGATTGAGGCCTGATCCTTCTATATTTTTTGAAGTACGTGTTCTTTAGTTTCTTCCAACTCCATCAGCTCTACATACCTAGCCTCCATTGGTTTGAACTCAGACATCTCCAGCTGATTCATGAGTTCTAATGCTAGAAACTCAAATGATATAGGCAACACTGCCTCTTCCCCATAGACGAGTTTGAATGGAGAGCTTCCTGTAGACCTCTTGGGTGTTGTTCTATCAAGCCCATAAGGATGATTTGAGTTTCATGTGCCAAGTCCTCTGATTTTTGTCCAGAGTTCTTCTGATAATTTTCAGCAGATTCTTGTTCATGGACTCAGCTTGGCCATTACCCTGAGGGTAATAGTTTGATGAAGTGCTCAGGTAAATTCCATTCCTAATGGCCCATCCTGTGATTTTGGATCCTATGAATGCCAATGCATTGTCTGATATAATGGTGGCTGGCACTCCAAATCTGGTCACTATCCCTTCGTAGAAGTCTAATATGCTGGAATCATTAGCTTCTTTGAGTGCCACTGCCTCGGTCCACTTGGTAAAATAGTCTGTTGCCATCAGAATCCACTTGTGGCCTTGGCTCAAATTTGGATTGATGACCCTGATGAAATCCAACCCCCATTGCATGAATGGTTGGTCCACTAAAATTGGGTGCAATGGGAGTGTTCTAGCCTCTCCTTGCCTCTGAAGAATGCACAGTTCCTGTACTTTTTGATCCATGCATAACAGTCACTAAACACCCTGGGCCAATAATAACCCACCTTCATGATTTTGATTGTTGTCACCCATAGAGAAAAATGGCCTCCAACTGCTTCATCGTGGAACTCTTGTAGCACTCTCTTAACCTGATTGGTCCCAATGCACCTTAGTAGAACACCATTGATGTCCCTCTTAAACAAGACACCGTCAATGAGCACATATGGGATGGTCTATAGTCTAAAATGTCTCCTCTTTGTTTTATTCATTTCTGGAGGACACATGCCTGTTTGAAGGAAGTGCACCATGTTCTGAGTCCAACAAGGAGTAGGCACATCCTCATTTTCTTCGTCTTGACTATCATATAGGGCTAAAAAAACTTATTTTTCATCACTTGCTTCTTCTTGTTGACTTGAGGCCAGCTGCTCACACAACCCTTTCCCACAGACTAGCTTAGTGATCTTGATCTCAATGTCATACTCCATAACACGAGTGATCCACCCTACACGCTTTTCATTCAGATCCTTGCTAAGAAGGAAGTCTTTAACCCCTGCATGGGAGACCAACAATTGGGTTTTGTTGTTTGAAACCAAATGCTTAAACTTCTTCAATCCTATGATCACTGCAGGACCTAGCTTTTCGATGAAAGAGTATTTCACTTCATAATCTTCTAGACCCTGGCTGAAGAAAGCAATTGGCTGCTTTGTATCTTCTTTGTTATGTTGTACTAGGATTGCAGAAATTGTGTCACTACCTCCAAAGGCATATAGTATGAAGTCCTTAGAAAAATTTGGATTCACGAGAGTTGGGGCCTGTGATATAGCTTCTTTGATGGCCTCAAAACTTGCTTTTCCTTCAACTGTCCATGTAAATGCCAAGCTCTTCTTCAATATCAACGTGATTGGCTTGACAAGGGCAGCAAATTTTGGTACAAACCTGCGGACAAAATTGATTTTTCCTAAGAAGATTTGAAGAGCCTTCTTATGGCTTGGCAATGAAAACACTCTTATTACTTCAACTCTCTCTGGGTCAATTACCAAACCTTCCTTTGACACAATGTGGCCTAGAAGCCTGCCCTCATGGGCCAAGAATATACATTTTTTAGGGTTCAATGATACCCCAAATCTTCCACACCTTTGAAACACCTGCCTTAGGTGAAAAAGGTGGTCTGCTACATTTCTGGAGAACACAGTAATGTCATCCAGGTAGATCAGTACTATTTTGTTGATCAACCCTTTGAATGCCATATCCATTGCCCTTTGGAAAGTGGCTCCGACATTAGACAATCCAAATGGCATTTTTCTGTAGGCATAGGTGCCCCATTTGGTGGTGAAAATTATTTTGAACTGATCATCTTCTTTCACCATGATCTAGTTGTACCCTGAGTAGCCATCTAGGAGAGAGA
This sequence comes from Taxus chinensis, assembly GCA_019776745.2. Classification (NCBI taxonomy): domain Eukaryota; kingdom Viridiplantae; phylum Streptophyta; class Pinopsida; order Cupressales; family Taxaceae; genus Taxus; species Taxus chinensis. The sequence continues at coordinate 101,960,330 of CM034149.1, forward strand.
ATCTCTCTGATCCAGACACCACTTGCAAGATCTACTCCATTGAGGGGAGTGGGTAGTGATCTTTGAGGGAAGCTTTGTTCAAATCATGAAATTCAACACACAACCTAATCTCTCCATTCTTCTTCCTGACTGGGACCAAGTTTGCAACCCAACTTGAGTGTTTGATTGGAAATATGATACTTGCCTCTATCAGCTTATTCAGTTCTTTCTTCATCAGAGGCTCAATATGTGGATTGACTGGTCTTTGCTTTTTCCTTATGGGCTTAGCAGTTGGATCTAGTTCGATCGTGTGTTGGGATAACTTCAGATTGAACTCCCTTAGGTATTCATAGCTCCAAGAAAATATATCTAGAAACTCTTGGAAAAGTTGTATGAATTCATACCTTTCTTTTTCAGTGGCCACCTTGCCAATTTTTAGTGTTTTGCCTTCTCCAACTAGAATTGGATTTGAATCTTCCCATTTGATCTGTATGTTAACCTTCTCTTTTCAAATTGATCATTAGGGTTGAAGATAGAATCCAATGTCACCAAGCCTTTGGGAAGCTTGTTTGTATGTAACTGCACTACTTGATCTCCATATTGTTGCTCTAGTCTGCTCTGATTTCTAGTTGAGAACTCAACTTCCTCTTGCAAAAAATTGATGATCTGTTGATCATCCTCAAACACTTGCTAGCATGTGTTGTTGTCTAGTACTGTTGGTCTCACAATCACATGGATATGTGGTTTTCCTTTGTCCTTCTTGATGTTGTCAACCACATCAAATGTTTCTCTAACTGCTGTAAGCTTGTTAGTAGCTTCGTTCTCCTTTCTGGGTATGGATATAATGTTGAAGGATTTGAAATCCTCAATGAGATCCCACACCCTATTCTTGTAACCTTTGAGCAGGTCAGTCTCGATAGAATTCTATCCTTTGACTTGATTGGCAACCAGTTCATTATCGCCAAACACTTGTAGGTTCTTGATTCCTCGTCTTCTGGCCGAATGTAGTCCATGGACCAAAGCCCCATATTTTGCAGTGTTATTTGAATAGGAAAACTGAAATCTGAAGGCTGAATAATATTTCATACCTTGGGGGGACACGATCATAGCTCCACCTCTGGCTCCTTGTCTGCTCCTCGAACCATCAAAGAACAATTTCCATACTTCATTGTCATCTTTGTATTTTGGCTTAATGATGTCAGGAAAAGGATGATTTTATTCATGTAGGCAGTAGACTCCTAGCTCAGATTATTCCATCTCCTTATAGGGGTCAAAAGCATGTCTTTTTACCACCCATTCATTGAGGGTCAAGTTTGGGATACACCCCACCTTGGTATCTTCTTCAGAAGTGCTTAGGAGGTCCTCTTGATCAAAAACTAAACAATTTGCATTGATTGGGCTTGGTACATAAGACTCAATGTGATAGTCTACTATGGGCTTGGATCTGATTGTGGCCTTCACTCCATACCTTGTTCTAAAGAGCATATGCGACCAGTCAGTAGACAAGTAGCCTCCAATTTTGGTAGTGAAGTCCCTGGACAAACACAACGCAAAATGTGGTGGCAAGTCTATGACTGACACATTCTATAATACAGTCACATTAGGGTAGGCATGTAGAGTGAGACTTAGATCCTTGATGACTCCAACAGTGGTCACTGTTGTCCCATCCAATTGTACTACTCCTTTAGAGATGACTTCATACTAGAGGCCCAGTTGATCAACTATTTGTTTGGGCATTACAAAACTACTTGCCCCTAAATCGATCATGCAATTGTGCACCAATTTATCTCCAATAATTAATGAAACATAAAATGGAGGGGGATTCAGATTCTTACCTAGTTTTTCTCCATGGTTTCTCTCAGATTGAGCCGCATTGGTAAGCACTTTCTCTTGCTGGTTAGGGGGTTGACTTGTGCTTGACCAATTGGCCATGACAGTCTATAATAGATCCCTCTGCCCTGAAATGGCCAATGACTCCCATAGTGAAATATTCACACTTGTCCTCTTCATTTTCTCAATAATATTAAATGAGTTGTCCTTCTGCTACCCCTTCCATGACACATTTTTCTCTTGTACATGGGTTGTTACAACTGGTGCCTAAGTAGGTCTGGAAAGTGGCTTGGGTTGACTCTGCACATTGGGAGTCATATTTTGAATTCCAATACCTTATAAAGCAGCGGAGGGTTGAGGATAACCTAAGCTTGGTGAATTTCCTTCTCTGATATTTCTCTTCTTGGACTATGTATTGGCAGCTATACTTTGAGTAGGAGTCTGATTCATTCCACAGAAGTCCTCAGCTTGCCAATTGACAAGCATAGTTTCACTTGGAGGTCCCTCTTGTTGAGATCCTTACTAATCTTCCTCTTATTGGATATGTTCTTGTGATACACCAATGGTTTGCACCATCAGAGCCTGATTTAGTGCACCATTGAAGCACATCGATTGATTATGTGGCTGATTGCATGGGAAACACCAATCATACTCTTGTGCCATGTTATTCTGTGTTGGAACTAATGCCCTTGATGTTGAAGCTATGTTTGGATCATATGACCTAAAAGGTCTAGTAGCTTGAGGTTTCCCTTGGTGTTGACTCTGATTTATAGCCTGGATTGGTGTTCTATTTTACTGATACAGAGGTTTAGCCCGATACTGAGCCTGAGGCTGATATGGCCTAGAACTCTGAGCCTGTTGTCTTTTGATGGTTACTAGCTCATTTCCTAGGTTTTGTAGTTGTTTCATCACTTCCTGAAGCTCCTTAGAGGTGTTAGATGATGAAGTGGAGGCTTCAGTTGAACTTTGACTCCTGGGAGTGGGTATAGGAGCTAATGTGGGTGTTTGGCTACTACCTGGGTTTCCTAACTAAGGGTATAGAGGCATGGATGGCCTAGGAGCAAGTTTTCCAGCCTGAATCAAAGGATTCTTAGCTCCTATGGAAAGGTTATAGGCTATGCAGGTAAGGTTGTGCCCCCCATTGACTGAATCATCAAAGAAATATCAGAATTTAAAGCCCTAAGAAAGTATAAGAAGGCACCTTCATTAGTGGGCTTTACTGCTGTTGGAATCCTGTCCTAGGTCCGTTGAAATCTGAGGTTGAAATCTGTCAGTTGCTCATTTGGGGCTCTCTTGATTGTTGTTAGTTGCTCCAACAAAGATAAGTTATCACCTTTTTCTCCAAACTGGTCATGAAGAGCTATGCACAGCTGGTTCCAATTTTGAATAGAGCCTGCTTCAAGGCTCCTGAACCATTGTGAAGCTTTACCTTTGAGTGAAGAGGTGAGCAACTTGACTGAAATGTCCATCTCATTGATTTTGTGGATTGTACAGACATTTGCAATATCTTGGACATGGTCACCAGGAGAAGTCTGGTTTTCCCTAGTGAAATATGGGATGCTCTTTAATGTTGCTATCGGGACTGGATTTTGTGCATTCAGAGCGAGTGGGCTGCTGCCAGTGAAATTGACATAAGGATTTGGCTGAGCCATTCTGATCAGCCTGAGCACCCTTCTTGATTGAAAGAATGACCTACTGGGAGGAGGTGTCGATAAGGCTCTGTTTGGTGGAGATAGAGACCTTTGGGCTCTTCTCCCTCTTCTCCTTCTTTCTAGAGACAAGTGCAGGTGTACAAAACGTCCTTCTTCTCTTGTTCTTGACCTTGTTTGTATCCTTCTCATGAACTTGGGAAACTTGGACTACTGAAACCAGTGGATTTTGTCTCTCTTGGAGTCACCAGATGCACAGTTCTTAAAAGCTTCTTAAATGCTAGAATCATAGCAAGTGCAGATCAATCTTACTGTAATAAAGATGGAGACTTCTTGGTCCCACCAGGCATGCCAAAACTGTTAGTGGTAAATCACAACACCCCCAAATGAGTCGTCAGATCTACTTTTCTAAGGCAGAGTCATTTGGTGTGATCCACATAACATTGAGTTTTCTCCAAAGTGTGGGACTTAGAAAATGAGAAAACTCTCCAGATTAAAGGTTGGTTCCTATTCCTCTATTTAGGTGCATGCGTGAAAACTTGCAGAGGGCCTATTCCTAAACCTAATCTAAGTTTTACCAAGGAGACAGGGATAAAAGGAATGCAAGGAAATCAAACTAAGCTATAAGGTGATGCACCAAAGGAATGATGAAAATTTGTTTTGCTAATAGAAACAAACCAAAAAATGCATACAATAACCAAGCATAGATAACCAGATCTATAATGAAAGACCAGATGAAAGAAAAAGAGACAAGAAAGGATCTAAAATTGATCACAGACGTGTTTTATTGCTCTGCAGATTGATACAATACATTACAAGGTGGCCAAAAGGTAGAAAACGTATTACAGTCTAGTGGAAGGTCTGAAAACTCCACGAGTTCCTTTGCTAGAAGAAAAGGGGAGCCTGCAAAATAGAAGAATGTCCAACCCTTTACAATGAGTCCTGACCCTACATTTATAGATTCAATCAGAGAGAAGAAAGAGAGAGAAGTGGGAAAAGTAGATCAAAGCTCAACCACTACTATTAATGTCCCCTACAAAATCTGCCCCCAAATCTACCTTGACTGTATCAATCTCTGGTTTGGCACCTCAAAGAAGGAGGAAACGACAGAGCAGATTGAATCTGATCTAGTTGTTGAGGTAGATAGATCTCACGTTAATGACCTTGAAGATGTTTTCTCCATTTTTCCTTACCTAACCTCCCCAAACTTAAATTTTTAGATCTTCATGGTGTGGGTGAGGCCGAGATCTTTCCAACGGTGTCAGATTTACAATATTTCAAGCCCTGAGTCGAAAGATATGCCCCTTCGAAGTTTGCATCGGGTCCATACCAAAGAGCGGGAAAACCAGTTTGAAAAATGGGCCCCTTCTTTAATATGGGACACGTGGTTGGTTGGCGCATGTCTGAGGGTGGCCTCTGTATTTTGTTCTTGGAATGGCACAGGGCTGACACGTGGCTTCTTTTGTCGGCCTGCTCAATTTCTTTGTTTTTGGCTAAGTCTTTTGCTTGGCGAGGTCATATTTCTTTGACAGGGGACATGCGGCGGTTTGGTGCTTGTTTGAGAACCCTCTCTCTATTTGATCCTTGAATTAGCACCATTTGGACACTTGGTGCTCTCCGTCGGTTTGCCACCATGCGTTGACTATTCAACATGACTCTGTCTCCTTTTTGAGACTAGACGTGTGGAGGCTCTGCGCTTGCTGAAACTCCCAATCAACATTTTACCCTTGGAGGAGTTTCAACTTGATACTTGGAAGCCTCCGTAGGTCTTTCAAATTTTCAACAACCTCTCCCTTCCTGTTTGGGACTGGGGCTATGTGGCAAAATGGCACTCATTTGAGTCTCTACTTTTGGGTTTACCCTTGGAGATGCGCCGCTTGGACACGTGGCATCCCCCGCCAACACTTCTATACTTAGCCCTTTTTTAGGCCCACTTTGCCCACCTTTTGACCTTGGTTGACTATTTGCTACGTGGAGGGTTGGCGAGTTTGAGTCTCTACCTTGGGCTCCCATTTTGGATTTGCGCCGAGCACGTGGCACCTAGCACCTTCCTATTCTAGCCTTTTTGAAGACTTTTCAACCCACACTTTTGGGGTTAGTTGACTATTTGCTATGTGGAGGGATGGCTCAAGTTTGAGATTCCTTTCTTGGACTCACCCTTGGAGAAGCGCCACTTGGACACTGTGGCATCTTTCCACCAACATCCTCCATACTTAGCTGATTTTTGGACTCGTTCTGAACTGTTTTGAGCCCGAAGACTTCAGATCTTCACCATTTCCTCTTTTTCTTGCCCTTGGCCTCTCCGTGACAGTGCTTCTTCTCCTTTGACCCTGCTACTCTATTTCTGAGCCCAAATGTAACCCGTAGAATGGATTTAAAGCCTAGGTTCACTCGACAGAGCTGTTTTTTGAATTTATCCTACACAGGGTTGTTTGATCTTCATAGGCCTCCACCACTCCCATTATTGAGTCCCCTTACAATCTGTTTGTGGGAATTGAATGTAATTTCTCAAGATCTTTCAGTGTGGGGTCATTCTGATCCAATATTTTTCCCGGGGGAAAAATATGGATAAAAAGACTCAAAGGGGATGTACAAAATTTTGTATCTGAGTGTTTAGTGTGCCAACATAACAAAGGGGAAACAATTAAGACACCAGGTCTATTACAAACCTTACCAATTCCTAGCTAGATATGGGAGGAAGTCTCCATGGATTTCATCACCGAATTTCATTTTGGTGATTTTGGATAGGATCAAAAAATATGCCCATTTTTGTGCCCTATCACATCCATTTGCAGTAAGTACAGTCATAGCTATTTTTTTGGAGATAGTTCAATGACTATATGAAATCCCACAGATAATTGTAAGTGACTGTGATCCTATTTTTACAAGTAATTTTTGGACGGAATAATTTTCATGTTTGGGTACTCAGCTAGCTCACAGTTCATCTTATCATCCTCAAACTAATGGGAAAATGAAAGTGGTCAAAAAATTCTTAGAGGGGTATCTACATTGTTTTGTATCAGATAAGCATGAAAGGTGGATTAAATGGCTACCACTTGCAGAATGGTGGTATAACACATCTTTTCATACCTCTTCTCAAACGACCCCATTTTTAGCATTATATGGTTACCATCCACCTTCTATCACTTCTTCCTTGAGGGTGCAAACTAAGGTTAGAGATGTTAAGGAACACATTCAACATCAACAACAGGTTTTGGCTAGTTTGAAGGAGAATTTAGCATTGGCACAAAACATGATGAAGCAACAAGTAGATCAACACCGTAGTGAAATACATTTTAAAATTGGTGACTGGGTTTTTGTACGTCTCTAGCGATACAAGCAGATGTTCCTAAAGAAATAGAAAAAGGAAAACAAACTTGCTCCTAAATATTGTGGCCCTTATCAGGTTCTACAAAAAATTGGTAGTGTTTCTTATAAACTAGAGTTACCTCCATCTTCACGCATATACCCATTATTCCATGTTTTCTCCCTGAAGAAGGTTATTTGATAGAAATTTGAAGCCCAAACAGAGTTACCAAAAATTTATGAGGAAGGAAGAATCATTTTGGAGCTAGATAATATTTTGCTAACACGTACTAAGAGACTGAGAACCAGAGACATTAAGGAATAGTTGATGAAGTGGAAGAATATGAGCATAGAAGATGCAACTTGGGAGGATGGAGGTTTTCTGCAGCAACATCCAAGATTATTCAATGTTGAGGACAACATTGGTTTGAAGGGGAAGGGCATGCTACACACTTAACCTATTTCTTGTATTAGGATATGAGTAGTCGACTTGTGGCTTACCATACCATTTTATTATATCATTTATACTCTCTCATGCTTAGTAGGTTGACCTTGGTGATTGCCATAACATAGGAATAGTATATATAGGGGATTATAGGTAGTAAAAGAATCATCATTTGGAGCATTTTAGTCTATTTTATGGTTTAGAGGTTTCCCCCTCAAAGTGGCGAATCTATTCTAATTGCATATTGAGATCATTATTCTGAAATATTGTGTTATTTGGTGTTCTATTACTGCTCATAATATGAATTATACAAGTAATTTCATTACAGACTGGGGGTTGAAAAAATAGAGTTGGGATGACATAAAGGGCGTAATGATAGAATATGGATGCTAGATAGATGTGGAAATAGAGGTGTGATAGGAGAGGATCTGAATGGTAGATGCACAAGAAAATAGAGGTTAGGTCTACAGTAATCAGACAGGATCAATGACAATTGGGAATGATCTAGGCTTAGACAAAAATGGATGGAGTGAAATGAAGACCTGTAGATAAGAAATGAAGGTCTAGGAATGAACCAAACAGAGAGATCCTAATGACATTTGAACCTACACAAGATATTAGTGAAGGATATAGATGATAATATTGCAAGAAAGAAACAAAGTATGCCAAAGTGAAAGAGATCTCCCAAAATCTCCAAAGTTGAGGCACAAAATATCCAAGAAGAATCCAAGATGGTTGTAGCAACTGCATAGAAAGAAACAAAATGAAAGCAAGATCACACGAAGGCTTGAAGACTCTTAAATTACATCCAGAGAAAATGAGGGGTAGGGGCAGCTTTTTAGGGTCGATGGTGACCCAGATGGGTCACTGCCGATTGTGGGGACCCGTCTATTTTGGTGGTGGGAAGGCAATGAGCTTGAGATAAAGATACCATAAGAAGCAAGATTAGGGTTTTGAAGAGATGGAATGAATTAGGGTTTCTTGGGATGAGTAAGTGGGGAGGTGGAGGATGAAAAATATTAAATAAAGGACATGGAGAGGTGAAACCATTAAATGATGGCATAAAAAGGATAAAATGGAATTTTTAAGAATAGGGAATAAATTAAATGAGGGTTTAGAATTAACTAAAAATGATTAAGGATGATTAAGTAGGATTAATGATGGGAAATAACGATAGGTCGAATAAATTGAATTTAGGAGGGAAGAAGGTAATTCTAAAGTAGAAGAGAGGTATGCATGAAAAATATGATAGAGAGAAAACACAGAGTGAGGGGTAGTGATACAAAAAATTGTTGTCTAAAATCCACTTCCTTTCCATGTGTGGGTCTCACCATCAATTTAAAACATATATCATTTTATTTTATCTCACTTAGGAATTGTTTTCTTGACATCATCAAAACTTCATACCATTTTCTACCTCATCACTCTTTTCCCACATAGGGTTTAAAGTGTACTCCTTTCAATCCTTCACCACCTTGTATGTATTTTTGTGAACATCATGTCCATCCTTTTGATCAGATAGCTATAATATCTCGAGAAACACATGACTATTGTCCATGGGTATCATGTCACACATGACCTCATCTTCATATCTCCCTATCTAAAATTTAACTATACTCTTTTCAATTATGAATAGTATGTGTCCCTTCCACAACCAAATTTTTTTTAGGGATTAGGTTGCACAATCCTCTCCAATCCTAACTTATCTACCATCTCTTGTGACACAAATTTGTCAACACTTGTCATATTTACTATCACTTTACAAATTTTTCCTCCCACCTTATGAGAAGCCCTAAACATATTCTTCATATGAGGTGGGAGAACTTATTCTTTTATTGGCTTCAACAAAATACGCTTTATCTTCAATGATTCTATTCTAGCATATCACTTTATCTTTAGTTCTTCTTCATAATATTCTAGCATATCACTCTCTTATGCTCATGCAATATGGGAACTCCCATTACCATGTTTTATTTTTTCATCATTTTGGGTATGTGCACATTCAAAATATCTATGTCCCTACTCTTTGCACCTGAAACATGTGTCGTTAAACCAACACTTTTCTATACCTCTAAAGGATTCTCCTTATATGAAGAAAATTCCTTTTCTTATGCTCAAGTTAAGAAATCTTTTGACACGAAGGTGTTCAAAAGGAATTTTCAAGAGGGATATTTAATTCTCAAATGGGATGAAGATAGATCCAAACTAGGAAAACACAAAAGGTTTGATGCTCTCTAGAGTGGGCCATACATCATCACGAGTTGCAAGGAGGTGAATTAATTTCATCTTTTCAGGCTCAATGGAGAAGAAATTCCCATTCATGTGAATGAGATACATCTCAAAGAATGCTTTTGAGATCATTTCACCCCCTGTATAGTTTATTTAGGTGTTTTCCTCCAAGTGCTTTTGCACATTGTTGTGTGTTGTTGTTCATTTTGTTTTCCTTGTTGTTGTGTTTTTCTTTGTTCTACACATTACAACATCATTGGAATGATTTAAAGAAGAAGAAGGTCCAAGGTTTCAAAAGATGTCTAGGATTTCAAAAATGTTGAGTATTCGTTAGTTGCGATATATTTCTTGTCTAGTATTACTTAAAAGTTCAGGGTCATGTATCATAGAAGATCAAATCGTCTTCACGATTTTGATATTGAATCCATGCTGAATGGATGACTTAAGGCTATTGGAATCATGCTTAGTAGGAAATCATCCCTGAGAGGTCACCAAAAATGTTATCCAATTTTTCACACATGGCAAAATTGGACAACGGGGTCCTATTATGATCAAATCAAGACATTGGTCTCAGGGGCCCACTTCCGGTCATCACAGAGATAAATGATTAAAATAATTAATAAATTGCATAGGTGAGCTCACTTAGAATTGAATGGCACCAACTAGAGCTTAACTCAGTCAGAGCTCAGGGTCGAGTTGATATATAACTCGATGTCAAATCAGTAACTAGCTCGGAAATCAGATTGATGCGTGGTGATTACAACAGAATAGCTCGGTCGTAAGAGATCGACAAGATCTTGGTGTTGATGTGGAATATAGCTTGGTCACAAAAGCTTGATGAGAGCTTGGTGTTGATGCAGAATATCTTGGTCAAAAGAGCTTGACGAGAGCTCAGTGTTGACGTGGAATAGCTCAGTCGCAAGAGCTCAACGAGAACTTGGTGTTGATGCAGAACTCAGCGCATGGATCACATTGGGCTCGTTGGCATATGCATGGTGCTCGTTTGGTGGAGTTAGTTATAAATCTACGAGTCAAGAGTTGGCGCAAAAAATGGAGCTCAGAGGTAAGAAGCTCAAAAAACATGGGAGTGAGCTTGATTACAAAGCTTGGTTACAGACTTCAATTGGAGCTTAGTCAAGGTAGGTTCTGAGGGTTTAAATGCCAAGGATGCATAATTTTGTGACGAATAATCCATGCCATGATGGTGAGATAGTCCTTGGATTCTGAGACTCAATATTTCCACTACATGGGGATAATAAGAAGCATTGCCAAGTGGAAATGTTAGGATGGAAAATAGAGTTAATCTCCCAACACTTAGAGCAATGACGTGGGAATTATGTGTCTATTGCCGAATCGTCAGGTGAGATGTTGGCCAAGTCACAACCTGGGCAGTTGGTTATGCACCAAGTTATGGGGAAGAGCCCAAGTTTATTAGCTAAGGATTCAGGAGACCTGGTCTAAGCATCGAGCTCTTAATGGAATGTAAGATGGGAATTTCAGCGGCTAGGACATAGGAGCTTGATGTAAAGGCCCCCCGGCGATGCAAAAATTGATCTGCTCAATTGGTTCAAGATCACAATGCCCACACAAAAGAGATCAAACATAATTAAAGTAGGATTCATGGGTAACTTAGAAGTCACAGTGCATCTATCGAGCTATGAATGAGCTTGATAATAGAAGAGGCGGATCCGAGATGGTGATTTGAAGGGAAAACTTGATAGCTTGGCTTGGTGACTGAAACATACGAATGGGTCAAATCAATGTTACAAAGGCTTATGTATTGTCCCAACTTGACCTGCACGTGAATGTAGTTGAGGCATGGTAAAAGATATCTTTATGTGGAAGGACGAGTAGGAAAAACTCACATTCATAGTGGAATTGATGAGCTTTTCAAATTATGCAAAGATGGAAAATTATACGGAGATGGCTTGACGAGCTAAAAAATGAGTCAGTGAACAAATTTGGTCCATGGAGGTCAACTCGGCATGAGTCCACCAGAGATTGACTTCAGCAACGAGCTGCGTTGGTAGAATTGCAAAGCGTAGGGAGCTTGGATATGTCAACACAAGTCAGCGGTAGCTCGTGAAGATAAAAGCTTAGTCAGAGTCAGGCTCATAGCGAGGGTCTTGATTAGAAGTAATATAGAGTGACTCGTGGATGAAATCTGAGTTACGAACACTCAAGATCTGAGCTATGTTTTAACCAAGTCAAACCATGTATTGAGGTAGGAAAGCTCGACGAGGGTCAAAGGCTATGCACGAGGAATATTATGAGCTTGATATGCTTGCACAAATCAGAACTCGGTAGGAAAAAGAAAGGCACTTCGGAGGTTGGGGAGTCATTCTATCTTGAACATGAGATTGATGTATGATGGGCTTGGTCAACCAAGAGGGAGCTCATTTGAATGACTCACCAGGTAGAGAATGAGTTACTCGATGAGGAGACATGGATGGGGATGTTAGGGAAAACACCAAGTTGGAGGGTTCCAAGCTCATTAAGTTGGCATGGTTAAAACATGAATATGGCATGGCCCATGTAAAGTGATAAAGGCTCAACTCAGTGAGCCGACTTAAGACCAAGTTGGGGTTGCACGCCGGGTTAGGAATGTCTCAGTGGAGAAAGCATAAATTTCGACCCGTGTTTGAGCTATGAGCTAGGAATCGAAGTTAAATCCCATGTGGATGCACGTGAATGGAAGAAAAGAGTGTAGAGCTCACACCTAGGATTTGACCCGTCGAGTTGTACCATTCACTGAGCGAGTTTGCATACGGGACGAGCTTGCATGGGGGATCAAGTTGGTGAAGGCTCGCTAAAGAGAGTTCCTGAGCCAAAAAAATGTGAGAGGAGATCGATGAATGAGCTAACGAAAACCAAATTACATGAGGTAATTTCATGGGTCAATGCATTGGAGACATAGTCGGCGATGAGCTTAATGGTGAGCTCGTCGGGGGAAAACTCAACTCAAAAGGTGGGGAGCTCGCGAACATTCACTAAGTGAATATGTGGAAACCAATCTCAATATGAGGGAGTTGTGAGGATTTCATGAGGATGGTTGAGCCAGTGCGTGAAGGGTTCAATGGAGCTTGATGCACGAAAAGGGAATTAAAACTTGGTAGGAGTAAATGGGAACTCATCAAGAAGAACTCAACAGAGAGCTCACACATTGGCTGAGATAGACATAGATATTGGGCTAAGTTAGCATAGCTCTATCGATACGATGTAAGGAGGAGCTCGACACCAACTCTCTGAGTTGGCTCGGCTATCCAACCACCGAGTTGGTCTATTTTTACCTTTTCTCATGGACCCCCCCCTCTTCAATGCAAACCGGTTTTAGGGGGTCCCACCCGAATATTAAATTAATATTTTTAATATAAATTTCATTAAATTAATATTTTTATTAAAATATTTTAATAATAATTTTTATTAATATTAATAGACTATTTTATTTAAATATTCCTTTAATTTAAATATTATTTAAATATTTTAAATATGAGGATTAAGTCAATCGGTCCTTAATGGCACATGATGGAAGATTCTTAACGGTTTAACTGACTTTGTAATAAATGAACCATCATGTACCTTCATTTGAGGAAGGATTTTATGACTTCTCTTCTTTTCTCTCACGGAATTCTTCTGTAAATGTAAGTTGGAAGTTCATTCCAAGGGGTGACATATTGGTTGTAGAACCTAGACGTGTGACATAGGTTGGACAAGTTAGACATCTTAGACAAGTGCATATTTTTCAAGAATCCTCTCTTCTACAAGTTAGATTTGTGGATTGGGGAACTTTCAAGCCTCCTTTCCAAGACTGTAATGGAAACCATTACCTCTTATGAATGTAATGATGCATTGTGTACCCTGTTGAAGTAATAAAAGTGTGTGTTTTATGACTACTGTTAGTCCTTTTATCATCCTATATACTTCTTTGTGCCTTTCTCATGCTTATAGGTACACTGTGCAAATTTAAGTTTCCATTGCAGGTTCTTAGAGTTCTGTGCTTATCAAGTGGTGGATTTTTGCATGTAGTTAAGTTTTGGTGCTTTTTCACCCTTCTCAGTTTCATTCTTCTTCACTGGAATACTAAAAGATTGTTTTTCTAGTTGAGTTTAACAAAGGGAACACAGGCTTCTTAGTTTTTGGTATTTTGTTTACCCTTTCCAAGTTGTAGTAGGAAAAGTTTTTTTTATGGTGCACAACACCCTCTTTAAATTAACTCTTCCTAAGTCTAGTAACACCCTTTATTTGGTGCATAACCATCCACAATATAGTTTCATTTCTTGCAAATATCTTTCCATAAAGCCCATGAAAATGTTAGTATAGGTCTAGATAACCATTTTATTGCACTAAGAGTAGTACAACACTTAGTTTAAGAAGATGAAGCTGGCCTTCTCTAGAGGTCTGTCTCAAGAAGCAATTCCCCCAACTTGAGAGAAGGTCCCATGTTAGTAAAAAGTAGGTATTTGTATGGAGAAAATCCCAGGGTGCTACTTTTTTGTGACAATAATTTTTGTGTGCCCGGTGGGACGAGTATTGTTATGATCCTCATGTGCAGATTTCACTAATACCTTGAGGTTTTGGTGTAATGGTTCGTTACATTTGGTATTAGAATGACCACCTAGGTTCGATTCCTGGCATGGGTAGCTATGTTGGCATTGAAGTGTTCACCCGAGGCTCGTATAGGGAAGGGTGTGGTCCCGCTATATGGGTGCAAATCTAGCCCGAGGTCTGGGATATGGAAGCGTGGTGGGATGTTATTATTCTCATGTGTGGATTTCACTAATGCCTCGAGGTTTTGGTGTAATGGTTCATTAAAAGTATTGAAATCTTTATATTTCACATGTGTGCAGCCTAGCCACATTAGTGTCTTCTCTGCCCAACAGTTCTGGCATTCCTAGTGGGACGATATTGAAGTCATATTTCACAGGTGTTCCATCATAACATCCTAGTATACATTTCATTTCACCAAGTTTGATGTGCTCTTAGTGAGATTTCAGCCTTTGGAGGAATTTTAAAGCATATATGGAGACTTTATTGGTCTAAACAACCCATTTTCTCAACTAGCAGACCATTTACTTTCTTACATTCATTTCATTTTCTCTTCCCATCAAGTTGTGTAACCATGACTTCATTTCCTCATTTGAACTCTCATTTTCAATAGCAATGTCATTCATATCCACCTCCAACATTGAAAAATTACTCTTCAAGATGCTATAACACAACCCTAGACCATTTTTATGGAAAAACTCATAATTAGTATGCATGTTCTTATGAGTATGCAAATTTTGTAGGTCATTTTTCACCTGAAGAAGATTTTGAAGGAAAATTTCAAAGGGTGGATCAGATCTTATAAGTTGTCAAGGAGCAACTACAAAGATTGCAAGCTATACAACCTAGTTTTAGGTATCTCTGTCAATGGGGAGATCCTATACCTAGTTGGCTTAGCCCATAACAAAGGATTAAAGTAATGAGTGAATCCTTTATCCAAATGATTGGTTTTATTTCATCTTTGTAAGCATTAGAGGCTGATAGATCTAAGGTTAAAGAATGTTTTCAATGGGATATTCCTAAACGTTTACCATATTAGTACTAAATACCCATCCCTTATCAACCACCCAAGCCTAAGGTTAAAATCCCTAGCTTCCTCAAGGCTTCTCCTTCCTTTCCCTCTCCTCTACAAGAAGAAATAACACCTTCCCCTGTCATTACAAACCTTCAAAAAATATGTTAAGACCTATCCCACCCCTCCTCTTACATTCCCAAATCCATTTTGGGAAGAAACTAATCAGAAGATCAATTGAGGAAGGTAGAAATTTGAAGAACCCAACAAAGAAGAACTTATAATTTTTTTTTGAAGCATTGGGATTCAAACTTTGAAACCAATCTGATGTCACAACTAGTCAAGCCTTCAATAGAGGTTGGGATTGAAGAACACAAGGTGGAGGTTGATTTTCAAGAAGAGAAAGCACAAAAAGAAGATTCCTAAAAATATCTATGCTCTAAATGTAGACTGTATGATGGAACTATATCCACAGAGGTTGTTGATTCATCCCAGCTCACAAAATCATAAGAGGAGGAATTAACTTCAAATGAAGAGAAGCACAAGGAAGCTGAGACCAAAGGGGAGTGTGCAAAAAAAATTGATATGAAGAGGCTGATTTATTATCAAATTTGGAAGACTATATTGGTGAGGAAGAACCTATTGAAATCACTAATATTTCTTTTACATCATTTGTCTTTTAATGCAAGGTTCCTCTTGCTATAGAAAACTCCTAAAAAATAGCCATGAAGGAGAACATAAAGGAAGAACCCACTGCCCAGATCAGTATCCATGAGGATGAAATATATGAGTTTGAATTTTCAAAATATTACAGGGAAAGAAATGGACATGATGAAAACATTTCTAGATTAGAAGTCATCATGGATAATGAGTTTTAGTTTTCACACTTCTTGTTCAAAGAAGAGAATCAGAATACAAGAGTGGAAACAAGGTTGTTTATGCAAGAACAATAAGAAAATAACACAAATCAGTTTACAAACATCAAAATAAATTAAGAAAGTGCTCCATGTAGCTTCATTCATAGAGTTATAAACAAAGAAGATGGAAAAATTTAGAGGATCAGACCCTACCCAATCAGGTATTTGGCTAGTCTAGAGCCAAAGGAGGAATTGCAACCAGTCATGCTCAATTTAGATCATGAGGAAGAGCTTCAACATGCCAAAGGTCAACATCAATACCTGCAAAATCCAAATGCAAGAAACTAAAGGAGGATTTTGTTTTTTTTGTTATTGATACTTTGAGTAAAATGATGGAAAACCAACTTCAAGAAAACTTTTTGCTCTTACATAAGACCATGTTCAATTCCAAATTAGTCACATGGTTTCATTTTTTGAGGAAAGGAAGCTACTTATCCTTGGATATTGCAAGGATAATTTGATTTTCCTTTGCATCTGGTTAGAGTAGATAAGTAGGTTTTCTTTCAAAAAAATAAGTGCTTGTGCACACTCTGCATGTTTCCACTTGGAACGTGTATGATTTTCATATTTTGTACATAGTTTTTGTGGTGTTTTATTGTTGTTGCATAGTCCATTTGAGAAATAATTGTTCATGGTAAGCAATGACTTTGGGACAACTCCAAGTGTATGCACTTCATTGTCAAATCTACATGAAATTCAAAACTCTGCAATGCTTCATCTTTGCAAGGAAATCGATGTTTGAGTCAAGGTTTAAAATTTTTTCCACTCTTATTTAGGGGCAATTTTTTTAATTTCTTTAAAACTTGGCCAAAAAATTAGATTTAGGATATTTTCATATGCTCATTATTTATCTCATCACATCAGCTGTAGAGGAAACAAGTGAAATTTTAAGTTCAAAACAGTTTTACACTCTCATAAAACCTTATTCAGAAATTTTTTATGATGAGAATGGTCAGTTCAAGCTCTAAGTCTAGTTCAAAGCTCTCAGTGCCTCTTCCTTGGGGAAATTAGATAGTTATAGAGATTCCAGATTATTCAAAGTTCCATAGGTAGCTTCAGATTGGTTCTAAGTCCAAGCAGTTATCCATACGGGCTTAATGGTAAGATTTTCAAAGTTTAGATAAGTTTTTCAAAGTTTTGGGCTCGAATCCATTCCCAATGGATGCATAAAGGCTATTGGTCTAATCTAATAGGAATATTACCCCGTGAGGTTACCGAATTGTTATCCCAAAATACCGCACAGGGTTATTTTGGATTTAACAAGATTTAATATGGACTTAGACATTTAAACAAGCTTGAGACGTTTAAATGCCCATCAAATTCAATCACCCTAAAGCATTGGCCATTGGCATTTAAAAACCTGTTGTAGACTCAGCTAATCCATTAGTCGGTTATATTTAAAAGGCCTCTTAATGTTCATATGCTCATAAAATTTCAATGCCTAACATCAAGGAATGGATGCGTGGAATCATTTTTATGCTTTCCATATCTAAACACTTCCACAGACTTCAAGTCCATAGAATTAATTGTGTTGACTAGACTATCGAATCTGAGCTTAGGTCAAGACAAGTCAAAGAACACGCAACTGGTGAAGGAAATGAAATATGGTAGAAGATTAATGGTGAAGGCAGGGAAACATGTTGCCTTTCTAGCTCCCCTCAAATTTTCTAGGATTCGTGGACGTCAAATCCCTAGAATGAGCCATAATGTATAATCCTATCAGGTATGGGAAACAACCAAGAAGGGTTGAAAGGGAAAAGAAGTTTCAATGCAAAGGCACAAACAATCAAAGTAAAGAATGAAAGAAGGGTAGATTGACATTGCAAGGAACATGTACCTTTCTCATTGGCTCATTGTTGTCTCCCGGAAATAACTCTACATTTTCATAGCCAAATTCAATTTTTTTGAGTTCATGCCCTTCGTTGGTGTTTAATCCAAGTTAGAGATTCAAGAAATTAGCAAAAGTCGTGCCCTAGAGCTGTTTAAACCTCTATTTTGCTCATTTTTAGAAATCCTCCATTTCTCGGTCTGTACACGTAATATCCTCTTTGCAACCTCCATTTTTTATCAAAAATTTTCACTTGTTTTATGGCCTAGGTCGTCAAATCATTGTTTTGCCTACATGCCTCTGGTTTGTGAAGGAAAAATGAAAATTGGACTCAAAACGATGAATTTTTCTTCCTCTGCATATTTTCCATAATTAAGATGACGGGCATCTTTTCCCCATCAAATTTTAACCCCAATGAATGTAGGTACGTGGTCATATCCTATTGGAAAGGGAGGAATGAGATTTTTAGTAAACTTAACACTTTTGGCAAAAACGGTAAATTTGTCCCATGGCCTCAATCAGGCTACAAAGGTAAAAGATAAATTTTGAGCCCGTAGAAAAAAGTCAAAGGTGAAGCTCGCTGCTAAAAATTCAAAGCAGTCGAGTGGGCCATTAGGGCACTTTTGGAAATTTAACCAAATTCCCAAAATTAAAGTAAAAGTTCTAGAATGCTCCGCGGCTCCACCAAGGTCTCGAGCCCGTTGTTGAAAAGTCAAAATGGAGGATTGGAACGACAGAGGAAATTGAGCCTTTAAAAAAAAAGGTTAAAATATTTAAAAAATAGCCATGGCCGCATTTCCCAGTCAGAAGATGCCACGCGTCAAGCATTCAATTGGAGCAGCAGGTCGGTAGAGAACTTTGTGTTTTTGAGCCTCTTTGATAAAAAGGTGAAAAGTTAAAAAGTGCCCCGCAGCCCCGATCAAGATATAAAGGTAAAAGTCAAAGCTCAAGCGTGCAGGAACAAAGTCAACAGTGGGCCGGTAGAGGAATTTGAGTTTTTGAGCCTTTTTCCAAAAGTGAAGGTTAAAATGTTCAAGAAAAAGGCTCATGAACGGCATTTCCAATCAGAGGGTGCCATGTGTCTACCTTTGAAAAGTCAAAGTCAGGAGAGCGGCCTGACAGAGGAACTTTGAATTATTTGACCCTTTTTCCAAAAAAGGTTAAAATGTTGAGAAAAGGGTTGTGATCCCATTTCCAATCAGAAGATGCAACGTGTCTAAGTTGAAAATTCAGAAGCAGGGGTGTACAGGCCAATTTGTTCCAAATTGCCAAATCTCACAAAAAATCACAAAATTCACAAAGGGCTTTCCCCCATAACTCGCTCCAATCCCTTCCTGCCATATGAATGACCCAATTTCAGAGTTAGAGGAGTAAATCAAAGGCTCTATATTAAAACTGGCAAATCGAATGTAATGGTTCACTTTGCAAGATCTAGTTTTTAACCTGTGATGAGCATTTTCTTCACAACAGAGGAATTTGAAAAGGCACTAAAGGATTTGTGAATTTGTAATGGTTTCTTGTGCAAGAGATATAATGACTTCTTGATGTCATTTCTAGGGGCTAGCGATTTATTTCAAAAAATACCAGAGTGCTCTGTACCTGGAAAGAGGATAAAAAATGACCATACTTCTTCTATTTTCCCTTCTCCTCAGATTTTCCTCTATTCTCAAAGATTTGTACAAACTGCTACTTTAGCTTCAATAATAAAAGAAGGAATTTTTTCCTTTTTAATTGAGAGATTGATTGGTACCTTGCAACTAATTAATTTCATTCGGTCTTGTAGCTTTTCCTGTGGATTTGTTTTTCTTCTAACTATAAATGCATGTAAACAAAATTTTTAATTAATGTGTGTGGGCATCTGATATTCTACTTCACAACATTAGTTTTCTCCTATCTCCATTCCCACTCCCTTTCCCATTCTCCAAGACAAATTTTCTTCTCTAGTGAGAAATTTCTAGCTTTGCCACAGGGTCAGTGGAGTGCCCCTGTTGGATCTCTGGTCAAAAGGCCACCATTGAAATCCACTTTTTTCTTTTTTGCATGCACCTACAGAAGCTGCACCATTCAAGTAGAGGGACTTAGATTCCTATAGTGTTGGCTTGAAACCCACTAATTTGTTCCATAAGACAAATTTTCTTGCAAATAATTTTTGGTGCCCACTGTTGGGCTGATTTTGTAGCATCTGCACCTAAAAACGACCTTAGGGTCATAAAATACAAAAAAAAAGATTCTAGAAGAAAAGTTTCTGGAGATTGAATAATCACACAAACTACATGGATGTAAATCATGGCTATTCTGGGAAATCCTCCTGTTGAGAGACCTGATTTACTCTTTCACATCCAAGAAGATATTGCTTCTGATTAGAGAGAAGCTATTTGGCATAATAGACGAAGTGTCAATCAATACTTCATTGCCATAAGGATTCTGGACTTGGAAGAGGAACGTGTTGTCGAATTGGAAAGGCAGAGACAAATTCTAGCACCCCAAAGAAGAGCATAAAATTTCAAGCTGGCTGATAGAAGATACACCTGGCAACTAGAGGCAAGGAGGAAAAATTGATCCCACATTTGAAGAGCTTGAAAGAGAGGCAAGAGCTACTGAAGAGGAGATAAGGGAATCTGAGTGTTACCAACTTGAAGAAATAGAAAGACTCCAAATTGAAGCAGAAGAGAAGAGACCCGATGAAGAAATAAGTAGCAGAAGAAATCGAGAGCCTTCAAGCCGAGGTAGATGAAAGAGCAGTAACAGAAGCCACTGCCTTAGCAAGACTGGAAGATAGAAACATGACATAGAATGGGTGATCATGAGCATGAGATCATGAATTACATAGGCCTAACATGCCATTAGGAAGAAATACTGGTCCACTTGCTCTTCCACAACCACTTCATGAGCTCCCAAGAGGCTTAGGAAAGAACTTCCCAAAATTCAAAGGGGATGGTTCTCAGCTCCCTGAAGAACATGTAGCAACATTCATCACAGCTTGTGGAGTGTTGGGAGTTGAAAATGAAGATGTTTCAGTTAGGCTCTTTGTGGAGTCACTCCAAGAAAAAGGTGTTGAATGGTTCTACATGCTGCCCCCAAGATCTATCACATGCTGGAAAGATATAAGAAGTGCATTTGAACATAGGTTCAAGAGCACAAAAGATTGTCAGGATCTATGCTGGTCCAATTGATTCAGATGAAGAAGGAGACCTCCGAATCAATGAGAGATTTTGTAGCAAGGTATGATAGGTTGACAAGAAGGATCCCAGAAGATGTGGTACCCCCTGAAAACAACTTGAAAAGGTTCTTCATCAGTGATTTGCCATCAAAAGTTGGTTTCTTCCTCAGAAGAGCCCAACCAAGAACATTGAGGGAAGTTCAAGACTTTGCAATTGAGACTGATGATGATCTAATTCTTTCTGGCAAAGTGAAAGGACCAAATGGGAAGCAAAAAGGTCAGAGTTCAAATTCAGTCACCACTGATCCAATGTTCCAAAAAATGGCAAATGACCTAGTTGCTTTAAAGAAGCAGTTGTCACAAATCACAATGAGGAATGCTCCAAGGAGACCAAATCCTCTTGATAGACCAAGAATTTCTCAACCTCCTCGTAGGCTTGCTCTTGAAGCACCACCAGTCAATGTCGTCTGTGACACTAGGGAATTAAAAGAAGAAGAAGACATTGAGGAAATTGAAGAAGGAAGCATGGACGACTATGAAAACTATCTTGAAATTGAATAGGTTGGCATGCATAATGGCCTGATTGAATTGATTGATGATGAGGAGGAAGGTGATGAAGAAGCTCCAAGTTTTTCATGTGTTGTTTTCACTCGTGCACAATCCAAGAATGGTGTTTCAGCCTCAGCAGTTACAACTGAGAGTAGGAAGAACAAAGAAGATAGCTCTTCAAAGCCTCCACTAAACAAGATCATCAGCAGGGGATCACCATTACCACCTTCCATGGAGTAAATCAGGTCCACCAAGAGAAATCAGGTGAAATTCACCAAAGTCATGTCGAGGATAAACACTGTTGTGCTAAGACTAGCATTGAATCCTTTGATGCATTCTCCATTGAAGCTATCCCTAGGGAGAAGAATGAAAAGGCTGATTCTCTAGCAATGTCATCTTCCTTAGTGAAACCTCATCCTTCTTTTGGAAATGATAAAGTGACCATTGAGATGGTGTTTAGACCCAGCGTACCAGACAACGCAAATCATTGGCAGGTCTTCAATGATGACAATCAGATCCTAGCCTTCTTAGAACAAAGGGATAACTTCAATAATATTTTCTTTAAAGGAAGTGAAAACCCACACCGTGAATCAGTCCCCAAAGAAGAGAAGGAATTGAGGGAATTTATGAAGAGGGAGTAATAAATCTGAAAGCAAATGAAATCCCCAAAGGCTTAGTCTCTTTGGAAGACCTCTTTGACAAGCATGACAAGTTCATCCAAGAGAAAGAAAAACAGTCTTCTCGGTGTCCATTTGATTTTGATCAAGAAAACATTGGCACCTCAGAGAATCCAAGGATGATTAACATTGGTAAATGCTGCTCACTAGAACAGAAGAGAAAGTTTGTTGCTCTGCTAAAAAAGTACTCAGATGTCCTGGCCTATTCCTATGATGAACTCAAATCTTTTCAGCCAAAGGAAATGCATCACTCCATTCCTTTGAAGCAAGGAGCTAAGCCCTTCAAGCAAAAACAAAGGCCCTACAATCCAAAGATTGCCGATGTTATCAAAGAAGAGGTGACAAAGATACTCAATGCTAGAATCATCTTCCCTATCCACCATTCAACATGGGTGGCTAACATTGTGCCAGTAAGGAAGAAGAATGGGGAAATAAAGATTTGTGTAGACTTCCGAAATCTGAATCAGGCATCTCTAAAGGACAACTACCCTCTTCCAATCATTGATCATATTTTGCAAGCAGTCACTGAATCTGAAATGTTCTCTTTGCTTGATGGATTCTCAGGGTACAACCAAATCAAGGTGGCAGAAGAGGATTGCAACAAAACAACCTTCACAACACCTTGGGGCACTTTTTCCTATAGTAGAATGCCTTTTGGCTTGATCAATGCTGGAGCCACTTTCCAGAGAGCAATGGACTTGGCCTTCAAAGATTTGAAACATTGCATTGTCATTTACCTTTATAACCTCATGGTTTTTTCAAAGAGGAGGGGAGATCATATCTGTCATTTGGAGCAAGTCCTTGCAAGGTGTAGGAAACATGGCATTTCTGTAAATCCAAAGAAGTGCATTTTTGGAGTCACAGAAGGTAAGTTGCTGGGACACATTGTGAACAAACATGGAGCACACATTGATCCTGAGAGGATCAAAGCTATCCAAGCACTAGCCTTACCAACCAACAAGAAGGGAGTTCATTCATTCTTTGGAAAGGTAAACTTCCTTCGACGTTTTGTGCCTGAGTTTTCTAAACTGACTAAGCATATAACTTCCATGATGAAGCCTTAAGCAGGTTTCAAGTGGAATAAGGAAGGAAAAGCAGCATTTGAGGAGATCAAGAAAGACATTGCCAAAGCTCCAACTCTTGTATCTCCAGATTTCAACAAGGAGTTCATCATGTATTGCTATGCATCCGAACATACACTCTC
Source organism: Taxus chinensis (assembly GCA_019776745.2). NCBI lineage: Eukaryota > Viridiplantae > Streptophyta > Pinopsida > Cupressales > Taxaceae > Taxus > Taxus chinensis. The sequence continues at coordinate 101,983,660 of CM034149.1, forward strand.
TGTTGTCCTTGTTCTGAAAATGATGAAGTTTTGGAAGCACCCATTGCTTTCATGAGTTGTCCTTTGAAAAATCATGAGCTAAAGTACAGCCAATTGGAGAAACATGCCTATACAGTGGTCAAAGCTGTTAAATGTTTCAGATTCTGCATTCTCAATTCCCATACAGTGGTGATGGTCCCTGGAAGTGTAATCAAGTCCATTTTGACTCAACAAGATCCTAGGGCTAAGAGAAGAAGTTGGATTGCAAAGACCCAAGAGTATGACTTGGAGATTAGACCCTCTAATCTGGTAAGAGGAAATGGTTTGTGCCAGTTGATTGCTGAAGATGAAGCTCTCAAGGCTCAGCAGGGAGAAAAAGATGGTGTTTGCTCAACCTGTTCAAGAGACAGTCAACATGCGCTCTTTGTCACCACTACTGATGAGTGGTATGCTGACATTGCTTACTACCTCACTTATGGAGAATGCCCTCCTCATCATGATTACGTACAAAGAAGGACACTCAAGCGAAAGGCAGCCAAGTTTGTGATCTGGAATCATGCACTTTACAAGAGAGGCCTAGATGGTTGTTTCCTTAGGTGTGTAGATAAGGAGCAGCAAGAAAAGTTGCTCAGGGCATATCATGATCAAGCTTGTGGTGGACATTTCTCAACAATGTTCACCGCACATAAGATCCTCAGAGGGAGATATTACTGGCCCTCCATCTTTGCAGACACTCAGGCTTGGGTTTCCAAATGCAAAGCATGCCAACAATTTGTTGGAAAGCCATAACTAGTTGCATTGCCACTCAGGCCTGTGGTGATTGAAGAACCATTTCAGCAATGGGGGCTATATTTTATTGGTGTTCTGAATCCTCATTCTAGTGCAGAGCACACTTATGTCTTCACTGCAACTGATTACTTCAATAAATGGGTGGAAGCCATTCCAACCAAGCAAGCCAACTCTAAAACAGTCTGCAACTTCATCAAGGAGAATATCATTGTTCATTTTGGAATACCACAAAAAATTGTTATAGACAATGCCACCTATTTCTCTTCCAAGGAGCTCAAAGAGTTTTGTTATGGCTTTGGAATCTCCCCTTCTCACTCTTTTGACCACTACCCACAAGGAAACGGGCAAGCTGAGTCAAGCAACAAGAACATTGTGACCATTGTTCGCAAGCTGGTGGATGAGAATCAAAGGAACTGGCACAAGAAATTATATGATGCATTGTGGGCCAATAGGATCACTCCTAAGAAGGCAATAGGTATGTCACCTTTCCAAATGTTTTATGGAGTTGAAGCATAGATCCCCATCACAATTGAGATGTCAGCTCTCAAGTTGCTGTAAGAAATAGAACATGGTCAATACAAAGACTCCATTGACAAGAGGATCCTCTTCCTGGAGAAGCTAGAAGAAAGCAGATGCCAAGTGGTGGATAGAATTAAGGAGCATCAGTTGAAAGTGAAGAAAATTTTTGACAAGAAGACCAAAGCAAGGAATTTCAAAGTTGGAGATTTTTGTCCTGCTATGGGACAAGAGAAGAGAACCAAAGGGCAGCCATGGAAAGTTTGATTCATTGTGGCTGGGCCCATTCCAAATTCATGGAGCTTGTGGTGAGAATTTTTTTCTCCTCTCATACTTGGATGGAACGCCATTGGAATTGCCTCGAAGCGGGTAATACTTGAAACTGTATCATCAGTGAAAGTGGGTTGTCCCCCGCCTTGTACCAAAGGTGATTTCGTAGGTGTGTTTTTCCCGTTTTTGTTGTGTGGTTTTGGTTTCCCCTTTTGTTGTGTGTCGTTTGTTGTGAGTCCTTTTGTGAGCTTGTGTGTTTCCTTCTTCTGATCTTTCTTTCTCAAAATTTTACATGACTCTGCAAGGCCCAATAGATAAGGCACTGGTCAACGTTTAACGGTTTAAAAATTGAAATTCTGGATCCTCATACCACGTCTTCGTCATGCTCAGTCCATGCCATGTCCCCAAGCTAGAGCCAGTTGTCTCCCGAAAACCGCTTTTCGTTTTCTAAGTTAAATTCAAATTTTCGAGCTCTCGCCCTCCTAAAGTATTTAAGCCAAGTTGAAGGTTCGAAGAAACAGCAAAATCCATGCCCTAGTGCTATTTAAATCTCCGTTTTGCTAGTTTTGAGAAATTCTCAATCTCCCGGTCTGTGCATGTAATATCCTCTATACAATCTCCTTTTTTTATCGAAATTGTTCGCTTGTTCTATGGCCTGAGTCGTCAAATCATTGTTTTGCCTCCATGCCTCCGGCTCGCGAAGGAAATTCAAAAATTTGACTCAAAATGATGAAGTTCTCTTCCTCTGTGTATTTTTCCCACAGTCGGGAACGATGGGCGTTTTCTTCCCCATCAAATTTGTTAGGAAACTAATATTAATGTTTACATTATTTGTGTATTCATTAAATACAAATGTTAGTAATTATATTATTGTTATATTAACAATAATATGTTGGTTGGAGTTGTTTTAACAACTCATATGATTTGAGTTGTGTATTGTTACGGGAGTAACAATCACAACTAAATAGGAGATATTATAGGATTGAGTGGTTCCATAATAATAGGGAATCCTCTCCTATATATGTGTAATGGAGTTCGATTGAAGATATAGAGAATTAATATATTATTCTGTGTGTTTTACCTGTGTAAGTCTGATCCAAAATTCATATTTGGTATCAGAGTGATATCTATCTTGATGAGAGTCGAGAGAGAGCACACTGAAAATGTTTAGAAATTTGGCATAGATCAATTTAATTTGTTTTAGCATTTGAATGCTTAAGTGTCCATTTTGTGTTATCCGTGGAGGTTTTCTGCCTTGGTTATAGTTTTCTTGGACTCCTTATTGAGACCCATTCTACAGATTTTGTATGATAGCAACAAAGATTCATTTACGGCTCCAACTAAGTTTATATCAGGAGAGATAGTGTTGGATATCATCCAATTATTTCAGGTTTCATAGATTTGTGTGACCTGTGTAAAATTTGTGTTCACTGCGCTATAGAACTGCATGTTGGTTGATTCGAAGATTGTGAAGAAATACTTGTTCTCGTCTTGCTCAAAGTTCTGAACAAATCTGTATCCAAGGTCGTATTATAAGCATTTTCCAAGGTGTATTATAAGTTCTCAACAGATCTGTAGACCCATGTCATTCTTAGATGCATTTTGATTGCATTTGGAAAAAATTACATCCTACGTGGAGCTGAAGCTGATACACTAGCAAGGATTTGGTCGTTTTATCTAGAAGTCTTTGCCACGGCTCGTACAGTCAAATATAAAATGTGCATTAGATCTGCTCATCAGTTTGGTGTATGGTAAATCGACTATTGTGACAGTATTACTACCTCAGAGATCTCCAACGGATTTTCTACATATTGATCTATGTGTCTACTCTTCCTCGTCTAGATTTCCACAAAGGTGACTCCGTCTCCAAGCTGTGCAGAATTTGGAATTTGCATCGGACTGGTTTGCACTTGAATTTGTCACATATCAAGCCATCAGACTTTATGCGTGCAATCAAATTTGGATTATAAGATCATTCTATATACATCAATCAGTTCATTACATGTTGAAAGCCTGAACCTAGCTCTTGACATTTGATTGTTTTGGTCCGGTTTCAGACTACAATTAGTCCAAATCTGCATTGAATTCCATGTGATCTACACTCGCACCTGGCTCGGCCTAGATTAAACATTAAATCCCAGCTGCCACAATAATTTCATTTTGCACCTTGTAAATAAATCTTGCACCAAGTCTGAGCATCCAAGCATTCTAATATGCAAGTTGTGTTTGGTAATGTTGCATATCGGTTGATGATTCCATTTCACAAGAATTTTATCTTTACCGGATCTTCCCTTAATGCAGCATTTGGTCCTTTTTTCCAAGTCGTGTAGGTCATGGAAATGTTGAGAAGTTTTAGTTTGGACTCATAGTTTTTTGATGTTGCCCTATATAATTGAATGTAGTATCATTTCAAATCCTGATAAAGTAAACTAGTGGTATTATTCATCAAATAGTTTAAGACATTAAAAAGTAATTTTCATTAATTTTTTAAGTAGGTTGTTTAATATTTTTGGTGTCTAAACCATAAGTACATTGTGTACAAGTATTTCAGGTCTTATTTCATTTAGGTCAAGTTCATGTTAGAGCTCGAAGTGTCGTAATCAAATTGTTATAAAGAGTCGAAACATTTTTTGGTATTATTTTTAATTCTAATTTTCATTTAAAAAGTAATCTCAATTTATTACTTTTTAAAGTTAGTCTAGTCATCTTGTCGATTCAAAATAGTCTTTGTCAAATCTAGGATATTGTGTCAAATGTCGTAAAATTTTGAAAAAAATGAAAAAAAACAATTTGCCTCACGGACGCATTTTCGGTGTTACCCGACGTCCGTGAAAAATACATGTTTCACATTGTGGGAGGGAAGAATATAATAAGGTCAATGTGGAAAAAAATTGAGCTTCATGTTCACATCCTGCTGAGTTAGCAGCACATAAATGGAGGATGGAGGCATCGGAGGCTGGAGGTCAGACAGCGACCTCTCGTCAGTCACCAACGACGGGGCCGCACAGAATGATTTGGTGGCACAGGTGTGCAGTGTGAGTACTTGTCTTTTTGAGTTTTGCAGTGTTCCAGATTCAGTTGTGTGGTGTGAATTTCAGCTTGGTGTGATTATTTTTCAGAGTTCCTGTTTTGTGTTGAATAAGTGAAATGTTCACATTGAGGGGGGAACATGATCAGCATGATCCAATGTTCCATTTTCAGTTTTTCAGTTGAGTATGTGGCTTATTCCTATTTCCCCAAATGTAAAAAACATAGTGCAGAACAAATAACACAGTGAAACGCAACATCATGAGGCTTGATGAGGTAGAATAGTCAGATGTGTTCCTGTTCGTACCTAGGTTTGTGGTTAGCCTCCTGAAAACCATTGAAGGCTGTTCAGATGTGTTCCTACTTGAGTTCCCACACTGCTAGGTCAGATGTGTTCCCTAGAGTGACTGGTTGATAAGTAGATGATTCCTGAGCGTGTTCCCATCCTCGTCGGTCAGATGTGTTCCTGATAGTGCATGGTTGATAAGAAGTTGATGTGTTCCTTCTTCTACCTTCAGTTCGAGTGTGTGCCAAGATCATGAGTGCGCAGAGGCGGCAGGCTGCAAAGGAAGTGTGAAAGTTCTAATGTTACCATGTAAACATTAAGGGGGGGAATGTTAGGAAACTAATATTAATGTTTACATTATTTGTGTATTCATTAAATACAAATGTTAGTAATTATATTATTGTTATATTAACAATAATATGTTGGTTGGAGTTGTTTTAACAACTCATATGATTTGAGTTGTGTATTGTTACGGGAGTAACAATCACAACTAAATAGGAGATATTATAGGATTGAGTGGTTCCATAATAATAGGGAATCCTCTCCTATAAATGTGTAATGGAGTTCGATTGAAGATATAGAGAATTAATATATTATTCTGTGTGTTTTACATGTGCAAGTCTGATCCAAAATTTATAAAATTTTGGCCCCATCATCCATGGGTAAGTGGACATACCTAATTGGAAGCGGGGCAATGGAGAAATTTGTGTTTTTGAGCCTCTTTGTAAAAAAGGTGAAAAGTTAAAAAGTGACCCGCAGCCCCGATTAGGCTATAAAGGTAAAACTCAAATTTTGAGCCCATAGAGAAAATTCAAAGGTGAAGCCCGTCGTTGAAAATTCAAAGCGGGAGAGCAGATCGGTGGAGAAATTTTTGTGTTTGAGCCTCTTTGTAAAAAAGGCAAAAATTTAAAAAGTGACCCGTAGCCTCGATCAGGCTATAAAGGTAAAAGTCAAAATTTGAGCCCGCCATTGAAAATTCAAAGCAGATGAGCGGGCCATCGGGGCACTTTTGGAAATAACCACATTCCCAAAAGTGAAGTAAAATTTCTAGAATGCTCCGCAGCTCCACCAAGGTCTCGGGCCCGCCGTTAAAAAGTCAAAGTGGGAGAGCAGAATGATGGAGAACTTTGATTTTTTGAGCCTTTTTCCAAAAAGGTTAAAATGTTGAGAAAAGGGCCGCGAACCCATTTCCAATGAAAATGTGCCACATGCCTAAGTTAAAAAGTACAAGTAGGGGTGAGGGCCAATTTTTTCCAAATTTCCAAATTTCTAAAAAATCACAAAAACGTAAAGGGCTTTCCCCCGTACCCACTCCAATGTCTTCCTACCACGTGGATGACCCGATTTCAAAGTTAGAAGATAAAATCAAATGGTTTGTATTCAAACTGACAAATCAAATGTAATGTTCACATTGCAAGATTTAGTTTTTAACCCGCCATAAGTGTTTTCTTCGCAATGGAGGAATTTGAAGAGGCGTAAATGATTTGTAAAGTTGTAACCATTATGGCATGAGATATAATGGCTCCTCAAAGCCATTCTAGGGGCTGGCGATTGATTTCAAAAAAATACCAGAGTGCTCTGTACTTGGAAAAGACAAAAAATGACATACTTCTTCTATTTTCCCTTCTCCTTAGAATTTTCTCTATTCACAAATCTGTGTACAAACTCTTCTTTAGCTTCAATAATAAAAGAAGGAATTTTTTCCTTTTTGATTGAGGGATTGATTGGTACGTTACGACCAATGAATTTTATTCGGTCTTGTAGCTTCTCCTACGGATTTGTTTTTCTTCTAACTATAAATGCATGTAAATGAAATTTATAATAATGTGTGTGGGCATCTGATATTCTACTTACAACATTAGTTTTCTCCTACCTCCATTTCCAATCCCCTTCCCCTTTCCAAGACAAAGTTTCTTCTCTAGTGAGACATTACTAGCTTTACCACAGGGTCAGTGGAGTGCCCCTGTTGGATCTCTGGTCGAAAGGACACCATTGAAATCCAATGTTTATGCATACATCTACGGAAGCTACACTGTTCAAGTAGAGGGACTTAAATTCCCAAATTGTTGGCTTGAAACCCACCAATTTTTCCACAAGACAAATTTTCTCGCCAATAGGAACTCAATGAAATATAATGAGAATGGGCCTTGCTTTTATAGGAAAGAAATAACAAATCTAAGAACCACTCAAGGTTGTAGATCAAGCCATAAATCAAGGAAAGAACTAGTCATCAAAGAATTAGTCAAGACCATAGATTTAGGAGTGAACTAGACATCAAGTATCTAGTCAATAACATAGATCAAGGAAAGAACTATACCTAACAACTAGATAATATCCTCCTAATATCTAAATAAATAAAAAGAAATATCCACACACATAAGTGGGCGAGGATAAATAAAATAAAGGTAAATAAATTACCTAGGTGAACATGAGCTAAGGTAAATACCTACTCTATCAGTGAGGCCCACCAAATGCTTGTGTGGCACCAATTAGGTATGTGCAACCCACCATAAACTTTCATAGCTTGTCACCATAGAAAGAAAGTAAATTACTCTATAATTTATTATGATAGTGTTTGGTTGACACTTGATTTCATATGGACTTGCATGCCCTTTCCTTAGAGTGTCACTCAAAGAGTGACATTGAAGAAGATGGTGACCATGCAGATCAAACATTGAAGTAGATGATCCAATCATACTAGATATTTTGAAGATACTACAAGCACATTTTGGTGTTGAGAGAACCATGGAAGGACACATCCCATAACAAATGATTCCTAGTTGAAGAAAACCCCAAACATGATCAATAATATTCAAGGTCATTGAAGAAGAAGATCGTGATATGTTCTCCATGAAGGAGCACAAATCGTAATATATGTAGTTGAAAGTCTTGAAGATAATGCTAATGCATCGTTACAAAACAAGAATTTACTTCACAAATCTCCAATCTCATATACAAGTGCATTAGGATGGATCATAACCCAAATTCAATTTACGATGTGCTAAAGAATAACAAATAGTAAAATGCCCTTATGGGCGTCATTCCATATTATTGAAATACACGGATGTTGAAGAAGATGTTGGAGTCTAGTTGCCAACACTTCACATGGTTGGGCATGTTGGCATTTCACCTAGACATATGTCTAGGTGCTCACTCAAAGCATGCATAACCTACGGAGTTCCTCCTTTTTTTTCACTATGTCAATATGTGGTTTGAATACTTAACCCATTATATTATGAGATGGATATAACAAATAAAAGTCTAACAAAGATAACATATATACCAAGTAAACTAATCAACATAGATAATTAATAGCAATATTTAAAATCCCTTTACAATCATTTCCAACATGTACTCACCATAGACAATCCATACAACATTTATCCATCAATAATCATAGTTCATTCCATTAAATAATACTTACTTGATCTACATCCATGCACACATCAATCATCCAGTAATAGCACATGCACATTACTAACAATATCAATGTCCTTCTACTATCTCACATTTAGTACACTTCTAGACACTCTAAAATTGCATCCACTTCATGGAGTGTGAAACCTATTCATATACGGTGGGAGACTTTTCCTTCACCACTGTACATGATTTAATACTAGGTTGCATGCATTTTTACATGCTTTAATCCTAAATATAGTTTGCATGCATTTTTATAACTCGTGCTTTAACTCTTCATCATTTCATTATAAATAGCTCAGTCTTATGCTTGTTCGTGTCCTATATTTAATTATCTGTCCATGCATCGTCTAATTATAATTTACATGTGTTTTCCCTAATTTTGGTGCTTTATCCATTCCTTGTATGTTTATATATGTTCCTTGCATGCTACGTTATGTTTGATTTTTCCTTTTTTTAGCCTCCAATCGAAATTTGGCTAACTCATGAAACCCCTGTGCATGTGTGGACCTTTGTGCATTGACCTCTTTATTTATGTTGCATAAAATTTCATGCATGCTTTAATGTGGTTATCCTAACCTTCTTTGTATTACTCTCATCCCATGCACGCTCTCCTACCTAACGACATTCAAATCCTTTGCGTATGTCTAGTACTTAGTCAATTTTCTACTGCCCAACATTACCCCACATTAGGAGTATTATCCATCCTCGGTAATAACAAAGAATATCATGAATCAAAGAATAGCCATGAAGAATGAATATAATCTATTAAAGAATAAAGAATAGAGGGAAATTACACTCAATTATTAAAAAAATGAATAATCATATCCTCCCCTTGTGTGTGACCAAAATTCAATCCTTACGTGGTGGGAGGAGTTCTAGAAACTCCTCTTTTTATTACAACTTTCTAAGTTGTCTTCCAACTTTTGAGCTCTTTGGTCATCCTTGTTCCGGATGCCGATATCCACAATATATGGTATCTTCGGTATAAATTTAGCTCACCTAATCTTCTCCTACATATTATTCAACACCACATATAGGTCCAAGTAGGTCAATACACTCTCTAGGGTATCACATCTTGTGCATCGCCAGATAGCTGTATATCTTCTTAAGCATTTCCTCGAATAGTATCTTTCATGGATTTTATTAGCATCTATTTTTTCTACATACCACTTTCATAAATTTATCACTTCTCGTGTTCTACCTTATTGGTTTTCATTGTGGCATGTGTAATCTTCTTCAAATCCACCTCTATTAAATTATGTTGCATTCATTACAGTATCAGAGATCAAAATCCTTGACAGTTGTTAAAAACTTGTTCTACCTTCTGCACAGTCTCTTTTACTTCCACAATGACCAGCATCTAATATTCTACAATATTATTCCTCCACATTTTTCCTTATTCTTCTTCTTTATCTTGGCCAATTTATTCAGTTGCTAACTTCTCCAATCCAATTTTCACCTTGATTAACAACATCCAAACTAGATCCTCCAAATATTACATCTTACGTATTGTACTCTAGTTTTTATTGCTTCTACCATTTCTGAGCACGTGTGTGTAATGCTACTTACTATATCAACTACTTTGTTATACACGTCAGTCATTATTTTCTTCTCATCATTCAACTCCTCCACATAGATGTTGGTTCCTTAATCCATTTTTACGTTGTATATCTTATTTCATTCTCTTTTTACCATTGACCCCTTTATCAATATTTATTCTCCCTAGCCTCGGTGGCCATTTTGTTCAGTGCGTTGCAGGATTTTTCATCTAAGATCTTTGTGGAGTCAATCACTGGAAACACCCTTCCTAGCTCCTTCTTTAGCTTCAACTCTGAGAATGACTCTTTACTCACCTAAAACTTAGGATCCTTCATGTGAGTCTGCATATTCCATAAGAGCATCTTCCTTGAGCACAAGAGGGCCTCGGCATTATTAAACATTTCCCAATAGAATACAGGTCCTCTACTGGTACTAAACTTTGGAACATCTCACCCTTAACAACTTTGTTTTGTCATCAAGGTATGCTATCTGGGGTTCCTGTTGCTTCCTCCCTTATGTGTGTGGCTTCTTCAGCGTCTCTTACACAATTTTAATTTTTTCATGGCTTGTCTCCCCTCAATTGCCTTTGCCTTCCCCACTTACTTTTTATTTTTCCCCTCTTCTTCCTCCTTATGTTCTTCTTCTATCCATCATCCTTTGTGATTCTATTCTTACACATTGTGTATCCTTTCTTCTTTACTTCTTCATACATAGGATCTTTTTCATGCACCTCTTTTCCTACTCATGTGCAGTTCTTCACGGTACCTCCTACTCCTCATCTTCCTTGTCCAAATTATGAATGACATGGGGGTCTGTCTTCTTATGTTGGGATCAGATTAGTTCTTCTTGAGTTGAAGGCTCTTCCTTTGTGCATGTGAGGCACTTGCATCTAGGATTCTTCCCTCCGCTTGCCAGAATATCTTCTTTCTCTTGCTTTGGTCAAGTTTTATCTTTATCTTTCCTCTTCCTCCTAAGGGGAGTATCCTCACGCCTTTTCTTTTAGATCTTCACCATATACTTCCTTTGTGTGTGTGGCATATCAATGTCATGTGCATCAACCTCTTTCCCATCCTTCATCTTTAGTCGTAGGAAGACAAAACTTTATACTCATTTTTTCCAACTACTATGGTAAAAATCGGACTAAGGTCCATGATGTTTGTCTCCAAGGTCTCCAAGTATGTATTAGCCTTGACACATACACATACCTCTTGCACAGTGTATGGTATTCAGCATCAACCTTTTCTACATTGTAACTTAAAGTGCTTGCACTTCCTTAATCTTGTATTCACTACATGCACTTGAAATACTTGGCTGAATGTAAATGGTAGTTTGTACCATGGCCCACATTTCTACATTTTCATCAAAATATTCCAAGGCTAAAGTATTGCATCACTGACAAACTCTACTTGTTTTTAAGAGTTTTGCAAAGCTCCTAGGCAAACTGCCACTCATTTTCAAATGCCTCGTGCATCCTTCTATACCACTTCATGATGCGGGCCTTGTATGGGTTTGTGATTCTTCCATTACAAGTATACTTGGTGAATTATTTTACGGGAGAAATTTCTTCAATGGGTTGATCCCTCATATTGTCTTCTAGCCCATCCAACACCCCAATCTCATAAAATATAATTAACATAAGGATGGATCCCCAAGTAATTTTCTCTCCTTTCTCTATTTGTACATTCACCTCCTCAATAATTCCTTTAGCTATGTATAAAGTAATGTTATACTGAGTTTTGTGTGCCATCTTATGCATGATATGCAAAAATTTATTATTTACCTCAATCCAGTGCTTCAAGGTTCCCAACTTGCACCTAACTAGGCACATAGCTACTCTTTTTCTAGGGTCAGTAATCTTATTAATGTTGAAGGCTCAACTTCCCCATTGGTATTGCATTTAGTGTTGTCTCCTCTATCTTTTCTCATCATCATGTCCAAGATGATATTTCTTCATCAGTATTCATGCAATAATTCTGTCACCACCCAATCAACCTAGCAGTTAGCCTCGTCCTTCTACCCATAAAGTAAAAATAGTCTTCATGCACGCTGTGACATAAACCACTGAAAAATACATGCATGGCTTTCCAAAGTAAGGAAATTCATACAGCTAAAGAAACCCTACATCCTTCCAAGTATTTCTGCATTGTGAGTCATCAAGTATTATTTGTCCTTCTACAATCCTTGTATTCAATTCTCACAAGACATTATTATTAATTTCTGCCTCATGTTCTTGCGCATGGTGGTTGTACTCACTGATATTGCACTTCCTCAATTGTGATGCCCACGGTTTCCATATTATTACCTTTGTTGGATACTCCATCTTAGAAAAATAATCTGTAGGTGACTCATCCATGATCTTCTTGTTCTTTGGTGCTCTATTTGGTGTCATTGTTCTTCTAACTGGTATAACCCCTGAACTTGCAAACTATGTGCCCTAGGTGTCAAGAATTTAACACCTACTTGTTCAAATTGTTCCTTTGGTGATGAAATTACAATTTTTTTCAAAATCCTTGTACCCATTTACTTTAACTTCATTCCCTAGATCAATTTGAAACTTTTACCCTAGCTCTGTTTTCACCTTCAAACCCTAGAACTCTAGCTCTGTCTCCTTCAAACGCCTTCACCTAGCTTCCACTTCTTCACAAGAAGATCTTCTTGGCCATCAAGGTTATCCTGCTCATTTCTCAATCAGATCTTTAATTTTTTCACACTTCATCATTAGCTCTCTAGTTTTCATTCTTCACACTTCGCACTTTGTCACAATTGATCTCTCTATCCACAAGTTCTTGAATACCAAGGTAGGAATGATTTTTTCACGTACCCCTTTTATAGATTTTTCCAATTTCTAGACCACATTAATTACACTCACCTACCACTGACTTTTATCTTTAAAGTAATTTTTGATTTTCTTGGGATTTTTCATTTGCATCTCCCGTGTGTGGCACATCTGTAACCTTTTGGTGCATGCTACTACTTCCTAGGTTTAACCTTCTTGCACACATCCTCTTCCTACCCATTTGTCCTACGCGATACTTTCCAAGTAGTCCACCTCATTTTCCTTCCTCCATTGCATTACACTATGCACCTCTTCATTCACATGGTTTAATATGAGAAAATCCTATCAACTTTAATTTCATTCACACCTTCCATCTTTAAGCACTTTCCCACTGTATCTAGCCACTCAAAATGCTTTCCTATGCACACTAATACATTTTCCATTGTGCACCATTATGTCATCCCTGCACATTCACCGTTCATCATCCTCCTAGCCACTTTTTTCCTTCATTTTTCATTTCATGCACCTACACCTGCTTCACCCCACACTAAAATCATGTGTGGTCCTCTGCGCATCAGTCTAAAATAGAGTAATCAACTCTTGTGCATGAACACACTTATTATAGGAAAATAAAGAAAAACAAACAAAAAGGGAAATCTAATCTAAGCGGAAAGTTTTCCTTATTACAAACATAAAAGAATCTCATTTATAGTAGGGGTTCAACCTACTCCCATTGAAGTAACCAGGAAACATCTTGCCATCCAAAGCTTGTAACTGACAACCACCTGATTCCAATATCTTGGTTACTAAAAAATAGTCCCAACCAATGCACCTTGATCTTTCTAGGGTTGTGTGCAAATTTGGAGTCAATACAAAAGCACCATCTTCCTGACTGCAAAAGACTTATTCTTAATATGTCTATCATGCCAAGCCTTTTTTCTATGCTTTCTTTGTCTTCTAGACTTCCATTCATGTAATGATGTTCCACTCATCTAATTGCATCAATTTATCAATGCGCTCCTCTACTTCCTTTTCATCATCTAGTCCTCTGTATGTGTGCAATAGTGGGAGGCTAATATGAATTCCATGGGAAATACTTCCTATTGTACCAAACACCAATTGAAAAGGTGTGGCCTTATTCAACCTCTTGTACGTAGTTTTATATGCCCATAACACACTTGAAAATTTTTCATCCCAATCCTTTCTTCCTACATCACAAATCTTTGTCAATGTTTGTCCCAAGATCTTATTGAAAGCCTTTGTAGTACCATAGGCTTGTGGGTTATAGGAGGTAGTCTTATGGTGTGCTACCATGGATTTTCAATCAATATTCTGATTGTCGCATTGGTAAAGTGATTTCCCCTATCACTAGTAAGGCTCAATGAACAACCATACCTAATAATGATGTTTTCCCATAAAAATTGTATTGTTGTGGATGCAGTGCAATCCTTTATAGGCGTAAATTCTACCCACCTTATCAAGTAATTTGTGCATGTAATGATGTAATGCGTGCCCCTCCTCCATGAAACTAGTTTAATAAGGCCAACGAAGTCAATTACTCACTTCTCAAAAGGCTTTGTGCTTACAATAGGTACCAATGACATCTTATCCTACTTTCCTAGCTTACCTATCCTTTGACAATGATCACATGCTTTGAAAAATGCCTTGGTATCCTTATAGAGTGTCTCCCACCATAATCTAGCAAGTAATATATTACATGTCATTTCTCTGCCTGCATAGTGACCTCTAGCTATTCTGTCATGTACCTCTTCCATTATGGCTTTGCGCTCATGTTGTAATGCACAATACTTCATCTCTCTTAATATTGTATAAATATCCTCCAATTAGCTGGTAGGGCACCGTGTGAATAACTAGTTTCTTCTTATCTAGGGTCTTCATACCTTCAGGCACAACTCATGTGCGTAAGAATATTGTAATGTCCTCTAAGTCGGATGGCATGGGGTGTAGTATAAATAATTGAGCATCTGACATGGTATCTTCTATGCTTTGCGCATCCTTACTAGAGTTAATTTTTGACAAATAATTTGGTCCCAAAATTATTTTTTTGAGATTTACTATAACTAAGAAATCAAACTCTTTGAACAAAAGGATCTAATGACAAATTTACCCTTGCAAAATTGGCTTGTTAACCAGCTACTTTAATCTCATGTGATCAATGTGGAAAATAAATGGTGTTGTTAGTAAATATTGTCTAAAATTTTGAAGTACGTACACCATTGGCAATGCTTCATGCTCCATGGTCGTATAATTTTGTTCATCTGACGTCATCTTCCTACTTGTAAAAAAGATAAGATGGTCTACATTACCTTCCCCTGGCTGCACTAAAACTAATCCAATGGATGTACTAGATATATCCACATGAACATGGAACGGTTTATTCCAAGAAGGGAAATGCATAATAGGCATGGTGGTTATCTTCTCCTTTAAAGTATCAAACACTAACTGTTGCGCATCACCTCAATAAATTTTTCCCTTTTCCTTTAATAACTCTACAAGTGGGGAAAAAATATTTGCATACCCCTTGATAAAATAGTGGGAATAACCAATATGTCCAACGAATCCATGCACTTCACTCTAATTAGTTAGCTCCTCCAACCCTAAGATGACTACAATTTTGGTTGGGTCTACCAAATATCCTTCATTACATATAATGTGTCCAAGTGAGGTACTAAATAGTGTCGCGAAGATACAATTCTTAATATTCAAGGAGATGTTAAGCTTCCTGCATCTTTCAAACATCAACATCAAGCAGTCATAATGGTCCTTAACCAGTCCATAAATAGTCCAATCACACATATATACATGAAGAAACTTGTGAATGAAGTCTTGAAATGCTTGAAAAACAATGTGTGAGTACACTGTGGGTGCATTCTTCAGGATAAAGGGCATAAATGTGTAAGAAAAAAATCCCCATTCAGTTGAAAAATTTATCTTTTCTTGGTCTTTACGCACGATCCTTACCTAGTGATAGCCTGAAAAATCCATTTATGAAATAATAGATATCTTGCCCTGTTACTGCTTCTGAGATCTCCTTAGTAAATGGTGTGGAAAAAGGATTAATGACACGTGAAACATTTAGAATTCTATAATCAACACAAATCCTTATCCTACCATATTTTTTAGTGTCGATAACCATTGGGCTTATCCATTCTTATTCTTTAATGGGATCAATAATGTATGACTTCAACATTTTATCAATTTCATCCTTCACCTTGACACACAGATTAGGATTCATCTGGTAGAAGGCCTCTTCTGAACCGGTCACACACCATATTTAAGTTTGATTTTCATTTCTCCTAATGATGGATGCACACCCTTTAACTCATGGTATCCCATGGGAAGTAGATCCTAAAATTTGTGTAGTAGTTCAATGATTTTCACTACCTCTGGTTCATACCAATAGTCACCAATAATCGTCTCCTTTGGCATGTCTTCAGTTCCAATTTTTTAATTTCTTGGTCTTCAATACATGGTAGGCTCACACTTGCACATTTTTGGATTCTAACACTTCACATGCACCTTTTTTGTCCTTGATATCTAGATCCCCAACCTCTTCATCATCTATCAAATAGACAAGCTTGCCCTTTTCCTTTTCTTTCCAATCACATCCCAACAGGGTCTCCTCTTATTCTACCATGTCGTCATGCATTTTAGTATTAGCCTCACCAAATAACCGAGTCATAATTTCTTCATCCTTCACTTTATCCCCCAATGTAATGTGTTTCATAATCTATAAAGCTTTATGAACTGGTGGTTTACTAGAAAAGTAATCAAAAGTATGGGTGATACCTGAAGTTAGTTCACACCAATTTGTTGTTTCCTGCTTCATCTCAACATGTATATCTCAAGCATGCATACACCCATGTAAAGTAGAATATAACTTATGCACCCACAAGGATGGAAGTGTATTTCCATGTCATCTAATTCCTCTCGCCATTGTGGACATATACCATGGGATAATTCTTCCCATTATAGGATTGTATTAATGAATATTATTACTTGAAAACCTCATCAAGAAATCCACTCTTATCTCATGCCAACCAAACAAGTTTTTCCTATGTGTTTCCCGCCAACGCGTTGTTGTCCCTCACAATGTGTACACCAACATATTTCTTCTATCACCATCATTGTGCCATTGTGCCTCCATAGTGTGAAAGAATGATTCGTGCTTTTCATCTCTAGTATATTTTGGTAAACTAACCTTTCCTAACTACCTGATTGGGTGCAGTGTAATCACTATTGTCACTCTTCCCCAAATTTCATGACAAACCATCTCATAAGCACCATGATCCCAATTATCACAAGCTACACTAGTGGTTTCATTTATGGATTGTGCATCTTCCCACTGAAGTACACCCTCCTTTGATAGTTCCACATTCTCTGGGTCGTGCACCGTATGCGCATAGATTCTGTTAAGATATTCTTCATTTATGGGCTCTATGTAAGGAGAATTTTTTTTTTCATCCATTGGTATCACAATGTGCTAATATTTTTTCTCAAAATGCACATAATGTTTGTTAAAGTGTAGGTCGACATTTTTGGCATAACACCAAGGAAGACCTAGCAATACATGTAAGTTGTCTGCTTCCGCAAGCTCTAGTACCTTAAAGTAACCCTTTAACTTGGCTCCTTGAATAGTGATAGAAGCATCCTTCAAAACCCTAATGGGTATAATCCTTGTCTAACTAGCCATGTACAACACATTCAAGTATGGTTGCAATGATGACCTTCCCATCTAGTTACAAAAATCAAGTGTGAGGAAATTTACTTCCATGCTTATATAAATGAGAATATTACTTACCAATCACCCATTTATCATTGCATCCAATGTGATTTCCTTGTCATACTCATGATCTTGCGGTGGTAAGTTGGTATTATCACCAAAAAAATGACCCTCTCATTTTTCAAGAAATGGATGAGAAATCAGTGTTTTTGGGTAACATGGGATTGTCTCTCAAGTTGTGGGACTTGCTACTTGAGACAGAACTCCAGAGAAGGTTGGTTACTCTACGTATTCCTAATGCTAAACTACTCCTAAAAATGGAAATGCAACTACCTAATCTTATCTAACAATTTTAAGGGACCAAGGAAAGAGAGAGATGCATAAAAAGGGGAAATCCTAATCTAACAGAGGTGATAACACCAAAAAGATAAGGAAAGACACTCTTAGATGAGTGAAAATGGGAGTAAAATGAAGGAGAAGAGGGAATACATAAGTTTTATAGTTAAAAACATCATTCAAACTCTCATTTCCATGGAGCACAACAGAAATAAACCCTACAAGAGGAGAATAAACATGCACAATATACCTACAAGTAGATGAAGAGGTAAGGAAATTTAATAAAATACCAGATGACAGAAGATATCCATAGAACATAAATTGTATTGCTTCAAAGAGATGCATAGTCCATTGCAATGAAGGAAGAAGGAAAGAATCACCCTGCAAAGGTCCAAATATGAGGCATGGAACTCAAAATACACATGTAACACTTGTAGGATGATGCACCAACATTCCAAGAGGGTCTGACCTTTACAAATGGTTAGCATTTTATAATTTATAGAAAATAGGAGAGAGAGGGGAGGGAAAGGAGGGGGAAACTCAAGTTTCTACCTTCAACCATCAAGATCATACATTAAATGTCTGAAAATAGGCATGGGTACCTTGCCAAGGCCATTTCTTCCTTATACTTTTCTTGTAGAAGAAGGAACACATTATACCTTAATAATTATAGGTGGTTGAGCTACTATAACTACCCTTGTCAGGTATGTGACCATGTCAAACATCTCCGGAAACCCAACACATTGATAAGACCATTAGAACTTTGACCTTGATTCACACTATGAGAAAATTGAAACATTGTCGGGAATTTATGCCTGTTGAGCACCTTGAAAATTCTGACACAAGGGAGGAGTGCCTTTTAGAAATTGATAAGTAGTTGACATGAGACATGTTGACCTGCTTCGATGTCCTTGACCTCTGAAAACCTAACACAAAGGAAGAAATTAGGTTTCGGAAGTGGGATGCACATATCATGGAAAATGCATTCAGGTTGCAATGCTCTGATGCAAATAAGTTCTGAAAACCCAAAACAAGGCAAGTCATGGTTTGGGGGAATAAAACATGTGACATTGAATATGTAATTGGTTCGACATGTTCCGACGTATGAAGGACCCGAAAACTCAATACAGAGGGATATTTTTGGGTTTCGGAAGTGGGAAACATGTGACATGGAACATGTAATTGTCCTGACATGTCCAAATGTAAATGAAACCTGAAACCCAAATTTTTTTAGAGAAGTCCAGAAAATTTTGAATCAATTATGAATTTTCCTAAGTCCAGAAATGGGGTTGTGGGTTGTCAAAATATCCTAGGGGGTATTTTAGACAATAGTTTGGCAACTCAACGAGGTCATCTGCTTGCCAAATGAAATATCAGTGGCCTATAAGCATCCATTGCACATAGAGTCAGCCTACAAAACTCAAAATTTGATTTAAACTTGTAAACCACACCCTTGAATTTGCACTGAAAATTACATGCAGTTAGAATTGATCTATTCTTCCAGAACTGATATTTACCATCATGAGATGTGTTATAAATAAAACTTTAATAAGGGTGAAAAATTGTCTTGTAATTGATTTTCCACCCACATCCCTGTAAATTCATGATTAAAGTTGCAGTAGTGTCTCCCTCAATAATCAGAATGTTTATAGCTGATTGAACTTTGTTATGTTGTTTCTTGTAACTCATCCCTTTCCACTTTCCAACTCTACCTAAAGAATATCTCCTTAATATTCTCCATGAACCATCGTGCAATGGAAACTACCACCTAGAGACAACAAAACATTGTGCAAATAACTTTGGGAAATGAAACTACACTAACAATAAGATAATGTGTTGAAAAACACTTAGAGGAATTGAAACTAGTCTACTATGTACAAGGTAAGACTTTTCTTTTGAGGTGATGTTTGAGATATATCCCATTGATAAGGATCTTCAGCTATTCTCTATCCAATTTTGATAATCAAAAAACATTGTTTGACTTGTAGCCTAAAATCTTGCAGAGGCAACTCCATATTGAATCAAACTTTGAATGCCTACCCGGTTTGTCTCTATCTTGGTCCCATTTCAGGACAATATCTCCTTCATGGAAACTCTTGGCCTTTGCTTTCCTTTCAAAACACTTCTTGACCTGAGCTTGATCTCTCTCCATTGTCTACACTACTTGATTTCTCAATTATTCTAGCTCCATGAGATCTGCATGTCTGATTTCTATGGCCTCTAACTCAAACATTTCCATCTATTTGATTAGCTCCAATGCTATAAATTCAATGGATAATGGCATCCTTGCTTCCTTACTGTAAACTAGTTTTTGAGGGGAGCTTCCCATTGACCTGTAGGGAGTGATCCTATACACTCATAAGGATGATTTCAATTTTGTGTGCCACGTTCTTTGATTATCATCTCAGGTCCTCCTTATGATTCTCAAAATTTTCTTATTAGTTGATTTGGCTTGGCCATTACCTTGGGGATAATATTTTGAGGAGGTGCTCAAATAAATGTCATTCTTGACAACCCAATCAATTTTGAGGAGGTGTTTAAATAGATGTCATTCTTGACATCCCAGTCAGAGATCTTTATGCTAAGGAATTCCAAAGAATTTTTTGAAATGATCATAGAAGGAACACCAAATCTTATCACAACGCATTCATAGAATTCTATAATGTCAGGGTCATTTGTTTCCTTAAATGTAACTTCCTTTGTCCATTTGGTAAAGTAATTTATGGTTGTGAGGATCCACTTGTGACCTGAGCTTGAATGTGGATTGATCATCCTATAAAATTCAATCCTCATTGCATGAATGGTTCATTTATAGAGACATGGTGGAGTGGGAGAGATGCTAGCTTCTCTTTACCTATGAAAAAGGCACATTTTGTGCACTTTTTAACCCATGTATAACAATATTTGAAAATACTTGGCTAATAATAGCCTTCTTTCATTATCTTTAGGGTTTTTGTTCTTGGTGTGAAGTTTTCTCATGTCGTTCCATCATGAAACTTATACAAGACCTTATCAGCCTAATTTGTTTTAATGTGTCTCAAGAGAACACCATTCACATCTTTCCTGAATAGGATGCCATCAAATAACATGATGGGAATGGACTGAATTCTGAAATACCTACTTTTGTATTTGCTTAATCCTTAAGGGCATTGGCCTATTTGGAGAAAGTAGACTACATCTTTGGTCCAACATTGAAAA
Organism: Taxus chinensis; assembly: GCA_019776745.2. Taxonomy (NCBI): domain Eukaryota; kingdom Viridiplantae; phylum Streptophyta; class Pinopsida; order Cupressales; family Taxaceae; genus Taxus; species Taxus chinensis. The sequence goes on from CM034149.1 coordinate 102,004,540, forward strand.
GGTAAGACATTGGGTGGTTGCTCTTGATCATGGTGCAGCATGAAGATGGTTTCTTCATCAATATGATGGCCTAAAACTATTTTCTCACATAACCCCTTGCCTCTGACTAGCTTAGTTACCTTGACATCAATTTCATACTCCATTGCTTTGATTATCCATCCAACCCTCTTTTCATTCAAATCCTTACTTAGGAGAAAATCTTGTTGTTGGATACCAAATGCGTGAACTTATTTAAGCTTCTTATAATAGTTAATACATGTTTCTCAATAAATGAATATATCACCTCATAATCCTCTATACCTTGGCTGAAAAATGAAATAGGTTGTTCCAAGACTTCTTCATTCAACTACACTAGTATAGCATATATTGTCTTTGTGCCACCAAAACCATACAAGATGAAATCTTTTGTAAAATCAAGATTAATCAGAGTTGGAGCTTGTGTTATGGCTTGCTTTATGGATTCAAAATTGTATTTTCCTTTAGTGGTCAATTTTAAGACCAAACTCTTCTTTAACATTAATTTCAATGGTTTAACAAGGTTGGCAAAATTTGGGAGGAACCATCTGACGAAATTGATCCTTCCTAAGAATCTTTGAATTGTTTTCTTGTGACCAAGAAATGGAATTGCAAGGATGAAATCAACTCTTTTTGGATCAATAGTTAAACCTTCCTTAGAGACAATATGGCCAAGGTGCTTACCTTCATCAGCTAGGAAGATGCATTTCTTTGGGTTAAGAGAAACTCCAAACTACCTACACTTCTCAAATACATGTCTTAGGTGGAAAAGATGATTAACTGCATTCTTGGATAACATTGTGATATCATCTAAGTACATAAGAACAATGTTATTGATCAGTCCCTTTAAATGCCATATTCATGGCTCTCTTAAATGTTTCTCCTGCATTAGACAAACCAAAAGGCATTTTCCTATAGGCATAGGTTCCCCATTTCATGGTAAAGGCAGTCTTGAACTAGTCTTCCTCCTTTACCATGATCTGATGGTAGCTAGAGTAACCATCTAGGAGAGAAAACCAATTTCACCCAATCACTATTTACAAGTTCTGTTCCATTGAAGCTAGTGGGTAATGATCATTCAAAGATACCTTATTTAAATCCCTAAAATCGACACATAGTCTTATTTCTCCATTCCTTTTCATACACTGGAACTAGATTAGTAACCCAAGATGAATGCTTGATGGGAAAAAATGATGTTTTCCTTCAATCAACTTGTTCAATTCATTCTTCATAAGTGGCTTCAATATGTGGATTAACCCAGGTCCTTTGTTTTTGCTTGATAGGCTTGGCAATTGAATCCAACTCAATGGTGTGTTGAGATAAACTAGGATCAAAACCTCTAAGGTATTCATATCTCCATGTAAAAATATCAACAAATTATTGGAAAAGTTTTAAAAATTCATGTTTTTCCTATGGAATGCTTACCTTACCAATTTGAAGCAATTTGTCTTCACCAATTGATATGGCTTTTGAATCTTCACCCTTAACTATTATGTTTTCCTTTTCTTTTCTAAAATTATCATTGGGGTTGAAAATGGATTCCAAGGTCACTAGGCCCTTGGGAAGCTTATGTGTTATGAGTTGAACAACTTGGTTTTCATATTGCTAATCTCCAACTTATCTTGCATTCCTTGAAGAAAATTAAGCCTCCTCTTATAATAAAATTGACAATCTGGCTAATCATTCTAAAACACTTGCCAATTTGTGTTATTGTTTGGTATAGCAAGCCTCACTATTACCCTGACATGTGGTTATCACTTTTCTTCTCTTAACATGTTCTCAACAATGTCAACTTTGATTCCAATTGCAAAATATTTTAGCACACTTCATTCTTATCTTTCCTTGGAATGACATGGATATTAAAAGCTTCAAAATCTTCCAAAAGATCCCATACTTTGTGTTTGTAATCTTTTAACAAGTCATTCTTGGCTGCATTTGATCCTTTGATTTGATTCACAGTCAATTCACTATCGCAAAGGTGATTGCAATTTCTTTATGTTCTTCGAACTTCTTGCCCATTACAATCCAATCAGATAAGGGATTCATATCATCTATATTATTAGAGCATCTGAATTGAAATCCTGAAAGAGGAGTAATATTTCATACCAGCATGAGACACAATAACTACACCTCCTCCTACTCCTTGTCTACTTCTTGATCTGTCAAATTCTTTTTGCCAATGTCATTCTCCTCTAGATCATTTGTTTTCACAAAACTAGGAAAAGGTGAATTCTCCTCATGTAGGGAATAGATACCAAGGCCATCTTCTTCAATCTAAGGCTTGATATGGGTCAAAACCTTTGTAACATTCATTTCCCCATTCATCAAGTAGCAAATCTAGAATACCCTCAATTTGAGTATTTACATCTTGGGCATTTGGATAATCATCTTGATCAAATATGGTATAATTGGCATTGACAAGGATGGGAACATAGGGTTCTATATGGTATGTAGAAATTAGTTTAGAATTAATATTAGCCTTAGTGTCATACCTGGTTCTGAAGAAAATGTGAGACTAGTCAACTGATATATTTCTTCCAATTTTGGCAGTGAAGTCTTTGGACAGGCATAAAGCAAAGAGCAGAGGTAGATAAATTATGAATATATCCTAGGGTATAGAGAAATTAGGTCATGTATGTAGTATGAGGCTTAGAACTTTATTTAAATCCAATAGTTCCCATTTTTATTCCATCTATTTGTACCACACCCTTAGAAACAGATTCATACTTTAGGCCTAACTGGTTTGCAATTTGCATGGGCATGATAGAGTTGCTTCCTTTGAAATCAATCATAAAATTGTGCACCAAATGATTTTTCATGGTCAAGAATACATAGAAAGGTGGAGGTTTCATGTTCCTACTTGGTTGATCCTCCTTTTGTTGTATTTCATTAGTAAGAACAACCTTGGTTTGTTCCTTGGACAACTCACTTGGGATAGATAGACTAGCCATAGTTGCTTGCAAGAGATCTCTTTGTCTTGGGATTTCTAATGATTCCCACATAGATATACTCACATTATTTTTCTTCATCTATTCAAGGATATTGAATGGTATTTGAATTATCCCTTTGGTGTACCTTACTTGCAATAACCTTTTTTGTGCTTGGGATGATATAAAAGGTCCTCTCAGCTGGTTTTGCATTCTTGACGCCTAACTCATGTGATTTCTTTGCACATTAGAAAATGAGTTTGAATTTCCAGCCCCTTGGGGTGTTAGTGTAGGTTAAGAAGGACCTACATATTCTAATTGTCCCTCTTCCACAAGTCTTCTCTTGGATCTAGTATTGGCAATCATGCCTTGCAGAGAAGTTTGATTTAATGAGAAAAATTATTCCACTTTCCAATTTACAAATGAGGTGTCACTTAATGGAATCTCTTGAGTGACTACCTATTTTTGATCTTCCTCTGCTACTGTATTTTGAGAAATAATTGCATTTTATAGCATCAAATCTTAGTTTAAAATTCCATTTGGACAAGTGGCTTGATTGTGAGGAAGATGCTAAGGGAAACACCACTCGTAATCTTGTACAAGGTTATTTTGAATAGGAACTCAAGCATGAGATGAACTAGCCATGCACTTTGGTTATATGGTTGACATGGTCTTGCAGGAGGAAACTGATTATGATTTTGAAGAACATCTTGGAAGGAAGGTTTACTTGTTTGATAAGGGGACTTGCTAGGTTGGTATGGAAGCTGATAAGGTCTAAAATTTAGTACTTGTTACCTTTTTATGGATACCAACTCATTCCCAAACTTTTACAATTGTTTCATCACTTATTGCAACTCAGTAGAATAGATTGAGGAAGTAGATGCTTTCCTAGAGCTTTGGCTTCTTCAAGATAGAATAGGAGTTAATTCAGGGGCATGATGGGGAGTAGATGCTTCTATCTCTAGAAATATGGGCATTGGAGGCCTAGGAGCAAGTTTCCCATCTTGAATAAGACTATTCTCATCTCTAATAGCATTTTCATAAGCATCTGGTAATTTTTTACCCCCCATACACTGAATCATGACTAAAATATCACTATTCAGAGCCTTCACATAATAGAGAAATTGATGAAACCTAGAATTTACCAGTAAAAGCCTAGGCACGTTGGCACATCACTCACCTTAGACTGAGTGCTCACCTGAAGTGCGCAAAGGTACTAGGCCCCTCTTTAGGGTTGTTATTGCAGGATTTTAGCATGATGAAGACTTAAAACATTCAGATGCATGACTACTATATCATTCTACAATGTATGTTCATATCTATATCTAGAGAATAACAAACTTAGTTGATAACCATGATGAAATCAAGCATGCAAGAACTAATTATACTCAGGATTTGATACTCTGATTTATCCAATACACTCCATTGCATTTAAATATGATAAATACATAGAAGCTTATTACAATAGTTAATACCATAGTTTATGTGTGCATCAAATTTGGCAGCATAACCTCATAATAGCTCAATTCTTACATAATATATTCTGCTACACAGTTTACTACATATTTATAATGGCGGGGACTTGCCCTTCATCTCTTGTCTATTCCCAAAATAGGTGTTAGTGTAGGTTATTATTTATCATTTTATTTATTTATTAGGATAATTCTTACACTTGTGTTAGCCCTACACTTGTTGGGTTAGATTGCTTAGGTGTACTAGTTGTGTGGAGTTAGCTTACTAGTTGTGTTGAGTTAGCTTCTCAATTATGTGGAGTTAGCTTACTAGTTTTTTAGAGTTAACTTAACTACCAGTATCAGTTAGTGGGAGTTCTTCACCACTGATTTAGGTAGTAGTTGCACTTCCATCCTCCTATATGTACATCTTTCTTATTGAATAATTCAAGTCATTGTATTGTAATGTATTGAGCATTATGGATTATGATGGATTTCCATATATGGTATTTTAGCTCTTCTGTTTTGCAAATCTAATGTGGTGTGCTATTATCATCTGAGATCATGGCTTGGAACAATCTTCTTTTCGTTCCTTTCATGGTATCAGAGTGATAGATGATGTAGACATCCATCTATAAGTTTTTCTTTGCAAACAAGGGTTTATTATTTTCATGTATTTGGAATTTGTTAGAAATTTTCAGCAGCATGCATTTTTATGTAAAACAGAGTGCGGCATTAGATTTGGAAGGTGCCAAAACCCTAGAATCAACTGTAAACTCAACCATGTTTTGAGACAGTCAAATCTGGATGCATATCTGTACCCTATGGGTGCATTCTTTTATCCATGGATATAAGCGTGTACCTTCCAAATGTATTCTCTTACCCTTTGGATATTTCAGTTTTGGATGCAGTCTTTTATCCACTAGATGTGGATTTGTACCCTATGGGTGCATTCTTTTATCCATTAGATATAAGCATGTACCTTTCGGATGCATTCTTTTACTCTCTAGATATTTCAGTTTTAGATGCAGTATTTTATCCGTTGGACGTAGATCTGTACCCATTCTTTTATCCATTGGATATAAGCATGTACCTTTCAGATGCATTATTTTTCCCTCTAGATATTTTGGTTTTGGATGCTGTCCTTTATCCACTGGACATAGATTTGTACCCTCTGAGTGCATTCTTTTATCCATTGGATATAAGCGTTTACCTTCTGGATGCATTTTTTTACCCTCTGGATATTTATGTTTTGGATGCATTCTTTTATCCACTGGACATAGATTGGTACCCTCTGGGTGCATTCTTTTATCCATTGGATATTGGCGTGTACCCTCTATACACAATGATTTACCCTCTAGACACTTTAGGTTTTGGGCGTAGGATTTTATCCTTTGGTCACAAGCATGTATCATGTGAATGCACTCTTTTACCCTTTGGACATTTGGGTGTCATGTGTACCTTTTAAAAAAAGATCAACATTAAAATATTATTTTAATAGCAAAACCTTATAGAGCTCATAACTTTTGATCTGTAGCGGTGATCTTTTTTTGAAATTGTGTATTTTTTCGAGATCTACACATTGGTGACATTTTTATATGCATATTTCAAATATAAAATTTACTTTTACTCATTGTAATATTTACATGTATTAAATTATAAAGTGCTTAATTCAGGAGGGTGTTGTGATCACTTGTGGACGCAATTTCGGTTGATCCCGACGTCCTAAACTTTTGGGTATTGAATTCTTGTATCTATGGGTGTATACATTTATATCTCTCTTGTTTGTTGAGATATATTAGATCTAAATTTTTGACACTTTTTTTGGCATGTTAACAATCTCTCTTGTGGGGGAGTTATTCTGGTGGAGCCCAGTGTTTGAGTAGTTGATTTTAACAACTCATACAGATCTGTGGTGTCACTCTACCCATTCTGTAATATGGGGGGGTGTGGTGTTGATACTTCTTCTTCGGGTTTCATGTCCTTGCCTTGTTACCTTGGTTTTTCTTGGATTGTGGCACTCCTATTTATTTGGATCTCGTGTCCGCCTTGTTGCCTTGGTTGTTCTTGGATCGTGGCACACCTATTTGTAGTAGTTGATCAAATTATTTTTGGTGTTTATTTTTCACTTTCAACATCACTCCATTGACAATCTCCTTGCATGGAGCTATTCTGGAGTGATGTCGAAAGTGAAAAACAAACACCAAACATAATTTGATCAACTACTATAAATAGGTGTACCATGATCCAAGAACAACCAAGGCAACAAGGCAGAGATGAGATCCAAATAAATAGGCGTGTCACAATCCAAGAAAAGCCAAGGTAACAAGGCAAGGACACGAAACCCGAAGAAGCAGTATTAACACCACAAGGAAAGTGCCAAATTCGGGAGGGTGTTGTGATCACTTGTGGACGTAATTTTGGTTAAGCCCGACGTCCTAAACTTTTGGGTATTGCATTCTTGTATCTATGGGTGTATACATTTATATCTCTCTTGTTTGTTCAGATATTTTGGATCAGAATTTTTGACACTTTTTTTGGCATGTTAACAGTCTCTCTTATGGGGGAGCTATTTTGGTGGAGCCCAGTGTTAGTTTGTCAGTGTTTGAGTAGTTGATTTTAACAACTTATACTGATCTGTGGTGTCATTCTATCAATTCTGCAACATGGGAGGGTATGGTGTTGATACTTCTTCTTTGGGTTTCATGTCCTTGCCTTGTTACCTTGGCTTTTCTTGGATTGCGGCACTCCTATTTATTTGGATCTCATGTCCACCTTGTTGCCTTGGTTGTTCTTGGATCGTGGCACACCTATTTGTAGTAGTTGATCAAATTATGTTTGGTGTTTATTTTTCACTTTCCACATCACTCCATTGACAGTCTCCTTGCATGGAGCTATTCTGGAGTGATGTCAAAAGTGAAAAACAAACACCAAACATAATTTGATCAACTACTACAAATAGGTGTGCCACGATCCAAGAACAACCAAGGCAACAAGGTGGACATGAGATCCAAATAAATAGGAGTGCCACAATCCAAGAAAAGCCAAGGTAACAAGGCAAGGACATGAAACCCGAAGAAGCAGTATCAAAACCACAAGGAAAGTGCCAAATTCAGGAGGGTGTTGTGATCACTTGTGGACGCAATTTCAGTTGAGCCTGACGTCCTAAACTTTTGGGTATTGCATTCTCATATCTATGGGTGTATACATTTATATCTCTCTTGTATGTTGAGATATTTTAGATCTGTATTTTTGACACTTTTTTTGGCATGTTGACAGTCTCTCTTGTGGGGGAGCTATTCTAGTGGAGCCCAGTGTTAGTTTTTCAGTGTTTGAGTAGTTGATTTTGACAACCCATATAGATTTGTGGTGTCACTCTACCCATTCTGCAATATGGTAGGGTGTGGTGTTGATACTACTTCTTTGGGTTTCGTGTCCTTTCCTTGTTGCCTTGGATTTTCTTGGATTGTGGTACTCCTATTTATTTGGATCTCGTGTCCGCCTTGTTTCCTTGGTTATTCTTGGATCGTGGCACACCTATTTGTAATAGTTGATAAAATTATGTTTGGTGTTTGTTTTTCACTTTCGACATCACTCCATTGACAGTCTCCTTACATGGAGCTATTCTGGTGAAGCCCATTGTCAGTTGTTTTTGAGTTCTATGATCGAGTAGTGGATTCAAACCACAGTGCGCACCATGCTTCTTCAACATTATATGATTTTTTGGAGCCGAGCTTTTGAGAATATCTTGCAGCAGGATTTTTCCATCTCTACTTTATTATTATTGGTTTTGTGTACCTCGTGGTGTCTAATTTTCCTAATTGTTGTACATGGGTACCTCATCAAGCCTTGTTGCAGGGACCCACCTTCTTTTTCGCCCACCTAAACTATGCTTACGGGAGGGTTTTAGTGTAGGTTATTATTTATCATTTTATTTATTTATCAGGATAATTCTTACACTTGTGTTAGCTCTACACTTGTTGGGTTAGCTTGCTTAGGTGTACTAGTTGTGTCGAGTTAGCTTACTAGTTGTGTTGAGTTAGATTCTCAGTTATGTGGAGTTAGCTTACTAGTTTTTTAGAGTTAACTTAACTACCAGTATTAGTTAGTGGGAGTTCTTCACCACTGATTTAGGTAGTAGTTGCACTTTCAGCCTCCTATATGTACATCTTTCTTATTGAATAATTCAAGTCATTGTATTGTAATGTATTGAGCATTATAGATTATGATGGATTTCCATATATGGTATTTTAGCTCTTCTGTTTTGCAAATCTAATGTGGTGTGCTATTATCATCTGAGATCATGGCTTAGAACAATCTTATTTTCATTCCTTTCAATAGGTCGCATGCTATTATTAGCCATGCCCCATTACAATAATAGCCACACATGTAAGTCTACTAGCAATAGGCTTCTTCTAGTATCAGTAGTAAATCTATTCTCAACCTGTACCCATGCAAAGTGCTTTGTAGCTGATCCTCCAAAAATAGCCAATACATGTCACGCAAGTCTTTAACCAGTTTGTGTGTTAGACACACTATCTCAAAAAACAGCTCATCATTGTGAAAACAACTAAGTCCTAGATCAGTCTTTGTCCTCAGTGCATGATTCCTTCCCGATCCTCCTATACTTTTGAATGCACTCTGCTCTTTCACGCAAACCTTCTGTATGTTTTTTACTAAGTGCCATATTTTGATTGACCAACATTACCCCACACTAACTGCATTGCCACCCCAGAAATGGTTGTCTCCAAAATGAATCAAAGAATATGAATAGAAGAATAGAAAGAATTTTTATGAATAAAAGAATGAATTTACCCTGCAACATCTTTTGCTTCAACCGGAAGAATCAATTCTAGATATTATTATTTTATTTCCACCTCTAAAGTCTACCAATCATTGAGCACGGCCTCTGCCTTTTCTAGGATATCTACCTCAATTGACTCAATCTCATCTTACGTAATTTCTCCTTTCTCATTTTGCAAGACCAAAACAATGTTGGACATTGCAGTCATTCTTCCTTCTAATAAGTCCATATTTTGTATGATGAATTTGCTAAGCTCATCCAACCTTTCCTTGTGTGGGTCTTGCGCTATTGTAAGGGCCTCGCACTTTTTTTTTATAAGCGCTAATCGTTTTGTGCAGCCCAAGGTCTCATCCTTATGGATTTCAGGACTTCGTTGTCTTCCATAATGGTCCTATTTCTTATAACAGCTTCTGGGGCTATACAAATATTCAACACTTGATCTGCTTTCTTCAGTTCCTCCTGTAAGCTTTAGAGTAACCCCTCATATGATGCAATCTTTCTAATCATCGAAGCCTTTTCCCTCTCCGTTTCCTGTGTTGGATCCTTTAGTGCTGACATGCACAGAGGTTCATCTTCAAGCACCAAGTCCACCAAGGTTTGTACATAATGCATTGCCGAAGGAAATGTTTTGGGTACCTTAGGCTCTAAGTGTGGCTTTCCTTTCATGATATTGTCTTTAACTTCCTTTGCCATGCTGATGAAAATAGTGTTCTTCTTCTATGCCAAGTATTTTTCTTGCTTTAGGTGTGTTATTTCTATATCCTTAGTTTTTAGTTCTTCTCTTAGTGCCCTAATTGTTGTAGCCTTATCCACATTTTGTCATGCCACCTCTATCGAGACTTTCATGAAAGCATTACTCACTTGTTCGTCTAACATAACAGTAGGATTTATTGTTATGTGTCTAGCCTAAGGTGTCTTCTTTAACCTCCTTGATACACATGACTCTTCACATACATCAAAGTTTGATTCATCTATGTGCATGTGCATAGACCATGACAATTGCTTCCTTATGCACATGGTTGACATATCTTCATCCATTAGCTCCCACCCATACAACTCCTTTGGTGTCAATGTGCTTTGAAAATGGGCGCTAACAATTGTACATGTGTCCTCAACGTAGCCCATGGCCAATGCAACATATTCTTCACTTGTTATTTTCAATCTTGGCCCCTTAGGAACCTGAGCACCAAGATTTGGAGCTTGTTCTGCTATGCCCTAAGCAGTTTTGTGCACTGTCTCATCTACCTCCTTTTCTCCTTCTTCTCCATTCTTCATTTCTTTGTCCTTTGGCTCTTCCACATTCTTTATAGGTGTAGGAGACTCAGACGTTCTTTCCTTAGACTCTTCCTCCTCCATGCCTAGCTTCAAATTTCTCCATCTCTTCTCAGTTGTCTCCTTTTGTGGAGAGAGTCGAGGTGATCTATGCACTGATTATGGAGTATCACCTTGGGTCCTAGTTCTCCTAAAAACCCTTTTGAAATGATGCTCTCTATGGACTGCATCCAAGTCCTCATCATCTCCCTCTTGTGGCTGGGGTGGAGTAGTCATGAGATCAGCTTCTACCCTATCTGTAGGCTACCTCCTACCTCTGTGCTCCAAACCACCACTATCTTCATGCTCCTCCTCTTCATCATCTACTTCTATTATCTTTGTGGGCTTATGTGCTGGAACATTTTCCATTGTATGCTTACCTTTTGGTGGCCCTAGGAGTGCGAACTCATTCTCTACATACTGTTCTCTAGCTTAGGCTTGAGTTAAAGGTACACAAGTACTACTCCAATGTCTCCAACATCTAAGATTACAGGCTTCATGCTTATAATATCTGAGATAAGCCTCTCAATGTAGGTAGTCCGTCCTGGATATACATGTCTTTCTCAGAGTGTGGTAGTCACAATCTACCTTATCTGCATTGAATTTCAGGCAACGCGCATCCAAAAATTGGTGAAAAGATTCCTGTAAGTATCACGTTGTGAAATCATATGGTAATTTTCACCATGGGATCCAAGCTCCCTCCTTCATCGCAAATCGCGCGATGTAAAAATGTTGGTAAACTATAAACTATACTTCCTTACCCACCACCGAAGGCAACTCCTTGGGTATGCGCCACCCCTTTTCAAAATCTACATGGAGCCTATCATACCACATCTCTGCCCTCTATTTATATGGCCCACCCATGGTCCCTTTGCATAAGTATTTATTAAATATTTCCACCAGATATTTGTGTTCCGTGGGGTACTCCCAAATCATCTGCTTCGGCCCATCGGGCACTCCAATCTCCATAAACACCAAAGACAATAAAATAGCACCAAAACTAATTATGTCACCTATACGCACTTCTTCAATGATTGTCTTTGCTATGTGATACGTGATATTGTAGATCACTCCTTGAGACATCTTCCTTGCAATGTGTAGCCACATTGTATTCACCTGCGACCACCTTTCTTGGTCATTCAACTTTGTTACAAGATGTGCAGCTACCTGCACTACTGGGTATTTCTTCAATTTTTTGATGTCCATGCCGTGCAGACCCTTGGTATACCCCATCTCCTTCCTTGTCTATAGGATCATTGCTTTATCTTTAAGTCTCTCTCCATATCTGCTCCTGACACCCTTAGTCATGTTACTATTGAAATCAAGGCAGTTGTGATTCTAACCCTCCGTCTGGCGAAGTAGAAGAATTCCTCATGGACTCTGCTCATCAACCATCGATACAATGGTTCATACTTTCCAAAGTATTTCAGCTCATACAACCGGTAGACTCAAATTCACTTTAGTAACTTCTAACTATCATCATCGTACACTAACATATCTTCTATTGTGCACTTATTCATTTTTGTGCTCAACAACGCATCTAGTTCCTTCTTATTATCTGATGTACGATGGTTGTAATTTCTGATTTTACATTTATGGATGTGGGAATCCCATTCTTGTCCCATGATCATGCCCTCTGGATACTGTATTTATGAGAAATTACTCTCGGGAGTAATTTCTTCTTCCACTTCGACCTTCTTCTTCCTTTGTACTCCTGCTGCAAGTGCTTTCTTTGGTGCCATTTGAAAAATCTCTCTTTTCTACTCTCTGTAATCAAGCAAGTTGAAACCCTAATTCAAATCTTCGTGCCCTAGTAGAAATCACATGCCCTAGCTCTTTCATAACATGTATTCTTTGCTCAAACCCTTCACCTATGGGAACGCAAGCTTCTCATGCGCACAAATCTTCTCTCCATGTCTAGTTTCACACTCTTCACACCTCAACACAATTGCTCAGATTGTTTGCACTTAGCTCTTTTCAAATTCTCTCAATTGTAACGGTAAAAATGAACTCGCATCTCATCCTTATATGCATTTTCAAAAATTTAGTGCATTTATTTCTCCTTCACGTACCAACAATCCTCATTAATTGATCTTTTTTTTCATTTTCTGAGTGGTACATTTTCACAGCTATAACCTTCAGTCATCCTACCTTCTAGCTACAGCATCCTGCCTCCTCATGAGTACCTTCATGCGCCTTCCCTTGGTACTTAGCGGCCTCACATTATACTATTACATCATTTACCTCCATCTATGGTTATCTTATCTAGAAGCAATCTCTTTTCTAACATTTCTCCAACTTTGAATAACACCCATAACTATTTTTTCCTTTTACGTGTACTTATTTTCAATAGTCTTGTACTTGGATATCAATAACCACCCCACACTAAGGGTATGTGTAGTCCTCTGCGTATAAGAATTATTCAAATATTAATTAGCTTTTGACACACAACCACGCTTATTACACAAAAACACCAACTAAATTGACAAAACATTGCAACAAATAAGGAAATACATTAAGGAAGATATAGAATTGAAAACCTAATCTAAATGGTAACATTGCCTTATTACAAACACCAAGAAGACTTATTTATAGTAGGGCTTCAGCCTACTCTTATTGAAGTAACTGGGTAACAATGTTCCATCAAGCACCTCTAATTGGCAAGCACATATTTCAAGTATGTGAGTGATAACATACGGCCCCAACCAATATACTTTGAGTTTTCCTGGATGGCACAAAAAATTAGAATCATAAAGGAGCACCATCTGTCCAATTGTGAACTTTTTATCCTTGATGTGCCTGTCATGCCATGCTTTCTACCTGGCCTTTTCTTATTTTTGACTCCAACGTGTTATTGCTCATTACTCCTCCAACTTAATTAACTTTTCAATCCATTATTCTAGTGCTTGCTCATCAGCTAGACCTCTAGTGTGTGTAATACGTAAAGATGGTAACACGAATTCCATAGGAAGAACTACTTCTGTGCCAAACACGAACTGAAATGGTGTGGCTTTGTTCAACCTTTTATATGTTGTTCGATATTTGCAAAGTACTGCAAATACTTTATCATCCCAATCCTTTCGTCCAACATCACAAATTTTTGTCAATGTCTGGCTCAAAATTTTGTTGAAAGCCTCAACAGTCCCATTTTCCTAAGGATGATATGGTGTAGTCTTATGGTGTGCAATCATGAATTCATCCAATAAAATTCTGATTGTCTCATTCAGAAAGTGTGTGCCCTTATCACTGGTCAAACTTAAAGGACATCCATACTATGTAATAATATTTTCCCATAGAAACCTAGCTGTTGTAACCATTATACAATCCTTTTTAGGTGTTGCTTCTGCCCACCTTGTCAGATAATTTGTGCAAGTTAGGATATACCGTGATATAGTCCTGCACGCGGCTGGTGAAATAGGACCCATAAAATCTATAACCCATTTCTCAAATGGTTATGCCCTTTTAATAGGTTTTAGAGGAATTTCATCTTATTGACTTGGTTTCCCAAGACATTGATAGTGATCACAAGCCTTGCAACAATCCTCATAATAATTATACAAGGTCTCCCACCATAATCCAGTGAGTAGAATCTTGTGTGCAGTGGCGTCACCTGCATAGTGTCCACCTGCAATATCACCATGAGCTTCCTCCATGATATTTTTGAGCTCATGTTCCAATACACAACAATGCAATACTTCATCCCGGCCTAATTTGTACAGGTCATCGCTAATCAACATATAGGGTGTCACACATTTAGCAAATTGTTTCTTCTCCAAGGATTTCATTCCTTCTGGTGCCCTACCTATTCGTAGAAAGAAAACAATGTCCTCTAATTCAAATGGCACTTGTTGTAACCTATATAACTGTGCATCTAGCATGGTATCTTCAATTTCCTATGCTTCTTCTCCTAACTATATTCTGGATAAATGGTCTAGTTCAGAGTTACTTTTCCTTGGTTTTACCACAACTATGAAATCGAATTCTTGAAATAAGAGTACCCATCTACATATGCGCCCCTGTAATATGGGATTTTTTACCAAATACTTCAATGCCATGTGATCTGTATAAAATGAAAATGGTGTAGCTAGTAGGTACTGTTTGAATTTATGTAGCACATAGATCATTGACAAAGCTTCACACTCTGTAGTTGTGTAATTCTATTTTGTAGGAGTCAACTTTCTACTACCAAAATAGATAGGATGATCTATAATACCTTCTCCAGGCTGAGCCAATACCACGCCAATGGTCATGCCAAAGGCGTCCACATGTACATGAAATAGTTTTTCCCATGAAGGAAAATGTAGAATAGGCGCGGTAGTAAGTTTCTTCTTTAATGTCTCAAATGTGCGTTGTCACAGTTCTCCCCAGTAGAACGTTCCTTTCCCTTTCAGTAACTCCTCCAAAGAGGTGTGGCAACTTTGGCATACCCCTTTATGAATTTTCTATAATACCCCGTGTGACCCAAGAATCCGCGCACCTCACTTTGACTGGTAGGCTCTTTTAGGCCTATAATGAATGCAACCTTAGCTAGATTGACCAACAAACCTTCCTTGCAGATTATGTGTCCTAACAGTATTCCAAATGGTGTACTAAATATGCACTTCTTGATGTTTAAAGAGATACTCAACTATCTACGTATTTCAAACATTAATCTCAGCTTGTCACAATGATCTTTAACTAATCCATACACTGTTCAATCATCCAAATAGACCTGTAAGAAGTTGTGAATAAATTCCTTGAACGCTTGAACAACTATGCATGAAAATACAGCAGGCACATTTTTTAGACCAAAAGGCATCACCGTATAGGCGAAGCTACCCCATTCAGTAGTAAAAGTAGTATTTTCCTAATCCTCCTGGGAAATCCTAACCTGATGATACCCAGAGAACCCATCTGTAAATGAATAGATTTCGCACCCTACAATGCCTTCTAGTATTTCCTCAGTGAATGGCATAGGAAAGGGATTAGTCACACATGTAGCATTTAGATCCCTATAGTCCACATAGATACTAATCCATCCATCCTTCTTGATACTGATCACCATTGGACTAACCCATTCTGACTCGTCTAGGGGCTTGATGATTCCAGACTTCAACATTTTGTCAATCTCTTCTTTAACCTTTTCACTCAAGTTGGGGGTTCATCCTGTAGGTTCTCTTTCTAATTGGGCATGCACCCTCTTTAAGCTTTATCCTCATCTTCCTTAATGATTCATGCATGCCTTTAAGCTTATGGTATCCCCGAGGAAATAAATCCTAATAATCCCGTAGTAACTCTATGATTTTTGCCACTTCAGAGTCTGATCAATAGTCCCCAATTGTGGCCTCCTTAGGCTCAGCATCTGATTCAATATTCACTTTCTTTGTCTTCATAGGTTCATTATAGGTACGTTTGTGGTCTTATCTACACTGTCCAACACCTCACGCCTACCTGTGGAATGGTTTTATATCCATATTTTCTACTTCTTCATCATCCACTAAGTAGACCATTTTTCCTTTTTCTTTCTCAAGGCAAGCATGCTGAAGTAGTGTGGCATTGACCTCTGCCTCTTCAACAAACCACACTCCTAAGTTTCCTTCATCCAATAACTCCTAAAGGAGTTCTTTAGCCTTAGCACTATCTCCCATAGTTAAGCACTTTTATGACTTTTAATGCTTCTTCCACCGGAGGCTTGGTAGAGAAGAAGTCAAACATCTGAGTCATTCCTATAATTAAATCCTACCAATTTCCAGTCTCTCTATGGATTTCTACATATACATACTAAGCACGCGCACATCCATGTAAAGTGGAATAAAAATTGTGCACCCAGAGCGAAGGTGGTAAAGCTTCCTACCCCTCTGTCCAGAGTCTCTCACACTTCTGAACGTGGTGCTGAACAGGTTGATTACAATGGTAAGTGCATATTTGAGTAGATGCATTTCTCCTAAAGAACATAGTGGTAAGATCAATCCTAATTTCATTCTATCCTACAAGATTATCCTTGTGGACCACCCACTAGTGCACTGTTATCCCGCATAGGGTATATGTTAACATATTCCTTCTCTCTAGTGGTTCTACCCACTATTCTTCCATGGCATGTAGGAACACCATATGATCTCCTTCTCTGGTGTAACAAGGTACCGAGTTATTACCTATTCTCTTGATATAACGCAGTTTGTTGCCCTTAGGAAATATTCTCTTTACTGTGTTCCCTATCAACTCATAAGTGCAATGAGCCCAATTATTACAAGCAACACTTGTAGTATCGCTAATAGACTGTTCATCCTCCCACTGAAGGATTCCTTCCTTACACGTGCGCTGGCACATCACTCAGCCTAGACTAAGTGCTCATCTGAAGTGTGCAAAGGTACCAGGCCCCTATTTAGGGTTGTTGTTGTAGGATGTTAGCATGATGAAGACTTAAAACATTCAGATGCATGACTACTATATCATTCTACAGTGTATGTTAAGATCTAGATCTAGAGAATAATAGACTTAGTTGATAACCATGATGAAATAAAGCATTCAAGAACTAATTATACTCCGATTCAGCTAATACACTCCATTGCATTTAAATATGATAAATACACAAAAGCTTATTACAATAGTTAATACCATAGTTTATGCGCGCATCAGATTTCACAGCATAACCTCACAATAGCTCAGTTCTTACATACTATATTCTGCTACACAGTTTACTACATATTTATAAGGGTGGGGACTTTCCCTTCACCACTTATCTATTCCCAAAATAGGTCACATGCTATTATTAGCCACGTGTTGTTACAATAATAGCCACACATGCAAGTGTACTAACAATATACTTCTTCTAATTAATTATCAGTAGTAAATCTATTCTCAGCCTATACCCATGTAAAGCACTTTGTAGTCAGTCCTCCAAAAATAGCCAATGTGTGTTGCACAAGTCTTTAACCAATTTGTGTGTTCAGAATGCTATCTCCAAAAATAGCTCATCATCGTGAAAATGGATAAGTCTCAGATTTGTCTTTGTCCTCAGCGTGTGATTCCTTCCCGATCCTCCCGTGCTTTTGAATGCACTCTACTCTTTCGCATGAACCTTTTGTATGTTTTTCACTAAGTGTCATATTTTGAATGACCAATAGAAATGCATATTGGGGTGTAGGTATACCACTTGAGGAATTCGGTCCCAAATCCTTTGAAATTTGATGTTAAAATCAGTCCTCTGCTCATTTGGGGCTCTTTTTGTTTTTTTCAGTTGTTCCACCAGTGATAGAAGATTTGACTTATCTTCAAAATGGTTACTAAGGGTTGTGCCAATTTCATCCCAATTGTGAAAGGAAGAAGGTCACAAACTCCTATACCATCAAATGGATTTCCCTTTGAATGATGGAGCCAAGATTCTAATTGCTACATCATCTTCAGTAATAAAATGGACTGAACAAACATTAACAACATCTTGGGTATGGCCAACTGGGGTAGTATGGTTTTCACTAGTGAAGAAAGGGATACTTTTAAGTGCAACCACTAGTATATCATGTTATGCATTAAGGGGCAAAGGACTACCGTCATTAAAACTGACAAAAGGAAAAATTCTTTAAAGGGCCATGAAGAGGATGGGTCTTAGAACTTTGGAGGAGAGCACAAAGGGCCTACCACGAGGAGGAGTAGAGAGGACTCTATTTGGTGGTGATGGTGATCTCTTAAATGATATGCCTCTTCTTCTTCTTCTTAGTGATAACTGCAAGTAATCAAAATATTCTTCCCTTGTTGTTCTTGACCTTGCTCTGATCATTTTCATAAGAAATAGACACTCTTCTGCATGTAACTAGTAAATATAGTGCTTGGAGTTTCCATGTGTGTTATCGTAAAGCCTCCAAAAGGATGAAATTCACCAAGATACACACCAAAACTTAGTGAAAGAACAAGAAAATATCAGGAAGTGTCCCACCAGGCATGCCAAAATTGTTATCATTGAAAAACAACACCCTCTGATTTTTCATGAAATGGATGAGCAACCAGTGTTTTTGGTAACATGGGGTTGTCTCTCAAGTTGTGGGACTTTTTACTTGAGACAAACCTACAAAGAATGATTTTTCGTCTACCTACTCCTAATGCTAAAATACTCCTACATATGGAAATGCAACTACCTAATCATATCTAACAATCCAAGGGACCACAGGAATAGAGAGATGCATAAAAAGGGGAAATCCTAAGCTAACAGAGGTGATAGCACTAAGAAGAGGTGTTAGGGCATAAGATAGCCACATAACATAAATTTATTGCTTCAAACAGATGCACAATCCATTGCAATGAAGGAAAAAGGAAAAAATCACCCTGCATAGGTCTAGATATGAGGCCTGTAACTCAAAATACATGTGCAACACTTGTAGGATGATGTACCAGCATTCCAAGAGGGTCAGACCTTTACAAATGATCATTATTTTACAATTTATAGAAAATAGGAGAGAGAGAGAGAGAGAAGGGAAAAGAGAGGGAAACTAAATTTTCTACCTTCAACCACCAACATCATGCATTGAATTTCTAAAAACAAGCATGGGTACTCTATCAAGGCCATTTCCCCATGATACTTTGATTGTAGGAGAAGGAATTCACACCATACCTCAATAAATATGGTTGGTTAAGCTACCAGAACTTCCCCTGTCAGGTCTGTGACCATGTGAAGCATCTCCAAACACCCGACACATTGATAAGACCATCAGAACTTTGACCTTGATTCACAACATGTGAAACCAAAAACATTGTTCGGAAGTTATACTTTTTAAGCACCTTGCAAAGTCAAACACAAGGGAGGAGTGCCTTTCCAAAATAAGGAAGTAGTTAACATGAGACATGTTAACCTACTTTGGTGTCGTTGATCTCTAAAAACCTGACACAGAGGAAGAAATCAGGTTTCAAAAGCAGGATGCACATAACATGGAACATGCATTTGGGTTGTGATGTTCCGATGCTAGCAAGTTCTGAAAACCTGAAACAAAGAGCGGAAATGGCTCAATTTTTTACACATTGAGAAACCTGAAAGAAGGAAAGTCAGGGTTTGGGCGTGGAAAACATGTGACATGGAACATGTAATTGGGTTGACATGTTTTGATGTATGAATGACCCAAAAACTAGACACAAAGGGAGATTGTAGAGTTTCAGGAGTGGGAAACATGTGACATAGAACATGTAATTTCCCTGACATGTCCCCATGTAAATGAAACCTGAAACGTAATTTTTTTAGATAATTCCATAGAATTTTGAAAATTTTGAATCAACTATGAATTTTCCTAAGTCTAGAAATGGGGTTATGGGTTTTCAGAATAGCCTAGGGGGTATTTTAGACAACAATTAGCATGGAGAATTTGAAACTCCCTTTCGACACCTGTGTATAACATCTTGTCCCATAATCATTCTCACAACAAAGGTGTGATATTCTCTTGCTTTAGCATCTTGCATACTTCTCTTAGGCCATCCACATCTTTCTGAGGTAATTGAACATTCCTCATAAGTTCCCTCTCACACGCTTGCTCTTTCAAGCATTGTATCTCTCCTTAGAGATCCTCGATGATGCACATTGTCTTTTGATATACTTCCTTCTGTTGGCCCACATCTAGATACTTCGTATGACTAACCTCCTCCCTTATTATGAGAGGTAATCATCTCCCTTTCTCATGTGTGTGTGTTGCCTCTCTGTGTGTAATGACCAATAACAACAGAGGTTCCGCTACATGAAGGTTTTTAGGTGTCCATTTCCCTTGTTTGGTGCATTTAACCTTAATCATGACTAATACCTTATCCTTTTTATTATTTTTTCACATGTGGGAATACAAATCTAGGCAATCTTCGACCTTATACGCCTTGCCACAATATGTAAGCCTGCTTCTTCGGGAAGTCCTGCTATAGTGATTAGGTGACCCACAAGTGTAACATGTTCCTCGTGAAAACATTCTTTAGCCACCATGGCCTTTTCCTCAGTATCCAACTCTAAATCCTTAGTTATCATTTTTGTGTCTCTCATTATTATGTCCCTCTTGTGCCTATGATCTACTCTCTACGCTAGTCTGGTGCAACTGTGTTTCAAAATCCTCATAAATCTAATCTATCAGACAAAAATTGGATGTGTCATGAGTATCTACATCACAGATGTTACAATACAAATACATGTTCTTATGTGTAGTGCATTGCAAAAGCAGACAATTATGCACATCATAGCTCTTGTGAAAAATTTCACAAGTTGTCAATAATGTGCGCACATTCTTGCATGGATAGTTATCCTTTTAATTCCCTTCTACTTCACAATCAGTACACCAGAGTGCACTACGCGTCTCATGAGATGAATTGGAAAATAAATTTTCCAACAGTGTGGTCATTGCTATTATTTGGGCCTCAAGAAATGGACTTATCCATGTGTCCACACTCCCGACTGCTTTGGCACACAATACTTCTTCCAAATCCTCGCATGGGTCAGTGAACGTCTTATGTGATAACGCCTTTCGGAAAGGTGTTAGCAATCCTCCTGCAAACCATTGTGCATGTTGAATTTGATGAATGTCATAGGAAATCTTGGACCGTAAGGTCTTGAAACATGTATCATACTCTCTAACACTCTCATAAAAGCCTTGTTTAATGTCTTTCAACATGCTAATACTCTACTGCACAAACCCAGATATGTTGAACTTAGCTAAGAAGGCAACGTGCAACACATAATAGTCCACTATTGTTTGGTGTGGATCATACTTTATACAGTAACTATGCACGCGACCTTGAAGTGATGTTGTAAAAATACTAGCCTTCTGCTCCTGAGCTATTTTTCCTTTGGCCCTCCATAAAATCTCACACTTTTGCACATGCTCTATTGCATCTTCTGCACCTCTATCTTCTAGCAAATGAAGGGACATCTCGAAAAATATCTGAGGGGGTTGTTGTTGAGGTTTTGTTGGTTTTTTTGGTCTTTGTCTAGGAGTGGGGCCAGATCTTGATCCTAAGCCTCCACTAGGATTTCCTCCATGTGATGGAGGACTTGAACCTCCTATTATGACCTGGGGACCTGTAGAAGTAATACCTTGTGTCCCCGTAGTAGTGTTGAATTACACACCAAATGTTGGTCCTGCTACTCCACTTATAAGTGTACTTCCAATGGGTAGCACGCAACTGCTCTATCCTGAAGTTGCACCTACCAGATTTCTCCCAAACAAGGTCTACCCAAATACGGGAGTTTGTTGCACTGCCATATGCGTTGCCTTTATCTATTGTGTCTCATGTTCTAATACTAAAATGTGCCTACTTCTATCTCCAACCCAACGTGGCGATCCTTGATTACATTCTTTCTCACTGTCACTATGATGATCTTCTATAATAACCTCTTAATTCCAAACACCAAGCTGAAGGGCTAGGTGTCTAAGATGGGTCAAATGTGCACCAACGGTTCTCATTCTTTCCTCAGATTTGATCTCATCAGATGTCGAAGTGGTCCTTCTGTTGTGCTTTGCCAATATCTGGGGGGCATGGTCTTGTGGTCCCTTGCCTTCTACATGGTTCTCATCATTTCTACCCGGCCCCATTCCTCTCATTCTTATCGCCTCTTAACTGCCCTCTATCATACATCATTATATATGTGTAATCTTTCTTCTCTCTCTCTTTCTTCCACTTGGACCAATTTCATCCTACCCAAACCTGCTTCCTGTCATTGCGCATGGTGGGGTTTTTAGCCTGTCATAGGTAAGTTCTCCATCCCCATCTCAATCATTAAGATCTTTATTGCTAACGATGGCGTGGGTAAATAAGATCCTTCAGGTTCGTGCAGAAACCAGAACTCTGCTTCTTCTAGGCATGCGTACGTCAAAATTTCGTATACCAAGGTATAATTATGTAACACACCTTCCCACCAGCGATCTACAACATGTGTCTATGGTTCATCCAAATCAAAGAGTGTTTGGTACTTATTTTGGCTCCAAAATTTCTTCTTGCCTAACTGAACACCCCTATTCTATGCATAAGTTTTTAACCATTCATATAACTCTACTAGGAAGAAACTAAAGAGTGCCTCATACAATGAATCATATAGATTTTATCCCACCCATTTACATGCATTAAAATCTCATCCAATGTTGTATCTCTAAGAAAATTCATCTTGGTCGCCGTTCACCCAACGATCAATATTCTCTAATGATAATCAAAATGCCATATGCACACGCATCTTGATGAGCAGAATGAAAAGAGGTCTCGACAAAGGAACCAAAAGATTGGAATCTAGTTGTCAATGCTTCAAAAGGTTAGGCATGATGGTACTTCACCTAAATAGATGTCTAGGCACTCACCTGAAGCATGTGTAACCTATCGAGTTCCTCCTTTGTTCACTTGTCAACATGTGGTTTGTATTCTTAACCATTATATTATAGATGAAGATAACAACAAAGTATAGAAAAAATAACACATATAGTAAGGAATAGAAAATTAACAATAGTATTTGGATTCCCATTACATCACTTCCATCATGACTGACCATAACAATCCATACACAATTGTCCATCATAAGCACAATTCAATTTATTACATATACTCATTGATTATATCTATGTGCACATCACTTAGCACTCACATATCTCTATCGCTACTACACACATCTCTCTTAGTACTATTATATTACTACTACATAGAGTGTGACACCTATTTATATCCAGTGGGAACTTGTCCTTCACCACTTGCATGCTTTAATTCTAACATTAAATGTCCTAAATATAGGTTGCATGCCTTTAACCCTTGCTTTAGTCTTCAACTTGTGTTATAATTAGTTCATGTGTTATAAATAGCTTTTTCCATGCATGGTCTTTGTCTATATTACATGTGCTTTACTTGTGATCGGCACCTTGTCTATTTTTAGGTGTTCTTGTTGTAGTAGTTTTCTTGTTCGTTTCAAATTAATGATGTTAGCTACTAAAGAAAGCTAAACAACTTAGAACATAGAGGGTTTATGGTACCTCAAATGAGTGATGGGGATGAACAACCGCAAAATGAATGATGGATCCTCACTGCTACAATGTTATGACCTAAAAAAAAGACACTAAGAGGAAATTGATTAGATGGTTTGTGCGGGGGCTTCCCGACAAAGTTGGTTCTAAGAAGTGATGCCTTCCTTTCGCTGATGTTAACCCCCGATTGATAAAAGAAAACAAAGTAAATGATGTATAAGCAGATACCATGCAGAAACTAAAGAAATACATATAGTGAAAGTGATAAAGATTGATCCAAGTATTGATTTAATTGATTAAAATGTAAATTAAATTATACATGACTGGGTCGACGATGACCCAAACTGTGCAGAGGCAGGTCGACAACAACTTGTGTGTGTGGATCTGGATAACAAAGTAAATATTCATATCTCTAAAGATGTGGATGTAAACTAAATGTAACAGAAGCCTGTGGATGCTGGGGGATAACCTGCAAAAGAATGTCTAGGGAAGAAAGACAAAAAATGGGAGAAAATAGTTATTTAGATAGAATGGTTGACAAATAGAACCTTGTTCAATGGTGATTAGGGTGGGGCGACGAGGATTGTAGCATGGTAGAATAAGGCCAAGAGTAGATGGATGGAAAAAGTAACCTGCAAGTGAGGAAACTGGAAGAGAAGGATGATAATGGAGCTCTAAGTGCTGCTAAACTTGCAAGATGTTAGATCTAACAAGATAATATCAGAAATGACATAAGATAGCTCAAAAAGCAATGTAAACCTTTTGAAGTCACGTGAGTGATGAAAACAAGCTTCAAAGGACCGTAAGAGGGTTGACACTATTGTAGGGATGCTCTAGTTTGAAGATGGATTCGCGAAATGCAAGAAAATCAAGTGTTTTGTCGTGCATGTGTGTTTGTGTGTCTCCTTTTGGAAAGAGAAGAACTCAGTCTTATAGGTTCAACGATGACTGGGTTGGGTCACCACCAACTATGGGGAAACTTTCCCCAATGAGACTGATTTTTTGTTTTAATTGATATTTAGGGTTTTTAAGGATGGGAAAAACACTTTAAAGCTTATATAGGGATGTGTCATGGGTAGTTAGGGGATAAATATTGGTAGGATAAAAGCTAGGAAAAAACATAGGGATTTAGATTTGGGATAAAAGCATCCTAAAAGGAAATTCCATTAGGGCATAATGGATAATGGTTAATTAATAAATGTTAATAAAGATTAAATATGATGGGATAATAAACAGAAATTTAACTAGATGAAGGGGGGATGAATTAAATAAAAGGGGTCTAATTAGGACCATGGTGAAATATGCGCACATGGGAAGACATGGGTAGAGATACCAAATTTAGGTGTCTAGATTTTCCCTTTTTTGTTGAGTGGTTTGCACTAGCAAGCTATGAGACAAAAACGAGAAGAGACAAAGAGTATGATGAGGACTAACGAAAGATTGATGGTGAGCTCCCCCTCAAATGGGGGATCGATAATGCCACTGGAAATTGATGACGCATTTGAAAAAGGTAGATGATGAAGGGTGGGTGGGTAAAGAAAAATGGGTAAAAGTGTTAGAACTATAATATTAAGTGTATCATAATATATATTTTATATTTAAATAATATAGAATAATCTATATTCTTATTAACTAAATATAAACTTTATATTAGGTGGTTGGTTAATCTGATTAACTAACTAATTAAATTAGGGTGTTCCCTGTCACTTAAGAAGGTCATAACCCTTCGGGTTCTTTAAATATGACCATAGGTCATATATGAGGATATCGAAGAATGATATAGATCAAATAATAATATTCAAATGTGAATATGAAGGTAAATCCTAGTTAAAACATGGAATAGAAGTGAGGAGGGAGTTACTGGACTGGTGGATGTAAAATTTTCTCAATAGTGGATTTATTTATCTTAGTGGTTTTTACCCATCCAAAGGTTGTGTTCCATGGCACCACCTATATGTGGTGTTATCTGTGTCCCTCATGTGTCACTATTTGCGACCCCCTCTTTATGCAGGGAATAGTCCCACATTAGAACAATTTGAAATTTATATTTAT
This sequence comes from Taxus chinensis, assembly GCA_019776745.2. NCBI lineage: Eukaryota > Viridiplantae > Streptophyta > Pinopsida > Cupressales > Taxaceae > Taxus > Taxus chinensis. The sequence goes on from CM034149.1 coordinate 102,030,029, forward strand.
TTATAATGTCTAACGTTACATTTAATTAAGTTGGCGAATATATTTTCCACCCCTCATCCTAACACGGTACCAGAGCAGGATTAATAGATTAAAATTAATCCTAAATAACCTAAGGTTGTAATGGTTCGGGAAGTTAGTGTTGTTAAATTATTTGGGTTGCTATTTAACCCTCCCCCCCCCCCCTTCCCCCTTTGCATGGTCAATTTTGATGTTGGTTGCACAGGTGGAAAGTTATTCAGGATTTAAAAACTCGTGTTTGGGAAATTACCAGGCCTTGAAAACTAAGGTAAGGGCTATAAAGTTTTTGAAATATTTAGGTAATATATATAGTTTATATACGTGTACATGTGAATGAAGCGTGAAGAATCAAAAAAGGAGTGAGTAAAAATCCAATGTGCATGCAAACTCGAGTTTAAAAAGGGGGAGACGTTACAATCCGACTCTCCTCTATCTCATAAAAAGGTTTACATTAGGATGTTGAGTAACCCCCATTGCTGCAATCAGGAAATTTTTTGTCCCCTGGAGTTACATATCCCATATATAGATAGTATATATACTCCTATATAATATATATATATGCATATAGGATACATTTGACTTTCATTGCACTGATTGTAAAATCTCATAATTCCATGTCCTAAAGAGGGACCTATGATCTCACCTAAACTGAGATTTTTGCACCTATATGTTTAAAATAATACTACACCAATATGTGTAAAAAAATTTATCATAATCTTAGGTGATTTTCAAAAATGAGAAATGGGTCTACATATAGCCTGTATGAGGGCGCCTCCACGCACAAAAACTACCCCCCCTCCCAAGTAGTGAAGGAAAACCCACTTGGGAAAAACATCCTGCATAAGCCTTGTGCGCCTCCTCTCTGTCTGTCGCATGTCCTGAGGGCTCCACCATCCTCAAACCTATCTAAGAAAGATGCCAAAGATGGGTCCTGAGCCCCCCAAAGAGGCAATCTCCTTTGAAAGCGTAGAAGAGTTTAGAATGAGGGATGACATGAGGAATGTGGAAGGCATTTTGGACTTTTTGAACTGTGCATCTAATGTGGTTCCCAAAAGAAATTATCCTTGAGGATCCTCTGCCATGGACTGAAGGAGCTCACCCGCAATGTTTGTGTGCCTTCCATTAGGACTGTTATGTTCTTGCTAGAAGTCCACCCATTGAACAAAGGAAACCAAAGTCAGCAACCAAACTCTGTTACCTGGTCCACCAATGTTGACATAGGTATAGAGAGTGATTTGCCAAAAACCGAATTAAAACCATCGATCGTAAACTGTCAAACTTAAAAGTTTGTGTTTTTTTATTAAGGCTATTGGTTTCACATTATATGTCAAGGGAACAAAAGATCCTCCACAAAGTATTTCACCTAAATCTTAACGTGGAGCTCACGATCTCCCTGCTAATGGCAATGACTCCATGAAGCACTTTTTAGTAATGGATTTATAAGTGGTTAAAAACAATCCCTTTTTTAATGTTTTGAGGTTAATTACATTTACATTAAAACATATGTAAAAAATTTTGGGCTTCTCGTTTACTTGAAATATTGTCCTTCATTCGCGTGTACGGAGGGTGAGGTCCGGGGTTGGCAGACTAATCCCCCCTCGCAAGCCAAACCCTTAAAAACTTTATGCCATTTCCAACGAGTACCCATGCACAACACCATTTAATTTCGGTCAATGTAATAATCCGTTTATGATATTAGATACCATAATTAATCATAATAATGATAACTTATTATCGCAGCTGTAAAATAGTGCTTCCTTGGTCAAAGTTCACATGATTTCTTCATATTTACGTGGGTTTTGGACCATTATACTACCATTTTGAAAAATGCACTACTTTATAAAGTTAACCATTCTGGCAGAGGATCTCTGATACTGTTCCAGGGTACAAAAACCTCATTATCCCAAGGTCACAATTTAATAGTATCCAAAGTACATCTAGTGACCGTAGCGTGAAGAATCTTACGAGAGTGAGCATAGAACCTGACATGTGCTCAAAGATTTGACGAATGGGCAGAACCTCGTTACAACCACAAACATCTCCTTTATTCATAGATCTAATACAACAATAGGAGGTGTTGAGTAATACCCATGTTGGATCATGACAACTCGGTAGAAGGGGGAGTTACATAAGATAGAATCTAGTGTAACTCCCAAGGTGACGCATATTAATTCGCACTTACACGTAAAGAATCTCATAATGACCCCAATTACACGTGGACCTAGTTATAATGTGAGATGACTTCATTCTCTCCCCATGTGGAAAATAATAACACCAACATAACTTGTGATGTTGGTTAGCCAACTCGGTCGAGTTGATTGAAAATCCTCCCTAAAGGAGCAAGAGCTAATCTTCTAAATAAATATTTTTTTTTTGAAAAAATTAAAATTATTTGTTTATTTTTTAATAAAGCATAGACTTTTAAATATAATTATAAAAATTCTTTTTTGAGAAAATAGTAATAATGGTATCATTTTTTTTTAAAATGATATATGATACGACGACAACTTTTTTCATCGTCATTTTGTTACAAAACTAAAAAATCCACTTACATTTCAATTTAAGTTTTTGATATCATTCTAACATATTCGTGTATAGATTATTCAATTAACATGACCTCCTCTTTTTGGCGTAAATTGATCGTGTTCGATTACAAGGATTAAAATACGATAGGGGGAATTTCTATAAAACTCTTATTTTAATCCTCATTTATTAATTAGTTTTATCTCTATTTTACGCAAAACGGTGTCTAATCAATTTTCAATTGATAAATATTAGATGTTGAATGGAAGAAACTACAACATTTAGAAAATTCAATAGAAGGTAGAATTCATGGCTCGCAAATTATGGGCAGTTGTGAATGGAATTGAGAGAGCTCCTACCGGAAGACAAGCAACTGTTGACAACATCATTGTGTATCAACATAAACTACAAGAGGTGATGTCTATTATCTTGCAAAGCATACAAGATGATTTTTTGCTTCATATCAAAAACCAAGAAAGTCTGAGTGAGGCTTGGGCTCAATTGGAATCGATACATGAAGGTACACATTTGTCAAAAATTATTAAATTAATTTTAGAGCTTATGACAACTCCCATGAAGGGAGATGAAAAAGTGATAAATTATTTAGCAAAAATAAAAAATATTAAGTCACAGTTAGATGGATGTGGCAGTAATTTGATTAAGGATAAATTACTTTATTTTATTATTCAGTTGAATATTCATGAGAAATTTAGAAATTTCATTTCAATTTTGAATTCAAAATATCAATCAGAACAAGACATTCCAGATTTGCAAACCCTTAGTACTCTCCTGGTTCAGGAAGAGCAGGTTATGACTAATTTTGATTCAAAAGAAAATGCCACATGGGCACTTCTTGCTCAGAAATCAAAAGGTAAACCTTCTAGGATTAACAAAAACCAAAAATCAACTTTTAAAACCTCCTATAAAAACAAGAAACCAAGAAACTTAAAAGTTAGTTTTGATGGTAAATGTCATAACTATAGGAAATTTGGACATAAGAAAGAGGATTGTAAATTTAAAAACAAGACAAATTTCAAAAATCACAACTGGAATAAATCATATCAAAATTAAGATAATGATGATGATAATGAGAATAACCATAGTGCTAATATAATAGATTTATAAATTACTTCTAAATAAAAATTATATTTTCTATTATGTATATTGTTGAAAAAGGAGTTTTTTTTTCTTTCATAATTAACTCAGATGGGTTAGTAAAAATGAACTAGAAGTAGCTACAACTGAAAACAATACACAAAATGGATTATATATGTTTTTTAAAAAAGTTGCTTCATGTTTTTATAGTTTATTCAAAAAAATATAATTGTTGTTCATTTTTTGGCATGAAAAATTGATCATTTATGACATGTATAGGCTTAAAAAAATTAAATGTATTAAAAAGTTCTTACATGATCATTGTTTGAAGTAAAATCCATGGGAAGTGTCCACAGTTAGTGGATTATGTTTTTAGTGAATATTGTGATTATTTTTATATGTTTAGATATATTATCTATCAGATATATTATCTATCAAGTCTTATCTCAATTGTAAAGGATTACAATAAAATAATGAAGATGTATATGTTTTTTATAAAACATTTCTTAGTATGTGAAACTAAAATATTATTATATGTATATTAAATGACACTTGGGGACGCCTTTGTGCTTGTATTGGAAACGTATAATACTGATTGCATCTAATATATTTTTCAAGAATAGTATGTTGAAATTTTTCAACATATTCTATCATGGTTAGTTGTTAAGCATATGTTTTATTATACAACTAATGTTTAAATTGTACATATGTTCAAAAGTGGAATCAATATTTATTTATATGTTTATTATGATGTATATATGGATATTGTGACTCTAACCATGATGATGTTGTATTAGATGTAAAATAAACTAGATATGCATTCAAGTTTTTTGGTGTAGGAACCATTACTTGGAACAAAAAAAGCAACCAACAGTCTCCATTTCTTCTACTAAGGCAGATAAGAACAATGGAAGCAGCAAAGAATCCATGCGGCTAAAGCGGTTGTTGGAAGAGATACACATGGTAATTAAAGGAAGTTTTTCTCTTCTATGTGGTGGTCAGATTTATATTACTCTTGTTAAAGAATCCATTTCAAATTTAGATAATGAAGCATATTGAAGTTCATTTGCATGTTATCCGAGAGAAGGTTCTTTACGGTGATAGAGATCTCCAGTTCTACTTATCTTAAGATCAAATTGCAGTTATGTTTACGAACCATTGTATGTTGTAAAATACTACAAGTGTGTGTAATTCTTGGACTTTCAAAGTGTTCATTGAGGGGAAGTGTGTATGCAATGCCACCTCCTAACGATCGGCTGATTTTTGGCTCCTCTATACTTCTATTTTGGTTTAAAAGCATTGTAAAAAATATCTTGAATGATCTATGTAAACTGGTATGTTTTTCAAGTAAATTGATATAGTTTACAAAAAATACAGTCAATGTACATCTATTTTTAAAGTAGATCCTTGTGTTATAAAAGGATCCTAGAGATGCGGTATAATAATATTCCCCTGAGAAACTGTGAGATTTAGTCTCCCAAACACATATGCTAGCCTAAACTTTTAAGGTTTATGGATTTGTAAATCCTATTGTACAAATAGGTAATGTTGGCATATGGATCCCCACTTAATATTTAGGGGGAGCATTAGAACTATAATATTAAGTGTATTATAATATATAGTTTATATTTAAATAATATAGAATGATCTATATTCTTATTATTTAAATATAAACTTTATATTATGTGGTTGGTCAATTTAATAACTAACTAATCAAATCGAGGTGTGCCCCATCACTTAAGAAGGTCATAACCCTTCGGGTTATTTAATTATGATCATAGTTCATATATTCAGGATATTAAAGATTGATCATAGATCAAATAATAATATTCAAATGTGAATATGAAGGTAAATCCTAGTAAAAAAAGGGAATAGAAATGAGGAAGGAGTTACTAGACTGGTGGATGTAAAAGTTTCGCAATAGTGGATTTATTCTATGTGGTTTTTACCCATTTAGGGGGTTTCCATGTTATATGCGGTGTTACTATGTTTCATGTGTTATTTAATTTTATTTAACTATGTGCAAATTTACATTTACATTTATATTTATTTATAACGTCTAATGTTACATTTAATTAAGTTGGTGAATATATTTTCCACCCCTTGTCCTGACAAAAAGGATAATGCAAGGCAAGATGCCCCAAGCAGAAAGGATTGTAATAACAATAAAAAATATGGCAGTGACTCTGATATCACGTGGGTAGGGAACATGGGGTGATCTCAATGCAGACGGTGACAATTCTCTAAAGGCCAATGAGTGGGAAAAAATCACTGTGAAATGGAGAGAATCCAATGGGAACCCTCTTAAATGGATGTTAGTCGGGATGTCCAATGGGTCATAGGAAAACATCAAATAATGTGCAACTAAATGAAAAATTTATGTGAAATCCTTCGTAAATGAGGAATCGAGTGAAAAGGGTATGCGTCTGTAAGGGACAAGAATGAAAATAATGGTGCCCTAGTAAAGGGCACAAAAATGGCCTAAAAGGAAAAATGTAAAATGGTGGTGAAATAAAATGCTCCAAGGGGGAGTACATATGGCCACAAAGGTGGACTTGGATGAGAAGATGGTGATGACAATATGGTGCCCCAACAAAGGACACAAAAAATGGCCGAAAAGGAAAAATACAAAAATGCCCGCAAGAGGAAATAAGTATGGCCACAAAGGTGGACTTCGAGAATAGAAATGGATAAAGTGAATGTTGAATTAAATTCCCGGAGGAAAAAAAATAAACATGGACACAAATGTGGACTTCAAAATGATATGGGGATGATTCAAAATATTAAATAAAATGCCTTAAGGGGAGAATATAGATGGCCACAAAAGTGGACCTTGAGAGAAATCCTAGGAGAGGTCACAAAGGGGAAAGAGGAAGCCAAAACAAGGGCTACAAAGGCAAGTCGACAGCGACTAGGGCCAATCGACGGAGACCTGATGTGTCAGTGACTATATAAGTCCGGGGGTCAACTGACGATGCTCATTTTCACACACACAATTGACAAGATAGATCAGAGAGATAAAATAGAAATTTGAGAAATAGAGGTCACAGGAGCAGTAAGGAAACACCAGAGGGTGCAAAGGATGGTGAATAACAAAACTAAAGCTTGTTTTTAAGTTAATTTTATGTTTTATTATGTTGTTTACATTTTTTTAGAAAAAGTGGAAGACGTCAGGAGCGGTTAGCGGTGACTTGCATGGGTTGACATCGACCCATCCCTAAGTCATGTCAATCGACCCCTAGACATGTCGACCTGACCTAGGTCGGCATCGACCAGGGTTAGATATAATGATTTAGGATTAAATTAGTTATTATATGAATTTTAATGAATTTTTAATGGATTTTAAATTGAGGATATGATGTATGCATGTTTTATTGGTGATTACAAGCCAGAGAGACTCTATATTTGAGAGACCGAGTGACGACTCTATATCAACAGATCTAAGGGGATGTTACAGATGTCGAGTGGGATCATTTTTTCGCAGTGGGTTTAGGTGGATTCAGGCATCATCAAAGGATCCCACGGGATGTGGGCTTGATGATCACATTGGTAGAGAGATGGGATAGAAAGACGAGAACATTTTGGTTTAGGACAGGAGAGATGACTATCACCCTGGAGGATGTGTATCGCATCCTAAGATTTCCTATTCAAGGGGAACAGGTAGTCCCCATTATAACTGAAATCAGGTAGGTGGTGATGACATGGCTATTTAGAGCCGATGCGCCCCATATCAGATTCCCTTCAGGGGCATTCTCATATGAGATGAGGTACGAGGCAGGCGTATCACAGAGCCATTTGATTTGCTTGGTTATGATGGCAATATCATGTTATGCATTACCACACTCAGGAGGAGTGTGGTTTCCATGGGCACTGGTTGGTGTGGTTACATATATAGTGGATCACCAGACAATATTTTCTTTCAGGACTGCCTTGTTTTCTTAGGTGTACCATGAGCTATCGATGTACAGGGCAGGTAGGAGATTAGGATTGGATGTAGGCTTCTTGCTTCACTAATGGGCCTACAAGCACATTGTAGTGATTTGGCTATTAGGGCTACCATGGGTCACTGGAGACCACATAGAGCTTGCAGTAGGATTTTTGAGATGGAGGGTCGACCATGCCTTTAGAGACAAGGGAGATTCAGGGAACGCAAGACACATGCAACCGAAACAATTGTAAGAAGACAACCAACGATAATTAGTTATATCAAATATCGTAAGAGAAACAAGAATGGAATGAACTCATAAACCTAATGTAAACATGACAAAGGGATTTTTGATGTAACTTGTATGCGAGAAGAGGGTTCTCCATTAATGGTGTTCCCTAAATCTATGCCTCGGATCTGGGAAGGGGAAAGAGCAAACTAATCAATGCAAGAAGTTTGTTGTCATAAAGTTAATCAATGCGGGAAGCTTTCTTAGGATGCTAATAAAATGGAAGGTTGATCAATACGAGAAGCATTCGATGCCAAAATACAAAAGAGTAACCATCCTTCAAGGGCATGGTCTACTTTATACATATATGATATAGATGGCAAGAATGATATACATGATAGTCGTCCTTCGAGGGATCAGTCTATTTATTTGATTTGATTTCTCTTCTTCTTCTTCTTCTTCTTTTGAATGAATAGTTGTCCTTCGAGGGATCAGTTTGTTTTTGATAGCTTTGATTTTGATAAGAGAATCCTTTTTTATTCTTTCACAGGGAAGAGCTGGGAATAGATAGGTAGACCACTTAGGAGGGGACAATGAATGTACAAAAGACACTCGTGAGCCCTTTGCATGGTTTCAAGAGGTAAACAAGGGGGTGATAGATGTAATGAATGTGAAATTCTCACCAATAAGGGAGAACCTATCCATAAGGAAAATGATATGGGCAGATCCATGGTATGCATATTTAAGGTCATGTCGAGTAAAGTGATAGTATACCACATAATTCTAAATCGTTACAATGATAGATGGAAGAGGATAATGATGGAGGGATGGTCTAAATATATGACTAAGTGCTCACTAGTAATGTGCTAATAATAGAATGGTCACAATTGCAATGCATTAAGAGGTTCTACTTCTATTTTACCATTAAGGGAGGCCAAACGATAGGCTCCCAACCCATACTTATGTGTGATAATGTATGGTCCAATCCAGTTAGGGGAAAACATCCCACATTGTCTCCTTTCTAAAGTAGTAACATTCTAATTTTCTTTAAGGACGATGTCACCGACATTAAATTCATACACTTTGAGGTGCTTATTGTAAGAATGTTTGATGCACTCTTGAGAAACATTATGGTTTTCAAGAGCGAGGAGGTAGCATTCATTCAGCAATTTGACTTGTGTTAGACACTCCTAACGATAATCTTCATCAGAGATGAAGTCACGAAGTGACACATGTAGGAACGAAATTTTAACTTCAAGAGGAAGGATGGATTTAGAGTCATACACGAGAGAAAAAGGAGTAGCTCCCACTGTGAAAGTGCGGATGCTCTAGATGAAATAAGCCCAAAGAGAGAAAGGGAGATGAATAATATTTAACCAAGATAAATTTGGGTTTAGGTTGGTTAAGATAAGTTGTTTGAAGATTATAAAATATACGGAAGTACGAAAGTAATTCTTACTTAAGTTGTCTTAGGGTGAGATTATATGGCCACAATGGTGGACTTTAGATAAATCCATGGTGCTCCCAAGGGAAACATAGATATGGCCATAGAGGTGGTGCTAGGAGAAGAATATGAAAGATATATTTTCTGACAAGATCAGATGAGATGAGCTAGATAAGACAAGACGATGTCAGGTATGGAAAGGAACTAATCTGGAAACAGATCGATCCTAGAGTGAATTCCCCCTAGCGTCAAGAGAGCCATGGGGATAGGATGTATGGATGAGGAAGAAGATGTGAAAGGATCAACGAGATGGGGGGTGCTCCCCCAATGAGAGAGATGTGGATGAGCTAGTGGATATCAGAAGAGATGAAATGGGGTCTCTAGAAGGGATTTTGGTGATAGGTGGTCGGGAATCACAGGGGTGGTGTAGCAAGGCAAACAATATCGATGAATAAGGGAGGTTTGTCTCTAGGAGGGATGATATGTGGATGAGTGGTGAGAATGGGGGATGTGGATGAAAGAGAAGACATAGTGACTCCTATGGATGGGGAGGTAGAAATGGGAGTCAAACTGGTCGTAGGTGAGATGGTAGATGGAGAAGGATTGTCCTCGAGGAAGTCGTCTCTCTCAATAATATTGTGGATGACAGTCTGAAGGGCCCTAAAATGTTCAGTGTCATGACCTGGGGTGTGATGATATGCACAAATACAGTGGGGATCAAACCATGATGGCTTCAGACTGTTTGGGTAAAAATCCTTGATATGTGGAAGTGTGATGGTGGAAATTTGGAGTAAATTTTGAAGGACTTCTGCATAGGACTTGATGGATGTTTTAGGATATCTTGTGAGATGATGTGGATGTCACAGACGAGGGTGGATTGTTTTGAGGTCTTGGTGTTTTGGTTTCAGTTTTGATGGTGATTGATGTCTTAGAAGAAGAATGGATTGGGGTTTTGGGCTTACTGGTTCATAGGTGAAATTGTTTTAATGATGGATTGGTCCTAGGAGGGAGTCAGATTGTTTGGTTTTGGATTGGGTTGATTGATCGTGATGAAGGAGGTGATCCCAAGATGGATGGATGTGGCCCTAAAATTAAGGGTGTAGATTTGGTCTTGGTTGAAGGAATATATATCTTTCTTTGGGGGCACACAAGGGATCGTTGTGGAAGGGTGTGAAGGTTCTTGGATTTGTATTGTTGAGGAGTACCCTTGGTAGGAATGACAATAATTTCAACCAGAGGATCTGAAGGTTGTATTATGGCCGATAGAGGAAGTAATTTTTGCATGATTTGGTCTAACAAAGGTAAGGATTGGTTTGATGTAGAAGTTTCTGATTGTGTGGATGAGATGGGAGGATCACCTATAGTTGCTGCAAGTTGAAGTGCTCTCCAATATTCTTCGAATGATGAAAGTGATGTGGAAGAAGAAGAAGATGATGGAGATGTGGTCACGATGGTTGATGTGGTGGGTGTGGGTAGAAGCACGGAAAGAGGAACCGGTATTGATTCTAAGGATGGTATGACGGGTAAAGGTGGAATAGATGTGGACAAAATAGTTGAATATGATGAAGTGGATGAGGTATATGCGGGTGTGGAATCAAAGATGGGTTTAGGATGTGGAGATAGAAAGTGAAATGAGGTCTTTGGATGATACAACTGATGAGGTCTATGTGAGAGGGAGATGGTGTAGGTTGTGGATGGGTTGGTGTAGGAATGAGGGGTTTTGTGGAAGAGGTATGAATGCCCTTTTTGTTTGTATTTGGTGTTTTAAGAGGCATTATAGATGTGTTTGTGGATTCAGAAGGTTTGATTGATGTGAGAGTAGATGTAGCTGTGGGAATGGTAGATGTTGGGTAATTAGGTGTGGAGGAGTGGGGTAATGTGGGTATGGGTAAATAAATATGTGATGATGATGTCAAGGTATACATGGGCAGATTTGTTGACATGGTAGATGTAAGTGTATTGATGGGTGTGTTTGGGATAGATGTGGATAATAGGCTAGTTATGGTAAGTTGAGGTAAGATATGTGTGGATGAAGAAGTGGACACAGTCAAGGCCAATGAGGATGTCATAAGGGTAGGACTGGATGTAGATGTGAGAAAAGTGGTAGAAGTTAAGGTATTCGGTAGGGAAATCATGGATATGTTTTATATTAGGGATAACCCTTAAACGAGCAGTAGGCATAATATCAAGGATGGGAATAGATGATGAGGTAGGTGAGATAGGTGTGGGGGAGGTGTTTGGTGTATGGTTTTGAAAAAAAATGGGTTAAATTTGTTTGATGTCATTGGTTAAAATAGATATATTGGTGGTGGATTAGGAAAGGGTTTTCTAAAGATGTCAATTGGTGAAGATTGCATAGGTTTGGGGGATCTAGGATGTTCAGGAGTAGGAACATGATAGGATGAGATTGGATGGAGAGATATGATAAATGAGGAGTGAGAATGTCAATAGGTTGGATAGATATGGTGATGTCGAATGAAGCAAGGATGGTACAAGGTGATGGGGGTAAAATGGGATCTATTGGTCGACGTGATCAAGATATGGTGGATCTACGAAGTAAGAAGTCATGGATGGGGCTATAAGAGGACCTAGAAGTAACTGAGGGTTTTGTCATGGTAGATTTTTGTTGAGAAGTAGTTTGAGGTAAATTTTTGTTCCTTTTTTGGATCAAACAAGTTAAACAAACAATTTTTTTATGTTTTTTGATCTAGAAAGTGTGAAAAAGAAAAGGGGGTGGATAACAAGGTACCTAGGAGAAGGAAATCTACAGTTTGTTTCAGGTTGTTATGGCTGAGGATTCCTCACTATACCCAAAGGTACATGAGGCCCGAAGTCTCTACAGAGTTTCTAATGTGGCCATAACACTACGGTGGATTTCTGTTGGGTGATGAAATCCTAATCGGTCCACCTGGTAGGATGATGTCTAAGATGTTTTGATTTAGATGTATGAGTTTTAGGTTGTGTGTGATAGAGATGTGAGATGTAGACCGGTTAAACCTGTACTTAAGTTATGTGATCAAGTGGGATGTAGAAAAGAAAGGGTTCTTGTTAAACCAAATCCATATGTGATATTTTGATGAGGACACATACATAGAAAAGGGAAAATACGATGCAAAAAGGAGGAAATAGGGGGAAATGAGGAATATATGTAGAATGATTTTCCTTTTTATCTGAAATTTTAAGCGAAGAGTGATCCAAGTAGCCAAACCCAATATGATCAATCATAAAGTGAAGGCTTCTTCTATAATTTTCATAGAAGATAGAAGAAACAGAAAATAGAAAGAAATGCAAGGGATCACCTAAAGAGTGGTCCGACTAGGCGTGCCTGAATGTTGTTATAGTTTTCTCATTCAATTCAAATTAATGATGTTAAGTACTGAATAAAGATTAAAAACTCATAAAATGGAAGGTTTATGGTACCTCAAATATGTGATATAGATGAACGAGCATAAATTTATTGATCCTTGTTGTAACTTGATAAGCCTGTAAATAAGAATGTTTGAAAATAGAGATATGAATTAGATAATATATATGTAGGGGTTGCCTGAATAAATCTAGCTCTAGAGAAGTTTTACCTTCCTTTCACGGATGTCAACCCTCATTTCATAAGAATAATTTGATATAGGTGAAACGATAGATAAGCAGATAGAATGTAGAGATAGAAATACTATTGAATCTAAAAGTAACTAAGATAAACTTAAACTCTGATCTGATATGAATGAATATAAATGAAATGGTACCTAAATCGATTGACGGTGACCCAAACTATGTAGAGGTAAGTTGATGGTGACCTCTGTTATGTGAAGATCAAAACAAAAAAGCAAATTATGCATATATACAAGGATCTGAATGTAAATTGAATGTAATAGAATCCTGTGGATACTGGAAGTGACTCATAGAAGAGAATATGAGGTAGAAAACACCATAGCATGGTAGAAAATAGAGGTAAGGAGGGATTAATTGAAAAACATGACCCAAGTTGATGGTGACCAGAGTAGGGTGATGATGACTAGAGTGTAGAAGGGATTGATTCAGTGTGACAGAGAAGTAGGATGGAAAATATGAAGTTTGAGAGGAATGACAAAGTCAAAACACATACAGAGAAATAATCTAGAGACAGAAAACACAATGACAGAAGGTTGGGTTGACGCCAACCTAGGTAGGGCGACAGAAACGGTGACTGGAGTAGAGTAGAACAAGGTCGAAGACAAATGGATGGAATGGATGACCTGCAAGCAAAAAGGCTAGAATAAAATGCTAATAACAGAGCTCTGAGTGTTGATGAAGATGATTTGGTCCTACAAGATGTTAGATCTAACAAGATAATATTAGAAATAATGTAAGATAACACAAAAATTAATGTAAACCTCCCAAAGTCACGCTAGTGATGAAAACAAGCTTCCCAAGGACTATAAGAAGGTTGGCACAACTGTTGAGATGCTCTAGTTTGAGATGGATTCATTGAATGCAAGAAAGTTGAGTGTATTTTGCCATGCTTGTGTGTTTGTGTGTCTCATTTTTGGAAAGGGAAGAACTCTAGTCTTATAGGGTCGATGGTGACTGGGTTGGGTCGTCACTGACTACGGGAAAACTTTCCCCAACAGGGTGCTGATTTTGTAGATTTAGTCGATATTTTGGGTTTTTAAGGATGGGAAAAGCACTTTAAAGCTTATAGGTGGGAAGAGGTTGTTAAGGGATGTGTCATGGGTAGTTAGGGGATAAAGATAGGTAGGATAAAAGCTAGGAAAAAACGTAGCGATGTATAGATTTAGGATAAAATCATCCTAAAGGGGAAAGTCCATTAGGGCATAGTGGATAATGGTTAATTAATTAATTAGTATTAATTAATCAATGTTAATAAAGATTAAAGATGATGGGATGATAAACAAACATTTAATTAAATGAAGGGGGGATGAATTAAATTAAAGGGGTCTAACTACGACCATGGTGAAATATACGCACACGGGTAGACAAGGGTAGAGATACCAAATTTAGGTGTCTATAGTTCTTTGCTTGCTACGCCAAATCTATTTTTCCTATTTTTAGCCTTCACTTGGAAATTGGCTAACTCCTTGAACCTATGTACATGTGCAGACCCCTTACACGTTGATCTCCTTTCCCCTTGTGAGCATACCTTTCGTGCGCAATCATGTATAGATTCCCTATTTGCTCGCATGCTTTTAGGCGGTCCTCCTAACCTTAATTGTTTTCTCTCTCATCCCATGTGCGCCCTCCTGTGCACGTTCTTCAACTTTCGTGCATGGCTAGAACTTAGCCATTTTCTCTGCTCTACAGAAGATCATAATATTTTCTCCATGCGGAAGCACAAATCATAATATAGATAATTGAAAATGATGAAGATGATGTTAAAGCCTCATTGTAAGACAATCATTTACTTCACAATCTCCAACCTGATTTGCAATAGTATCACAATGGGTCATAACTCAAATTCCATAGACTATATGTCGAAGAATTTCAAAGATTACGAAGGCCCATATGGGCACCATACCATCTTGTCAAATTACATGGGTGTCGAGATACTATAACTAAAAATTAAAGAAGGAAATGGTGTTGAATAGTATGACCTCTATGAAAATGTAAAATTCAAACACAAAATTGATTTCCAATATGTCAATAATCTCCCCCCATATAAATAATTGTATGGGTGGGCATATCCCACCTCATAAATTACATAAACCTAATGATGTTGGGAGGCCAATTGTCAATCCTGCAATAAGGTGTCAGTGTCAAGGGTATTGAAAATAAAGATGAGAGAAACATTTAAGAACAAAATAATACATCTCAAAATTTCAAGGCACGAGAATAACAAATCCACTACACAAGGTTTCTATAAAGCATCCACCAAGTTGTCAAGAAGAATCAATGACTTATCCATCACAAAATGTGCTCAGGAACAAACTATTCTTAATAAGGGACCCAAAATGATTTACAAAGTCTTACAAAATGCAAAAAGTAAAAAGTGAGTATAAATATGAAACTTGGACCAAAATACGACCAAGTTAGGGTACCAAAAATAGAGTAAAACCTTAAGGAGCCACTTGCAAAAATACAAGAGATCTATTTCAACCAAATTTTGCAAAGGTGATACCTCCTACATTCTGAAACTTGATGCCACCTTTAGATTCCTTTGAAGAAATACGCTCTTTCAAAAAAAAAAAACTCACCAAGAAATTCTTTCATACCCGAAACTTGTCTCTACAAACTATCATTGTCGTGATTTGACATTGTGTGCTTCAACCAAATGTCATTGTGATGATGCCTCCTCCAATCTCAAATATGATATAAAATTTAGATTCCTTGGAGTGTGAATATATTTTGCAGTAGATCATAACATGGTCAGTGAAAAGTTATTCAGGGGTTCCATATATGCAGTGCTCTAAAGAAAGGGAACCTTTCAGAAAATAGTACGGATTTCTTCCCAAAAGAAAGAGCCTTAAATTTTGCTACGTAAGGTGCGAATACCAGGGTAATTGTGCATTGTCTGGCAGGCCTGGGCAACTAGTTCTCCTCTACTTTGTTTCTTAAATCTACAACCACAGTAGAAAGCCCTCCCTTGTGCCCTAAAACTCTCGCATCAATCTCTATTTCATCCTGTACAGTCACAAAAACGGGTTTTCATACTATATTTGGGGAAAACTACAGAGAAAAAAAAGGTTTTTTGTTTTACGGTTTTACTTACATGGTCTTCGACTACAGAAAAATATGAGAGATTGTAATCCACAAAGACCTTGAGGGGTTTATCGCATGTCATAATGGCGGCCCCGCAAACATTGTCTACCATAGACATTATCAGACCTGCACGCCAACGCCCCTCTTCATCCTGTGAATAAATAAATAAAATGTTTGACCTACGGTCAATCAAAGTAGAGGAGAATTTATTGAATTGAAACATAGATACAAACCAGAAGGCGAGGAGGGACTTTGAAGGTGCAGACGACGCGGCCGCTCTGCATTTGATCGATTCGGAGGCCTCTGATAACGAAACCTGCGTAAATGTTGGAAATGGCGGAGGAATCGAGAGATTTGAGTGTTTCTCCGCTGTTAAAAACGTCGATTGTTTGTAGGGATAGAAGCCATTTTCTTGCTCTATCACAGGTATTTTGATCCTCCATTTTACAGAATTGATTATCACGTATACTGCTACGATCTGGAAAAAGCAGGGCGGACAAATTCAGAGAACCTACTTCTTTGATGGGACTGATTGATTTCCCCCATTGTGTTCGAAGGTATAAGACAAATATAAATATTTATTTATTCCGCCACTTTTGAAATACAGCCACTTTCGAAATATGACCGTAGCCATTGACAGGTAAATATATAATTTAAACATCTTAAACATCAAAATGACATGTATATATATATATATAATTAAAAATAATAATAAATTAAATATTAACACATACACTATACATTATTAATTTGTGAGATTTATGACAAATATAACATAAATAAAAATGGAAACTTTAGATTGTAAATTAAAAAATAATAATAAAATTATCTTAATATCTTAGTAAGGACCTGTGTGCACTACATGTCGACGACAGAAAGGTCATCACCGATTTTCAACATCGAATAATATGGATCCCGGGCCAGAACTTGCAAACTTAACTCAAGTTGAGGAAATGTTGATAGTCTGTGTCAACCCAATCCTATAAGTGACACATGCAATTGGAGATCAATATAAATATAAAGGACGCACAATTAGTTTTCCTCAAGAAGTACAAGAAATTGTTAATCTTTTGCCACATAGATTGAAAGATTTGCCAATGATTATTGTTCAGCGGAGAGATCAACATGGAACAAATTACAACTTTACAGTTGATAGAGAGCGAGTTTACAATGCACTAAAATATAAAACAAAACATGATAAGTTATATCCAGATGTTCAAATTGATGAAAATAAAATAAATGAACTTCCGCTTCATTTTGATGAAAATGTATTCGAGCAGTTGAACTTTGTCCATATGAAGTTTGATTTTGACGCGAACGAAATTGTATTTGTAGGTCTGACCATGGAGATAGGAAATATCATTAGTCACACAACATCAATGGCCTCTAAACCACCCAACGCCCCAAGGGAGATGGAATTTATCCATGCATGGATAAATAACCCTCATCGGGACCCTAGAGCACTGATTGATTGGCCAGGGATAGGAGCATCTCCTATAAATGAGTATATGACACTAGGATTACTTGATATGGCATTCCCTACTTTGTTTCCTGATGGAAAATGTGATTGGCTAGAACCACAGTTAAAACAAGTACGTCTCCATGAATTTGTAAAACATTTATTTCGATATAGGGATAATCGGTTTGGCCGACATCCCCGATTAAGGTATTACATGATGAACATGATCATGAGACATCGTGCACAAAATTCATGTGCATTGTTTGTCGAGAAAAGCCTCCAAGATATGTCAATCATCATCAACGAGTTACGTGAGAATATGGAAAATGTGCCCCATTCACATCTAGCAGATCGTTTGATGTGGTTTAGAACATCCTTAAGGGGTACAAGGTCCTATTGGGCAAAATGTTACGGTGAATTGACTGACATGTTGCATCAAATTGGATCACGTACCATTTTTTCACATTGTGTGCAATTGATATGTATTGGCTTGATCTACATGCATTATTGCTTGGAACACCACTTGATAATTCACGAGAAGCACAAAATTGGCGAAGGCATAATATCATTGAATATCTTCATATAGTGGCACACTACATACATCTGCAACATACACTATTTCAAAAGGAGATATTACAAAAAGGAATGAAAGTTAAAGATTATTGGTCTAGATATGAATGGTAGCATAGAGGTTCGTCGCATGTGCATGGATTCATATGGTTAGAAGGGGCACCAAATATGGACAACCTTGATTGAACTGGTGATTTTTGATCCATAGGGATCTAGAAGAATGCCACTTCATTAGAACAACCAGAACCAGAAGAAAAAATAGACAAAATGAAGAGCAAATCGTTAAGTTATAGAACCGCCCCTCTGTGTAGAGTAGCGATTACGTAACCACCTCAACGGTTATGTAACCGCCCCTGCACAAAATGGCGGTTGCATAGCCGATGGTCTGCATACACTGGCGGTCATGTCACTAATGTACGAAAAAATAAACAGAGCCACGAACGGTCACGGATTCGAGTCGTTTGGTCATGTCTCTTCCTTGGGATGTCTCTTCTCATTCCCCAGTTCATGGGAGGACGTGGGAAGTAGCTATAAATACAGGGAGAGCAAGTGGAAATGGGTCATCAAAGTTTTAAAAGAAGAAGAGTGAGAAAGAAACCATTGGAGCTGGAAGTGTTTTGTAGAAGCAACGTGTGGAACAAATCAAACAAGAATAGAAGGGAGGTGTAGACATTGTTTATATTCCTTCATCTTATTGTAATTTTTATTTCTTTTACAATTAGCCAATATATAAGTGGGAAGAAAGAGAAATTTCCCTCCCCAACTATTTTTCGCTGAAATTGGGGGTTTCTAGGATAAAAATGTGTGTGTGTGTGTGTGTGCGTGCTAAATTGTCACTTCTCCTTTACTGCAAAATAATTTTATCTTCAAATTTCGTTCACTAACAGCTAAATGACTGTCATTTTTGAAAAGTTGGAAGTAGAACAGTAATCCTTTGTGGTCTTGTAAATTTCCAAAGTTAGAGGTTTACGTATCATTTTGGTATCAAAGTTGATTATTATCTAGGACTGTGGTATTTGTTCTTGTGATTTGTATGATAGTGACAAGGTCTAAAGGTGAAGACATTCTACCTTGCGATCCAGACATATCTACAAAGAAATAGAAGCAAAAAGTCTGACATCAAATGGAGGAAGAGAACTTGGTCAGTAGAATTGAGATGTTAGAAACCATGCTGGATAGGTTGTATAAACACAACCAAGAACTTTCATATCTACAAAAGATGGCTTCAGTTAAGCAAGATTCCATGGACTCAATGGTTTGAGCTCTGGCCGAACAATTTGGCATAGGAAAAATCCATGAAGAGGAAGAAGATGTGGAAAAGCGTGAAGAAGAAACTCTGGTTGTGAAAGAGACTGTAAAATCTGATCATGCTCCTTTTAAAGTTGAAACTAAGGTTGAGATTAAAAACTTTGAAGGACAAGAAGATGCTGAATTGCTTGATAAATGGTAAAATTAATTAGAGGTTTACTTTATTGTTCATGATGTTACTAAGGTACAAATAATCACCTTTGCACGTCTCAAAATGGAAGGACATGCTCTGGTTTGGTGGGAAACCCATCTAACCACTTGTGAAAAAAAGAAATGTCATATTGTAATATCTTGGGAGGATTTTAAAGAATTGTTTATAGCTAAATTTTATCCTATTGGCCATAAGACTGACCAAATGATTAAGTGGCAGTATTTTAGACAAGACAATGGTCAAAGTGCGCAGGATTATATTACAGAGTTTCGGAGACAAGCCATGTTGCTTAATATGGACTTGGAGGATGATGATATTTTGACCAAGTATTTGGGAGGACTTCACACTCACCCTTGAAGGGATGTCATCTCCATGAAGCCTAAGGATCTCAATGAAGCATGTGTGTAAGCCTACTATATTGATGATGAAAAGAAGCAAGGATAAACAAAGTCAAGGGAAAATTAGTCAATAAGAAAAGAGAGAGCATGGACAAACAAGTAACAAAGGTAAATTGAAAGGGAAAGGTAAACAGACCGCCACTACTTTGAATACTTGTAAATATCCTAAGAATTTTTTATAAGAAATTTGATATCAATGGTCATATCAACGCTACATGTTGGAAGTTACATCCATAATTGCATCCAAAGAACCGAACAAAGGATTCCAATAAATCCATGATAGTTGTAAAGACAGATGGGTAGGTGGGAATAGAGGAGGATTCTGATGTAGATGAGAGGCAATGATGCATGACCACCAACATGGACAACCAAGAACAAGAGGAAGAAATGAGTAAGTTATTGCAGATCAAAATCCAAATCAAGAGAACCAAGGTAAATGCTTTAGTTGATATTGGTTCTCAATCTAACTTTATTTCTAATGTGGTTGTAAAGAAGCTTGGTCTTGAAACTTATGAGCATCCACATCCTTATCCTTTGGGATGGATGAAGAAGGGTGTAGAAATTTAGGTAATAAGAAGATGCAAGTTCAATTTTGGGATAAATTCTCAATTTATAGATGTATTGGAAGCTGATGTAATTCTTTGATGCATTTGATGTTGTTTTCGGGAGTCCTTACTTGTATATCAAGGATGCTATATTTACGAGAAGGGAGAACTAGTACATATGGGTCAAGGATGGAATTAGTTACAACATCCGGGCACACCAGCGTAAGAAATTTTTTTGATATGGTAAGTGTTAACCAAGCGAAGAGACTAATTCAGGAAAATCACAATCAGTTTTATTTACTTTTATTGAAAGATAAGTAAGATGGGGTAGAAATTTCATATATTTATAACAGAGGGAAGAAGGATTTGGATAACATTATTCAGTCTTTTCAGGAATTATTCCAGACTCCCAACGGGTTACCACCAAAACAAAAGATAGAGCATGAGATGCAGTTATTGTCAAAGTCCCTTCTACCAAATATCAGGTTGTCTAGGCAATGCTTGTTGGAGAGTACAAAATTAAAGAAGTAACTTCAAGATCTATTGGACCAAGGGGTAATATGCCCAAGCACCTCGCCATGTGGTTCACCTATTGTGATGGTGCCAAAGAAAGATGGTTCTTGAATAATGTGCATTGACTACTGTGCTTTGAACAAGATTACCATAAAGAACATATATCCACTCCCACACATAGATGACCTCTTGGACCAACTTCAACATGTAAAGTTCTTCACGAAGTTGGACCTCAAGTCGAGTTATCACCAAGTTAGGATGAAGGAGGAGGATATATGGAAGACCGCCTATAAGACAAAACATGGTTTGTATGAGTGGTTTGCACCCACTACATTTATGAGATTGATGAATGATATATTGGAGGAATTCATAGATTCATGTGTCATTGTATATCTGGATGATATTTTGATTTTTAGTGCTACATGGGAGGAACATCTAACACATTTGCGACAAGTCTTGCAAGTTTTCAGATAGAAACAATTGTTATGCAACATGAATAAGTGTGAATTTTCCAAATAGTCACTTGTCTATCTTGGGCACATGGTTGGAGGAGGAGAGCTACAAGTGAATCCAAAGAAGGTGGAAGCCATCACCAATTGGCCAACACCAACTGGAGCCACAAAGACTAGAAGTTTTGTGGGAGAAATACAATACATGAGGAAGTTCATTCCAGGCTTCTCCACTATTACAACACCTCTACAAACAACGGCCGCAAAGAGTAAGGGTTTTGACTGGGGTAAGAAACAAGATCAGGATTTTGAGTTATTAAAGTACAAAATTAGTCATGCTCCAGTACTTTCTCTTCCTAATTTGCATCATCCCTTTGAAGTAGAGACAGATGCCAGTGATTATGCTATGGGAGAAGTGTTGCTACAGGGAGGTAAGCCAGTATGCTATCATTGTGAAACTTTCACTTCAACAATTAAGGGATATTCACTATATGATAAAGAAATGTACGCACTAGTTCATGAAATAAGGAAATGGAAACATTATTTGTTAGGAAAAGAAACTATTGTGCACATTGATCACAAACCTCTCCAGTATTTAGAAGCACAGTCTAAATTGTAGCAGGAAAGGCACTACAAGTCGATGGGATTCCTTCAACAGTTCCATTTGGTGATCAAGTATAAGAAAGGTAGCACAAATTTTGTGGGAGACATGTTGTATAGACTGCCCACACAAGAGAAAATATCTAGTTTGGCCACTATCTCTCAGATTGATCCCTTCACAAAGGAAGCTTATGGAGAGGCATATGCTCAAGACAAAGATTTTAGAGTAACATATTATTAGTTGCAGTCTCAAGGGGCTGAAAAGACGGGCATTAAAGATTGTTATTTTAACGATGGGTTGTTCTATGGATGGGGGAAGATTTGTGTGCCAAAAGAAGAAACGATTCTATTGATGAGGGAAGCACATACCTTGAAAGTAGCAAGACATTTTGGTGTTGGCAAGACCATGGCCCACTTACAAAGGTACGTGTATTGGCCCAATATGCAAGAATAAGTATCTAAGTTCATAAGAGGATGTAAAATTTGTTATACAAGCAATCCTAAAATCAAGAAAGAAGATTTGTATATTCCTTTAGCAGTCTCTACTCTACCTTGAGAAGATATTTATATGGATTTTGTAGGAAGACTACCTATGTCTAAACATGGCCATGATTATCTATATGTTGTTGTAGATAGATTCATTCAAATGTGTGTTCTTATGCATATAAAAAGACAATAAAAGCATATGAGGCAACTGAACTTTTCTTTGCTAATGTATGGGTGCATTTTGGTTTTCCAAAATCTATTGTTTCTTTATAGAGATTCCAAGTTCTTGGGGAAGTTTTGGACTACTTTGTGGGACAAGATGAACACCAAGTTACAGAGGAGCATGACCTTCCATCCACAGACAGATGGACAAATGGAGGTGGTGAACAAGACTTTGGTGCAGTTGATTAGAGGATATAATACCAAATTTCCATAGACTTGGGATGAGTCCTTAGCCTACATTCAACATTCCTACAACCGGGCGGTACATACATCCACTATGTAGTCACCATTTGAAGCATGCTTAGGATATCTACCTACTAATCCATTGGACATGACAGTTAAGCAACAAGAAGAAGGGGATATACATGATTAAGAGGTGACTAGAGCAGCGAAGTTTGTTAAGAGGAGCCGGAAAATTCATCTCAAGGTAAAAGAACAATTGGAGAAATCTCAAGGCAAGTATAAAGCTAGACACGATCAACATTGTAGAGAGCATAAAATTCATGTTGGAGACAAATTTTGGCTTTACTTGAGCAAGGAGAGATTACAAGGCCAAACGAGGAAACTCAAGCCACTACGGTATGGACCCTTCACTATATTGGAGCATGTTAGAGAAAATGCCTGCAAGCTTGATTTGCTACCATTCATGCGGATGTACTCAATAGTAAATTGTGATAACTTACACCTATATGAACCATCCATGCTTGAAAAAGAAGAAGAATGTTAGCTACTACCTTCCATAGATGATTTCATCTTGGAATCACAAGGAAAATTGGAGGAGGACATAGTGTTGTAGTAGAAGATCAGGGAGACAAGGAGAGGTCCACACGACTCTTGGCAGATTGGACTCAAGGAGAATACACCAAGGCAGGCTCGGTGGTACTCGAAGGAGAAATTGAGGGAATTGTTTCCTCATATACTCCCTTACTAAGCTTTTGTGGGACCAAAAGCCTCCTGAGTAGGGGAGGTGT
The DNA here is from genome assembly GCA_019776745.2 of Taxus chinensis. Classification (NCBI taxonomy): domain Eukaryota; kingdom Viridiplantae; phylum Streptophyta; class Pinopsida; order Cupressales; family Taxaceae; genus Taxus; species Taxus chinensis. The sequence continues at coordinate 102,053,625 of CM034149.1, forward strand.
GATCCATAGGGATATAGAATAACACCACTTCATTAGAACAACCAGAACCAGAAGAAAAATCAGAAAAAATGAAGAGCAAATTGTTAAGTTACAGAATCACCCCTCTGTGTAGAGTAGCAGTTGTGTAACTGCCCTGGCGGTTACGTAACCATTGTGGCACTTGTGTAACCACCAGTCTGCATACACCAACGGTCCTGTCACTAATGAATGAAAATAAATAAATAGATCCATGAACGGTCGTGGATTCAAACCGTTTGGTCATGTCTCTTCCTTGGGATGTCTCTTCCCATTCTCCAGTGTATAGAAGGACATGGGAAGAAACAATAAATACAAGGAGAGTAAGTGGAAATGGATCATTGAAGTTTAAAAAGAAGATTGAGAAAGAAACCATTGGAGCTAGAAGTGTTTTGTAGAAGCAAGGTGTGGAACAGAGCAATAAAGTATAGAAGGGAGGTGTAGACATTATTTATCTTCCTTCATCTTATTGTAATCTATATTTCTTTTACAATTGGCCAATATGTAAGTGGGAAGAAAGAGTGATTTCCCTTCCCAACTGGTTTTCCCTCAAAATGAGGGTTTCTAGTGTAAAATTTTGTGTGTGTGCTAAATTGTCATTTCTCCTTTACTGCAAAATAATTCTATCTTCAAATTTTGTTCATTAACAACTAAAGGACTGTCATTTTTGAAAAGTTGGAAGTAGAACAATAATAGTTTGTTGTCTTGTAAATTTCCAAAGTTAGAGGTTTACAGATCAATTTTCAATGTAAAAATGCAAAAAAATAATTCCATTTTTTTGTCCATACATGGAATCCTCAGGAAGACCCACACCAATGAAAAATACAAGTAATTTATCAATTATCATTGAATCTATGTTTTATATAAAATTCTTATGTTCTCAGAATATATGATATATTCTTATGTGCTATGAGTTACAGGTCTATCAAAATTTTACACAACACCCATGTCTTTGAAATACAAGAAAACTTACACAAGTGGATACGGAACATGACTATGAAAATATTCTCAATTGTGTAGAATGACACATAATGTGCAGAGAGGGTGCATGCCTACGTAATAAAAGAGGAAGAATGGTTGGTAGGTAAGATGTTCAGAAATTTGAATAATTAAATTGAAATTAAAAAAAAATGTGGAAGAACTCATAATGAATTATTATCTTTTACAGGTATAATGCACAGTGGCCATTCAATCTCGAGGGATCAAAGTTATATCAAGACTCAGAGACAAGAGATAAAAATTTTGAACCTACGAGAAATGATGATAGAGTAAATACACACAATCACTACATATTATAATTGTGGAGAGAAAACGTAGATTGGCAACATGTTCTTTCCAAGCATGTTGTAGTCAAGTACATTGCAAAGTATGCAGCAAAAACAAAGAAGAGTTGTGAAACTTATCATCAAATGTAGATGCAGATTACAAACATTGAAAAACCAGATGAAATGGCAACAACAACATATAGGATACTTCTAACAGAAACGATTTTTGAAAGAGACATTGGCGCACAAGAAACATGTCACATGCTGTTACAACTTCCATTGGTATAGAGAAATAGAGTATTTGTCAATTGAATGTTTCATGTGAGGTGTTTAAGCCCGTAATAACAACTGATGAAGATGACCATGAAGAACATGTAAAAAAATTCATTGACGGGTACAAGAATAGGCCATTTTCCATGGAAAGTGTGTCACTTATTGATGCCACTAGATCTTGGACATATAATTCAAGGAGAAAATGAGATAACAAGTGGGAGGTTAGGAGTTTGACAGCTATTGTAAGAGTATTCCCAAGGTTTTCCTCTATCCCTTCATGTGAATCACATAAATGGGTTGATTTTTGTTGGTCAAAGTTATTGCTTTATAAGTCATTTCATGATATAGAGAGAGATATCATACTTAATTCTGATTCAATAAGTTCAAACTGGGATTCGTTCCATTATAATCCATGGCATGTTGAGAGGAGGACTACTATAGAAGATGTCGATAGTAACATTAATTGTGAAGATGAAGTTAATCAAAATATTCAACAAAATACAACAGAACATGAATGGGAAAGCATATCTAGGCTTCATCGTGGTCAAATTTTTCAAGTGACTAAAATAGATATGTTAGGAAGAAGAGATAATGACAGATAAGCACTATGGAATGATAAATATTGAGGTGAAGAATACACAAGTAAAGAAATACAATTCATAAGTAGCATGAAATATAATGGGTTGGTTATAGACGATAAATTAGCCCCAAATTTCAATTATGACACCTTGGGTGCTAGAAAAAACCAAGCATTTGATATAATACTGGCACATTATAATCAACGTCAAAATAACATTCCATTGCTCATGATATTTCAAGGAATAGCAGGAACAGGAAAATCCTATCTCACTGGTGCAATTCGTTAAACACTTTTTGATGCATCATTCTTAGAAAATTCTCCTCTTCTATTACTTGCACCAACAGGAGTTGTAACATTTAATATTGGTTCCTCAATGATCCATTCACAAATTCAAATCCCAATTACATATTTTATAGAATTGGAAGGATCAAGACTTATAACATTCCAACAAGAGATCTGCCACATAAAATATATATTGATCAATGAAATGAGCTTCATCGGAACAAGTTTGCTAGAAAACATAGACTCCCAACTTGGTCAAGTATTCCCTAAAAAAGCAAACATGAGTTTTGGTGGTGTATCTATGATTTTGATAGGAAACTTGGGGCAACTTCCTCCTATTACCAAAAACTCATCATATGATAGTAATAGACGCGTAAAGTTGTTATGGGAAGCATTCATGACAATTGTTACACTGGATAAGGTTTTTAGACATGAAGGAGAAAGTGAAGACCAAAAATGTTTTCGCAAACTTCTAACTAATCTCAGAGACATAAATCCGACATTGGACGATTCGATGTTGTTAATGAGTAGAGAAAATGATGCATTAGACAAAGCTAGCAATGAATAATTTGATAATAATATTCACCTGGTCGCGACAAAGAGTAACGTGAATAACCATAACAACAAAAAATTACATTCATTGAAAAGATTTGTTGCGCGTAGCATTGCAACTACAAGTACCACCAACACACTGGCAGGAGGCCCGAATGATGAACTTGATGTAGAATTATTAGTTTATAACGATGCAAGGGTGATGTTAACATCCAATCTTTGGATAGAAGCATGTCTTGTAAATAGAGCTCTGGGATATATTCAAAGCATAGTATACACACCTAGTAGGGGTCCACCAAAGCCACCAACATATGTAATGGTTGAATTTGATAGTTACTTCAGAATACCATTTTAAGATAGAAATCCACGTATTGTCCCAATTACACCAATACAAAGGGGACGCACACACCAATTACCCTTACGGTTGGCATGTGCATTGACAATACATAAATCGCAAGGTTTGACTCTTTCCAAGGCTACAATTGATATTGAACATAGGGAAACAATTGGGTTAACATTTGTGGCTATCTCTTGAGTAAAGTCATTGCAAAGTCTAAGAATATCTCCGTCATTTACATATGAGTGTTATGAAAGGATGAAGAAGGGAAAGCTACTTTTGAAACGGAAGGCAAAAGAAGAAATACTTAAGTCCTTGGAATATAAATAATGTCCCTTATGTAACACACATTTCATTACATGATTTTGTCATTACATGTGATATACATTTCACATTTTGATTCATATGAAATAATTCTTTATTTTTTTAACATGATAATATGGTTTCTAATAAAAATCCATAATAACTTCATGTATTATAGACCTTGAATTTTTGTTGCTCATACTTATTCTCTTAAGAGATGTGCTTCCCTCTTTAAATGCATTTATGATGTCCCTTGTAAGATATTATAGTCTAAAAGGATTTATTGTTAACATTTTCTCATTCTAGTTGTTATTTGTGACCTTTTTATCGAAATGAATATTAGAAAAGATTATTAAATGCACGAACTAAATGCTCGCCTTCTTTTCCAAACTTTATTTTTGGTATCATTTTTTCTATAATGCAACTCTCGCGGATGCTACTAACATACCTATATTACATAAATATATGTAAAATATGTCGCGAGGTATATTTTACAAGGCGCCTATTCCACTTATGCCACACATCTAAAATAGGCACCTTGTGAACTACACCTCTCGGCATATTTTACGTATATAGATTTATATAAACATAAACCAAAACATACGTAAAATATGCCAAGAGGTGTAGTTCACAAGGTGCATATTTTAGATGTGTGGCATAAGTGGAATAGGTGCCTTGTAAAATATACCTCTCGGCATATTTTACATATATTTGTGTAATATATGTATGCTAGTAATAAAATTATCTTAATATCTTATGACTCAAATATAAACATATCCATATCTCATTGATAAAATAGAAACATCTATTAATTTTGATTTTTAATTAGTTTTGTTTGATTTATTTTTTAGTTTTATATGATTTATTGTTTAGATTTTATTTTTTGATTTTGATTGCAATTGGTTATTTTATTTGTTTGATTATTACTAATAAATATTGGATAGTGGACTAGATGCATTGGATTTTGGATTTTGCAAGAACGGTGAAATTTGAAGATTGAACTTGCCTAGAAGTTGAAAGTTGAAAGTTTGAAGAACTCATTTTTTTTATAGAATTGTAAGCGAGTCATTTCTATCATTTTCTTGAGTAATTTTTTTATTAATTGTAATTTGAAATTATGCTTTAAAATTCTCATAAACTTTAATAATATTTATGGATCTTTTAATTAATTAGTGCAACATTAAATTTTATGAGAAAAAAATGAATATGTGAAAAATTATGAAATTGATTAGTCCAATATATTATGCATAATGAAATAAAAATCACATAACTATGGGAGAATATTAAAAAGATCAACAACATCCATATAAAATTTTACTTAATTTATGTGTTTTCTAATTTGTTTCCCAAAATGGATAAGCAGGCTGATATTACCACATGAAAGAAGGATGGGGAAATTACCCCATCAGTAAGGAAAATGTTTGTGATAATGATGGATTCATCTTAGTGAAAAGAAAGAAAAGAGGTTCAAAAATCCTGGAAGAAAAGCAGCTTGGAGGCTGGGAAGCTTCCACCTCAAGAATCACAAGGGCCACTGCTAGAAGAACTGCAAATTTTGGAGTAACCTTTAGAAAAGGCAGGCCATCTAAGAGAGAAACAAGAGAAAAAGAGACTGAAAAAGAAATTGCAGATGGTACACAGAGAATTCTGAGCCATCCGACAAATGCATCTCCAATTTTTTTTTAATGAAGGTTATTTCTTGGAATGTCAGAGGCCTCAATGGAGGGCCTAAGCAAAGAATGCTTAAGGAAATTAAAAGAGAAAACAAACCCAACATTCTTCTCATTCAAGAAACTAAAATGAAAAGTAAAGCAGTTGAAGACTTCAAAAGACATTTTTGGCAGAACGTTGCCTTTGCTGTTGTTGACTCTCAAGGGGCCTCTGGAGGTTTAGCGATCTTTTGGGATACGAAGATGGTTGACGGTAAGGTACTCTCCTAAACCCAGAATCATTTAGCTATTATCTTTAAAAGCCTTGAAAATAATCATAGCTGGATCTTATTTAATATTTATGCGCCCAATACTACTACTGGTAAAAGAAGGCTATGGAAAGAGTTAACCTTGTTCCGAAGCAAGGTTGAAAACATGAACTGGTTGGTTATGGGAGACTTCAATACTCCTTTGAATCCAAGAGAAAAGTTTGGAGGAAGCTCTGAATTCTCCCTTGGTATGGAAGAATTTGCAGACTTCATCTCGAATCTTAATCTTATGGACATAGAGCTTCATGGCAATCAATTCACATGGTCTAACAGAAGATTAGGAGAGAGCTTAATTCAAGTTAAACTTGACAGAGCTCTTATTTCTGCAAATTGGATCCTGGACCAGAATTTCCATCTTTCTACTCTCCCCAGAACGGGATCTGATCATAATCCAATTGTCCTCAATTTCTTCAATTAGACAAAACCTTTTCATGGTAATTTCAAATTTGAGAAAATGTGGTTCGAACATGAGGACATTCTTGACAGAATTAAAGAGTGGTGGGTTTGGGAAGGCACGGGGACGGCCCAATTCAGGCTCCTTCAGAAGTTAAAGAATGTTAAACAGAAAGTTAGAAAATGGAATAAAGAGGTTTTTGGAAACATTTTTGAAAAGAAGAAAGAACTTAAGCAACAACTTGAAGAGCTTGAGCTAAATGTCTCCATGAAAGGTATGACCCTTGAAGATCATCAGCGGGAAAAAAAACTCCTATCAGATCTGCATAATATAAATAACCATGAAGAAACCTTTTGGAGAATAAAATCTAGAGCCCTTTGGCTTAAGGATGGAGACAGAAACACAAATTTTTTTCACCTGACAGCCATCAAACATAGAGCTTGTAACAGAATTTCTGAAGTTGCTAAAAGAAATGGAAACATTACTAAGGATCCTGAAGATATCAAAACAGAGGCACTAAATTTTTACAAGAACCTCCTCACTGAAGATTCCTCCTACAATGAACAAGCGACATCTTTCCTCTTAGACTCCATTCCTAATAATCTAATACCTGCTGAGAGATTTAAAAGTCTTTCAAAAACTGTCACCATTGAGGAATTAAAAAAGGTTGTCTTTGCTTTAGAAGGGGATAAGGCTCCAGGTCCAGATGGCTTCTCGGCTAACTTTTTCCAAAGATGTTGGGAAATATGCTTTGAAGATCTCTTGAAAGCTGTCAATGAATTTTACAGAACGGGAAATCTTATTAAAGAACTAAATAATACACACATTGTGCTTGCCCTGAAAAAGATGGATGCAAAAGACTTCAAAGATTTCAGGCCTATCAGTTTGGTTAATGTCATTTATAGGATCTTCACAAAGATTCTCACCACTAGAATGCAACCTATTCTCATGGAGATCATTTCTCAATAGCAGAGTGGATTCATTCAGGGAAGAATTATCCAAGATGGAATTATCATGGTTCATGAAACTATACATTCTATGGATAAAAGTAAAAAGGCAGGGATGGCCATCAAACTTGACATGCATAAAGCTTTCGACAGAGTCTCCTGGAGATTCATGGATGAGGTCCTGTCCAAATTTGGTTTTCAAAGCAAATTCAGAAAAATCATTCACTCTTGCATCTCTACCTCTAGATTCTCTGTGGTTGTTAATGGGGAACCTGTGGGTTTTTTTGCCAGTAATAGAGGTATACGGCAAGGCGACCCAATCTCCCCTCTTTTATTCATTATTATGGCTGATAGTTTAAGCAGATCTATTTCCAAAGCTATTGACATTGGCATGATAAAAGGCTTCCCTCCAACTACTGGTAATCAGATCTCCTCTCATCAGCAGTTTGCTGATGACACTCTGCTGCTACTAATGGCTTCTATTATTGAGGCAAAGGCCATTAAAACTGTCCTCAGATTTTATGAGGAAGCCTCGGGGAAAAAAGTTAATTTTGACAAAAGCTCTATTTATTTCTTCAATACTCCTGAGGAGAGGCAAAGAAAGATCGCTAATATTCTAGGATGCACAATTAATTCTCTACCAGCTACTTACTTAGGGTTACCTTTAAGTACTGGCAAGATTTCAGTGGAGGTATGGAATGATCTTATTAAGAGATTTCAAAGAAAGTTGGCTGGCTGGAAAGGAGCAGTTCTTTCAAGTGCAGGTAAGTGTCTTTTGGTTAAAAGCACGCTTCAAAACTTGCCTATCTACATACTGTCAATGTTCAGCATGCCTGCAGCTGTGATGAGTAGTATTGAGAAGATTCAAAAACACTTTCTGTGGCACGGTACTGAGGACAGATTCAAATATCATCTTGTGGCTTGGGAACAGGTTTGTAAACCTAAGAGACTAGGGGGGTTAGACATCAAAGATATCAAACATATGAGTACTGCCCTTACTGCAAAATTAGGATGGAGGCTTATAAAAGAACACAGACCTTGGACAGAGTTGATTAAGATCAAATATCTTTCAAATCAAAGCAAGATTTCCTTTATTTATGATCAGTCCCTTCCGAGTGGTTCTATTTTCTGGAACAACCTTCTACGCAGCAGACACATTCTTTCTCAGGGGTGCAGCTGGAAGCTTGGAGATGGGCAAAACATAAACTTCTGGACTGATAAGTGGACAGATTCTAACTGGATTTCTGATTATGATCATATTAAAGACAGCTTAATTGCAAAGTATGGACACAAAATCCAGGGGTACATTGAGAGGAATGGAAACAAAATAAAATGGAAGCAGCTAAAAGTGGAGAATGATAATATTCAGGCTGATATTATATCTCTCCAGAATCAACTTTCCCTAATCCAGATAAGTAATCAAAATCTTAAGGATGAGCTCATCTGGAAAGATTCTTTTGATGGGGATTACACTGTTAAAGCAGGATATAATTCTTTCTTTGCATCCATGGCAAGCGAAATTAAGTGGCACAAATTGTGGATGCCGGAGCTAACCCCTAGAGTGAACTTCTTTTGGTGGCTAATTATTAATGGCAAGATCCTAACTAATGATAACCTCATCAAGAAGGGATTCATCATGCCGAATAGATGTTGCATGTGTCAGCAAGAGGCTGAAGATATAAAGCATTTATTCCTCCATTGTGAGATTGCTTCCAAAATATGGCAGCTTGTCTTTGCAAAATTTAATCTGAGATGGATTTTTCCCCTTACCTGCCTTCAGGCTTGGGAGTAATGGAGCTCTCCGTTCAAACATTGCATGGTGAAAAGGCTATGGCAACTTGTTCTGCCCCACACTATGTGGAGAATCTGGAAGGCTCGTAATGATAATATTTTCAGAAACAATAGACAGGCTTGTAACAAAGTATATAAGGAAATTATCATTGTTGTGCAAGATAATATTGCTAGATTTAAACCCCCTAAAAATAGACTCTACCCGGAGAATGAAGAATGCATTCTGACTGAATGGAATATTGCCACTGTCAATAGAAATAACAATGGTACTGACAGAAACACAGTCCGATGGATTAAACCCCCCACTGATTGGCACAAGTTAAATTTTGATGGGGCCTCTAAGGGAAATCCGGGTGACTCTGGAGGAGGGGGAATCATCAGGGATCAAAGAGGCTGTTATGTTGCTACTTTTTCTGGGAGAATGGGCAGGCAGACTAATCATTATTCCGAAGCCATGGCGGCTCTTTGGGGTATTAGACTTGCCAGAGATTGTAATATTCCAAATATCATAATTGAAGGTGATTCTCTAAATATTATCAATCTTCTGAATAAAAAGCAACACCCCAGCTGGTCTATTAGGGATTATATAGAAGAAGCTATTGATATATGTAAAAGCTTTGTGAATGTCCAAATCACCCACACCTACCAGGAAGGAAATAGGGTAGCTGACAGTTTGGCTAACTTTGGTGTTAATAATCCCTTTCAAACTTGGATTGGAGGGGACGTTCTGCCCACTCATGTCAATAAAGCCATAATCATTGATCTTCATGGCAGTGAAAATCATAACTAACGGTTGTTTTTTAGACGCTAATGTGCGGATCCCCAAGTACATGTTGATGACATCACAAAAGATTTGGATGATTGTTGTGATCTGTGTGGGCTGGGCTGTCATCATTTCTTGGCATAGGAGGAAAGCCGAGGCGCGGGGCAATAATAACAAGTGTAGCATAATAATTAAATCGGCTTTCACGGGAAGGAAAGATTCAAATTCCAAGTTCAAAGTTTGGCCTATTCCGCACATTGGTAGCTATTTTACCGTTGAGAACAGGAAAAGGTGCAGAGGAAACATGGGGGGGCCGCCATGCAAAACCGAACCGACCCACAATCCTGAGTGGAAAGAGAACACGGAGCTCTGGGATTACCTGCAAATCGGGGGCCTGTCTAACTTCATTGAAAGGATCCAAGGCTTCGACCAAGACATCTCTATCAAATTCGCCTGGGGTTGGAAGAACAGAATAGTTAAATATTGTAACATGAAAATGGAAATCACGGAAGAGCTCATAGCTCAGATCATAGGCCTCAGCCTGGAAGGCACAAAATTCTTCAATAAGAAGGTAGACAGGGAGGTGGAAACCAAGAAATTTCTGGAAGAGGGAGAGAATCTTGAGTTCGTGACTGCTGGCCTCAAGGTGGAGTCGATCCCTGAACCGTTTGCTGAACTAGCCAAAATGGTGGTAAGGTATATTACCCTTGAAGGAAGATATGTGACTATACCTCAAAAACATCTGATTTTTCTGAATCATTTTCGTAGAAATAACATTATCAGCTTTCCTCATTATCTGATTAACTCTCTGGAGAAATCTATAAGGGAAGTTCAAAGCCACTCTAGGGCTGTCCCTTTGCACCAGGGCCTTATCCTCTTGATTCACCGACATTTCTCCAGCTGCCCTCCCGTGAATCCTATCCCACCTCCCTCTTCCATACCTCCACCTGCCCACACTGCTCCCACTCCCCCCTGCTAAAAAGAAAGAATGAAGAGGCGGTCTCCAGCAAGAAAAGCAAGAGCCTCAAAGCCAAAATCCCTACTTCCCAACGAGTCCTAAGGAGCCACAAGGACTTAGAACTAGCTGAAAACCTCCTGCATATCAGCAGGCCGATGGAGGAGCCCAAAGAGGAGGAATTACTGGATAGGGTGGTCAGACTAGAAAAGGAGCTGCAAGAGCTCAAAGGGGCTATAAAAAACATGGAAAGAGCGAAGGGTAAAAGGATCCTTCAAAGTGAGGAGGAAGAGGGGGTTATTGGTGAAGTCTTCAAGAAACTACAGTCCCTAGATGGCAGATTGGGGAATGCTAAAAGCCGAAATGACTGCATATTGTCTGCCCTCAAAAGCATCTATAATTTCATTGAGCAACATGTCCACAATGTTTGCAGTTTAAGTGGGATCAATGAGGACATATGGGGCCCTAAAGAGAAAAGGGACATTGCAATTGCCCAAGCTGATTTACAAGACTCCTCTCAGGCCACTGCCATTGCCTTCTTCATGTCACTGCAGGCTATCAAGACCAAAATTGACAGAGCCATCAAGTAAAGGGCTGTTGTGATGCTGTTTTTTGGCTGCGATGCGGCTGTCATCGGGCGGTTCTGGAGTTGTTTTGTGGTGGGGCTCCTTATGTTGTTTCTCTTTTGGTTCCTTTTTGATCTTGCCTTCTTTTTTCTGGATCTATGTACGTTTAGATCCTTTTTTCACCTATATTGTAATATTTGGCTGTTGAGCCTTCCTTGGTTGGCTGTTTTGCCCTTCTCTGGGCTGCTTCTCTCATCTTTGCTATCTGGCTTTTGAGCCCTTTTGTATACAGGGTATAGTCCCTTCAAAACTATTTGCCCTTAATAAAAAAAATTGTTATAAAAACAAATTTGACGTGCATATTCAATTTTGAACACCAAATGACATCCATATAATTTTTTAGATAGTCAAATAATTTTATTGTGATGTGTAACATTGAACATCAAAATCCAGCACTGCACATGAGTTGCAAAGTATTGTGCATGAACTTAAAACCCCCTATTTGCCAATATGGTTCAGGGTGCCCCCTACCCCACATAGAGTATAGATAGGGGCACTCCTCGTCCTCCTGGTGCCCCACAACCCTCTATATAGATAAATAGCCCCATCTATCTTCCCATCTCATCCATGTGGGCCTTCGTTCCCCTACGTACAAAATCATCTCTTGTCTTTCGAATATGAAATTGCACGAATTAGCTACACATAATTCTTAGGCTTAGTTGTTAAGGACTAATGGGTTTCCATTCTGCCAAAGTCATCGTGTCATGTTCCTGGCCTCATCCCTTATTACTTGGTATCTCTTGGGAGTGGAACCCTGGTGGATGGCTATGCAACACCTTTTACACCATCATACACATCATTGGACCACAACCCATTCAATTTGATTTTTTATTTTCACTCCACATATATTTTTTTTATTTTTTTATCAATGGGAAAAATTCTACATTCAAAAATAATTAAATTCACAATCTATACAAGAAAATGTAAAATAATAATAACTAGCGATTGCACGTGAAGTGTGTGATGGAAACGTCGAAGGAGATGTAGTAGAAAATCTAAATTAGAGGGAGTGAAAGATTGAGGGAGGAAGATGTGCATTGAAGAAGGGTTTTAAGGGAGGAAAAGTGAAAGGATGGGGAAAATGCTAGGGGGGAAATAAAAACTGTACTTTCTTACATACATGAACATATGGAACACATGTCATTTGTGTCAATCAGTTGAAGGAGAAAGGGGTGAGGTGTGTAGGTTTTCGATGCAAAGTACTCTAGAGATATCTCAAAAAGCAAGGCATGGTCGATGAATACTTTTAAGGCAAATTTGCATATGTTTAAATCACAAACTTCACATATGTTATATACATGAATTATACATTTAGGCTTCCTTATATTCTTGATTTCATGCACATGCTAATACTCAACATGAGTGATTGAAAGGTGGGTTTGTTTCTATTATTTTACAGTGAGTAGTATGTTACAGAACAAAAGATTGGCCCTTGGGGTGTTTCCACCAACAGTGCTCACAACTACATCTACAAAATCTTCTTTCCATTAAGCATCAATGTTTTCCTATGTCTTGCTCTAAACTCCTGGTGAAGGTATAAAAAGGGTGAAATGAAGTCATGAAATAAAAATACACGAGGTGGATATACTATCTCACAAGACAACTAGATGACATAAATAAAATGCACATGATGTTGTGAATGAGCACACCAACATACCCACAAAAAACATGAATGTTTGCAATATAAATATTTGTATGGGTGGGCATATCCACCTATCAATTGCCATAAACCTAATTATGTTGGGAGGATAATGGTCAATCCTACAATAAGGTGTCACTGTCAAGGGTATTGAAAATAAAGATGAGGGAAACACTTAAGAACAAAATAGTACATCTCAAAAGTTCAAGGCACTAGAATAAAAAATCCACTACATAAGGTTTCTATAAAGCATCCACCAAGTTGTCAAAAAGCATCAATTACTAATCCATCACTAAATGTGCTCAGTAACAAACTATCCTTAATATGGGACCCAAAAACACCATGATGATTGCTCATTTATGTGTGAGGTGTTAAAATGATTTGCAAAGTCTTACAAAATGCAAAAAGTGAGTACAACTATGAAACTTAGACCAGAATACCCCCGAGAGGCCCAAAGTACAAGACAATCAAATATGATATAGTTAATATAATGTCATAAATATGACAATATAAAAAATGTTATTCTCATAAAAATATGAAATTTCAAAACAATCATAAAAAAATTCTTTCAAACGCAAAAGTTGTTAAAAGTTAAACCATGGATGGCTCACGTGACATCTAAAAAAAGTGAATAACAAGAACATGAGTCCAAATATCCAAACAATAGATGTAGCATAGTGAATCTCTTTAAAAATAGATATATTGATAACAAACATAGAAAAAGGCCTCAGTACAGCCAAGATAAGGCATGTCGAAGTCAGTGTACCAAAAATAGAGCAAAACCTTAAGAAGCCACTTGCTAAAGAATGTCTATTTCAACCAAATTTTGCATAGGTAATATCTCCTACATTCTAAATATTGATGTCGCCTTTGGATTCCTTTCAAGAAATATGCACTTTTAAAAAAAACTTGCCAAGAAATTCTTTCGTACTCGAAAGTTGTCTCTACAAACTATCATTGTTATGATAAGACATTGTGTGCTTCAACCAAATGTCATTGTGTTGATGCCTCCTCCAATATCAAATACTATATAAAATTTGGATTCCTTAGGAAAAACTATACAATTTTAAAATAAATGATACTCAAAATGGGGTTTGGATGAGAAATTTATGCACCATTCAAGGAAACTCACAAAGAAGGTATCTCCTAAGCAAAACCCGTGACATGCTTGAGGGTGGAGGAAAATGGTATCGCCTAAGAAAAGAGTTTCACACTACTTAGGATGAAGAGAGGCACCATATGGATGATAGGTGATTAGGATAACCTCTAGTCATGTTGTGTTGAGGTGTTTCCTAGGCAATGGGTTCCATAAGGGGCACAAGAAGGTGAATTTCCCTATTTTTCTAGGGACAAAAACTTTAAAAGCTATAAAAAATCAAAATTTCAAGGGCAATTACCAACCTTTTAGAGAGGTTAATAATAAGACTAAGACTAGTGTTTCATCGGCCCAAAAATAAACATAGAAGCACCATTCAAAATTGTCGTGAGGATTAGGAGTAGAATTGGGTATTGCAATAAAAAACAAAAAAATCATCGTGATAACATGTGTGGTGTTAGTGACACCATGTGTCACCTTGGTTTTTCTTCCCTTTTATCTAAGTTTGAAGGCACAATAGCCATTTGGTGTTGTGTGGACTTCTTAGGTTGTTCTCCCTTTCATAACATGTTCTCATTTTGTGTATGGGGTAAGATGGTGCATTTTATGTGAGTTGGCTCTTGCCACAATATTGGATAAAGAGGAAATTGTTCGGTTCATTTTTTTCTTATCTTTCATCTTAGCAACATTTTGGGGCTTGCCCCATTTTATTGGGAGTAAAGAACTCCATCTGTACATGAATATAAGGTGAGAGTTTGCTGATGTACTACAACACCTTATGTTTCTCTCTCAAGCCCTCACATATATGCACAACATAATCACTTAACACATTGGTGTAGTCTTCCATTGACTGGTATTTATGCTAGCGCAATTGTTGGAACTTCATATTCTCATCCTCGTAGTGTTGGAGGGGATAAAACTCCTTCTACAGAATGTTGAAAAATAAACTCCAATTCCTAATAGGATAAAAGAATTTTTCACGTGTTGTGATGTAATAATTGCACTAATGGGACACTTAATGAGACATCTTTAGCGTTGTGAAGGTGATCTCCTCTTCATCATTAAAGAGGTTGATGAAGAACTAAGCCTCAAGTTGTCGAACCCATCTATCCAATGTTGGGCATCAATTCTACCTTCGAACATTGGGATATCAAGATTGACTTGGACCTTGAGAAGGCTTTGTTATTGAAATTGTAGTTATACAGGTTGCATAGAGTAATGAGATGGCGCTAGACTAAGGTGCATCACGAGTTCAAAAAAATTGGGAAAACATTTCAATGTGTTGTTCCATGAAACTGTCCTGAATGAGCTTATGGACTTCTAGGGATGCCTCAAATAAATTATTTTGGGAATTAACCATCTTACTCTTGATACAATGTCCTTTAAGATAATCTGAAATTGATCCAAATAATTGTCTTTTTTTCTGTTGTACACACTTATTTACAAGAATATGAAAACATGTTCTCTAATACCAATGATTTTCATCACGAGGCACATGATGTTGGTGCATAGGACAACCCCATGCTTGGAGACAAGTTGCAAGTCATAGAATGCATTAAGCAAACCTAAATGCAATAGTAAGCCAAAAATGTTTGAACGCGGAAGTTGTTTGCATAATGGTGCAAGTTCTATTCAATAGAAAGAATAGGGAATAATATAATGGGGTAAAATGTTCATTAAGGGTAAGAATACAAACTCATGCTCAAAAAAGGGAAAGCACTGCCTAATTGATTTGCCTAGATTGGAATGAGATACAAATGGTATGAGAGATACTAGATACTTAAGCATAGGAGTGTTCACTACTATTTGGTATATGGTAATTAGAATGGAACTTTAAGATTTATTGATTTTGAAAGGAATATGCAATAAAGAATAAGAACCCTCAATGCAATCTAGCATGAATCACAACTATTAATCAAAACCCCTAGCCATAAAAACAATGCAAAAATTAAAAAAATATAGCCTAATGATAATGTGAGAACCATAAAAACTAGTCCCAATGGAATATATTTGTACAACTTAACCCAAATCCTTGAGTGTGAAGGTCATGTTGTAATTTAATGTTAGATGATATTTATGACCCCATGGAAAGATGGTATGATATCGAAACCTTAACTAGGGTGTCGAGAAAAGTGACATGTGGTAGTGAAGAAGAGTATTGAGAGGGAAGGACAATCCCAAAATACAACACCCAATGAGATTGTTTTAAGTGATTTATAGCCCTTTTGGTATATTATGGGATATTTTAAGTGTTTAATGATAGTCGAAAGATTGAGCAATAGAGAGCAGTAGATCATGCCATTGTCAGTGACAAGTTATTTAGGGGTTCCATATATGTAGTGCTCTAAAGAAAGGGAGGCACAATTAAATTTGTCACATGTCCATAAAAAATGTCCTAAATTTTGAAAAACACAAAAAAAAATAGTTATTAGACATTTTCGATAAATAAACGACAAAATTGTGTCAGTGTAACAGCTTTCTCAAGACAGCCCCTATGCATGGCAAGTCATGCTATGTCTTGAAAAAATAATAACTTTACATTGTGGAAGTCGTCTTTCACTCATACAAAAGGCCAATTGGGAGCCACAATAGAAGTGCATGACTTGTCAAGATCCCTATCTCATGCTAAAGTTGTCATAAGCATCTATTAGATACAAATAGCACATCTACAATCTATACAATATCTTCACTAGGTTAAATTTTTATCACGAGGCAAAAAGTCATTCGCCTAGGTGTAGACCTTGATAAATCAAATATTATAGAAAGATAAATCTTTGGCTCAATGTAAGCATCCCAAAATCTATCTAGTTTGCGAAGTCATCCCAAATATGATCTAATCTTCTGAGTTAGGCTATGGCAAAGAGGAAAAAAACTCATTCGTAGTTAAACTTGTTAAAAACCATTGGAATTGGGCTTAATAGGTTACGCAAAAGCTTAAGTTTATATCTTTCAAAAGCACTTTTTACATTCTTTTTGAAATATGACTTTCTGCGTAAACTCCTTATTTTTAACATGGAGATATGAAGCCACATGCTTAAATTTTTTACTAAAAAATAAACTATATGAGCCATTAATTAGAAGAGTCTAAATCTTATATCTTGCAATCTCTATAAAATAACTATAGCTACAAACACGGAGAGACACGATGCCATATGCTTACATTTTTCACTATTAAATAAGCTAAGGGAACCATTCATAGAAGGGGAAAGATCTTTTATAATACAAACTCCTTTACAAAATGACTATAGTTCATCGAGGTTAAAAATGTCAATATACACAAGGCAAATTTTGATGGTTAAACCTCTTAATCATATTGAATAAGTGGTTCACTATAACACATTTCATTAGGTTAGATCATATCAATTTATTCAAGTAAAAGCAAGTTTGCCTTAAACTTTAAAGATTTTTGTTGTATGATATAACGTGGATTTCAAAATTTTGGAAGTACAATTCGTTCTAAATTGCTTTCTTCTTCATTATATCTTAGATTTGCTTTTATATCTTTAATAATTTTTTGTTCTATGATATGATGGAAATTTTAAGTGTTATTAGTAGAATTTTCTAAATGCACACCTTACTTCATCAGCTCTAATATGCCTCTTCAATATACTTCAGATTTGCTTCTATCACTCTTATTAAACATATCATATTTGAAATGATAAAAACTTGTAAAAAAAAATTATCACATCAAGAAAAGGCTAAACACACAAATATTTTTAACCTTCAACCAATCAATTATTACCATAACTCAATTGATTTGTAAAGATAAATCCACACAGGCTTGGTAAGGCCAGTTCAACCATTCCTGTCACAATTAAAACAATTTTGTTTTCTCCGATTTATCCCAAACCCTTTTAAACCACAATTCAATACATTTTCCCTTGAAACGGAATTGCTTTTGGAAATATATAGTATATACTGGGCATTAAATGCAGTTTCAGGGTTAAGGATTTTTCAATTAAAAATTCTGCACAGAATCCCTTCAAAATATCAGGAAAATGGGTACCATAAGAACTCAACCAAGCAAATTATAATCGACCATATATGCATTCCGAGCCTTTCAGAAAATGGTAAAGATTTCTTTTCAATTGAAAGAGCCTTAAATTTTGCTACGTAAGGTGTGAATACCGGCGTAATTGTGCATAGTCTGGCGGGCCTGAGCAACGAGTTCCCCTGTATTTTTGTTCCTCAAATCTACAACCACAGTAGAAAGCCCTCCCTTGTGCCCTAAAACTCTAGCATCAATCTCTATTTCATCCTGCACAGTCACAAAAAGGGGTTTTCATACCATATTGGGGGAAAACTACAGAGAAAAAAAGGGTTTTTTTCACAGTTTTACTTACATGGGCTTTGACTACAGAAAA
This sequence comes from Taxus chinensis, assembly GCA_019776745.2. Taxonomy (NCBI): domain Eukaryota; kingdom Viridiplantae; phylum Streptophyta; class Pinopsida; order Cupressales; family Taxaceae; genus Taxus; species Taxus chinensis. Next base: position 102,071,785 of record CM034149.1, read on the forward strand.
ATATGAGAGATTGTAATCCACAGAGACCTTGAGGGGTTTATCGCATGTCATAATGGCGGCCCCGCAAACATTGTCTACCATAGACATTATCAGACCTGCACGCCAACGCCCCTCTTCATCCTGTGAATAAATAAATAAAATGTTTGGCCTATGGTCAATCAAAGTAGAGGAGAATTTATTGAATTGAAAGATAGATACGAACCACAAGACGAGGAGGGATTTTGAAGGTGCAGACGACGCGGCCGCTCTGCATTTGATCGATTCGGAGGCCTCTGATAACGAAACCTTCGTAAATGTTGGAAATGGCGGAGGAATCGAGAGATTTGAGTGTTTCTCCGCTGTTAAAATCGTCGATTGTTTGTAGGGATAGAAGCCATTTTCTTGCCCTATCACAGGTATTTTGATCCTCCATTTTACAGATTTGATAGAAGATTATTGCTTACTGTGGCTCGCTACTGCTACGATCAGGTAAAAGGGCGGCGAACAAATTCAGAGAACCCACTACATTGATGCGACTAATTGCCCCATTATAAGACAAATATATTTTTATTTATTACGAACGAGTTGCAAAGCAGGCTTGAAGGATGTCAATATTTGATTTGTTATTTTCGCTTCTTATATATTTTCGGTTTTTTTAAATGAAAAAAAAATCTAAAATTAAAAAATAATTAAAGTCAAAATCTATACAAAATTAAATTTAAAATAATAATAAGATAGGAAGAATAAAGATAACTTATTAAAGGCGAGGCCTACCCCAAAAACAGGTACCCTCATTGATAATTTGTAGGAGAGGAGAACTGAACAATAAAAACCCAAAGTTGAATCTCACAGGGACCAAGTAGAGTAGATCCATTGATGCAACTCTTTAGTCCAAGGCCAAAACCCATTAAATCTACTATGGTTGTCTCAAAAATGTCAGTTTGGGTTCGTCTCCCCAATCTTCCTCTCCCCTTTTGGCACCCTGCAGTTTACGCTGCTATTGGTGATTCTCTTGGTTGATTCATTAAAATGGATGCTGAGCAGTCTAAACAAGGGTTGTTTACTTATGTTCGTATATGCATTGAGGTGGATCTCAGCAAAGGTCTTCCGAACAAGTTGGAGTTAAACCTTGATGGCTTCAAGTGGATTCAAATTCTAGACTATGAGAACACAACTTTTTGTTGTCAGTTACGCCATCAAACTGGGCACCGTCAAGAGGCTTGCCCATTATCGCTCAACCAAAATTAAAAAAAGAAGAAATTGGTTTCTTTGCGGCTTGAAGGTTGTGTTAATGCGAAATCACAGCACCCCCAAATGAGTTATGGATCTACTTTTCTAAGGCAGTGTCATTTGGTGTGATTTGCATAACATGTGACCATCTCTCAAGCTGTGGGACTTGCAGACTTGATATGGCCCTCCGGAGAAAGCCAACTTCTTCTTCATAATCCTAATGCTAAACTACTCCTAAGGAAGGAAATGTGACTATCTACTCCTAATCTAACAATTCCAAGGAGACAGGGAGAGAGAAAGTGCATAAAGAGGGAAATCCTACACTAACGAGGTAATAACACCAAGAAAAGGGAGTGAGATATTCTGTTGAGGGAGAAAGAAACAGAAAAATGGAGATGAGGGAGGTCAGACAGAAGTGACATGGCCCAGATCTGCAAATCATCCATTAAATGTGAAATACATGCACAGAAAACCAAGACTGAAAGGGAGAGGCATGGAGAAACAACAAAACGATGCAAAGGGTTGAAGAACGCTACAAAACATGTTTTTATTGCTCTAGAAGGTGCACAGACCATTACATTTCTGGAATAGAGGCACAAATACATTTGCCAGGCATGGGAGAAGGTTCGCTGCTCAAAAATGGCGTCAAGAAATAAATTTGACAGAGTTTCTCTATGCCTAGAATGTCTCTCTTTCTCAAACGAGAAGTGTTACAGTATATATAGAAAGAAAAGAGAGAGAAGAGGGAAAAATCGAATCCTGCTCCAACCACCATGAGATACGCATTGAATCCTGCCTTGAAAGATCAACCACTGAATATCAACACCTTCTACAAATCCGCCCACAATATGTCGATTCTGGTTCCCCGGCAGATTGAATCGAATCAAATTTGGTGGTTGAAGAGATTGGATTCTGCGTTAATGGACTGGAAGACTCTTCTTCATTTTTCACCTACCAGGGCCACGCGGCAGCCTGGCACTCATTTGGGCTTCCCTTTTGATATGGGACATGTGGCAGATAGATTAGAGAAAAAATTGGGCTTGCGGGTCCGCAACTTATCTTTTGCCCTTTTGTGCAAAAAAGGCAAAACTCAAAATACTCCCAAAGCCTCGAATCTCCGCCTTTTAACTCTATTTGACCATTTTCCCCTGCCTCTGTTTCATCCTGAGACACATGGAGAAGCTCCGCTAGGACACGTGGCTCTCTCTGTTGGCTCTGCTATTTCATTTCCAAGCCCACCTGTAACCTGTTTGTCATCCTGGAATGTGAGCTTGCAGGTCTGAGTCGTTTCCTTCATATTTCCCTTATGTGCAAGAGTTGTCTTGACCAAATTTTCTGGGGGGGCAAATTTGGGATAACAAGTTGGTGACTCACGGGGACATCTGCCTACTAGATGAAGAGACGAGTGGCCTTGAAGCATCCATTAGGCATGGTGTCTGCCTGATAAATATGAAACTGATATGAGCTTTGAAACTCTGACCTATGAGCCATTTGGAAACCCACTGAAACTTGAAGTTGAACTTCATCAAAAACCAACTGAATGCATTGTGCAAGAGCAATACAACAGGACCAAAAACTTTGTACAAACTGAAAATCATACATGCTCCAAATGGAACATGTAGAGTGTGTAAAAGCACTTCTTATGCTGAAAACAAACCTACCTACACTACTTTAACCAAGAGCAAAGGGAGCTCAAACAAAGCCTGCAACTAGCAAGGAGAAATAGCTTCCCTTCCTCAAAAACGACAGCCACACAACTGATTTGGCACTGAACATGGTTGGTCAGATGAGTGAAAAACTGACCATAAGCCGGTCCTCCACCCAAATCATCAAGGTATCAACATTAATGGAAAATACCTCTTCAAGCTGACTTGCATCGGACTTCTGGAGGTGTTGATGGTGACCCTTGGTACTTTAATGCTCATCCTCATGCCTTGAAGTAGGCATGACTGGTTTTGGCTTCTCCTTTGGCTCCAATGAAGCCAAGTATTTGATTGGGCACAGTCTGATCCTTTGAATGTGCCCATTTCTCTGAAATTCAACTCCAAAAATGGAGTCTTCTTGTGGACCTTCTTGGATGAATAGCGTGAGAGAGATGATGACATCCTCCTGTCTTTTCTCTTCCTCCTCTTGTGAAGAACATGGGAGAGTCATGTCTTCCAATCTTGGTTCCAGAGGGCCATTATGGAGTGCAGGTTGTTGTTCCTGAATGTTCTCCTCCATGGCAGCAGGTTCATGTGCATGGGATGTGAGAGATGGAACAAAAAATGATGTGATCTACATGGGTTCCCCTCTATCAAGGTAATCCCTCAAGTCTGACACATGGTCTACCTCCTTATTGTCCTGTTGCATGTGCTCTACCTCCTCTATGGTGCCTTCTTGATCTGCAACTTGATCACCATGGCTCCCTTCACTCTCAAACATGAAGTTTGAAAGATCAAACTCTTCTTCAACATCAGAGCTTGAAGGGGATGAAGTGGGAGGAAGAACTGAAGGTTCTTTTGTGGCCTACCCCACACTTGGGGCCTCTGAAACTATATGGTCCTCCTCCATCATGGGTTCATCAGTCAAATCAAGCCCTTGAAATGAAAGCAAAAAATCTTCAATGATGCCTTCTTCACTGAGTGGCCTCAACACTGATTCGATCTCTCCCAACTGCTCCTCTTCAATGGGGCTTGGGATTGATTGATCCTCCTCTTGTTCTTGCTCTTCTTCTACTGCAAACTCGACCTCAATTTTTCGAATCTTCTCCAGTAAACCAGCATCCTCTGCATAACTATCACCATTATATGTGTCCCCTTGTCCTTGATAAGCTTCATAGTCAAACTAGTTTTGACATTGTTCATATGGGTAAGCATTATGGTCTTGGATCTTATTATAATGTTGATCTGGAGGAGTTGGGAAATACATTGGAGGTGGACTGTATTGCTGTAAGTGTGAGTTCCATGAAGGGAATGAAGTCATGATTGCACAACCTCATGGAATGGGAGAAAATGAAAGAGATGGAAGAAGAAAATGGATGAAATGAGTGGAAATGGATGGAAAAGGTCTATAACTCAGAGAATGGGTTTTTGACCATATAGAGTCGCCATATGTGCTTTGAATGTGCCTCCAAAGGCTGAAATCTTCACCAAGAGCACATCGAACCTGATGAAGTGAAGTGGTAAGGTGCTTCAGACCTGTCCCACCAGGCGTGCCAAAACTGTTAATGCGAAATCACAACACCCCCAAATGAGTTATGGATCTACTTTTCTAAGGCAGGGTCATTTGGTGTGATTTGCATAACATGGGACCATCTCTCAAGTTGTGGGACTTGTAGACTTGAGATGGCCCTCTAGAGAAATCTGGCTTCTTCTTCCTAATCCTAATGCTAAACTACTCCTAAGGAAGGAAATGTGACTATCTACTCCTAATCTAACAATTCCAAGGAGACAGGGAGAGAGAAAGTGCATAAAGAGGGAAATCCTACACTAACGAGGTGATAGCACCAAGAAAAGGGACTAACGAGGTGATAGTCATGCGTTTAATTACAATCAACTATGCAATAGCTGCAAGTGGACTAGGAGTAGGGATATGACAGTACACAATATGATGGTGATGTTGCAAGCTAGCAATTTTCTGTTGTAGGGAGTGTATGAGGCCGTCTTTGTCATGAATGAGTGCTTGTAGAAGAGAATTTCTCTTCTTGAGCAATCTATTTTCTTCCAAAAAATTTACTAGGTCCTCCTGAATGGAAAAAACTTTAGTGAACAACATCTCATTGTCAGACTGTAAAGCAAAGATGTTAGAGCACGAATCCATGATAAATGAAAAAACACACTAAAAAAATATAGGAGATCAAGCTCTGCCAAAACTAAGTTTAAAATATTATGGAGTCCTTTTTCCTTATCTCTTAGCTCCAGATCAATACTATGTGAGCAAGAAAGAAGAAAAATATTTTCTTGTGAGGGGGTTTGACCACCTGTCAAAACGGGCCTCACCCTTCAGTCTTCGACACTTAAAAACAAAAGAGAACCAGGAATATATTGTGCAGTAGACTAGATAATAGGGGTCTCAGGGCGACAACCCCTCGTGGGGTCAAGGGGCAGCGCCCCTTGCGTGCTCCTGGTCATGATATAGGGTGGGGTTGAGGGGCAACGCCCCTGAAGCCAAACAAAAATTGCTCTTTTAAATGATTATCAAAATGGCCCAAAAAATTAAATTTTCGCCACAAATTGAATGCCTGAAATTGCTTATAATTACATAGTTTTATTGCAATATTTTGTCCACTTTTGTAAAATGTAGCTCCCCAAAAAATGTAATACACGCTTTGAAATAATTACATTTTAATAAAAAAATTTAAAAAAATTCTAACTTCATAGTGGGAGGTGAATCAACCTCTTCACCTCCACAAACCCGAATTCTTTATAAGAGGGTGCTCCATCACTTGCACTATAAAGCACTTCAAGAATTTTAATAGAAATATTACTATTTAAAATCTTACCCGATGTGACTTGGAACTTAAAACACAATGATCTACCCAACTGTCTTGGAAAATGGAGTGTGATGGGCATTGAGATGGAAAGAAATTTTTGACGTGGTGGTCAATAGAAACATTAGGGTTCAAATGAGCACAAATATTTTTATTTGATTGGTTTGGCCGCTACATGGAGCCAATCCACCATCAAACAAGCCTAAGTTGAAAGAGTTTGAACGATGGCCAAAGATAGATCATCCCCAATACAATCCAAAAAATGGTGAGGTGAGCAATAAAAGCATAGAGCAGGCCGAGTGTAGATTTGGAAGATATCACCGAGACAGAAGGAGGGAAATGAGAAAGGTTTAACCTGAAAGATGATGCAACCAAGATGATTGGGAGCTCGTAGATGCTGAGGTGGGATTTATGTCCATCGAGAATGATATGTCGAGTTGGGCTTGTGACCACATACCAAGCAATAGAACGGACAAGTTAAAATGGGCTAATACTGAGCACATTCACCAGTAAGTTAGATCTAGCAAAGGGCTTGGTCAACCGTCAAATGGCTATAACACAACTGAGTCATAGGGAAAACTGATCCAACCACCAACAAAGAGGATGACTTGCTAAGTTAGAAAGGGTTGCAAAATGTGTTGGGGATAAGATGCCAAAATTGAGACACCTTCAATATACATCTGAACCAGGGATATTCATATATAAACCAGAAAAATCAGGGGCCAAGTAGATCAGAGTAGAGAGGCCACCAATCCACTTTTGTTTTAGGCTTTAGCTGTGAAGGAAGATCTTCTCACAGAGTTAGGTCCAAGCCAAAATTAAACCGATCCAAGTAGTGAAGAACTGCCAAATCAAGATGATGATCCACAACCACCAATCTGTTGTGAAAAAATCGATTCCAAAATGAGCCAAGTTAAGAACAAAGAGAGGGATGAATTAGGGGCATGTTAAGGCCAAAATAAATAGAGAATTACTGTATAAGGAAATGGCATATCTGAGCAATAAGCTCCAAGATAGGGACAACAAAGGTGTTTTAAATAATACCCATGATGGAGATAAATCCAAGCAATGCCCAATGATAACCTCAAGCTAAGCACACTTAAGGTGAGTTGTGACAATGTTGAGGTGATCCAAGCAAAGAAAAAATCAAGTTAAAACAAAATATGGAATGAGTTGAGTCCAGAAATTTTCACTCCAAGCACGAGTTATATGACCAGTTGGAAGATCCTGAATAAATGTGTGTAGATAATAAATGATACTTTTAGGGCTGAACCAAAAAATATATGTAATTACAGGCCATTATAGAGCCAAAAAATAATCTTGCAAAATAATGACCTCACAATCCAATAGAACCCAACAAATTGCTTTCACAAAACTAGGTAATGGCTATTAAAGCATGCTCTAATACCATGTCAGAGATGCCAATGCTTCTCATCCCAGGATCACTCCAAAAGAATAAACATTACCACAACCATGAAAGTGCACAGAAAATCAACTCAAAACTTCATAATAGGATGATGTAATTGATGTACATATAGAAGGAGGAAAGTGCAACTGCTACCTATATTAGTGGTGAATAAGTCTCACTAACTGATACTAACAGTAAAGTTAACTCCACACAACTAATAAGTTAACTCAACACAAATGGTACACCTAAGAAATCTAACTCAAGTGTAAGAATTATCCTGATAAAAAAAGGATAAATAATAACCTACACTAACATCATTTCCTAAACCCACACGATTGACTCCCTAACAAATCAAAGATAAATAAGTGAAAATGCCTACGTTATAATTGTGATAAAAAATGGAGTAATGATCATAAATGTCCTAAGAATAAATTATTCTACATTGAGGGTCCTACTGAGGAATAAGATGATTTAGAGGAATATGTTCCTGCAATCGAGGTTGAAGAATCTCAACCAACTATCTCTTGCCATGTCATTTCAAGAATCAACACCCCAAAAACACTCAAGGTTATTGGGTTCATTAAGAAACAAAGGGTGACAATATTAATTGACTTTGGAAGTAATCATAAATTCATCAATCATAAGTTGGCCATAGGCTTACATTTCATCATTTATCTAGCCCCATAGTTTTAGGTCATGGTTGCAGATGGAGGTAAAGCTAATTGTTTAGGAAAATTCCATTAAATTAAGCTATATATGGGAGATTACCTACTATATGGCCCCATGTACACCATTTCAATGGGTGGAGAAGATGTTGTGTTAGGGATCTAATGGCTTACTACTCTTGGGAATTGTTGAGATGAAATTCAAGGACTTTTTCATGTGGTTCCATTATGAAGGAAGCAATTTTGAGTTACATGGAATGAAGGAAAAAAATTCAAAATTGGTAAGTTCTCATCAAATGCAGTTGATTATTAGGAAGGGTGCATATGGGTTTGTGGCACAATTATTCTCAACGGAATCTCAACCATCAAAAAACTCTATACCATTAGACCTATATGCCATTATTAATGAGTACTCAATGGTGTTTGGGAATATTCTGAAAGGGTTGCCACCTAGGAGTGATCATGATCATGTTATTCAACTATTACTAGAGATACAACCACCCAACATCCAACCCTATAGGTACCCTTATCTCCAAAAGAGAGAAATTGAGAAGATGGTACAAGAGATGATGGAAGAAGGTATCATTCGCCATATTCAAAGTGCTTACTCTTCTCCAGTGGTGATGATCAAGAATAAGGATGAAGGTTGGTGCATGTGTCTAGACTATAGGGAGCTCAAAAAATACACAATGAAAGATAAGTATCATATTCATGTCATTAAATATTTATTAGATGAATTACATGGTGTTGTTTATTTTACAAAATTAGATCTTCAATCAGGATATCATCAAATCAGAATTCGTGATGACGATATTCATAAAACAACATTTAGGACACATGAGGGCCACTATGAATTTTTTAGTAATGTTATTTGGAATTACAAAGACACCATCTACTTTCTATAGTTTAATGAATTCAATCCTTTGTCCTTTTGTGGAAGTTTTTCTTGGCATTCTTCAATGATATATTAATCTACAATAAGAATTGGGAGGAAAATTTATAACATGTCAATAAAGTATTGGAAAATCTTGAATAACACCACCTTTATGCTAAGCCCTACAACTATGCTTTTGAAGTAATGAAGGTAGAAAATACTTGGGTCATATCATGTCTCATGAAGGTGTAAAAGTGGATCCTCATAAGATCCAAGGCATGGTGGATTGGCCAGTTGCTAAAAACCTCAAAAACCTTAGGGGATTATTAGGGATTACAAGTTATTATTGTAGGTTTGTGAAGAATTATGGTAGAATTACAACACCACTCACATAATTATTGAAGAAAGAGTCTTTTCATTGGAATAAGGTAGAAACCTAGGAATTTAAATCACTGAAGAAGACCATGTGTACTACTCCAATTCTGGCTATCTCATATGTGGCACAGGTGCAATAATTATGCAATAGGTCTACCCCATTTCATTTGAGATTCATCAACTAAAATGTAAGAACCTATAAAAAACAACATATGAGAAGGAAATTATGGCTACTCTTCATGCATTCAAACAATGGAGGTTGTATCTCATGGGTCAACACTTCAATGTAAAGATAGATCACGAAAACTTGAAATATTTCTTAGAGAAAAGAATCTCATCTGAAAAACAAAAAAAATAGGTTACTAACATGTTGGGATATGAATTTGAGATCATTTATAAAAAGGAAAAGAAAATGTGGTAGTTGATCCAATATCAAAGAGAGATGAATCCATAGAGGCATTATTAAATGCCATGTCCATACTACAAGTAGATTGGGTAGATAAGGAAAGATTTGAATGGAAGAATGATACAGAGACCCAAAATCTAATTCAACATCCCCAACATGATACAATCACTTCAAAAAAATGAATGGAATGGGGATGCATTGTGGTATAAGGACCAATTGTACTTATGCAAAAACTTTACCCTTAAAATATAGGTTCTCTCAGAGCTCCATGCTTCTCCAGTGGGTGGCCATTCTAGATTCATAAAAACATATCATAGAAGTAAGCAAGATTTCTTCTAGGAAGGGTTGAAAACATATGTCCAGAAATTTGTAGCAGTGTAACAAGTGTGAAACTATTAACCTCTATCTATTCATAATGAGCAGTGAGAATAGGTTTTAATGGATTTCATCACACGATTTTCCAAAATCTGAAGGGAAAAGTGTAATTATGGTGGATGTGAATAGACTAACCAATTATGCTCATTTTTTGCTTTGTCACATCCATTTACAACAAGTATAGTTGTCATATCGTTTATGGATATACTTCAAAATTTACATGAATCACCCAAGATTATAGTCGATGATCATGATCCTATTTTTACTAGAAAATTTTGGACCGATTTATTCTCATGTTTGGGTACTCAATTGGCTCATAGTTCATCATATCATACCCAAACTAATAGACAAACTGAGGTAGTAAACAAATATTTGGAGGGGTATCTTAGATGCTCTACTTTAGATAAGCATGAGAGATGGGTTAAGTGGCTACCACTTGTAGAATGGTGGTATAACAATTCATTTCATACTTCATCAAAAAAATGTCCCCATTCCTGGCATTTTATGACTACCATCCACCATCCCTCACCTCTAACTTAAGGTTCCAACCTAAAGGAAGGGAAATTGAAGATCTCATTAAACACCAACAAGAGAATCTCTTTATCTTGAAAGAGAACTTGTTTGAGGCACAAAATTACATGAAACAATAAGTTGATTAACACTATAGTGAAAATTTATTTGAAGTTGAAGACATGGTTTTTGCACGATTGCATCCATATACTATATTTGGAATAATAGAAAAAATATTTAAAAAATCACCCAAATATTATGGGCCTTATCAAGTGTCACAAAATATTGGCACTATGGCATATAAACTGGAGCTTCCTTAGTCAAGTAAAATATATCCAATTTTCCATGTTTCTTGAATGAATAAGGTCATTGGGTAGAATTTGTCTTCTCAATCAGTATTACCAAAGATTGATGAAGATGGACCCATCATCTTGGAACCTGAAGGAATCCTAAAGGCACACACTTAGAAGTTGAGGACAAGTATCATCAGTGAGTATCTGATCAAATAGAATAATTTGAACATTGAAGATGCAACATGGGAAGATGAAGCATTATGACAAAAGCATTAAAAGATTACCAACATTGGGGACAATGTTTCTTTGAAGGGGAGGGGCATGCTACGCCCTTAACCATAGGTCATATATCAGGATATGGATATCCAAATGTTGCTAGCATAATCTCTTATCATGTCATCTCATATTTAATTATGCTTTATTATGCTTAGTGGGTTGGCCTTGGGGATATGCATAACATAATAACATATATATAGGAGCTAGAGAGTAGGATATGATGATCATATTGAGCACTTGAGTCTTATCTTATGGTTTGGAGGTTACCCCCTCGAAGTAGCAAAGTTGTTATGCTTGCATATTGTGATCTTTCTCTATATTTTAGTGTTCTTTTGGAATTACATTACTACTGATATTCAGATCTATCTAAGTAATTTCATTACATATAATGGCTTCATTTCCAATTTTGTAAGGGTTAGATAATGTTTCAATTATCATTAATGATTAATTAGTGAATTGATTGATATTCCTAGAAGATATGATATGTTTTCATTTTAACATATTGAACTGTGTACAAGTTTCCATTATTGGCTTGCATTCTATTGTATTCACACTACTTTGTTGAATGGAACTTTTATCAAATGAATTCATTTGAATGATTATAATGATAATGCTTTAGAATAAATCTGGTTTCACTTAAATACTAGATAAATATTCAATAATCCATTAATCGATGATGTATTATGTTAGATTTGTTATCTAACCTAGTAAGACTTGATAATCTTTTGTGCCTTGGGGGAGCACTCAAGGGAAACCTTGGATGACATGTTGGAATTTCCAGTGTAGTTATTTATCTATATTGGCATGTGTAAGGGATGTACAAGTATAAGAATGCATTAGGAAAGCTCCAACAATATGGGGCTTGAGTTTCCTACAATTATATAGTTTATATGTCAAGTCTGGATGTAGCTCATATCATATTTGAGATTATATAGATTATAGTCAAGACCGCACAGGAACTCTACTATTGCACACATTCCATTAATACTCATGCCAACATGGGGCAACTTTACTATTACATACATGCTTTCATATTGATATTTTACCCTGTTATAAAAAAATAGTATTTTTTCCTTGCATATTTTGTGCATTATCACTTTCTTTTGAGATAATTGATTCATAGGTTCATCCTGCACATCACAAAGGGGCATATGTCCCATTTGATTTATCTTCAGACCCTAGGTCTTTAAGACATTTTTTTTCTTCCTCATATGAAAGTAATCATGTGATGGTTATCTAATAAGTACACAACACTCTTCACTTAGTCCACTACTAGTCACACATATGCACCATAGATTATGAGATGTGGATTTCACATAGGTTTCTTCATAGTTTTCAACACTACCAACATTATTCATCCGGATTCATAAATATATTATTTCATTCGCACATGTTTCCCCTATGTTACAAGGACACATGCTTCCATATCACAAATGCATGAGCATGAATGCAATTGTAGAATATTCCAAATTATTCACTATAAAGATAATATGATTTCTCTCACCCTTTGAATTTTAGCTTGCTATTATTCACACACTGATGTTAAGAACTCTCAATAAGTGGCAAGGTGATTGCAAATTCTTTGTATCCACATGATTGGTTTTATTTTGATATGTATGATACACATTAAATGTGGGGCAATATGAAGATACCTAATTTTTGTATGGGAATAATGAAATGTTATGATGATAGTGTATGTGTATGTTTACTAACTATTAGTCAAGATTAATGTTTTGTTGGGTCACATTTCTTTGTTGAATGAATTTTGATACGTTCATTAATGTTTTGTGTGATTTTCAACGCTTACAACTCAATCTTTCTCTTAACAATTCTATATTCTTCTCTATCTTGTCTTACTTGTTTCTTATTTCTCTTATTTTTTCCCTCTCACCTGGTTTTCTCTTCCCCGTGTTTTCTATTATTTTGATATTTGTTTCCTAAGACGTGCAACATGATTGTGATTTATTAGAATCGTATCACTATGGTTCCAATCACCTTCTTGGTGAGTCCTTTTTACCCTTGTTTTGGGTCCCTTGGGGTCCCTTGTTTATCTTTGTCAACTTTTCCTTCCCATTATGTGTCTGTTTACGCACTAATAGGGTTCTAATTTGAATTCAATTTTTTTTATAAATACATCAATGTAATTAAGATGTGATTCATACATAATCGAGCTTGTAATTATAAGGAATTCAAATTTGTTTCAAGACCATCCCCATTCCAAAAGAAAAAATGAAGCTTTTATATAAGAATATCAAACATTTATTTGTTCCATTCACAAGAGCATTGAAATGATAAGGGTTGCGACACTCATATTGCATTTGACTATCTATTGAACTATATTATACTTGGTAGATCGATTGTCGCCATGTTTAAAATTCTAGGGGCTTGATAATAGTGATAAATGCGACACATGCTCCCATTGACTCCCTTCAGTTTTAACACTTTTGCAAGGTGTTGTAGGCTTATTAGGGTACCAAGGAAAGAGAGTTGTTTATGAATGACTTGGAACAAATTCTAGAAAAGTGAGAGGGTTTTGGAGTATATGAGTAGAGGAACGTCAAATCAATATCACAATATTTGTCAGTAGCTCAAACCATATTACTGTGGTTTTGATTGTGCCACTAAAAGATTGTTACAATTTTGGACAAGGTTGTTTGTTTTGACTTATTTTTCTAAGTCTACTCAGCCTTGTCATATAGATGTGTTTTTGACTACTTGTTTCTAACCACTATATGTAGAATTGAGAATAAATGTGTATCACTCTAAAACCCTAATTATTTGGCATTTAACAAACATTTCAATTATTCTAAATTTATATAATCATTCAATTTGTGTAGTTGTGTCTACTTTTTATTTATATTTATTTAGAATTTATTACACTTTGGTGTAGCTGATTTATTACATTATTAATTCAAAACTCACTACATCTATATTATGATGTCACATTGAAAGTAACATTCCAACGAAGATAATGATTGTTTGGTTGTGGATTTTTAGTTGATGAGCCTACCCTTTCCCCACATATGACTTTATAGTCCCCCATAAACAAAAAGGGGAAAAACTCTCATCATAAAAAATAAAATAAAATTATGTTAACATCGACTCTTTTCAACTCCAATCTTTACCTTTTATTTGAAATTGTGTAACTCATTCCACATCTAAACTAGCATCACACAATGAAAATGACATACATACATACATACATATATACACATATAACATCCAACACTTTTAAAAAACCCTAATTTTACCTTTTCTTGGAGATTCTCAAATATCCCCACTGAACATTGCGAGTGCATTTAGAAAAATATTAAATATCAATAATTATCTTTAATAAAAAAAATATTATAAATTACAACGATTTTCTAAAGTAACATCAATATTAATTTTTAAAATGTATGTCAACATTTAGAAACGGCCAAAATCCGTAGAAGTAGGAAATACTTAAAAATTAAAATAACGTAAAACATCGAATTCTGTGTCCGCCAGAAGCTCATAAATTCCCAATCTTTGTTTGTTACACATTGTTTACATTCTTCTTCCTCCAAGTCCAGATATTTGTGCAGCAGGTGAGGGGTTCGAGTCATGGCAGCCTACGCAGCGGCCTCGGCTCCGCCATACGCAATCCTTCTGTTGACAGTGGTGGCAATTGTTCTGGTGGTGCCGTCATTTATAGCAGAACAGAGCAGCCTGTTGGAGATGGTGAGCGAGATAAATCCCGTGATGGCAATGGTGGTGCCGCTGGGTTTGGTGTTGCTCATAAAATGGCTCTCGTCGGGGGGTAACAGAGCAGCAGCAACAGGGTTTCCTGTACCAACTTCCAGAGGACGGGATCCCCCTCTCGGATCCCCTGTGGGCGTCGCCATTGTGCTTTTCATTGTGTTACTCATGATCTGGTACCAGTCTTCTGGAGACGATGATTCGGAGGAATGAAGTAATTACTGTATATTATGGCAGGAACTCTGTAACTATTTTGGTTTTTTTTTCCATAGATCTGGTAATTTGCTGAAGGAAATGTTCCTGGATGTATGTGGTTTTCTGTTTTCACCAGATTTTGGTTGAGTGAAAATTATGTTTTTGCATTGAAGATATTTCAGATTTGGTCCTCCTGTTCTGGATTAGATTTACAGGGATTCGTTTCCAGGGATGGATTTGAGTGAAATTACCGTTATCCTCAACATTTAGTGAGTAATGTGCTTGATAGATTTAACATGTAATTTTAGCAAATAATAATAATAATTACGAAAAGGGGGAGCTATGAACTGGATATTATGTGCGTTGTATTTACTCCTGTTCAAGTTGTGACAAAAGGTTAATGCAAAAAAATACTAGTATTTTCCAGCTTTCAACAATCATATTTAATACCTAAACAACGGTTACAAGGGTCCCACACCCCTTTTTTAATTAACATCAACAACAGAAATTTAAAAATAAATAAAACTAGCAATCATGCATGAACAATGCAATGGAGATGTGTTTGATGAAGTTAAAGTTGAGGGAGCGAAACATAACAGGAGGAAGTGTAATGATGAAGAAGGGGTTTTAGGGAGGAGAAGTCCAACGGTCGTGGTCTCGTTACGCTGAGTGGAGATGAGGACCATAGGCACGTGCTCAGGAACCATGCCCCCCTTCTTTGTCCAATACTCAACAATCACCTCGGTTTTTCCAGTAGGCCAAAGCCATGGGCAAACGCTGTTATTTCTAATCTTGGGAAGCTAGGCACCGAGCTTGGTGGTGTGGACATGTGTTGGCAACATGAGCTCAAGGGCATGTCAATGGCATAACCGAACATGTGACACTAGTCTCTGCTATGATCCCCTGTGAACAATCTCGAGGCTGTATTGTTCATTGTTGATGAGAACTTTTCCGTGGTCAACATTGAGACCCACACCGACATTCCATTGGAAAAATGTCGTTTCAGGTATTGCACATTGTTGTAGAACGTCACAACCCACATAAACGCAAAACAAAGGACTCTTCCCACATGTAGGTCTCTCCAATTAAGGTGCGCCATGAGGACAGTAGAGACATGGACGTACGTCGATGACCGGGGCCGTTATTGTCTCCATCGCTCAAATTTTTGGCATTGTCCACAAGGCTGTAGTCATAAAGGTAAGGGTTTCACCCCATCTCTGTTGCCATTTATTTGGACCTTCAAACGATTCGACTAAGGTACTCATTTAATGGTTTATTTGCTGCATGCTTTCCATTGGAATGGATATTATGTAATCTATATGATGTGCAAATTTGGCAAGTAAAGTATCAAGGCGAGATGAGGAAAACTAACCTCGAGAATCCCGACATATCTTTCCTTAAACTCAAGTGCAAAATACACAGTGTTAAAGCTCAATGCAGCGACCCTAAAATATACAGATGGAGACAATGATGTTATTTGTCTAAGAAATGAAGATGACTTCAATGAAGCAATTAGACAAGAACTAAAACCTTTGGATCATATGAGTGGAATGATGGAACATTTAAGACATAGACACAATCACTGTAGCTATGGATTCACATTATGTGTTCCATTCAAGATGATTATGCCTTTATTTTTGCACCATGCCGCGAAGACTCAATTCATCCTATAAGCAATTCATATATGCCTCATGTTCTCACATTCATTTCTAGTTTTATAATGTCTTTATTGTTGTAAGGTATGCAAATTCAGTTCAAATATCCCATTGAGAAACTGTGAAAGTCAAGCGGCTACTCTAGAGTTGTGCGTGAAAAGGATTTTAAGGTTTGACATTTGAAACTAATATTAGAAAATATGGGTCGTTTGGAGTGAGAGAATGGATTCCTTTTGAATCTGATATTGATGGAGGGGTTGCTGGATTTTATAGTTGAGCTAATGTTGGATACTTGGATTCCATTGCCCTCACAATGCACCTTTTATAGTAACTGGATCTATATTTATTTATCCCTTGATGTAGGAAACAATATGTATGGTTTTGAGCTAATTTAGGGTTCTTTTTTGTGCCCTAGTTTAAAAGTTTTTTAAACAAGAAATCACACATGAAATGTGTGATGGAAACGTCGAAGAGCATGCTTCGAAGAAGTTAAAGTTGAGCGAAATAAACAAGGGAGGAGGAAGGGGGTGACAAAGAAGGAGTTTTAGGGAGAAGTCTTGGATTGTGATAAATATTGGGGGAATCTATGCAAAAATCATCTTTCTTACGACCAGACATATATGAAACATATGTCCGTCATTGACCATTAGCAAAACACCTTGACCTATCATTTCCCTAATGCTTGCCATGCATAGCTAATGAAACTTGCATTTGGAAATGCTTTTTAGCACAATTAATGGTTGAGGCTTTGGCAAAAGAGGGAAACAAATTTCATGCACATCGTTTCCTCCTTTGATCGTCTAGGTCATCCAAGGTTACAAAAAGGGAATGTTTGAATTTGAAGATTATAATTTGGTGGATGGTTAGAAAATTATAATTCGGTGTAGGTCAATGTGAAGATTATAATCTATTAACGAGCCAACAAATCTAATTGTATGGAATATGTTGAATAAATGGATTCCAATGGAGGATAGTTGGAGGAGATGACTACTCGTATGTTGAGGCATGGGGACATGAGTATCCAACATCATCTAATTGTTTGGAAAGTCGAGCAATATAATGTTTAACCACCACATGCGGTGTGAAACAATGCTTGGGATGAAGGAAGATGCAAACTCTAGTGATTATGTTAGTACTGCGAGGAGATGTTAGATGCGAGAAAGAATGGATCACAATACTCAATACATGCTCCATAATGCAATACGATTTCAAGCTCTTCAAAGAAATGACAATGTGAAGACTGATCCCTGTTGATTCCAAAACTTGATGCAAATCCAATACAGATTGAATTCAATAGATCTAGTTAAACTCAATGTTAGTGTAAGCTTCAATGCTAGCATGATCCTGATTGAAGCACGGGGGAGATGAGGCAATCACTTTACAGTGGTCTGTAGAGGAGGAAAAGTGAGGAAAAATAATAAAAGGTGTTTTCCAAGGTGGAACGAGGATTGGGGGACCCTTCTGTGGGACCTCCTCTCCTAAATAAAAAACACTCTAAAATGGTTTTACTGGACATATATTGTCATAAGGTAAGGAACAAACAACCTAGAGTTGTCAGAATTTGTTGGCAACAATTTAGTTTGGAAAAAAGTATATCGACATAATTCCCTATTAACATTAAAAATCCAACAACCTGTATTGTTCAGTATTTTTTGTTAGTAATTTGTGCAGACCTTTCTTTTTATGTGTATATAAGTGATGGTGTCTACTTTTATAGTATGTGTTTTTTCGATGGAATGGAGGATTCTTTATTTGTGGGTTAGTTTCTATTATTTTGCAGTGGGTAGTAGGTTGCGGATTATAAGATTCACACTTGGGGTCTTTCCACCCCCAACAACGACAAGTACATCTACAAAATGTAATATGAGTCAACTTAATTAAAAATAGTAGCAAGATTAAGAATAACGTTGCACCACATCTACTAAAAGGCATACAGAGGGCTTGCTAAGTCAGTGATGCTACCTTGTCCATTAGTTCTATGAAATCAAGACCTGGTGTAGTCTTGTTTAATACCAACAATAGTTATGTGCGCGGGCACTTCATCCAAACAAGTCTAGGTGCTCACCCGAAGCGCGCGTAGCCATCAAGTCCCTCATTTTCTTTGTTTATCAAGATGTTAGTATGCATAATCATATTCATAATCATTCATTCAAGATGATATGTCATAACATAAAGAGATGACAACACATATAATAAAGAGGTTATTCATATGTCATAACATAAAGAGATGACAACACATATAATAAGGAGGTTATTCATAAACAATAACTAACAATATTTGAATACTTATTAACCCATGTTTAGACACAATGACCTTGACAAACCATAAGCAATTACCATTACTAATATAGTTCATTACACAACAGATAGGTTGATTGCAATGTTTCTGAGTAAATCCATGCACTGGACCATACACACTCCTATACATACTCTATGACAGATACTAATACTATATCTGAACTCACTCTTTATTCACACTAGTCAAAACAAGAATGCATTACCCATATTTATACTCGGTGGGGACTTTCCCTTCACCGCCTACATGCACCGTTCCTAATAATAGGTGTGCTTACAATAGCTTGCATGTTTTTCCAACTTGTCAAAATAATAGATAAAGCTATAAATAAATCCATGATGTATTTGCTTTATTCCTATTATTAGCATTCTCCATGCATTTCTCCTCTTCCTTGCTCTGCACGTGCTTTTCCCAATTATATCCCTTGTTTAGCCGCTAAGTCATCTCACTTTTTTCTATTTCTAGTCTTTACTTGGGTAGCACTCCAACCTTGCTTTTCTATTTTTAGCGTTCTTGGAAAATCAGCTAAATCCTTGATCCTTTGTATGCATGCGCGCAACCTTGTGCACTGACCTATTTCACTGTCGTGCACATCCCTCGCGTGCTACTCTATTTTCCTATGCGTGCACCCTTGCGCGTAAGCCTCTGCGCTCTGTTGGTACTTAGTCAATTTTCTCCAACCAACATTACCCCACACTAGGGATATTGTCCATTCTCAATAATATGTCAACAAAGAAGGCCTTCAATCAATGAATGAATAAAGAAATGGAAGACCAAAGAATGGTGGGGCATATACCCAATGAATCAAATAATATAAAAATTCTTGTGCGTGCGTTCAAATTATTCCTGGGGTGGCTAGAGTAGTTATGGGAACTCCGTCTTCATGATATTCTCCAACTCTTCCCACCCTGCAAGTTTCTTTGCAGCTGCATCCGACACTAATTCAACAATGTATGGTACCTGCTAAGGGGTCATTTCTTCACCCTTTTTCTTTAACTCCTTGATATTTCAAAGAAGCCCTGGTGCCATTCCCTCCAATGCATCCATCTTCCATGCAACCAATGAGCCAAGTTCCTTGAGCCTTCCCTGAAGTGTGTCCTTCACAACCTTAAACAAATAACTCTTCCGCATAATCTCAACCACGATCTCCTCTTGCCCAACCTTACTATATTTCTTGGCGCACTGTGCTTGCTTAAGTTCGGCCTCCTCTTGAATGGTGTGTGCCTTGAGGATGGGATCAAGGTCTTGACAGTTATTAAATGCGCACCTTGCCTTTTTCATTGCATCCTTGATCATGGTGCTCAACACCTCAAATTCAACTATATTGTGCACCGCTACTTCCCTGTTCTTTTCTCGCTCTACAACCAACTCTTCTTCTGACAATCCTTGCACATACTTCTTTTCATGTAATAACAATCTTACCAAGTCTTCCAAGTAGTGAAACTCTGATGGAATTTCATCCTTAGCATTCACTACTAGGTCAGGGGGCGTTGTTGTAATTGCATTTACAATATGAGCGGCTTTGTTAAAGGCATATTTTGCACACTTATATGCCTTTCCCAACTCCTCTGTGAGTTGTTAGTGTGTTCATGAATAAATTAGATATGCTATGGAAATGAAACTAAAACATATAACCTCAAAGAATGAACCTAATCTACACTAAACCATCATGATAAGTGCTAAACAAGAGCACTTTTATCATTGTATGAACTTAGATTAACTCTAAAATAACATGATATATGCTACTCTCTACTCTTTAGATCACTAATTAAACATTGAACCTAAAAAGATCAACTTAGCAATCAAAGGGGTGATTAGTTGTTTATGGTTCTCAAGCTTTCAAGAATGGAGTCTCACCATTAATGGCTACAAGGCCATATGGTTCTCTCTATTTACTTAAAACTTGGTTTAATGGATGTAAATGGAGGCTATTAGCTCAAGATCAATAAAGGGAGTAAGTTTAAGATCAAATGTATAATTAGTTTAAAGCTAATACAAATGAGATCTCAAAGCTTTCTTAGTATTGAGTTGTGAGTGAAGTTGTAAGGTTGAATGGTGGACAAACTTGTGGATTTCTTGCCAACGCTCTGGGAATCTAAGTCTCTCTACTTAACTGGTGCAGTTGTCGTATATGCATACACGAGTAAAGGTGGATATTCCTGGTGGTCTTGTGATTGAGGATCCAATAGGGGCACTCCACTGACCCTACGGAAAAGCTAGCAATATCTTGTTAGGGAAGACTTTGTCTGAAGAGTGGGAAAGGGGAGTGATAAAAGAGGTAGGAGAACTAATGTTGCAAGTAGAAAATCAGATTCCGGCACACACACTAGTTATAAATTTCATCACATGCACTAAAATTAGGAAGAAACAATATTGCAAACAACAACAAGACCAATTAGAATTTAATGAACACAAAGTATCAGTAAACCCCTTAGTCAAAAAAGGCTTGAAAATCCTTCTTTTATTGATGCTCAAGAAGAAATTGTACATAGTATGAGAATGGAAGACATTGAGAATAGGGGAAAAGTGGCTAACTCTTTTCACTCACAAGTGAGCAAAATCTCTCTCATGAACTTACAAGAATACAACCAGCTAGAAGAATTTCAGAATTAGAACCCTTTGGAATGAAGAGATCATTACAATTTATAACAACCTGAATTGTCCTTTCACCTCCCTCACATGACTCTTCATTTCCATATTCCACTCATGACCTTTCGTTTTCCATGAATTAAGTATTTCTCTTATAATTTTGAGAAAATACTTTTTACAAATTTAAAATAGGTCACTTAAGTGAATAGGACGAAATACAATGATGACATATAATGAAGAATTAGAATGGAGAGATAAAGAAGAGAGGGAAAGAGAAGAAGAGGGAAGTGATGGAGGGGAAAACACTCCTCGTTACGAAATGCTTTGAATGCCTTGATGCAATTATGAAATTTGAGTGAAGATTTCTACCACTAGTGATCTTCTACACTGATGAAGATTTCTCCCTTGAATAAATTTGAATCATTTTCCCAATCTAGTGATGACTGCAAGCTCTATGATGTATGGACATCCTAGACCATAGAATGAGTGTTTAGAAACACTGTTATGATGTTTACCGCTGCAAGCTCGAGATGAACACATACAATGCCCACGATGACCCTCCTTGAAACTTGGTTGATGAACTCCTTGACTCATTGAAATCGTTCTGATCAACTCTCTTTGAATCACCCGACTTCTTAAGTGATGAAGATGAATTCACATGATGTGCCTTGCGATGCCCTAATTTGTAATATGAGATGATCATTCCAAACCATGAAAAATTGTCATCTCTTCATGATTGATTATGCCTGAGAAACTAGACCAACTTGTGCACTCGAAATTCATGTTTCCTTGACACTTACTATATTTTGAAGGGACAACTTACTAAATTTAGTAAGTCTCATTAGTTTTCCTTTCTGGAGATCAAAATGGTGATATTGACCTGAATGATTATCCCTCAATGTCATGTTGTGCCAAACTTTCCCTTTGAGAATAACCTGCTATTTTTAGAATATGAGCCCATGCTCTGCTATTCTGGGACATATCACCTATCTTGCTCCAGTTTCACCTTCTGAACCTTCTACCATATTCCAACCTCCTTTGTTCCCAAGATATTGCTATTTTTAGCACATTTCTATTTTTAGCAGGTTGTTATTTGGGGACCTGCTATTTTGGGAAGAAGTCATTTTCTGTCTTACTTTCCATTTTACCCCTTTTCTGATTGTCCTGAGTGATCAAACTTGTAATTCAGTGGGAATCACCATTTATAGCATGTGAGGAAGTATAACATATGCTATTTTTAGTAAATGGTGAAAATGACCTCTGTTTGCAATGGGAACAACTATTTTGGATTCGGCTCTTCGTCACGAACTCGTGCTCCAATTTTCATCATGATTTGCTTACCAGAAAGCTCAGAAATGAAAAATGAAAATTTATGTCTGGTAAGAGCTTCAGGTATGGAGTTACCATGGCATAATATTGATAAAAAAATCAGTCCTTCATATCTTGAGAAACTGGAAACTTCATCGTGCAAAAACTAGTTTGAGAGAAACTAGATTTTTTGGAGACCCTTCCCTCTGAATTTCGGATGATTTCACCTGATCCGGATCTTCGGGAATTTGAAAATTTCTTCAAAGAGGGAAGAATTATGATAAAAAACACAACCCTCCATATCCCTAAAAATAGGGACTTCATGGTGTGAAAACTAGTTCCCGTGAAACTAGATTTTTCAACGATCATTCCCTCTAATTTTTGCACGATTTCACCCACTGGAACCCTGAGAAGTGGAGAGGTAGCTTGCTGATTTTTTCCACTACTGTGTCATGGCAGCCATTAATGGAGCTTGAAATTTTCAGGTCTGGTTTTTGTCTCCATTCATGATGAAATAAACTCCATTGTGATAGGTTTTTGCTTCTTGTCTCACTGGTGAAATTTCTCTTCAATCCGGTTGCCGGTTTGACGGGAAATTGAACTTTGTTCTTCGTGGAGCCGGAAGTGAAATTTCTTCACTGTGAGAATTCCTTGCTACAAATGGGAGGTTTGAATATGATTTTTTAATGGCCTTCAAGAGAGAATAACTCAACAATAGATGGTTTGTCAATCCGTGCACCGGTTTGGAAGATTTCTTCAAATTTTGATTTCATGGCAATGGGGATTTCCTAAAGAATTTTTCTTCTTCTTTGTTCTTCATTTCTTCTTCTTATCTTGATGAAATATTCTTCTGAGACCTATGTATCATTCATGGGGTGGAATTTCATTTGCCTATGGGTGAAGTTGGTTTGAGCTTTGGCAATGGTGGAGTGGTGGTGAGTGTTCAGAGCAACTTTCTTAAGTTGTGCAATGGAGGAGTTAGATGTTAGAAGTTAGAAGCAACCTAGGAGTTAGGAATTTTTTATATTTAAAAATTATGCATAGAGAGGGTTAGGAACATTTTTTTTCCCTGATGTCCCTCACCTAAAAGGGACATGAGGGGCATCACTTTCCACGGTGAGCAAGCAAGCGACACGTGGCAGCGATCAGACGATAGGGAGTGAGAGCTAGAAAATCAGCTTTAAAGCACTGAGGGGCTGGAAGTGGGTCACATGGGTGACCAAAAGTCTCCCTTAGAGGGACTGGGAAACATTTTTCAAGGTTTTATGTCCCTGACCTATGAGGGATGTGAGGGACATCAAATTCCATGGTGATCCTGGAGCTGACACGTGGTGGAGATCCGACGACAGGGAATTTGAGCTCCAAATTGCACCCGGGGGCTGAACTGGCAATCCTGATGGTCGCATGGGGTTCTAGAGGTCACATGGGGGCTGGGAAAATTTTTCAAGGTTTATGTACCTGACCTAAGGGACGTCATGGATGTAAAATCCCACAAGGCTCCTGGAGCTGACACGTGTCCTCCCAAAAATTAGCTAACTCCTGAACTCGCTCCAAGAGGACAACTTGTGACGATGATAACTTGAGCTCCCGATGGAATTTTTTGGAAAACATTTATATGATCCTAACTTAAAATTTCCTTTTGAATCCAATGGTTAGGGTATCATGTCTTGATTCTTCCATTTGATCCCTTAAAAAAAATGTATTTTTGATTTGGTACTCCACTTGTGCCTGAGAAAAACTACCTACAAACCTAATGCACCAAAGTGTTGTGAAAAAATGATTTCACCATCTTTTAGGGCTTGTAATTTTATTTCCTTAGATGTTTTTATTTGCTCCTAACTCCATCCGGAGCTCCCAAAATCACCTTCCGAAGCTCAGTGGTTGTTTTGGCCTGTGCACTGACTAGGCATGTGAACCCTAATTTTGGCGAAACTACCCCAACTTCTCTGAGCCCTTCCAAAATCTTCCTGAATCATTTCCATGATGTCCCAAGACCTTTGAATCACCTCCACATCCATTTTTTCTCTTCTTCTCTTCTCCATGAGGTTTCTCCAGCCCTAGGAAGGCCAGTGATAGCCCTTCCCACAACTGCCTGTAGCTTGCAACTTTTAATGAACTCCTAAAATCACCTAGGGGGAATGAATGGACTTTCCTAAATCACCTAGGGGGATGAGATAATGTTAATCGGGAGGTCACTTGGACTAACTAGATAGACCTGGGGTGTCTTGGAATGATAGGACTTGAAAAAATTAACACAGGGGTATAGTTGTCATGCTCGGAAATTGTTAATTTCCTTGTTGCACATTTGCATGACAACAATTGGATCTAGCTTGGGGACATGACCTGGACTGAACATAGTGAAGAGATAACATGGAGAATCTAGAATCTCAATTTTCAAGACATAGGACTAGTGCCTTATCCATTGGGCCCTGCGGAGTCATGTACAACTTACAAGAGAGAGAGAGAGAGAGAGAAGAAGGAAAGAGACACACACACAAAACAAGGAGAGAATGGGAAACACACAACACACAACATAAAGGGAAACACACCATGGAAAGGAAATTATATACAAGGGGAGGGAAATTTATAGAGGTGGGGAAAAGGATATACACATACCTGACAATGGGTTGAGAAAAGTACATGCCATCATGAAATAATGGATTGAAGTATGACCATTGAAGCACAAAAACTATTATTTGATCAAACCATGCTTTGGTGATGGCTTTGCATGGCTTGAGAAGAAGAAGGCTGACCATAATTCCATCTTGGTACTCATACTTGCATAGAGAATGTTCTTCATCCAATGAAAACTTCATAACTTTCTCAAAACTTTTGTACCTTGAGATTCCTCTTTATGTCCCGACAATGTGAGACTACCATTCTTCCATGTCTTCAAGAGTGGGAAAATTTCTTGTCATGAAAACATTCATATTATTTGAAATGAAACTTCAAATTGTCTCTTATATCAGTAAAACACTTGGAAGGAGTGAGAACAAACTAATTTTCTTCCCATTCAAGAACTTCCTTGAACATCCCGCTTTGTTTCTTTGAGCAAGTGTTTTCAGACATGGAGGTTAAATCATTGAGCTGGAGATCTTCATCATCCTTGAGATATTGTTGCAGCATGGGAACATGTTCAAGATGAATCTGATCTTGGAGGATGGTGAGTGCAGTCTGATTTTGGATCATTTGGAAAGAATCATGCATACTCCCGCTTTGTTGTCTAGAGAAATTGTTGCCAAAATGCATTTCATTCGAAGTGCATCTTGATATTATTTTCAAAATTACAGCTTTTGGTTTGGCCATGTAAGCATTCTTCACCCTTCATTGGATTTTTCCATATGAACTCTTGTTTTGCATTGATGGACCATTCCAAAATGGTGGGAGCAAGTTGGTTTTGAATATACTCCCAACATTGTTGCAGATTTTCGCCATGTTCCGAACAACTTTCTTCAATGCAAATCAGCTCAATGTTTTCCTTGTTATCTTCTTCCATGGTGGAGGTGTTGTCTTCAAAACTAGAGATGTCCAAAGGAGATTCACGAAATTTTCTTCTTTTGCACTCATGAACTTCTTCACACGATGTGGAAGAAAAAGACATGCTTTCATGTCCATTCTCATCAACCGAAGTATTAGGGAAGTCATCAAGATTATCCAACTACTCCATCTCAACATCAAAAATTGGTCCACCAAAATAGGAAGCACAAATTGATTCATACCTATCTTGTATCTCCATAGCCCGGGTTAAGAGTTCAAGGCTGAGTTGAGGATCTTCAGTTTCTTCCATAGCCTTCAAGATATCTTGTACATATAGTTCTTCTAAAATTTCCATAGGCTCATTTTTATCTTCATTGGAAGAATCTTCTTGTTGTGCCTCCAGGAGATGGTTAAAAATATGATCCATACGGGCCCATGATTCATTTGAAACATTCTCATTCACCTCTTCCATGCTTTGCATTGCCAAAGATTCACTTTCTTGCAAACATGAGCATACTTGATTCATGACACCTACTAACAAGGAGAAGAGGTCCAAGCTTCATGGGAAGGGCACTCCTTCAAGCTCAAAATCCATATCATCTTCTTCTTGGTAAGAAGTAGAGAACTATGTTGGAGCAGCAGTATGAGAAGAATTTTCAGCTACATCTTGACCATCCATTATTGAATCTTCTTGCTCAGGTGAAAGATGAAAGGCTATGTTTTCACCGTGATGATGATTCTTCTCCCCGAGTGAGTAGAGGTTGTGTTTAAATTGTTCATTCTCCTTGGATTTGAAAAGAGAGTGGGCTTCTTCCATTTGATCATCCATGATTGCATCGAGAAGAGAGTTTGATTCTTTGACTTCCTCCATTTCTTCATGCAACATTTCTACATCACTTGAAGAATCAAAATAGGAGGGAAGATTATCTATGACCATCTTGAATTCATCATCTTCAGACCATGATGTCGGGTGAATTTCTTGCACTTCTTCACATCTCTCCATTTCATCATTAATTGAAAGATCAAAACTTGAAAAGAGATCATCCATGCTTACTTTGAATTGGTCGTCTTCTTCATCATTGGTGGAGTCTTCAGAGAGCATTGGATCATCCATTATGCAGCAAGGATCTTCCTTTATTGAATATATTATTCCCCCCATGGGTTGTGACTCGAGCCAAATGGAATTGCTGAATGGTGATTCTATCTTCGTCTCTTCTACTTCTTCCTCCATGATGTTGCTTTGGCTTTCATCGGGAGGTTCCATGACAAGATCTTCTTTGGAAGCATCCAAGAATATTTCGGGAATGAAAACCTCATAGTATGGGCAGCAATCTGGGTCTTCTTCCATAGGGTGCGTCTCGTCTTCTTCCTCCATTTGATGTGGAGCTTCAAGATGTTCATATCTTCTCTGTAGAGCTAAAGCATACCTCCAAATTTCATCAAAGACTTCGGGGTCATAATTTCCTTCTATTATGCTCTAAAGCCTTTCCACATATTCTCTTTTCAAAATATTCATTTCTTCATCACCGTATACAATGAATTCATCTAGAGAATGGTAGAAGAAGGACAACGTTCTCAATTTTGTAGTGAGTTGTGCGAGATTGCAAAAATCTTCTTCAGTGGATCTTGCACCATCCTGTCTTTCATCATCTTCTTGAATGCTGATTTTATCTTCATCGGAAGGCTCAAGGATAGGATTTTATTCAGTGGCATTCAAGAACCTTTTGGGTATGAAAACCCTATGGTATGAATGATCTTCAGGATCTTCCTCTATAGGACAACTCTCCTCTTCTTCTTCCTCTCTATGGGCTGCTTCAAGTTGCTCGTTCATCTCTTGCAAGAATTTGGCATATTCTCGAGCTTCACACCTTATCTTATGTCTCCTTTGAATCCATTCTTCTTCATCGGTGACAGGTTATTTCTTCTTTCCTTTGTCAACACTAGTCCAGAACCATGGCTGATCAATGATCTTCTTTTCCGGGAAGACATCTTCTTCTTCTTCTTCATTGTCACTCATTGGTACTTCACTCCAATCTGGAAATTTCTTCATGATGTAGGAAATGAACATGACAGGGATTTGTTCCTTGATGGAGTCACCTTCAAAAATGATTTTCCTTTGAAATCTGATTTTTTTTTTTGTTTTTTTTGAATTTTCAGACCTTGCGGTCGTATTTTGGGTGCAGATGCTGCTAAATCTGCCCCACGGTGGGTGCCAAAAACTGTTGGCGAGAAAATTTTTTGGGTGGAAAAACTTGTGGATTTCTTCCAATGCTCTGGGAATCTAAGTCCCTCTACTTAACCGGTGCAGCTGTCGTATATGCATGCATGAGTAAAGGTGGATTTTTCTTGGTGGCCTTGTGGTCAGAGGATCCAACATGGGCACTCCATTGACCCTGCGGAAAAGCTAAAAATATCTTGCTAGGGAAGACTTTTTCTAAAGAGTGGGAAAGGGGAGTGAGAAAAGAGGTAAGAGAACTAATGTTGCAGATAGAAAATCAAATTCCTGCACACACTAGTTAGAAATTTCATCACATGCACTAAAATTAGGAAGAAACAATACTACAAACAACAACAAGACCAATTAGAATTTAATGAACACAAAGTATCAGTAAACCCCTTAGTCAAAAAAGGCTTGAAAATCCTTCTTCTTGTATTGATGCTCAAGCAGAAATTGTACATAGTATGAGAATGGAAGACATTGAGAATAGGGGAAAAGTGGCTAACTCTTTTCACTCACAAGTGAGCAAAATATCTCTCATGAACTTACAAGAATACAACCAACTAGAAGAATTTCAGAATTAGAACCCTTTGGAATGAAGAGCTCATTACAATTTATAGCAACTTGAATTGTCCTTTCACCTCCCTCACATGACTCTTCATTTCCATATTCCACTGCAACCTTTCGTTTTCCATGAATTAAGTATTTCTCTTATAATTTTGAGAAAATAATTTTTACAAATTTAAAATAGGTCACTTAAGTGAATAGGATGAAATACAATGATGACGCATAATGAAGAATTAGAATGGAGAGAGAAAGTAGAGAGGGAAAGAGAGGGAGAGGGAAGGGATGGAGGGGAAAACACTCCTCATGATGAAATGCTTTGAATGCCTTGATGTAGCCATGAACTTTGAGTGAGGATTTCTACCACTGGTGATCTTCTACACTGATGAAGATTGCTCCCTTGAATAACTTTGAATCATTTTCCCAATCTAGTGATGACCGCAAACTCTATGATGCATGGACATCCTAGACCATAGAATGAGTGTTTAGAAACACTGTTATGATGTTTACCACTGCAAGCTTGAGATGAACACATACAATGCCCATGATGACCCTCCTTGAAACTTGGTTGATGAACTCCTTGACTCATTGAAATCATTTTGATCAAATTCACTTTGAATCAATTTGGTTTCTTAAGTGATGAAGATGAATTCACATGATGTGCCTTGCGATGCCTTGCTTTATGCTTGAGATGATCATTCCAAACCATGAAAAACCACCATCTCTTCAAGATGATTACTTCCAGGACCAACCTGTGAAATTTCATTTTCCTTTCAACTCATGAAACTTACTATCTCATTATCCAGTGTCAAGGGAGTCCTGGAAAAATGGTGATATTGGTGAATGAAAACAATGTCATGTTGTGCCAAATTTTCCCTTTGAAAGAAAACTTTCTATTTTTAGAATATGAGCCCATGCTCTGCTATTCTGGGACATATCACCTGTCTTGCTCCAGTTTCACCTTCTAAACCATCTACCATATTCCAACCTCATTGTTCCTAAGATATTTCTATTTTTAGCACATTTCTATTTTTAGCAGGTTGTTATTTGGGGACCTGCTATTTTGGGAAGAAGTCATTTTCTGTCTTACTTTTCATTTTACCCCTTTTCTGATTGTCCTGAGTGATCAAACTTGTAATTCAGTGGGACTCATCATTTATAGCATGCGAGGAAGTATAACATATGCTATTTTTAGTAAGTGGTGAAAATGACCTCTGTTTGCGATGGGAACAACTTTTTTGGATTCGGCTCTTCGTCATGAACTCGTGCTCTAATTTTCATCATGATTCACTTTCCAGAAAGCTCATAAATGAAAAATGAAAATTTATGTCTAGTAAGAGCTTCAGGTATGGAGCTACCAGGGTAGAATACTGATAAAAAATTAGTCCTTCATATCTTGAGAAACTGGAAACTTCATCGTGCAAAAACTAGTTTGAGAGAAACTAGATTTTTTGGAGACCCTTCCCTCTGAATTTCAGATGATTTCGCCCACCGGATCTTCAGGAATTTGAAAATTTCTTTGAAGAGGGAAGAATGCTGATAAAAAAACACAGCCCTCCATATCCCTAAAAAATAGGGACTTCATGGCGAAAACTAGTTCATGTGAAACTAGATTTTTTAATGATCATTCCCTCCAATTTTCGTGCGATTTCACCCACTGGAACCCTGAGAAGTGGAGAGGTAGCTCACTGATTTTTTCCACTACTGTGTCATGGTGGCCATTAATGGAGCTTGAAATTTTTAGGTCTAATTTTTTTCTCCATTCGTGATGAAATCAACTCCATTGTGATAGGTTTTTGCTTCTTGTCTCACTGGTGAAATTTCTCTTCAATCCGGTTGCCGGTTTGATGGGAAATTGAACTTTGTTCTTCGTGGAGCTGGAAGTGAAAATTTCTTCACTGTGAGAATTCCTTGCTGTAAATGGGAGGTTTGAATATGATTTTTTAATGGCCTTCAAGAGAGAATAACTCAGCAACATATGGTTTTTCAATCCGTGCACCGGTTTGGAAGATTTCTTCAAATTTCGATTTCATGGCAATGGGGATTTCCACTGTTCTTCTTCTATGTTCTTCGTTTCTTCTTCTTATCTCAATGAAATATTATTATGAGACCTATGTATCACCATGGGGTAGTGGATTTCATTGATGTGGTGAAGTTGGTTTGAGCTTTGGCAATGGTGGAGTGGTGGTGAGAATTCGTAGAGCAAGTTGTGCACGGAGGAGTTAGATGTTAGAAGTTAGAAGCAGGAGGAATTTTTAAAATTTAAAAATTATGCACAGAGAGGGATGGGTGAATTTTTTTTCCTTGACCTTCCTCACCACAAAGGGACATGAGGGACATCAATTTCCATGGTGAGAAAGAAAGTGACACATGGCAGTGATCCGACGACAGGGAGTGAGAGCTAGAAAATCAACCTTGAGGGGCTGGAAGCGGGTCACATGGGTGACCAAAAGTCTCTCCTAGGGGGTTGGGTGATTTTTTCAAGGTTTTAAGTCCCTGAAATGTGAGGGATGTGAGGGACCTCAAATTCCACGGTGATCCTAGAGCTGACACATGGCAGAGATCTGACGACAGGGAATTTGAGCTCCAAATTACACCCGGGGCCTGAACTGGAAATCTTGATGGTCGCAAGGGGTTCCAGAGGTCACATGGGGGATAGGATAATTTTTCCAAGGTTGATTTCCCTGATCTTGAGGGAATTTGGGGACAAAAATCCTGCTAGGCTCCTGGAGCTGACACGTGTCCTCCCAAAATTTGGCTAACTCCCAAACTCGCTCCAAGAGGACAACTTGTGACGATGATAACTTGAGCTTCCGATGGACGGTTTTGGAAAATTTTTATATGATCCTGACTAGAAATGGATTTTTTAATCAAATGGTGGGGGTATGATGTATTGATTATTTTATTTTATCCCTAAAAAATTGGATTTTTGGTTCGGGACTCCACTTGTACCTGAGATAAACTGCTTGCAGACCTAATGTGCCAAAGTGTTGTGAAAAAAATGATTTCACAATATTGTAGGTCTTGGAATTATATTTTTGAATATTTTTTTTTTCTCCTAACTCCATCCGGAGCTCCCAGAATCACCTTCCGAAGCTCAACAATTGTTTTGGCCTGTGCACTGACTAGGCCTGTGAACCCTAATTTTGGTGAAACTGCCCCAACTTCTCCGATCCCTTCCAAAATATTCCTGAATCATTTCCATGATGTCCCAAGACCTTTTAATCACCTCAAAATCCATTTTGGCTCTTCTTATCTGCTCCATGAGGTTGCTCCAGCCCTAGGAAGGCAAGTGATAACCCTTCCCACAACTACCTGTAGCTTGCAATTTTTAATGAACTCCTAAAATCACCTAAGGGGAATGAATGGAATTTCCTAAATCACCTAGGGGGATGAGATAAAATTAATTAGGAGGTCACTTAGACTGACTGGATAGACCTGGGGTGTCTTGGAATGATAGGACTTGAAAAAATAAACACAGGGGTATAGTTGTCATGCTGCTAGTTAAACTTGATTAGCGAGTGATTAGAGACTCATTGAGAGTTAGGAGGGGTTTGGTGAATTGTTTGTGACTGATAGATATCCTACGAAGCTTGCAGAAGTCATTAAGAGAGAACTAGGGAGGTTATGAATGGTCGAAAGGAAGAATGTTTAGCTAATAAGAGAGATATTAGCCTAATTAGCTGATCATAAGAGGAATATGACTGAAAGAGTGTCATGAATGGGTATATAAGAATGGAGCAGAGAAGGGTTGATTATCAAAGTGTCTTAAATTGGTTGAATTGTAGGAAATGATAAGTGTAAGCATATTTTAGTTGTCTACATTTTCCCCTCTTTGGGGTGGCGTAAGTGATGTCACTTCAAAGAAAGTAGACAAGCATAAACAAGTAGAAAATTTTGAAGGGATAGACGAAAAATGATTATAATGAAGGATGCCCCCTCAATTGTCAATGGGGTGATAGAAGAACTCGATCAATGATCAAAAATATGACAGAAAGAGAACAAAATAAAGAATAGTGTGAAGAAGTAGAAAAGAAAGGGGATATAGAAGAAAAGGAGTATGAGGAAGGGGGAATGAGCCAACATCCATCCACTACCTTTTAAACAGCTTTATTTTTCATCGTATTGCTAACAATGTTCATCATTGGTCCTTATTAAAAAATAATGAACAAAAGTATAGTATGACATGAAAAGCCATATACGAACAAATTTCCATTGCTAAAAACACTAACTCCATGTAACATACAAAATGCAATGTAATACGAGAAAGTAAAAGATGCCTAACTCCATCCAACATACATAATGAAATACAATACAAGAAAGCAAACAAGATAACATAATAGAGAAACATAATGTAATGTTTTTGTTATCAAGATTTAATTCCAACCTATTCAAATTAACAACAAGGGTTAATGATGGTGCCCCAAGCAAGGGTACATGCGAGAAGAATAACAGAGGACACTTGGGTCTTATGAAAAATATTTGTGCACTACAAAACAATATTAGACAACTCATTGTACCCTAGAGTACAAATGAAGCATGAAAAATACCTTTTTCAATGATGGTAGATCCAGATGATCTGCAAATCGTGCAAATGAACTGGTGAGAACTAAAGAGTGACATTTTGTAGGATGATTTATATTTTTTTTAGAAGTTTTCTGAAACATATTTTAATGTTTTGATTTTTCTAACATATTTGAATATTTTTGTGATTTTGAAAGTTTTCTGAAGCTATGTACAGGAAGACAAATAAAGGTCAATGCCCTTAGCGATAGAAGGTATGTACAAGGGTAGAATGCCACATGCATGTGCAAAGAAGTGAAGATGTGAAATTTCCCCAGCAATTAAGTGGGAGTATTCAAAGGTCAAATATTCAAGCGTTGATGATGAGTGGGGGATCAAGGCCAATATGAATAAGTTCAACATGATGATGAACACAAACCAATGAAGTGTTGGGAAGGAGCAAGGATGGCCCTAACGTAAGTTGGCCAAGAAACACATGATAGAAAGGAAGTGGAAATTTTTTTTTGTGAAAGGGGAAAAATGTGTCCGCAAATATGAAAAAAAGGAAATACCATACACATGGATGTTTTGAACGAAGTAGAAGAACAATGAATGTTATGAATGTAGCTTAAAAGTCTCATTATGAAGAAGTGATTAGAAAAAGGCACATATCGCGAGACAAGACATGCACTAAAGTAAGAGTTTGAACAAGGTCCAAAAAAAGACACTTGGTAACATACTAATCATTTTCACTCATAGAGATCCAGTGTGTGCACATGGAATTTATTACCTCTTGAAGGGAATATTTAATAGGAAAAAAATGAGGAAAAACTAGCCAATGTGTAGGAATGATTGATTTTGATAGGTGATAGGTGATTTGTGAATGAAGGGTGGAAGGATAGCCGTATATTGCTCCACTGTTAGCTAGGAGTCCATAGCCCCAATGAAGGTGTATTTTATTCTAATCACAACATTGATCTACTACCAGTAGGGCGTCCATATCTTTGGTAGAGATTATTGGAAATACCCCAAGAGAGAGTTATATATCAATTTATGTTTTCTTTTAGCTTTTAGCTTTTGACTTTTGATTGATTTTGTTTCTTTTTCTTTCGAAAAACTTATTTCAGCTCTCTTGTTTGACGAGGGGTTAAGAATTGCAGATGGATTGATGGAAGGAGGTGGAAGTGATTGTGATGAGGAAATTGGCTAGTGTCAACAAACATGTCCAAAATTTCTTCGCAACAAGTCTATTAGATGTTAATTGTGATAGGATCTCTAAGAGGTCAGTCGTTCTTTAATTTACCAAGGTGATAAAAGACCAAGGTCAAATAGATACCATAGAGATAAATGTCAAAAAAGGTGTGTGAAAAGGCTAACCAAAATATCACCGAAGGAATGAAAATGGTAGGAATACTTGAAGAATAATAGCAAAGAAATGGAAGAAAGAACATCCATGTGTACGCAATATCTGATTGCAATGTTTGACCTGTGTTCGCTTGATTTTTTTTTATATTTTCTCAAAAAAATTTTATTTTTGTATTTTTTGATAGTTTTTGGAAAGGTGGGACTAACAAAGTCACTCTACGTGGTAAGTGTTGTCACCAAATTAATGCACCCCCCGAATGCCCTGGGAATTAATCACGACATTCGGTGTGATTGGGACACATGGGATCACCTCTCAAGATGATGGACTTGGGCTTGAGGTGAACCTCTGTAGAAGGCCAACTTCCTCTTCCTAAACTAAACACAACACTACCTCTAATGCAAGAAAAATGGCTAACTAAACCTATGCTAACATTTCATGGGATTAGGGAGAGAGATTTGCAAGGAATAAAACTTAAACTAGAAGCGGTGATGCACCAATTTGGGAAACGTTCAACATCTGGAAGGGTTAATATGGGAATGAAGTTTACATCATTAACCACCTTCACCTTTAGCAACTAGAAAGGGTACAAAAATACCACAAACTAATGACAGATGTTCCTCTGTTAAAATTTAAACATACACAAATAGAAAAGACAAGCTTTGATTTGATACACACATAATTTTATCAAGAGGATAATCACAAGCACATATCAAGCATCCACTTAAGTGATAATAATAATGCAACTTTTAATCAATAGAAGGAAAATGGTTTCTCACAGCTGATGAAAGGTAATCACACTATTCCTTTCACAATATGAAACATATAATCTGGAATAAAGGTAAACTAATCAATAATGCCAAGGAATTGCATTCACAAAGCATACAATGACTAATCATTTAACACAATAAAATAGATCTTCAAGTGCAAGGAAACTCCAAATATAATTAAAAGGTTTTAAAAAAACTCTGAAAGCAATCTTCTAAGCTTGAAGAGTAACTTCACTAGAAATCTCTCAAAATGTATATCTCAAATAATGGAAGCATTCCACTATTTATAAGTTCCTAGACTGAGCCATTACAACTGGGAATTTAACTAACCTTAACTAAAAATAGTAATGTCATTAATGAAAGGGAACATGCTCCCATAAAAATAGCAAATTTGTTGCAAAAAATTGACCAATTCAACCCTGCAACTTTGATTGATTCTAGAGCTTGAACCTGTCCTTTCATGGCCGCTCAACTTTGTCCTGATTCACCTGCATCTCCTTTCTCTGTAAGTTTTTGTTTTCCTTCCTCCCAAATAGGCATTCGATGTCTATATTTGAAGAAGCACTTGACAACACCCTGAGTTTCTTCGTCTCTAGGTCCACATGCATAGTTATTTACTACTTCCGTTGTCTCGATTTCTTTTGTGATCCTGGCTGGCAACCTTCGAAGATTATTTGTGACTTTCCTTAGTCTCCCTATGAAATTTTGACATAGAACCAGTCGATCAATGGAGTCATTGTTGAAATTCTTCGCAACATCATCATCCCGCTTCACCAAATCCTTGAAATTTTATTTAATCTGGTCCTCGGGAAGAGCATCAATATTTTCATTGAAGAACTTGTAGTTGGCATTGCCAATCTCCACTCTCCTCTCCTCTAATTTCTTAATCAGATCTTGTAGCACCTAGCACCGGAATTCCATAGCCTTTTGATATTCAAACAATTTAGAGGCATCATCAAATACCTCTTCTTGGAGAAGTAAATTAGAATCTTCTTCTCTAATATCACTCCATGTTGCTAAAGTTAAGTTTAAGTTATTATTATCTTCGGAGAAAGATTCGTCCATCTTAGCAATGGTAGTTTTTGCAACCTGTAAATTGGTATAAATCTCAATGACTTCCTTAATCAAAGGATTGGCCTCCTGCAAGAATCTTTCCATCCACCCATTTACTATTCTCCCTTTCTGGCCTAGCTTCTCAAGCTCATGATAGGAAATATCATCAATTGTAGATGAAATTGTCATGACTGTAGTAGTTGAGATGTCAGTGGATGGAGTGGGTTGGGTTACTCTACGTAGTAGTACAGTGAGCTGCTCGACTTTGGCCTTAAGCTCATCCTTGGTGGCCGTGTCTTTTTCGTATTTCTCCAAAAGGGCCC
Source organism: Taxus chinensis (assembly GCA_019776745.2). Classification (NCBI taxonomy): domain Eukaryota; kingdom Viridiplantae; phylum Streptophyta; class Pinopsida; order Cupressales; family Taxaceae; genus Taxus; species Taxus chinensis. The sequence goes on from CM034149.1 coordinate 102,108,681, forward strand.
CAAAAGTAGTGTGTACATCCTGCTTGGATCCTTCATGAAAAGAATTCCCTAATGAGAACTTTGAGATCTGGTAGTTTACATCTGTGATGTTTTCTTTAGTTTTCCCCTCAACAGGGGTAGCCACCTCTATCACACACTCTCCAGATGGATTAACCATCAGACTTGATATGATTCTTAGTCTCTTAGCCTACCTTTGGGCATGTAATCCAATATACTGAGATCTATCACATCTCCCAGAGGAACCTTTTTCTTTTGTTTGGGAGTCTATCTAAACAACCACTCTGGTATGGCTAGAGCTGAGGAAGATGGAGTAGCAGATCCGATACCTGAAGTATCAGTTAGAGCAAGATCACTAGAAATGACAGCTGATATCTGAGTAGAGGTAGCAATGATGGAAGGCGTGGGTGTGAGGACAACCATCAAAATTGAAAAATTAATGCTAGGGGTTGAAATTGAAGAAAATGGGAGTGTCAAAGGAAGTGAAGAGGAAATGGGTGACCCAATATTTTCCCCAGCTGATAGAACTGGAAGTGATGAAAATACCTGGGCCATGGAAGGGGATGGGAAGGAAGAAATGATGGTAGAAGTGGAAGGAACTGATATTGGAAGTGATAATGGAGGAAGTGGAATATGGGATGGATCCTGGAAAATACTAGGAGAGGCACTCACTTCAACTACCTCAGTAACTGACACTATAGATGCTGTAATCTTGGGAGCAGTAGACCTAGAAAGAGATGATCCACCAACCACAAATGAGATCTTTTGAATGATAGGAACCCTTTGAGTCAACCTCTTGCCTTTTGTTGGTGTTGGTTGGTTTACTGCTGATGTAGACCCTGTATTTGCAGGTTAATTTTCCCCTTTGGGTGAGATTCTCAACGTGTCCAACCAACTGTAAGTTCTCTTTAGAATGGGTCCTGCCCTTTCTTTAGTATTACTGCATTCTTTCACATACCAATCAATCCATGGAAGTGGTTGATTGGAAATATTATCACTCTTGTATGATGGATCTAGGACCTCATCACTGTCTTGCAAGTCCTTTGGCACATCAACCAATCCAAATTACCGCACTTCATCAAGAGTTAACCTTTCATGATACCTTTGCTGCATAATGTACTCATCCCAACAATGAATCCATATATCTTCTAACTAGGGCACATGAGCACTGGACTTACCTGTCTCCCCGAACTTACCCCAATAGTCAAAATTAGTTCACAGATGGAAGGTCCGCAGGGTTACCTTAGCCATTTCTGCATCCATGTTCTTTTCCTTGTGGATATTTGGGCAAGAATACCTACTAATTGAAACAGGGAAATGCATTCCCACCTTGTGACACTTATTTTAGATTTTATGGTAATCCAAAAACCACCAAACCAATTCCAGAAGAACCCATTTATCAGTAGGGAACCTTGGCAACTTGCTTAGGGCGCCTATGAAACCCAGAATCTGAATGTAGGTGAATGTGGGAAATTGAAAGTAGATTTCTCCCCATTCTCGTACCTCTTGGAAAGCCTCATTGGAAACCCTATGATTATATAGCTCTTTGTCGAAGCGATAGAGGACAACAACGAAGAAAGCGTCGTTGATTCTTCAGAAGTTCTTGCTCCCTTCTTCTAGAGTAAGTAGGGATAAAACTTGTATATTTGGGATGTGCTGTGAACTCCCCTGGTATTCAATCCTACAAAATCTCCCATAGCAAAAATTACATATACTAGAACAGATGTCATGTAGAAAGTTTTAGTTTTTGATACCTTGCCCAATTGATAGCGAATGTTGCTACTAATATGTTCACCCCATTGAAAAAAATCGTCATTCTTCTTGATAGTCGCTATCTACAGGAACATCCTTTCTTGGAATTCCTTTGTAGAAGGAAGACCTAAAACTCTGCTTAAAATCACAATGAGATCATTTACTTCATGAATGAAATCCGATCGATGTATAGTTTTGGGTAACTTGGTGAAATTCTTAGTCAGGTAGTATTTCATCATAGCTTTCAAGCATACTTCTTCTTTTTTATCCTAGTGTTCAACTATTATTTCAGGTGAGATTGTGGTGTAATATTGAACGTTTGGAAGTTTAGACAAGTCTTTCAAGAAATCTGGGTCCAAACGGATCACCATCTTTTCATCGCTATCTCTTATCGACATAGAGTCCTCGTCGTAGTGGGCTACTGCAACTAGGAAAAACTCTGGGCATTGCATGGATGCAGGAAAAATGATGGCAAGGGAAAGACCACTATCGTAGATGGCCTGCATCAATGGATTTTTGTTAAGGGCCTTTGATATTTCTGAGAAATTGGGAAGATCAATATTTCCTAGATCAGTGTCCCCGATACTTCCTAAGTCAGAGGTCAAGTAGGATTGGGAAACAACCCCAAGAAATGTGTATTTCATCTTCTCCTTTCCCTTTGAAGTGGAGGTAGAAATCAAAACCTGTGTTTTGGGAGTTGAATGTTGCAGAAATTCTGAAAACTTGAAAGCAAGAAAACTCTGAAATCTCAAACCAAAAAAGTCCGAAAGGAATCATCGAAATAAATCTCTAAAAAAAATTTCCGAAGTCAGCGGTTCCAAAAACCCAAAATCTCATATTCTTTGAAAAAATAGTTCTCTGAAAACCCAAAAACTTGAAATCTCTGATTCTTTGAAAACCCAAAATCTCCAATTCTCTGAAAACCTGAAAACCTAAAATCTCCAATTCTCTGAAAACCCAAAAACCTGAAATCTCTGATTCTTTGAAAACCTGAAATCTAAAATCTCTGATTCTCTGAAAACCCAAAATCTCCAATTGTGATTTTCCGAAAGAACTCTCCGAGATGAGTTTTCCGAGTAATTATGAAAGGATGATATCTAGAGGAAACTGCCAAATGAATGTTAAAAAGCTAAGATGGAAAAATGAGAAATAGGAGGAAGAACGAGGGACCTAAAAAGATCCCCTGAACATACTTGAAAACTTGGAGAAAACTCACACAACAAAACATGGTGAAAAAGAATGACATTATAGAAAAACATAGAGGGAAAAAAAAAGGAAAAGCAAAAGGGGAGAAGGAGGAAGAAAAAGACCTAAACCAAAAGAAAATAAAACCAAAAACATACCTTGAAAAAGACACCGCAAAGTACGAGGGTGAATGTTCGAGTGAAAGTGCGAAAGTGTCATGTAAAAATAAAAAGTGAAAATATAATTTTATATAGAAATCCTGACATTAATGGTAAATTTCTGATCTGTACGGAGGTAGGTGGAAATTAATTGTGCTCAGAATTTGCAAAATTCCAAAACCTAAAAACTTGAAATTCTAAAAATTCAAGATTTCAGACTTCAGAAAAAATGGTAAGCAAAAGATGAATGGCGATTGAGAAGTTCGAAACCTGAAAACCCGAAAGTCTAAAAATTTAGGCTTTTGGAAATTCGGACTTTGGGAAACTTCACGTGCAAATCCTAAAAGTGACTTGGAGAACTTTGAAAAACCGAAACCCGAAAGTCTAAAAATTTGAACTTTCGGAGTTTCGGACTTCGGAAGTCCAAGAGGGATTTAGACAAAATGAGCCAAAAAGTTCCGAAACCCGAAAACCTGAAAGTCCAAAAATTTGGATTTTCGAAAATTCAGACTTCGGAAATTTTGAAAGAAATTCTGAAATTGAGCTTAAAAAATCTGAAAGAGAAAAACCTCCGAAGTCCGAAAAAGATTTTTTTTTGATTCTCGGCCTTAGCAAAATTCATTTTTTGGGGAATTCTTAAAAACATTAGTATGACATATAGCCTTCTTATGGGTAGGTTAAATGGTTAACATTTTTGGTGATCTCCAAGGAAAGCTTACCTGCTAAGCTTTTAGACTAGTAGCCTTAAGCAAAACATTGGGCAAGGGAGTCTAAAAAAAACAAAACCAAAATAGAAAAAATGCAAACAAAAGAAAAGACAAACAAAACAATGTGCACAACACTTGGAGGAAAACAGACAAAACTTTACAGGGTGGAACCTCCTCAAAAGCAGACTTTGAGGTGTATCCCATTCACATGAATGGGAAACTCTTCTCCATTGAGTCTAGATAGGAAAAATGAATTTTCCTCTCTGTAGCTTGTAATAACATAGGGCCCGCTCTAGAGAGCATCAAACTTGGCGCGCTTTCCTGGTTTGGCGTGATCCTCATCCCATTTTAGAACCAAATCCCCTTCCTTGAACAACCTTTCAGAGGCTTTCTTCTCAAAGGATTTCTTAACCTGAGCTTAATGTTCTGTCAATGTATTCATGGAAGTGTTTCGAATTTCGTCTAGTTCCATGAGTTTTGAAAACCTCATTGTTAAGGCCTCATCCTCCATAACTTCAAGCCAATAAGCCAAATCTAGGGAAGTTATTTCTAAGGAAAGTGGAAACTTTGCCTCCCTTCCATATACAAGCATGAAAGGTGAAACCCCAATGGCATTTTTAGGTGTTATTCAATCTGCCCATAGAGCAACCTTAAGCTATGTATGCCAGGTCCTTTTGTTAGCCTCCATAATGCACTTGATGATCCTTATCAGGTTCTTATTGCTGGATTTAGCCAACCCATTTCCCTGTGGATAGTAGTTAGACGAAGTCTTAAGATAGAGGAAATGGATCAAGAAGATGATGGTGTCCTATAGACTGAAGAGGATGAAGGGATACTAGGATATGGCCTAAGAATAGAAGGTAATGAGCTACCCCAAGGTGACCCATAAATAGAAAATAATGGAGGGCTATTAGGACGTGGCCTAAGAATAAAAGAATATGGTGAACTACTAGGGTGTGGCCCAAGTATAAACAAGGAGGGATTACTTTTAGGTGTCCCATAGATAGAAAATGATGAAGGGCTACTAAGATGTGGCTCAAGAATAAAAGGTAATGGGCTACTAGGAGGTGACCCATAAGTAGAAATGGAGGGCTACCTAGGGGTGGCTCTAGGATAGAAGAAGATGATGGGATACTAGGGTCTGGCCCAAGTTGAGATTTTCATTGAGGAATGATGGAAGATAAGGAATGATTTGGCAATGAGAAGATAGGTCATGGATCAATGATAGATTTTGACATCTCATCATGCTCAGAGGAAGGTGAAGGTGGAACGCTAGAAGAAGAATCAATATCCATGACATTAGGCACCTCCTATATTATCTAACAAAAGGTATCAATTTCTTCACCCCAATACGCGAGCGTATCAAGTTTCAGAAATAACCCTTGTTTGTAATCCTCTAAAGGGATATCTTCATGTATTATGTTTGTTCCTTCATTATAAGAGAAATCAATCAGTAGAGGTTGTTTTTCTTAAAATATAGGAGGTTGATTAGAAGACACAATTTCAATAAGCATGGAAGTTTTAGAAGATGGGTGATAATGTATACGAGGGGAAGGTTTGACCTTATCACTCTCATGAAGAGTTTTGATAGTTCTTCGAAAATATATCTTAGCACATGGCTTCTTTATAAGGGTTTGACATGGTCATAGACATTGATCTTTAGAAGATTGACAAAGATACGATAAGGTATGATCGAAATGACTTAGAAGCCAAAGAGGAATTAGATCCTGATTAATAGAAGAAGATGACTCGAGAGACGTAGTAGACTTGGAGGCAATCATCTCATGAATGGATGATTTAGATTTAGACCTAGGTCATTTTTCTAGAAGATGACACAATGTAGGAAAAAAATAGGATCACATAGCCATCCATTAAATTGTGACGTAGGAGTCGAATTGGATGATTGAATAGTGGGAATCCAAATCATGGAAATCTTTGACGGAGGAAGGAGTCATTAAAGTGTTTGATAAAGGTGGTCCTGCATAGGAAGGGAGGACCGTGACTGAAGAACCAAATTATATGTTTGATTTATGGAACTTGGAGTCGTACGAGTCTTCAAAGGAGGAAGAAATCATTGAGGTGACTAGGAATTAAGGTCCTTTGAAGAAAGGGATGACCATGATTCAAGATTTTATCTAGGGGTATCCAAACAATAGTTGGGATTCAAATCTTTAGAAGAAGCATGGGAATCTGAATGGTAGTTTGGATGTGAATCAGAAGAAGAGTGGGGGGAACCTAAATAATAATTTGGATCAAAAGCATCCAAACCATACCACCGATTATGAGCTGAAGGTGGGGAATAGGGTACCCGAATGGACCTTCTAGCGCGAAGAACCAAACAAGGTTTAGTCGTAATGGGAATATTTTGATTTGAATTCCTAAACCTAGGTTCCATATTTTTGTAAGTGTGAGGAACCACGCAATAGTCAATCATTTTTAGTGTCATTTAGGTAAAAATTCTTAGACCTAGATAGTGTGATCAAACTTGTTCAAAGTGAAGAAGGCTCCATGTCAATGCAGGTAGTATAACGACAACTAACTAGACATTTTGTAAGTATGGAGATGCATATGTGATTTTTCGAAGAAGGTCTAAGGAAAATAGACATTGTGATGTTGCAATCTCAATGAGATAAAAAATGATTGTCCTAGAAAAAATGTTTTCTAGATGAATGATCACAAGGAACAAGCATGCAAGTGTGAAACACAAAGCCAATCAATAAGGAATTAATCCATATGTAAAATGTGTGTGTAAAATGATAGTTCGATGCAAAAATGATCGATATAATGTCAATACTTATGTCAGGCTTGAAATGAACAAGGCGTAAATATTAACAAAGGGTCGACGTGACTCCCAATCAAAGGATACCACAACGAGTTTAGCAACCAACAAGTTCTAAATGTAAAAGGGTGAGGATTACAAATGTAAGCCACATAACCACACCAATTGGACACATTAATCAAGCTTCACAAAGAAGTGAGCTATTAGTGCCAAAGTGGTATCGAAACGACACAAAAAGTAAGCGACACTCTTCAATATTTTGGACAATTTTTGAATTAAAACTAAATCAAAGTATACTAAGGATGTGCTAAAATGTGGGCAACGTAATGACATAATGAGGACACTTATATCACATTTATGAGAAAGATGACATAAGTATTTTAATTATGTCGAGAAAATGGGAACAAGGTAACACGTCAAAGGGAGATCAATTGATGAATCAATCCTAACTATGATGATGAGATTGAAATCAAGATCAAGTGGTCATCAAATATATAAGGATGCATCCATGCACTTCAGATGTTTAACAACTCAACTACAAACATTGTTGAGTGTAAACAAACAAAAAAGTGGTGAACTCTATCTATGACAACACTCGCGAAAGATTCTTTCTCTTGTCCCAAATGGGAAACAAGAATGCAAAGGTATAGATCAAATGAGGTTGAAATAAACTAAGTTTCACTTGGGTAGTGTTTCACCTCATCCTAAGGTGAGAAAGAAACTAAGCTAAGTGATATGTCGTAAATCTCGTGATGAGTGAAACTTATATCAAAATTAAGTGGATTCGTTACCGTATTTGAAAAAAAAGGCTTTGAATCCAAAAAAATTATCACTTCATGATGAACAAGATGCAATCATGGACTAGCAAAGTGGGCTCCTTGATGAAATGGATTTCCTAATAAGATCACTCAACTAGGTATCAATAGTTTGTCTAAATGCAAGCCCGATTTACCCAAAGAGTCACACTTACTAGTTTGGGAGTATCTTGACTTTACTTTACCCCCTTCTAATATAATGAGAAACTAGTGTGTTCAGTTGTATCATCACTGGGGTCGCGATACAGACAACTTTGACTCTAAACTCTCAATGTAAAAACTAGTTAAGTGGGTAAGTGGAGTGCTTCTTGTTTCATCCAAGAGGTTACTCAATGGTGGATTACTTTAGGGTTCCTAGAACCACCCTCATAGTAGCTTAAGGTGTTATGCAAAAGGGGTTATGTTCTAGTTGAGCGGAGAGGGATGTACCCTTTTCTGAAACCTGCAATACAATGTGATGTATGTAGTGTGTTTTTAAATATTTCTTAGCTTAATGTGGTTTTAAGTAGCACACCATTTGACAACCTACAATCAAACATGTATTAGTGGGTTTGTGTTTTGAACCTTCCTTCTTTGACAGATGATTTTTGGTTCTACATGCAAAGGCTTAGTAGTTTTCCACAAAAGATCATGATATAAAAAAGAGAGTTTGTGTGTTGCTTTTGATTCCTAAGATCACCAAAAGGCACGAAGGAAGCGCATACACAATGTGGAAACTCAACTAAAACAAGTTTATGGAAAATACATTAAGTGTTTTGCAAAATTTTGAGTTCATTTTAATCAACTTTGATAAGTTAATTTATTTTAAAGCTTAAATTGTGTTTTGAAAGCAATAAGAAGGTTTTGGAAGTGTTTTTAGTTCCCAAGATCACCTAGAATGTGTGAGGGAAGAGCATACACACTTTAAAAACTTCTATCAGCTAAGGAATGAAACACTTCATTAATTTATTCAAAACAAAACCAAAAGAACCCTGCAAACAACTTATTAGTCCCACAAAAACCTTTCAAAGTGTTAGAATAACCAAGAAAACAATTTTTCAAACTTTAAGACGTGTTAGAAAATGACTAGTTATCTAATAATGTTAACCATAAATATTATGTAAGTCAAAATCCTAATTTTATGTTTCCATTGTGTAGTTCACTTCAATACCTTTCCAACACAAAAAAATGGATTCGGTTTGAGTTCAGGAGCAAAAGTTATGGCATCCAGAAGATAGGTAATGAGCACAGTTTAACGCATGTGCACCCAGAATGACATGTGCACACATGTTTCGACGGATACATGCCCTTGTGTAAAAAAATAGTAACAATGATGGATACATGCCCAAAATGATGTGTGTGTGCTTTTTTTGACGAATACGTGCCCGTTTCGATGGATACACTCTGATCAAGTACACCTGCGCGTACCCTCACAAAAGCTCAGAAAATCATGGAAATGAAAAATTTAAAAGAGCAAACAAGTTAGTTTTTATCCATTAAAACCTATTTTTAGATCAAACCCATTAAATGCCTTAGTAAAAGGAAGAAAAACTCCTTTTAAGATGTGAAATCTATGAAAAGACAAGCTTTTAAAACTTAGAAAGCATAAAAATAGTTAGAAATGGATATGAAAATCTTGAAAAGACCTCCATTAATAGACTATGGACTAAGAGTCCCACCGAGCATGTCAAATGTGTTCATGAATAAATTAGATATGCTATGGGAATGAAGCTAAAACATATAACCTCAAAGTATGAACTTAATCTACACTAAACCATCATGATAAGAGCTAAACACTTAGATTAACTCTAAACTAACATGATATATGGTACTCTCTACTCTTTAGATCACTAATTAAACATTGAACCTAATAAGATCAACTTAATACGCAAAGGGGTGATTAGTTGTTTATGGTTCTCCAGCTTTCAAGAATGGACTCTCACCATCAATGGCTACAAGGCCATATGGTTCTCTCTATTTACTTAAAACTTGGTTTAATGGATGCAAATGGAGGCTATTAGCTCAAGATCAATGGAGGGTGTAAGTTTAAGATCAAATGTATAATTAGCCTAAAGCTAATACAAATGATATCTCAAAGCTTTCTTAGTATTGAGTTGTAAGGTTGAATGGGTAGGCTTAGCCTTGCATTTATAGTTTTCCAAATGGAAGAGTGTGAACTTTGGGTGCATGTGAGACTAAAGTCTAAAAAGCACTTTAGGTTAGGAGCTAAGTAAACATGCTTTAGACTAGTTAAGCTAGGATTAGGCTATTTAAATTTGATTAGTGAGTGATTAGAGACTCGTTGAAAGTTAGGAGGGGTTTGGTTAATCATTTTTTATTGATAGTTAGCCTAGGAAGCTTGCATGAGTGGTTAAGAGAGAACTAGGGAGGTTCTGAATGGTTGATAGGAAGAATTTTTAGCTAATAAGAGAGATATTATCCCAATTAGCTGATTATAGGAGGAATATGACTGAAAGAGTGTCATGAATGGGTATTTGAGAATGGAGTAGAGAAGGGTTGATTAACGAAGTGTCATCAATAGGTTGAATTGGAGGAAATGCTAAGTGTAAGCATATTTTAGGTGTATACAGTTAGACCTCTTGTTCTTTATCTTTCTTATCCTCCAACAATACCTTGATATGTTAGGTTGTGGAGCCTATTTTCATGTGTGAAAGTGTTGAAGACTGTACACTTTCCACAGTTGTCTCATTAGGGTTTGGGGCTAGGATGGACTGGGACCCAAGCGGGGGTCTGGGGGTGGTAGCCATTGGAAGCAGGGGTTTGGGGGTGAAACCCCTGAGAAAATAAAATTGGCCTTAAAACGTGCCCGATATACCGGGAAATGTTTTCTTCTCATATGGTGGGATTTTTGACCCATAGGTTTATGGGACGGTTTTGGCCCATGGTTTTGATACCCACAGTTTTATAAAACTACTTAATTAGTTGTCTACTTATATGGTTTTATGCATATGGTAGATATAATATAACATTACAGATGTGTTTTGAATTTGGGTGTGAATTATGTAGAGTTTGTTGAGCATAGCTCCAAATAGATCTAGGTATTGTATTGAGAGAGTGGTGGCTTGTAATAAAATCTGAGCAAGTGATTCTTGGTGGACGTATCACAAATTGGGTGAACCATGTTAAATACTATCTCTTTGTATTGTGTTGTTTTATTCTACACTTTTATTTGATATCTGTAATATTTTCTGCATATTAGTTTCTACTGTTGCGATTATGTGAGGGATTATTCCACATAATTTATCCCTTATTTCCTAACAATTGGTATTAGAGCCTGGTTTGGTTTGTTGAAGTGTTGAATTGCAGGGAAAGTTTTATCTTGAGTGGGATCTATGGCAGATGATGGAAGATTAAGGGTTGATAAATTCAACGGGTAGAATTTCAGTCTTTGGAAGATGCAGATGGAAGATTACCTTTATCAGAAGGATATTTATATTCCACTATCTGAGAAGGTGAACAAACCCTCGAGCATGAAGGATGCGGAATGGGATTTGCTAGATAGGAAGGAACTTGGGACAATCCAGCTGTGTCTTGCATCTTTGGTATTATTTAATGTTTCAAAGGAAAAGACTACAAAAGAACTGATGGATGAATTCGGGAAGTTGTATGAAAAACCCTCTACCTCTAACAAGATTTTTTTAATGAAAAATTTGTTTTATATGAAGATTTCTAAGAATGGTTCAGTAACAGATCATTTAAATGATTTTAATACGGTTGTAAATATGCTAGATTCGGTTACAATAGAATTTTATGAAGAAGTTAGGGATTTATTAGTTCTGTGCTCTTTACCTGAGAGTTAGAATAGCTTGGTAATGGCGGTAAGCAACTTGGTTCCAGATAACTCAAAGTTGAAGTTTGAAGATGTTGTAGGGGTGATTCTAAGTGAGAAAATGTGAAGAAAAAGCTTTGGGGAATTTTCTACTTCAGGGAATGCTTTGACAGTGGAAACTAGAGGGAGACAAAAGAATATAGGAAACCGTGGAAAATCAAAGGATCAGGCAAGGTAAAAATCCAAAAGCAAGATGGTATTCTGGCACTGTGGAAAGTATGGGCATGTAAAGAAGGACTGTTGGGAGCTTCATGACAAGAAGAAACAACATGAATAAAACAAGGCTAGGCAAATGTGGTAATGAGTAATGTATGCTAGGATGCTTTGATTCTTTATTTGCACAATATTATTGAATCTTGGGTTTTAGATTCGCGGGCTTGTTTCCATGCTACTCCACATAGGCATTATTTTGTTGATTATGTTTAAGGAGATTTTGGGCATGTTTTTATTGGTGATGATGAGCCTTGCATCATAGTTGGAAAAGGTTCTGTTTAGGTTAAGATGCATAATGGGAATACTTGGCTATTGAAGGATGTCAAACATGTGCCTACATTAAGAAGAAATTTGATATCGGCAAGGCAGTTGGGAAGTGATGGTTGTACCGTGATATTTACAGCAGATTCTTGGAAGGTTACCAAGGGTGCGCTTGTGGTGGCAAGAGGTAAGAAGGTTAGAACCTTGTATTTAACCACTTATAGCACTAATGTTTGTAATATTGTGACTTGAGAAGTAAATACAACATTGTGGCACTATAGGCTTAGTCATATGAGCTACAAGAGAATGGAGATCATAAAGAAGGATTTTCCTAGATATACAGAAACAGGTTTGGATTTCTATGAGGAGTGCATATATGGGAAATAAAAGCGAGTAAGGTTTCTCAAGGTTAGACCTACAAAGAAAGAGAGTAAGTTAGAGTTGGTGCATTCTGATGTGTGGGGGCTAGCTCAGGTATCATCTCTTGGGGGTTCAAATTATTATGTTACTTTTATTAATGATGCAACAAGGAAAGTTTGGGTTTATTGTATTAGAAACAAATATGATGTATTTGACATTTTTGTTAAATGGAAATCCTTGGTAGAGAATGAAACAGGTCTTAAGCTAAAATGTCTCAGGTCAAATAATGGAGGGGAGTATTGCAACAATGAATTTGATGATTATTGTTCTAAGAATGGAATCCAAAGGCAAAATATGGTTCCACGAACTCCGCAATAGAATGGGGTATCAAAAATGGAACATAACAATAATGGAATGTGCTAGGAGCATGCGGTTACATGCAGGACTGCCTCTTTATTTTTGGGCAAAAGCGGTGAGCACAACTATGTACTTGATAAACAGAGGACCCTCAAGTTCCTTGGATGGAGGCATACCTAAGGAGGCTTGGTATGGTAAGAAATTTGATTATTCATTTCTCAGAGTCTTTGGATTTGAAGTGTTTGTCCATCTAGACAAGGATGATAGGACCAAGGTAGAGGCTAAATCAGAAAAATGTAATTTCATTGGTTATGGTGGTGATGAATTTGGATATAAATGTTGGAGTATTAAGGAAAAGAAAATCATTTGATCTAGGGATGTGGTATTTAATGAGAAAGTCATGTATAAGCAGTAGTTGTAGGAAAATAGGGAAGAATCCAAGAAAGAATATGTAGCAGTAGAGGATGTTCCAGATGGAAAAGTGACACATGAATAAATTAAGTAACCTCCTCAATAGGAACCCAAAACTCCTATATTGAGGAGTTATTCTAGGTTAAGAAGAGAACCTAAACATTTTTCTCCTTCTCTTCATTATTTATTACTCGCTGATAATGGAGAGCCAAAGAGCTTTGATGAAGAAATGTAAGTGGATGTCAGGAAGAAGTGGGAGCAAACCATGGATGAGGAGCATCAGGCTCTCATGGAGAACCAGACATGGGATTTGGTGAAGCTACCCAAAGGAAAAAGATCATTATAGAACAAGTGGGTGTTCAGAGTCAAAGAGGAAGAAGGAGGAAAGAAAAGATACAAGGACCAGTTGGTGGTCAAGGGGTTTGCACAGAAAAAAGGTATAGATTTTGATGAGATTTTTTTCCTGTACTAAAAATGAATTATATTAGAACTGTTCTTGGAATAGTTATAGTAGAAGACTTGCACTTAGAGCAGCTTGATGTAAAAAACTACATTTCTCCATGGTGATTTGGAGGAGGAATTATATATGCAGCAACCAGAGGGCTATGAGGTCAAAGGTAAAGAGGATATGGTGTGCAAACTAAAGAAGAGCTTGTATGGCTTGAAACAAGATCCACACAAATGGTATGAGAAATTTGATAGCTTCATGATGGAGCAAGGTTATATTAGATGTCATTTTGACCATTGTGTTTATACAAAGAAATTTGAGGATGGCAGTTATATTATCCTATGCCTGTATGTGGATGACATGTTGGTTGTAGGTAAAAACATGTAGGAAATATAACTACTCAAGAAGCAGATAAGTGAATCCTTTGCTATGAAGGATTTGGGGGCAGCCAAAAAATCCTTGGTATGAGGATATCTTGGGATAGGAAGGAACGTAAGCTGACTTTATCTCAGTAAGAGTAAATTAGAAAGTCTTGGAGAGGTTTAATATGTAGGATGCTAAACTGGTTGGGACTCCTTTGGTAGGCCATTTCAAGTTATCAAAGGAGCAATGTCCCAAGACAGAGTAGGAGAGAAACCAGATGTCCAAGGTACCTTACTCATTAGCGGTTGGTAGTTTTATGTATGCCATGGTGTGCACAAGGCCTGATATTTCCCATGTAGTGGGAGTGATGAGTAGATTTATGAGTGATCCAAGTAGAGATCATTGGAAGGCAGTAACGTGGATCCTTCAGTATTTAAGAGGGACCATAGGGACTTTTTTGTGCTACAGTGGATTAGACACCACTTTTTGTGGTTATGTAGATTCAAATATGGCTGGAGATGTAAACAGTAGGAGGAGAACAACAAGTTATGTTTACACTATATGTGGGACAACAGTAAGTTAGATTTCACGACTACAAAAGCTGATGGCTTTGTCAACCACAGATGCTGAGTATGTTGCTACCACAGTGGAAAACAAAGAAATGATTTGGTTACAAAAATCACTTGAGGAGTTGGGGCATAAGCAAGAGGAAGGAAATTTGTATAGTGATAGTCAGAGTACTATACACCTAGCTAAGAACTCTGCTTTCCACTCTAGGACAAAGCGTATACAGGTAAGATACCATTTCATCAGGACAACTTTGGAGGAAGAGAAGTTGAAGATAGAGAAGATTCATACCAGTAAGAATCCTGCAAACATGATGACCAAGGTGGTTACAAGGGAAAAACTGAAGCTATGTTCAATTTTTTATGGTTTTCACGGAAACTAGTGGAGGGTTGAGAAGCTTGCTCAGAGGAAAACTAGTCTCCAAGTGGGAGATTGTTAGGTTGTGGAGTCTATTTTCATGTGTGAAAGTGTTGAAGATTATACACTAAGAGTAATTTACACTTTCCATAGTTGTCTTATTGGGGTTTGGGGCCGAGCTGGGGACGGAAGCCCCCGGTAGTAGGGGTTCAGGGACACAACCCCCTTAGAATTTTTTTGTGACCTTAAAACGTGCCCGATATACCGGGAAATGTTTTCTTCTCATATGGGTAGAATTTTTGACCCATAGGTTTATGGGACGGTTTTGGCCCATGGTTTTGATACCCATGATTTTGTAAAACTGCTTAAGTAGTTGTCTACTTATATGGTTTTATGCATATGGTAGATATAATGTAACATTGCAGATGTGTTTTGAATTCGGGTGTGAATTCTATAGAGTTTGTTGAGCATAGCTCCAAATAGATCTGGGTATTGTATTGAGAGAGTGGTGGCTTGTAATAAAATATGAGTAAGTGATTCTTGGTGGATGTAGCCCAAATTGGGTGAACCATGTTAAATATTGTCTCTTTGTGTTGTGTTATTTTATTCTGCACTTTTATTTGAGATCTGTAATATTTTCTACATATTAGTTTCTACTGTTGCGATTATGTGAGGGATTATTCTGCATATTTTATCCCTTATTTCCTAACATGATAGTTGCCCCCTTGTCCAAATTTCTATGTGTTATCTCCATTTGCATCTTATTCAAAGCATTACTGGCCTACTCATCAGTCAACTCCATGGTTTTGATAGATGTGAGGACTATACTTGGTACCTTCTTCATCTTGCACCTGTAATATGACTCATTATTAATTTCAAGCTCAAGCTCCTCCATGTGAGTCTGCATATTCCATGAAAGAATTTTCTTTGTGCACATTGTCACTCCTTCTGGGTCAATTACCTCCAAGCCATAGAGGTCCTTGTTATGGATTATGCTCTGGAACCTTGCTCACAACACCTTTTTATGATCATCTATATAATTCATCTGAGGAGTTTGCAAGATCTCATATGTTTTCCTCCTTCCTCCACTACACTTTCTTGTTGATACCTCCTTTTCAACACTTGGATGCATGCTACCCCCATCTTCTCCTGTGACTCCCATGCCTTCTCTAAATTCCATCACCTTTCTTTTCCTCTTCTCCCTTGAGGCCTTCATTACACACGTTGTACATACCTATGTATCATGTTGTACATACCTATGTATCATGTTGTACAATCTCATCCTTAGTCTCTTCTTCACACTCATCTAAATATGGATGACTGGGGATTCTTCATTATACATGTGAGCCTCTTCCTCTGACTTCCCTTCATCGCTCTCTTCAATTATCACCAACCTTCACCTTCTCTTTCTTAGAGGACTTGTCTTCTTTTCTTGGCTCGGATTGGTTGGAGTAATCTTTGGGGACTTCTTTGTTTTATCTGAAGTCCCTGCCCGAATGTTTTTTCCTTTTCACCCCCACCATAACTTTCTTCTCCGACTGTGGTCTAACGCAACGTCATCCTCTTCTTCTTCCACCTCCTCCTCCTCATATTTATCCTTTTCTTCTTCTTATTGTTTGGGAGGGTTCTCCTCACGTGCTCTTTTTGTGCCCACAATTTGTTTTCCCTTTGGCAATTTTGGGAGGCTAAGGTCCACTCCATCGATGTAATTTCCATTCTTCATTCTAGGCCTTAGATATACATAGACCCTTGCTATGTCCTTCCCCACCACAAGAGTTACAAGAATGATGTCCATATTGTCAGAATCCATAATCTCCACATATCTTGACTTAGAAGGATATACAAATTTGGTGCGCAATGTGTGGCATTCCACATCTACCTTATTTGCATAAAAAATTAACTTCTGTGCATATTTGATCTTATTCAATGATGTTTGGAAGTACCTACCTGTGAAGGTGAATGGAAGTTTGTACCATGGGCCTCTCTTCCCATTACTCATGTAGAACCTTCCCAAATAAAAATGTTGATGCACTGCAAATTATACCTTTTCAACTAAAATTGAGGGTAACTCCCTTGGTACGTGCCACTCATCCTCAAATTCTTCAAGCATTCGCTTGTACCACTTTTCCACCAAAAGCTTATATGTATTATTGATGCTTCCATCATAGGGGTAATCTACAAACCTCTACACGGGGGAATTTTTCTCTATTGGATATATCAAGATGTTTTCCTTAGGCCCATCCAGTACACCTCTCTCCCAAAAGACTATTAAGAGAAAAATAACACCCCAAGTTATCTTCTCACCTTTGAATACTTTCACCCTTACTTCTTTAATGATTCCTTCAACAATGAATTGTGTAATATTGTAGTGCATTTTAGACGCCATTTTGTGAGCAATATGAAGCCACTTCTTATTTACCTATGACCACCCTTCAAATGTGCCCAACTTGCAACTAAAAAGGTGTGTGGTGACTCTCATGCTTGGGTCACTTATACCTGCAACTTCTATTACGTGGAATCCTCTTTGATAGTTAAGCACAGTGGTAGTGGTCTCTACTACTTGATGCAGCCTAGAATTCACTGTAAATGACCTAGGTACACTGGCACATCACCGAGCCTAAGCTGAGTGCTCACCCAAAGCACAAAAAGGAACCAAGTCCTCTTTAGAGTTGTTTGTACAAAATGTTAGCATGATAGTGCATATGTATATTCAGATTCATAACCAATAGTAAATAGTCCACAATGCATAAACCAGATCTAGATCTTAGAATATATAAAAGATGAACTAAAAATGAATATAAAAATATTTACCATACAAGAACTAGTTTTAGTCATGTTCAACACCATTATCTAGCCAATATGATCCATTATATTAAATATTGTAAAACATATACGCTTCATACATTATAAAGGTATCTTCATGAGTCATGCACATGACAAGACCAACAACATAACTCTTGAAGCTTACTTAACCATGCAAATCAATATATATATATATATATATATATAGGGGTGGGAAATTTCCCTTTAATGCCCATGCACTATCTCAAAATAGGCTAGATGCTAATAATAGCCATGCGCCTTTACAAAAGGATGCAAAACGTGCAAGTGCTCTAATAATAAACTTCCTATAGTTAAATTTAAGTAGAAATCCTATTATTAGCCTAAACTATGCATGGTGCTTGAATAATGCTTGTTCCCAACATACCCTTGCATTGACCGCAAGTCTTCATGGATTTGTGTGCTTAGTACGTTAACTCAAAAAATAGCCTTAGTAACAAAAATGGATAAATCCCGATCCTAGGTGCTTTAGCCGTATTATAGCACTGCACGCTCTTCTAGCCCTCTACATTTGCATGCCCAACACTTAGCCCCTTTTTTTCCATCCAACATTACCCCACACTAAAATGGATTTCCACCCCGGCAATGGGTAATCACCTTGTCATTCCAAAGAATATAGGATAATGAATGAAAGAATATGTTGAGTCATCTTATTGTGTACCCTTTTCTTCCTCTAGTAGAATGAATTATGGATATTCACTTTGAGTTTCCCCTTCAAACTCATACCAGTCCTTAAGCACTGCATTTGTCTTATCAGGGATGTCCAAAACAATGCCATCTAACTCATCTAGAGTCATGTTTCTGCCCTCACTCTTCAAAATTCTAAGAATGTTGGCCATACCTAAGACCATCCCTTCTATGACATCCATCTTTGTGGAAAAATCCTTACAGCATCCAACGCATCGCACTTCATTTCTACCAGGGTAACTCATTCTGTGCGCTTGATTTTTTCATCTTTTTCTTCCTGTAGAACTTCATTTTCATTTGATTTCATTCTTACTTGTACTAAGTTATCAGGTGCTGTATACATGGCCAACACCAAATCTACCTTCTTCATTTCATCCTTTAAGGCTTACAAAATAGCCTCATAGCTAGATATATTCCTTACAATTGAATCCTTGGCCCTCGATGCACTTCCGCAACATCCTTTTGTTTAGGGAGGCATGTTGGTCCTTATTCTAGAAGTAGATGAACTATTGTGTGTAGTTAATGCAGTCCAAACTTAAAATCCTATGGCATCTTCTTCTATAAATCTGTTCTCTTCTATAAGATATCATCTACCATCTGTTTGATGATCTTCTTAACATTTTTTTACCTCAGCCACTGCATTATCGTGCTCCTGGGTGAGTCGCTTGATATTTGTGTCTTTATCCTTCTTATAATCCAACAACGTTTGTATTGTTGCCACCTTATTAATATTCTGATGTGCTACTTCTATTGACACTTTAACCAATGCATTGCTCACATGTTCATATGAAAACTGTGTGGGATTGATGGTCATATGATGTGTATGTGGCTCCTTCCTCATCTTCTTCAAACTACACACCTCCTCACAAACATCAAAATAGGGCTCATCCATGTGAGTCCACATACTCCATGATATCTGCTTGCAAGTGCACATATTTGCCATCTCTGGGTCCATCTAATCCCAACCATACAATTTATTGTTGGACAGAGTACTCTAAAAGCGGGCGCAAATAATTTTTGACGGGTCATCCATATAGCCCAAATTATGAGTACCTACTACCTCTTTATCTTCATGCTGACATGTATGTTTTCCAACATCCTCATGAATAGATGTGCCCTCATCTTTCTGTACCACAATTCTTGCATCCTATTACACAGTACCACCCATATTCTGGTTTACTTCTTCTTCATTCTCTTCTTCCTTTAGCATGGGGTGTACTAAGATTTCCGTGTCACCATAGAAGTTGCTTTCCCCTTCACCTGAGTGATGTTCATGGACACTCATGATTTGGTCCATAGTCTCCTAGAATACTCACTCTCTAATATCCTCATCCTCCTACATTTCCACAATGTGGGTGGCCTCTACTATATGCTCTCTGATACTTGTACTAGCCTCCTCATTCTTCACACTTGGCTGTGGGGAATCCTCCTGAATATCCTTTACTTGAACATATTTTATGTGCTTTCTCCTTTCTGCTTCCTCATTCTTCACAGGAGTTACGTGTGGTGATCTTCTTACCAGCAGTGAAGTCCCTGCGCTATTGTCTCGAGATATGTGCCTTTTTTTGTAGAAATATCCTTATATGAATTAGTTCGGTGTTATCTTCTGGTTCATCATGATCCAGGATGTTCTCTAACCCGATAGGCATTGGATCTTCCTGAGTAGGATGCACCGATGCAACTTTCCTTGAGGTTCCAACTATCTGCCCCTTCTTCAGAGGTCTTGGAAGTGTCATATCCATGCCCTTCACCACCTTTCCATCCTTGAACCTTGGCCTCATAAAGATGTACACACGTTCCTGCTGAATTTGTCCTATGACCAAACTCTCTGGCGTAATGTCCATGTTGTTAAACTCCATTGTTTCAACATAGGCATCTTTACCTGGCCATACATAGGTCTTGCGTAGAATGTGAATATCTACGTCTACTTTATCCATGCCAAAATGGAGTTTTCACGCATCATGGAATATTTTCATAGAGTCACTAAAGTAACTTGCAGTAAAGGCGAATGACAACTTACACCATGGGATTTTATCGCCAGTCTTCATATGGAAGCACCCTATGCTGAAGTGCTGGTAAATCGTAAATTCAACTTCTCCATCCAACACCTTGGGAAATTTACGCAGAATCCACCATTCTCCCTCAAATGCCCTGCGCGGCCTCCTGAACCACTTATCTAGATGCTCCTTATATGTAATAGAAATATCCCTGCGTAGAGTATACTTAGCATATTTCTATACTGGAGATTTTTTTTCCAACAAAAACTCCAAGAGTTCTCCCTTGGTCCATCGGGTACACCCTTTTCACTAAATACAGTTAATAACAGGATGGTGCCCCAAGTTATTTTCTCACCTTTATCTATCTAGATGTGCACCTCATTCACCAAGCTTTCTATAATGTACCCAACGATGTTGTACTATGTATTATTTACCATATTGTGTGTTATATGAAACCAACACATATTTACCTCATTCCATTGCTCAGTGGCACCCAACTTGCTCCCTGCTAAGTGTGCTGCAACCCTAGTGGCCATGTCTGCAATGTTGGTTACTTTAAAGGCTTGCCCCCCTTCTTATACTGATGTATGATGGTCATTGCATAAATGCCTTCATTGTCTAATAAATCTCCAACGATCTCTGATCCCGAGTCATACAACCCTATCACCTTCCCAATCAGATTGGTGGTGATCCTCATTCTCCTGCCCGTGAAGTAGAAAAATTCTTCATGCATGCTCAACAGAACCATAGATACAACTGCTAAGGATTCCCAAAATAGGGTAATTCCAGAATTTGCATGACCCCCACGCTGTTGAGTAACCTTTTCACGAAGGCATATAAAACCCTAGTGCCGCCCGCCAATTGCCGATTAGTTTTCCTGTAGACTTCTGTTGTAATGTCCTTCAGGTACTTCTTAGTTCAGTGGTTGATTTTTGAAACCCTACACCATGTTATTTTTGTCTTCCATGATCTCCCCTCAATCACCTCTTCCGAGTATAACATTTCAACCAGCCATTCTTCTACTGGGTCTTCAACCTACTTATCCACAGCTGGAGACCTTTGTGGTGTCGTTGCTCCTTTCGATCATGTAAGTGTGAATGAAACCCAAGTCACCCCCTCGTCATGCACACACACCACCACTTGAATTATACTTCCATGCCTAGATGTTCACCAACATACTTTAAATCTTGATAGGTTTACTTGATCTACAGAGTGCTCGTCGTCTCCAACTCTTCTTCGCACTTCCAAATTTTCTTTAAACTCACAAGGTAACAAATGATGTTGAAAATGTTAGTTTTATTACAAGTTTCAAAAATACACTTCCTTAATTTTTCCACCTACCACCGTACATGGAATTATTTCCCATTGAGTGTGTTTTGCGCTTCTTTTTTGCATTCCCCAATCTCTCAGGCCTCAAAATTTTATGCCTCAGTCATAACTTTTTGGCACGCCACTACTTATTTGTCACAAATCTCCTCTACCCACACTTCCTTACGCCAAAGTATTTTATCCAATGTGACTCAACATACGTAGTCTCTAATGCTATAGCCTCCTTTCTTTATACTGAGTGCTCATTTCCTTACGTGTGGTGTTAGCTTTGAGTAATTTCTCCAAAAGTTTTCATTAATTTTGAAATCCTGTTCCCTTTATGGTCACCCATGAGTTTATTTATTTTCTATACCAAACTAACCTTCTTTATCCACCCCACACTATGGGTATGTGTAGTCCTTTGTGCATGAAAACACTTTAGATTACAACTAGCTTCTTGCACACAAGTGCGATTATTACACATAAAACTAAACTAAATTGACAAAGCAGAGTGACGATGAAGGAAACACATCTAAAGGAAATACATTAAGGGAAATCTAATCTAAATGGAAATACTACCTTATTACAAACACACACAAGGCTTATTTATAGTAGGGCTTCAGCCTACTCCCGTTGAAGTAATTGATTAATCATGTTCCATTAAGCACCTCTAACGGGCTAGCCCTTGAGTCAAGTACATGAGTGATAACATACGGTCCCAACTAATGCACCTTAAGCTTGCCTGGGTAGCACATAAAATTTGAATCATAAAGAAGTACCATATACCCAACCTCAAGCTTGTTGTTCCTAATGTGCTTATCATGTCATGCCTTCTTCCTGGATTTTTCTTTCTTTTGAATCCATCATGATATTACATGCCTCTCATCCAGTTGTATTAACTTGTTAATTCTTGCTCATTATCCAGACCTTATGCACGCACAATACACAAAGAAGGTAACATGAATTCTATGGGCCAAACTACCTCTACACCAAACACCAATTGAAAGGGTGTTGCCTATTTCAACCATTTGTAGGTTGTTATATATGCCCAAAGCACAACAAAAACTTTATCATCTCAATATTTCCTTCCAACATCACAATTTTTTGTTAAATTTTGGCTCTATATCTTGTTGAAAGCCTCAGTAGTCCCATTTTCTTGAGGGTGATAGGGTGTTGTATTATGGTGTGCAACCATAAATTCATCGAATAATATCTTGATGGTCTCATCAAGGAAATGAGTTCTTCTATCACTTGTCAAACTTTAAGGACATCCATACCTGGTAAGAATATTTTCCCACAAGAACCTTTCTATTTTAGCCACGTAATCCTTTGTAGGTACCGCTTCTTCCCACCTTGTAAGATAATTTTTACAATTAATGATGTAGCGTGATCAATTTCTACGTGCAGTTGGGGAAATAGGATCCACAAAGTCAATTACCCACTTCTCAAAAGGTTCTACACTAGTAATAGGCCTAAAAGGCATTTCATCTCTTTGCCCAAGTTTTCCAAGGCACTGACAAGGATCACATGCCTTAATATATTCTTTACAATCCTTGTACAAGGTATCCCACCATAAACCAACTAGTAGAATCTTGCACACGGTGGTGTCACCTACATAGTGTCCACCTACAATAGTGCCATGATCCTCCTCGATGATTGCCTTTCGCTCATGCTCCAGTACACATCGACACAATACTTCATCTTAGGCTAGTTTGTATAAGTCATCATTGATAAACATGAAAGGTGTGGCATGAATTGCAAGTTATTTATTTTCCAAGGCCTTCATTCCTTCGGGCATCATAAATGTGCATAAAAAGAAAACAATATCCTCTAATCATGAGGGTGCATAGTTTAACTTGTATAACTGTGCATCTAACATTGTATCTTCAATACTCTGTGTGTCCTTTCCTGATTGAATCCTTGACAAATGATCTAAAATAGAATTGCATTTACATGGCTTTACTACCACTATAAAGTCAAATTTTTGGAATAATAGAACCCATCAGCATATGCACCCCTGTAAGATGAGATTGTTCACCAAGTATCTCAATGCCATGTGATCTGTATAGAAAACAAAAGGTGTTGCTAGCAAGTACTGTTGAAACTTATTGTTTGGGTATGGAGCATTTTTTTGGTCTTCTCAAATTAGTATTGAAGTGTGGAGTTTGAATTGGGAAGATGAAAGGTCTTGACCATTTCTTTTCCAGCCATGGGAAGATGAAAGGTCATGATAGTTTCTTTTCCAACCATGGGAAGTTGAAAGGTCATGACTTTCAAACTTCTAGGGTCAACTTTTGGACTTCTTAAAGGATTGTAATCCTATAAATAGAGGTGTTAGGATATCATGAAGATATCTTGTGTTTTCAAGAGGTATTGAGTCTTAGTGATCAAGAGTGATCAAGGTTAAGCAATTGGGTGTCAATTATGGTTTAGATGTGGTTTAACATCTTTGGAATTATGTTGTGAGTTCATAACTGAGAGAAGACTGTGAGAGTTGCTTTACTCTTTTTTATAATAAAATCTGAGCAAGTTCTTGGTGGACGTAGCCCACATTGGGTGAACCACATTAAATATTGTCTTGTCTTCTTTTGTGCATTATTTATTTATGCTATTATATTTCTACATGTATACTTCTGCTATATAGTTTCCTACTGCTGTGATTTGAGAAATTGTTTCTGCATATGTGTTCTCTAGTTCCGAACAATTGGTATCAGAGATTTGGTGGTTTTTTGCTGAAGTGGTAAATCACAGGGAAATTTTAGCTTGAGTGGGAGCTATGGAAGATGAGGGCAGATCAAGGGTTGAGAAGTTCAATGGGAAGAACTTTGGTTTGTGGAAGATGCAAATGGAGGATTACTTATATCAAAAGGACCTCCATGTTCCTTTAACTGGAAAAGCAAAGAAACCTACAACCATGTCAAATGAGGATTGGGAGTTGCTAGATAGAAAGGCACTCAGGTCAATTTGGTTATGTCTTGCATCTTCGGTTTCTTTCAACATATCACAAAAGAAGACCACAACAGGTCTCATGAGTGCATTGGGGAAGTTATATGAAAAACCCTCTGCCTCTAATAAAATATTTTTGATGAAAAATTTATTTAATATGAATATGTCTAAGAATGGTTCTATTGCTATTCATTTAAATGAATTTAATATGGTTGTGAGTATGTTAACCTCAGTAAAAATTTACTTTGATGATGAGGTCAGGGATTTGTTGATTTTGTGCTCCTTACTAGATATCTGGGACAACTTGGTTATGGATGTAAGTAATTTAGTCTCTAATAATTCAAAACTAAAGTTTGAGGATGTAATAGGTGTGATCCTAAGTGAGGAAATGTGAAGGAAGAGCAGCAGATATTCTTCTACTTATGGAAATGCTTTAATGGTGGAGAGCAGAGGGAGACAAAAGAACAAAGGGAAAGGTAACTGTGCGAAGTCGAATGATCGCATAAGGTCAAAGTCCAAGAGTAAGTTAGAATGTTAGCACTGTGGGAAGGTTGATCATGCTAAGAAATATTTCTTGGCTCTTCAGGATAAGAAGAACAAGGAGGAAACTAAAGAGGTAAATGTGGCAACAGGTGATGTTTGTCAAGATGCCTTAATTCTTTCTTTAGATAATATTACTGAGTCTTGGGTGTTAGATTCAGGGGATTCTTTTCATGCCACCCCACATAGACATTACTTTACTGATTTTGTTTAAGGAGATTTTGGACATGTATATCTTGGTGATGATGAACCATGCAAAATAGTAGGGAAAGGTTGTGTTCGAGCGAAAATACAGAATGGGAACACATGGATACTTAAGGATGTCAGGCATGTGCCTAAGTTGAGGTGGAACTCGATATCAGTGGGTTAATTGGGCGGTGATGGATGTACGGTCATTTTTATAGCATATTCTTGGAAGGTTACCAAGGGAGCTCTTGTGGTTACAAGTGGTAAGAAAACTGGTACTTTGTATTTAACCAGTGGTGATGATTATTGTAATTTAGTTACTGTAGATGTAGATGAAACTTTTTAGCACCAGAGACTCGGTCATATGAGTTAAAATGGCATGCATATTATAAAGGACAGGTTACCTGGATTAAAGGAGTTAGAGATAGACTTATGTGAGGACTATATTTATGGAAAACAAAAGCGGGTGTGATTCCTCAAGGTTGGACCTACCAGGAAGGAGGGTAAGTTGGATTTAGTGCATACAGATGTATGGGGGCCAACTAAGGTAAACTCTATTAGTGGTTCATGTTATTATGTCACTTTCATTGATGATGCAACTAGAAAAGTTTTGGGTATATTTTATTAGAAAGAAATCTAATGTGTTTGAAACCTTCAAAAGATGGAAAGCCTTGGTTGAGAATGAAACATGTCTCAAGTTCAAATTTCTCAGGTTAGATAATGGAGGGGAGTATTGTAGCAATGAATTTCTTTATTACTATTCGGTAAATGGGATCCATAGGTAAAGAACGGTTCTAAATATTCCACAGGAAAATGGAGTTTTAGAGAGAATGAATAGGACAATCATGCAGCTTGTTAGGTGCATGAGGTTACATGCGGGGACTGCCACTCATGTTTTGGGTGGAAGTGGTGAGCACAACTATTTATCTTATTAACAGAGGACCCTCTATGACTTTGGATGGAGGTATACCTAAGGAGGATTGGTCTGGTAAGAAAATTTATTACTCATTTCTTAGAGTATTTGGATGTGAGGTATTTTTTCACATTGATAAAGATGATAGAACCAAGTTAGAGGCGAAGTATAAGAAATGCACCTTTGTTGGATATGGTGATGATGACTTTGGTTTCCGTGTTTGGATTCTTAAGGACAAGAAAATATTTTAGTCTAGAGATATAGTCTTTAATGAAAAAATTCATGTATAAAGATTAGTTTGTAGGAATAGAAAGAGGAATCAAAGAAAGAATACACAATGTTAGAGGACATTGCAGACAACAAGGTGTCCAAGGGGACGGTTTTAGGTGCAGCATGTTCTAGCACAACCAGTTCAAGAACCTACTTATCAGGAACCCCAAACTCCTGAGGTGAGAAGGTATTCTAGGGTAATAAGGGAGCCTGAATGATTTACTGCATCTTTGAATTATTTATTGCTCACTGATAGTGGAGAGAAAGAGTGCTTTGAGGAAGTAGTGCAGGTGGATTCTATGAAGAAGTGGGAGCAGGCCATGGATGAAGAGCAAATATCTCTTATGGAAAACTAGACTTGGAATCTGGTGGAGCTACCCAATGGCAAGAGAGCATTGCATAACAAGTGGGTGTATAGAATCAAAGAGGAATATGGAGGCATGAAAATATATAAGGCCCAATTGGTGGTCAAGGGATTTGCACATAAGAAAGGTATAAAATTTGATGAAATTTTTTCTCCTGTTGTTAAAATGAATTATATTAGAACTGTTATTGGTTTAGTAGCAGTAGAAGACCTACACTTAGAGCAGTTAGATGTGAAGATTCCATTCCTTCATGG
Source organism: Taxus chinensis (assembly GCA_019776745.2). NCBI lineage: Eukaryota > Viridiplantae > Streptophyta > Pinopsida > Cupressales > Taxaceae > Taxus > Taxus chinensis. The sequence continues at coordinate 102,135,547 of CM034149.1, forward strand.
TGAGTTGGAGGATGAATTGTATATACAACAGCCACAAGGTTATGAGGTCAAAGGGAAGGAGAGGTTAATGTGCAAATTGAAGAAGAGCTTGTATGGCCTGAAACAAGCTCCACGGTAGTGGTACATGAAGTTTGACAGTTTTATGTAGGAGCAGGGTTACTCCAGGTGTCACTCAGACCATTGCATGTATATCAAGAAGTTTATTGATGGTAGTTATATTATTTTGTGACTGTATGTAGATGATATACTTATTGTAGGGAAGATCATGCAGGAAATAAAGATACTCAAGAAGCAGCTAGGTGACTCTTTTGCTATGAAGGATTTGGGGGAAGAAAAAAAATCCTTGGTATGAGAATAAATTAGAACAAGAAAGATAGGAAGTTGGTGTTATCTCAAGAAGAGTACATAAAGAAGGTCTTGGAAAGGTTTAGTATTAAGATGTTAAACCGGTTAGTACCCCTTTGGCAGGTCACTTTAAATTATCAAAGGAGCAGAGTCCCAAGACTGAGAAGGATAAAATCCAGATGTCTAGGGTACTATACTCATTAGCGGTTAGTAGCTTGATGTATGCTATGGTATGCACTAGGCCTGACATTTCCCATTTAGTGGGAGTAGTGAGCAAGTTTATGAGTGATCTAGGTAGAGAGCGCTGGCAGGCAGTGAAGTGAATCCTTTGGTATTTGAGAGGGACCATGGGAGAAGCATTGTGTTGTGGATCAGACACTAAATTACATGGTTATGTAGATTCAGACATGGCAGGAGATTTGGACAGTAGGAGAAGCACGATAGGTTATGTATTTACGGTTGGTGATACAACGGTGAGTTTGATTTCATGGTTACAAAAGGTTGTGGCTTTGTCAACCATAGAGGCTGGGTATGTTGCTACCATAGAGGAAAGCAAGGAGATTTGGCTACATAAGTTACTTGATGAGTTGGGTCATAATAGGAAGTTGGGAGACTCATATGTAGGAAGTTGGGAGACTACATAAGTTGACTGATAGAGAAATTATCACCTCTCTCTATAATATGAGATTATTATCCCTACGAACCATCCACCAGTGCACTACTGTCCCATGTAGGGTATAAACTAACATGTTCCTTCTTTCCACTTGATCATTCCATTGTACTTCCATGGCTCACAAGAATACCTCAGGGTTTCCTTCTCCAGTGTACCGGGATACAAGGTTGTTGCCTAAGCACCTATCACAACACGTCCTGCTTACGCACGCATTTTTGCTTCTTACCTTGCTCCCAACCATCTCATAGGTGACATGTACCCAATTTTCATAGGAAATACTTGTAGTATCACTAATGGAATATGCATCATCCCATTGGAGAACTACTTCCTTAAATGGATCAAGTACTTTTGGGTCTCGAATGGTGCGCACATAAATTATATTAAAATATTCTACACTTAAGGGCTCAACATAAGGTACATATTTCCTATCTATCAAAGGGATAATAAATCATTCTTCCTTATTCTCAAAACTGATATATCCCTTATTAAACCATAGATTAAAATTATTTGCATAACACCAAGGGTGTCCAAGTAGAGCAGGGAAGATGTCCAATTCTAAAAGTGCTAAGACCTCAAAGTCCCTAGTGAACTTGACCCCTTGTATAGTAATGGACGCATCCTTCAAGACTCCAATTGGTGTGGCCTTAGTCTTATTTTCCATATACATTACATTGGAAGATGGCTATAATGGAGGTCTGCCCATCTAAACCCATGCATCTAAAGTAAGTGCATTCACTTCTGTGCCTATGTCAATTAAAATATTGCTCAAAATCCATCCATCCACAACAAAATTCAGATTGATCTCCTTGTCATAATCCAAGCTGTGAATCTCAATACCATTGCATGGAGTGTTTCCCTTTAACCAACTCCCTAATATTGGAATAATGTTTTCTTGATGCAACATCTTGCATAATTCCTTCAGATCATCAACATCTGACTGGAAAGTCTTAGCTACCTTCTTTTGTTCTAACTTCTGTGAGTGTTCCTTTGAACACTATATTTCACCCTATAGATTTCTGAGTACCTCCATGGTTTCTTGATAAACCTCCTTATGATGTGTAGGGTTTGGATTTTTTTCAGGTAAAACCTCCTACTTAGTAATGGTATGCTTTTGTTGTAATGTTTCTCTAGTGCGCGTAGCCTCAACATGTGTAGTAATCTTCACAAGTACCATCTCAGGATCTGGTGCTTACTTTGAAATCCATTGGTTTTCCACAACATACTGTATTCTAACCATACTTGCACCCTTATTCTCCTGTTTTTGCTACTTGCTCAGATGTTCATATAAATTTGGGCACTCTTCATAGTTAGGATTCTTTCTATAAAAAGAACAAGTAACGTTCTAAGGATACTCGCACCTGTAATGGTAAGGAGATCCGCACATATAACATGCTCCATGAGGGAACTCACCTCGTCCACTGCTGCGACCTTGGTCTATGAATCCACCAAGGTATCCTCAATCTCTACCATGGCCTCCCTCAAAGTGACCTTCATTATGATCATAGTGCCCTTGAGTGTAATCATGATCATGTTGCTCACTTTTTTCCTTAGAGTTATTCACAACTCCAGTTTTTCACACACCAATATAAATGACATCATGTATCTAATCAATCAACCTACAATATTTTGTATTGTGAGTTGTGGAATGGAAAATATTACAGTAGCAGGATACATTCTTGCTTATCACATGTTGCAACAATGGGTAATGACTTGCATCATGGTCTAAATGACATATATCATAATCAAGTAACAAGGAGCACATCGATCTGCAAGGAAAACTATCTTTAGTATGCCCCTCTACTTCACAATATATGCACCAAATTATAGTGCGTGTCTAATGTGATGTATTGGATGATAGTTTCTCCAACTATTTTTCCATTTTTGCAATCTAAGCTTCCAAGAATGGGATCACTCCAGTGTTTATGCTCCTGACTGCCTTAGTGCGTAAAGCTGCTTCAAGTGCCTTGTGCATGTCTGTATAAGTCATATGTGAGAGTGCCCTCCTAAAATGTGTGATCGAGCCTCTGACAAACGAATGTGCATGCTGAATTGCATGGATATCATAAGATAATTTAGACAAGAGTTTTTTGAAATGAGCATTTTATTCCCAGACACTCTCAGTAGTTCCTTATTTGATATGCTTGAGTGCACTTATGCTTTTCTGCTCAAACTCAGGGATTTTAAATTCTTTAAGGAAAACATCTCGTAATGCCATATAATCCACATAAGTCTAATAAAGTTCAAAATACTTGTACCAGCTATGAGTGCATCCCTGCAATGTAGTTACAAACTAACTGGCCTTACACTCTAAAGATGTAATTCCTTTCATGTGCCACATTATCTCACACATATGGACATGCTCAGAAGCATCTTCTATTCCCCTATACTCTGGGAGATGAAGTGACATATCCATGTAAATATTCTGGGGTTTGTGATGACCATGCCCACCAGATCTATAACCTCATGTGTTACCTTTGCCTGCAGATCCACCAAATCTTGAGCCACTTGTGCCTCCTAATCCTCCCCTTGTAATAGGAATTGAACCAAAGGATGCACTACCTTTTGTCCCAATAGTGGTGCTAAACTAAACTCCCATAGTCTGTAAAGTTGTACTACTCCCAAATATAAGTCCAAAGTTTTGCGCGCCAATGATTAGTGCCATTGACGCACGTGAAAATGTACCTCTAAATCCCTCTCATGTGCCTCATTGAACTTAATCCACCTTTCTTCTATTTTCCTTTATGCCGCTAGGTCTTCCATTTTTCACCACATCTTCTCCTGCCCCCATGCATGGTGGGGTTTAACTAGGCATTGGTTTCTCTTCCAAATTCAAATTTACCATCAAGATCTTGATCTCCAGTGGAATTCCATACATATATGATCCCCTGGGATAACGTAAAAATTAAAACTCAACTAAATCTGGAAAAGAGTAAGTGGATATTGAGTACTCCAAAATATAGCTATTCAGAACACCATGTATCCACAACGCGCGTCTAAATCAGATTAGCATCATAGAGGGCCTAAAATTATTCTTACATCTAGAAAAGTATATGAAACCTCTAATTCCTTTTAGATGCATAAGCAACTAGCCACTCGTATAGCTCTATGGGAAAAATAGCAAATAAGCTCTCATATAAGCAGTCATACAGATTCTTCTGAACCCACATGCGTGCATCAAACTTAGATCCATTGTTGAATGTCCAAGTGTATTCTTCTTCCAAATCTACTATCCACTCTTCAACACTTGCTAAGGTCAAATGATACATATTCATCACACAACATTCAAAAAAATAGCTAAGAAAGAGGTCTCGACAATAGAACCAATGATGCAGCCTATAATTCACTGTAAATGACCCAAGTGTGCTAATACATCACTCAACCTGAGCTGAGTGCTCACCCGAAGTGCACAAATGCACCAGGTCCCTCTTTAGACTTGCTTGTACATAATTTTAGCATGATAGTGCATATGTATATTCAGATTCATAACCAATAGTAAATAGTCCACAATGCATAAAATAGATCTAGATCTTAGAATATATAAAATATGAACTAAAAGATGACTATAAATTTATTTACTGTATAAGAACTAGTTTCAGTCATGTTTAACACCATTATCCAGCCAATATGTTCCATTGTATTAAATATTGTAAAACATAGAAGATTCATACATTATAAAGGTATCTTCATGAGTCATGCACATGACAAGACCAACAACATAACTCTACAACAATTGACACTTACTTAACCATGTAAATCAATACATATATATAGGGGTGGGGAATTTCCCTTCACCGCCCATACACTATCTCAAAATAGACCACATCCTAATAATAGACATGCACCTTTACAAAAGGATGCAAAACATGCAAGTGCTCTAACAATATACTTCTTGTAGTTAACTCTGAGTAGAAATATTATTATTAAACTAAACTATGCATGGTGCAGGCTGATGCCTGTTCCCAAAATACCCTTGCATGGATTGCATGTCTTCATGTCTTTGTGTGCTCAGTACGCTAACTCCAAAAATAGCCTTAAAAAGAAATGGCTAAGTCTTAATCCTAGGCACTTCAGCCATATTGTAGCGCCATGCGCTCTTCCAGCACCCTACATTTGTGTGCCCAAAACTTAGCCCCTTTTTGTCCAACCAAATTTGGATCTATTTCAAAGCCCAAAATGTGCAAACATGTAACTCTTCCAATCAATTACATGGTAATGCACATTTTTCTCCCCACAAAATCGAAATAGTCCTCATGACGTGTGACATTAGCCATTGGTACAATCATTCTAGCTTACCAAAGAAGGGTAACTCATATAAATGTAGGACTCTAGCACTTTCCAAGTGTTTTTGCACTATGTCATCATCTACCAACTTCCCCTATGTAGTCCTCTGGTTCATTTTCTTCATCACCTCCTTGTTTATTTCAGCTTCATGCACCTCCAAGTGATGGTTATAGTCACTTATCTTGCACTTTTTAAAGTGTGAATCCCATGACTACCCTATTACAACCTCACCAAGGTATTACATCTCCAAAAAAAACTCTTTTGGTGCATCATCCACCTCAGGATTCCTATCTTTTTCCTTTCCCTTTCCTTTTCCCTCGGGTGATACTTTGGCTGCTTTCTTTGGGGCCATGTTAATCTTCAAAACTTATTCATAATTCAAACTTGAAATTTGTAGAAAATTCGTGCCCTAGGTGTTGATAAAACTTACCCAAACTTTTTTCTACAACCATCATGCGTTCTACTCTTACAAGTCCTTGCCTATTATGCCTTGTTCTCTAGTTTGTAACATGCAAGCCCGTGCCCTAGTTCTGCAACTTGGAGTTCTGTGAATTCTCATTTCTTTAAACCCTAGTTGTGCGAATGCAACCCTTGAACCTTAACCTCTGTGTATTGTCAACCTACATGTATTCTTTCCATGTTCTTATTTCCTCCGAAGGATCTCTGAATTCGGCCATGTGTATCTTACTCTTGTTTGTCTTAAATATCCTTTGCACAAGCTATTTGCACTCACAGACACAATTCACACTTAGTCATTCTTTCAATCATAAGAACTCTTCAATATGCAAGGTAAGAATGAACTTGCCCATGCTCCTTTTATAGTTTTCCAAAAATTTTGATGCATTAATTACTCCTTACCTACAACCGATAAATCATTAAATGCATTTTTCTTTTTCCACACTTTTTCCTTCTTTCTTCCACACACAGTAGTCGTAACCTTCTAGAATGCTACTACTTTCAAGGTTTCATTCATCCTTGTGCGCATCTTCCTATGCCACAACCCATCTTCCTTTGCACCATATACCAAGTAGTGTGTCCTATTACTACCTCCCTCATGTTACATTGTGTGGCCTATTTCTCATGTGGATTCCCAATCTAAGAAATTCCTATTAAGAAACATCATTCGTCAATACTTGCAACACTTTCCTTTTACTTTCACACATACCCTGTTCATATCCATTGAGCACCATTATTGTTGTATTATTGCACATGCCTCTAAACTAACTTAAATATAAGTACCACCATCTCAATCTCTCTTACGTGTAGTTACACATGTTTCCACCCCACACTAAAAGTATGTTTGGTCCTCTATGCATCAACTCAATAAATAATAATCAACTCTTGTGCACGAATGTGCTTATCACAACAAAACAAAACATGAAATGGAAATCTAGGCTAAGTGGAAAAACTACCTTATTATAAACAAACAGGAAGATTATTTATAGTAGGGCTTTATCCTACTCCCATTGTAGTATCTTAGTCACTACAAAGGGTCCCAACCTATGGAATTTCAATTTTCCTGAATGGCACACAAACTTAGAGTCATACAGAAGTACCATCTTTTCAACTACAAAATACTTTTTCTTGATGTGCCTATCACATCAAGCCTTCTGTTGTGTTTTTTTGGTCTTTTGACTCCAACGCACAATGGCGTGGCGCTCACCCAATTGCATCAATTTTTTAATGCACCCATCAACCACATGTTCATCATCCAATCTACCTACGTATGCAATATGTAAGGTTGGTAACATAAATTCCATAGGTAGTACAACCTCTACGCCAAACACTTGTTGAAAGGGTGTGGCCTTATTCAACCATTTATAGGTTGTTCTATATTCCCAAAGAACAACCGATACCTTGTCATCCAAATCCTTTCTTCCAACATCACATATCTTTGTTAGTGTCTATCCCATGATCTTGTTAAAAGCTTCAGTGGTGCCATTAGCCTGGGGTGATAAGCGGTAGTCTTATGGTGTGCCACCATAAACTCTACCAATAAAACTCTAATGGTCTCAATCAAGAAATGAGTTCCTCTATCACTTGTGAGGATTAATGGACATCCATACCTACTGATAATGTTTTCCCAAAGGAGCCTTACTCTTGTGTAATATTTTGTAGGCACAACATCTTCCCACCTTGTCAAGTAGTTAGTACATGTGATTATGTAGTGCATACCTGTCCTACATGTGGGTGGTGTAATAGTCCCTACAAAATCAATTTCCCATTTTTCAAAAGATTCTACACTCGCAATAGGAATTAATGGAATCTCATCTATATTTTTAGGCTTTCCAATTCTTTGAAAATGATCACATGATTTGACAAAAGCATTAGTGTCCTTATACAATGTCTCCCACCATAGACCAACTAATAGGATCTTGTGCATAGTAGCTTCCCTTGCATAATTTCCTCCGGTGATGACTCCATTCGCTTCCTCCATGATGGCTTTGTGCTCATGCTCTAGAACAAATCTACGCAAGACCTCATCCCTACCCATTTTATATAGGTCTCCTCCAACGATATGATATGGTGCAGATTCAATAGAAAGTTTGTTCTTTTCTAAGGTGTAGACACCAAAATTCTACACCCCATGTCCTAGGTTCATTTACCACCATAGATGACCCATTTGAGGCATTCTGCAACATTAAAATTATCCTTTGCCCCTTTAATTAATTTAATATACTCACCCTCCCCACATCCCTAAAGTCTAAATTAATTAATTAATTAAAATAAATAAATAGAATTAATAACCCACACCTCACCCTCACACTTTGTTACGTTAACTCAGACACCTCACTAGCTACAACTAACTAACTTATTAACCTTCCATAAATATAACTAAACCACCCCTAACTTATCCCTAACCACTTCTCCCTACTTAACTAACCATAACTAAGACAAATTTCTAAAAAATATCTCACCCCCATCCTAACCAATTTAGTTTAGCTCAAATTCCCTCCCCATCTCTTATCTTAACCATTTTGAAATCCTCTAAAATTAAGTTTGAAATGGAAGGAAAATCACTCCTTTTGGACACTTAACTAATATTTCCCACAATCGCTGGCAATCTATATAAGTGTGTTTCCTGCCTTCTTTTGGGAGGAAAATTTTGTTATTTTGTAGGAAAAATTTGATATTTCTCAGGCATTCTAGAGTTCATTCATCATCAATCAAGCTCCATCAATGTCATACTACTCCAAAATTATCAAATTTATCGTCGTATCATCCGTTTTCATCATCATATTGTCCTTGGTCATTTGATTTGCATTTAATCACTCACGCAAGGTAACCGTCATCATTTTTGTTAGTCTCGATAATTCATATCATGTAATATTATTTGTATTACATTTAATATGTCGTATATGCTATGAAAGTATGCTTTAGATCATAGTTTAAATTGAATTTGTCTCTATTTTCTGTAAAATATGAAAATTTACAACAAACGCCAACGATTTGCCCAATCGTCGGCAATTACTGCGTAATATTTTACTTTTGCATATTTCTCACAACTTTCTTAATCTTTCTTGATTTTTATTTATGTTGTTTTCTAACTTCTTTCCTAGCATGGTGATTTTAGATGGCTTTAGGAGGTAACAATTACCCTGCTGTTGACATTGGTTCTTTTCTTGTTATCCATCATCCTCTTTACTGGGAGCAATATGAGTTACTTCATGATTTAGAGCTATGTGCCATTCAGTCCGCACCCTTTGACCACATAGAAGATATTTTTGCAAAAACACAACGTATCCAGGAGGAAACTAAAGCATTTTGGGACATGTATTACGAGGCTTGAAGGCTCCATGAAGACCTTGCACATTATGAACACAATTATGAGGCTAGCCTAGATCTATTAGAAGAATACCATACCACACCTGAATTTGATACTAACAGCCACACTAGCATCCTTGTTACTGACACCACACTAGCCCATCTCTACGACACTCCAGAGGAAGTATCTAATTTCTTTGTAGAGGACTTCATTTCTGTACCCAAATATGACTTCACTGAAGAGAAAGGCCTAGTTGACTCTATAGGGTCTAACCTTTTCTGAGAATTTGTACACGGATCAAGAATCCGATATGTGATTTTGATCTTTTCATTATTATGTATATGTCCATCTAAATAAGTGATAAAGATAGTCATATTTTCACTTTTTATTATATTGTATTGCAATCTTGTTATCAATAAAAGACTTAATTATTTCTTGAGCAGGTTGATATCCTTCAAAGGAATTCATTGGGCTTCTGGGGACTAGATTTTACTAGCCTATCCTTTTATCTTACTAATATTATTTTGTTTAGATGTTTTGATTTGTAGGTTTGATTGCAGGAAAAGAAGCCTTGATTTCACTTTCTTTCACAGTGCACAATATAACACAATCCACATTGTGGGTATCTTAGAAACCCCTCCATACTAAGGTTAAGTCATGTTATTACCCCTTAAGGAATCAAGAAAAACAAAGGTAAAAACCATGATCGACATTCTGGCACGCCTGTGGGACCCTTGTCCCTTTTAACTGCTTCATTTTATCATTAATTTGATCACTGTTTTCACTAACTTCCAATCGCTAGTAATTGGCTTAATTGCCAATGATCAACCCGATTTCCAGCGATTCCCTTGTGTTGTTTTCCTATCAACTTATAATCAGTTTGTTATTTCTTGTTTTCTTATTTATGCTTCTACTAATATGATTGTAGAGTGATTTTCCCGGGATTTTTACTTTTCGTAATTGCTAAACACGCACTTTGGAAAAATTTCTAAAATTTAAATAAATAAAAATAGGAGCGATCTCACAGTAAGTTATAAAAAATCATATTTTTACTGTCCGTTTTGCATTCTTTTTCACTGGTCCTCATCGAAATTAATATTTGATTTTGGAGTTTTAAAACAAACTCTTTCATACTTATTGATCATCTACTTCTAATTAGGGAAGTAAATTCGTTGCATTTCACTTCTCCTCCCCCACACACAACCAAATCACTTTAACATAAAAAATGCATTCAAACACTCCCACCCAGGTGAAACTGATTGGGATTTCATTAGCCAATAGGGAAATTGACTCGGTGTTCTGGCCAAGTATAATCTCCTATCTGTCGGTATATATTGGCTCACCACCCGACTCCCTTATCGCAATGGGACCGTGAAGTGAGGGGGTAGGCACCAATACCATGACCATATCGACATCAATACAAATTTGGACCTCGCATACCTTTGGGTATCAAGGACTCTACCATTAACATACCTTAAACTATTTATAGATTACCATTTCCGAGGAACCTTATTAACCATCTTACACATTTCTCTTTTTCTATAATTAATCAAGATTAATATAAAACAACTTTTTTCCTGCTTTTTCTTATTGTTTGTAAATCAACCCATTTAGTTAAATTTTATTTCCTAGGTGTTTGTGCATTTTCTTATCATGATATTTACTAGACAACAACTTCAAAACTAGGCCTCTTAAGACATGTCTACTCCATCCCCTAAATTTTAAAAACATACCCCATTTTACACCACCGCACTTTTAACACAAATACACCGAAAAATCCCTTATTATCAAATGGATACATTCAATCCCTTATCTGACACCCAAAAAACTTGGCATGAATCAAGATTCAACTATAAAAATGAAATTGAACAAAAATATTTCTATTCTCCACACCACTACCATGGTCAAATTCCTCATACACAAGAATGAGAACATCCATTCTCTCCTAGGACATCCGAGCCTCCTTTCTACAATAGGGGAGACCCTATTTTTGAATCGAATCCCATTACTCTTTATGCTTATTTAGCAATAAGAAATGTCCAAATGCAACCATTCACACCCCAATCTATTCCATACAATCATAACCCTTCATCAACCATTACACAACTCATTAATCAAGACCAAGTCCCCGTTTTCAAATAGTTACATCCATACACTTCAAATCAACCCGAACCACCAAACAATAGTCAACCCCATATCTCTACCAGTTCTACTAACCCATTTGAAACATCAAATGAAAAATCTTTCACTAGTCAACCCGAAGCACCTGACATCTCCTCGGTTCCTTTTTATGACCTCCACATGATCTTGTCACAAAACACATTTTTTCAAAAACCCACATCTTCATCGAGTCCTTCTATAGGATCCACATCTCCTCTAAGTAGTACCACTACTTCCTCATTTATTCCTCTAACCTCCTCACAAGTATAAACACCTCCATTGGGTTCCCTCACCCCTTATACAGTTATTTCTTACCAACAAGTTACTTATCCTATGCAAAGCATCACTATGTCCATTCTCACAACCACGCCACTGTTCAATACCAAGGACATTGCTAGTACACATCCTATTTCGCAATACATACCAAAAATTTCAAAACCATTTATTTCCATACCACAATCAACACATCAACAAAAAATTCCACAATACAATATTCCACAACAAAGCATTCCACAAAAAACATCATCCTCTACTGCCTCTACTATGTTCTTGTAGCAAACACCCATATATTCATAACCACTCACGTATATGACAATGTCATTGAAATATCAATATATTCAAACTTCATAGCCTATAGCTTCACAAAAAAGCTTCCTATCCTATCAAAACATCTTACAACAAAACATCCCTTATCATCATAACAACCCTCAACAAAACGTTCCTTATCAATATAATGTATCACAAAAAAAAATTCCTCAATATGGAGTCCCTCAACAAAAAATTCCACAATACCATATCCCTCAATAGAAAAACTCATATCAGCACAATGCTTTGTATCAACGAAACACTCTCTACCAAAAAATCATCCATCAACAAAACCAAGCACACTCGTCCTATTTCTAACCTAGCTCATCCTCACAGCAAAAAACACAATATGATTCCCTCATAGCCTTTTTAAGCCGCATATCCAATCTTGAAGATGCTTCATCTTCATCTAAGAATACACTCTCCTATGATCAAATTTGCAATGATCTCATTCACCCATTAGTACCGTTTAAACTATATCCACCTCACTAGGAACTTCCTAAACTTGTCAAATTATACAACAAAGAATATCCCCAACAACATATCCATGCCTTCTGTCATAGAAGTTATTTAATAGATCATGATCAAGATTTGATGGTGATGACCTTCCCCATATCTCTTGTCGGTCCCGCCTTAGACTAGTACAAAAACATTCGACAACACTCCCTATTTTCCTTCGCACAACTTGCACAAATTTTCCTAGACCACCTTTCTATCAACATAGCCTGTAAAGTCACCATCAATGACCTGTATTCCATTAGACAATTTGAAGATGATTCCATTGCCGATTTTATCACCTATTTGAGGGACATCAAAAATAAAATGTCATTCACATTATTGAAAATGGAGTTAATCGAGGTATTCTATTGTGCATGCACTAAACACATCTCATCCACATTACAAATATAGTCATTTCAAACTTTGTATGAAGATTTGACCATGGACCATAAATTGGAATTACGAGCTCTAGAAGATGGATGAGTAAAGCTTCATCCTAAGAAACCAAAAATTGAATTCCCACCTAAATCACCATCCAGCAATGAAAAGTCAAAAAAAAATGCTAACACCATCATAGTCAGATATGCTCCCAAGGAAAAACTTGCCATTGAGTGTCCTCGTCAACAACGTAACTACACAGCTATAGGAAAAACTTATAGCACATTTTTTGACAAACTACTTACTTCTAACATGATATCTCTCCCACCCATTCGACATATAATTATCCAATCCCATTTGGTACCGAGACGATGAATATTGTAAATAACATAGGGTTAATGGTCATGACATCGAAAGATGTCATACATTCTGCAATGTGCTCCAAGATATAATTGAAAAAGGTGACCTTCATTTGGACAATCTAAAGAAACCTACGAATCAAAACTTTGACATATTTAAGCAACCTTTTCCGAACCATCCATCGTCCTCTGACCAAACAAAAAAAAATGTCCATAACATTAATGCAATAAAAAAATAAAGCCTATTCCCCAGTCCACTCTCACACCTAATGAAACAAAATCCATAGAATCAAAACTAGTAATTGATGAGCCTAAGATTACGACTACTGATCTGACTTCTATTGAAACCATCACTCGAACTCTTCCTACATTTTTTCCACTTAATGAATCAACACCTATAATATCAACACCAAAATCCCATAAACTCAAAGCTATTAAACGACTACTTGTTTCTAAAACCATCCCTACACTCTTGTCACACACAACCACCAAACCTATTCCCACATCCTCTAGTAAAACTATACCTACACCTGCATTTGTCTTTACAAATATACTATCACACCTCTTGAAATGTTCTTAGCACAACTACCTCCACCTAAGCCAACCATAGGAAATGGTCATCCCCAATCCACAAAAATATACGATCTGAAACTTGCAGATCATCTAGACTACATTAATTGCATCATCCCGACTCCTCTTCCTTCACTAACATCAACTTCAATGGATACACCTAGTTCATCCAAAACCTCAAAGGGGCCTAATAAACAAGGTATTATTTGAGTCTTTAAAAGTCCTTATTATGATGAAACATATCGTTTCTATGGTCCTTCACCTTTTCGTCATGTCATGTTGAGATGAAGGCCTATGAGACCTTCCAAACAAGACACTATTCAAGAATTTTATGGTCCTTATTATGTCCCTCCAAATCAAAATTTCTCGCACAATCCTCGCTCTCTCATACCAATTAATCACCCTATTATTATAGGGGAAAAATCCATCTACCAATCCATGAATGGTCCAATCATCTAAATATACTTGCAAAAAATTATGAATGAAGTCTTGGAAGGCCTAGAAAGCGATGCCCGAGAATACCTCTTGCACATTATCCAATCCAAAATACATGATAGTATATTCAAAACTTCCCTATTCAATGGAAAATTTTGTATTCTCTTGATCCTCATGTGTAATGCGCACCTGGTGGTAACGTAAAAACCCATCAGTAAATGAATAGATTTCACACTCCATAAATCCTTCAAGGATATCCTCCATAAATGGCATAGGAAAATGATCTATGACACATGAAGCATTGAGTACCCTGTAGTAACTAAAAATCATGATCCAACCATCCTTCTTGATGTTGATCGACATAGGGCTGACCCACTCAGATTCCTTAATAGGTTCAATGATTCCTAACTTAATAATTTTTTCAATCTCATCCTTTACCTTCATGCATAGGTTCAAGTTCATCCTATAAGACCGTTTCGAACACGCGCACCATCTTTAAGATTAATCTTCATCTCTTCCAATGAGGGATGAACATCTGTTAACTCATGGTAAACCCTTAGAAAAAATTCTTGGAAGTAACACAACAACTCAATGATCTTTGGAACCTCTTCTTCTAACTAGTAATCGCCAATGATAGCCTCCTTAGGCACATCCTCAGTGCCAATATTAACCATATTATTTTTCATAGGAACATGGTATGTATGTGATTTTTTATATGTAGATTCCTTTAATTCATACGTACCCTCTATATGGATAATATCCAGGTTCTCTACTTCTTCATCATCAATAAGGTATACCATCTTCCCCTTTTCATTTTCTTTCCATGCATGGCTTAAAAGCATCTCTTTTGTCTCCAACACTTATTCACGTGCCTCAGTCTCAGGTTCACTTAACAACTAAAGCATGAGTTCTTTTACTTTTGCGTTATCTCCCAACGTGGTAAAATTCATTGTGTAAGGCCTCATGTATTAGTGGCTTAGTGGAAAAAAATCAAAGGTGTGTGCCATAGCTTTTTTCATGTCCCTCCAACTTGTAATTTCTTGCTTTAACTAGAAATTTACATACCATGCTCCTATGAATCCACATAGAGTATAGTAAAACTTATGTACTCAGAAAGATAATGATATAGCCTCCTGGACTTGCACCCATTGTCTCTCATAGTTGTGGATGTGTACCAAAGAAGGAGTCTTTCCATCATAATCGTGTATACGAGAGGGAACATTTCTCTGAGTAAACCTTATTAAGAAGGCTACCCTTACCTCACGCCAGTGGAAAATATTATATTTGTGTGTTTCTCACTAGTGCATTTTTATTATGTGAAATGTATAAACCATCATATTTTATATATCTCCCTCATTATTCCACTGGTCCTCCATGACGCACAAAAAAATAATCCGGTTTTTCCTCTCTAGTATACTTAGGTAACTAAATTTTTCCCATACACCTAATCATGCATGACCTGATCATCTAAGTGAATCTTCCCTTGACTTTACATCTGACCATTTCATATGTGTCATGAACCCAATTATCACAAGAAACACTAGTAGTGTCACTGACAGATTTCACATCTTCCCACCGAAGTAGGCCCTCTTTAGATGGTTTTGTATTCTCAGTGTCACACACTGTTTGTGCATAAATACGATTAAGATCTTCTTCACTAACACGCTCAATATAGGGCATATCCTTTACATCATCCAGGGGTATGAAAACATGTTCTTCCTTGTTCTCAAAACTTATATATCTTTTGTTGAAGTGTAGGTATACATTGTTCACATAGCACCATGGGCGGCCTAAAAGTGTTGGGAAGAGATATCTCAAAATCACTTGTGAATTTTTCATCCTTAATAGTAATGGAGGCATCTTTGAGTACCCCAATAGGCACGTACCTTGTTTTATTTTCCACATATAACACATTAGAGGATGACTGTAATTGTGTGCTTCCCATTTGATTATAGGAATCCAAAGTTAGAACATTGACCTTTGCGCCAATGTCAATCCGAATATTACTCACCAACCAACCATTTATTACTACATCCAATGTAATATCCTTGTCATACTCGTGGTCCTAAGGTGGTAATTTGGCATGTAGGTTCTGGAGTTATCGTTTAACTCTAGCATGTGGTATCTTTTTGTGTAACCACTCTCCTAGTAATGGCATAATGTTCTTTTGGCGTATCACCTGCACACTTCCTTCAAATCATATACATCCCTTTAGGGAAGCTCAATGTTCTTTATGCATTCCCTTTCATGTGGTTTTTCCTTCAGGAATTGGATCTCACCTTAAAAATCTCTGATGACCCTCATGGTCCCCTAATAGACCTCTTTCTGATGAGATGCATCTAGATACTTAACATGTGTGACTTATTCTTTCATGATTAGGTGCTTTGATTTTATCTACTCACACACATGTTGCTTCGATGTGAGTAATAAATAACATGGGTTTGAGCACCGGATCAACCATATTATTAGGCACCCATATTTTAGTCTTCGTGCACTCCATGTTGATAATCCCCATACCATTTTCCTTCTTTTTGTTCTTACACATATGTTCATAGAGTTTTAGACAATCCTCAACCTCGTGTGCCTTTCCATAGTATGTGCATACCTAATTCTTAGGACACTCGTGTTTGTAATGATTTGGGGACCTACATGTATAACAAGTCTCATGCATGAACCTTCATCTACCACCATGGCCTCTTCTCCTATATCCACCTCAGAACCCACCATTGTCATTGTTACACCCTTCATTAGGTTGGGATTCCTACACCTGAGAGCTATTTTCCATAGTGGTCTGTCATAATCCAGTCTCATATGCCTCATGAATATGGTCAATCAGGTGGAAATCAGTTGTATCATGGGTATGTGCATCACAAATATAGTAGTACATAGAAACATTCTTCATTGTTGTGTGTTGCAAAAGGGGGCAATTCCTAATATCATGATTCTTGTGGAAAATATCAAAAAAATGTAATAGTGCATGCACATTCTTATGTAGGAAACTATCCTTAGTATGCCCTTCCACATCACAATCATTGCACCATAACCCAATGCACGTCTCATGTGCCGAATTGGCAGATAAATTCTCCAACCGTTTAGCCATAAATTCTTCACCTCAAGAAAAGGGCTTACTCCTGTCTAGTCTGAGGTGTGTAATGTTTAATTAAACATTATAAAAAATAAACATTCACCAAACATAAACATATTAAACATAAATGTACATGGGACACCAAATTTAATGAGGAAAACCCCAATGGGGTAAAAACCACATATGAAGAATTTTCCATTAACGAGAAACATTACACAGTCCAGTAACTCCTTCCCTCACTCCTCTCCATAAATTTACCTGACGTGAATTAATTCACCCGAATATGGCCCACGACCATATTTAAATAATCCCAAGGGTTATGAACATTAATTGACAGGTATACCCCTCGGTTTAAATAAATTGATTTAATTTAAAACCAATTAACCATTAACTCATAGTTTATATTAAATAATTACGAATATAAATATTCTGGATTATTTAATTATAAAATAAAAGGTTTATAACAGCACTTTTATGTTCTAACAAATCCAATGTCCACTCCAAACTGCTTCAACATGCAGAGATGCTTCTAAAGCCTGGCATGGATCAATAAATGTTTTATGTGATAAGGCCCCTCGAAATGGAGTCAACAAGCCTCCAATGGACCACTGTGCATGTTGGCTCTCATGAATATCAGAAAATAGCTTGGACAAGAGAGTTTTAAACCACACATCATACTCCCTCACACTTTCAGATAAGCCTTGTTTGATGTACTTGAGCAAAATAATATTCTTTTTCTCAAACTAAGGAATGTGAAATTTTGCCAAGAAGGCAGTGCAAAACGCATCATAATCCAATGTAATCTAGTGTGGATCATACTTTATATACAAACTATGTGTGCACCCTTGAAGTGTGGTGGAAAACTAGCTTGCCTTCCTATAATAATACATTTTTCCCTTAGCTCTCCATAAACATTCACACTTTTGCACATGCTTAGCCACATCCTTCATACCTCTATACTCTGGTAAGTGAAGAGACATCTCAACAGAAATTGAGGTGTCATTTGCTGTGGTTGTTGAGGTGGTGTCTATGATGGCTATTGTGGTGGTTTTGGACCTTGTCTTGGGATGGGGATAGATCCTAAACCTGAACCTCGACAAGGATTTCCTCCTTGCGGTGGTTGATTTGAGCCTCCCACCATGACATGTGGTCCTATAAATGAACTTCCTTGTGTCCCAATTTTGATGTTAAACTAGAAACCAACTATTTGTGTTATCGTGTCAACATTGTCTTAACGACACACCTTTAAAAACTCATCCCAAACACTAACACCTGATGCACTTCCATGTGCGTATCCTTGATCTATTGCACCTCTCGAGCGGTTAATAAAATATGTCTACCTGTGTATCCTACCAATTTGGAGGATTTTCTTGTTCACTGTCACCATGATGCTCCTTAATAACTACATCTAGATTTGGAACACCTTGCGCAAGGGCTAGAAGACTAGGTTAGATTAGATGTGTGTCGTGGTTCTCATTCTTTCCTCAGACTCATTCTCATCAAATTTTGATGGGGTCTCTCTGCTGCACTTTCCTAATGTCAGGAGGACATGATATTATGGTCCTTCACCTTTTGCAAGGTCCTCATCACTTGCTCCATTCATCATCCCTCTTGGCCTCAGTGTCACATCTCCCACCCTTTGTTGCACATCGTTATGCATGAGTTGTCTTTCCTCTCTCTTCCTATCTTCTTCTAGGGTGGTTGTGATCCTTCCTAAACCTGTTCCTGCCCCTATGTGTGGTGGGGTTTAGCTCACCATAGGAAATTTCTCCATTCCCAATTCCACCATCAGGATATTGATAGCTAAGGGTA
Organism: Taxus chinensis; assembly: GCA_019776745.2. Classification (NCBI taxonomy): domain Eukaryota; kingdom Viridiplantae; phylum Streptophyta; class Pinopsida; order Cupressales; family Taxaceae; genus Taxus; species Taxus chinensis. The sequence continues at coordinate 102,154,494 of CM034149.1, forward strand.
TTTCATGCAAATAAGATTCTCTTGGATCACACAATAACTAGAAATCTAATTCCTCCAGGAAAGAGTATGTCAAAATTGCATACTCTAAAGTATAGCTGCACAATACACCTTCCCACCAACGATCCACAAATTTAGTCCACAACTTTTCTGAATCAAAGAGTTTTTGGTAATCTTCTAGCTTTCCTTCCTAGTTGAACACCTCTTTTAGCCATGTAAGATGCCAACAGTTGGTACAAATCTACTGGGAAGAAGATAAAGAACGTCTCATACAAGAAGTCATATAGGTTATCTTCTACCCACTTTCACACATTAAAGTCAGGTCTAGTGCTATATCTCTACAGAAAGGCATCTTGGACATCTTATATCCAACTTTCAAAATTATCCAAACATAGTCAAAACTCCATATGCATGCAACATCCTAGAGAATAGATTGAAAAGAGGCCCTAATAAAGGAAGCAAAATGGAGTCAGTTTTTATCATTTCACACTATTTGAGCTTTGACTGGGGCACTCAGGCTAGTATTGGGGTGCCCATGGGTGCCCTGATCCCACCAAGGGCACCCCGATCCTTTTTAAACTTTCCCGCCACTTTTTGGTCACTTTTTAGCCATTTTAGCTTCTTATATTTTTAGTGGCCGACAATTTCAGGGTTAATTACAAAATTACATCAAGAGAACCCTATAAATATAAGTTTATGAGGCCATAATGAGGTACCAAGCACTAGTCACTACTATCATCCACCTATGGTTGCATTCATATAAAGCATTTGGAGATCATTTGAATTCACTTAGCTCTATCACAAAGGACAAGGTTATTTCATCTACATCACGTAAGCATAGGAGGGGATTTTATTCTATTCCATCAACCATTATACTACATTTTTACATCTAGTTATTGCTCTCTACTTCACAAAGTGTAACTAAAAAAAGAGCACCTAGGGCACACGATTCACACACACACACACACACACACACACACACACACACACACACACACACTAGAACTACATTTGGGTCTAAAATGTAGTGTAAAACTCAGTTAGTAAGCCCACTGTTGTGGTAGCTGAGGTCAATCCGAACCATTCATTTTCATTATTCAATTTTAGGGTTTTGATACTTTTGTTGTATTTTTGTAGGTCTTCTATTCATATTGGATTATTAGCGACACGTGGTGTAGTGTAGCAAATCTGATACAATAGAAAAAGAAGGTTTCCAATCACTTACAGGACCTGTGAAACTCATTTTCAGACCTTTTGCATAGACTAGGGAACCCATTATTCATACCAGAGTTCCTGCACATGCCCCAAACCCTCTCCAGGAACTCCAATCCATCTAGATAACTTAGATCCATCCTTTTCGGGGCCTCTGCACAGTCATTCCTGCTTCCTGTTTCTCCAGTCACTTCTATGACACAGTCTTGTAAGTTCATCAAATCAACTAAGTCAATTTCATACTTCTCTTGCATATTAGGGTTTTCTAATTTCATTAGATTAGTTACTTGGGTCATTTTCCATACATTTATTTACTTTATTTACATGTTGTTATAGATTAGATTAACTACTATTACTCAACATTTTAGTTAATTTTAGTTAATCAGAGATAAGTCTAAGTGCTCACCTGAAGCACACACAATCACCAAGTCCCTCCTTGCTTTGCTTATCAAGATGTTAGCATGTAATTTCATATTTATAATGATTCATTCAAGATGATATTGTTTTCCAAAATATCTCCCCTAGTTATTTTTACAACCAACATCCACATTTTTTCTCTAAGCTTCAACATTATAGGCTGCGTGCCTTTTGGATGCTTACTTGGCACAATAATTATTCCTCATGCGCCCTCCCGCACTCTTCTTTGGCATTGTACCTTTCAATTTCCTTGTTACCCTTCCTATATCTTCCCCATTTCCTCTTGTGCACACTCCCTATGCATTCATTTTCCTCCTAGTAGCTCATGCACCTTGAGCATGCGCTTTGGACTTGTTATCAAATATTTGGCTAAGTCCTTTGCATAGTCCCCACACCCCCTTTCTTACTTCCATGCATTACCTCTTGATGATCGTTCCCTCTTCTATACTTTCCAGCTGAAAGTATTATTTCCATTTTTGCTACACAAATTACCTTTACGCACCCTTTTCTTTCCTTCTTCGCATCTATCTTTTGCTTGCGCATTTTTGCCTTCTTCTGTGCTAGTCTTTGTGCCACGTGACAACCTGTCAGAATGAGTATATCACACGCAACTTATCAAAGTGTTCTAATAGGGCACCAAATACTTGCAACCAAATAAAGTATGACACATGGTAGAAAATGAAAAAATAGACGATGACATGGGATAAACTCTAAATCATTCAAATTCAAATTTTGGCAGGATTAGGTAGGTGAGAATCTAGAAAATATCCCTCACACCATTAATACAGGATCTAATTTCTCCCACCACCTGATTTGATTTAGATCTTTCCTCCTTCCTTCTCCTACACACCAAACAGACATAAAGAAGATAACTTCACAGAATTATAGGCAGATTTGTAAGGATTTATTGTTGGTTGTTGGTGGTTGAGTTTTCAAATCAGATTCTCCCTCCTTCCCTTCCTCCTGTCTCATGTATTTGTCTATAAATGTGAGAGAATTTCTCATGATAAAGGGTTAGATAATTTCAGTTTGCATAGGTATTTGCTTGTTTTTTTGAATCACAAAACTTTGGATCTATTTCTCTGCATGTGGATACTCTCCTCTTCTACCATCATAACTGACTATGCATTTTTGAAGCAATAGAAGTTGTTTTTTGGCTACTTTCTACCTTAACTTGTTTTATTGCATCTTCTTGCTTTTATTTTCATGTTGGTAGCTTGTTATGCATGTTAACATCCCTTGTAGGTTATTTATTCATTGTGTCCCATGAGAATGAATGTTTGAGTGTGTTTTAAACTATGGTATGTGTGTCTACCCTCCTTGTCAACAGTTTCTTTATTTTCACTCAAAGATGGTCATGTTCATTCCCCTTCTTTATGGTGTTATCACCCTCTTTAGTTTTAGTTTTCCCTCTTCGGATATCCTTCTATTGTTAGTACCTTGGCTTGTTTAGCTTAGGATTTCCATTATAACATTAGGAGTAGCAATAATAGTAGAAATAGCTAGAGGAATCAGCCTTCTCCGGAGGTCTGTCTCAAGTGTGCAAGGTCCCACAACTTGGAGATAATCCTATTATTTCCTCAATAACTTAGTTCAACCTAATATGAGATGGGTATAAGTTTGAGCTCTAAATTTTTTTGATATACTTGGTGGGACCAATCATTAAAAGCTTAAATTTCATCATTGCTAATTTTTGGTGTGTGAATTACTAATTTACAGCCTTTGGAGGCTTATTGTAACACATCTGACAAAACCCAACACTCAGATCTATTATTTCCAGTAGTCTGCGTGCCTTTCATGAGAAGAGTGCATACCAGACAGAGCATAGTAGCTAAATATTTCTTTGAATACCTCCAACTATTTCTAAAAATAATATGTAGCAGAACTACCAAATGCACATCTCCATTTCCCGCGTGCCGTGTACTTTCCACACCACTTCTTGGTAGACCTCCTATGCAGCTTGTCATGGTAGATCCTACACCACCTCTGAGGAACTTTTCCAACTTCACTGGCAGAAGTCCTCTTGTTCTCAATTCACAACATTATATGCCAACATCTTTGCTCAAGAGTATTCCATACTTCACTAGTGAGAATCAAGTCACCCTTGTTGAGCACATCCAGGATGTAGCCAATGTGTGCTCTGTATATTTGATCACACATGATGATGTATTAGTAAGGCTCCTTGCAGATTCACTCAAGGGAAAAGTGCTTCAGTGGTACAGAAGCTTGAGACCTCCATCTATTTCCAACTGGTATGAATTTGGAATAACTCTTTACAACTATTTTAAAGATAAGTTTGATCATCTTACCTTGGTAGAGTAACTGAATTCAACAAAAATAACACCCAATGAGTAGAAGACTGATTTTAATATCATATTCTAGAAGACTTGGGACAAAATTCCTCAAGTGGTAAGACCTATAACCCAACATGTTTTCCTTTATTATCTAAGGGCCTTGAATAGTGACATCTCAATAATGATTCAATCCATGAGAGGTAGAACCTTGCCTGTTGCATACAATATTGTGATAAGGGAAAATAATAGTCTTATCCAAGTAGGGAAGTTAGCTCTTAGACTACTTGTGCCCTTATTCCTAGATATGCCTCACATGCATTAGCCATCTATTGACCCTATTTTTGAGAGGAGCACTCAATGCACTACATCCACATCATATTCTACCCTGCAACAAAAGAAGGATGAAGAAATGAAATCCTATATTAGAAACTTGTCTAATAAAGTCATATCATTAGAAAACCAACAAGCACAAGCCTTCAAAAGTAATTCTAATCAAGGATATAACCAAGGCCATCAACCCTTTAAAAATTGATATGCAAATCAAAGGTATGGGAAGAACTAACAAAATGATAGATGGCATGCTAACATGCACCTTCCATTACAAGTGATTCCTCCTATGTAACCTCTTCCAACACCCAACGCAAGTCAAGCTCTTATCACAATATAAAACAATATGGCACAAGACTCATAATGGTGGTTCCCTTGCAATATGACTCACAACCAAAATCAATGTGCAAATGCTATGTGCGTGCATGCTTACATGATTCATGTTACTTCCAAATGTGAACCTTCTACAAGCATAAGTGATCTTGAGAATCAAGAAAAATCATAAGCTCCTCATGAGGGCAACCTTATGTTCTTTAGCGCCAAAGATTTATGTGTAATTAATTAAGCTACAGATGAAACAAATAGACCACGTACTCAGATTACTGATAACAAAAGGTATAAGAAAATAATACTTGAGTTTGGAACATAACCTTTAGTTCCTACAACATAGGAAGATCATCAAAAGTAAAGAGATACAACTCATTATCCCAAAATTCATAGCGCACAAGTTCCTACATGAGAGGTTTCACACAATGCTCCTGCAGAAGTGGCGTGCGCCCCTTCTTTGGTAGGTCAAGCCTCTGTGCTAGCTAAATCCCCCACCTCTATGCCTGAAAAATCAAACAAAAATATTGTTGTGCCCCAAATGCACAAGTAAAAGGGCCTTACATTCAACATTGTTGACCAAATGAAGAAGAAAAATGTAAATTTCACAATGTGGTATGCCCTAGCCATTCCATCTCAGTGTGACCTATTGCATGAAGCTTTGGTGTAACTCCCATGGACTGATCCATCTATCCAAAAACCACGTGTTATTTTCAATATCTATCATGTAGAGGAGAAGTAAGTAAGTAAGGTTGTCAAAAATCCACCCTTTTATATGTCCTTGATCATATGCAAACACCTTGTGCATAATTATATGATTGACTCAAGCACTAGTAATTTTGTTATGCTTAAGAAATTTTTTGATGTCCTAGGTATTAAGTACACACCTTTGTCCAAAGGAGTGTTGCAACTTGATGGCTTAATTGTCACCACTTTAGGAATCAATAAGGGTCTTGAGTTAACCCTCCATGTATGTCAAAGCCTCACCATAACTCAAGATGTGTCAATAATTGACCTACCTCCTTTATTTTCCTTGTGTCTATAAAGATATTTCACTGCTAAACTAGGTGGTTACTTGTCCTTTGATTGATCCCATATGTTACTTAAGAAGGGGTATGGTACCCAGTTTACCATACAAGCTGATCCAATATTTTCCTATTATGTTGAGCCATATGACTCATCCCCTCTCCAAGCCAATTGCTTAATTCAAGAAGAACAAGTTTCAGTTTCTGAAGGGGGGCCAATTCCTCCTCTACCTGATTTAGTGTTGGATGAGTGGGTAGAAAGGCACTAGAAATTTGATCCATATGATGAAGAAATTGAATATTTTTAAACTGGGATTGTCACTTATTACATCCTTGAAGAAAAATTTGTGCTGCCGCATGCGCTCAAACAAAATGATGAAAATTATGGTTTTTGAAATTTTTACTTTGATGGTTCCATAAGTGACGCAGATGCAGGTGTTTTTATCATTTCTCCCAAGGATGAGAAATTATTATTCATGCACAGGTTGTAGTTTGCATGCTCCAACAATGTGGCAGAGTATAAAGTGTTGGTGCATGGTATCATTATTGCTGAAAAGAAAATGATTAAGGTGTTGCAGATCTTCGGGGACATATAATTGGTCATCCATCAGGTCACAAACAAGTGTACTGTAAAAAATAAGCATCTTAAATCTTGTAAACATAGATTTTGGGACCTCCTTGAGAGCTTTGATGCTATGAATTTATAGGTGATACCAAGGAAGATGAACAAAGAAGAAGATCAGATGGCCACGTTTGGTTCACAGTTTTCTCCTGTAGATAAATTTGTCAAAGGGAACACACAACATGTTAAAATGGGGATTAGGCCATCTATCCCAAAAAACAATAATTTTTTTGCAATTGCTTAACAGTGACCCAAAAATTGTCCAGTTCATCCACAATGAAGCTGATTTTTCCTTAAGCATGTAAGCTGATTTGCATGATAGCTATGGTGACCAAGTGACCAAACTCAAGAAAAATAAGCTACCTAAAGGCTTGGTCACCTTAGAGAAAATTTTTAGCCATGATGATGAGTTCAAGGGTGAACATAAGAATATACGTGTGACACAAGAAGACTTCTCTGCAGTTACTATTGCACTTGGCAAGGAGTTGCTACTAAGTAAAGCTTGCATGCATGATGAAAAGTAAGCCTTCATTTCTATGTGTCATAAATACAATGATATCTTCTCATGGGAATATGAAGACCTCAAATGTTTTTATCCAAGTGTTACTCAACACTCCATTGACCTTGATCCTAATATCAAGCCCATCAAACAAAAAAAGAGACCAATCAATCCAAAGATAGAGCCCCTAATGAGAAAGGAGTTGTCTAAACTCGTTGAGCCAAGGATAATTTTTCCCATCAAGTACTCTACTTGGGTAGCAAACCCTATTTCAGTATGTAAAAAAATGGTGAAATCAAACTCTGTGTCAATTTTAGAGATTTGAATAAGGCATCCTTGAAGGATCATTATCCTTTCTTTCCATGGAGTAGATTCTTCAGATAGTGGCTAGCGCACAGAGATTTTCCATGCTGGATGGGTGTTCTGGTTTCAATCAGATTCTAGTTAAGGAAGAGGATCAATTGAAAACAATGTTTACAACCAAATGGGGAACATATGCATATCATAAGATTCCCTTTGGTTTGTCAAATGCGGGTGCAACGTTTCAGCATGTCATGGACATTTCCTTTAAAGGTTATATCAATGATTTCATCTTTGTTTACCTAGATGACATCACCATCTTCTCAAAGCTTTGCGTAGATCACATGGTGCACTTGGAAATAGTATTTGAGAAATGTAGAAAACTCAGGGTGTCCCTCAACCCCAAGAAGTACAACTTTACTGTGGCACATGTAAACCTTTTGGGCCGTGTGGTATCAAAGGATGGTATTGCTATTGATCCTTATCATTTTTTTCCATCCTTGTTCTTTCATTTCTGACACACAAGAAATCCTTATAGTATTTCCTAGGCAAAATCAAATTTGTCAAGTGCTTCATTCCTAACTTTGCAGGACTGGTAAGGCCCATCACCCTCATGCTAAAAAAGGAGACATCCTTTAGATGGAAAAAAGAAGGAAAAGAGAGATTCAAAAAGATCAAGCAAGAAATTTCTTGCGCGCTAACACTCATCAATCCGTATTACTCAAAGGATTTCATCCTTTATGCTTATGGAGATCATGTGAGTGTTGCTTCTTTCCCAACACAAGGAAATGAACAAGGACTAGAGTGGTAAGTGGCTTTCTTCAGTCAAAATTTGAAGGATTATGAACTGAAATACAATCACACAGAAAAACATGTATACGCCATCATGCACGTGCTTAAGAAATTTAAAATTATGTTCACCGAAAATCATATCAAGGTATTGTTTTTTCACTTAGGTGTGAGAGAATTCATCATGGGAGTGGAAATCAGAAAAAAAAAAGAGCAATATGAGTGACTAAAATTATGGAATATGATGTGATTATCAAAGCCACAAAGCTTGTTAGAGGCACCGCGCTCTGCAAGAAGCTTGCTAAGGACGCATATAATGAACCTGAGACTTCATTATTTCTGGATGAAAATCTCTTGCACCTAGGACCTTAACAGAATAGGGACCCTGACACGCGTAGCTGGATGCAAGAAATGATTACATTCCTTTCCTCCATTTCATACCCCTATTGTTTAAACAAAGAAAAGAGGTGACATCTAAGGCTATAATCTATTCCATATGCATTAAATGATGATGCTCTCTTCAAAAGAAATATGGATGGAATTCTGTTAAGGTGCATTGATGTTGCAGTGGTTGACAAATTATTATCATAATTTCATGATGGATTCTCTAGTGGACACTTCTCTTCCAAGAAAACAACAATGAATATCATCAAGGTAGGATACTTTTGGCCTACCCTATTTGTAGACACACATAAGTAGCTCATGAAATGTAAAGAATGCACTTTCTTTGTAGAAAATAAGAAATTGGTAGCACCCAATCCAAGCGGATAAGACTTTTGCACAATGGGGTCTTGAATTCATATGCATGATCAATCCTCCTTCCAACATTGGGCATAAATGGGTATTTAAAGCTATGAATAACTTTACCAGATGGACAGAAGTTTTCACTCTCAAGGAATCAACCGAGTCATTCATCCTTGACTTTATCGAGGGAATTGTAACCAGGTTTGGCATTTCTCAAACCATTATATCTGATAATACAAAATCCTTCCTTGGTACTATAATTTCTGATCGGGCACTAGGCCTTGGCATCTACTTGAAGACTTCATCCAACTATTACGCTCAATGCAATGATTTGGCATAGTCAACAAACAAGAACCTGATCAGAATCATGAAGCATACAATGAATATCAACTAGTGGTAGTGGCACACAAAGGTCTCACATGTGCTATGGACAGAAAGAATTGCAATGAAGAAGGAAATAGGTACTTCACCATATAAACTTATTTATGGAAAGGAATCTTGACTTCCTTTATCTCTTGAGTTACCTTCATCAGAGCTTTCCCAACAACTAGAGTTTGAGGGTGCAAATCATAGAGAAATTAGAATGGAAGAGCTGGTTGAAATTGAAGAATTAAGGAACTCTGGCATAATCAAGCTAGAACAATATTAGAAATAAAAAAATAATTGGTTTGACAGAAAGGATAGGCCTCAAACTTTCAAAGTTGGTGACTTAGTCTTGAAGTGGGATGCTGACAGAGCCAAACCAGGATGTCATTCAAAGTTTGATGCACTTTGGAGTAGCCCATACATCATCATTTCGTGTAAGGAGGCCAAATATTTCGAGTTCTCTCATCTTGATGGAGGTGCGTTATCAATCTCAGTCAATGAGATTTATCTCAAACCCTTCCATTAAGCTTTCTGCATCATTGTATATATTAAAATAGTTTCAATTCCTCCAAGTGCACTATATGCACAATGATTTGTTTGTATATAGTTATTTATTCTCACGTGATGCTTGTTCGTGCTCTCCTTTTTCTTCCAGGATGTGAGTAATCTTCCAACAGATTTAACAGTTTTGTAGGATTCATGAAAGAGTTCATAAATGCTTCAAAGTGACTTCAAGGGTGATTCTTCAAAGTGGTAGATCAAATATTCATGTTTCTAAGTAGACTCCATGCCCAATGGATGCTTCTAAGGTTACTAATGTACTTCATCTAGTAGACAGATGGCCCCAAAATTCACCAAACTGTTTTCTAAAGTAGCTCCCCTAGTTATTTTGGTAACCTACATCCACATGTTTTCTCTAAGGTTCAACATTGCAGGCTACGCACCCTTTGGCTTCTTGCTTGACACAATAATTCTTCCTCACGAACCCTCCCACACTCTTCTTTGACATTTCTATTTCACCTAATTCTGAGATGTTTCTTTGAAAGTGACAAAACAAATAAGGTAATGGGCATAGGAGGAATACCTGTTAAAATTTTGGTTGATAGGTTGTTGCGCACATGTTGAATGCTAAATCCATAGATGATCATGAGAGCTTCCTTTTGGCTAGGAGGAACTACCTAAAATAGAAAACAAGACCACCAGAAAGAGTTAAATAGTATATGTAGTGGAATGCCTAGAATGTGCTAGATCCGGGAAGTGTGGTACTTCTTAGACAGCTGTCAATCCACTGTTTAAAACAATTTAATGTTGGTAATAAAGTAAATCCTATTGTAGTTAAAATGATTTAGGTATCTCATTTAAAACACAATAAGAAAGATCTAATCTAACAGGCTAGGTTAAAATAAGATCTGAAGGTCAAGTGACTGGTTATGGGTCTCTGCAAGTTTGACAAAGGTCTTAGGCAAGCCACAGGTGAGTATGGGTGATGTGGAAATAGGTAGATAGGTTGTTGTTTTGGGTTGTATTGGTAAATACAGAGACCGATGCTAGTTAAGGGTGAATGATGCCGATTTGGGAGAACTGGTGCCGATTATTATGGGATATTGGGAATGTCACAGAATGAGCTTTAGATCTCCCTTGTGATTGCACCAAGGACTAGGCTGGTCGAAATGAGGTATTAAGTCGTTTGGATGGGATTTGGCGAGGTTTTAATAGGGATATGGAGGGGAGAGTATTAATGGAGGCCAGTGGGTGGCTAGGAGGACAAAGGATGAAAATACAATGATGGAATGAGTGAACCAACGAGGTAAAATGTTCTACTTACTTGGAATCTGGGTCCGGATGTCTGTGAGTGAGGAATGAAGGTGTTGATAAGAGGTTGAATGCTGCGAAGGATCACCAAATGTTAGGGAGCTCTTGCATGGGCTGCATGTGCTCTCCTTCTTACCTGATTGAATCAAATTGATGTTGGGGTGAGTGTTGGATGGTTGTTGGGTGAATGTTGGTTGTCTATGTAAGAGAAAATGCTTGATCTCCTTCTTTGCATGCATGTTCTCTTTGAAACTTATTCTCAAAATATGTGATATCTCTCTGGAATTTTCCAACCTCCAAAATAAGGTTTTTTTGGGGGTTAAAAGGTGACCGATGGTGGTTTCGGCTTAACCGGAGGTGGTTAAGGGTAGCCGACATCAGTTAGGGCGGGATTTCCTAGGTTTACTGAACTGGCCAGATCCCCTTGATTTTCTGGGATCTCGTGTGTTGGCCCCATGGCTTAGGATGGAAGCTTCTTTTAAGCATGCAGGAATGTGGTTAGAGGGAATGTAGGCATTGATTTTTAAGGTTTGGGTAGGTATTAGTTAGTTATGGCAACTTACTAAGAATAGGTCTTAGAGTGAGGTGGCTTGATGAGGTGTATAGGTGAGGTGGATATGTGGGCATATCCTAATTAGGAGATTTAAATAATAAATATGGTGAGGATAATGAATTAATTTAATTTAAATAATTAAATTAATATTATAATGGGGTGAAGGGGGCCATGGCTAGGTGAATGTGATGACAGTGTTTATTTTTCGAGGGACCAAAGGGGAGTGTGACCTAATTTTGGTGTCTACATTTTGCCCCTTTTTGTTGTAAACCTTGTATTGGTAACTGACGCTGAAAAAAATAAGATGTGGCTACCCCATGTGTGGGTGGAGGTGATCCCCCTCAAATCAGGAACTGACGAGGTAGAAGGTAGAATTGGTGAGTGGTTTGATAAAAGGTAAATGTGATGAAAAGGAATGTGGGTAACAGGGGAAAAAGGAGCAAGGTCTACTCAGGTAATCTAGGTAATGGGTCAGGGTAAAAGGTAGTAACAGTCAAATGCACGCACACGTATAAATTATAGAATGCTACCAGGTTGAATAACAGGAAAAATCTACATTATCTAAGGTCTATAAGTTTATCCAAACAAGGTTGAAGTTATTTCGGTATCCAAGGTATAGGATATGGTCAAGAAACATAATGCAGGTCAAGTGTAGGAACGTTTAGGCGTGTTCCAGTAAATCAAAGGTAGGGTTAGGATAAAAATTCATGGAAAGAGGTAAGGTAAGGTCATTAGGTCAATCAACACAGGTAACAGTGCCGCAAGGTATAGTGGACACATGAAGTCAAAGGTCACTAGCAATGTTCTAGGTCCAAGAATCTAGGTCACGACATGAGTAGGGCTGAGGTATGGGTAAAGTAATGAGTCCCCAAAGGAGGACGAGGTTAGGTAGGAAATGATGAGGTCAGGAGGGTGAGGTAAATGGTTTGGGTAAAGGTGGGGTGGGGTAAATGGTCAGGGTAAAGGCTAGGTGTGGAAAAAAAAGAGTGATGGGTAGGGTAAAATAGTAAAATTTAGGGCAATGTGTAAGAGAGGGTGATCGATGTCGGTCAAGAGTAGCTGATGCCGGTAGAGTGTAACCAACCAGGGTAAGGTAGGGAACAAGAACGATGCCGGTGAAGGAAAAACTGGCATCAGTTAGGTTAGGTTTATTATAAAAACAAAAAATACGTGTTTTTTGTTATTCATTTGTCATCTAACGAATTGAGAAAATGACACAAGAGAGAGAGAAAAGGGAAAAGTGTCCAGATGGAATGGAGAGTTGAGTTGGTGAGCTGAATGGGGGGTGATTGGTTGGTGAGAGGTGGGTCCATGAGATCGGTGTGTGTGATTTGATTGGTTGGAGGCGCGGGTAGTGATTTGGTGATGGCAGAGGCCAGAGAGGGATTGGGTGGGCCATCGGTGTTGCAGCCAGATGTGCCACCACGATGACGACAACATGATGAGGTAAGCATCCAACTCTTGTTGTGTTTGGTTAGATAGATTAGGTGATTTGGAAAATTATGTTTTTGGTTTTTGTTTTGGGTGGGGGAAATAAAATTTGGAAATGGGAGGGTAAATTAGGTAAAATAGGAGTGGGGAAAGAGATAAGTGGGAGAAGGGGGGAGGGGATGAGGTGTACAGGAATTGTAGGTGATGTTGGGGTGGGTAGAAGTGTCAGGGGTGGTAAGTTTGTGAGAAGGGAGGGTTTTGGGGTCGTGGCTTTTCACCGCGACAGTGATCGGCGGCAATCGGGTTTAGCTAGCGCCGATAGGGTTAAACTGGTATCGGTCACGAAACGGGTGACAGATGCCAGTTTAGGGGTGACCGAGGTCAGTTAGAGAGAACCGAAACCGGTTGGGTTTCAAAGAGAAAGGGGCCAAAAGTGCCACAGGTTGGGTGGTTGAGATGGGTAGGGGGAAAATAGGGTGCGGGAAAATGATAGTAGGTGAGTATGGGTATCATAAATGTAGATTAATTTGTTGTTTATATTAGATGCAGGGGAGAGATCAGCTACACATGCGTGACATGATTCCACCCATGCTCGTGATAGTTCCCATTGTAGTGACCCCTGAGGAGTTACAGCATGTGGAGGAGGTGGGCCTGAGTGGGGTCTAATGCTACTGACATGTAGTCTGACAGCTGAGTCTGATGGTTGCACTCATCGATAGATGGGATTCTGTGACCAACACGTTCCACCTAGGATTCTGTAGCTACCCATATTGGGTACACAGATCTATTTGATCTCCTCCGAGGCCTCGAAGGAGTTGATGCTGATGGTGTTTGGAGAGGGGATGGCCGAGCTTACATTCCATAGTGCTAGCTTGAGCTATGGGGAGATGTACCTAGTTTTTCAGGAGGAGACAAGGCTAGTAATTCTATTGATGGAGGCAGTGTACAAATATAATGCAAGTCTAGTGAGGGACATGGGAAAGGTTCTCAAGAGCAAGGCATCATCGTGAGCGATCAGATAACACCCATGTTTGAACGACTGTAAATGTTGATGTGGGTCTTCTTTGTTATTGAAACAGTTGATTTTAGGCATTTCCCAATGCACAGGGTATGGGAAAATAGGAATAGATGGGTGGATGGACTCGTTGCAAATCTTGTCATAGGTGAGAGTGTTACGGGAGTCGGAAACCGATGCCTCCAATGTCTGCATCTTGTCCAACATCAATTTGATTAGGTCGTTGGTAGGTTTCGATGATTGGGTGCCTCTTGTAGCAAGAGAGGGTTGGTTTTTGGCATATAACGGGGGTGACACTCCAGTGTATGGTGCTGCCATGTAGGTTGATTCGGAAGAAGGTAGTGAAACAAGAGGTACGTACCTGAAGTGAATAATGGCTGAAATAAGAGGCTACTGATAGTATGTATATGGAGGTGGAAGGGTCGTGGTAACCCTAGTGGCAATGGGGGATAACGATTGTGGAATGGAAAGGAACACATTCAAAAATGGGGTAGGGGTCACCAACACTAGAGGTGGTAATGTATCTATGGGTATGTGTTAGATATTAGGGGCAGATGAGGTTGCATTTTGGGTAGTTGTTGAGGGTATTATGGATGTGGTGGGTGCCACAAAGGTGGCAGACACGATAGTCATAACGGGTATAGGACCTAGTTGCAAGATGGCTGGTGGTAAAGTAGATGCAGGAAACACAGAGCTAGATGAGGCTGATGCAGGAGTGGGAGTGAGAGTCAAGGGGATAAATATGGGCATTCCATATATCAACTGACCCGAGGCATCTCCAGTGGACGAATGGGAAAGGTAAAACTGCAAAGCGGCATGGTTTGGGTTAATGAGTCATGCAAACTCCTCATCTCCATTAGTGATAGTGATATGTTGGATGGGATCCATGGCTGGTGATAAAATGGAAGGTGGTGAAGGACTACGTGGGAGTGGTTGACAACTAGCGTGAAATATGAGTGCGCTTATTTGTTTTCAGGTCAGCACCATGTGAACCAGTACTGATTAGGTAGGGTTGCTTCTCTATAAATGACATAGAAAAACAACAAGAATAGGTGAATCTGATGGTAAAAAATGTATTAGGTACCAAATGTGGGTTAGGAAATAAAATAGGATATCCAATGCCGGTTAGGGCAAACTGACGCCGGTCAATAGTAACCATTGCTGGTCACTGTAGAAAATGGATTGTGAGTGAAAAATAAGGCAGAAGGTCAAATCTGACAGGTATGCCAAATCTGATGATGTTTACAACATCAATGGGAATGATAGCAGTGATAGGGAATGTGAAAAGTGGAAGAAGATGAATAAAATGTCCTTTTAGGTAGGTTAACAAAAGGACCTGGAACCAACGTCAGTTGGGTATAACCGATGATGGTTAGAGGGTAACTGACAATGGTCGCTGGACCAACACCAATCACTGTGAAATTGAAACAATGATGAAAGAATAGTGGTTGTGAATTAAAATCTGATGTAGAATCAGATCCAAAATTTTGAGAATGATGATGATATGGCCCAGGCACACTCAGATGAAGCCGGAATACACTAGCTGTGATGAGGAGTGTGCAAGGATGAACAATAAAAATGAAGAACGTGATCTCTCACCTCAAAACGTAAGCCAAGCAGAAACACTAAGAAAAATGTGATCCTATAAGTGCTTTTTCTATTATGTTTATTTAGCTTATGCTATTTAAGGACTGACACATGAATTGTGAAATAGAGTTTTTGGTGAGGATGGCTTCCTACAAAGAAGGAGATCTAAAAGGTGAGGTTTTGGGTATGTTATGGTGGGGACGGGCCTCACTCTGAAGTATGACTCGACAGAGCAACGAGCTAGGTGCCCACTGTGTCGTGATCGTGTGATCACCTGCAGCTTCTTCCAGGTAAGATGTTGTTTAAGAATGTGTGTATTTTCAATTTTTGTGAGGTTTGGTAAGACTCAGAGAGAGAGAAAGAGAAAGAAAGTGCTTTCTATGGTTCGTTTGTCAACCATCAGCTAGTCATGACTTCCAGCGTATAGGTTTCCCTCAATTAATGTGAGCTAATGTGATAAATCAGAATGGAATAAGATGAAGAGGAAGAGGGATGCTCTTTCACTACAATGCAGAAAACACGAAGAAATGGTTCTTTTTAATTACATCAAAAGAAAGGTTTCCTATAGAGAAAATAGAAAGAAAAGGTGGGTTACCAAGGAAGAAAATTAATGTGTATGCTTTTCAAAAGGGAAACAAGCACACAAATTTTCCTAGGAATGAATGAAATGCAAGGAACCTTGGATGGGTCCCACCGAGCGTGCCAAAATGTTTCATCTGATTCATAGACATTTCTTTGAAGTATTGACGAAATAGATAGGGTAATAGGTGTAGGAGGAATACCTGTTCAAATACTGGTCGATGGGTTGTTACACGCGTATGACTTTTGAATCCATAGTTGGTTTTGAGAGCTTCCTTTTGGCTAGAGGAACTATCTATAATAAAAGCAAGACCACCAGAAGGAATTAAAAAATATATGCAGTGAACTGCCTAGCGTATGCTAGATCTGGGAAGTGTGATACTTCCTACATGGTTGTCAGTCCACTGTTTTAAAAAATTAAATATGGTAAATAAAGTAAATCCTATTATAGGTAGAAATGATTTAGGTATCTCTCTTAAAACACAATAAGAAAGATCTAATCTAATAGGCTAGGTTAGAGTAGGATCCAAAGGTTAAGTGACTGGTTCTTGGTCTCTGTAGGTCTGACAGAGGTCTCAGGTAGATCGCAGGTGAATGAGGGCTAGGCAGAATTAGGTGGGTAGGTCACTATTCTAGGTTGTATGGGAAAATATAGAGGTCGATGCCGGTTAAGGGTGACTGAAGGTGGTTGGGTGTAACTGGTGCTGGTTACTGTGAAAATTTGGGAATGCCACAGAATGAGCTTTGGGTCTCTTTTGTGATTGCACAAAGGACTTTGGTTGGTCGGAATGAGGTATTGGGTGGTTGGACAAGGATTTGGCGAGGTTTTAATGGGTATATGGAGGGGTGAGTGTTGGAGGAAGTCAATGGGTGGCTAGGTGAACAATAGGTGACAATATAAGGATGGAATGAAATAAACCAGAGAAGTATAATGTTATACTTACTTGGATCCTGGTCCTAGACGCCTGTGAGTGAGGGATGGAGGTGCTGATGAGAGGTTGAAGGTTGTAGGTGATCACAAATTGTAGGAGAGATTCTGAATGGACTGCATGTGCATTCCTCTTTACTTGATTAGATTAAATCATTGCTGGGGTGGATGTGCAGGAGAAAATACTTGATCTCCTTCCTTGCATTTGTTGTCTCACTGGAATTTGATCTTAGAAGATGCGATATCTCTCAGGGATGTGTGAATGTTCACTAACCTTTTCCAATCTTTGCCAACCTTGAAAATAAGGTTGTTTTGGGGGTTAAAAGGGTAACCGACTGCGGTTCCAGGGTAACAGGTTTATTTTGTCTCCTCTGAGGCCTCAGAGGAGCTGATTGTGTCTGTTTTTGGAGAGGGGATGGCTAATCTAAGATTCCATAGTGCCAGCTTGAGCTATAGAGAGATGTACCTAGCCCATCCAAAGGAGATGAGGCTAGTGGTTTTGTTGATGGAGGCAATGTGCTGCTTCACAGAGCCAGATGCAAAGGGTGGACGCTTTCCCCGATCATTGATGGGGGTAATCCACAACATGATGGTGGATGAGACCCACTTTTCCTAGGCACCAGCATTCTTGGTGCAGCTGTACAGGGACTTGTGGGCATATGAGCGGCTATGCAGGTTCAGCCTGTGTTGTACATTTTTACTGCACTACTGGGTGTACGAGCACATAGTTTGTGTTTTGCCTATAGGGATGACCCAAGTAGATGCATTCCCAGCGAGATTTGTGTGGGTTGGTATAGGAGATGGGTGCCGGTGATTAGAGAGTGGAGACTGAGAGGCCCACACATGATGTGGCCCATTTCTTGCAGTTACTGGAGGGGTTGTCTGGAGTGGACATTATATGGAGGCCATATGTGGGATTCCCCTCATATAGGCATATGCATGAGGAGCTAGCTGAACTCCAGCTAGAGATATGGATACAGGGTCACCATGCTGGGGAGTACGAGATTATCCCGGTGGATAGAGTCTGGCGGTAGTTTGGGCTAGTACAAGATATACCTCATCCCTTCCCATAATACCGGTGAGATGACGTGGAGAGGCCCTTACCTCTACCACAGCCTACAGTGCCCAAAAGGTAGGAGGAGTAGCCAGTGGACCGGTGGATAGATGACGCTGAGTGCACAGACAGGTACAAATAGTGGTGGGTGGCTCACCTATGAGCCATACCACCCAGACCAGGGCAGCCAGATTTAGCCACCATTGCGGTGCAGAGAGATGCCCTATAGGGGCAGGTGGCTACGTTGATTACCCAGTTGGGTATATTGCAGACACATCTGGAGGGCTTGGAGGTAGAGGTAGCAGAGATACATGTACAGGTGGCCAGTCTGTAGGCCTAGATGGCTGGTGGAGGAGATGGAGATGGAGAGGAGGGGGATGGTCAGGTGGGAGTCTTACAGGCTCAGGTGGCAGGGTTATAGTGCCAATTGGCCACATCCCAGGCATAGATTGGGGTCTTACAGGCCTAGATATAGGCACAAGGGTAGGGGAACCACCACAGGCACCACCATCACAGGCACCGGGACCGGGTCCTAGTTCACAAGCAGGAGCGGGGCAAGGTCCCACAGGATAGGTACAAGGGCCAAGACCTATGGGACCACCACAGACCATGCATGTATACAGGTTATAGGATGCCATAGGTAAGGCTAGATATTACTAGGACCAGCTAATGGCGGCCGAGATAGACTTCATATCCCATGCTAAGTACAGGGCACAGTAGGCGTCCAGTGAGAGGATGAGATCCCGCACTCAAAGTGTGAAGATCACAGGGGGTCAATGAGCTCTGAGGCCCGATCAGGAAGATGCTACCAGTGCATGGAGACCAGCTCTATTTGAGGTGCCAGTAGGGACCCAAGAGGCCGAGGGAATAGGTGATATAGAGATGGAGGACATCTGTTGAGATGTCTGATATGTGGTCACCTAGTTTTTGATGTATGATAGTATTTTTGTGAGTTATACTGGCCTACGTGCCGAACAGATAGTTGTATTTTTGATCACATACCAGCTTTTGTGCCGACGACAGTGAGGATGTATTAGATATTTTGTCTATTTTGAGCATATACTAGCCTACGTGTCGAAGAGATTTTGTATTGTATATCAGCCTGCGTGCCAACAATTTTGAGATGATGGACATGATGAGATAACCATGTATATTTGAGATACACATTTATTTATATGATGAGATACATGTTATTATTTGATTTGTTGATGTGTTTATGATATTTTGATTTGTTGATTTAATATGGATGGAAATTAGGTGAGTTAGGCATGATGGAGTCAGATTGGTATAGGCATGGATCGAGTTAGGTTTGTTTAGGCATGGATCGAGTCAGGTCGGTTAGGCATGATGGAGTTAAAAGTAGGTGAAGTTGTGATTCATTATTTTATGCAATGAATGATAATATGGGTCATATCTGAGATGTGGTATAATCTATGCATAGTGATGATAGAGAAATGGTAGGCGTAATAAATGTATGTTGTGATAATGTTTAAAATATGAAACAAATTGTATGTATGTGGTTGAATTTCCAATTTTGGGTATAAAACGGAAACTAAGTTAGGTGTGATGTAATGTGAGGCACATGGAAGATGAATTGTTGAGGGTAGAGGATTGCCGAGATAACCTCCAAGGGTCCCATGCCCTCAGAGTGCTACCTACATAGTCCAGGTGAAAATGGACCTCAAGACGATGTAGTTCTCCCATGAGCTAGGGAAGAATATGAGGAGGTATGAAAATGAGTTGGTAGGTTTTTAGGAATGGTGTAGGTTTTAGTTCTGTTAGGTGTGGGTGGATTATAGGTAAAGTGATGTAGGTGGGGTCGATTGTGGTGAAAGAAGAAGATTACCCCAAAAGTAAGCGTCGAGGACCAAGTCCTGTATAAGGTAATCAAAATGTAAGCAAAGATGGCTAAAAGATAAGAGGGGGAAATAAAGCCACCTAATTGGGTAGGATCATACTAAGTAGATCATACCTTGGAGGAGGTGATGAACGTAAGACCCTAAAGACATTGCATGATTGATTTTTCTACGGTGAAAAGTAGTCACATGATCACCAAATGTCTGAGTTCTAAGAAGTCCCTTGAGGTAGTAGGAAATGGGAGTGGGAATGGTAAGAAGGGTGAAAGGTGGTTAATTGTTATATGGTGTGAGGTAGCATGCTCTTTGGGTAAGAGATCTGAGGTCACAATGCGTAAGTCCATGACTAAAAAGGTTTGTGGTTTTAACTTATAGTTGAGATAGACTGATCGATGTGGGAAGTCTATATAGGATGAAGAAAATTTAACTCCTTGAGGTCTTCGTGAAGCTGATCGATGCAGGAAGCTTCAGTTGCTCTCATTTTTTTAGAAGAGATTTACATAGTTGTCCTTCGAGGGAGCAGGCTATTTATAGAAGCAATTATCGAGAGGAAGATGTCCTTTTGAGGGAGTCATCTTTTTATTAGAAGTTTGACTCAAGGAGTTTGGTCCCATGTGAGGTCTTTGAAGTCATGGACAAAACCAAGGTGGAGAATAGGAATCTTATTCAAAAGGAAAGGTGAAACAACCATGGGATCTCATCTAAAGGTAGATGAAAAGTATCCCTAAGAATCATGCTATGTGCAGCGCCGTGGTACACATATTCAAGAGAAGATAACAAGTGATGGGTACTCACATGATTCTTTTTTAATCATTGGTGAGGTGTATCAAGTGAATAGCGCTCAAGGGATGAGCACAGAAAGAGACAAAAGGTGAGTTAGGATGACAAGTCAACAATAGAATGGTTGAAGATGCAATGCGTTAAGGGGCTTAGGTTTAGGTTTACCATCGAGTTAAGATAAACGATAAGCACCTAATCCGTACGTATGGGTCACAATGTATGGTCCAATCCAATTACGAGGAAATTTTCCCCGTTTACTTTTTTCTATTTTAATTACATGTTTATTTTCTTTCAGGACAAGGTCACCGACTTGGAAGGTTCGTGCATGGACACGTTTGTCGTAGGCATGTTTGATACATTTTTGGTAAACTTGAAGGTGATCTATATCGTTAAGACGATGTTCATCTAATAACTCTAGTTGTTCTAAATGGTCCTAATGAAAGTCATCATCATTGAGCATGTCATGGAGAGAAATGCAGAGTGAGGGGATCTGAACTTTGAGAGGCAGGACTTCCTCTGTACCGTAAACCAGAGAAAATGGTGTGGCCATAGTGGAAGTGCGAATACTAGTCCGGTATGCCCACAGGGCAAAAAAATGTGCGTATGTCAATCCTTCCCAGTATCATCAACCACTTTCATAAGAATTTTGTTTAAGGTTTTATTAGTGGATTCGGCTTGGCCGTTGGTTTGTGGGTAATAAGGTGATGAGAAACTAAGCTAAATTCCGAAGGCATCGCAAAGTTTTTGCAATGTTTTGTTTTTGAATTGTTTTCCATTATCAGTGATGAGGCGATGAGGAACACCAAAATGAAAAATGATGTGGTGGGTAATGAACTCACATATTTTCTCAGCTTTCGTGGAGATGAGTGGTATGGCTTCCACCCATTTTGTATAGTATTCGGTAGCAATGATGATCCATTGATGGCATTGGGAAGAATGGGGATTAATTTTTCTGACAAGATCCAAACCCTGTAAGGCATGACTAGGTATATGATGAAGATTGGAATGTTGTTGGCATTTTACACAATGTTTGACATAATCGCAACAATCAGGATTAAGGATCGGCCAGTAATAGCCCAGGTGAAGAATATGCTTAGAAATAGCAAGGCCACTGAAGTGACCTCCACATATGCCGTCATGAACTTCCTTAATGGTATAAGGAATTTCAGAACTTGTGAGGCATCGTAAGAGAATACCATCAAAGCTGCACTTATAGAGGAGTCCCCCTAGGATGATCTAATGAGAGACATTTTTAAGGAAGGCACGTTGTCTGTTATGGGTGAGATTAGGAGGTAAGATGATGAGAGAAAGGTAGTCAAAGTATTGTTTGTACCAAAGGTCACTCGGGTCAGGGGTAGTGGTTCTAATCTAGTAAAAATTGTGAGGTAAAAAAGAAGGTGATTGGAGTCGTTGTACAGTGACAAAGATTTTAGAATTGGTGGGTGAAGCGGGTATTTGGGAAGCTAAGCAGACCATGGTATCTACAAATTTTTTGATTGAACACGGGATGGTTTGAAGGGTGTAATGACCAAAGGTGGTCAAAAGTACATCTACATGATGTTTATACTTTTGAAGTATCTCGTTACAACATTGGTATATACCATTGACTTTTTCATGACCAATTGAGAATCAGAAAAGATGTTGATTGATTTGACATATAGGGCGTAGGCAACTTGGAGACCTAGTATGAGTGCTTCACATTTGGCAATATTGTTAGTGCATTCAAAATATAGTTTGAAAGACAAAGGCATGGGTTTACCATCAAGAGGAGTGAGGATAATACCAGCCCCACCCCCATGTTGACACATGGAACCATCGAAGAAGAGTGTCATTTGGTAAGGAGGTTCGTCCAGGGAAAGGGTAGCAATTGACTCATCTAGAAAGTCAAAATTAGAGTGTTGATCCCTGAAAATAGGTGTGTCGGCCAATTGGTCAGTGATAGCTTGGCCCTTGATGGACTTTTGTTGAATGAATTCGAACTCAATATCAAATAAAAGCATAATCCATCGTGTGGCACACTGATTTTGATAAGGTTTGGCATACATGAAGTGTAAGGGGTCGGTGTTGGTCACAACATAGGTTTTTTGGTTGAGTAGGTAAGGACAGAGTTTGGTGGCAACAAAAACTAAGGCTAAGAAAAGTTTTTTGGGGTGGTTGTATCAGGTTTCATAGTCCAAAAGAGTATGGATTATCTAATAAACCACATGCTCCCTATGTTTTTCATTGCGGTGAGCAAGCATGGCTCCTAAGGAATAATCGGTAACGGATATGTATAGGTAAAAAGGTTTATCCTCTTTAGGTGGAATGAGTACGGATGGTTAGAGAAGGTATTGTTTTAAGGCCTCAAAAGCTTTGTGGCAGTCATCATCCAATTTAAAGGAGACATTCTTCTTGATCAGATGATGAAATGGTTGACATCGATCAGATAATTGTGAAATGAAATTACGAATAGAATACAATTTACCTTGTAGGCTACGAAGTTCTCTAAGGTTAGCGGGTGGAGGCATTTTTAGAATGGCCTTGACTTTAGCGGGGTTAAATTTTATACCACGTAAGGAAACAATAAATCCCTGGAGCTTGCCTGAAACGACAACGAAGATGCACTTCTTAGGCTAAAGGCAGATAATTCATAGCCCGTTGATACATGGCACCAGCGTTTTTAAGGCCAAAAGGCATGACTCAATAGCAGAAGTTCCCCCAAGGGGTGATGAATGAGGTATTGTGTTGATCTTCTAGGGCAAGCAAAATTTGTTTATAACCTGAGAAGCCATCCATGAGTGATAGCATCTCATGACCAGTGGTAAGATCAACTAGTTGATCAATACAAGGTAAGGGAAAATCATCTTTCAGGCATGCTAGGTTGAGGTCACAGAAGTCTGTGCAAATACGGAGTCCCCCTGTCACTTTAGTGATAGGAACAATATTAGAAATCCAACGAGGATAATCAATGGGTAAGATGAAGGAAACGGAAAGAAGGCACTAAAGTTCTTCTTTCATGAGAAGAGAAATGCAAGGGTGCATTTTCCTTAGCTTTTGTTTGATGGGTTTGGCATCGGGAATGGTTACGATATTATGGACCACTATAGTGGGGTCAATATTAGGCATGTTTGCGTAAGACCAAGCAAAAGCATGGTTATGATCTCTAAGAAAAGAAGTGATGGCTTCTTGTTCAGCAGCATCTAAAGAGTGCCTGATCTTTAGGATGTGCTGGTCATCCTGAGTATGAATGTTGATTTCGATAGTTGATTCATTCAACATGGTTTTCGTCTCAAAAGTTAACGATCAATGAATATATGAGTCTTCTGCACCAAGGTAGGTGAGTATGGATTCATCATCCTGACATTGAACGATGTTAATTGAAGGTGTATTGTCATTGATCATTTCAGGATACAGGAAAGGAAGAGAGGAAGCGGCCTCGCCCTCACGTTGATAAGTCAAAGGCCCCAAGGAAATGGTGCTTATGAAAAAAAAATTAGGAGGGATAGACTCTGGATCCATCGACTTTGTCAGTGAAGGTGGTGATGAAGGCAGAGTGGGTGAAGAAGGTGGAGAAGGGCTAGTGTCCTTAATGAGTTTAATGCGAGCCTGTTTGGTAGGTGGTTCAGGAAATACGATACCACTATGGTTGTTATGTTTACAGGTGGTACATGGAATGATAATATGGCGGGCTTGCTTGTAAAATCCAAAACCAAAACCCTTCCATGCACATCGGTGTAGGAAGGTGTGGGTGAAACAGTGATTGGTAAGTGATTGGAAGTCAGCAGAAAATGGGTGAGTTTGTGAAGGTGGTTCGGGTGTGTAAGTGGTAGTATCAAGTCCCCAATAAGTGAGACTAGTACAAAGGTGAGGGGGACCATACAGGGGACATTACCCTATATGGTGATCATAACGAGGGTGTTGGTAAAGGCTTCCATACTCTTGTGGAGTAAGGAATGTGTTGACACTAAATAGGTGGTACTCCCCCAGAGTGAGGCATTAAAAAACACTTTCCAAGGGATCAGTGGTTGGTATGTAGGTATCTTGAATGGATGAAGTGTCAGAGGTTCATGCGGAGGTAGAGTTAACAGATAGGGAAGCTGATGGGTCGGCCATGGAGGTTGTGGCAACGGTAGGAATGGAGGAGGTATGTATAGTAGAGGTAGCGACTGTACTGGTAAGTGGAGCTGTAGGTGAAGTAATGGTGGTCACAGAGGTGGACGCTTTAACTCGTATGAGCACATCATTGGGTCGGTAAAGCATGTTGCATGTTTTAAAAGGTGATGGATTAGATGGAATGGTATAGGTGTGTCCTTCATGTTCAAACTTTACATAACAATGCAAAGTGGAAGGAACGTAACCCATGACATGAATCCAGGGTCTGCCAAGCAACGGGTTATATTAGAATTCCCCCTCCAAGATGTAGAATAGTTCTGGAACAGTGCGAGGGCCCACGCGAATGTGGAGGATGACGGTGCCTAGTGTAGAGGTGATAGCGTCATTGAATAAATGCAACATGACAGGATGTTTATGCATATAATTTTCAAGTATAAGAATTTGAGTGAATGCATGGGATGAAATGATATTAATGCTAGCGCCCCCATCAATCATCACACGGTGTACTCGTATGTCATCGATGTGGAGAGAGATGAAGAGGGTTGGGTCTGGGTCATCATTTTGGTGTGGCATGATCTCTTCCTCTGAGAAGCTAAGGGAGGCTACTTGGTGAATAGGGTGAGGTAAAGATGAAGGTGGTAATTTAGTGAGAGAGGCTACATAATTGGGTGTGATAATGGAGGCTACGGGTGTAGGGTCATTGGGTAAAACCTCAATAAATTGAAGAACCTCCATGAGAGCTTAACGATGGGATTCTGAGGTTTGAATGAGGTCATATAAGGACATCTTGAGGGGATATTGGTGTAGTTTTTTGCACATGGTGTGATGTGTGACACCGTTTGAAATGGGGTATGTGGGGCTGTGGATAGTGATTTTAGGTATGGGTACAGATGGTATGTTGGGTATAGGATTGATTGGTGTGTCAGTCACATTTTCTTTGCCCTTATCCTTCTGAGCACGTGTAGTGAGGTGTATCATGTTGTTCTGAGGGGAGTTGGCAAACGGAGAAGGTGTAGGGTGAGTGGTATAATGACATGACAGGAAAAAACCTACTGGAGGAGAAAAGCCTTGTGAGGTGAGTTGGGGAGCAACCACATTGGGGTGATGGCGTGGCAAGTTCTGTGATGAAAACCATGTTAATTTCAAATCTTGGGGGTGGCTTTAGGAGCTATGAGGGTGGAGGTTGTGGTTTTTGAGTGGGCAGTGTAGGAACGGGTGTCGGTGAAGTAGGATCCTCATCAAGAAGGTCGTTGTCATCAAAGTTGGCTTCTGGTGGACACAACTGTATAAGAAAAATTTTCAAGGCCTTGTAGTTTTCCACAACATTCCCTGGCACATGATGGTAGGCACAAATTTAAGTATCATCAAACCCTTTTGGCTTGGGTTTGAGGGGCTCATAAGGTCTGAGTGGCGGTAATGTGATGACAGAAGTCTCAAGTAGGTTGGTTAAAATATTGGCATAAGACCCTACTAGTGGATCGTAATGGGAAGTGAACGTGGGTTTAGGTGTAGGTATGGTTGATTGTTGAGGAATGGACTTTAGAAGAGGAGGAGCAAGTCGAGCTATGGGTTTGGGTGCTGGCATGGTTTTGGGTGTCGGTAGTGCTTGTTTAGGTAGGGGTATAGTAGATGGACGGGTAGGAGGGTGTGTGGTTATTTGGGCTACCTTATTGTGGGGTAGTGGAGTTTTGTTTTTGGGTTGCACCTTCTTGGGTAAAGGTGATATGGGTGTACAAGGTCTAGAAGGAAAAGAAGATGGGGGAAGAGGGCGAGTTACCCATGGGGATAATGGAGGTTCTGTAAAGGTAGATGATGCAGGTCGTGCTTGGGGTACGAGGGACATCGACTGAAGTGTAGTGGTTAGTGAAGAAATAGATGAGGGTATTGGAGGTATGGGTGGTAGTGATGTTGCAGGTGTGGGTGTAAGTCATGTTGGGCATCTCGGTAGGTTAGAGGTATGTAAGGAAGGAATGGGTTATTGTGTTTTTGATTTATTGATG
Organism: Taxus chinensis; assembly: GCA_019776745.2. Classification (NCBI taxonomy): domain Eukaryota; kingdom Viridiplantae; phylum Streptophyta; class Pinopsida; order Cupressales; family Taxaceae; genus Taxus; species Taxus chinensis. The sequence goes on from CM034149.1 coordinate 102,181,097, forward strand.
GGTGGAGGTTGCTTGACCATGTTGGGAAACTGAGGCCTTAAGACAAACGGGATAGGTGAAGGTGTGATTGGTGCATCCGGGGTATGAGTCCGATGGATTTGGTGCTTATGTTTGGGTGTCAAAGTAGGTGTGGTGTTGAATTTGGAGGATGTAGCTAAATCTAGTTTGATAGGTGGATGAGTAAGGTTGGTGGTCGGGGTGACCCCTAAAGTGATAATAGGTTTAGTCGAGGCAAATGTTGTAGGTGTGGGTTTGGGCTTAGATGTAGGTTGAGTTATGGGTAAGGGTATGGTTTGAGCTATAACAGGTGTCGTGGAAGGAGTTGTGATAGAAGTGGTTGTGTTTGGTTTGATTGGTCAAAATATTTTTGGGTAGATAGTGGAGGTATCAGTAAGAGACATCTGCATCTATGTTGAGACCGGAAGTAGAAGACACCCCCATAATAAGGTTCTATCCACATAATATAAGTGATCAGTCAAATGTGATAACAACATGTTTGTAGGTGGAGTTGATGAGGACCTAATAGAAATTCCCATAAAATGTGTCTTAGAGACGGGAAATTGGCTAGCTTCAGCTTCCGTGGGTAAGAGAGCTGAAAGTAGGTCTACAGGATTTTGGGTAACTGATGGAGAATGCTCACCAAGAGGTAAAGGTATCTCAACTGGGTCTGTGATGGATGGAGGAGATGATGGGTGCTCCTCTATAGGTGGAGGAATGGATAGGTGCTCCTTTGTGGGTGGAGGAGGTACTGTGGGTATCGGTTCTCTAAGTGGAGAAGCCAAAGGTGAAATGGTCTCGATGTTAGCGGAAGACTCCTCTGTATGTGATGAAGGAGATTAAAGGTGTTCCTCTGTGGTTAGAAGAATAGGTGCGGTGGGTTCCAACACGAAAGGAGGATTTCAGGATAGGATTTCCTCTATAGAAGGAATGTGAGTTAATTGGGCAATAGTGGATGCATCACTAAAAATAGCGTGGACCTCGTGGGTATGGTTATCATGAGTTGAGGTCTCACTGGTTTGATCAGACGAAGGGGCATGGTTGGGAAATGGTTTCTTGAAGATGTGTAGGTTTTGGTTAGCAGGTGCATTAGGATTATCCATGGTTAACTTGCCTTTCTTGATAATTTCTTCAACAATATTCTTGAAAGTGATGCAATTGCCATCACTATGACCCTTTACTTGATGATAGTTACAGGAGTCATGTTATTTATACCATGCAGGCATGGGGCGAGCAGGGTCAAAACCAATGTGTGGTTTTATAGGTGGAAGGGTAATGGCTCTGGATTTGATAAGATTTTCTAAGATATAAGAGTAAGGTTCCCCAATTGGGGTGTATTTCCGTTATTCTCGTCTAAATTAAAAAGTCTAGACGGGTGAGAGATTAGATGAGGGGGTATCCTGATTTGACGGATGAGCTAGGCCAGCCTTGAGTACCACTGTGTTAGTGGTGCCCTTAGCTTATGAATAATTGTTTTGTGGTTTGGAATAAGAAGAGGTATCATTCGACTTGAATGTCGAATTCTTATTACGTAATTGGATTTTCTTCTCTTTGATTGCTTGAATCTCTAACTTTCGTGCCACAGTGAATGCTTCATCGAATGTTCGGAAGGTTTGGACCTACAAGGTTGGTGAGATATGTCTAGCACAAGCCCGTGTGAAGAGCTTGATTAGTTTTGTTTGTGGCATTTGGGAAGGTGAGTTGGCTGATCAAGCTACACTAGCGAGCGACAAAATATACTATAGATTCGTCCTCATACTGACACGTGGAGTATAGGTCAGTCATGGTAACCTTCTTGACGATATTGATAGAGAAATGGTCCAAGAAGGATTGGGCTAACTGATTGAATGAGAGTATAGAGTGTCTAGGTAACCCACTATACCAATCTAATGCAGGTCCAGTGAGGGACATGGGAAAGGTTCTCAAGAGCAAGGCATCATCGTGAGCGATCAGATAACACCTATGTTTGAACAAACGCAAATGCTGCCCCGTGTCTTCTTTGCTATTAAAACGGTTGAATTTAGGCACTTCCCAATGCACAGGGTATGGGCGAATAGGAATAGATGGGTGCATGGGCTCATTGCAAATCTCGTCATAGGTGAAATGTTGTGGGAGCTAGAAACTGATGCCTCCAATGTCTGCATCTTGTCCAACATCAATTTGATTAGGTCTTTAGTAGGATGTAATGATTGGGTGCCTCCTGTAGCATGAGAGGTTTGGTTTTGGGCATATAACGGGGGTGGCAATCCAGTGTATGGTATTACAATGTAGGTTAATTGGGAAGAAGGAAGTGAAACAAGAGGTACATACCCGGAGTGAATAATGGATGAAACAGGAGGCTGTTGATAGTATGTATATGGAGGTGGAAGGGTCTTGGTAACCCTAGTGGCAATGGGGGCTAACGATTGTGGAATGGAAAGGACTGCATTCTTAAATGGGGTAGGGGTCACTGACACCGGAGGTGGTAATGTAGATACGGGTATGTGTGAGACATTAGGGGTGGATGAGGTTGCATTTTGGGTAGTTTTTGAGGGTATTATGGATGTGGTGGGTGTCACGGAGGTGGCAGATGTGGTAGTCATAGCGGGTATAGGACCTAGCTGTAGATCAAAAATTTTGCTCTTGCTACCTGTCCAAGTTAATGTACCAAACTAAACACAAAAACTTTAAAAAATCAAATAAAATTGATACTTGAAAGACAAGATCTGAAGATGTAGATGGAAAAGAAAGCCGATGTAGACAAGACGGGTGCACACGAGTGATCCTGCAAAGTAGATCTAAGAAACCTGCAAGACACAGATGCTTGACAGAAAAATACCACGTTAAAATATATTTGGGTGGACTACCCAAAAAGTGGGTCCGGGAAGCGATAAGCTCCCTCGGCGGATGTCAGTCCATGTTTTCAATTAAGGAAAGAAGCATACATGATAAAAGATGTAAGTAAATGTCTATATTTTGATTAAAAATGACAGACAAAAAAGTAAACAGTAGACAGAAACCAATAAAAAATGGGAAAGTGTGAAAACAATGCTGGATTTGTGTTCCCTGAATTATTTTACCTGTCTACAGGCAGCTCGGTGCCAACTAGAAAAATCGATGTGGACTGAGAAGAATCAGCGTCGACTGAGATAGGTCGGCGTCGGAATAGAGAGAATCGGCATTGACTGGGTACAGTCGGCGTCAACTTGGGGAAAATTGCAGGAAGATCGAGAAACAGATAATGGAAGCTAGATCATCGATCTCTGCTGGATCTGCAAGAGCCGTAGGGATACTGACAAGGCTCCACCTGTGCTGGATGCAGGAATAGAGTCACCAAGAGATCGATGGAGTCCCATGATGTCAATGTGGTAGGAGAAGAGTAACGGTACTCCTCTCAGGGATTGGTTTGGACAGGATTCACTCTCACTTGATAGATAATGCTCAGACTTGATGCTCAAAACTCTCTCGTTCTTTCTGTCTCTCTCTCTCTCTCTATCTCACTGTCTAACCAGAACTGAATTCTGGCCTTCTATTTGTAATCAGCACCGACCGAGATAAAATCGGTGTCGCTTCGAAAAATCGGCATCGACCAAGTATCGGTCGGCACAAATCAGGGAACAGACTCCCGAAATGGCCAAAAGGGATGATTTTTGGGAAGATGAAGTGATCCTTCCACCTCAAATATGGGAAATATCCCACTGCTTAGTTTGGGAGGAGAAAAAATAGGGGGGATAGATGGATAGAATAGATACGGGAGGTTAGGAATTGATATGGGGTAGATAAGTGGTTAGGATATATGTAGAAAATATAATTAAATAGTTAATATTTAATTATCTATGGGTAAAACATAATGGGGTGACATAAACTTAGGATAGATGTTTAAATCAAATATTAAATAATACCCTAAGGGAGAAGTGGTGATGTAAACATGCCCCAGGTTACCCAAGAAGACAAATGCGCACGGGGGACACCAAATTGGATAACCAATTTTAGGTGTCTACATTTTGCCCCTTTTTGTCAAGTAACTTGCGATAAGCAAAGTTGCGAGACAAAAACAAGGAGTTGGAAGAAAGGAAGAAAAAGTGATGATGTGATCCCCCTCAAACTAGGGATGGGATGGGCCCCAAAAGAGAAACTGATCCCAAGTTTGAAAAAGGTAGATGAAAACGCAGGATGCCCCAGCTAGATGCCTAGAGTAGATCTGATCATTAATGACGCACAAAAATAAACATTAAGGCAACAACCTAAGGAACTCACATTGGTAGGGAAGACTAGACGGTCTCCGCATGAGATGACGTTAGTACCTACAGACCCATGAGTGTAAGGAGGGCTGCAAAATAGTCAGCACCTAAAAAGAGACACATTGGTAGGGACAACCAGACAGTCTGTAAAGCAGACAACGTTAGTTCCTATAGACCCGTTAACTCTAAGATGTCAAAAATACGAGTGCCCCATGGACAAGGAACAGGCTCGAAATGGATGATAATATCGAAAGTATGTGCCAAAAGGTAACACTCAGGGCACAATAATGACCAGATAAATAAGCCAAGCATCAACACTATGGCAAGAAGATCAGGAGCTAGAAGAAAGTGACGTGGAGAAGCCAAATGGAAACCCATCGGCAACAATGGGCTCAAATCGGCGTCGAATCAAACAAATCGGTGCCGACCATAAAAATCAGCGCCGACTGTACCAATCAGCACTGACCGTACCGAGCACATATAAATATGCAAACGGAAAATGTGAACGATTTATTTACACTGTGATGATTGATTTAAAGAGAGTTAAAAACTGATTTTGAATAACATGGAAGCCTCTGGAAGCAGTCAGAAGCGGAAGAGGACACGACCTGGGGTAAGTGGTTCTACCCGAACTTGTCATATAAAATAATAATTTTATTATTATTTTTCTTCTCTTTTTTTTTTTTTGAAAAAAAAGGGTATCGGTGGGATGCCAAATTGTTTTTGACACGCTGCCTCCCAATCGGCATCAATTGGAAAAATCGACGCTGATTAGATTAAATCAATGCCGATTTACTTCAATCGATGTCGACTATATATTGATCGACACCGACTAAAATAAATCGACGCCGATTGGACCGAATGAACTGATAAGATGATAAAATGTGTTTTGGATGTTCTGATTTGGATGAATAGGAAGCTAACATTGCTCTTGATGTTATGGATGCATGCACGAGAGGCGTTACACATGCAGGATGCCATTCCTGAGCTACTAGAGTCTATTCTCCCCGATGTCACTGACGTAGATTGGTGCCACTTAGAGCTAGTCAGGCTCGGGGGATTCCAGTATTATCGACGAGTGCCTCGAGATGTAGAGTTAATGCGAGCACTAATGCGATGATGGGATAGCCGGAGCTGCACTTTTTGGTTCAGGATGGGTGAGATGACCATCACCCACGAGGACATATATAGGATCCTGAGGCTACCGATCACCGGGGACCCGATAGAGATTACTCCACGAGAGCAGCAGCAGAGGGCCCTAGGATGATTGTATGGAGATAGGGCGGATGATTCAGAGATAGTGTTCGGGGCGCTGAGGATAGCCTCTCAGTACAGATAGGATGATGCCGGGAGTAGACTGATAGTGTTGATTCAGATGGCTATCTCCTATTTTTCTCTGCCAGATTCAGGAGGTGGGAGATTCCCATTACTATTACTAGATTGTGTTTGTGACATCCTGTAGTTTAGACAGGTGTTCACATTTTCTGATGCCTTGATAGCTCAGATATATTATGAGTTATGGATGTATACCACCGGTAGGAGGATATGCATTGATGTTAGTTTTTTACTCCATTCTTGGGCATATGAGCACATAGCAGTGATCAGGCCATCCGGGCTTCCATGGATGCCAGCAGCAGTGGGGGTCATTAATTATGGATTCTAGCGATGGCAGGCTGACATGGCCCTGGGAGATATAGGGAGATCTGTAGATTGGTATGCCGAGCGCTTCAGGACACTGACACCAGAGCAGGTCATTTGGAGACCCTATCGGGTCTACCCGACATGGGCCGGTCAGGAGGCTCACCTGGTGGGGTTGAGACAGAGCCAGGTAGTTAGGGGCCGCAGGCCTAATATGTGGGAGTGTGTCCCATTTATATAGGTATTGAGACAGGTTGGCCTAGTGTAGATAGTGAATACCACCTACAGGCCATACAGGTGAGACAACAGAGAGACTGATCTGCTAATTTTGATCTCGGCATATCCATTGAGGGAGGCCCCACCTTCTGCAGACAATGATGATGATGCCGGAGTGGATGACAGCTATGTGGCATGGTATTTGATAGAGCTACCATGACACCTGCCAGCATCAATAGACGCCGATGAGGAGGATATAACCACATCACTGGAGAGGCTGGAGGGAGAGCATTTTACCTTGACACAGACACACCAGGCGGGCCTCGAGAAGATCAGAGCTCTGACAGAGGAGAGAGATTCCCTAATACTGGAGAGAGACATAGCTCGTCAGAAGTGAGATACTGCGATCCAGCAGAGGGATCACTACCATCGGCATAGAGAGGCCCTCAGGGCCAAATATGGTGATACAGGTATTATGTCAGAGTCTAGGACATAGGGTACGACCGTAGGAGGGCCACCACCAGCAACACCAGGAGTGACATTATGAGCACCTGGTACGGTGAGCCTGAGTACTTATCAGTCTCTCCTCGCTGAGGTGAGATACTATGAGGACGCCCTAGCACAACATGCCCCTGAGGTGCCTCGTTATGGTGCAAGGAGGAGATCAGTGATAGCCACAACTAGTGGTGCATCAGAGGGAGGGAGTACTGGGAGAGAGCGAGGTGGAGGTAGGCCCCTAGCAGTAGGTGCTTCTAGTTCGATAGGTGGTGGCCAGGAGAGACAGCCTGGTCCAGAGGAGGGTGGAGGAGATAGTGTCTTCCACTTATCAGACTTTACGATATAGAGATTGGTGTATTTTGATATCGATATATTGATGTAGCCTCAATTTGAAGGCATTTTTGATGTATGATATAGATGGCTTGATTGAAAGCCATCCATTCTTTGTTGTACATATACTCATGTATATATGTGTGTGTGTGTGTGTGTGTGTATATATATATATATATATATATATATATATATATATATATATATATATATATATATATATATATATATATAGATTCATCATTTTCTTTGTCATATGATTGTACTCATGTTTTTAATTTCAATATACATGGATAGATGTAGTGTAATTGTGATGGATATAGACATATGCTGATAGATAATAAATAGATGTGATTGGATGGACATAGACATAGAGGATAGATAGACGTGATGTGATTTGATGTGATTGATATGTGGATTTAATTTTGATGAAAAATAGATATAGATAGATGTAGTGTAACTTGGATGTACACATTTTTAGATGTTTTGATGGATAGATGGATAGATGTGATTGATATATGGATTTAATTTTGATGAAAAATAGATATAGATAGATGTAGTGTAACTTGGATGTACAAGTTTTTAGATGGTTTGATGGATAGATGGATAGATGGGATTGATAGATTTGATATGTTTGAGATGTTAATTTAATTTTGATGAAAATAGATAGGTAGATCCACATGTGTTGACAATACATGCTTTGATATGACAAAGTAGATAAGATGAAATTAGATAGATGATAGATTTTGATTAAATTAACATGTTAAATGTCAATTTAACTGGATGAATAACAAATAATAATGGGAAATACTCTCTACGAGAGCCAAGGACGTAATGAAATAACCTTGATTAGAAATAAAGGAAATACACCTAGATAAGAAAAATAAATGATAAGCTAGGCCCCTAACCGACCATAAATAGAGACTTTGATAGGAAACCAAAAGACCATGCATACAAGGCCATATATGAGGTTAAAATAAACCTGACACTAGCTAGTTGCAAACTAGATCTAGAAGGTAAATGGAAGGAGAAGTAAGTATTTATCTTGTCAAAATTTACAAAGGATAGAATATATGCTCCCATTAGGAAAATAGGGTTCTCTATATGATCGAAAAAAGGTCTTATGTCTCAGCTTCATGATTTTTGTTTTGACAGAAGAGAAAACTGATCAATGCGGGAAGTTTGCTAGATATAGAAAGACTGATCGATATGGGAAGTCTTTCAATGATGCTAAGAAGCAAACAAATATCCGTCCTTCAAGGGATTGGTCTATATTTCAAATGTAGCCATCCTTCAAGGGCATGGACTATATTTTGAATGTAGCCATCCTTCAAAGGTATGTTCTATATCTTTTGATTCATTTTGAAAATGCAAAGATAGTTGTCCTTAGAGGGATCAGTCTATCTTTTGGAGCTTGTTTTGAAAGAAGCTGAGTGTAGACCAGATAGATCAGATAGAGGGGAATAAAACGTATAAAAAACACGTACTCATGCCTCAAGTAGATTCAATTAAGATAGATACTTGGGACAGATGAAGAAGTGATTAAGGTGTCCCTACTAGGAGGAGGAACATATCCATAAGAAAAATGCTATGAGTAGAGCCGCGATACTCATATTTAAGGTGGAAAAGACATAACGTGGAGGACCATATAGTTCTAAATCACTATGAAAATATATGACTGGTTGTTAGATGGATGAAAGATTTGTTTTGCGACTAAGATCACGTAAGATATATTTTAACAGTAGAAGGCCCTTAGATGTAAGGCATTAAGAGGTTCCATTTCAGGTACACCATCCATGGAGGATAGACGATAAGCCCCAGACCCATATTTATGAGTGACTACGTACAGATCCATCCAGTTAGGAGCAAACTTGCCACGCTGACTCTGTTCTAGTGTAGTGACATTTTGGTTTTCTGTAAGAACAAAATAACCGATTTTGAAGTCACGATGTTGCAAGTGCTTGTTATAAGCACGTTTGACACACTCAAGATAGATTTGATGATGTTCAAGAGCATTGAGATGCCGCTCATCTAGCAACTCAAGCTGCGCTTGACGATTTTGACGATAGTCCTCGTCAGAGACAAATTATCTGAGATAAACACGAAGAGATGGGATCTAGACTTCCAAAGGAAGAACAGCCTCTGACCCATAGACTAGAGAGAAGGGATTAGCACCCGTAGGAATAAGAATTCTAGTCTGATAAGCTCAAAGAGTAAAAGGGATATGTAAATGCCAATCCCTACCAGCTTGACTAGTTACCTTTGCGAGGATATTATGCAAAGTTTTATTGGAAGCCTTGGCCTGGCCGTTAGCTTGGGGATAGTATGGAGAAGAAAAGCTAAGTTTGATATTGAAAGCATCACAGAGGTTCTACAAATCAACATTTTTGAAAGATTTACCATTTTCTGTGATGAGTTTGTGTGGAACACCAAAGCGACAAATGATGTGTTGATAGACAAAATCAACAATCGGTTTAGCTTTGGTCGATGAAAGAGGAATAGCTTCCACCCACTTAGTAAAGTATTCTGTGGCAGTAATATAGAATCATGATGCTGTGAAGAGCGGGGATTTATAAGAACGATGAGATCAAGACCCTATTGTGAAAAAGGCCACAAATTTATTGCAGGTTGCAAATCCTGACTAGGGATATGCGTAAGATTGGAATGTTGTTGACACTTGACACATTTCTTAGTGTATTCACAACAATCTCGATTAAGAGAAGGCCAATAATAGCCTAAACGTAAGATGCGTTTAGCTACAGCCAAGCCACTAAAATGTCTACCACATATACCATCATGGACTTCCTGGATGGCTTTAGATGATTCAGGGGATTTGAGGCACCGAAGTAAAATACCATCAAAACCACGTTTGTAGAGAACTCCGCCTAGAATAGTATAGCGATTAGTGCGTAGGATAAAAGATCTTCTACCATTGGAAGTCAGATCTAGAGGAAGCACTGAATGAGATAGATAATCAATGATCTGTTGATACCACTCATCTTGAGTATTGGTTGTGACGGCATTGATTGAAGTTAGTTGCCTAAGATGAGATGGTTGATCTAATCGCTGCACAGACACATAAAGTCGGGAGTCTTCGGTAAAAGGTGGGATAAGAGAGGCTAACGAAGCCATTGTATCTATGAATTGATTCGCATTGTGAGGAATAGCTTGGATAGTGAATTTATCAAAAGATTGAAGTTGAAAGAGAATGATATCACGATATTTTTGAAGGATATCATTTTTGCATTGATAGACACCCGTGACTTGATTAATAATGAGTTCAGATTCACCAAAGATGTCGATATGGTGGGTGCCAAGATTAATAGTGTTTTTAAGACCTAAAATAAGAGCTTTATATTTAGCCATATTATTGGTACACTCAAAGTTAAGTTTGTGTGCGACTGGGATAGGTGCACCCCAAGGAGGAATCATAACAAAACGTACACCTCCCCCTTGCTGGCATTTGGATCCATCAAAGAAGAGTTTTACTTTAAATGGAGAAAGACCGAAATCAATTTATTGGATATACTCATTGGGGAATTGAGCAAGGGGGACTAGAGTGTCTGGAAGAGGAGCATCAGCTAATTGATCTGCAATGACTTGACCCTTGATAGATTTTTGCGGAATAAACTCGAGATCAATTTTTTTCATTAGCATGAGCCAACGAGTGATACGATCATTGTGATAAGGCTTCGCATGCATTGTCTTGAGTGGATTGACACTTGTGACAATGTAAGTTTTGTGATTGAGGAGGTAGTGATGAAGCTTAGAAGTTGCAAAGAAGAGAGCACAACACAGCTTTTCAGCTTTGGAATAACGTGTTTCATACTCATGGAGAGTGCGACTGATGTAATAGATGGCCTGTTCTTTACCGTTAGCATCTCGATGCGAGATCATGGCTCCCAAAGCATGGTCAGTCACATAAATATAAAGATAGAATGGCTCCCCCTCACATGGAGGTGTAAGCACAAGTGGGGAAATAAGATAAGCTTTGAGATCATCAAAGGCCTTTTGGCAATGCTCATCCCATTCAAAATGAAAATTCTTACGGAGGAGATGATGAAAAGGTTGACAACAGCCTGACAATTGTGAGATAAAATGACGCATTGATTGAAGGTGTCCTTGAAGACCACAGATTTTTTTTAAGTTAGAAGGGGGAGACATCTCAAGGATATCTTTTATTTTTGTGGGATCAAATTCAATACCCCTAATAGAAATGATAAAGCCTAAGAGTTTACCAGTAAGAATGCCAAACGCGTAATTGGATGGACTTAGGTGAAGACAAAAGTGAATGGTAAGCACAAATCAAATAAGAGTTGAACCAAGAAGGTTTTAATCCTTTAGGATTATAGGGTTTGATCTGAGGAAGGGATATGGATGAAGACTGGATAAGTTGGAAAATAATCTTGGTATAGAATCCGGTAGAAAAAGATGAGGACAGAGATGTCAGATGTGCCTCTCTTACCTCCATGGACTGCCAAGGTAAAAGAACCTGCATATCTATTTTAACAGTCTTTTTAGGGATCATTTTACTTTTTCAGACATCGTAAGTAGTAGCCTTGGACACTTGAGATGGAAGTAAGTGAGGCATGATTTATTTCTGTGGATGAGGAGTGCCTAAGATAGATTTTGAAGAAGATGAAGATGTGACAAGTGTTGTGGTCTTCAGAGATAGGGAAGGCTGCTTGATCGAAATAGATGATGATTTAGATAATGCTGATTTAGATTAGGGAGGAGCTTCTAAAATAGGTCTGATCAGAGGAACATAGGGTGCCTTGGCTTTTGGTGACGAAGATGATGGTCCTGATAAAAGAGGTGATGCCTCTCTAGTTTGTGAATTCACTTTATAAGGCACCAGCGAAGAAGGTGTTGTAGAAGAAGAGGATGATGGTTCTGATGGTATTGTAGAAGAAGATGCCTTCCTAGTTAACAAATCTAATCTTTTATGAGGGGTAGAAAGATATTTTTGAGGGAAAGCACCAAGAGTCTTAATAGTTCGAAATATGGGTTTTCCTTTTACAGGGATGGTGACAACTTCAACCGCATAAGGTGATTGTAGCATTTTCAGGGGAAGGAGTAGAGGATGTGTTGATGATGTAATGTTAGACATTATTTTTCTTGGTTTAAGTCCAAGAAACGAGAGTGTAGGTGTCGATGCTATTTCTTTATATTTTCCCTTAATAGGCAAAATAGTATCGGTGATGGAAGAAGTGGATGATGAAGGAGCAGTTCCTTGCGAGGGAGGTACTTCTAGTATAGTAATTGTGGGTGTAACTAATGTGGGGAAGGAAACAGGAAGAGTCAAAATCGAAGACGCTTCCATTGAAGTTGGTACAACTATAGGTATGTTTACCAATGGCATAGTCACAGCAAAGATGGGAGAAACAAAAGTATATGTATTCGCGGTGGAAACTCGAATAGATGTAATTACCTCGAGTATCAAAAGAATATCTGACGATGAGACAGATGAGGATGACACTGTCTCGGGTATATAGGGAATATTAGATAAAGAGGCAGATGGAGATGAATCCATTTCTAATAATGTGGGAATATTCAAAGATGGGGTGTCTGAAGATAATGGAATCCTAGTGACTAGTGAACCGACAGGAGTTTTTGATTCAGTCGATGTGTTCGTAGATGGCTTCGGTTTAGAAGAATATTCTTCAGTAGAAATGAAGCTGATAGTATGATTTTTTGGTTTTTGAGACTCTGAAGCATCATGGTTCGGGGAATGATTAGGAAAAGGTTGTTTAAAACCATCAAGCACCTGATTTGGGGGAGCATTTGGGTTATCTAGAATGAGCTCGCCTTTATCAATGAATTTTTAAACAAGATTTTTGAAGGTTTGAACATAACTCAATGTCATGGCCTTTGGTTCTATGATAATAACAGAATTCATTTTCCCTATACCAGAATGGACGTTCTTGGTTTTCATCAAAATTTATAATAGGGGGAAGTTTGATCATGTGAACTTCCAACATTTTTTCTAAGATAGAAGCATATGATTCCCCCAATGAAGTAAAAGACCGAGATGATGAAGGGTCCTTTTTAAGAAGATGGGGAGTCTCTCCTTGGTGTTTTATTAGAACTATTATTGGAACGTGGTGTTTTTAATACGATAGCGTTTGTGGATCCCTGATTTTTGTCTTTAGAAGTGGAAGGGTTTGATTTTGTAAACCGAGAAAAATCTGGTTTATATTTAGAGCGAAGTTTTAACTTCCCTTGTTCGACGGCACGGGACTCAAGTTTACGTGCCATCGTAAAGGCTTATTCAAATGTATGAAAATTTTGGATCCTTAAAGTGGAAGAAATATGATTAGCACAAGATCGAGTAAACAACTTCGATCTATTGATATTGAGGAAGGGAGAAAGACAATTGGTTTATTATCCCTCTCCAATGAGTGAACAAAGTCTGTAATAGACTCGTCATCAAATTGAAAAATGTTATAAAGATCTGTAATCGAGATCTTATGTGTGATTTTTATTGAAAAGTTTTCAACAAACATCTGGGCCAATTGAGAGACAGAAAACAAGGAATGTTGAGGAATGTTATTGTACCAATCTAAAGAAAGCCTTGCTAGAGACATAGGAAAATTACGGAGCATAAGCTCCTGATCCTAAACTCTCAGGTAGCAAGCGTGTTTGAATGCTTGCAGGTGTTGTTGAGGATCCTCCCTGACTATGAAATTTTGAGAACTTAGGAAGTTCCCATTGGGGGGAATAAGGCTTAAAGGCCACTGAATGGATGAATGGGTTCATTACACACTTCTTCAAAAGAGTACGAAGGATGAGCCCCTTTGGTTGAGGCTTATAAGTCTGCAATTTTCTTGAAAAGAATTTAGACCACGTCAAATTGAGGAGGAGGCATACTGGTATGTCCTACATAAGAAGCGAATGGTGGATTTTGTTGAGGCGTCAACGAGGGATTCATATGTTGATTAACATGATGGTAAGAGGAATAACCAGGTGTTTTGGGTGGCACCTGGTGAGTTATTTGTTATGAAGGATCTTATGTATAAACAAGCTGTGAGATGACAAGTGGTTGAGAAAAAGATGGTTGAATGAAAGATGGAACTTTTGATTGATGGGATCCTATATTTGTCAACTAAATTGGAATGGATTGAGGAAAATGGGTATTGATTTGATTGGACATGGTGGGGAACAAAGTCTAAATGAGGCTTTTGACTACCAGATTGGTTATTAAGGGTGCCGATGCTAGAGGATGGGTGAAGGTCACTGTCGCTCAGAACATTGGAAGAAATACCAATTGGAGGACCAGAAGCAAGAACCAACTGATTCGTTCAAGGGGGTTCACTCATAAAGAGGTACTAATCCTAGGACACAATGGATGACATAGAAGAATTAACAACAATCTATGGGTGTGGAGACACGCCCATTATAGCTAGAGAAGAGGACTTCTCAGAAGTAGGTTGTGGAATAGCCAAGGTAACTGCGGCACTAGGAATAGGAAAGACTATTTGAGAACTAGTCGACATGGTCGGTGGAAGAGAAAAAGGAGGCACAAGTGTGCCACCCTCTTCCATGGTTTGAGGCAAGAAAAAGGATGCTAACTCTTCTACAAAAGCTTGGGATGGTTCACAAGGAAAATCATAAACTTGCTAAATTGGTGGTCCCTGATCAGATATTCGAATGGACTTATATACTAGGTAGTCAATAAGGGCTGCTGGATTGCAATCAAGGAGTGCCTGAAATTCAAGATTCCCACAATGAACATACTCTATATCAGAAGCAAGATGAAATTTCTAAAGGACTGGGGGAAGCTAGACATGATGGGATTGCTTTAGGCTAATAGAAAGTATTATATTACCAAGATGGGGAAACAACTAATAGTGGTCCCGAGGAAGACCTGAAGGGTGCCGAAAAATCCACACTAGTGGTGATCTCAGAGGAAGAAGGGGCCAGTTGATCCATTCTTCTATATTTTAACCAAGTGATGACCATCATAAACAAGCATAAATATAGAAAAATAAGATTGACCTAACTAATGCATAGACAATTCAAGCAGTGTAGGTGATTATCTCTTTTAAGTTTTTGTGCTCTTAAGAAAGAAAATATTAGGGAAGGCTTTTTAGAATAGGAACTACTCAGATGGCCAAACTAAGGATGGTTTGGGGAATGTTTTGGTGAGGAGTCCCGAAGGAACTTTAGTAAAAGACCAGTACGTGGCTTGATATAGGGGCCTACCCCTACACTTCACACACCGCTATGATAAGGGAGTCAGGTGCTTTGCCAATATATACCAGAACTTCCATGAATTTATAGCATGGCTTGAGTACCGCGTAGTCTCTTCCTCTCGGATTTCACTTCGAAGTAGGCGAGGCCAGGGGAGGAATTTTTGTTTTGATGCTTTATACCTAGTGATTTTGGCTTTGTGTGCAAGGGTGAAAACTAAAAATCAAATAGTGTCACTACCGATTTTGATTAATTTTTCCAGCCTATTTAGAAAACTAGATGAACAGCATACAACAGAAATGACAAAGGAGAAGTTATTTTTAAGCACTAAGAATGAAGTGTTGGATTTCAATGAAGACAAGTCAAAAAAATTCTTTCCCAGATGCGATTAAATTCTTTTTAAGCACCAAAATCGAAATGTTTGAATGTGATAGAAAACAAACAAACAAGTTCTTTTTAAGTTCTTAAAAAAAGAGAAAACACCGTAAAAGAGGAATACCTGTAGATTTAGCTCTCCAAGGTGTGTGGACTTCAAAAAGCACGTTGTTGATCTCTTCCCCTTGAATAATCCCACAAACAAGCAATGTGCTCCGTAAGAAAAGGTCAAGCAAACACCCAACAAATCTAGAAAGATATATCCAGATGATGGTAGAATGAAAATTTCTATTTAAAGAACCAGAAAACTTTCAATAAAATAACAATTTTGTAAAAAGAGACGGATCAAGAATGCAATTTTGAAATCAAATGAAAGATTTATTTATCTTCGGAATAGAAATTGGAATTTAGTTTTGTAATAAAGAAGAAACTTTTAACTTTGCGAATTATAAGTGAAAGAAGCAAGACCAAAATGAAGGAAGGAAATGCTACGGAGAACTGACGAAAAGCAGCGAAGAAACAGAACAGAAGCTCAAAACTAGAAAAAAAATGAACTTACCAATAAGGGAATTTGGTTGGGTCCCACCGGGCATGCCAGAATGTAGATCAATAATTTCACGCTTGTTACCTGTCCAAGTTAATGTACCAAACTAAACACAAAAACCTTGAAAAACTCAAATAAAATCAATACCTGAAAGACAAGATCTGAAGATGTAGATGGAAAAGAAAGCCGATGTAGACAAGATGGGCACACACGAGCAATCCTGCAAAGTAGATCCAAGAAACCTGCGAGACACAGATGCTTAATAGAAAAATACCACGTTAAAAGATATTTGGGTGGACTACCCAAAAATCGGGTCCGGGAAGTGATAAGCTCTCTCGGTGGATGTCAGTCCACATTTTCAACTAAGGAAAGAAGCATACATGATAAAAGATGTAAGTAAATGTCTATATTTTGATTAAAAATGATAGACAAAAAAGTAAACAGCAAACATAAACCAATAAAAAATGGGAAAGTGTGAAAACAATGCTAGATTTGTGTTCCCTGAATTATTTTACCTGTCCGCAGGCAGATCGGCACCGATTAGGAAAATCAACGTCGACTGAGAAGAATCGGCATCGACTGAGATAGGTTCGGCATCGACTAGAGAGAATCGGCATCGACTGGGTACAGTCGGCGTCGACTTGGGGAAAATTGTAGGAAGATCGAGAAACAGACAGTGGAAGCTAGATCATCAATCTCCGCTAGATCTACAAGAGCCGTAGGGATACTGACAAGGCTCCACCTGTGCTGGATACAGGAATAGAGTCACCAAGAGATCGATGGAGGCCCACGATGTCGATGTGGTAGGAGCAGAGTAACGGTACTCCTCTCAGGGATTGGTTTGGACAGGATTCACTCTCACTTGATAGGTAATGCTCAGACTTGATGCTCAAAACTCTCTCGTTCTTTTTGTCTCTCTCTCTCTCTCTCACTGTCTAACCATAACTGAATTTTGGCCTTCTATTTGTAATAGGTGCCAATCGAGATGAAATTGGTGCCGCTCCAAAAAATCAGAGTTAACCGAGTATCGATCAGTGCCGATCAGGGAACAGACTCCGGAAATGGCCAAAAGGGATGATTTTTGGGAAGATCAAGTGATCCTACCACCTCAAATATAGGAAATATCTCACTGCTCAGTTTGGGAGGAAAAAAAATAGGTGGGATAGATGGATAGAATAGATACGGGAGGTTAGGATATATGCAGAAAATATAATTAAATAGTTAATATTTAATTATCCATGGGTAAAACATAATGGGGTGACATAAACTTAGGATAGATGTTTAAATCAAATATTAAATAATACCCTAAGGGAGAAGTGGTGATGTAAATGTGCCCCAGGTTACCCGAGAAGACAAACGCGCACGGGGGACACCAAATTGATTAACCAATTTTAGGTGTCTACACTAACTGTGAGATGACTGGGGGTAAAGTAGATGTGGGTAGCACAGAGCTAGATGGGGCTGATACAGGAGTGGGAGTGAGAGTCAGGAGGATAGATATGGGAATGTCGTATATCAATTGACCCGAGGCATCTCTTGTGGACGAATGGGAAAGGTAAAACTACAAAGCGGCAAGGTTTCGGTCAAGGAGTCATGCGAACTCCTCGTCTCAAATAGCGATAGTGATAGGTTGGATGGGATCCATGGCTGGTGATATAATGGAAGGTGGTGAAGGACTAGGTGAGAGTGGTTGACAACTGGTGTGAAATATGAGTGCACTTGTTTATTTTTAGGTCAACACCATGTGAACCAGTACTGATCAGGTAGGGTTGCTTCTCTGTAAATGAAATAGAAAAATAATAGGAACAGGTGAATCTGATGGTAAAAAGTGTATTAGGTACAAAATGTGGGTTGGGAAGTAAAACAGGCTAACCAATGCCGGTTAGGATGTTTATGCATGCAATTGTCAGGTATACGCATTTGAGCGAATGCATGGGATGAAATGATATTAATGCTGGCGCCCCCATCAATCATCACACGATGTACCCGTATGTCACCGATGTGGACAGATATGAAGAGGGCTGGGTCCGGGTCATCATTTTGGTGTGGTGTGATCTCTTCCTTTGAGAAGCTAAGGGAGGCTACTTGGTGAATAGGGTGAGGTGAAGATGGTGGTGGTAATTTAGTGAGAGAGGCTACATGATGGGGTGTGATAATGGAGGCTACGGGTGTAGGGTCATTGGGTAAAACCTCAATAGATTGAAGAACCTCCATGAGAGCTTGACGATGGGATTTCGAGGTTTGAATGAGGTCATATAAGGATGTATTGAGGGGATATTGGTGTTGTTTACACATGGTGTGATGTGTGACGCCGTTAGAAATGGGGTATGTGGGGCCGTGGATAGTGATTTTAGGTATGGGTGCAGATGGTATGTTGGGAATAGGATAGGTTGGTGGGTCAATCACCTTTTCTTTACCCTTATCCTTCTGAGTATGTGTAGTAAGGTGTATCATGTTGTTCTGATGGGAGTTGGCAAACAGAGAAGGTGTAGCATGAGTGGTATAATGACACGACGGGCAAAAACCTACTGGAGGAGAAAAGCCTTGTGAGGTGAGTTGGGAGCAACGACATTGGGGTGATGGTGTGGCAAGTTCTGTGATGAAAACCATGTTAATTTCAAATATTAGGGGTGGCTCTAGGAGCTATGAGCGTGAAGGTTGTGGTTGTTGAGTGGGCATCGTAGGAATGGGTGTCAGTGAAGCAAGATCCTCATCGAGAAGGTCGTCGTCATCAAAGTTGGCTTCCGATGGACACAACTGGATAAGGATGGTTTTCAAGGCCTTACAATTTTCCACATCGTGCCCTAGCACACGATGGTAGGCACAAATTTTAGTATCGTCAAACCCTTTTGGCTTGGGTTTGAGGGGGTCATAAGGTCTAAGTGGCAGTAATTTGATGACAGAAGTCTCAAGGAGGTTGGTTAAAATATTGGCATAAGACCCTACTAGTGGATCGCAATGGGAAGTGAACGTGGGTTTGGGTGTAGGTGTGGTTGATTGTTGAGGAACGACCTTTAGAAGAGGAGGAGCAGGTCGAGCTATGGGTTTGGGTGCTGGCATGGTTTTGGGTGTTGGTTTTTCTTGTTTAGGTAGGGGTATAGTAGATGGACGGGTAGGAGGGTGTGTGGTTATTCAGACTACCTTATTGTGGGGTAGTGGAGTTTTGTTTTTGGGTTGCACCTTCTTGGGTAAAGGTGATATGGGTATACGAGGTATAGAAGGAAAAGTAGATGGGGGAAGAGGGCGAGTTACCCACAGGGATAATGGAGATGTTGTGAAGGTAGATGACACAGGTCGTGCTTGGGGTGTGAGGGATAGTGACTGAAGTGTAGTGGGTAGTGAAGAAAAAGCTGAGGGTATTGAAGGTATGGGTTGTAGCGATGTTGCAATTACAGGTGTAAGTCGTGTTGGGCATCTAGGTAGGTTAGAGGTTTGTTAGGAAGGAATGGGTTGTTGTGTTTTTTATTTATTGATGGGTGGAGGTATCTTGACCATGTTGGGAAGCTGAGGTCTTAAAATAGATGGGACAGGTTAAGGTGTGATTAGCGCATCTGGGGTATGAGTCTGATGGATTTGGTGCTTATGTTTGGGTATCGAAGTAGGTGTGGTGTTGACTTTGGAGGATATAGATAAATCCAGTTTGATAAGTAGATGAGAAAGGCTGGTGGTTAAGGTGACCCCTAAAGTGGTAATAGGTTTAGTCAAGGTAAATGTTGTATGTGTGCGTTTTGGCTTAGATGTAGGTTGAGTTATGGGTAAGGGTATGGTTTGAGCTATAACATGTGTCGTGGAAGGAGTTGTGATAGAGGTGGTTGTGTTTGGTTTGATTATTCCAAATATTTTTGGGTAGATAGTGGAGGTATCAGTAAGGTACATCTGCATCTATGTTGAGACCGGAAGTAGAAGACGCCCCCATATTAAGGCTCTATCCACATAATCTAAGTGATCGGCCAAACGTGAGAACGACACATCTGTAGGTGGAGTTGATGAGGACCTAATGGCAATTCCCATAAAATGTGTCTTAGAGATGGGAAATTGGCTAGCTTCAGCTTCCATGGGTAAGAGAGCCAAAAGTATCTCAACTGGGTCTGTGATGGGTGGAGGAGATGATGGGTGCTCCTCTATAGGTGGAGCAATGAATAGGTGTTCCTCTATGGGTGGAGGAGGTAATGGGTGCTCCTATGGGTGGAGGAGGTACTATGGGTATCGGTTCTCTAAGTGGAGAAGCAAAAGGTGAAATGATCTCGATGTTAGCGGAAGACTCCTTTGTATGTGATGAAGGAGATGAAAGGTGTTCCTCTGTGGTTGGAAGAATAGGTGCCGTGGGTTCCAACGTGGAAGGAGGATTTTGGGCTAGGATTTCCTCTATGGAAGGAATGTGAGGTAATTGGGCAATAGCAGATGCATCACTAAAAATAGTGTGGACCTCACGGGTATCAGTATCATGAGTTGAGGTCTCATCAATTTTATCAGACGAAGGGGCATGGTTGGGAATGGTTTCTTGAAGATGTGTAGGTTTTGTTGGCAGGTGCATTATGATTATCTACTATTAACTCATTATTATCAAGCATTTCTTGGGCAATATTCTTGAAAATGATGTAATTACCATCACTATGATCCTTTACTCGATGATAGTTACAGAAGTCATGTTCTTTATAGCATGCGGGCATGGGGCGAGTAGGGTCAAAACTAGTGTGTGTCTTTATAGGTGGAAGGGCAATGGCTCTAGCTTTTATAAGATTTTCTAATACAGAAGAGTAAGGTTCCCCAATTGCGGTGTATTTCTGTTGTTCTCATCTAAATTGAAAAGTTTGGACGGGTGAGAGATTAGATGACGGGGTAGCTTGATTTAACAAATGAGCTGGGCCAGCCTTGAGTACCACTACGTTAGTGGTGCCCTTAGCTTTTGAATAATTATTTTGTGGTTTGGAAGAAGAAGAGGTATCATTCGACTTGAATGTCAAATTCTTATTGCGTAATTGGATTTTCTTCTCTTTGATGGCCGAAATCTCAACTTTCGTGCCATAGTGAATGCTTCATCAAATGTTCAAAAGGTTTGGACCTGCAAGGTCAGTGAGATATGTCTAGCACAAGCCCGTGTGAAGAGCTCGATGAGTTCTGTAGATCAAGAATTTCCGTGCTTGTTACCTGTCCAAGTTAATGTACCAAACTAAACACAAAAACCCTGAAAAACTCAAATGAAATCGATACCTGATAGATAAGACAAGATCTGAAGATGTAGATGGAAAAGAAAGCCGATGTAGACAAGATGGGCACACATGAGTGATCCTGCAAAGTAGATCTAAGAAACCTATGAGACACAGATGCTTGACAGAAAAAGACCACGTTAAAAGATATTTGGGTGGACTACCTGAAAAGTGGGTCCGAGAAGCGATAAGCTCCTCAACGGACGGATGTCAGTCCATGTTTTCAATTAAGGAAAGAAGCATACATGATAAAATATGTAAGTAAATGTCTATATTTTGATTAAAAATGACAGACAGAAAAGTAAACAGTAGACAGAAACCAATAAAAAATGGGAAAGTGTGAAAACAATGCTGGATTTGTGTTCCCTAAATTATTTTACCTGTCTGCAGGCAGATCGGCGTCGATTAGGAAAATCAGCGTTGACTGAGAAGAATCGGCATCAACTGAGATAGGTCGGCGTCGACTAGAGAGAATCGGCGTCGACTGGGTACGGTCGGCGTCGACTTGGGGAAAATTGTAGGAAGATTGAGAAACAGACAGTGGAAGCTAGATCATCGATCTCCGTTGGATCTGCAAGAGCCATAGGGATACTGACAAGGCTCCACCTATGCTGGATGTAGGAACAGAGTCACCAAGAGATCGATGGAGGCTCACGATGTCGATGTGGTAGGAGCAGAGTAACAGTACTCCTCTCAGGGATTGATTTGGATAGAATTCACTCTCGCTTGATAGATAATGCTCAGAATTGATGCTCAAAACTCTCTGTCGTTCTTTCTATCTAACCAGAACTAAATTCTGGCCCTGTATTTGTAATCGGTGCCAACCGAGATGAAATCGGCGCCGCTCCAAAAAATTGGCGTCGACCGAGTACCGGTCGGTGCCGATCAGGGAACAGACTCCCGAAATGGCCAAAAGGGATGATTTTTGGAAAGATGAAGTGATCCTTCCACCTCAAATATGGGAAATATCCCACTTCTCAGTTTGGGAGGAGGAGAAATAGGGGGAATAGATGGATAAAATAGATATGGGAGGTTAGGAATTGATATGGGGTAGATAAGTGGTTAAGATATATGTAGAAAATATAATTAAATAGTTAATATTTAATTATCTATGGGTAAAACATAATGGGGTGAAATAAACTTAGGATAGATGTTTAAATCAAATATTAACTAATACCCTAAGGGAGAAGTGGTGATGTAAACGTGCCCCAGGTTACCTGAGAAGACAAACGCACACGGGGGACACTAAATTGGATAACCAATTTTAGGTGTCTACATTTTGCCCCTTTTTGTCAAGTAACTTGCGATAAGCAAAGTTGTGAGACAAAAACAAGGAGTTGGAAGAAAGGAAGAAAAAGTGATGATGTGATCCCCCTCAAACTAGGGATGGGATGGGCCCCAAAAGAGCAACCGATCCCAAGTTTGAAAAAGGTAGATGAAAACGCAGGATGCCCCAGCTAGATGCCTGGAGTAGATCTGATCATTAATGATGCACAAAAATAAATAAAAAGACAGTAACCTAAGGAACTCACATTGGTAGGGCAGACTAGACGGTCTCCGCATGAGACGACGTTAGTACCTACAGACCCATGAGTGTAAGGAGGGCTGAAAAATAGTCAGCACCTAAAGAGAGACACATTGGTAGGGACAACCAGACGGTTTGCAAAGTAGATGATGTTAGTGCCTACAGACCCGTTAACTCTAAGCTGCCAAAAATGTGAGTGCCCCATGTACAGGGAACAGGCTCGAAATGGATGATAATATCGAAAGTATGTGCCAAAAGGCAACACTCAGGGCACAATAATGACCAGATAAATAAGCCAAGCATCAACACTATGGCAAGAAGATTAGGAGATGGAAGAAAGGGAGGTGAAGAAGCAAAAGTGCAACCAATCGGAAACAATAGGATTAAATCGGCGTCAATCCAAATTAATCAGCACTGACCATAACAATCGGCGCCGACCAAACAAATCGGCACCGACCATACCGAGTGCATATAAATATGCGAAAGGAAAACGTGAACGATTTATTTAGACCGTGACGATTGATTTAGAGAGAGTCAAAAATTGGATTTGAGCACCATGGAAGCCTCTGGGAGCAGTCAGAAGCGGAAGAGGACATGACCGGGGGTAAGTGAATCTACCCGAACTTCCTTATATACTTTTATCATGAAATAACATATTAGGATGCCAAAAAAAATTTGTTTTAGAAAAAACTAGATAAATGAGGGGCCAGAGCATTGTGGGGCATTGGGCCTTGCAATCGGCGTCGATTGTTAAAATCGATGCCAATTTAGTTATATCAGTGTCGATTGTTAAAATCGACGCCATTTAGTTAGATCGGCATCGATTGTTAAAATCATCGTCGACTAAATCAGATCAACGTCGATTTGACTCAATCGACGTCGATTGCAATGTTTAGATTTAAGAAGTTGATAGAATGTATTTTTTTGTGATATTTGGATGTGGATGAGTAGCTAACACTATTCATGGTGTCATGTGATGTAGGCACGAGAGGCTTTGCATATGCGGGATGCTATTCCCAAGCTTCTAGAGACCATTCTCCCTGATGTGACTGATGCGGATTGGCATCACCTAGAGCTAGCCGGGCTCAGGGGCTTCCGGTACTACCGATGAGTGCTGCATGAGATGTAGAGTTGCTGCTAGCACTAGTACGACGATGGGACAGCCGGACTTGCACTTTTTGGTTCAGGACGGGTGAGATGACCATCACCCATGAGGATATATATAGGATCCTGAGGCTGCCAATCACCAGGGACCCAATTGAGATTACTCCACGAGAGCAGCAGCAGAGGGCCCTAGGATGATTATATGGGGATAGGGCAGATGATTCAGAGATAGTGTCTGGGGCGGTGAGGATAGCCTCTCATTATAGACAGGATGATGCCAGGAGTAGATGGATAGTACTGATTCAGATGGTGATCTCCTATTTTTCTCTACCAGATTCAGGAGGTGGGAGATTTCCGTTGCTGTTACTAGATTGTGTTTGTGACATCCTATAGTTTAGACAAGTGTTCACATTTTCTGATGCCCTGATAGCTCAGATATATTATGAGTTATGAATGTACACCACCGATAGCAGGACAGGCATTGATGTTAGTTTTTTTCTCCATTACTGGGCATATGAGCACATAGCAGTGATTAGGCCATCCGGGCTTCCATGGATGCCAGCAGAAGTGGGGGCCATTGATTATGGATTTCGGTGATGGCAGGCTGACATGGCCCTAGGAGATACAGGGAGATCTATGGAGTGGTATGCTGAGCATTTCAGGATGCTGACACCAGAGCAAGTCATTTGGAGACCATATTGGGTCTATCCGACATGGGCCGGTCAGGTGGCTCACCTAGTGGGGTTGAGATTGAGTAGGGTGGTTAGGGGCCACATGCCAAATATGTGGGAGCATGTCCTGTTTATATGGGTATTGAGGCAGTTTGGCCTAGTGCAGACAATTCTGACCACTTACAGGCCATATAGGTGAGATAGCAGAGAGACTGATCTGCCGATTCTGATCCCAACAGATCCATTGAGGGAGGCCCCACCTTCCAAAGACAGTGATGATGATGCCAGAGTGGATGACGGCTATGCGGCATGGTATTCGACAGAGTTACCATGACACCTGCTAGCATCCATAGATGTCGATGAGGAGGATATAGCCATAGTGCTAGAGAGGCTGGAGGGAGAGCATGCCACCCTGGTGCAGACACACCAGGTTTCCCTCGAGGAGATCAGAGCTCTGACAGAGGAGAGGGATGCCCTAATACTGGAGAGAGACACAGCTCGTCAGGAGTGAGATACAACAATCCAGTAGAGGGATCGCTACCATCGGCATAGAGAGGCCCTCAAGGCCAAATATGGTTATACAAGTACTATGTTAGAGTCCGGGACACAGGGTACGACCGTAGGAGGGCCACCACCAGTAGCATCAGCAGCAACATTACAAGCACTTGGTACGGTGAGCCTGAGTACTTATCAGTCTCTCCTTTCCGAGGTGAGATACTACGAGGACGCCCTAGCACAGCATGCCCCTGATGTGCCTCATTACGGTGTGAGGAGGAGATCAGCGACAGTTGCAGCTAGTGGTGCATCAGAGGGAGGGAGCACTAGGAGAGACCGAGGTGGCAGCAGGCCCCCAGCAGCAGGTGCTTCTAGCTCGATAGGTGGTGGCCAGGAGAGACAGCCTGGACCAGAGGAGGGTGGAGGAGATAGCGTCTTCCACCTATTGGATTTCACGATATAGATGTGCTATATTTTTGTATCGACATATTGATGTAGCCTCGATTTGAAGGCATTTTTGATGTATGATATAGATGGCTTGATTGAAAGCCATCCATTCTTTGTTGTACAGACACTCATGTATATATATAGATTCATCATTTTCTGTGTCATATGATTGTACTCATGCTTTTAATTTTAATAGATATGGATAGATGTAGCGTAATTGTGATGGATATAGACATATGCTGATAGAGGACAAATAGATGTGATTTGATGGACATAGACATAGAGGATAGATAGATGTGATGTGATTTTATGTGATTGATATGTGGATTTAATTTTGATGAAAAATAGATATAGATAGATGTAGTGTAACTGTGATGTACCCGTTTTTAGATGATTTGATGGATAGATGGATAGATGTGATTGATAGATTTGATATGTTTAAGATGTTAATTTAATTTTGATGAAAATAGATAGGTAGATCCACATGTGTTGACAATACATGCTTTAATATGTTTTTTGGACAAAGTAGATAAGATGAATATAGATAGATGATAGATTTTGACTAAATTAACATGTTAAATGTCAATTTAATTGGATGAATAACAAATAATAATGGGAAATACTCTCTGTGAGAGCAAAGGATGTAATGAAATGACCTTGATTAGAAATAAAGGAAATACACCTAGATAAGAAAAAGAATGATAAGCTAGGCCCCTAACCGACCATAAATAGAGACTTTGATAGGAAACCAAAAGACCATGCATACAAGGCCATATATGAGGTTAAAATAAACCTGACACTAGCTAGTCGCAAACCAGATCTAGAAGGTAAATGGAAGGAGAAGTAAGTATTTATCTTGTCAAAATTTACAAAGGACAGAATACATGCTCACGTTGGGAAAATAGGGTCCTCTATATGATCGACAAAAGGTCTTATGTCTCAGCTTCATGATTTTTGTTTTGACAGAAGAGCAAACTGATCAATGCGGGAAGTTTGCTAGATATAGAAAGACTGATCGATACGGGAAGTCTTTCAATGATGCTAAGAAGCAAACAAATAGCCGTCCTTCAAGGGAACGGTCTGTATTTCGAATGTAGCCATCCTTCAAGGGCATGGTCTATATTTTGAATGTAGCCATCCTTCAAGGGCATGGTCTATATCTTTTGATTCATTTTGAAAATGCATAGATAGCTATCCTTCGAGGGATCAATCTATCTTTTAGGAATTTTTAGGATAACATCTTATTCTTCTTCTTCTTCTTTTTTGAGATTTTGAAGCTTTTTTGAAAGAAGCTGAGTGTAGACCAGATAGATCAGATAGAGGGGAAGAAAACGTATAAAAAGCACGTACTCATGCCCCAAGTAGATTTGATTAAGATAGATACTTGGGACAGATGAAGAAGTGATTAAGGTGTCCCTACTAGGAGGAGGAACATATCCATAAGAAAAATGCCATGAGTAGAGCCGCGATACTCATATTTAAGGTAGAAAAGACATAACGTGGAGAACCACATAGTTCCGAATCACCATGAAAATATATGACTGGTTGTTAGATGGATGAAAGATCTGTTTTGTGACTAAAATCGTGTAAGATAGATTTTAACAGTAAAAGGGCCTTAGATGCAAGGTATTAAGAGGTTCCATTTTAGGTACACCATCCATGGAAGATAGACGATAAGCCCCAAACCCATATTTATGAGTGACTACGTACGGACCCATCCAGTTAGGAGCAAACTTACCACGTTGACTCTGTTCTAACGTAGTGACATTTTGGTTTTCTTTAAGAACAAGATCACCAACTTTGAAGTCACGGTGTTGCAAGTGCTTGTTATAAGCATGTTTGACATGCTCAAGATAGATTTGATGATGCTCAAGAGCATTGAGATGCCACTCATCTAGCAACTCAAGCTGCGCTAGACGATTTTGACGATAGTCCTCATCAGAGACAAATTCTCTGAGAGAAACACGAAGAGATGGGATCTGGACTTCCAAAGGAAGAACAACCTCTGACCCATAGACTAGAGAGAAGGGAGTAGCACCCGTAGGAGTACGAATGCTAGTCCGATAAGCCCAGAGAGAAAAAGGGATATGTAAATGCCAATCCCTACCAGCTCGACTAGTTACCTTTGCGAGGATATTACACAAAGTTTTATTGGAAGCCTCGGCCTGGCCGTTAGCTTGGGGATAGTATGGAGAAGAAAAGTTGAGTTTGATATTGAAAGCGTCACAAAGGTTATGCAAATTGACGTTTTTGAAAGATTTACCATTTTCTGTGATGAGTTTGTGTGGAACACCAAAGCGACAAATGATGTGTTGATAGACAAAATCAACTATGGGTTTAGCTTTGGTCGATGAAAGAGGAATAGCTTCCACCCACTTAGTAAAGTATTCTGTGGTAGTAATGATAGAATGATGATGCTGTGAAGAGTGGGGATTGATGAGACCGATGAGATCAAGACCCCATTGTGAAAAAGGCCACAAATCTGCTGCAGGTTGCAAATCCTGACTAGGGATATGTGTGAGATTGGAATGTTGTTGACACTTGACACATTTCTTAGTGTATTCACAACAATCTCGATTAAGAGAAGGCCAATAATAGCCTAAACATAAGATGCATTTAGCTATGGCCAAGCCACTAAAATGTCCACCACATATACCATCATGGACTTCCTGGATAGCTTTAGATGATTCAGGGGTTTTGAGGCACCGAAGAAAAATACCATCAAAGCCACATTTGTAGAGGACTCCACCTAGAATAGTATAGCGATTAGCGCGTAGGATAAAATATCTTCTACCATTGGAAGTCAGATCTAGAGGAAGCACTGAATGAGATAGATAATCAATGATGTGTTGATACCACTCATCTTGAGTATTGGTTGTGACGGCATTGATTGAAGTCAGTTTCCTGAGATGAGATGGTTGATCTAATCGCTGCACAGCCACATAAAGTCGTGAGTCTTCGGTAAAAGGTGAAATAAGTGAGGCTAACGAAGCCATTGTATCTGCGAATCGATTCCCAGTGTGAGGAATAGCTTGGATAGTGAATTTATCAAAAGATTGGAGTTGAAAGAGAACGATATCACAATATTTTTGAAGGATATCATTTTTGCATTGATAGACACCCTTGACTTGATTAACGATGAGTTCAGAGTCACCAAAGATGTCAATATGGCGGGTGCCAAGATTAATGGCATTTTGAAGACCTAAAACAAGAGCTTCATATTCAGCCATATTATTGGTACACTCAAAGTTAAGTTTGTGTGTGACTGGGATAGGTGCACCCCAAGGAGGAATCATAACGAAACCTGCACCTCCCCCTTGCTGGCATTTGGATCCATCAAAGAAGAGTTTTACTTTAAATGGAGAAAGACCAAAATCAATTTGTTGGATATATTCATCAGGGAATTGAGCAAGGGGGACTTGAGTGTCTGGAAGAGGAGCATCAGCTAATTGATCTACAATGACCTGACCCTTGATATATTTTTGTGGAATAAACTCGAGATCAAATTCTATCATGAGCATGAGCCAACGAGTGATACGATCATTGTGATAAGGCTTCGCATGCATTGTCTTGAGTGGATTGACACTTGTGACAATGTAAGTTTTGTGATTGAGGAGGTAGTGACGAAGCTTAGAAGTTGCAAAGAAGAGAGCACAACACATCTTTTCAGCTTCAGAATAACGTGTTTCATACTCATGGAGAGTGTGACTGATGTAATAGATGGCCTATTCTTTACCATTAGCATCCCGATGCGAGATCATGGCTCCCAAAGCATGGTCAGTCACAGAAATATAAAGATAGAATGGCTCCCCCTCGCGTGGAGGTGTAAGCACAGGTGGGGAAAGAAGATAAGCTTTGAGATCATCAAAGGCCTTTTGGCAACACTCATCCCATTCAAAATGAACATTCTTACGGAGGAGATGATGAAAAGGTTGAAAACGGTCTGACAGTTGCGAGATAAAACAACGTACTAATTGAAGGCATCCTTGAAGACCACGGAGTTGCTTTAAGTTAGAAGGGGGAGGCATCTCAAGGATAGCTTTTATTTTTGTAGGGTCCACTTCAATACCCCTAATAGAAATGATAAAGCCTAAGATTTTACCAGTGAGAACGCCAAACACGCACTTGGATGGATTTAGGCGAAGACAAAAGTGAATGAGCCTCTCAAAGAGAGGTGCAAGAGTGAAAATATGATCTTGACGGTGTTTGGATTTACTGAGGAGATCATCGATGTAATCTTCCATGGTTTTGTGTAAGAGATCATGGAAGATGTAGGTCATTGCTCGCTGATAGGTTTCTCCTGTGTTCTTAAGACCGAAAGGCATGACACGATAACAAAAAGTCCCCCAAGGAGTTATGAAGGAAGTCTTATGTTGGTCCTCTAGTGTGATGAGAATTTGATTATACCCAGAGAAACCATCCATAAGAGAAAGCATCTCGTGACCTGCCGTTAAATCCACGAGTTGGTCAATATTAGGTAGAGGAAAATCATCTTTTGGACAAGCAAGATTAAGATCCCAGAAGTCGGTACAAATTCAAATCTTCCCAGTAGCTTTGGTTACTGGTACTACGTTTGAAACCCATTGTGGATAATCAATGGGTTGGATGAAGTTAGTAGAAAGCAAATGTTGCAACTCTTCTTTAACAAGAAGGGCTACTCGAGGGTGCATTTTACGTAATTTTTGCTTAACCGGTTTGATGTTGGGAAGACTAACGATATTATGGACCACAATATCAGGATCGAGTCCTAGCATATCCTCATATGACCAAGTGAAGGCTTGACGATGGTTGGAAAGAAAAGTGGTAAAGTCTCCTAACTCCTGTGGATTAAGAGATTGGCCGACCTTAATGATGCGAGGGTCTTTAGAAGTCCCTATATTAAGATCGACAGTGGCTTCGTTAAGAAGCGTAGATGTGTCAGAAGGAATGGTTTTAGGAAGATAGGAATCCTCTGCCCCCATATAGGTGAGGACAGAATCATCATCCACACAGTGGATAGTGTTGATAGTAGGAGAGTCATCTCCAACTATTTCAGGGAAGACTAATGGTATGGAAGTGGATTTGTTATTAGTTTTATAGGTCAGCGGCCCTAAGGAAATGGTATTGACTAAAAAAAAGTTAGACGGGATGGAAATGGCGTCATCCACATCAAATGATGCTTCTGACCTAGCGGGAGAAGATGGTTCCTCAATGGGAAGAGGCTCATCGAGAATAGTGATGGTGGCTTTTGAAAGAGGTTTAAATCCTAAACCAAATTTTTGATGTGGTTTGAGAGTTGGAATGGACACAAGGTCATGCACACCCTGTTCATACTTTCCCAGGCCAAAACCCTTCCACGCGCATCGATATAAATAAGTTTTTGCAAACGTGGGATTCTGTAGACAATCAAACCCTGCTGAATAGGGTTTGGCCCTAGGAGGAGAATCCGGGTGATAGTGAGGTGTATCAAGACCACCATAAATGAAGTTAGTCTGTTGATTGGGTAGACCAATGGTGATGATGTGACCGAGACCTGGCTGATATTCAGGTTGTTTGTCTAGTCTACCATACTCATTAGGTTTGAGATGGGCATCAAAAGAAAGAAGAGGAAGCTCTCCTAGTGAGAAACGCTGCAATGTCTCTTCTAGATTTTGTAAATCTGGTAGTTTTGTTGCAGGTATGGAAGAGGATGAAGCCTCGTCAGGAGAACAAGCATTCTCCTTTAGAGGGGTAGACCCTGTGGTCATGTCGCATTGTACAGAAGGAAAAGGATCCCCTGGATGTGTATAGATTTTGCCCTCATAGTGATATTTTAAACATCGATGGAGGGTTGATGGGATGTAATGCGTTGCACGAATCCAAGAGCATCCAAGGATCATATTGTAGTGGAATTTCCCTTCAACAATGTAAAAGAGTTCGTGAAGCAGCTTCTTACCTACTCGAATGGGCAGGACCACAGTTCCTAAAGTAACTGCCAACTGATCGTTAAATGATTGAAGGGCGAAAGGCGGGGGTGACACTACATTCTTTGGTAACTTAAGTTTCTCAAATGTGTGTGAGGAAATGACGTTGAGTGCAGCACCACTGTCAATCATAGTGCATTTTAACGTAGTGTTGTTGATTTGAACTGTGATAAAGAGGGGAGCCTCCAAATCCTCAGAAGAAAGGGAAGGAATTTCTGAATCTTCAAAAGAAATGGCGGTTGATGGTTTATTCAATCCAACAATCATCTCGAAAGGCTGGGGCTCATCTGAATTCACTGCGATACGGCGCAGATTATCAATCAAAGCCTGGCGATGCTGTGGAGATGATTGAATGAGGTCAAAAAGAGACATTTTGACTGGAGCATGGGTAAGTTGTTTCATAACACTCTCCTCTACTGACACAGGAATCTGAGCCCAAGGTGAAGCATGAATAGAGACCCTAGGTCTCAAGGCTGATGTGGAAGGAGGAATGCCTTCAGGGGATGCAAAAATGACAACCTGTGGCCGAGATGTAGATGATGATAGATTATCATATTGTTGTGTTCTAGTGGCGATATGAATCGTGTCGATTTGAGAAGGTGGAAGACCATCTGGCATGGAATTAATAGAACTAGAGGCTTGAGTAGATCGTTGAGGCTCAGATGTGGTTGAGATGACAGGAGATACTTGTTCCTCCTCTTCTTCCAGCAAAAGATCACTTTCTTCCAAAAGACTGTTAATGACAGATTGAAGGGCTTTACATCCCTCGGTGTCATGTCCTGGAGTGCGATGGTAAGCACAAATCAAATCAGAGTTGAACCAGGAAGGTTTTACTCCTTTAGGATTATAGGGTTTGATCGGAGGAAGGGATATGGATGAAGACTAGATAAGTTGACAAAGAATCTTGGTATAGAATCTGGTAGACAAAGATGAGGACATAGATGACGGAGGTGCCTCTTTTACCTCCATAGACTTCTGAGGTAAAAGAACATGCATGTCTGGTTTGACAGTATTTTTAGGGATCATTTTACTTTTTCAGACATCGGGAGAAGCAGCCTTGGACACTTGAGATGGAAGCAAGTGAGGCATGATTGATTTATGTGGAGGAGGAGCTCCTAAGATAGATTTTGAAGAAGATGAAGATGTGACAAGTGTTGTGGTCTTCAGAGATAGGGAAGGTTGCTTGATTGAAACAGATGACGATTTAGATAATGCTGATTTAGATGAGGGAGGAGCTCCCAAAATAGGTCTGATCAGAGGAACAAAGGGTGCCTTGGCTTTTGGTGACAAAGATGATGGTCCTGATAAAAGAGGTGATGCCTCTCTAGTCTATGAATTCACTTTACAAGGCACCAGCGACGAAGGTGTGATAGAAGAAGAAGATGATGGTTCTAACGGTATTGTAGAAGAAGACACCTTCCCATTTGATAAATCCAATCTTTTATGAGGCACGGAGAGAGATTTTTGAGGGAAAGCACCAAGGGTCTTAATAGTCTGAAATATGGGTTTTCCTTTTTCAGGGATGGTGACAACTTCAACCGCATAAGGTGATTGTAGCCTTTTCGGGGGAAGGAGATGAGGAGGTGTTGATGATGTAACGTTAGATTTTAGTTGTCTTGGTTTAAGTCCAGGAACCGAGAGTGTAGGTGCCGGTGCTATTTCTTTAGATTTTCCCTTAATAGGAAAAATAGTATCGGTGATGGAAGAAGTGGATGATGAAGGAGCAGTTCCTTGCGAGGGAGGTACTTCTGGTATAGTAATTGTGGGTGTAACTACTGTGGGAAAGGAAACAAGAAGAGTCAAAATCGAAGACGCTTCCGTTGAAGTTGGTACAACTATAGGTATGTTTACCAATGGCATAGTCACAACAAAAATGGGAGAAACAGAAGTAGATGTATTTGTGGTGGAAACTCAAAGAGATGTAATTTCCTCGAGCATCGAAAGAATATCTGACGATGAGACAGATGAGGATGACACTGTCTCAGGTATAGACAAAAGATCAGATAAAGAGGCAGAGGGAGATGAATCCATCTCTAACAATGTGGGAATATTCAAAGATGGGCTGTCTGAAGATGGTGGAATCCCAGCGATTAGCGGAGCGGCAGGAGGTTCTGATTCAGTCGATGTGTTCGTAGATGGCTTAGTTTTAGAAGAAGATTCTTCAGTAGAAATGAAGCTGATAGTATGAGTGTTTGGTTTTTGAGACTCTGAAGCATCATGGTTTGGGGAATGATTGGGAAAAGGTTGTTTAAAAACATCAAGCGCCTGATTTGGGGGAGCATTTGGGTTATCCAGAATGAGCTCACCTTTATCAATGAATTTCTGGACAAGATTTTTGAAGGTCTGACATCATTCAATGTCATGGCCTTTGGTTCTATGATAATGACAGAAGTCATTTTCCCTATACCAGAATGGACGTTCTTGGCTTTCATCAAAATTCCTAATGGGGGAAGTTCAATCATGTGAACTTCCAACATTTTTTCTAAGATAGAAGCATATTATTCCCCCAACAAAGTAAAATATCTAGATGACAAGGGTCCTTTTTGAGAAGATGAGGAGTCTCTCCGCGGTGTTTGATTAGAAGTGTTATCGGCCCGTGGTGTTTTTAATATGATAGCTTTAGTGAATCTCTTATTCTTGTCTTTAGAAGTGGAAGGGTTTGATTTTCTAAACCGAGAAAAATCTGGTTTAGATTTAGAGCGAAGTTTTAACTTCCCTTGTTCAATGGCGCGAGACTCAAGTTTGCGTGCCATCGTAAAGGCTTCTTCAAATGTGTGAAAGGTCTAGATCCTTAAAGTGGAAGAAATATGATTAGCACAAGATCGAGTAAACAACTCGATCTGTTGAGATTGAGGAAGGGAGAAAGACAATTGGTTTATTATCCCTCTCCAACGAGTGACAAAGTCTGCAATAGACTCATCATCGAATTGACAAATGTTATAAAGATCTATAATCGAGATCTTATGTGCGATGTTTATTGAAAGTTTTCAACAAACATCTGGGCCAATTGAGAGAAAGAAAACAAGGAATGTTGAGGAATGTTATTGTACCAGTCTAAAGCAGGCCCTACTAGAGACATAGGAAAAGTATGGAGCATAAGCTCCTGATCCTGGACTATCAGGTAGCAAGCGTGTTTGAATGCTCGCAGGTGCTGTTGAGGATCCTCCCGACTATAAAATTTTGAGAACTTAGGAAGTTCCCATTGGGGAGGATAAGGCTTAAAAGCCACTGATGGATGAATGGGTTCATTACACACTTCTTCAAAAGAGTATGAAGGATGAGCCCCTTTGGTGGAGGCTTCTAAGTCTGTGATTTTCTTGAAAAGAATTTGGACCATGTCAAATTGAGGACGAAGCATACTGGTATGTCCTACATAAGAAGCGAATGGTGGATTTTTTTGAGGCTTCAATGGGGGATTCATCTGTTAATTAATAGGATGATAAGAGGAATAACCAGGTGTTCTAGGTGACGCGTGGTGAGGTATTTGTTGTGAAGGAGCCTGTGTATAAATAGGCTGTCAGATGATAAGTGGTTGAGAAAAAGGTGGTTAAATGAAATCCAGAGTTTATGATTGGTGGGATCCTACACTTTTCGAATGAATCGGAAAGGATTGAGGAATTTGGGTATTGATTTGATTGGACATGGTAAGGAACAAGGTCTGAATGAGGCTTTTGACTGCCGGATTGGTTATTAAGGGTGCCGACGCTAGAGGATGAGTGAAGGTCACTATCGCTGGAACTTTGGAAGAAAGACCAACTGGAGGATGAGAAGTAGGAACCAACTAAATCATAGAAGGGGGTTGATTCATAAAGAGGTACTGACCCTGGGACACAATGGATGGCATAGAAGAATTAACAACAATCTGTGGGTGCGCAGGTGCGCCCATTATAGCTAGAGAAGAGGACTTCTCAGAAGTAGGTTGTGGAATAGTCGATGTAACTGTGGTGTTAGGAATAGGCAAGACTATTTGAGAACTAGTCGACATGGTTGGTGGAAGAGAAAAAGGAGGCACAGGTGTGCCACCCTCTTTCTGTGGTTCGAGGTGAGAAAAAGGATGCTAACTATTGTACAAAAGTCCTGGGATGGTTCACGAGGATAATCGTAAACTTGCTGAATTGGTGGTCCCTGGTCAGATATTCAAATGGACTTATGTACTAGATAGTCCATAAGGGCTACCGGATTGCGATCAAGGAGCGCCTGAAATTCAGGATCCCCACGAGGAACATACTCTATGTCAGAAGTAGATGATATTTCTAAAGGACTAGGGGAAGTTGGATGTGATGGGATTGCTTTAGGCTGATAGAAAGGATTATATGACCAAGATGGGGAACCAACTAATAGCGGTCCCGAGGAAGACCCGAGGGGTGCCGAAACATCCACACTAGTGGTGATCTCAGAGGAAGAAGGGGCCAGTTGAGCCATTTTTCTAGATTGTAACCGAGTGATGACCGTCATAAACAAGCAGAAATATAGAAAAAGAAGATTGACCTAACTAATGCACAGAAAATTCAAGCAGCGTAGGTGATTATCTCTTTTAAATTTTCCTTCTTTTAAGAAAGAAAATATTAGGGAAGGCTTTTTAGAATAGGAACTACTCAGATAGCCAAACTAAGGATGGTTTGGGGAATGTTTTGGTGAGGATTCCCAAAGGCACTTCAGTAAAAGACCAATACGTGACTTGATATAGGGGCCTACCCCCACACTTCACACACCACTATGCGATAAGGGAGTCGGGTGCTTTGCCAATATATACCAAAACTTCCATGAATTTATAGCACGTCCCGAGTACCACGTAGGCTCTTCCTCTTGGATGTCACTTCCAAGTAGGCAAGGCCAGGGGAGGAATTTTTGTTTTGATGCTTTATAGCTAGTGATTTTGGCTTTGTGTGCAAGGGTGAAAAATAAAAATCAAATATTGTCACTACCAATTTTGATTAATTTTTCCAGCCTATTTAGAAAACTAGATGAATAGCATACACCATAAATGACAAAGGAAAAGTTCTTTTTAAGCACTAAGAACGAAGTGTTGGATTTCAATGAAGACAGATCAAACAAATTCTTTCCCAAATGTGATTAAATTATTTTTAATCACCAAAATTGAAATGTTTGAATGTGATAGAAAGAAAACAAACAAATTCTTTTTAAGTTCTTAAACAGGAGAAAACACCGTAAAAGAGGAATACCTGTAGATTTAGCTCTCCAAGGTGTGTGGACTTCAAAAAGCACGTTGTTGAGCTCTTCCCCCTCGAACAATCCCATGAACAAGCAATGTGCTCTGTAAGAAAAGGTTAAACAAACAC
The DNA here is from genome assembly GCA_019776745.2 of Taxus chinensis. NCBI lineage: Eukaryota > Viridiplantae > Streptophyta > Pinopsida > Cupressales > Taxaceae > Taxus > Taxus chinensis. The sequence continues at coordinate 102,217,799 of CM034149.1, forward strand.
CCAATAAATCCAGAAAGATATATCCAGATGATAGTAGAATGAAAATTTCTATTTAAAGAACTAGAAAACTTTCAATGAAATAACAATTTTGCAAAAAAAAGAAGACGGATCAAGAATGCAATTTTGAAATCAAATGAAAGATTTATTGATCTTCGGAATAGGAATTGGAATTTAGTTTTGCAAGAAAGAAGAAAATTTAACCTTCCAAATTATAAGTGAAAGAAGCAAGACCAAAAATGAAGGAAGGAAATGCTACGGAGAACTGACGAAAAGCAGTGAAGAAACAAAATAAAATCTCAAAACTGAAAAATTAAATGAACTTAACAATAGGGTACCTTGGTTGAGTCCCACCGGGCATGCTAGAATGTAGATCAAGAATTTCTGCGCTTGTTACCTATCCAAGCTAATGTACCAAACTAAACACAAAAAAAAACCTGAAAAACTCAAATGAAATCGATACCTGATAGATAACACAAGATATGAAGATGTAGATGAAAAAGAAAGCCAATGTAGACAAGACGGGCGCACACGAGTGATCCTGCAAAGTAGATCCAAAAAACCTGTGAGACACAGATGCTTGATAGAAAAAGACCACGTTAAAAGATATTTGGGTGGAATGCCCAAAAAGCGGGTCCGAGAAGCGATAAGCTCCCTCGGCGGATGTCAGTCCACGTTTTCAATTAAGGAAAGAAGCATACATGATAAAATATGTAAGTAAATGTCTATATTTTGATTTAAAATGATAGACAGAAAAGTAAACAGCAAATAGAAACCAATAAAAAATAGGAAAGTGTGAAAACAATGCTGGATTTGTGTTCCCTGAATTATTTTACATGTCCACAGGTAGATCGGCATCAATTAGGAAAATTGACGTCGACTGAGAAGAATTGGCATCGACTGAGATAGGTTGGTGTCAACTAGAGAGAATTGGCGTCGACTGGGTACGGTCAGCGTTGACTTGGGGAAAATTATAGGAAGATTGAGAAACAGACAGTAGAAGCTAGATCATCGATCTCTGCTAGATCTGCAAGAGCCGTAGGGATGCTGACAAGGCTCCACCTGTGTTGGATGCAGGAACAGAGTCACCAAGAGATCGATGGAGGCTCACGATGTCAATGTGGTAGGATCAGAGTAACGATACTCCTCTCAGGGATTGATTTGGATAGAATTTGCTCTCACTTGATAGATAATGCTCAGACTTGATGCTCAAAACTCTCTGTCATTCTTTCTATCTAACCAGAACTAAATTCTAGCCCTGTATTTGTAATCGGCGCCGACTAAGATTGAATCAGCATTGCTCTGAAAAATCAGCGTCGACCAAGTACCGGTCAGTGCCGGTCAGGGAACAGACTCCTGAAATGACCAAAAGGGACGATTTTTGGAAAGATGAAGTGATCCTTCCACCTCAAATATGGTAAATATCCCAATGCTCAGTTTGGGAGGAGGATAAATAGGGGGGATAGATGGATAAAATAGATATGGGAGGTTAGGAATTGATATGGGGTAGATAAGTGGTTAAGATATATGTAGAAAATATAATTAAATAGTTAATATTTAATTATCTATTGGTAAAACATAATGGGGTGAAATAAACTTAGGATAGATGTTTAAATCAAATATTAAATAATACCCTAAGGGAGAAGTGGTGATGTAAACGTGCCCCAGGTTACCCAAGAAGACAAACGTGCACGGGGGACACTAAATTGGATAACCAATTTTAGGTGTCTACAAGTTCTGTTTGTAGCAGTTGGAAGGTGAGTTATTTGATCAAGCTACACCAGCGAGTGACAAAATTTGCCATAGATTCTTCCTCATACTGACGTGTGGAGTATAGGTCAATCATGGTAACCTTCTTGATGATATTGATAGAGAAATGGTCCAAGAAGGCTTGGGCTACCTGATTGAATGAGAATATAGAGAGTCTAGGTAACCCAATATACCAATCTAATACAGGTCCAGTGAGGGACATGGGAAAGGTTCTCAAGAGCAAGGCATCATTGTGAGAGATCAGATAACACCCGTGTTTGAATGATTGTAAATGTTGTTTCAGGTCTTCTTTGCTATTAAAACGGTTGAATTTCGGCATTTCCCAATGCATAGGGTATGGGTGAATAGGAATAGATGGGTGGATGGGCTCTTTGCAAATCTCATAGTAGGTGAGAGTGTTACGGGAGCCAAAAAATAACGCCTCCAATGTCTTCATCTTGTCCAACATCAATTTGATTAGGTCGTTGGTAGGTTGCGATGATTTGGTTCCTCCTGTAGGGTGAGAGGGTTGGTTTTGGGCATATAATGGGGGTGGCACTCTAGTGTATGGTGCTACCATGTAGGTTGATTGAAAAGAAGGCAGTGAAACAAGAGGTACGTACCCAGAGTGAATAATGGATGAAACGGGAGGCTGCTGATAGTATGTATATGTAGGTGGAAGGGTCGTGGTAACCCTAGTGGCAATAGGGGCTAATGATTGTGGAATGGAAAGGACCACATTCTGAAATGGGGTAGGGGTCACTGACACTGGAGGTGGTAATGTAGCTACGGGTATGTGTGAGACATTAGGGGTGGATGAGGTTGTGTTTTGGGTAGTTGTCGAGGGTATTGTGGATGTGGCGGGTGCCACGAAGGTGGAAGATGCGACAGTCATAACCGGTATAGGACCTAGTTGTGAGACGACTGGGGGTAAATTAGATGTGGGAAGCATAGAGCTAGATGGGGCTAATGCAAGAGTGGGAGCGAGAGTCGGGGGGATAGGTACGGGCATGCAATATATCAACTGACCCGAGGCATCTCTAGTGGACGAATGGGAAAGGTAAAACTACAAAGCAGCAGGGTTTGGGTCAAGGATCCGTGCGAACTCCTCATCTCGAGTAGCGATAGTGATACGTTGGATGGGATCCATGGCTGGTGATAAAATGGAAGGTGGTGAAGGACTAGGTGGGAGTGGTTGAAAAACAGCGTGAAATATGAGTGCGCTTGTTTGCTTTCGGGTTAGCACCATGTGAACTAGTACTGATCAGGTAGGGTTGCTTCTTTGTAAATGACACAGAAAAATAGTAGGAACAAGTGAATCTGATGGTAAAAAGTGTATTAGGTACCAAATGTGGGTTAGAAAATAAAATAGGTTGACTGCTGCCAGTCACTATAGAAAATGAACAGGGAGTGAGTAACAATGTAGAAGGTAAAATCTGACAGGTATGCCAAATCTGATGATGTTTACAACATCAATGGGAATGATAACAATGACAGGGACTATGAAAAGTGGAAGAAGATGAATAAAATGTCCTTTTAGGTAGGTTAACAAAAGGACCTGGAACCAACGTTGTTGGGTATAACCGATGATGGTCAGAGGGTAACCGATGACGGTTGTTGGACCGACACCAGTCACTGTGAAATTAAAATAGTAATGAAAGAATAGTTGTTGTGAATTAAAATCTGATGTAGAATCAGACCCAAAATTCTGATAATGATGATGATATGGCCCAGGCACACTCAGGTGAAGCCGGAATACACTAGCTGTGATGAGGAGCATGCAAGGATGAACAAGAAAAATGAATAACATGATCTCTCACCTCAAAACACAAGCCAAGTAGAAACACATGAATTATTTAGCTTATGTTATTTAAGAACTAACACATGAATTATGAAGTAGATTTTTTGGTGAGGATGGCTTCCTACAAAGAAGGATATCTAAAAGGTGATGTTTCAGGTATGTTATGGTGGGGGCGAGCCTTGTTCTACAGTATGGCTCGACAGAGCAGCGAGCTGGGTGCCCACTGTGTCGTGATCATGTGATCACCTACAGCTTCTTCCAAGTAAGATGTTGTGTCTAAGAATGTGTGCATTTTCAATTTTTGTGAGGTTTGGTAAGACTCAGAGAGAGAGAAAGAGAGAGAAAGTGCTTTCTACGGTTCGTTTGTCAACCATCAGCTGGTTATGACTTCCAGTGTATAGGTTGCCCTTAATTAATGTGAGCTAATGTGATAAATTAGAATGGAATGCACTTATTTTAAAGCCCAAATTGAAGTGTGAAGTTGGATGACACAATAAGATGAAGAGGAAGAGGGATGCTCTTTCAGTACAATGCAGAAAACATGAAGAAATGGTTCTTTTTAATTACACCAAAAGAAAGGTTTCCTTTAGAGCAAATAGAAAGAAAAGGTGGGTTACCAAGGAAGAAAATTAGTGTGTATGCTTTTTAGAAGGGAAACAAACACACAAATTTTCCTAGGAATGAATGAAATGCAAGGAACCTTTGATGGGTCCCACCGGGTGTGCCAAAATGTTTCACCTGATTCTTAGACGTTTCTTTGAAGTATTGACAAAATAGATAGGGTAACGGGCATAGGAGGAATACCTGTTTAAATACTGGTTGATGGGTTGTTGCACGTGTTTTACTTCCGAATCCATAGCTGGTTCTGAGAGCTTCCTTTTGGCTAGGAGGAACTACCTGTAATAAAAGAAAGACCACTTGAAGGAATCGAACAATATATGCAGTGAACTACCTAGCGTATGCTAGATCTGGGAAGTGTGATACTTCCTACATGGCTGTCAGTCCACTGTTTTAAAATTTTTAATGTGGTAAATAAAGTAAATCCTATTGTAGTTCGAAATGATTTAGGTATCTCACTTAAAACACAATAAGAAAGATCTAATCTAACAGGCTAGGTTAGAGTAGGATTCAAAGGTCAAGTGACTAGTTCTGGGTCTCTGCAAGTCTGACAGAGGTCTCAGGTAGATCACAGGTGAATGAGGGTGAGGCAGAATTAGGTGGGTAGGTCACTATTCTGGGTTGTATGGGAAAATACAGAGACAGATGCCGGTTAAGGGTGACCGACGGCGGTTGGGTGTAACCGGTGCCGGTTACTGTGGAAATCTAGGAATGCCACAGAACAAGCTTTGCGTCTCCCTTGTGATTACACAAAGGACTTTGGTTGGTCAAAATGAGGTATTGCATGGTTAGAGAAGGATCTACCAAGGTTTTATTACATGGTTGGAGAAGGATCTGGTGAGATTTTGAGGGGTGAGTGTTGGAGGAAGTCAATACATGGCTAGGTGAACAATAGGTGACAATATAAGGATGGAATGAAATAAACCAGAGAAGTATAATGTTATACTTACTTGGATCCCAGTCCTGGACGCCTGTGAGTGAGGGATGGAGGTGCTGATGAGAGGTTGAAGGTTGTAGGTGATCACAAATTGTAGGAGAGCTTCTACATGGATGGCATGTGCATTCCTCTTTGCTTAGTTAGATCAGATCATTTCTGGGGTGGCTATGCAGGATAAAATTCTTGATCTCCTTCCTTGCATGTGTGTTCTCACTGGAATTTGATCTCAAAAGATGTGATATCTCTCAGGGATGTGTGAATGTTCACGAACCTTTTCCAATCTTTGCCAACCTTGAAAATAAGGTTGTTTTGGGGGTTAAAAGGGTAACCGATGTTGCTTCCGGCCTAACCAGCGACGGTTAGGGTTGACCGGCGTCGGTCAAGGTGGGATTTCCTAGATTTATTAAAATTGTTAGATCCTCTTAATTTTCTCGGATCTTGTGTCGTTCACCCACGGATTAAACTAAAATCTTCTTGTAAGCATGCAGGAATGTGGTTAGAGAGAATGTAGGCAATTATTTTTAAGGTTTGGGTAAGTCTTATTTAGTTATGGAAACTTTCTATGAATAGGTCTTAGGGTGAGTTGGCTTGAAGAGTTGTCTAGGTGAAGTGTATGTGTGGATATTATTTAAATTAAGATATTTAAATAATAAATATGGTGAGGATAATGAATTAATTTAATTAAAGTAATTAAATTAATATTAGTGAGGTGAAGGGGGCCATGGCCATGTGAATGTGATGAAGGGTGCTTATTTTTTTAGGGACCAAAGGGGAGTCTGACCTAATTTTAGTGTCTACAGGCTGAGCTAACCCCTAAGGGCCCCAATCCCTTAGAGTGTTACCTACATAGTCCCAGGGAAAAGGGACCTTAGACTGATGTAGTTCTCCCATAAGCTAGGGAAGAATATGAGGAGGTATGAAAATGATTTGGTAGGTTTTAGGCATGTTTTGGGTTTAGGTTTGTTAGGTGTGGGTGGGTTATATGAAAATTAGTGTAGGTGATGTCAATTGTGACAAAAGAAGAAGATTACCCCAAAGGTATGTGTCGAGGACTAAGTCCTGTATAAGGTAATCAATACGTAATAAAGAAAGTTAAAAGATAAGAGTGAGCAAGAAAGCCGCCTGATTGGTTAGGATCATACCAAGTAGGTCATACCGTGGAGGAGGTGATGAACTTGAGACCCTAAGGACATTGCATGATTGATTGTTCTATGGGTGAAAAGTAGTCACATAATCACCAAATGTCATGGTTTCCAATAGGTCCCTTTAGGTAGTAGGAAATGGGAGTGCGAATGGTGGGAAGGGTGTAAGGTGGTTAATTTCGATATGGTATGAGGTAGCATGCTCTTTGGGAAAGAGATCCAAGGTCATAATGGGTAATTCCATGACTAAAAGACTTTCTTTGTTGACTAATGTTTGAGATAGACTTATCGATGCGGGAAGTCTATATGGGATGAGGAAATTAACTCCTTGAGGTCTTCGTGAAGCTGATCGATGCGGGAAGCTTCAGATTCTCTCACTTTTTTTTGAAAGAGCTTTACATAGCTATCCTTCGAGGGAGCAGTCTATTTATAGCAGCGATTGCCAAGAGGAAGATGTCCTTTTGAGGGACTCATCTTTTTATTAAAAGTTTGACTCAAGGAGTTGGATCCCATGTGAGGGCGTTTGAAGTCATGGATAAGACCAAGGTGAGGAAAAGGATTCTTGTTTAGAAAGTAGGGTGAAACGACCATGGGATCTCATCTAAAGGTAGACAAAAAGTATCTATGAGAATCATGCTATGTGTAGCACTGTGGTACACATATTCAAGAGAAGATAACAAGTGACGAGTATTCACATAATTCTTGGTGAGGTGTAAGAAGTGGAGAACACTCAAGGGACGAACATGAAAAGAGAAAAAAAGTGATGTAGGACCAAAAGTCAATAGTAGAATGATCAAAGATGTAAGGCATTAAGGGGCTCAGGTTCGGGTTTACCATCGAATGAAGATAAACGATAAGCATCGGATCCGTAAGTCTGAGTCACGATGTATGGTCCAAGCCAATCAGGATCAAATTTGCCCCGTTGAATTTTTTCTACTTTGGTTACATGTTGATTTTTTTTCAAGATAAGGTCATCGACTTGGAAGGTTCGTTCATGGACACATTTTTCATAGGCACGTTTGATACGTTTTTGGTAAACATGGAGGTGGTCAAGAGTGTTAAGACGATGTTCGTCTAATAACTCCAGTTGTGCTAAATGGTCTTGACGAAAGTCATCATCATTGAGAATGTCATGGAGAGAAATGTGGAGTGAGGGAATCTGGACTTCAAGGGGTAGAATAGCCTTGGTACTGTAGACCAGAGAAAATGGTGTGGCAGCAGTGGAGGTACAGATACTAGTGCGGTATGCCCACAGGGAAAAAGGAATGTGCATATAACAGTCCTTCCCATTATCGTTAACCACTTTCATGAGAATTTTGTTTAAGGTTTTGTTAGCGGATTCGACTTGGCTGTTGGTTTTTGGGTAATAAGGTGAGGAGAAACTTAACTGAATGCCGAAGGCATCATAAAGTTTTTGCAATGTTTTGTTTTTAAATTATTTTTCATTATCAATGATGAGGCGATGAGGAACACCAAAGTGAAAAATGATGTGGTGATTGATGAACTCACATATTTTCTCAGCTTTTATAGAGATGAGTAGTATAGCCTCCACCCATTTTGTGTAGTATTCAGCAGCGGTGATAATCCATTGATGGCATTAGGAAGAATGGGGTTTGATCTCTCTAAAAAGATCTAAACCCCATTGAGAGAAGGGCCAAAATTCATGGGTAACATTTAAGGCATGACTGGGTGTATGATGAAGGTTGGCATATTTTTGGCATTTGACACAACGTTTGACATAGTCGCAATAATCATGGTTAAGGGTCGACCAATAATAGCCTAGGTGAAGAATATGCTTAGCAACAATAAGGCCACTAAAGTGACCTCCACATATGCCATCATGAACTTCCTTAATGGTATAAGGAGTTTCAGAAATCGTGAGGCATCGTAAGAGAATACCATCAAATCCATGCTTATAGAGAAGGCCCCCCATGATGACATAACAAGAGACCTTTTTAAGTAAGGTGCGTTGTCCATTATGGGTGAGATCAGGAGGTAAGATGAAGAGAGAAAGATAGTTGGAGTATTATTTATACCAAAGGTCACTCGGATCGGGGGTAGCGGTTTGGATAGAGTAAACATCACAAGGTAAATAGGAGGGTGATTGGAGACGTTGTATGGTGACAAATATTTTAGAATCAGCGGGCAAAGCAGGTATTTGAGAGGCTAAGCAAGCCATGGTATCTACAAATTTATTGGTTGAATGAGGGGCGGTTTAAAGGGCGTAACGGTCAAAGGTGGTCAAAAGTATGTCGACATGATGTTTATACTTTTGAAGTATTTCAATAGGCCATAGGTATTTATGATTGACTTGGTTTATAACCAATTGAGAATCACCAAAGATGTTGATGGTTTTGACATTGAGGGCATAGGCAGCTTGGAGACCTAATATGAGTGCTTCGTATTCGGCAATATTGTTTGTACAATCAAAATCGAGTTTGAAATACAAAGGCATGGGTTTACTATCAAGAGGAATGAGGATAACACCAGCCCCACCCTTGTGCTAACACTTGGAACCATTGAAGAAGAGTGTCATTTGATAAGCTGACTCATCCAAGGAAAGGGTAGCAATTGACTCATCTGGAAAGTCAAAATTAGAGGGTTGATACCTGGAAATAGGTGCGTCGGCCAATTGGTTAGCGATGGCTTGGCCCTTGATGGACTTTTGATGAATGAATTTGAGATCGAGGTCAGCTAAAATCATAAGCCATCATGCGGCACGCTGATTTTGATAAGGTTTAGCATACATGAAGTGTAAGGGGTTGGTGTTGGTCACAACATAGGTTTTGTGCTTGAGTAGGTAACAGCGAAGTTTTGTGGCAACAAAAACTAAGGCTAAGCAAAGTTTTTTGGGATGGGTGTATTAGGTTTCATAGTCCAAAAGAGTACATCTTATGTAATAAACAGTCTGCTCTCTGTGTTGTTCATCGCGGTGAACGAGCATGGCTCCCAAGGAATGATCGGTAGCTAAGATGTATAAGAAGAAAGGTTGATCGTCTTTAGGTGGAATAAGTACGAATGGTTGGAGAAGGTATTGTTTTAAGGCCTCAAAAGCTTTATGGCAATCATCATCCCATTTAAAAGAGATATCCTTCTTGAGTAGATGATGAAATGGTTGACACCGATCAGATAATTGTGAAATGAAATGGCGAATAGACTGTAACTTACCTTGCAAGCTATGGAGTTGTCTAAGGTTAGTGGGTGGAGGCATTTCTAGAATGGCCTTAACTTTAGTAGGGTCAAATTCTATACCATGTAAGGAAACGATAAATCCCAAGAGCTTTCCTGAGAGAACCGCGAAGACACACTTCTTTGGCTGAAGATGAATGCAATATTTAATGAGGCGGTCAAAAATTATTTTGAGGATGGAAAGGTGCTCGGAGATGACTTTAGATTTGGTGAGGAGATCGTCCAGGTAATCTTCCAATATAAGATGCATGATGTCATGGAAGATATAAGTAATAGCTCGCTAATATGTGGCACCAGTGTTTTTAAGGCCAAAAGGCATGACTCGGTAGCAAAAGGTCCCCCAAGGAGTAATGAATGTAATTTTGTGTTGATCCTCTGGGGCAAGTAAGATTTGGTTATAACCCGAGAATTCATCCATGAGTGATAGCATCTCGTGACAAGTGGTAAGGTCAACCAGTTGGTCAATACCGGGTAGAGGGAAGTCGTCTTTTGGGCAGGCAAGGTTGAGGTCACAGAATTCCATGCAAATGTGGATTCCCCCTGTCACTTTAGTGACAGGGACAATGTTAGAAATCCAACGAGGATAATTAATGGGTAATATGAAGGAAACGGAAAGAAGGCGCTGAAGTTCTTCTTTGACGAGAAGGGAAATGTGAGGGTGCATTTTCCTCAGCTTTTGTTTGATGGGTTTGGCATTGGGAACAGTTACAATATTGTGAACCACTATGGTGGGGTCAATACTAGACATGTCTAAATAAGACCAAGTGAAAGTGTGGTTATGATCTTTGAGAAAAGAAGTGATGGATTCTTGTTCAGTAGCATTTAAAGATTGACCGATCTTTAGAATGTGTGGGTCATCCTAAGTATGAATCTTGATCTCAATAGTCGATTCATTCAACATGCTTTGTGTCTCAGAAGGTAACGAATGATGAATATATGAGTCTTCTGTACCAAGGTAGGTGAGTATAGATTCATCATCCTGACATTAAACGACGTTAATTGAAGGTGTATCATCATCGATCATTTCAGGATACAGGAAGGGAAGAGAGGAAGGGGCCTCGCCCTTGCGTTGATAAGTCAAAGGCCCCAAGGAAACGGTGTTTATGAAAAAAAAATTAGGAGGGATGGATTCAGGATCCATCAACTCCATCGGCAAAGGTGGTGATGAAGGCGGAGCGGGTGAAGAAGGCAGAGAAGGGTTGATGTTCTCGATGGGTTCAATGTGGGCTTGCTTAGTAGGTGGTTTAGCAAAGCCGATACCACTACGGTCGTTATGTTTATGGGTGGTACATGGAATGATATTATGGAAGCCTTGCTCGTAAAATCCAAAACCAAAACCCTTCCACACACATCGGTGCAGGAAGGTGTGAGTGAAACAGTGATTGCTGAGAGACTGGAAGTCAGCAGAAAATGGGTGGGTTTGTGATGGTAGTTCGGGTGTGTAAGTGGTAGTGTCAAGTACCCCATAGGTGAGACTGGTATGGAGATGAGGAGGACCACAAAGGAGGAATTATCCTATTTAGTGATTGTAGGGAGGGTGCTGGTCAAGACTTCCATACTCTTGTGGAGTAAGGAATGTATTGACACTATATAAGCGATACTCTCCCAGAGTGAGGCATTGTAAAATGCCTTCCAATTGATTGGTGGTTGGTATGTGGGTTTCTAGAATAGATGATGTGTCAGTGGTCAACGCAGAGGTAGAGCTAACGGATTTGGAGGTTGATGGGTCAGTTGTGGAGGTTATGGCAACAGTAGGAATGGAGAATGTAGGTAAAGTCGAGGTAGTGGCGGCACTGGTGAGTGGAGGTGCAGGTCTATAATGGGTATGATCACGTCATTTGGTCAGTAAAGCATGTTGCATATTTTGAAAGGTGATGGATCAGCTTGAATAGTATAGGTATACCCTTCATGCTCAAACTTTAGACAACGATGCAAAGTGGAAGGAACACAACCCATGACACGAATCCAGGGTCTGTCAAGCAACATGTTATATTGAAATTCCCCCTCCAGGATGTAAAATAACTCTAGAATAGTGGAGGGGACCATGTGAACATGGAGGATGATGGTGCCTAGTGTAGAGGTGATAGCATCATTGAATGAACGCAACATGACAGGATGATTATGCATGCAATTTTCAGGTATGCACATTTGAGAAAATGCATGGGATGAAATGATATTAACACTAGCACCCCCATCGATCATTACACGTCATACACATATATCATCGATGTGGACAAAGATGAAGAGGGTTAGGTCTAGGTCATCTATTTGGTGCGGTGCGATCTCTTCCTTTGAGAAGCTAAGGGAGGCCACTTGGTGAGTAGGGTGTAGTGTGGATAAAGGTGGCAATTTGGTGAGAGAGGTTACATTATGGGGTGTGATAATGGAGGCTACAGGTGTAGGGTCATTGGGTAAAACCTCAATATATTGCAGCACTTCCATGAGAGCTTGACGATGGGATTCTGAGGTTTGGATGAGGTTATAAGGGACATTTTGAGGGGAGATTGGTGTAATTGTTTGAGAATGGTGCGATGTGTGCCCCCATTAGAAATAGGGTATGTGGGGCTGCGGATAGTGATTTTAGGTGTGGGTGTAGATGGTATGTTGGGTATAGGATTGGTTGGTGGGTTAGTTTCCTTTTCCTTTCCTTTGTCTCTCTAAGCATGAGTAGTGACATGTATCATGTTAATCTGAGGGGAGTTGGAAAATGGAGAAGGTGTAGGATGAGTAGTATAACGACATGACGGGCAAAAACCTACCGTGGGAGAAAATCCTTGTGAAGTGAGCTGGGCACAAAAACATTTGGGTAATGGTGTAGCAAGTTCTCTTATGCAAACCATGTTAATTTCAAATCTTGGGGGTGGTTCTAGGAGCTGTGGGGGTGGAGGTCGTGGTTGTTGAGTAGGTAGTGAGGGAAGGACTGTGGGAATGGGCGTTGGTGAAATGAGGTCTTCATCGAGAAGGTCATCATCATCAAAGTTGGCTTCAGGAGGACACAACTGGATAAGGATGGTTTTCAAAGCCTTACAGTTCTCCACATCGTGCCCTGGTACACGATGGTAGGCACAAATATTAGTGTTATCAAACTGTTTTGGTTTGGGTTTGAGGGGGTCATAAGGTTTGAGTGATGGTAATGTGATGACAGAAGTCTCAAGGAGGTTGGTTAAGATTTTGGCATAGGACCCTACTAGTGGATCACAATGGGAAGTGAAAGTGGGTTTGGGTATAGGTGTGGTTGATTATTGAGGAATGGTCCTTACAAGAGGGGGAGTGGGTTGAGCCATGGTTTTGGGTGCTGGAGTGGTCTTGGGTATTGGTCGTGTTTTCTTGGGTAGGGGTATGGTAGATGAACGGGCAGGAGGGTATATGGTTTTTTTGACTACCTTATTGGAGGTTAGTGGATTTTTGTCTGTGGGTTACACCTTCTTGGGTAAAGGTGATCTGGGTGTATGAGATCTATAAGGAAAAGTGGATGGGGGAAGAGGGTGAGTTACCCATGGGGATAATAGAGGTGCTGTGAAGGTAGATGACACGAGTCGTGTAGGGGTGTGAAGGACAGAGACTGAAGTCTAGTGGGTAGTGAAGAAGTTGCTGAGGGTATTGGAGGTATGGGTGGTAAAGATGTTGCAGGTGTAGGTGTAAGTCATGTCGGGCACCTGGGTATGTTAGAGGTGTGTGAGGAAGGAATGGACTGTTATGTTTTTGGTTTACTGATGGGTGGAGGTTTCTTTACTGCACTGGGAGGTTGAGGTCCTAAGACAAATGGAAAGGGTGAAGGTGATGTAGGTATGATTGGCACAGTCGGGGTATGAGTTCTATGGGCTTGGTTTTTCTGTTTGGGTGTCGGAGTAGGTTTGGTGTTGACTTTGGAGGATGTAGCTAAATCTAGTTTGATATGTGGATGAGTAAGGTTGGTGGTTGGGGTGACCCCTGAAGGAGTGATAGGGTTATTCGAGGAAGATGTTGTAGGTGTGGGTTTGGATTTAGATGTATGTTGGGTTATGGGTGAGGGTGTATGTTGAGCTGTAATAGGTATGGCGGAAGATGTTTTGATAGAGGTGGTTGTGTTTGCTTCGATTGGTCAAAATATTTTTGGGTAGATGGTGGAACTATTAGCAAGTGAAATTTGCATTTGCATTGAGACAGGAAGCAAAAGGCACCCCAAAGTAAGGCTTTGTCCACATAATCTAAGCGATCAGCCAGGCGTGAGAATGACACGTCTGTAGGTGAAGTTTATGAGGACCTAATGGCTATTCCTGTAAAATGTGTCTTAGAGATGGGGAATTTGCTGGCTTCGGATTCTGTGGGTAAGAGATCCAAAAGTAGGTCTGTGGGATCTAGGGTAGTTGATGGAGAATGCTCACTAAGAGGCAAAGGTATCTCTACTAGGTCTTGGATAGGTGGAGGAGATGATGGGTGCTCCTCTATGGGTGGACGAGATGGTAGGTGCTCCTCTATGGGTGAAGGATATGATAGGTTCTCTTCTGTGAGTAGAGGAGATAAACAAGTATCCTCCATGGACTGAAGTACCGTGGGTGACAATTCTCTAGGTGGAGAAGCCAAAGGTGAAATGGTCTCGATATTAGCGGAAGCCTCCTCCACAGGTGAGGAAGGAGGTGAAATGTGTTCCTCTGTTGGTGGAGGAATAGGTGAGGTAGATTCTAATGTAGAAGGAGGATTTCAAGCTATAATTTCCTCTATAGAAGGAATATAACGTAATTGGGAAGCAATGGGTGTGTTATTGAAAATAGCGTGGACCTCGCGGGTATAGCAATCATGAGTTGAGGTCTCACCGGTTTGATCAGACAAAGGGGCAAGATTTCTGAAATGGTTTCGTGAAGATATGTAGGTTTTGATTGGCAGGGGTGTTAGGATTATCCACAGTTAACTCACCTTTCTCGAGCATTTCTTGGATAATGTTTTTGAAAGTGATGTAATTGCCATCACTATGACCCTTTACTCGATGATAGTTATAGAATTCATGTTCTTTATACCGTGTGGGCATGGGGTGAGCAGGGTCAAAACCCATGTGTGGTTTTATAGGTGGAAGGGTGATGGCCCCAGCTTTGATGAGCTTTTCTAAGACAGAAGAGTAGGGCTCCCCAATTGGGGTGTATTTCCATTGTTCTTGTTTGAATTGAAAAGTATGAATGGGTGAGAGATTAGATGAGGGGCTAGCCTGATTTGATGGATGAGCTGGGCTGGCTTTGATTACCACTGCGTTAATGGTCCCCTTGGCCTTTGAATAAGTGTTCTGTGGTTTGTAAGAAGAAGAGGTGTCATTTGACTTGAATACCGAGTTCTTACTACTTAATTGGATTTTCTTCTCTTCGATGGCCCGAATCTATAGCTTTTGTGCCATGGTGAATGCTTCGTCGAAGGTTCAGAAAGTTTAGACCTGCAGGGTTGGTAAGATATGTCTAGTACAAGGCCGCATGAACATTTCAATGATTTCAGTTTGTGGTAGTTGGAATGTGAGTTGATTAATCAGGTTACGCCAGCGAGTGACAAAATCTGCAATAGATTCGTCATCATACTGACGCATGGAGTATAGGTTAGTCATGGTAACCTTCTTAAAAATATTGATGGAGAAGTGATCCAAAAAGGCTTGGGCTACCTAATTAAATGAAAATATAGAGTGTCTAGGCAACCCACTATACCAATCTAATGCAGGTCCAGTCATAGACATGGGAAAGGTCCTCAAGAGCAAAGCATCATCATGGGCGATTAGGTAACACCCATGTTTGAATGACCACAAATTTTGTTCCGAGTCTTCCTTATTAAAATGGTTGAATTTAGGCATTTCCCAATGCATAGGATATGGATGGATAGGAATGGATTGGTGGATAGGATCATTACAAATCTCATCATAGGTGAGAGTGTTGTGAGAGTGTAACATCAAATTTTTTTCACTTTAATCTTAGATAAAAAAAAATTATCTTACGTTATGAAGCTGATTTAAATACCCATATATTTAAATCTAACATAAGTCTTAATGCAATCCATTTCCGATAACTTTCATGAACCATGTGCAACTATGTGAGAGAATATTAAACTTTACTCGTTCTCCTTCAATGCTCTTTACAAGCCATACATAAAATGTATCCCTTTGGTTCTCCTTTAACAAGATATGATATATAAGTGATAACCCCTAAGTGTGTACCTAGGTTCCACCTATGAAATCCATAGGCATCTCACAACTTAGATAATGGTGAAATCTCAACAATGTAATCAGCAATTACACTACCTTGCACAAGGTTTTTGATTCATGTATGCCATGCTCGATTCCATGATGGCACACTCGCCATTGGAATATTGTCATCTCACCTTATTCACTTGTTCAGTTATATGGATTTGCAGTCATTGATGTTGTAAACAACTACAAGTCATGTACAAGGTATAAGTCCAGATTAACCCACGTGTATTTGTACATCGATGTCATCCTATGATGCCTATAGAAATGCAAATGTCTTTGTAATGATTCACATCATTAATAGACTGCTTCCCTTCCCGTAGCCATCATATGTTGGCATCGGAGTACCAAACTGTGGGGTTTCACCTTCCCTTGTAACTTTAACAAGCTTGTACTTAAGCAATACCAAACCACTTTTTAAGATCTTGATAAGGAAATTCAGTATAGCTATTATGTGGCAGTATTCAAATAACGAACAACTGTCATTAAACGGTATACGACCACGTAATAGTGGTAGTGAGTTTCCCTGTCAAGAGTCCTAAAAATGGAACATGGTATCTTAATAAATTAAACAAGACAATTTGTTCTAGTTCCCATGTCTTCATCGCTTAGTGAAGAGTATCTAGAGTCATGTCCCATAGTATCATGATAGGTTAAATGTAATTCCAAGAATACTCATTTCTTTCTATCTGTTTCAGATACAAGATAGATCAATCTTTAGACCTAAATTTCGAATCTTACTGTTTATTAATGATTCAAAGTCAATCGAATAAATAATGCCTTACATTATCAAGGAGTAATAACCACTAATATTATTCTTACTCCTATAAGCAATCATGCAACCTTCATAATTACTCATCATTGGGGACATACGGAGTCGATCCCGTTACCCTCCTTTCAGTAACACTTATGCTATATAATATAACTGTGTTATTCAATTTTACTTCATCATTTGTAGCATCTAGGTCTAGTTGGTCTATATATATGAATCTCATTCATTTTAAGGTTCTTTTTTATAGTAGTATTCTCAATTCTCTTGAGAACTTCTATAATAATTCCTAAACCCCAACTTAGGTTTTTTTGCATGGCTACTATCACCTTGACAATGTATTCATTTTTCTTGGATCCTTATACCAATTTCCTTGGCATCCAAAAATACATTCCCTTAACTCCAGCTATCAGAGTCATTGCATATCCTTTATATGACTACACCGTCATGTCCTAATCATGGTTGTTTTCAACTCATAATTTTAGGAGCGTAGATACCAAACTTCCATAGTGAATAAGATGTCAAGTACTCAAGTTGAGCACAATCTGTATGCTCCTGCCATCAACATTCTCATCACTTGCATTGGAATTCATATCCATGGTTTCATAGAAGTTTATTATTCTGGGATTTAATCATCTCCCATGTAGTTCTATGCCAATTGTATCCCATATCCTATGGGTCATTTTTTTTGCATTTATATTCAACCTGATTATTAATGAATTATCTTCATTACATCTTGTTAGTTGGAGTAACCCCATCATAATGTTCATCACATCATATTTCAAATGATGGTAATCTAATGGTTCTTATACTTTATTCACCCATTTTATGGAAAGATGGATAACTTCAGTATTAAGAACATCCGTGATCTATCCCTACTTATTATTTCACCTTGAAGTATTATGATGAACTCCCCGTCATGCTACGGAAGTTGGGTTAGTTTTACAAAGTTTTTCAACTTCATTTCCTTAAAGGTTTAAGTGCTTGCCCAAAAGGAACATCATCAATTTTTTGAGACTTAACCCTTATGTGTTAAAATTTATCATATCATTCATAAGTTTCATCATAACCATTTATTTCTAGTAAAGTTACTCAATCTTTACTAGAGGAATCTTCCTTAAGTATGTATACATAAACATGTACATCAAGATTCATACCTAGATGATTTCTCATCTACCAAGCAGTTAACCTTTAACTGGTCTTGTGAGGAATCACAACCTCTTGCTTACAATAATATTTATTTCCCATACGTTAAATCAGTTTAGATTAAAAGAATACAACAACACTGCCCCATAAAGTATTCTATTAACCTATCCATTATATTACTGATTTATAACTTCACAATTCATCCATTGAACTTACTAGGTTCATTTAATTCATAAGGTAATTAATACATATTAATGAATCACAGCGATATAACAGTCTTCAAATATAAACATCTAATGATTCAATTTTCATAAATATCACAAGCAAATACCATATCCATACCGACATTAATATAACAAGTATAAGTTGTTACAAAGAGTGGAGAGAGGCATCATCCGTCTTACAACAATATGAAGCTAGTACTTATTGAACAAATATGGAATCTTTACCATGTTACAAGACATCATAAATGTACCCAGTAGATTTTTACAACAAAATCTTTACTCAAAGACAACAAATAACTTCCTTGACATAATTAAGAATGTCTCAATTCTACAATTGACTGCCACTATATCCTTTATAAGTAAGCATACGGTTCAATGAGATAATCAAGGAATTTCTTTACTTTACGCCCGTTATCTTCACTCACTTTCCTACAATGGTTAGGCAAGGTCAGTTTGACTGAACTGAGCAAGAAAATTCCTTTATCCCATTTATCAATTTATGTCATTAAATGTTAGAATGAATAAATACTGTAATAATCTCATTCTTACAATTCAATCATATAATGCCACAACATCATACTTTAGTAATCTGCTTTGCAATCATTTAAGTACAACTATTTTTACCTATTTCACTATTCTACCAAGACAAGGTCTTATTACTACTTCACATAAATAAGTTAAAGAAAAACCGGATGATATATATTCATACCCAATAATGACCCTCAACTAATCAATAACACAAGTTATTAAAAATACGATTGAATCACATAAAGTTAGATAGAGTCATCAGTCTCTTATCAATCACGGTATGAATATATGTCATCCCATTAATAACTAGAAATTGCTGCAACTATTGTTGTTGCTCCAGCAATTCAAACAAGTATTAACCTTGGACACACAAGGTATTCCTAGCTACGGAAATGGAACCAACTAATTTCAGCGATACCAACATATCCTTCAAATAGATCTAATAAATACACATGACGTTTACATGTCATAACTACCTAAAATAGTATATCCTACATTATCCATTATATCCTTTGAAGGGATGATATCCATACATCTCAAGTTACATATCGTAGCAACTTAAAGGAATTGAGGCAATATAGACTCAGTTTCCTACTTATTCCGTATTGTACCTTCTTTAATAAAACTCATCATCTCCAATTATATTTTAGCTCATTTAGCTGCAATAATAATCTGAAGACATATCCATTCCAAATCTTATATATGTTTGCGTATAGGGGCTAAACTCCTCTGAATCTATCTCAATGACTAGAACATATTACTCCTCAATAATGGAGATATGTTACACTCAATTTAATCATCCTACACAGATTCAATCAGTTACATAAACTTTACATAATATTAATATTAAAATCTTCAGTAAGGATTGATTTAAAGAATGGGAATAACTAAGTTTCCTTTCCATTATTGCACCTTATTTATGGAGCAAGCAAAACTTATCAAACATATCCATAGTGCAATCCAACCAAGACCCCTTGGTTTCCAGTAAGAATTTTGAGTTCTTTCAAGAAAACAGAAAACAACCAACACTTTTATTCATTATCCATCAAGTTCCCAGCTTCAATTGAGCTTTCCTCAACTTTGTGATTGGTTATAAAAACATATAACATATGAATAAAATAGCTTCCAGAAGGAATAAAAATTTGTTTACCATACTCGGTATAAGATAAGTTAGGCTCATCCCTTCAAATCCTAAACCCCAAATTCATTTTTTGTTCTCTAGTATCAATTCAAAATTGTTTTTACGACCACTTTGAAAAGATAACAATTAATTATATTCCTTAAAATTGAATTGATTTGAATGCTCGACATGATCTACTTTCTATTGCATCAACTAAAGGTGGTTTCCATATCCTAAGAAAAGGGATATTCATGATGAGATTTACAACCTACACGAGGTTGGATAGTGACCAAATAAGATTTATTCTGCAACTTTTCCACTCTTACTGCTTATTGTAATGAAACTACTAGTAATCCCTGCTACCATCCCATAACCTCTCCAAGAGTTACAAGGTCCAATATACCAGCCAAGGTTAACATGAAGTGTTACCAGTTTGTAACCAAATCACTTAGACTGAACCATTTCAGAAAGGTTAATACCGTAATTTTCTCTACGGAGAGAGAAAAATAAAATTTTCTCATGGATCCATTTAAGGTAAAGGATTACGTTGGGAAAAATACCAAATTCTTAGCCCTAGTGGCAATCCTACCTCACTACCATTCAATACGATGGAGAATATAGCAGACTATTAATACACCCTTTGCATGAGATAGAAACAATAGACCAGAAGTAATAAACATCATTATCAGTAATTGGGCTAGTACTAGATCCCATTAACAAGATTCGGTTAGATAAAAGAAAACCCAAGAATCCAAATTTAGTTCTGCATAATATAAATATTTACACCATAACCCACCACTATTTGAGTCAACCCAATCAAACAATGCAAACGAACTACAGTGGTTCCAAAACCTCTCCCGATAGTACCATCTACAGTCATCATTTTCGAGCATGATTCAAGTAGAATAAAAGATAAAAATATAATAGTTTCCCAGGGTTACAGTCGTATGATTTTCCATTTCTTTTCGCACAAAAATAGAGTATAACAAACAACAACCCCGAACTATCATGTACCCAAATTTTTTCTTAGCTCAAACCAAAATTGCCAATATGTATTCATTCTAACCTCTAATGAATTAAAAATATAAAAGGGATAAAGAATGTTTCTTTCCTGGTAAAATGACAGGCCGAATTCTTTTCTTCCGGCTTCCTTCGCAGCCCCAAATCGAGCACAACTTCGAATCAAAATTAGATCACATTTCTAGCAGTCCTTACTCAGTGAAACATTTTTATATAGCAACAGATTTAGAACTTGCATGGATTTACAATCTTCCACCCCAAGAAATTTTCCATGCACGTATACCAAAAGTGGAGTTTTTCCCAATTTTACCAACAAAACTAAATGAAGAAGTTGCATGTAATTCACTTTCTTAGGGAGCTTTATAGATTTCTGTAAATATTAAATAAAAAATTTAATGGCATTCAAAGTGGAAGTACCATGCTCAGTGGCTCATCCAAAAACCACCGCCCTTCAACTTTCCTCCAAAATTGGTGGGATTTCTACATTTAAAACCTTGTTTACCTTTTTCCATGAAATTTGCTAATTAATATTTACTTAAGTACTTTCTATAGGTCAATTAATCCTTTCAAAAACATAGGTTATAATATAGTATAAGATGAATTTTATAGCACATGCATAACCTTAATTTTGTTATCTAAATGCCCCATAACTCCTATAGAGATACATATTAAAATGTGAAATCGGCTATGATAATTTCATAATCCAATATAAGCACCATAGCCTAGGATTCATAAGTTGGAGTCTACTGACCATAGTCGTTGATTGTTAAAAGGTTTGTTAGACAAATCCGTAAACTACGTTCCCTTTTCTAAAACATATTACCTTCTAGGAATGGAACAATGAAATATATTATTTCACAGGTATCATATTATCCTTAGAAAACTTCAACCCTTCCCATTGTGATATCATGACCCAACGCCGCCGGTACGACATATTAAGTCATGTCGTCGATGGCTTATTACACATATTTTAATCATAACCAATCGTACATGTTTTCAATACTTCAAATCTCAGTTACCAACTAATTATCTTGATTGCATGAATGTTTTTTCACGATTGTAATCTTAATATTTAAATACGAAATCAGGGTTCAAAGTGAAAATTATTAAAAATACCCAATTCCCATCACTTTAGTAGGAGCAACATAACACTTCCTACCCTTATTAAGTGCATGGCTGGCATTATCCACACAACTAGTTAAGGAAAACATGTTGTGGCAAGTGAAGATGCACGTTAGAATCTAGGAGTCACTGCATTAAATCCTTAACTTAGTTTTTATCATTCAAAGGATAATTTCAACTCCTTATGATCCTGAACTAAATTTGTGGGCTGCTACAAAGAGCCAGAGACTAAAGCCTCCAATATTTACATCTTTTCCATCATTAATTTGATTAGATCATTGGTAGGTTGTGGTGGTTGGGTGCCTCCTATAGCGTAAGAGGGTTGGTGTTGGGCATATGACGAGGGTGGCATTCCACTATATGGTTGTGCCATATAAGTGGATTGAGAAGAAGGTAGTGAAATAGGGGGTACGTACCAAGAGTGAATAACATATGAAACTAGAGGCTACTGATAGTATGTATATGGAGGTGGTAGGGTCATGGTAACCCTAGTGGCAATGGGGGCTAACGATTGTGGAATAGAAAGGATAGTTCTTTGAAAAGGGGTAGGGGTCACTGATATGGGAGGTGGTAATGTAGCTATGGGTATATGCGAGACAATAAGGGCGGATGGGGTTGTGTTCTGGGTGGTTGGCAAAGGTATGGTGGATGTGGCAGGTGCAATGGATGTAGTAGACACGGAAGTTATAGCGGGTATAGGACCTAGCTAAGAAACCACTGGGGGTAAGGTAGATGTGGGTAGCGTGGAGCCAAATGGGGCTGACGTAGGAGTGGGAATGAGAGTCGTGGGGATAGATACAAGCATGTCATATATTAACTAACCCGAGGCATCTCGAGTTGACGAGTGTGAAAGATAAAACTGCAAGGTGGCATGGTTTTTTCTCAAGGAGTTGTGTGAACTCCTCATCTTCGGTAGTGATAGTGATAGGTTGGATAGATTCCATGGTGGGTGATAAAATGGAAGGTGGTGAAGGGCTAGGTGGGAGTGGTTGATAACTGGCGTGGAATACGAGGGTTCTTTCTTGTCGACGTGTCAATACCATGTGAACAGGCACTAACGTGGTAAGACAGCTTTCTTTAAATGACATAGAAATACAACAGTGACAGGATAGGTAGGTGGTGGTAGGTGAATTGGGGCTAAAATGGCAGTTGGAAACTAAAACAGGATAATTGATGTCAGTTAGGGCTAACCAATTTCGGTTAGGGTAAACTGACGCCAATCACAGGTAACCGCTGCCGGTCACTATGGAAAATGGACAGTTGGTAAAAAACAAGGTATAAGGCCAAATCTAACAGGTATGTCGAATACTGATGAGATTTACTAGGTCAATGAGAATGATAATAGTGACAGGGACTTTGAATAGTCGAAGAAGGTGAATAGGTGTTCGTTTGGGTAGATTAACCAAAAGGACTGGGAACCAATGCCGATTGGGTATAACTGATGACAGTTAGAGGGTAACCGATGACGGTTGTTGGACCGACACTGGTCACTATGAAATTGAAACAGTGATGAAATAAAAGTGGTTGTGAACTAAAATTTGATGTGGAATCAAACCCAGAATGCTGAGAATGATGAGAATATGGTCCAGGCACACTCAGATGAAGCTGGAATACACCAAATGTGATGAGGAGCATGCAAGGAGTAACCAAAAAAATGAAGAACGTGACCTCTCACCTCAAAATGCAAGCCAATCAGAAACACTAAGAAAAATGT
This sequence comes from Taxus chinensis, assembly GCA_019776745.2. Taxonomy (NCBI): domain Eukaryota; kingdom Viridiplantae; phylum Streptophyta; class Pinopsida; order Cupressales; family Taxaceae; genus Taxus; species Taxus chinensis. The sequence goes on from CM034149.1 coordinate 102,241,068, forward strand.
GATCCTAAGAGTGCCTTTTCTATTATTTTTGTTTAGCTTATGTTATTTAAGGACTGACTCATGAACTGCAGAATAGATTTTTTTGGTGAGGATGGCTTCCTATGAAGAAGGAGATATAAAAGGTGAGTTTTCAGGTATGTTATGGCGGGGGCAGGCTTCACTTTGAAGTGTGACTCGACAGAGTAGTGAGATAGGGAGTACCTGCTAATCCTCATATCAATGTGATCATTGACAGGTGTTCCCAGGAAAGATGTTGTTTAAGAATATGTTTTTGTTTTGAATTTATGTAATTTGGTAAGACTCGGAGAGAGAGAGAGAGATGTGCTTTCTAAAATTCATTTTTCAACCATCATTTGGGAATGACTTCCAGCGTATAGGTTGCCCTCAATTAATGTGAGATAATGTAGAAAATCAAAATGAAATGCAATGATTTTTAAGCCCAAATCAAAATATGGAATTCAATGACACAAATACATGAAGAGGGGGAGGGATGCTCTTTCACTAAAATGCAGAAAACAAGAAGAAATGGTTCTTTTTACGCACACCAAAAGAAAGGTTCCTTTTAGAGCAAATAGAAAGAAAAAGAAGGTTACCAAGGAAGAAAATTAATGTGTATGCCTTTCAGAAGGGAAAAAAACACACAAATTTTCCTAGGAATGAATAAAAATGCAAGGAACCCCGGATGGGTCCCACTAGGCATGCCAAAATGTTTCACCTGATTCTTAAACATTTCTTTGAAAGTGACAAAATAGATAGGGTAACAGGTATAGGAGGAATACTTATTAAAATGTTGGTTGATAGGTTGTTGCGTGCGTGTTGACTCCTAAATCCACAGTTGATCGTGAGAGACTCATTTTGGCTAGGAGGAACTACCTGAAATGGAACACAAGACCACCAGAAAGAGTTAAATAGTATATGCAGTGGACTACCTAGCATGTGCTAGATCAGGGAAGTCTGGTACTTCCTAGACGGCTGTCAATCCACTGTTTAAAACAATTTAATGTTGGTAATAAAGTAAATCCTATTGTAGTTAAAATGATTTAGTTATCTATTTTAAAACACAATAAGAAATATCTAATCTAACTGGCTAGGTTAAAATAAGATCTGAAGGTCAAGTGATTGGTTCTGGGTCTCTACATGTTTGACAAAGGTCTTAGGCAAGCCACAGGTGAGTATGGGTGATGTGGGAATAAGTAGGTAGGTTGTTGTTCTGGGTTGTATTGGTAAATACAGAGACCAATGCCAGTTAAGGGTGACTGACACCGGTTTGGGAGAACTGGTGTCGGTTACTGTGGGATATTGGGAATGTCACAGAATGAGCTTTAGATCTCCCTTATGATTGCACCAAGGACTAGGCTGATCGGAATTAGGTATTAAGTTGTTTGGATGGGATTTGTCAAGGTTTTAATAGGAATATGGAGGGGCGAGTATTAATGGAGGCCATTGGGTAGCTGGGAGAACAAAGGATGAAAATACAATGATGGATTGAATGAACCAGAGGGGTAAAATGTTCTACTTACTTGGAATCTGGCTCCGGATGTCTGTGAGTGAGGAATGAAGGTGTTGATAAGAGGTTGAATGTTGCAGAGGATCACCAAATGTTAGGGAGCTCTTGCATGGGTTGCATGTGGTCTCCTTCTTTCCTGATTGAATCAAATCGATGCTAGGGTGAGTGCTGGATGGTTGTTGGGTGAATGTTGGTTGTCTGTGCAAGAGAGAATGCTTGATCTCCTTCTTTGCATGTGTGTTCTCTCTGAAACTTATTCTCAAAAGATGTAATATCTCTCTGGAATTTTCCAACCTCCAAAATAAGATTGTTTTGGGGGTTAAAAGGTGAGCGATGGCAGTTCTGGCTCAACCGGCAGAGGTTAAGGGTAACCAACATTGGTTAGGGCAAGATTTCCTAGGTTTACTAAACTGGCCAGATCCCCTTGATTTTCTGGGATCTCGTGTGTTGGCCTCGTGGATTAGGATGGACGCTTCTTTTAAGCATGCAGGAATGTGGTTAGAGGGAATGTAGGCATTGATTTTTAGGGTTTTGATAGGTCTTAGTTAGTTATGGCAACTTACTAATAATAGGTCTTAGGGTGAGGTGGCTTGATGAGGTGTCTAGGTGAGGTGGATATGTGGGCATTATCCCAATTAGGAGATTTTAAATAATAAATATGGTGGGGATAATGAATTAATTTAATTTAAATAATAAAATTAATATCATAGTGGGGTGAAGGGGGCCATGGCTAGGTGAATGTGATGAAAGTGTTTATTTGTCGAGGGACCAAAGGGGAGTGTGACCTAATTTTGGTGTCTATAATTGCATATTTCACTTTCCTTGTTCCCTTTCCTCTGTCTTCCCCATTTCCTCTTGTGGGCACTCCCTTTGCATTCATTTTCCTCCCAGCATCTCATACACCCTGCATGCATGCCTTGGACTTGTTGTCTAATATTTGTCTAAGTCCTTTGCACAATCCTCGTGCCCCCTTTCTTGCTTCCATGCATTACCTCTCGATGATTGTTCCCTCTTCTATATTTTCCTCCTGCAAGTATTCTTTCCATTTCTGTCATGCATGTGCCCTCTTCTTTCCTTCTATGCATCTCTCTTTCACTCACGCATTCACGCCTTCTTTTGCACTAATCTCTATGCCACGTGGCATCCTATCATAATGAGTATATCACACGTAACCTATCAAAGCACACAAAAGAGCGCCGAATCCTTGCAACTAACTAAATTATGACACGTGGTAGAAAATGAAAAAATAGATGATGATGTGGGATACACTCCAAATCATTCAAATTCAAATTTCAGAAGGATTAGGTAGGTGAGAATCTAGAAAATGTCCCTCACACCATTAATACAAGATCTGATTTCTCCAACCACCCGATTTTATTTAGATCTTACCTCCTTCCTTCTCTTACACACCAAACACACATAGGGAAGAGAACTTCATATATGTATAGGTGGTTTTGTAGGGATTTATTGCTAGTTGTTGGTGGTTGAGTTTTCAAATCATATTTTCCCTCCTTCTCTTCCTCCTCTCTAATTGATTCATCTCTAAAGGTAAGAGCATTGCTCATGGTAAAGGGTCGGATACTTTCAGTTTGCATAGGTATTTCCTTGCATTTTTTAGTCGTAGACATTTGGATCTGGTTCTCTACATGTGGATACTCGCCTCTTCTACCATTGTAATCGACTCTACATTTTGGAAGCAATAAAATTATTTTTGTGGCTACTTTCTACCCTAAGTTGTTTTATTGCATCTTCTTGCTTTTCTTTTCATGTTGATAGATTATTGTCTATGTTCACATCCTTTGCAAGTTCTCTTTTCATTGTTTCCCATGAGAAAGAATTTTTTCGTGTGTTTCCGAATGTGGTATGCATTCCTACCCTCCCTGTCCGCATTTTTTATTTTCACTCAAAGTTGGTCGTGTTCATGCCCATTTTTTCTAGTACTATCACCCTCTTTAGTTTTAGATTTCCCTCTTTGCATATCCTTATATCCCTGGTCCCTTGTCATGTTTAGCTTAGGATTTCCATTCTAGCACTAGGAGTAGCAATAGTAGTAGAAATAGGTAGAGTAATTGGCCTTCTCTGGAGGTCTGTCTCAAGTGTGCAAGGTCCCACAACTTAGAGATAGTCTCATTGTTTCCTCAACAACTCAGTTCAACTTGATCTGATACAGGTGTAACTTTGAGCTCCAACAAATGCATAATAATATAAATATATGACAACATATATAATAAGGAGGTTATTCATAAACAATAACTAAAAGATCTGAATACTCATTAACCCATGTTTAGAAACAGTGACCTTGACAAACCATAAGAAGTTATCCATTACTAATATAGTTCATTACATAATAGATAGGCTGATTACAATGTTACCCAATAAATCCACACGCTGGACCATGCACACTCCCATAAAAAGTCTATGATAGATACTAATACTATATCTGAGCCCACTCTCTATTCGCACTAGTCAAAACAAGAATGCATTACCCATATTTATAATTGGTGGGGACTTTCCCTTCACTACCGATATGCACCCTTCCTAATAATAGGTGTGCTTACAATAGCTTGCATGTTTTTTTCCAACCCTTCCTAATAATAGATGAAGCTATAAATAACTCCACACTTTATTTTATTTATTCCTATTATTAGCCTTATCCATGTGTTTTTCCTCTTCCTTGCGCTGCATGTTTTTTCTCCAATTATAGCCCTTGTTTAACCACTAAGGAATCTCACTTTTGTATATTTCTGGTCTTTTCTTGAGTGGCACACCAACCCTACTTTTCTATTTTTAGCCTTCTTGGAAAATCGGCTAAGTCTTTGATCCTCTATATACATACACACAACCTTGTGCGCTAACCTGTTTCATTGTCATGTGCGCCCCTTTTGCTCTACTCTATTTTCCTGCATGTGCACCCTTGCACATAAGCCTCTACACTCTATTGGTACTTAGTCAATTTTCTTGAACCAGCACCTGACCGTTATTTAGCTAAAAGAAATCAAATTTATTTAGAAAAAATGGGGAAATGGGATTTGCTATTTTTTACAGTGTTGAGACTATCATTTATATGACATTCTATATATTAGATGATATGAAGAAATGAATGGAAAGTTGGAATGAAAAATACGGGGTTTAAATACAAGCATGTCTCACACCTCTTCCAAGACTCAAATTGTCCCTGCCCATATTATATATACTATATGTGATCTACTTTACCATCTCAATATCACTTGCATTATTGTCATGACTGAAATTTACACTTAAATAGGGAAAAATAAAAAAGGGGGGAAATATAATAGGTTCCACGTGACTTTAAGTTGTGCTCAAATGGGACCCCAAAATATTCTTGACATCTTGACGATATCTCGCAATGGCTACCTAATGACCTTAAAAATACAAACATCCATAAGAGGACTGTGGGACACATTCTCATTCATGACATGACCTATCCTCTACGTATGTCGGTCAAGTTATCTAATAAACATTATCCTTATGGTGATTATGTTTTTATAATTCCAAACCCGTCAATCAACGCAGTGACAATCAGATGATACAAAAAACTTCTACAAAGGCTCCCTACAAAATATAAAATACAATAAGAATGAGGTCGTACGTCGAAATATTATTATCTTCTAATAGTTTCCAAAATATGATGAAACCAAATTTCTCACCTTTTCCCAAAATAGTTCGTAAGTATCATAGCCATCATATATGAAACTCCACTATTAGATGAAAGTGATTGAGTGTTGGGAAACCCATGAGGGAATACATATTGTTTGAGTGATTTCAATTGCCTCATCCAAATGAACTAGATTAGAGACACATCATTATAAGCAATTTTGATTAAGATTTTTGTATCTGGAAGACATACACAGATGATGAAATTGAGCCATATTTTCAACATCCCTGTAGACTGGATGCCTTCCATCCCACTCTCTGACCAATCTTAGACAAAACATCCCAAAATCCAATAGGGCAACACCTTCAACTTAAAAAAAAATTAATAATTTATAATTTTCACATTGGAAATGTGTAAAATCCATATTATTATTAGAAGAAATTGGTCAACATCGATAGTATGATAATAATAATAATAATTTATAATTTTCACTTTGGAAATGTGTGAAATTCATATGATTATTAAAATATTGGTTTAGATAATGAAAACAAATATCACAAACCAAGTGAACATTCAGGTGAACACCTTTAATGGAATATTATGAATTTTGGATGCTTATGTTACTTGTAATTGTACCAAGTGGGTGTTTTTTATTTTTTACTCGGGGATGAGAACCATATTTCGATTGCTAACATATCTTTGGAAATAAATATAATTTTAAGCATGCCCAACTGTCCATGTGAGGCTTGACATGTACTACTCAATTTTTTTAAATGGTTTTTAGTTGTTAAAGTTGAGGGTCAATCCCCTCCACACCCTAGCCCATGACCATGCCCACACCCATGTCCATGTCTGTGCCCATGCCCACACCCATGCCCACACCCAAGAAAAAAGAGTGTTGAAACAATAATGATTTTAAAGCTAGCAAATCTAGATTCATGATATCAGAATTAATATAATCTACTAAAATAAAATATTAACAATGTTGTTAACACATAGATGTCAAAGGTAGTAAGGTTCAATACAATAGGGGCTACGCCTTCGACATAATAATAATTTTTTTAATTCACTGCAGTCATAGGTTATATTCGATAGTTGTTTAAACATTTTGTTTGTAATTTTATCTGTAAAATACTTACAAATATTTAAATTAAATGTGGCATGTGACTTGCATATTTACAATTAATATTCTTTAAATAACACTTTTTTTATTTTTGAATGGCAATATTGGAAAATTAACATTACCTAAAAATTGTTTCACAAACATAGGTGGTCATCAAATTTAACCCATCCTTGCAACATAACGCCTACACCCAAGAAAAGGAGTGTTGAAACAATAATAATTTTAAAGGTAGGAAATCTAGATTCATGTTGTTAGAGTTAATATAATCTATAAAATTAAAATATTTACAATGTTGTTGACGTATAGATGTTAGACGTAGCAAGTTTCAATACAATAGGGGCTACGCCTTCGATGTAATAATATTTTTTTAATCCCCTGTAATCAAAGATAATATTTGACAATTGTTGAAACATTTTTTGTGATTTTATTTGTAAAATACTTGCAAATATTTAAATTAAATGTGGCATGTGACTTACATGTTTACAATTAATATTGTTTAAATAACAATATTTTGTATTTTTGAAGGGAAATATTAGAAAATTAATGTCACCTAAAAATTGTTTGACAGACATAGTTGGCCATCAAATTTCACCCATCCAGGTGTAACATAATGATCTAGATACTTTATTAGTAATTGTTCTTATGTTTCATCCATTTGATGTTTTACTATGATTGTGATTGGTGGGCGAAATCTATTCTCCCAATATAATGCACCATCGCCCATAGATGCCCCATGAAAAACATGCATGCCCATGCATGGGTAGGTCCCATTACCAAGTGTCACATCATAGGATTTTTATAAGTATATGTTTTACAGTGGATAGCTACATGTGTCTGACTTCATCTCAATTCGTAAGACTGGGTGTTGAAATCCAGGAGGTCGTAGGGTCGAAGCCCATAGCTAAATGAAATTTTTGAAAAACATAGTGTGTTTTTCAACCAATAGAAATTTGATTAAAAAAACTAAATATGGGCACATGTGACATGTAAGCATCATATGGGTGCATCAAAATTTTATGGGAATAGGTGCATTCTATTTGGAGAATATACCTTGCATGATTGGTGAATTATTTGTTTGTAGTGTATGTATGGTCCTGATTTGGGTGAATCCTCAGTATTTACGACACCAAGAAAGTGACAAGGAGACACAACTCTCTCATACTTTTACTTAGGTAGAAATGTTGTCAGTATTTTAACTCTAACTCCTCGAACCGAGCAACCACATATGTTTTCTAACTAATGTAGAGTAACATTTCATCAGAATCATGAATCAAATTTCAATGAATGTACAATCCGGATTTGGGTGAATTCTCAGTATCTACGACACCACGACAGTAATGAGGAAACCCTAATCTCCCCTAATTTTACTCAAGTAGATAGACTGTTAATATTTTAACTCCAACCAAATCCATGAACTGAGCAACCACATTTGTTGTCCAACTAATGTAAAGTACCTTAACTAAACATTTTATTGAAATCAGGCATGAAATTTCAAATTATTTTTGCCTATCAAATCGAAATTTGTTAACAGCCTATTTCTTTCATGTTGTAGACACAAAACTATGCATGTTTCATCACTTTAATATGTCATCAGTATGTTGTTATATGAATGCATTCTAAGTAAGAAAAGTACACATTAATGACACTTTATCTTATCCCTTTAATTTCTTTGATTGATTTCTATTATGAATCTCTTCTACATCTCTCAGTTCTATATACACTTCTAGTCAGGTCATAGGGATCCTTATCTATCTGTCTTTTCATGTCTGTCATTTTTGGTCTCATGACATTAACACCCACTATGCCATCGATACATTATTATATGCATTAATTTCTAAGTAAGAAAAGTACACATTGGTGACACTTTCCCTTGTCCCTTTACATTCTTTGATTGATTTCTATTTTAACTCTCTTCTACATATCTCAATTTTGTATATACTTCTAGTCAGGTCACAGGGATCCATGTCCATCTGTCTTGTTACATCTGTTATTTTTGGTCTCAAGACATTAGTGCCTAGGTGCTCATGTCCTTTTTTGGTGCTCCTGTCCTCCTTGTTCTTTTTGCACATTTCGTCATTTGTGGTCAGCCTTGTTTCTTTTTTTATCCTTATCCCAAATTCTTAGTCAAACTTCAATGTCACTAGTGTCAAAATTCAAGTAAGGGACTCATATATATACACAACATACTAATTATTATTATAAATGGAAATCAAAAGGGACTATCACATCTACAAATTACTAATACTATTCAAAGGGATTGCATATACTGCATAGGAAGGGAAGTGTTGAATTCCATACCACACATCTGCATTCTTAGATCAAAGCTAGATATAGCCTGTTATCTTGGCATCATTGGCAAAAGGGAAAACCTATGCCTAGGACACCATTTCATACACAAGCACAAAGAACTATATGGAGTCTAAGATGTAGTGCAACGCTCAGTAATAATTTCAATCATCGGGTGTCTATCGAGGTCAGTCCAACTTCACATGTTGCATATTATATTCAAATATAATGTGTTGGTAATTTTGTGTAAATAGATAGGGTTTCTTTTGTAGGTTACAATGCAATCGTGTTATCTTGTAAAATTGACAAGGGAAATTTTACAGCTAACCATACCAAAATTTCCATTTTGGTCCCCCATTGAGGTCTCCTAGCATTAGGAATGGCATAAAACCCCTTTCCGGAAAATCTAGTTTTTAGAACTTGGTCATTTTCAACCTTTTTGGGTTGGGCGCAGTTTTCATTCATGTAACATCAAACAAAACTGTGCCCCTCCTTTCCTTTGGCATATTCTAAGGAGTGTCAACACTCCAAATGTTGTGCCTCTCAATGTTGCACCTCTTAAAGGTGTGCTAGGGCGCATATGCCAACTTTTCAACACTCCAAATGTTATGCCTCTCTAAAGTGCGCTATGGCGCTGAAAATGCAGTGTCAATACTCCCAAAGTTGTGCCATGGTGCAAATCTCTTCGTGTCGACATCTACCTAAGTGCGCCATAGAAAAATTTGGTGGTGCATTTATTGCACTTTTTGCTATATATAGGTGCATCTGACCTGTCATTTTCACAATTCAAAAAACATGAAAAAGTTATTCCTCTAAACTCGTCAGCGTTCCTGTCAGCCCCGTGTGTTGCCATTTGTCACGTTCGTGGACCCCGCATCGTCCCCTTTATCGTTATATATACCTGGTAAGTGGCCCTTGCCATTTTTGTGGATTGGTTATGGTTTTTATAATGGTTTAGGTGATTAGTATTGATAATAAACAATGAACCCAAAAACTCAACTCCGAAAACCCCTTCTCCTCCTTCTAGATCTACAAATATGGAAGACTCTGCCACAAAACACTCAAACTCATTTGTTCCCTACTTTGCTAGGTTTTCCCTCCTAGACAACAAAATCTGAGCCAAAAGAGTGAAAATCATAAATCCTTTGCAAATCAACCCACTGGTTTTCCTTCAGCACAAAATTCATCCTTGTTACATCAAACACAGTCGCGCCACAAGCACACTAACCCTGCATGTGGCATAAGCCTTCTCCACGCCTTATAAAAATCACAAATTTCCCTAGGCACAAGCACCAGTGCCAAAACAACTACAACAACATTTGAATGTTGTGCAAACCTTTCCCATGCCGCACAATCTAAACCACTTGGCGCACCTCACTCTCATGCAGCATCTACCACATCTGCGCCAATGGTGCATCCTGGGACCTTGCAACACCAACCATATCTGCACCCCACTTAAAAGGAATTCTAATGATGCAAGCGCACATCCCTCGAAAACAACATCTGCATGTTGTGTGTAGCCTTTCCAGGCCCTGTGCCCCTTTTGGCGTTGTTTTCTCCTATGCAACACTTTCCCAAAGTGTGCCTTGCTTTTCTAAGACCCTGCAGCCTACAGTAGAGCTGCGCCTTGCACCCAGAGGCTTGTAAATTGCTAACTTTCCATTATGTAAGCTTTGATGGATGACATAACAGCTAACATGGCTCTTCTGCAATGGACTTCCCTGATTCTTCTTACAGATCAACAACTGAACTCAGATCCACACATGTCTTCATTGAGTAAGAAGCCAACTAAGTCCAAGGGTAAAGCCAAGCTAACAGAAGAAGAAATGAAATATAAATACCAAAGGGTCAGGATGCCTAAATCTCTTGCAGAGTGTGATCTAGATATCAGAGATTCAAAACTCAAGCACATTGACATGGAGGACTTCTAGGCCAGAACCAAGAAGGTCACAGGCAGCCCATGGATGGATAAATTGGTTGGCAGTGGTTCTCACTTTGCTGCAGGGATCCTCGTGAGCGCAATCAACAATGAGTTCATGATGTTGGTGGGCCTTTGTTACAATAAGGACACAAGATGTGTCAAAAATGAGAAGGGTGAGGTAATAATCAACCTCGCGGCCTGGCATTTTGAGATCATGTTAGGTATCCCTCAGTGCCACCAACATTTTGTAGTGGTAAGCCAAGAGGACTACATGAAGACATGGAACGAAAATGAAGACAAATGCATGCAGCTGATGAATGAGGTGTACCTCAAGAACAAGAAGGTGACAAGCAGGTGGCCACAAGTCATTCATCGTAGTGACTTTTCAAAGGAGCTGAGTGACACCATCACTTTCCTGAGTAGGGTGTTTGGGCTACCTGATGCCCATTACTTTCACAAGTAGATGCTCAGGTATTTAGAAACCATGAGTAAAAATGTTCTTGATCAGTGTTTTGAATGGGGAGAGATTATCAGTAGCATGATCTCGGAGCAGCTTCAGCAACTTTCAACAACTGGGAAGTTCTATATGAACTCCTATGTAGTATATATTGCTGCCTCAAAGAGGGACTACCCAGAATTGAATCGGTATGGGATATGGCCCCAGGTAAAAATATACGTGTACTATCTAGAGTTACTAGAAAACAACATAGCCCAATTCAGTAAAGTCTATCTTCTTCTATGGCATCATCTTCCTCTTGAGGCTCAACATGAATTACGGTCAGATGAACAAAAATGTGGTCACCACCACAGAGAAGTGGGGAATGTTATTCAGGAAATTTCCCACTTTCACCTATCTCAGAGCCATTAACTTCTTGGGAGAGCCCACCAAATTTCTGAGGTATGCAGGACCCAAGCTGATCCTGTCTAGACAACTTATCATATACCATGAGAAGTGTTTTAAAAAGGAATAAGGGTGGAACTCCATTCCCCCTCACTAGGTACACTGTTCATAGGGAAATGCCTATGTTTACAGAGCTTGAATTGCTCAACTTAAAGCATAATTTCCTCAGGGAGGCCAACCTTTGATCCTTTTGATTACCTTAGATCCAATTCACATCCCTCAGACCATATCTACAGATCTATATGTGAGCTCACGAAAGGATCACCACCTGGCCCAGAGATCATTCAATATGGTGTGGCCATCGTCCCAAAGGGCTTCCAAGCAACTGATCAAGAATTTTATCAAGTTTATCTTCGGATGGGGCAATTGGCCATTTTCTGAAATTGATAGAAACAAGGCCCCTCAGACTATTGAGGAAAGGGTCAAAGGCACTCTGCAACACACCGAGCATTTGTGCAAGAAAAATGGTATCATCTACCTTTAGACTTCACCACGTCTCCCTTGGGCTATGCACCCATTAGGCTGAAAACTTTCCTGAAGGAAAAGGAAAAGATATGGGAGGTAAGCACTGCTCAGAAAGAAGTTCCTGAATCCCTCCTTCACCGCCAAAGAGCAAGTTGTGGACTTAGTGTCCCCAAGAATAGAAGAAGCGGCTAGTGCTCCAAGACACATCCACTTAGGATCACCTACAACTGGTGAGGATTTCCCTCTCTCGCTTCTCCTTCCCCTCCTCAGCTCAACCAACCGCTCCTTTGGTTGTGTCTTCTCCCCCCTCTTCTACATATTTTCTCTTCCCTCGCAGATCTGTCCCCCAGCATTTCTTCCCTCATCTCACAGATCCCTTCCACCCCCATGCTTTCCTCTTTTAGTCACTCCTAACCCTGTGAGCATTGGAGTGTTGGCTTCTTTCTCAATGCCACCACCAAGTGGACACATTTGTGTCCAAGTTGCTCCTTCTTCCACCCCCGTTTTCCTCTTCCTCTGGTCCCACTCCTTTAAGTCTAGAATGGATCTCCAAACACCTGACCCAACACAAGAGGAAAGTCCCTATTGCACCTATGGACTTCTCTATTATTCTTAAAGGGCCTAAGAAGCAAAAAGCTATAAGCTTCTCTCAAAGCGCTGTGAAAGGGTTATGAAGATTGCATACCCTGATCTCACAAAGAAGAAAGAAGATTTGTCTCCTACAGATTTTACAATGACTCAGGTCATGATGGGAACATCATCAAAGAGCCTACAAGGAGAGGCCTTATAGTGGATGCCCTTTTGCAAAAAGCTTCAAGAAGCAAAGGAAGAGAAGAGAATATTAAAAGAGCAAAACAAGCCTTCTGATCCTGCAAAAGATGCAATGCCCCTCCTATGACTGTCCTGACCCTCCTAAATTTCTTAAGAGAAGATAAATGAATACGCCAAGATCGATAAGCAAGGTATAGCAGTTTACTCCTGGAGAGAGAAGATCCTCAGATACTGAGGAAGTGATTACAAAGTTCACAGAGCTATCAAAATATAGATCAAGCTAACAAGGAACTCCAAGCAATAGCAGGACCTACAAAGAGTTAGACCATGCCGAGACATTCTAGAAGATCGTCGACTGTCCACGAAACTTGGTGAAATTCACATTTTTGATCATCCATGAGAACCCAACAAACCTGGACTATCCAAATAGAGTTTGTCTTGGAAAAGATAGAAAAAATCAAAGGAGGAAGCCCTAGATGCAATGCATCAAATGAGTATATCATCTTAATAATTTCTCAGGGTTACTTGGTCGTACCCTTGAGGAAGGTAGATGATACTATTCAGATTTTTAAGGAAATTTCCAGGGTTTAGCGTCAAATTTTGATATAGAATCTATCAACAACCTTCTAGCCTACCGAACTTTGTTGGATACCAGGTAATGAATACTTCAAACTCTCCGAAAGACTCAGAGATGAATGGGAAACTTTTGAATTCATCAAGGATCACACCAAGGGTCCAGCTCAGGATCAACTTCAGGTAATGGTCAACAAGTTCATGGAGTATTGAGCTTAGTTTCACATTAACTCTCCTGAGTAGAAACAAAACACTCCTTTCAAGCCAAGGGATGACAAAGAATAGGATCCTTCCTCCTAGGATTTTTGTAAAAATATTTAAAAGTATGTTGGCACAAATGATGACATCATCCATGTTGCACCATGAGATGTTGTCATCCACAAAATTTCCCTAAAGTCAACATTTGACTTTTAGATATTTTGTAGATATTTTGTAAATGGTTGTTGGCTCCTTTTTTTCTTCTTTCTCCTTCTCCTTCTATAAATTTGGTAGTATTCAAGTGTGAGAAAATTTGTATGAAAAATAGAGTGAGGAGAGAAAAACTTTGAGCTTTCTTGTAACAGAACAATTATTAATACTGAGACTTTGTGCTGAATTCTTGTGTTATGTGTTAGATCTTTCTTAAGTTAGATCTAGCATGCTTATTCTGTTGGATTCACATATCTCATTTGTTTATCAGTATTGCTTTGTTTGTTTATGTGAGTAATTTTGGCTCTGTTTACTGCCCAAAACATAAACCCTCTAACCTTTCTACTTTGGCTTTCAGATCCACGTTTCTTCTATTCCTTCCTTCAGTTCTTGTCAGAACTAACTCTACCTGGATGAGATCCCAAAAAAGGAAATACTATAAGACTTATTCCTACTGGTAGAATAGCAATAAACCAGCTTTGCTGTCTCAAAGAGGGGCTATGCCCTGCACATTGTTGGCCTGTCTATCCATAGAAAGAAGTTCCTGAGAGCCCTCCTTCCACCATTGAAAAGCAAGTTGTGGACTTAGTGTCCGTTTCGACACTATTTCCATACATATCTATCACTTAAAAAAATCTTGATCACTTCTAGATAGGTTGAAATCAGATAAGTCTTTATCCCTTTGCATTTACTTAGAGTTAATCAATTTTAGAGACTTGTAAACTGAATATTGTTGTATATAATCACCTAAATATCATTTGTTATAGTAGTTATTCTGAAATAATATTTAATTAAAATTAGATTAAATCATTTGGGAAACCCCACTCCTTGATCAAACTCATTTCCCTATGATCCACATCACTCATCGCTAAAAAATGGTACCCATCCCCAGATCACCCAAGACCTTTATGAACATTGAGCCAATTTTTCCCACACTAGCATAGAATCTGAATTTTTTGATTTCATAAAAAATACCACATATCAACCCCATGTTATCCAACACCTCCTTTCATTCCAAGCATCTTTTGATTACCTCCCAATTCTTGACTCTTGCTTTGTCTCCCCCATTCAAAAACTTGATGGATATGTTTTTCCACACACTGTAAACATGTATGACGCTCCATATTCCCCCCCTTGTAATATGATAAATGATAGCACTAATATAGATTCTCTAAATGATGAACTTCTTTCCTATGAAAATATGGTTGAGATTGATTATGATTATGATAATGATGATACACATATTAATGAGGATGTTTCTTGCATTAATATTGTTAAATGTTAATCTATTCCTCGTATCTCTTCTTCTTTTGAAATTGTTTCCAATGATTTCCATGTTGAACCAATGTTAATCCTAGTACATATCCTACTATTCATGATGATCATACACCAATTGAATCTTCACATAATACACCTCTAGATCCTCCACATACATCCCCTTCTTCCACATCACATTCCCCTCCTCAAGTCCCTACGATCACTCATAATGGAAATACCTAACCCCTCAACATGCCCCTCACTACCCAAACTATTCCTTCGCAAGACATCCTTTCTCTCATGCATGTTGTTGGAGATTTGTAAAGCAAATTCCATACCCTTACCTTAGAGAGAAAATCCTATTATACTTGTATTGAAAATAATACCATTCACAAAAATCTCATAACTAATAAAATTCACAATTCTATTTTTCCTAAGGGTTTCACTATGCCTACTTTCTCATGTTTCGATGGCACAAGAAATACTTACTTACATATTAAATATTTTTGATTAGCCATGGATTCATATTCCAATGATAGGTTGTTACTAAAATATTTTGATCACAACCTTGTGGATATTTCTCTTTAGTGGTGTACTAATTTACCTAGTGGATCTATTAATACTTATTATGATATGGAGGATGCATTCCTTATAAGTTTAATTTATAACAATGGGCCTAGAATTACATATGAACTCTTACCTTCTTTGCATCAAGGAAAGACAACCAATTCTAGATTATATTTTATGCTTTAATTCTTACATGCGCCATTTACTTTTTTAGCCTATTGATATAGAAATGCAATATCTCTTTTGTCGGTTCTTAATTCCCCCTTTAAAATATTTTTTTTATATGATACATGTCATCCCTTTACTACTCTTTATTATAAAGTTATTGACTTGGAAAAATATTTACTTGTGAATACTATTATGGTACCTATTTTTACCTCTTCTTCTCTTCTCCCACCTATTATAACCCCTTCATGGTCACCATCTCCTCTTCCACATAAACATCTCTCCCCTCCACCAGTAAGTCAGTAACCACCTAGATCTTTCCCACCTCCCACCTGAGGGCCATTACACTTCTCACATGTTGCTCGACCACATGATATCTTACATAATTTACTTGATGAGAGGCTGATTTACTTACCTTATAACCAAAATCATCCCCCTCACTAGCAGCACCGCAATCAAAACCATCCCTTTTAAAATTTCCACCACATTAATGGCCATTGTGAAAATGATTTTTATGCCCTTCATGATATACTCCAATAATTATAAGATAGGGGTTTCATTCCCTTCCACACCCACTATCATGATCTCTCTCCCTCTCTCCTCTTCCACGAAGGTGAGCGTCTACAACCATTAGCTTCTCTCATTTACCACCTCTTAAGTTTATTATGTGTTCTCCTCCCAAGGTCATTATTCATCCAACTACTTTGGTTATCCTTCCTCTTTCCACATCATCTCAACCTACCCCTGTTGTTATTACACCACAATGGATTCCTAAGAAACCCACTTCTGCATCTCCCACTATCACACCTCTCACTATTGGCACGGTTTCCTCTAACATCCAATCTGGTACCTACATGCACGGTACCACTATTCCACATGCTCTTAATGTGTGTCGCTGACATCTTAACATATGGTAGATGATCCCAATCTCCATATCATTACCTGATGATGCAATCGTGTTCACAAGGATAATACATGACTGTTGAGGGAATTATATGAACCTTACTCTTATGTTGGGGAGAAATCTTCCTTTTCCCCCTCCATCCTCATCAAATTCAATTATCTATGTCATTACACGTATCATTTCATAATTATTGTATCATCATACATTCCTATATGATTATATCATCACATAACCATTTCTCTCTATTTTCTACTCAGTGTTACATTTCATCACATATATATCTCTATCTACTATTCATTGTTATCTAAATGCAATTCTTATTCAACCGAACTATTAATGCTATATAATTGTCTATGTATCATCACAAATTTAAATAATCAACATCATCTATCAAATCAACAATACTAACGATGCATACAAAACAAAATATATATACAATCACCGGCAATATAACAAACAATCATCACATAATACACAATAGACATCAACACTAGACAAGACATCAATATGCTTATATATACATATCTCAAATCTAGAATCAAAGTTAAAAAATATAATCACTGGAGGAAAGCCTCCATTCCTCAATACATCCTCTATAATACATCATATTTTCTCATTACTATCACTATCTACAAATGCAGGAGTTGAAGAACTCGAAGCTTCACCGCTAACCCTATGTCATCAATCTCAAGCTCTGTGTCTCTCTAGTTAGCTCCATAATGTGGCATTCTCTTCCACCTACTCTGCAAATCAGCCTTAGAGCTCCACATATCATTTAAAAACATCCTTGGTTAGGCCACACCCTCTCATATATTGTCTCACCTACTCTACCTCTATGTGAGCCTCATCACACTCACTCAAAAAAATGTACATGAGGCTGTCATTATCACCACATGCTCAAATAGATGGGCATGCCCTCTTGCAATCACATTTACTTTCTCTAACCCATGAGTACATCTAGGGGCATGCTTTGAGTCAACGTGCGTATGGAGGTATCCATGATCAATATCCAGTAATCATCACCTACAACCACATGCCGAATACCTCATATTAGCAACTACACATCATCATATTCATCAACTAAATTAACCAATAACAATGTATGATACTTATGCTCTTCTCGTGCCACTACTACATCATCTACCTCAGGAGTGAGTACCTAAACCCCTGACTCCTCCACCTATCGGCCCACCTTTCATTTCTATAGCCACTGGAAACAACAACACCCATTGGTGTGTGGACCACCACTTCCTGTATGCCTCAATACACCCAACGTCATCCACTTATATTGGCCCTATGGATAGATCTTCCTCATCTAGACCTAGGGCTACTATTTGTGCCTTTGTAAGACTTGGCCTTAACCCTAGTCACCTTACTTCCCTGGTAGATTGAAACCATATCTATGGCTCTGGGGGCATGTCTTAGGCAATACCAAACTATCGAGATACCCACTCACCCTGGAATATCTTTTCCACTCCTAGAAATCAGTCCTCTAGCCACATGGTGTACCAAATTCACTTAAACTCAATGTCATCCTCCACCTATCCTCCATAATCTCTATACGACCTCCAGATAATAGCCCTAGGTCAAATCTGATCCTACATCGAACTTTATGTGTTCATGTCAATCCTTGTGCTCCAAATCCCTAGCCACCTCGATGTAAATATCTCTAGTTGAGTCCAATTGTCATGTGGCCCACTAAATGGCCTCACTATCATTATATGCTCGTAAGCCTATACATGTAATAGGGTGGTTAATCCTATCCCACCATGGTCCTCTTCCGTGAATTGATATAAATCCTTATATAAATGAGCCAACACACATCATTCCCATGCATATCTCATTCCACGATCCTTTATAATATGAAAAATCTAATGTATCCTATATAGAATGCCAACCCCACCACCCTCCACAACCACTGATCAAGCTAGTAATATTGCAATAAACTTCCACAATCGTAGAACCCCGGACCTCATAATCACATACAAACTAATATATGTCTTAGCATGCACTCGAGACCTTGTATAATATCACTGTGATTCCCTCATCTGGCTACAGGCATCTACTACTACCATAACATGTACCCTCTCTCCAAAAATAGGTAACCTCAATATTTTATACACATCTTCCAACATCACTGTCATCTCCCCTATCAGTAACAAAAATTTACACGTATCTACACACCACCTCTCACACAATTCTATCAACAATGGCATATTATGGGGTATCTTCCCCTATTTAGTAATGTTCCATAATTTGGCATAGTCCAATACATTCCACTCATCACTAGTCAACCACAAAAAAGGAAATGTGCTCAAATGATGTCCTACCCAGAACTCCCTCGAGTGTATATCTCTCTGCACAACATAAACAAGCAAAAAAACATAGTATTATCACACATCCATGCTTCAAAATCAATCTTAACAACAACAAAATAAACTAAATTAACCAAACAGTGCCAAAAATTAGCCACTTAACATTGGCATGTAGGAGCTGGACACTAACGTCCCATGGAAGGTCAGTAGCGCTCGGGACTAGATGTTAGTTTCCTGATAGAAAAAATGACCTTTCCGATTTCATCTCGGTCAAAAATGCTAAATTTTACAAAATCTTAAATTTTTCTAAAAATGATAAAAAGAAATATATTTGAAAAAATTTCCATATTTAATCATACATACCAGATCCTCAGTCTTCTATGTAGCCATGACCATCTTCACCTTCTTGAATCTCATCCAAATAGCCTCCTTGACACGTGGCATCCTCACAACTCACAACTCAAATCACACTCACTCTCGGTTCAAATGAAGTTACTATTCACCTTTTTCATATTACTATTTACAGTCATTTAGTTTTACTCTATATTATAGTCATTACTTTCTACCATTCTTACAGCTTATACAAACACACAATTTGACTAATATCTTGAGCCTCGTTACTTTGTTTTTCTCCCCATTTGTGGCATCTGGATCACGGTCTCATCTAACACCATACTACATAATTTTGAACACTCTATATTTAATTACGGCACATGTAATATTCAATATCTACACATACTATATCAACACTATAATATCTCCTATACTATCTCTTGGTTACTACTACATTACTTAACATCCTTGATTTTGGTTCAATACTCATTTCTCCACCTCTCTCCCTTTTTCTGAAAGGGGGGAATACAATCAGGATCATCTTATAATCCCTCTTAGAATACATCACAATCAATTGACACTCTTAATACATTAGTATCACATTTTCTCTCATATCTTTCAAATATGGTCACCTTTATTGTATACGATAGTTGCTACTTTTGTTATTTCAAATCCATTCCCCAAAATGACCTAATCTGGGGGGGGAAATTATGTGAGTAATCTTCCAAATACATCATGTTCAATAAACTCCTATCATTCAAACCAATGAATTGATATAATAAACCAAGTTACTATCACTTCTAGATGACCTAACATGGGAGCCATATTATGTCACCGTCACTTCCAAATGACCTAACTTAGAAGCCATCTAATACTACTCAAATTAGAACTCCCATTACTATAGGAGTGGGGGAAATGAGATGTCATTGAATTTCCTATGCTAGTCTTATGTGGGTTCTTCAGTCGGGATAAAATATTTTCAATAAGAACAAAATGGTAACAAATCAATCAGTATCCACCTGCAGTAGTTGGATCTTATGGGGAAGCGTTAATGGAAGGAGGAAAAATAGACCTATCCCCCCAACACTCTTCCTTTGTCGTAAGGATGCCAAAATCCTTCAATTATCAACAAATTGGGTTGGGAATTGATCACTCACTACCTCTTTTGTCATCTATTGCAAAAATATGAAATCTCCAATATCACCACAACTATTTCTCCAAGTTATTCCTTACGATGGTTTTCTCTCTCTCTTCCTATGCTACATGGGTCAAAATGATGATCCGTGGTTTTTCATACTATATGTTTATATGTTCTACACGTACTTTATAACATGGCTTCTCTGGACCCTATACAATGTATGTTTCTTACTTCCTATACAATAATTGAATTTCCTTCAAATAGCATAAAGTTGGGGAAAATGTAAACATAAAACTATGCACATATCATCACTTTATTATGGTCATCATTATGTTGTTATATCCATGAATATCTAAGTAAAAAAAGTAAACTCCATTGGTGACACTTTCCCTTGTCCCTCTACATTCTTTGATTAATTTCTATTGTGATTCTCTTCTACACATCTCTCAGTTTTGTATGCACTTATGGCCAGTTCATAGGGATTCTTGTCTATCTATGTCTTATCACATCTATCATTTTTGGTCTCAGGACATTAGCGCCCACTCTAGACACTAGCACCCAGGAACTCTGTCCCTTCTGGGTGCTTTTGTCCTCCTTGTTATCTTCTTACAAATTTCTGTTAGTTTGTGATTAGCCTTGTTTCTTTTCGTATCCTTATCCTACATTCTTAGTCCATCCTTCGGTGTCACTACTAATTAAAAATTCAAGCAAGGGACTCATATATATACACGATGTATATTAACTATTATTATGGCTTGTTAAATCAAGACGGACTATCACATCTACATATTAGTACTACTATTTAAAGGGGCTGCGTTATGGGCTGCATACATTGCATAGGAATGGGAAGAGCTTGAATTCCATACCACACATCTACATTCTTATATCAAAGCTATAGCTATAGCCATGTTATCTTGGCGTCATTGGTACGCAAGGGAAAATATAGGCCTAAGGACATCATTTCACACATTAAACACAAATAAATACATGGAGTCTTAAATGTAGTGTAGTGCTCGGTAATAAGTTCACTCATTGGCCGACCATCAAGGTTAGTTTGACTTCAAATATTGCATAGTTTATTCATATCTAATGTCTTTGTGAGCTTGTATAGATAGCTCTAGGGTTTTGTTTTGTAGGCTACATGTATCACCAAAGCCCTGATGATAAAACCATAGAGAAAAAGAGTGAGTGATAGAGAATATCTTCTGAAAAAGAAAAGACCATGTACTAAACATTTACGCAGCCACAAGCACCCAGATCAATCACCAGCGCCCGAGGTGCTTCTGTCCTCCTACGAACGATTTTTTCCAATACAGTCCTAAGTTCCAAAAACCCTCAATTAATCATCTCTACATTATTTCCAGCTAGATCCAACACTCGGACAGTCCATACCACTTTCAGATTATTCAAAAATAGATAAGTCTCTATCCATTTTACAATTACTTAGAGTTAATCAATTTTAGAGACTTGCAAACTGAATATTGTTGTATATAATCACCTAAATATCATTTACTACAGTATTTAATCTTAAATAAGATTAAATTACATGTAACTGTAAATTCTATTTTTTTTTACATTTTTTTTTATTTCTTCATATATCTTTGTTTATTATTTTTATAGAGGAGTATTTAAAAAATAGTATGGTTTTATAATTTTTAAGCTTGTCATTCTCGACCGCTACCAATTTTTTACGGGTAATATATGACTAAATTTTTTTTAAAAATCCCACAAACTTATTAATTTCCATTCAGAATATTTTAACTACTTGGCACATGCATAATGACATGAAAATATTCAATGAAAATTTTACGGAATATTTAACAACAAATTCATTTCGTCAAATGGAAGTAAACTATAAATTATGCAAACAATTATATGTGGATATTGCTCTCATTATTCACACATCTTGGCCAAAATATAAAAGGGCATAAAATTTGACAGGTTTCAGATTTGAAACCCAATTGGACCATAAAAAAATAATGCACAACGTTTCAACGGTCACATTCCTCAAATGTCCAACAAATATATGGTTACTAGTTACACTTCTTGTGTGTGGCCATGTGGTTACTCCTCTCCCAGTGACAACTAAATTATGTTAGTTCATGTGTATATTTTATTTGAAGGAAATTAAAACATTGGGAGATACTATTTTAATTAGACGAGAAGTAATTTGTAACCCGTGTCGTAGATTCTCTGCATGCAGGTTTGTTAAGTCAGAACTCATCCACACGATTGTATTTTTTAATGTAAAGTAATATTTTTTGAAATTAATATTGAATTGAAAGGTCTATGGAGGTTTGTGCATCAACACACACCCTCTGCAATTCTTGACCATTTTTTACAACTATAAGATAGGGGGACCCTTGATCCAACTGGGAAACATCGTTCAATGTTATTAATATTATGGAATGCAGAAGCTAATGAAGGTAATTGAACAATTTGTGAAAATTCACGTGAATTCAGACTCAGAAGTGACGACAATTTCACTATTGTAACTTTTGATGATCTCATTGAGGGAGTCATCACATGAAGACAAACAAATATTGTTTCAAGAAGGGGTTGAGTAAGCAACTTGAACATGCCTCAATGTTCTCAAATTTTATTCAATCTTATTATGACTTTATTGTTGTATGATACAAAAATTTAGTTTAAATATCCCATTGAGAAATTTCAAAAGATAAGAGGCTACTCCAGAGTTATTTGTGGAAAATGGACTAACATTTGAGGTCTAACATTTGAAACTAATATTAGAAAATATGGGCCATTTGGAGTGAGAGAATAGATTCCATTTGAAGCTGATATTGACGAAGAGGTTGTTGGGTTTTATGGCCGAGCTATTGTTGGATACTTGGAATCCATTTCTATCATAGTGCACTTGTGCCTATAATAAGTGGATCTATATTTATTTATTTCCTAGAGTAAGAAAACATGATGTATGGGTTTTGAGCTGATTTTGGGGTCGTTTTCTACGCCCTAGTTTAATTTTTTATTAATATTATGGAATACATAAGATAATGAAGGTGACTGAATAATTCATGAAAATGCTCTTGAATTTAGAATCAGAAGTGATGACCATTCCACTGTTATATTCTGTGAAGATTTCGTTGAGGGATTCGTTACATGATGGCAAACAAATATCATTTAAGTTAAAGGTTAAATAAGTAATTATATATGCCTCACATGTTCTCACATTATTTAATAGTATTATTATGTCATTAATGGTGTATGGTATGCATATTTAATTCAAATATCCCGTTAAGAAACTGTGAAAGATTAGCAACTACTTCAGATTTGTCTAAGGTCTGATGTTCAAAACTAATTTTAGAAAATATGGGCCATTTGGAGTTAGAGGCTGAATTCCTTTTGAAGTTGAAAATGATGGAGAAGTTTTTGGATACTTGTATTCCATCACCCTCACAGTGCACATGCTACAATAAGTGGATCGATATTTATTTATTTTATGGCATAACAAAGAACTGTTAAAATTTGTATTTCATGTTCTGTGGCTGTAAACCCAATTTTTGGGTCTTCAAATATTTGAATGATGAATTTAATCACACACTATCTACAATTGTACACTATCAGATAACAATCGGCTGACCCAATTAGCATCCACTAAAACAAACGAAATAAAAAATAAGTAAAATCATCTCTAAAGACACACCACGTTGACCTTAGAGAAATGGTCATACATCAAGGAACAAATATATCCCATCCATTATTTTCTCTCTCACATGTCATAGCTAGCCCCCTACAATTAGGTTTGGAAAATGTCTTTGGTGTGATAAAATAAAACTAGTGGTCACTCCTAGAGGAACAAGGTTACGTCATTAATGTGTCGGTAATAATTGGACTATAATGCAAGGTATCAATTTAATGCTTGTAATTTTCTAAAGTCACATAAAATGCGTTAGTCACATAAAAGTCAATTTAATGCTTGTAGTTTTCTCAAGTCACATAAAATGTGCCAGTGGGAAAGATGATGGTGGTTATGGGAAGAATATATTATCAAATGTAAAATTACCATATTTATTTGTCTACACATAATAAACAATGAAATACAATTAGATTTTTTACAATTTCCTATTTTAGAGACTAATTCATATCCATATGTTCTTTCTAGGTTTTGTAGGTACATTATTGTTACTTTAAGAGAATAATTTTTTATATTCACTTATGAACGTGAGTAGGTGAATGACTATTTATAGTTATAGGCATGAATATGGTCAATTTGTACAGCGGGGCATGTGTTATTTATCGATGAGGAGGGTTACTTATTTTATGTGTACAATGTTTTTTTATACAAGAGGTGATTGAGGTTTTTTATCATGTTTATTGGGTTAATTTTATTTTAAAAAGGAATATGGGAATGGGATGTCTAGTTATTTAAGTTTGGTTGTGCAGAGTATATCTAAGTTGGTTTGATGAGTTGTATTTATTTCAAGAAGCTTGTAATTGAGATGGGAGGGGACTAAAATGGCATTTTATAATGAAGGTTGAGAGCTTTTCGTGTCTGTAAAGGAAATGGACAGGGTTAGGTATGAGTAGTCATGCAAAGAATGGTAAGTGTTGTAGTGTATGACTTGAGGATGGTAATTTACATTAGCATACATTGGTATGAGAGGTGTTTTACAACGCTTTTCTTTTGTGATTTATTGAGGTAGGTTGTTTGTGTGTGGAGTTTAGTAGAAAACATAGGTGGTTGTGAATGTTGGAATCATACATAGAGGTGTAGCGATGTAGTAAAGGTAGAGTAAAAAAATACAAACCCTTGTATTTTAGGTATTGCTTTGAATGAACTAAACATGTTTAGGTAAAAAGATACTTTAGTGGGGTAGTTTTTTGTTAGTTTTGAAATAAAAAAGAGTTGGAAAACCATATACATTTTTTTGTGCACTCTGTATAGTTTCAACTACGTACATGTGAAGGGGAGGAGTGGTTTGCATTGGTGGTTGATCGTTAGCCAAGGGGATGGGGTTATAGTATGCTATGTAGAATTGTTCGCTAAGGATGTGGGTATTATCTTCACTTGCAATGCATGCTTGTTGCAGTGTCTGATGTGTTTGTTCTAATTTTTGTTGTGTTGCCCACATATAGGGTGACAAAATTTTGGCTACATATGGTCAACGGTAGTTTTAGTAGCATGTGTCAAGTTTCTTGTGCACCAATATCTCGATCAGCAATTGTTTCTCAAAGAAATTTATTGTAAGATGTTCTTACAAGTTTTTCAAGTGTTTTGCTCTTTGTGATTCTGACTAACATGTGGTGGTATGTTTTTGATATATATATATAGTTATCTTATGTAAACAAATCTTATTTAAAAAATGGGAATTTACAGGCATGAGAAAGAGGTAAGACGTGGTGTAAAAGTTATGCTAACATGAAATGTTTAGGAGCAAAGAAGACAAGGATTGCTTGAAGCATTTTTATATAGAATAGACTAAAAAAATTCGTAACACCAAACATGTTTTTCTCTCATCAACTCGATGAAAATTTTATGATCAAATATAAATTTTGTTATTTCATAGGGTGTTTCATATTTATTACGGAAATAGGGAATGTTTTGAGAAACTAAGTATTTGTTTGCTCTCATCAACTCAGCTCAGATTCAGCATTGGGTAAAACTTGTTAGGGCTTGGAGACCTCAAATAGCATGTGCGCTTCAACAAGATTACACAGACTGTTGACATAAGAAATTTAGATTTGAATGTTTTGAATTTGTGCACAGACATGCCAGTTAAAAATTTGATTGCCAAGTAATGACTAAGTGCATTTTTTTATATTTTTTGTACATCATTCGCATGTGTTCAGTATGCGTACATATTTTGTAAATGTGAGAAATATACACTTTTTTATTATTGTTTGATAGATGTCCATACCCTGTTGTAAAGTTTTCATTTTGAGGTCACATATGAAAAAGGCATTTCTTTTAACAATGTCAAGATGTGAAGAAAATTATTTATCCTGCAACTAGTCCACATGCCTTGTGATTTTGCATAGATTATATATAGTTAAAATTATAAAAAATTAGTAATATTATATAACAAATATTATAAAAGGAAATGGGAATTTACAAGCATGAGAAGGAGCTAAGCCGTCAAAAAAAAATTGATTTTACAATCACTGATAATATGAAATTCCAGGCCTTTTTTTTTCAATGTGTAAGGCATGCAAAAATGAAAAGTTCAACAACAAAGAAGACAAGGATCGCTTGGAATCATTTTTTATTGAATACACTAAAAACATGCATAATACCAAACATGTTTTGCTTACATCAACTCCAGGAAATTGTAATGGTCAAATATAAATTTGCTTATTTATGAGGGTTTTATATATTTATTTGAAAAATGGGGAATGCCCTAGAAAACTAAGTATTTGTTTGGTCTTATCAACTCTCGTCATATTCGGCTTTATAAAAAACTTGCAAGGGGTTGGAGACCTCAAATAACATGTGTGTTGCTTCAAAAATGCACACACACTATTGACATAGATAGTTTAAATTTGAATTTTTTGAATTTTTCGATTAAGATGCCACTTAGAAATTGATTGACAAGTAATGACAGAGTGAATTTGTTTACATTTTTTGTATACAGTTTGCATGACCTCACTACACATACATATTTTGTGCGTATGATAAATATCTACTTTTTAAAAGGTATTACTTTGAATAGTGTTAAGAGTTGACAGGAAAAGTGGGATATGTTATAGGTGGGTGCAGTGAATAGTTGTGCATGCTCAAGAGAAGGGAATGCACACCCAAGACCAGGACTAAGGTGAGTGACATGATAATTGTGCATGACAAGTTTTGGAAGACTTCCTCTTTTCTACCCTCCATAATATACCGCCCTTAGACAATTGCATTGAGGCACAAACATGATTCTAATTTGACACAGTTCTACATGTTCAAAAAAATAGCTAGTTGATACTTCCCAAGTGATTTTTTTTGGAAAACACCTCATAAAAATGAAATAGTCAGCAAATCCTAAATAAATACCAGTATAAAAAATCAAATGGAGAAGTGGAAGAACAAACCAGCAGTAGGAAGAAACAAATTCATGCAAGGATATGCACACAAAATAACTATATGTACATAACCTACATGTGTGGCAGTCTATGGCCAACTAAAATCATGCAAGTGGGAAAGAGGTTGGTGGTGGTGAAAGTGTGACAAACACCTCAAGCAATTGGGCGTTGTAGTGAAGGTCGAGTGCAGGGTAGAAACACGCCTTCAATGTAATAAGTTTATATTAGAAGGTTCCATCACCCTTTATATATTAAAATTAAAATAAATAAATAAAATTTAAAGGGGACATTGTCAGCTAAATTCACTGTGATATAAGGGAGTCAAATACACCATTACTTATGATTGAGATACTCAAATTAAAATTGGGATAAACCATGATATCTCACTATAAACATTAGATCTTAACCATGGGTCTATTGTAACAAAACATAGCCAAAATATTTCATCAACACAATGTAACCTAGAGACACGACTCCATTCCAATATCCATTACAATTATGGTTGAGGAAGGAACACCATTCCTTATAAATTCCAAATTTTAATTTACAACACCGACTCTAGCAACCTGAAATGGAATTCTTTCGATCCTCAACAATCTCTGAGCAACATTACCTAAAAGGTCAAAAGCATTTTCCTCCATTAGATGATGGGCAAGGAAACTTGGATGCATCTACAAGGATAAGTCCACAAAAAAAACATAGTCCCCTAAATAAACACAACCAAAACAAATGAAGGCTTGTAGATTATCAACTACCTCTATCAATTTTAGAAACAAGTATCTTGTTCATGGGAAGATGCCATAGATACAACTCTCGATATTCAACACCTAAAAATGGGAGATTTCTCGAGATGATGGTGATTGTCAGGGTTTCTAAACTCACTCATACATTTATCCTAAAAGGGTCCATCCCAAACACATGAGCCCTTGTAATCCACCATGTGTGTTGGCCTTTCACATAGGATTTCTCCCATGCTCTCACCCAAGGCACACTCAGTGTGCCAAGTCCCATGTTGGTTCTAGGAATGGAATGTGCACCAAAATAATCGGTGCTAATAATATGATTGTATTTGTATATGCATATAGAGGAAATACCAATGAACTACCATTTAAGCATGTCAAGAACTATATGTTTACACCCTAATTAGGTTTTACATGAAACCTAACTAATTCTTAGTGAATTAGTGCACTAAAGGATGTAAGGGTTAGAAACATGTGATTATTCTTATTAATTAACTTCCAACATTAATTACCAAAATCATAAAACACATTTACACTTGTAATTGATATGTTAGACAAGATGCAAACTTGAAAATACAAAGGAATGAGTGCATTTAACTAATTACATATGATTCTAAGAGGTTCTAGGAGGATGCACTACTGGAATAGGAAGATATGACCATGGAGATGCTTTATTCTAGAGACTATAACTAGAAACTAACATGGAGAAGGATTATACAACTCTGTCAGGACCATCTGTACGGTCTTGACCCTACTGTACGGTCTTGGACCTATATGGTTATATGCTCTGCAAATTCTTGAGATGGTTACTTGCCTAGAAGTGTTTTTCCCTGTCAAACCCTAATTTACAATCATGATATGAAGCTCTTTGAATACTCTGATCATGATCTCAAATCCTAGTCATGGATGGGAAGTACTAAAAAAAACATTATTAGGTTGCGGGAACCCCTATACACTGCCGATGTTGGCACTAATCCGAAGAGGCCTCAAACTACATCACATTATCCAACTAGAATGTGATATCTGAATGAATGCAACTAGATTTGAAAACCACCATTGACAATGCTTGTGTTGAGTTGGATCTTTCTAAATTACTTGGAAAAGAGATTTTTGAGTGCTTGTAGATGACATATATTATTGTCTTAGCTAGTAATAAGATTAATATCTTTATAGGTTGTTACCAAAATGACTATAAATGTGTTATTGCAAGATTTTTGGAGCCTTGAGTGCCTTTTTCAACTATTGGAAGTGAGTGTATCAATGTAGTTCCATAATATTTCCAAGTTAGCAAATGAGGTAGTGTTTACTTTCTTATATAAGGTTTTATAGATGATTTATCTATGAAAAGTTGAACCAGAGAGATTACAAGACCCATCAAAGAATATGGAACTTGAATAAAAGTTGGAGGACATTTTAGTCCAAGACCATATAAGTCGACCATGACCAGATATAATAACCTAACCAAATTATACAACCTTGACTAGGGAAGGAAAACATAAAATCTGAAGTTTGGAAGTTGTTACTTGATGTTTGTCTATGGATTTTATGCATTTTGTTCTCAGCATTTGACAACATGTCAGTGTGCAAGGATAAACAAGATAAACAAGAAACCTTAGAATATGCTAATAAGGAATGAGAAGGTTGTATTTATCATAGAAAGAGTGCATTATCAAAATTAGCAGTGTTAAAGAGTGAATTTCTAAATTCAAGTGTCTACACTATATTAAAAACAAATTTGAAAAAACAAACCATTTAGATTCACTTGCACAAAACTTTAGAGTGACCATTAATGGATTACATTCAATAGAGTTAAAGCCTTGTTTTCTATCAATTTACATACATCAATATACATAAACTATATTAAACACTAATGATAGTGGCGATAAATAGAACCACAACAACTAAGCAACCCACCAGATATGGTTCTTGATAGCCCATTTATAAATTCATTCAAATTCAAGAACATGTATGTTCCCACTGAAATAAATTGGTCACCATCACTGAGCTCGTTGGTAGTTACATGGAGCTATCAGATACGGAACACATTCAATAAAAAGTCAATGGATAGGAATTTTCTCGATCCAGCCAAAGGGATGGATTCCATATCCCGTCATTTATGCCTATAGATCAAGAGATATGTTAGTGTCGCCAAACTGTCATTCCTTATGCCATACAATTCCCCACTCCTTTCCTTGTCGTATCTATTTTGTTTTTCTCCCTTTTTTACTTTTTTTAATTTGAAATTTTATAGGAATTCCATGTGGTATACTTAATTTACCTCTAGATTATTGCCTTATCTTTCTTTTCCCTCTCTCCTTCACATGCACACATTGTATTCTCATGTGTGCTTTTATCAAAAACACCATGAGTGCACACCTCCTTCAAAAGTATTATGTGCACGTTGCTAAACCCTTTGATAAAATTATGTGGTCAACATCTTACTGGACTAACTTGTTTTTTTGTCCCCTGAAAAACCTTGGGTTTAATCTTTGAGAAACTCCAACGTTCTTTCCTGCACAAGAAATTCAAATACATTTCAATTTAATCAGCATACCCTTCATGCCTTTGACAATATGTGACAAGAGGGTCCCCACAATTACATTCTCTTCTCCTTTATTTTCTTCCTCATGCATGACTGAATCTTCGCAGAGAGCATGCCTATGGAATCCTATAAATATTCTTCATCCTCAACGACTTTCAAGATGATAACCCTGAAGGTATGTTCATAGGCAGTTTCCTTGGTTTTGATCTATCCAGCAAATATTTTTACTTCACCACTCTTCTTCTTACGTTTGACTTTATTCTTAATCCAAACTACTTTTTTTAGAGGGCCTTATTTTTTTAGAAATTACCTTTCACCAAATCTTGTATAAAATCATCTAGGGCATGAACTACCTTAAGAACCTTTCATATCGTGATCACCTTCTTCCTCAACTATGTGAAGGTCTCATCACAAATAGTCATTTGGGCCTCTATTTACTTCTTCAATACCTCTATGGGGTCTTCTTACTCCTTGATTTATGTGCTTGCCAATACTTCACCTAGCACCAACTCAAGTTGATTCATGGTGTCATGTACGTCTATCACCTTACTAGAGGTGAATCCTTTCTCCATGATCTTTACACACATGGATTGTGCACATGCTTATAATACTTTTAATTTTTCTACAATGGATTCGTCTGCTTGGTCAACTTGATAAATGTCGTGTACATTATTTTGTGCCACATATATGTTCTTGAGGTTTTATTGACACACCACTACATCCATCTTCATCAAGGAATTAGATGCATAATCCTCACTCAATCATTGGGCATTTATGTAGGTGATGATATTTTTTCCTATCATATTTATGGAATTACTCTATTCTAATACTGAGTCGAATACCTTAAAATGTAGCTCACCCGCCAATCATTAAACTTGAAAGGAGACCTTCTTGTTTCTCCGCCGTGAGGCTCCAAACTGACACATTTGGTTCCACATGAACAAATAATTCACATCCTCCCCCTTTTGATACATAACCCATGTCATTTTCAGGTTATTTTGGTGATGGGGTCCCTGATGGGTTTTTGTTGGGGACTCAAATACAAAATGATTCCACTTTCCCCATGCCCAATATTACTTAAAATTTGTCCTCAAGCTCAGATTATAATCCTCTTAGGTTGATAGGATAATTGTTATGGCCATCATCTTCCTCTATTCCTTCCTTTATTTTTGAATTCTCTTATCCATCTTCGCGAGGTCCTTCTTCTTCATGTAACTGTATTCTTTATGTGCATGCTCATCGCACACTTATTATTTCTTAGTCTCTTCCTCCACAAAGGGGGTTGCATAATGTTTTGGGTGCTTCGTACGTAGGATATTTACTTCATGGCTTGCACATCCTTCATCATTTCCATAAAAATTTGATGTTTGTGCTTTGTGTTATCCTTGTACACTTCACTACACATTTCCTTGGAATTGCCCCTTTTAGACTCTATAGTTCCCCCTTCCTCTATTTCATGAATTATGGAACTTTGTGACTCACATGTTAGAGGTGATGTATATGATAGTGGTGAAGTTGGAGGAGTGAATGTAAAAGAGGCTTGTAATATTCCCATCTGCATTGGGGACCTCATAACCTCTGAACTAGTTGTCATTGAGAAAGATAGAGGTGGTATAACTAGTTATGCGATAGGTGGTGAATTTGTTAGTATACCCTTTGTTGCATTAGAACCTATCTCTTAATTTAAATGGATGGGAGCAGGCATTCTCAAACTCCCTTCAACAGTACTTTCTTTGTTTGGTTGGTCACTTGGATACATGCTTGAAGAAGTCATATTATTCCTTTGTTTTCGATGCAACTATGCAGACTGGTCATGTTCTTCCTCTAAACTTGGAAGGTCCCTAGAGGCTCACACATCCCCTTAATAATTTTTTGAATCTTGTTAGCTAGTTTAACGATATTGTTGTTTGGAGTTTGTGTTGGTTTTTTGGTTGTGCATGTGTAATTTTCAGGGTTTTCCCCGCTAGATCTAGCTAGTTGTAGGTAAATTTGGAGGGAAAGATAACTTTGGAGGTAGGTTCTTCATTTATAGTTTTATCATTTTATTTTTCATTTAAAAGTACAAATTTTATTGAAAAATTATTCTAGTTAGCCTTCCCTATATTTTCCCCTTGTTTTCCTTACTCTCTTCCTGTTCAACTCAACCGAGCTCTTCCTAGCTCGGTGAGCTCCACCAGCTCAACTCAGTGATTTGAGTTACCTTGGTGATTTGGATGCACCCTACACGGTTTTCATTGCTTTGATATGTGTTTTCTTGGCTCTTTGACATTGAGCTGTGTGGTTTGGCTCATTTCTTTGCATTAGCGCTTGGTTTTACCACCCATTTTTTGTTTTCTTTAGCTTAGCAAGTGTGTCTTTGACTTGCATCAAACTCTACATGCGAGCTGGTTATTTGAGTTTTAGTTCAATTTGTTCGTTGTTTTTTTGTATTACATCATCCTATGCAAACATGCTCTTGCCTTTCTCGCCATCCCAACTAGGGCTTCCCTTGGCCGTGTTCAGTTCATCCTGACCCTAGTTCTAGCATTGAACCTTGGTTATTGAGTTTTGGGTTGGATCTTTTTCTGCTCCAAACTATGCATTGGTTTCTCATCATTTCCCTACTTACATTGCATTTTCTCGACCCTGGTTCTTCACTGCCTCCCATTATCTCACCGAGATTACCATCGAATAAGTCTCTAACCAATCAAGTATTGGAAGCACAATGGATTGATAGGTGTAGGATGAATAATTCCTTACAAACTTAAATCAATTTCATATTTTCTTACTCAATTCAAAATTAATTAACCATTCATTTATGTGTGCACAACAACATAAACCACACATTCAAATAACCATGGAGAAGATAGATAACACCATAACACAAGATATAATTGGGAAATCATCAAGGGGAAGAAAACCACTAAAACATTTATTTATATTACACATAACAAAGACTCAAGTGAATAATACACATCACAAGAGATTTCTTTAGTGAGGCACCAACCCCACAAGGAGCACCAACCCCTAAACCCTTTCTGATATTACTCACAATAAGATAATTGCATGAATACGACTCATCACACAAGATTTTGATGAAGCTATCATTGAAGATATGATGCAATGACTCAGCTAATGGTGATCACAAGATTCAGCTCCAAACTCCTTCAAACCCTTACTCAAATCCTAATTCACCTAGCTCATTTTTTATCTTTCCTTCTTCACTTATCTTGGCCTCAAACACATGCACACACACATCTAAAAATTATTCATCCTTTCAAACACTCTCTCAAATTTCAAAATATTCCTTGACATCTGTAACACACATACACTCACATAGGTCACACTTTTCCCTTCTTGTTCAACTAGTTTTAATTTAAACTTTAACTTCATTTTTATATGCATTTCATTTCACCAACACAAAGGATATTAGTCCCACACCTTTTTTTAAACAATTCATCATAAATACATCCCAAAAATTCATTACAATGTTCACATATGACCCATATAGGTCGGCCATGCCCAAAACCACTCAACTTGCACAAAACATTCTCAAACCCCTATCACTAAGATGAGTAAAATCCACTCATATGAAAACCATGATTATTAAAGATCTAAAATTCATCATACATGTGTAATATATAATAAAAACATCATCCATGTTCATTAATTATCTTGTAAAAATCAAACAATTCATAACATAAGCCAAAAGGCTCATATCCTTCACCAAACAACTGCTTCTAGCACCCCGTCTTCACTTTTTGGACTCAATACTACCCAAAATCAACTAAAATATGGCATGTAGACAAGATATGGAATCCTCAAGACCTAAACATCACATCCATGCATTTTATAGCACTTGAAACATCCATGTGTTAGAACCACAACAACTTTCCTCTTCACCAAATCAAGTTGCCTAGAAAAGTAGTTTTGCAAACACAACTGATTTGTACCATTTATGTCACTTCAAAGACCTATAAAGGAATTAAATATGAACAAAATTCACCCCTATTCACTTTCTAGGTAATATAAAGCATAAAATAATCCATCTCAAGCCTCATTCACTTCATTCTTTCAGCCTAAGCAATCTTGTCCTCGAAAACCAACAATATTCTTCCTGACAAACTGACCTAGATGAACATGCAATCTCATCTTCAAGAGACAAAACTTATACCACTTTAATTATCTATGAATCCTATTTCCATAACAT
Source organism: Taxus chinensis (assembly GCA_019776745.2). Classification (NCBI taxonomy): domain Eukaryota; kingdom Viridiplantae; phylum Streptophyta; class Pinopsida; order Cupressales; family Taxaceae; genus Taxus; species Taxus chinensis. Next base: position 102,275,812 of record CM034149.1, read on the forward strand.
ATTGGAACTCCTTCCAACTCCAAGTGTAAGGCTGTAAACCAAGACAATCTCTTCAAACTACCCCAATATTGCCCTTTGACTAGTCTTCACAAATAGGGTGCAATTTTCCATTTAGATGCATCAAAATGACCTAAAACCACCATTTAAATAAATAAAAACTCCCATGATAAAAAAAAATTCCATTTATTTTGTAACTCCTTTGGACAACCTTTTACCAAACTAAGCTTCTTCAAAAACACATCTGTTTGAGTGGGGTCCACTCATCACCAAAAACTATACCATACCTTTCTAGATCCCTGGAGGAGTCTTATACATCATCCAATCATAATAATAGCCCTAGAAATAAATTCTTGAAACTTATGAGAAATGTTTCTCATACTGCTTTTGAGCTAGGGTTTCAAACACACAAAAAATAGTTTACCTTCTTAACATTCATTCATAAAATTGTGACAATGAAATGACCTCATTATTTTTTTGAAACCTTTTAGAATCAATTTATAAACATCCTTTAAATCCAAAAGGTCCCATATAAAGCACACAATTCAAGGTGAGCATCAGAAGGTGTAATTCGAGCTGGAAATGACCTTCTTCTTAACCCTATTTCACTAAAAATCACATAACTTGTGAAATACACATCATGGAAAAGTCTGAATTTTTTCCCACAGCATCATGAAACACCCTAATCACATCTATAATCATAATAATGTCATAAATAGGTATCCATCTCTCCAGGCATCAAGACTTGCATGACTAGCCCCATGGGTTTTACATGGTTTAGGCTAGAGTCAACTGAAACAACATCATAACTCAACATAAAAATATCCAAAATGTCCTTTCATACTTGGAATGACAAATTTGATACCCCTGAATTCATCCATGATCTCACTTGGCTCCACAACTCAACCTCATGCCTCCAAACACCTAGACCTAGTCTAGATGAACACCTAAATCTTGGTCTTCATCATGTACTGTCACCCTAAATTTCATGTGAGTTCCTAAAAACTCCCCAAACATGCTCTCCATTTTTTCCAAACTACTCCTCAAGCTATCAAGAAGCTTTATCCATCATACACCATCACCTAGGCTAGTTGGGTCACCTAACAAGGCTTGCTAGAACGAGCCAATCTCACTTAATCAACTCATGAAACCATGAACATATGTGAAATACTATATCATCTATCTATTGAGCCTCCTCTGCCACTTCACCATTATCCTCTTTTTTATTAATTATCTTTTACATCAATGACAACACCCAGAACACAGCATGCCAACAATCTCCCCCTTTATCATTGATGGAAAACCTTTTGAACTTCTCCCCCCTTTTTACATTAATGAAAAATTACATACTTGTACCAAATGATCTCCACCTTTCTCAGATTTATAGGGTCATCTCTTTTTTATAAACATCAACCAAAGTATTCAAATTAAGCACGCGCACGCACACACACACACACACACACACACACACACACACACACACACACACACACACACACACACACACACACACACACACACATGTTTTTCTTCATCTTGACCTGATTTTACCACCTTTCATAGCTTGTAATAATTGAGATCCCCCTGGGAAAGAGCATACACAACATCCATACATGCTAACAATTATAAACCAAGGCTAAAAACATCATACATACCTTATTATTGCCTTATCTCATCTTGTTTTTCTCAAACTAGGCTTGTCTCCTCCATAACTTGACTTTCCACAACTCTTAGGATAGAGTTCCCAAAATTGATCCTTCATTGCATTATTAACCAACTTTATCTTGTTATAGGATACCATACATACCATGATATAACTACTCATCATTCCCCCTAGACTCATACCATCCCATTATAGTATAAAGAACAAAAATGGAGCTCCTTACCTTGCATACAAGTCATAGAAACAACTCAAACACTTCAACCCAACCTTGAAGCACTTTCTTAGTCATTTCAACCTAAAAAACATAATAACTTAAACTTCTTGAGTTAAGAAACCATCTACCTTTGGAATGGACTTGAATTTCATCAAACACGTTGCCTTACATACCTTCTAGACATCTTAAACTTATACTAGAGGAGTAACTCAAGCTCCCCCTATCTTAGTGATCTAATCAAAGCTATAGAATACCATATTTTGACTAACATGAACCTTCAACATCTTATTAAAAAATAATACAACACACTAGAAGAAAAGAATCAACCAAGTAGATCTTTCATTACTATTAACTTTGCCCAAGCACTTTTCCTATCACCTTGCTCATGATCTTGAGCACAAAAACTTTCTCCCCTTACCTTAGACACCACCTACAGACCCATAGGTTACCTTTTTCACTTTTTTCCCAGTCATTGTACCCTGGTAACTAGTAATATTTTCATGAAATCATCATTACAAGACCTATTCAGAAGCCTTCTTCACATCTTAAGAGAAATAGGTCTCCATATACACTTATGTCATGAAGGAAGAGTGACACCAACTCCCCCTTAACCTATGTCATCATACTAATACCTCCAACACTCATATGCAAGATTGACATATTGCACAACAACTTAGAAAACCAGTTCTATAACCTATTAGAAAAGCAAGATATTCACAACAAAAATACAATAGAATTGCAATAAAATATCAATAAAACTATAGCAGAAGAGTAAGAGCACCCTGCAGACTCAAACAAATTCCTTTCAAACTTGATATTTACACCATTTAAACTTGTCTCACTGTCAACAAGCTGATACAATACTTTCATTGACCAAAGCATATATTTTTTACCCATGATGTCTCTTTATAAACTATGTAATCCATCCATAATATGCAATAATTTCATTATGAGATTTGTCATCCCATATTGACACATGTAGACCATACTTTCTGATACTACTTGGACTCAACATGATTGATACACAACACATCATTTCTTAACCATCAACCAAAAACACTTGACTCTACCTGTTACAATCAAGAACCAAGACTACACTTCCCATGACATCATACCATGATACATACATAAGATGGAATTTTGTCAAACAATTAAAAATCTTATATTCAGACCTAGAATGATAACTTGGCCTTCATATTAGAACGTAGTCTATCCCTTAGACAACTTGATGAACATATTTGACATATATGACCAGAGACTCGAGAAATTTACTGAACACACCTTTCAAAGTCACCAAAATCCTTGGTAATATGACACCAACATGGAATCTCAGACCATTTGACAACATTCACCCTAGCATGAACAAACTTTAAACTTGACTATTGTACTTGTTTGATTGAAAACTCATAACATTATTCTCATACTTCATACCCATATACTTTTAATTAGAAAGGTGATATAGAGGTAGACCATAACAATCCCATGAAAGACTAAGTAAAGGCTTCATAAAGACCTCAATTTTCATTACATCAAGATGAGACAAAACATATATACTTGATCATAACCACACATCCTATGACTAAAGCAACAAAAGATACTACTAACATACCTTGACTACTTGGAGAAATCATACATCAACCTTAGCTACCCCTCTTCTCAAAGCTTCATATGAATCATTATACCTCTAAGAAGCCTAGTATAGGTATGACACATCTTGATCAATCTAGAATAGAGACATAAAGAGATACCAAGCACTCTTAGATACCTACACCTCACATTTTTCATTTTTTTTATCAACATTCTATTATACACCTTGTCCTACATCCAAACTAGCTCTTGGTAAACCATAATTGACTCTTCTAGGTTCCCATGACTCGTTTTTCCTTCTAACCTACACATTAGGAATTTTAAGGTTCCCTCCTTTCCCTTTAGGCCCAGAACAATCCATAGTAATATTTCCATACTCTTTACAATTGAAACACACAACTGAGATGTTGCCTTTGTAGCCTTCATTATTCTAATACTTATTTGAGGATTCATACAATCAATCCTTAACAACATGATCTTTCTCATGATAGTTATAATATAGCACATTCTTAGCTTGATCAATTTTATCATCCCTCCAAGGATTATCATCTCTATAAAAACTTCTACAATCCTTATCACTATGACTAAAACCGTTACAAGTGAAGCACTAACCATTAAAATATCTCTCATACCTTGTAGCATTAGGCTGCCTAACTCATTTTGTCTTCACATTGTATTTAGTGGAGTTCTCCTTCTTTCTTTCCTTCTTTCTTGAAGCACTATCATATTGCATCTTTTATTTTCCCTTGAGGTCATCATTAAACCCCAAACCTGTTCTATCACCTGCTGATCTTTTCTTACTAAGAAGACCATCAAGATCCTTGGTCCTCTTCTCAAATTTATGAAAGGATTTAGCCTTATTACAAACATCTAACAACTCTGCCCTAAAAAACTCTAATTCCTCTTCAAATTTTGTGCATTTACTCCCTTTGTCATGTAAACTTGAAACTTAGAACTTTACCATTTCTTCTAGCAATCTAACTGACTCATTTAGCTTGCTTGTTTCAAACTTGTGATTCTCTTCTAGATCATGAACCCTATCTTCATATCCTTTGATTTTAGATCTCAACTTCTTGTTCTTATTTTCAGTATGCCTTAACTCATTTTGAATGCACACAATTTCATCTTCAACATCATATTATTCTTCCTCAAAATCTCTATTGAAACCTGATATGAAATCTCCTAATAATGAAGACCATCACTAGAGAATCTCATGGCATCTTTGGTCATAAAAAACACCTCATTTCCAACCTAATCATGCTCAAATTCAGCCTCAGAATCTGAAAACCCACTACTAAATATAGACAAGTAATCCTCTTCATTTGTATAAAAGATATTCTTCTTGTTATTGAACTTCTTGAATATTTTCTTTCTCTTATCATACCTATTATACTTCTTGACATGATATCTATCATGATCATGTTCATCATGATCTTCCTTCTTGTTCTTATGAGGACAATTGTTAGAAAAAATTCCTACTTTACCACATTTGAAACATTTATAAGAAATCTTACCCTTGTATTTTCTAGATCCAACCTTCAATCTTATGGCAAGCATAGAAAATAGTTCTTCATCTTCAAACTCAGCACCATAATCAACCTCCTTGATCTTCATGCCATTAGTATTCATTTTAGTTCTGAAAGAAACCTCTTTCTTAATTGGTTTGGAGTAAAAAACTATAATTTCATAGGCAGTCAAAGTACCATGCAATTCATCCATCTTTAAACTAGTCAAATCCTTGGTCTCTTCAATAGCAGATACTTTGGAATCTAACCTAGGAGTTAGGGATTTCAAAACCTTTTGGACTACAACATATCTTTTCACATCTTCTCCTAAACCATTCATGGTATTGAAAATCTTGTCAACCCTAAGAAAATATAAAACAATAGACTCATTATCATTCATCGTAAGACCTTCAAACTGATTCCTAAAAGTCTAAATCTTAGCTATCTTTACCTTTGTGTCTCCTTCATATTGGACCTAAAGTTTCTCCCATGCTTCTTTTATTGATTTTAAATGCATTACCTTTATCATCTCAAATTCCCCTAGACCACACAAGATAGCATTCAAATCATTTGAATTTTTACTACATACCTTCTTATATACATTAGTAGTTGATGGAGTAACAGGAACAATATAGCCATCCTCCATAGCTTTCCAAATATCAAACCCTAGGGATAGGATATGAGTCTTCATCCTAAATCTCCAAAAATCATAATTCACACCATCAAACAATGGTTCCTTGATAGTAGAATAACCACTCTTCTAACTCACCATTTTTTTCTTCAAAGGATCTCCTTTCAAGTGATCAAACTTCTCCAAAAGGACCTACTATGATACCAATTGTTAGAAGCACAATGGACTTAGACGGGGGGTGAATCAGTCCTTATAAACTTAAATCATTTTCATATTTTCTTACTCAATTCAAAACCAATTAATCATTCATTTATGTGTGCACAACAACATAAACCATACATTCACATAACCATGGAGAAGAGAGACAACACCATAACACAAGATATACGAGGGAAACCCTCAAGGGAAATAATATCCAATGAAAACTTTGTTGATATTACACAAGACAAATATTCAAGTGAATATTACACATCACAAGATATTTCTTTAGTGAGGCACCAACCCCAAAAGGAGCACTAACCCATAAACCTATAGATACTAAATCATGCACTTTGGGTAATTATTTATTCCTGGTCTCATATTACTATTCATGTGGTTTTTGAGTTAAATAGGGTACTTATTAACCAATGTATTTGGCCATTTTACTTTTCTTTCTGTCATTACTTTTGGTATTTAACTCATATTTTCCCAATCGGATTTGTCACAATGTATTTGTCCTACTTCTGATTGGGGCACCCCAGGTGCCCTAATCCCCTCTGGGGTTCCCTGATCCTCTTTACAATGTACTCTTATCTTTTGGGCATTTTCTAGTCGTTTGAGCTTTCTATATTTTTGGTGGTCAACCTTTTTGGGGTTAATTACGAAATTAGAATAAGATAACCATATAAATATAAATTTATGAGACCATAATGAGGGACCAAGCACTAAGCACTACTACCATCACCTAAGGTTACATCCATCAAAGGCTTTTATTTCTCCATCACAAGGGACAAAAGTTGGCTCATCTACATCACACTTCATAGGAGGGGAGTTCATTCTATTCCATGCACCATTTACTTATATTCTACATCTAGTTATTGCTTGCTACTCACAAAGTGTGACTAGAACAAGAGCACCTAGGGAATTATTTTCACATGCACACCTAAAACTACATTGGGTTTGAGATGGAGTGCATTGCAGAGTGATAAGTCCATCCATTTGGAAGCTAAGGATAGTCTGACCCTTCATATTCATCTTTCTTTTTTAGGGTTTTGATGTTTTTTGGGTTTTACAGGTATTTCTTCCATCTCTAATTTGTAGCGACATCTAACAAAGTTTAGTGACATACACGCGACAAGAAGTGAACACAAGAAATCATTCATTGACACCTTAGAAAAGTTTTCTTGGTCATTTATACAAAGCAGGGCGTCCAAATTTCAGACCAAGGCACCCTAGGCATCCTTATCCTTCTCCAGGAATCCCATTCTATCCAGACAGTCCATATCTACACTTTCTTGAGCTTCTATGTAGTCGTTTCCTCCCATGTTCAGTCAGTATCCTTTGTGACAAATTCCTAAGGCATCTCCAAATCATCTAAGGCCTTTCTAACCCTCTTTGTATTTAAGGTTTCACAATTTATTTCTTAGGTTGTTTGTGTCTATTTCAATATTTATTTATCTATTGTTTACTACTTCTATAACATCTAGATTAGACTACAAAATCTCCATTTTAGTTTAATCATTTTGGTGAACCCGTCTTGAGACTCCACCTTCCATCTAGGGTTATTTCGTTTCTTACTGTAGCTCAATCTTATGGATATTTTACCAAAGCACATCTTAAATCCCTTAATGATCATATTTTTGAGCATCCCCAAGATCTAGACTTGCCTTTACACAATACTTGTGGAGAAGCTACTAATTTGGCGGAGCTTACCACTTCTACGGCCATCTCTACTTCCATTTTTACTCAACCACTTGCTTCTACTCTTCCACCTATTTCTACCATCCCCATTTTTATTACTAATCCTACTAATCATTTCACACCATGCCTCTTCTCTCATAAAAAAAAAATTTCCTCTGTTGGCACTCAAGATTTATCCTCCCTCTATTAGGACCTTCAAGCACAAATTCATAGTTACAACAGTCTACTTCTCATGCATCTCCATATTTGGATTCCACTTTATTATTGCATTCTCCATTCACACCTGCCATCTCCACTTATCCACTTCCTCCTAGTTTTTTCACCCCTAAGATTCCCATTTTTAATGGGCATGGTGACCCACAAGAGAATCTCATATCATTCCACGTAGTTTGTCTTGATTTTTTGGATGATCATATTCTTTTGGCTAAGCTCTTTCCCCATATTCTTCATGATTATGCAATGTGTTGCTTATATGACCTACATGTCCATTTGGTAACCTCTTTCATGCATCTAGCTGATGCTTTTCTCACCCACTTCTCTATCAACATCGGCTCTAAGATCTCTTATACCCAACTTGCACAACTCAAATAGGGATCTAATGAACACTTAGCGGACTATGTCTTGTGTTACAAAAAAACTTAGCTAAGATGTCCAATATGCTTACGGATTTTGAGCTTTAGGACTTATTCATTTAAAGTCTCTTACCACCTCTTCAGGAGAGTGTTCTCTTTGATACCTATCCTTCATTCAACCAAATCTATCATACTCTTAAGATTTGTGAAACCAAGATTCAATCCATAGGTAAACTTAAGTATCAAGAACAAGCATTTCCATCCATTCTCTTTCAAAACAAGACAACATGTAAGACATATACAAATAAAGAAAACAATGCCAAAATCACTTTCAAAGCAGTCATTACTACTAAAGATATTTAAGCACAACCACGTCAGCATCCATTCAATAAATTTCCTATGGCCCCACATCTTATCTTGTAGCAGATTCTTGAGAGAAATCTTATTACACCCCCTCCACCACTCGAATTAGACCCGTCACAACCAAAAGTTAGGAATTATGATGAGAAATTTTGATGCGACTATCATAGATGTGTGGGACACTCTATGAATCAATGTTTCAAGATCCGCACCATCACCCAAGATATTACTGATAATAACAAGCTCGAGTTTCCAACATCTACATAATTTAAACCAGTCGCTGAAAATCATAAACTCAAACTATCTAATAACTCGATTTCACAACATGAGAAGAAATAAGTTAAATCTTCAGCTAACTATTCATATCACGCAGTTCCTTCTGCATCTGGGGCCCTTGAATTTTTTAGTTACACATATTGGCACTTCTCCACCTATCATATCCTTCTATGAGAACGATTATCATGTGACTTTCACATCTAATCAATTACATATCAATGCATCTATTGGTTTGGTCTTTATCAATAATACTAAGGTTGATTCATCTTGGCCCATTAGCACATGCTCTTTTCCACTTCTCATCGTTAACAATTATCCACTATCACAAATTTCATATCCAAAGAACAATTAATATAGTGTTGTCAAATTTCATGTTGCGGTAGGTCCTCTTACTATTCTTGTACCCTTCCTGGTCATACAAGCAATCAACGATTGTGACATACTTTTAGGTCTAAACTAGATTCATAGGTCTAATTCCATCATCTCTATGAATCATTTACACCTAAAATTCATACATAACAATCAAGTTATTTCTATCAACAGTTTCCCTCTATCAACTCCATGGTTGTCGTCTCCTCGAGCACTAGTTAATGCATATCCTACTTCATCTAGTACATCACAATCCATGTTACTTAAAGCGTAATCTACTCCTAGTTTACCAACTCACACGTAATCTACGTGACCTCACCGCTCTGCTAGTCCTACACATCAGCATAGGCCCATTCCTAGGATAGTTATTGCATTTCGGTGTAAATCACCTCCTCGCTTTATTCCACGTCAGTTTTTTTAATCATCTCATGCGGCCTTGCATAGATCTCCATCACCTCTGCGCTCATATTCTTAGCGGTCTCCATAACTTACTCATTTTATTGTGCCTACGTGATCATCATATATTCATCCATCACATGCACATAGAATTCACTCACTTGTGTAATGTCTATCTACTATACCACTGCTATTAGCACATGGTCATACACTTTCATCACCACCTACATCAGATGAGGAACCTTCATCCTTCACTTTCATTGGTTAGTTCATTCACTCACACGCACTTAGGGGGAATAGTATTCACACATTCCCCCCATATTCACTTCAACACATCTCCAAAATTTGGGTTAATTATGAAATTAGAATAAGATAACCATATAAATATAAAGTTATGAGACCATAATGAGGGACCAAGCACTAGGCACTACTACCATCACCTAAGGTTGCATCCATCAAAGGCTTCTATTGATCCATTTGCATCCATCTAGATCCATCACAAGGGAAAAAGTATGGTTCATCTACATCAAACTTTATAGAAGGGTAGGTCATTCTATTACATGCACCATTTACTTACATTCTACATCGATTTATTTCTTGCTTATCACTAAGTGCGACTAGCACAAGAGCACATAGGGAATGATTTTCACACACACCTAGAACTACATGAGGTATGAGATGTAGTGCAACACTCAATGATAATTCCATCCATTTGGAAGCTGAGGGAAGTCTGACCCCTTCATATGCAACTTTTTTTTAGTTTTTTAATTCTTTTTTTGGGGTTTTGTACGTATTTTTTCCTTATCTGATTTGCAGTGACATCCAGCGAAGTTCAGTGACATTCACGTGACAAGAAGCGAACACATATGATCATTCAGTGAAACCTTAGAGGAGATTTCTTGGTCATTTCCATAGACCATGGATCCAAGATTTTAGACCAAGTTTCCGCATGTTCCCCTATCCTTCTCCAAGTGCCCTAGTTTGGCCAGACAATCCAGATCTACACTTTCTCGATCTCTTGTGCAGTCGTTTCCTCCTCATGTTCTACTGGTATCCTTTACGACACAGTCCTACAACATATCAAAATAAACTAAGGCATTTCTAACCCTCTTTGTCTTTATAGTTTCACATTTTATTTCTTAGGTTGCTTGGGTCTATTTCAAAATTTATTTATCTAGTGTTTGCAGCTTCTATAACATCTATATTAGACTCCAAAATCTCCATTTTAGTTTAATCAGAACCCTTATTGATATTAATCACAAAAAGAGACTTTCATGAATATAACTCATCACATAAGGTTTTGATTAATATATCACTGAAGATGTTCTTCAATGACTCATTTGATGGTGATCTTAAGATTTGACTCCAAACTCCTTCAAACCCTTGCTCAAACCCTCATTCACCTAGCTCACTTTTTCTCTTTCCTTCTTCACCTATCTTGGCATAAAACACATGTGCACACACTTAAAAAAATATTCAACTTATAAAAAACTCTCTCAGATCTCAAAACATTCCTTCATACCTATAACACACACTTACATAAGTCACACTTTTTCCTTCTTGCTCAACTAGTTCAAACTTTAACTTTAACTTCTCTTTTATATGCATTTCATTTCAGAAATAAAAATTAGGTCAATCCCACAACTTTGGTTTGAAAAATTCATCATGAATAAATCCCAAAACATTCATTACAACATCCACATATGACCAATATAGGTCATCCATGCCCAAAACCACTCAACTTGCACAAAAGATGCTCAAAACCCTATCACTAGGATCAGCAAAATCCACTCACACCAAAACCATGATTAGTTAAGCTATAAAATTAATAACACATGTAATATAACATAAAAACATCATCCATGATCATTAATTATCTTGGAATAGTCAAATAATTCATAACAGAAGCCAAAAGGCTCATATCCTTCACCAAACAGCTACTTTTAGCACCTTTTCTTCACCTTCGGGCCTCAAACCACCTAAGGTGAACTAAAATATGGAATGTATACACTATATGGAATCCTCAAGACTTGTACATCACATCCATTCATGTAAGAGCTCTTAAAATATCCATGTGTTCAAACCACACCAACTTTCCTCTTCACCAAATCAATCTACCCAGAAAGTAATTTTACTAAAAAATTGGTTTACACCCTTTATGCCACTTCCAAGACATACAAATGCCTTAAATAGGAAAATAATTCATCCTTATTAATTTTATAAGTGATATAAAGTATAATATAAACCATCTCAAGTGTCATTCACTTCATTCTTTCAGACTAAGCAATCTTGTCCTGGAAAACCAACAATCCTCTTCCTCAAGAGCTAACCTGGATTACCCATAAAAAATCATATTTAAGAGACAAAAGTTATACCACTATAAATATCTCTGAATCCTAATTCCATATAATATTATAACTCCTTCCAACTCCAAGTGGAAGGCCTTCAACCAAGACTATCTCTGCAAACTACTTAAAACTGCCCTAAAACTACCCTTTGACTAGTCTTCATAAAACACTTTTCCATTTTATGCATCACTATGACCTAAAACCACTATGTAAATAAAGAAAAAATCTCATACCAAAAACAATTTCCTTTTATTTTGCAACTCCTTTAGACAACCTTGTACCAAATTTAGCTTCTTAAAAAACATATTTGAGTGGGATCCACTCATCACCACAAAATCTACCATAACTTTCTGGAAACCTGGAGGATTCTTATACATCATCCATTCATCATACTAGCACTAGTAATTAATTCTATACTTATGAGCAATATATCTCCTACCACTTTTGATCTAGGGTTTAAAACACACAAAACATAGTTCACCTTCTTAACATTTGTTCATAAAAATGTGATGATGAAATGACCTCATTATTTTTGTGAAACCTTCTAGACTCAATTTATAAACATCCTTGAAATCCACAAGGTACCATGCAAAGAACATAATTCAAGGTGAGCATCAGAAGGTGTAATTCAAGCTGGAAATGACCTTCTTCTTAACCCTATTTCACTAAAATTGATATAACTTGTAAAATAAACATCATGGAATCCTGAAAAATTTTCCATAACATCATGAAACACCCTACTCACATATCCAATCATCATAATGTTACAGATAGGTATCCATCTCTCTATCCACTAGGACTTGTATGACTAGCCCTAAAGGTTTGGCATAGTTTAGGCTAGGGTCAAATGAAAAAACATCATAACTTACCATAAAACATCTCCAAAAGGTCATATCATACCTGGAAAAATATATATGACACCCCTACATGCATCCATGATCTCACTTGGCTCCAAAACTCAACCTCATGCCTCCAAGTACCTAGGCCTAGTCTAGATAAACATCTGAATCTTGGTCTTCAACATGTACCTACATCTTGAACCTCATGTGAGTGCATAAACACTCCAAAAACATTATCTCCATGCTTCTAAACTACTCCTCAAGCTATCAAGAAGCTACAACCATCACACACCCTCACTTAAGCTAGCTAGGTCACCTGACAAGGCTTGTTAGAACAAGCCAGTCTCACTTAATCAACTCATGCAACCATGAACATATTTGAAAAAATATATCCACCTACTAAGCCTCCTTTGCCACTTCACCATCATCCTCTTTATAATTAATAGGATTTTGCATCAATGACAATACCTATAACACAACATGCCAACATTGAGCTTTTCTCTTTTGCCTCAAATCTCACCTCTCCAACTCGCTTGCCAAATGATCCTCTCCTTCTCGGGTCTCATGGTTATCCACTTAGAAACAAATTCCAACCTTATCCTATTGGGTCCGCATGACTCGCTAACATGGATCACTTGATCCATTCACCATCCCGCAACCATTTCAACCCTCTATCAGACTTTCCCAACTTTCCACTTTGAATCGTTTGCATGATCCGATCTTCCTCGAGCTTATCACTCACATCGAACCCCCAACACTTGGTCCAACTCCAATGAGTCACCTAATTGACTATGTCCTCTTTTTTTTAAAAACATTGGCTCGCCTTTCTTTTTTAAACATTGATTAATTTAATATTCAAAGAGGTGTTTGTATTTTTTAAAAGCTAGGTCTTATATTATGTTAAGATCTAATATTAAAAGGGGGTGCTAATTATTAGGAGGTAAGGTAATTTTAAAGGGGGGTTAATATTAATCAAAGGTGATCAATCTAGAGTCTTGCATAGTTTAATTAATCTTAGGAGCTTTATTAAATCTATTAGTGGTTAGGGTAATCATTTTTTAACATTATTATCATTTTTAAAAACCCTTTTAATCTTTAAAACTAAGTTATTTGGGAAACTAAAGTGCATTTTCTAGTGTTACCAGACAATTTTTCTACTAATTTTTTTTGGAGTGTGTAGTGCCTCCCTTAGCATTTTTCTGCCTTTCGAGAGTGTTTTCGGCATCCTAGAGGTCCCCTGGACTCGTCTTGAGCCCATTTTGCATTATATCAACCTTTTTATTACTTGTGGACTTATGAGCATGCCCACTAAAATCTTGTAAAAAGGGGGTTTCTACTGCGATGTGAGACACTTTTTCTCACACAGGACTGTGTTCTCAACCCTTCTCTTGTTTTTAACTCTTTTTTTGCTTGTTTATGATGATGAACTGTCGCAATCGCTCAAACTTGATCGTGGTCTCCACACTTTCACATTATTATGTTGATTTCAAGATGACGGCCACTTATTTCATGATGCACATTCACACTTGATTGTATCCAACACACTAAACTATAAAGTGTCAAAATTTTGGGGTGATAATATTGTTCTGGGGTGGTTGTGTTTCTTTGTATTTAATTCTACATTTCTCCCTTCTCTCTCTTCGCAATGGATGTTCTTTCAATTCCTTTGCTCATGATGGTCAATTTTTTTAATTGAGATCGAAATTGGTAATGAATCTAAGGGGTAGAATTGGTAATGAATCTAAGGGGTAGAGGGTTATTTTACATCACTATGGGAGTTGGACCTGAACCTAATGATGAGCCCAAAAAATTTAAGTGGTTGAATTGATGTGATGAATCCTTAAGTATTATTTGCATATTTATTTCTCATGACTTTCTCTTCCACATTGAGTCTTATAAAACACCTAATGAAGTTTGAAAAATGTTAGATAGTATATTCAGACAACAAGATGACATAAGAGTGCATGAGTTGGAAAACAAACTACTAGGATTAAATCCTAGTGACTTTGAAATCCTACAGGCCTTCTTCTCAAATGTCATCCACACTAGATTGCTTCTAAAGGAATGTAAAGTTGAGAAGAAATATTCCTTGTTGATCTTTTCAATTATTTCTAAGCTAGGTCCCGAATACTCCGTCTTCATTTCAAATTTCTACACTATGAAAGTTGCTCTGGGAAGTACTTGGAAAATTCCCTCATTTGACAATTTTTCATCCCAACTCATTCGAGAATATGACAAAATCATTGAAATGGGGACTCTCAAATCCAAGTCACATTCTCTTGTAGTAAGTACTGGTAAGGGAAAGAGTACTGGAAATAAGAAAGAGAAAAATGACCAACCGAATAATGAAACCAAGACCAACAAAGCCCAAACCAAACCTAACACAAGTGTTTCTACTTCTGAGCCTAAATTGAAGAAGGAAAAGTGTTAGTGTTCCTAATGCAATAAGACTGACCATGAAGATCATAATTGTATGAGAAAACAAATCGATCACCTAACTCATTTACTTGAGAAAAATCACATAGGTGTTTCTGAGTGCATCAAATAAAATGATCTGAAAGCGGAGTCTTCCACTAAAAAAGAGTCTAACTCTGAGAAGAAGAAAGAAAGGGTACTTGTAGATAATTTTTTCCTTCATTCACTTGGATTATCAATTTTGGTGCCTCGCACCACATGGATTCTTTACATGTTTAGTTCTCCAACATCAAACCATGTGGCATGTTCCAAATCACATTGGGTGATGATATTACAGTGTTAGTTTCTGGTAGTGGATCGATAGAGATGAACAGTGGATCATTTAACCAAGTGTTGAGTGTTCCTAATCTCTCAACAAATATCCTATTAGTTTACCAAATCACTCGCCTTGGTGAAGGAATGCAAGTGGAATTTGGTCCTAACTCAGTGATTATTCATGAGCTTCACTCTAACACTACCGTAGATGAGTGTAAGGAAGATCACCATTTACGGTTGTATACCTTATCTCACTTTACTTTGATTCGATGCCCGCTACCTTTCTCACTCATGCAGATGAGGTTATTAAGCTATGACATGAGTGTTTTGGCCATCTTAACTATCATTACCTTGAAACATTAAGCTAAAATGAAATGGTCAATGGGTTACCCCGCATCATATTTTCTAAGGTTCTTTGTGAGGGTTGTGCCCTCAAGAAGTAACCTGAAAAAAAAAATTGACAAAGTAAAATCCTAGAGAACTACTTGTCTTTTGGATCTTGTTCATAGTGAAATTTCTAAACCTTTCCCGTCTCCTTCATTTACTAGAGATATTTACATTATAAACTTCATTGATGACTTTTCGCATTATGCTCAGGTGTATTTCTTAAGATAAAGTCTGAAGTTTTTGATCAATTACGGTACTTTAAGTTAAGGCTATTGCTGAGAAACAAGCTGATATGTATATCAAGGTTATTCAAATTGACAATGTAGGTGATTATGTGAGCAATAGGTTCGAATATTTTTGTACCTATAAAGGGATTGCTTCGCCGTGTAGAGTTTCTTACAGCCCTTTGTAAAATGGAGTTGTGGAAAGAAAGAATCGAATGCTTAAGGAGATGGCCATTTGTATGGTTCAATCAAAATATCTTCCTCCACAGTATTGGGCTGAAGTAGTGAATTATGCTTGCTATATTCAGAACTGTGTTCGACAAAAGTCCATAAGAGGGATGACATGATTTGAATCTTGGTTTAGACATAATCTTGATGTCATGCACTTTGGCATCTTTGTATCTAATTTTATGGCCCAAATTCCCAAAAAGAAACACAAGGCTTTGGAACCACAGTCCAGACCTTGTATTTTTGTAGGGTATCCTGATGGCGTGAAGGGATATATATTTTTGAAGCCTACTACTCATTGGATTTATACAGAGAGAAGTTTGAAATTTGATGATTCATATTTGACTTCTACTTCTCCACCCTTTGAGGTCCTTATGCTCTCTGATTTTTAATCTGACTCTTCAGATGATGATGTTGTTGAGAATTCTCCTCCTCAACTTGATCCTCCTACTCCTCCCAAAAATCATGCTTTAGAGTCTTATGATTTTTAAGGTAGTGATGATGAGGACTTTGTCCCTTCTCACTCGAGTGAATAATCTACTAAATCTTAGCCTGAATCACCTCCTAGTCCTCGTTAGGCTAGGCAGACTTTGCATATTGTTGGAGAGTGGATGGGAGATCTTTTGGACAAGAGAAATATGCACTTAGATTTCGTTGGACCTGTAGTCTTATTTTTTAACACCATTCTAGCTACACTGACACTTCATCGAGACAATTTTGAATCCTCACCTGAAGTGATCATACCCACTAGGCCACTCCTTTGTTTTCTCACAAGATGTGATTTTTTGGAACACAATCATTATAATATGCATAAATGGAGATACATTATACAAGAATGGAAACACATATAATAAAAAATCTTAATCAACATATAAGATGATCAATAACACTTGAATTCCCATAATTCCATACTCTGATCTAGTTAATTTAGTTATCCATAAATAATTATCCATTGCAAAAACAAATTTATTACATAATGAGTAAGTTGATTACATCAATACCCAATACATCCATGCATTGGACCATACACACTCATATAATGCTCATATAGACTCTAACAACAACCCATTATTCCATCAAAACTTAGAACTATAACCTGACCCCGTAATTACAAGAGTGCATCCCCTATTTATACATGGTGGGGAATTTCCCTTCACTGTTTACATGCGTTAATTTATAAATATAGGCAACTTATTCTTAACCCGCATGTTTTGCCAACTTATCTTAACAATAGATTGATCTATAAATAGCTCCATGTTTTATCCTTATTTAATCCTATTATTACCCTACTTTCATGCGACATCTCCATCCTTATTTGCATGTGTTTTCTTATTTTTAGACCTTGCTTGCATAATACTCCATATTTTTATTTTATCTATTTTAGCCCTTCTTCCAAAATTGGTTGAGTCTTGAATGCTCTGCATGCATGCGTGTGATATTTTACACACTGACATGTTTCTCTACATTGCGTCCACCTCCGCGTATTGTCATGTCTTACTTTCCTTCTTGCATGCATGCTTCCACATTGTCCTTCAAACCTTTGTGATACTTTTTATACCCTGATTTCACTATCCTACGTGATCGTATATGCTTAGTTGGTACTTAGTCAATTTCTCTGACCAAAATTACCCCACACTAGGGATATTATCTTTCCTCGGCAATATTTGAATAAAGAATGCTCCTCAAAAGAATTTTTGAAGAATGATAGAAAAATAAATGGCAGGGCATTTACCCAACGAATCAAAGAATAAAGAACAAAGAATCTACCATATGCGTGTGAATCACAACTTAGGCCTAAGGTAGCTGGAGAATCTTTGGAAACTTCTTGTTCAAAATAATCTCCAGCTCCTTCCAAATTTTTAGCCCTTCGGTAGCTCTATTTGACACCACCTCTACAATACCCGACACTTGCTCCAAAGTTATCTCTTCTTCCTTCTCCTTCGTAACTTTCACCACCACCTATAATTATGAAGTCACACCCTCTAATGCATTCATCTTGCGCATTACCTTTGGGTGGATCTCATTAATTATTTCAAAAGTAGTATCTTTCAAGGACTTTATTAAATCTCTCTTCTGCATGAATTCGACCATAACCTTCTCACACCCAACCTTATTATCCTTTGTAGTGGCCTGAAACTACTTCAGCTCAACTTCTTCCTAGGTGGTGTGGACTCTAAGGATGGAGTCAAAATCTTGGCAGTTGTCAAATGTGTGCTCTACCTTCTTTATGGCCTCCTTAATCTCTAAGATCATTTCCTCAAATTCTATTATTTTGTGCTCCATCGCTTCCTTATTCATCTTCTTCAGTGCAAAAAATTCCTCTTTTGTTGGCACGTGCCCACTCTTTCCCTCCATTAGCATCATACACACCAAGTCTTCAAAAAAATCCAACTATGTTGGAAACACATCATGGGTTTACTTCACTAACTCTAGGGACATGCTTGTAATGTTCCTTAATAAATCTGTAGCTTTGTTGTAGGACACCATGTGCTTCTTATAATCTCTTAGCTCCTCTTTGATTTTATATATCTTATCTTTTTTTTCTCCTTAACTCCCTACATTACTGTTATTACATTGCACTTATCTAAGTTCCTGCAAGCAACTTCCACAGCCATTTTATTTAGTGTGTTGTAGGATTGTTTTTCATTAAGCTCGGTGGAATTAATGATACTTAGGATCAAACTTGGATCCTATTTCATCTTCCTTCTGAAGTATGCTTCTTTATTTTCTTAAAAATCTAGATCCTCCATATGCGTATGCAGACTCCAAGAAAACATCTTCTTTGTATGCATCTTTTTTACTTTTTTATCAATCAATTCCCAACCAAATAGTTCTTACTTTGGCACAGTTCTCTAGAATCTAGATATCAATACCTTAATTTTATCATGAATAAAATTCATCTGGGGAGCTTGCAAAATTTCCTTCTTCTTTCTTCCACCAGTGCACTTCCCCTTAGGCATCTCCTATTCAATGTTCAGTTGCACACTAGTCCCATCTCCTCATGTAGTGCCTAAATATTACCCAATAGTATTCCCTCCATCATCTTTCTCCTCCTCTTCTTCTCCCTTAGGGCCTTATTCATGCTTTTCATGTATCTCCTCATCATCTTGGATGGTATTGTCCTCTTGAGTTGGCTCTTCTTTGCACACTACTTCCTCTGTTGCAGTTTCTTCTGAGTCATCCTTGCTCTCCTCAATATGAACCACCCGTGGCTTCTTCATCACTAGAATTTTCTTATTCTTTATCAGAATTGACTTGGTTTGTTTGATTACAGGTGACTTTTTAGGTGCCTCTAAAGTAATCGCACTCTTATTTTCCCCTCTATGGTGCCTTTGCAATTCCTTCCTTCTTCTTTGGTCCAGCTCAGTCTCTTATAATTCCTTGTATGCTTCATCTTCCACTTCTTCATCCTCTACCTCTTTTTCTTATTCTTCTTGAGGAGGGGTATCTTCATGCCTTCTCTTCAAAGTTCCCATTGTCTACTTCTTCTTTGGAGGTTTCAGGAGATGAAGATCCCACACATCGACATACTATCCATTCTTCATCTTGGGCCTAAAATATATATACCTTGTATGTTCCCTGACCCACTACGACACTAAAAGGATTTATACCCATGTTGTATGATTCCACCATCTCCATGTATGTTGACCTTGATGGGTAAGCATAGATGTGAGTACTGAGCCGAAATCAAAGCTGTAAAAAGTTGTAATAGTAAAATGAGAGATAACATAGGAGAAGTAGTAGTATTGACAAATAATGTGTATGTATTGATTATTACATGTGCCTGATATGAATATGGAGTGTATAAATTTTTATAATATGATGCTAGAGGATAATGTGATTTGTATGGTGCAAACAAGGAGAAAAACAGAGTAATGAGGCTCAAAATATGAGTAAAACTGTGTGTCGTGTATTAGTTGTAAAAAAATGGTGGCAAATGGTAACTATAACATATGGTAAATGGGAATTACTATATATACTAATAGTGCAAAATTGAATAGTAATTTCATTTGTACCAAGAGTACTTGATATTTGATCTCTAAGTTATGATAATGCCACGCGTTAGAGAGGCTAGTTTGATGAGATTCGAGAGATTGGCAATGGTCGTGGCTTCGCAGACAACCGAGGAGCTAGTATGTATGACCATTTTTGGAAAATTTTGTCAAAATTGCTTGTTGTGATGATTTTGAGTAAAGTTTGAATTTTTTTAGTTTTTAGCATTTCTGACCAGGACATAATTAGAGAGGTTTTTTTTTCCTTAGGGATATTAGCTCCCAATTCTTTGTGCTAGTGACCTGCTCCTGGGCATTAGTGACCTGTTTATGGATGCTAGTGTCTAAGGGAATGGTTTTGGAACTGTTTTTTGAAATTAATGTATTCTAATTAATTTTATGTTATGATAAGGTATTTTGAAGTATGTATGGTGTGCTAATATAGTAATTTCGTTGTTTTTTATGTTGTGCAGAGAGATATACACTCCCGGGAGTTTCAGGCGAACCATCACTTGAGTACGTTACTTGTTTTTGGGTTATCACATGGTGAGTGGGATAAATTGGACTATTCCGGCCTACAACACATTACTATATTGGGGGAAATTCCCCATAATATTCCTTTATTAACTACATTGTGTGAGATATGGTGGGCGGATATTTGTACATTCTAGTTTTTGATAGGTGAGATGACGGTGACATTAGAGGATATATATTGGATAATGTGGTTGCCTATTGTGGGAGAGAGAGTGCATATCATGTCCATATTAGATGCCCGTAGTCAAATGAGGGTGGCACAATGATATTTTACATGGTCTTGAGTACAAGATGAGACACATATTAGCTTGGATGTGGTTGTGAGATTTGTGGTTCCACAATTGTGGAAATTTATTGCAGTGATTCTATCTTCATCGGTAGAAATGGAGTGTGGTGGAGTTTGGATTTTGTATCGTATGCATGATATTTGTCTCATTATCAAGGAGCATAGTACTAGATATGCATGGGCACAATGTGTGTTATCCCACTTATATAGGGACTTGTATAGGTTTATACAAGATGATTATGGTGTTGGCATAAGAGTGACTACTTTGTTACATGTATGATATGAGCATATTACTATATTGAGGCCACTTAGTGGACTACATGCCAATTAGGCCTGGGTAGAGATATTTGTAGTGAGGTTGGTGGGTACCCGTAGTAGGAGGATGGGCACAACCATGTATAGGTAGATGATAGATCAAATGGGCCCTGGGGCCATTATATGGAGACCATATAGAGATTATGGAGGATGGGTGAAGGACAGTGTTGAGTTTCAGTGCATACGATGCACTATGTGGTTAGAAGACTGTTTCCCAAGGGTAGTAGAGTTGTTTCAGGGTGAGTGGATATCTAGACAGTTTGGCATGGCCCAGGATGTACTGTCGGAGCCATATAAATGGTGTCGATCTACAAGGTCTGCGAGGTGACCAGGGTCAAGGCTAGACCTAACAAGAGCACAACTATTGCATCAAAGAAAAAATGAGTCAGGTCTGGCCATAGGGCCAATACAAGTTGATAATGTAGGGTGCACTCAAGCATACAGTCAATGGTTGGATTGACACCAATGGGATACTAGGTTGCTAGGTTGGCACTTAGAGGAGTAGAGGGCCAGACACCTACCCCTGAGGTAGATGATATAGTAGTGGCATGAGAAGAGTGTAAGTATCATTCAATGGTTCATTATTGTTTGTTGTTTGTTGTTTGTTATTTTATTGATGTGGTTAATGGATTTGAAGGTGTGTAGTAGCTAATATTTTTTGTGTGGAAGCAAGTAATGCCTATTCGACACTAATTGTTGATACTTAATATGCCCCCTCATGTGCTCGTGGAGGAGGGATGCTATAGTGGGTGGAAAAAATTATGAGAAAGCATGCCCATTTATTTGAGCCAGTGGATATAGAGGCAACAACGTAAATAATTTTTTTGAGCGAGCATGATGAAGCTTGTGCAGAGGTAGAGAAAGTGAGGGAGGATGTAAGAGGATGAGTAGGGTTCATTTTAGGGTCGAATATTCTCGAAATGGTGAATATTAGGTTTATTGAATTTTGAAATTGAAGAAATGTTTTACTACTGTATAGTAGCGCACTCACCAAAATTTTACAGGTCCTAAATAAATTTTACCATAATTTTTCCTTAGTGTTTCCACTAAGGGACGACCAATGTTAGTATATTCACCTTCATGTTATAATATTCTATTATATCGAGGATTTATTTGGCATAATATAGCAATATAATATATTGTTATAAGTCGAAGGTAAAAGTGAATAAGCATATGAAAAATCCAAAAGTATAAGAAAAAAATCTGAAGGGATAAGAGAAAGAGGTAAGTGAAAATTTTTGAATTGGCGGTCTATCAATGTTTTTTTGTAGAACTATTACTTGATGAAATTATGAAACTGTAGACATCCGACAGGGTGAAAATGATCATGTACACCAACGGTTCTATCCATACAAACCAAATGACAACAAAAATGTGCTACCAGGTGACAAAGGATACAAAATTGACATACGTTGATTTTCTATTGTTACCAGACGATAACTAATATG
The DNA here is from genome assembly GCA_019776745.2 of Taxus chinensis. Classification (NCBI taxonomy): domain Eukaryota; kingdom Viridiplantae; phylum Streptophyta; class Pinopsida; order Cupressales; family Taxaceae; genus Taxus; species Taxus chinensis. The sequence goes on from CM034149.1 coordinate 102,298,612, forward strand.
AATTACCGGTTTTCAATAAAAGGTTATTCTTGACCGACAACCAACGGTTATTGTCGTTCGACATCTAAAGGTTGCTACCAGCTAACAACCAAAGGTTATTACCAGCCGATAACCAATATTTGTTACCATATGGTAATAACACTAAAAACACCATATTTTCCACCATCTTGAAACCCTCCTTTCTAAGATTTTCCAACAAAGCGAATAGATTTTTTGGCACATTTGCCACCCATTCTATAATAAAGATTTGGAGGGGAGTCTTAAAATGAACCTTGAGGAGGAGTCCTAGCTCAGGATATATGTGCACAATATGTGGAGCTATAGGGCCAATATGCAAAGTGAATAGTGCAAATTTCCATTTTACGGAGCCAACTTAAGAGATATAGAGGCTGAGATCAGCGGTGTAGAGTTAGTGGTGAAGCTTCAAGTTAGAGAGCTCCCGTGATTGTAGATATTGATATCGAGGATGATATATGATGTATATATGTATGTGGGATTTCCCCCAAACAATTTTACTTTGTAAATTATGATTTTGATGATATATATATATATATATATATATATATATATATATTATACGTATTGATGTTGTATTGGTTGTCGATGTGCATTGGATATGATATGATTATTATGATTTGTACATGGTAGTGATTGTTTTAGTTTGTTAGATTCAATGTGTATTGTTGGAATGGTTGATTTAATATATATATTATCACTTGTTACAATTTGTTACGATGTGGAATGAATAACCAAGTAACAAACTAAATACGAATTGTATGTGCACAATAATGAATAGTATAACATATGATGGATAGAGATTTTTGTGTGAGAGGGGATGTGGTAGATAATTAGAAGTGGCAATGTGATTTAGATAAGATAAGAGAGTAAAATAATGATGTGTTGAGAATTTTATAATAAGAAGATTTAGAACAATGTTTTAAATTGTGTGTGATGAGGATGAAGGAGAGGAGAAGAGTAATTTCCCCTAGTGTGAGAATGAGGTTAATTTTAGTAAAAATACCCTCAATAGTCGTGTATGAACCTTAAAATCATGAGTGTGTTATCAGGTAATCAGATGGAAATGTATGTCATCTACCAGAGGTGAAGTGGCTTACGATGCATAGTAGGAGCATGTGAAACAACATCAACATGTGTATATGTGTTGACTTGGATATCAGAGGAAATGGTGCTAATAATGGGGGTGTGATGATGGGATGTGCAGACATAGTGAGAGTTATATTAGGTGTAGGGTTGGTGTCAACATGACCATCATTAGAAATAAATTCAGAATTAGAGGACAAGGAGTTGTAGATTCACATTCAATTATTTTAATGGAAGAAACATCATCATCAACGCGTTTAGTATCATTATCAGAATACAATTCACTGTCAGCCATATTTTTGCAAGAAAGGATTTCATCAAGATTATCATCATCATATAAAGAAGTGGTATGAGTGATAGCTTTAGATTTATCATGGAAATTATTGGAAACATTTTTAGAAGTAATAATGGTATGAGAGATAGATTCACATTCAAATTGACTAATAGCAGTAACATCATTATCCACATTTACATTTGCAATATCAAGAGTAGAGTAATTGGCATCCATGTTATCACAAGCAAGAAAATCATCATGCAAAGAATCTATATTAATGCTATCATTTTCCATAGTACAGGAAGATGAATATGGAGGATCATTCATGGCTATGGGAAATGGGGGAGAACATGCGGTAAAGTTTTGGTCAGGTGAAACTATGCAAATATCAGAAGTTTGGAAACCAACTGGAAGAGAATTTTTGAAGTCAAGGAGTTTTTGGAGGACCTTTAAATCATATTGAGGATTGTAGGTGTGGTTACAAAATTCAAATTCTACACGACATTAGAAAATACTAGTTTCATGTACATATAGGTAATTTCATGCTTTGGATATGGGTACCTATTTTTCAACCATGAGAATTTGAGATCCAATGGAAAGGGGTTTGAATAAGAGTGGGGTTCACCAAATTATTTAATATAAATGGAATTAAATCTAATTTTAGAGTAACTAATATAGAAAATGATAATATACAATAAATATACAAGTGCTAAGTGCTCAAGCAGTTTAAACCCTAAGAAAATAAGATGGATAGATGACTTCATTGGTTTATGTGCAACCTGGAGGTATTTGGGACTATGTATCTGTTGGATCTAACTGAAAATGATGAAACAATGGTTAGTTGAGAGTTATAAAACTTTTTTCTATGTATGACAGGAGCACCCAGATGAGGACAAGAGCACCCAGGCACTAGTGTCCATTCTGGGCTCTAGTATCTGTGTAAATATTTAGGATTTGCTCTTTTTCTGGGTCTAAGGGTCTTCACTCCAATATATGATTTGTCACTCTAAATTCACTGTTAGGGTTTCAATCACACATGTAACCTGTTAAAAAAACCCTAGATACCTACACAAGCTCACAAACACATTAAATATGAATAAAATATGCAATATGTGAAGTCAGACTAACCCTAACAATCACCCGATGAGTGAACTTGTACCGAGTGCTACACCACATTTCAGAATCCATGTAGTTATTTTTCTTATGTGTCAAATAGTGTCCTTAGGTTTCCCTCTCACCAATGACGCTAAGATATTGGGTTATAGCTAGCTTTTATTTAAATGTGTGGTATGGAATTCAACACTTCCCTTTCCTATGTAGTGTATGTAGCCCAAAAATGTAATCCCTTTTGATAATAGTGATAGTATATAAATGTTATAGCCCCTTTGAATTGTCATCCAGAATAATAGTGTGTATGTTGTGTATATATATGAATATTTTATTGAATTTCAACACTAGTGACACAAAATTCCAACTATGAACACAAGATAAGGATATGAAAATTGAAAAGGTTGACCAAAAATTTCAAAATGTGTAAAAAGAATAAATAGGACCAAAGCACCCAAAATGCACACAAGTTCTTGGGTGTTAGTGTCTTGAGATAAATAATGACAGATGTGAAAATATAGATAGACATGGATCCCTATGACCTGGCTAGAAGTGGATACAAGAATGACAGATGTAGATGAGAGTTGTAGTGAAAATGAATCAATGACGTAGATGGACAAGCGATAGTGTTACCAGTTAATACTTTTCTTACTTAAGATTAATGCATATAACAAGATACTAACGACATAGTAAAATAGTAATATATACGTGATTTTGTGTCTACGCAAATGATCATATAACAAACATGTCAAAGAATGTGAATTCAACATCGGTGATCTTATCCTCAAAGAGTATAAGAATTTCATTACTTTGGAAATGAGTAAACATGGAAATTTTTTCCCTAATTGGATCGTTCCATATGACATCACTCACAAGTATGGGTCGAGGGCCTATCACTTAGCCTCCCTTGATGCTAAACCTGAAAAGGAACCTCTAAATGCCTTGCACTTGTGGCCTTTCTATTATTAAAACATTTATTGTCATGACATTATTCACATCAAAGATCTTATTCCACCACCAACATATCATTTATTATCATAATGATTTAGAATTATGTTCTCCTCTATTAGCATCCTATAATCATGACCTTAAAGATGAGCACCATGGCTCTATTTATTTCATATTCTATATGAATAATTTCCTGCTTAATAGGAACCCCATAATCATTAATCCCATATTTCCCTCGTCTACCAACTGAAAACATGCTAAGGGATATACATGTGTGGTTTGTACACAAGTGTTTTCCCCTCCTCTAGATTGTCTACTAGGTCTGCCTTCAACTTAAAAATAAAAATTCAAGAATACCTATGGATGCTCATTATAAAAAATATGGATTGATCCCTTGAAGGAAAAATATCAATCATATTATCAAATACAAATTGATCCTTTGAAGGAAAACTATCAATCCAAATATAGACCGATCCCATGAAGGATGACTATCAAAATCAAAAATTGTAGACGACTCCCTCGAAGGATGACTACCCATATAATTACAAAAATCTTTCCTGCATTGATCAACCTTCATATCAAAAGTAAAAATAAAAATCATCCTAGGAAATCTTCTCACATCGATCAACTTTCCCATCATAAGAAAACTTCCCACATTGATAAATTTACACAATAAAAATATAGTTGGGGCATAAGCCTACAAGCCATCAAAAGGAGAACCTAATTCCCATGTACAAACTACACTTGTCAACCCATCCCATGTTGAAGGAAGGTATACAAACTCATTTCCATCTACATCCAAGATCCCACATGCAACTAATTATTTTTAGCCATGTGTTAACATTTATTATAAGGCCTCAATTCCATTATCATGCATATTTAATTTACCATCAAATCATATATGTATCAAGCCTAGTCTGAAAGAAAATGTTTCACATTTATTTTTAACCATTATCACAATACATTTGAAACATATGTCAAGATCGCTACATTTTGAGTCACATCATCTCAACATCAAAATCAACATATCATAATATCACATTTAAACATTTATGTATCTAACATCATATCAAACACATCTAAAAAATAATTCAATAATCTCATCAAAATAACTCATATACAACATCAATATCAAAATAAATCAATAACACATGAATCCAAAATATATATATAAATATATATATATATATATATATATATATATATATTTCATCGAATGTCTATACAAAATGCCTTCAAAAGGCTCATATATAAAATCATCTATCATATACAAAATCTGCATGCTAGGTGGTAAAATCAAAATATGATACATGCTCACCAACCTGGCCTCCTGTGGCTCCTCCATTTGGCCCCAGATCTCTCTGTGGTTGTGTGAAACTCCCAGTGCTCACCGATATATCCTATTGAGCCAATCTCCACTCACTCACTATGTGATCCACATAATGAGTAACACTACATAAGCACTATGTCACCAAGTGCTCATAATATATCATCTCCACACCCGACGCTCTATACTGATCAACAGTCACAAAACCAGGAGGCCACATCTACCCTCCTGCCTCCAAAATTCCACTCATGAGTACCACTACCTATCTTGCACTAGGTCCTAATCCCTAGGATACACTCTTGGTTTCCTCTGAAGCCATACCCACCTCTCCATACTTCACCCGCATTGACTCCCATTGTAGGTGATATCAACCTCGCTACTACAAATAGGTTTCACACTCTAGATGGATCTAATCTATATCTTGTTGCATCCTATCATGCTCCCACCGAGCAGTGTCATGCTCGACCAAAATCCTATCCCTCTCCACCTGTAAAGTGTCATAATCTTCCTGTAACATAGCTATCTCATCTCCACCATTACCCTCCTCCTCCTTTCCACCCCTCTTCTGCCTCCTCACCCCATCTCTATGAGAGGCACACTGCTAGGCCCATCATGCACTAAACCCCTCCACTATCCCTACGTAATCTACATCAATAACCTCTAGCTCTCCTTCCTCCTCATCTTTCCTCACATCATCTACTACTGGCATGCGTAAGTCTCTCTCTAAATCATCATGTTGATATACTATCGGCTCACTAGGAATATGATGAGGAAAACCAAACTGCCGCCGCAAACAAGAAATCTAAATGACCTCTATCATCTCTTCTCTCCTCCCCCACACCTACCTCCATCCATCTAGCTCCACATCAATCCCTAGCCATGCAAGGTACCTCACATAATGCCTCCAGACTACATCATCTGTGGACATACTTCGTAGTCGATTAGCATAATAGGTTTGATCTCTCTCAATCCCATCATCCCTCATCCAATCAAAAATCCATCTCACGAATCCCTCTACATACTCCATTGGATTTCCTGCCCTCCACGGTAGCCCTGGTGGCCTCACAATGACTATATGATAATAGGCCCAAAAATGCAATAGAGACCCCATATTCAATCCAAAGCTCCTCCCTGTAACAAACATCCATAACTCATGATAAAAATGAGATAACAATTCACAACACCATGCATACATGGTCTGATGCTTAATGATCTCTGCAACGACACCGCAAGTGTCCAAGGAAACCTACCACCCCCTAAGTCTAGTAGCACATAAAATTATATCACCAACATCACTATTGACATTAATTTCTTACCTAGCACATCTCCATCATAATATGTCTCAATGTGAAAACCCCCGGTTGTATATCAAATGTCAAGAGAAACATCACCATATAGCCTCCTCATTGTATCAAGACGAACCTCTCAAGTGATTAGTACTATTTTCTCACCCTAAATCGGTAATCTCAAAATATTATACACATCCTCCAAGGTGATTGTCATCTCACCAATACATAACCATATGGTCTTTGTACACAAATCCCATCCATCAATCAACTTTATCATTAGTGTTACATCCCAAGGAATCTGTTGGTAGTGGCAAAATCCTCCTAATCCAATGTCCCTCAAATGGGGCCACTCTGCATCATGTACATTGGTTTGGATCCTCTCAAACATCTTTGGCACTCTGTCCTAGAGATAAATAGTTTCCCTCACCTACAAAACACACAACAAAAAGTAAATTTGTTAGCAACTTTGTCAAAAATCACACCAATGATCCAATCTTCACCGATTACAATAACATAATCAAGATCTATCCACATGATCTCCATCAATCGTACAATCAGGTGCTCCCACCCTAAAATTCAAAAAACCAAAAAAAAAAACAAATTCAAACTTACTTACCCCTCTCTTGGTCCTCTACCTTTTCCTTCTACTACCACTTTCCTCCATCTCTCAAAAAAACTCAAAAATCACAACTCGGAGCTCTCAACTCTCACCCAGACACAATATAAATGAACTATTTTTGCACCCTGTTGGGTTTCTATATTTTCCTTTTTGGGAATCACCGATGATTGTAAATCACCGCCGACCCCTGTCCAAACACTGACGATCCACAATCACCACTGATTTTCCCCTTTTTTACACAAACTTATCAAACTTGGTCACCTAGACCTTTTATATCACATCACAACTTTCATTAAAATCTTTATGCCTTTGCTTTAATGCTCAACACCTTGTCAAAAACTCTATTTTCTTACCATATATCAAGCTTACACACCCTGCGTATGTTGTCTGTGACCCTTTGGTCACACAGGCTTAACACATCCCCACGAGAGTGACCCCATTGGATCCTCTCCATGTAGTAGTCTTCCCACAACACACGTCTGTAGGTGGTGTATGTTATACGTCCCCTATTAAGTGTTTCCAATACTACTACCAAATAATTCCTCCAACATGGTCATTTTAGACTACAATCAAAAGCATGGAGCATCTTAAAGCAAAACCTATCCAAACAATCAACTCTCTTCAATCCAAGGACCAACATTGTTGGTCATTGGATTGAGGGGGTAACAATATCACAATATCCTTATCACAAAACTGAGGCATTTTCATGCTAGTTTTTGTCTCACATCCAGTTCCTACGGACAACTCAACAAAAATGGGAAAATGTAGATGTCGTTGTTTCACCCCTTGGTTACCCGATAAACATTAATAACATTAAGCTTGATTATCAATATAATCACTATCCTAAGTACAATCTAAAATTATTGGTGTAAACATAAATCACCCATGTAACTCTTATTTACCATTCCCTAACCACTGAAAACCAACCTAACCTATTAATCTTACCAATCCTAACCCCTCAACCTCTCATAACCTGAATCCTTAACATCCCACCATCCATCCAACAACCTAACATCTCATATGGAAAGTGGTTTTAACCATTTTCCATATTTTCCCATGTTGGTTTGTAAGCTCTTGGAACAAATTGACGGTAATCCGCAATCACTGATTATTATTGCAAATGTCATCGATCCTATTTAGCCAACTTTTTCTCCCTTGCTCTGCTATTTAGAATCTTTGTGTGAGGAAAAATTACTATACTGAAAAACAACATTACTGTATTCCAGATCATCAACACACCCCTGCCAAATCTATCAAGAGCCTCATCAGATCATTAATATGTTGTTGGAGAGATTCATCACCTTTAGATGATCCATCAAGGTTGGTACCCCCTCTTTTGTCATATTGTAAACTTGTTTTACATTAGTTATAATCTACAGTGTGTCATTGATATCATCTTGCATAGCCTTCTTAACATTTTCTTATTATTCATTCATTATCCAACCTTTTGAATATTTTTCAATATCCACAAAGATTGTCATCAGTCGTTCCCTTGATCTCCTTTCCCTTCATTACCCTTCTAAACACTCCCATATCTCCATTTTTGAAGTCTTACGGGTCCTTAGACTCCTTCCAGTTTATCTCTACACTTTCAAATCCTTTTTTCATCAATCAGTACCTATTTTACTAGCCTTTTATCAAAGTAAGAAATTTTCATCGATCGGTACCCCTAGCCCCTTGTTTTATTGTTAGCCTTAAAAACACATTTGAATGTCTATTTTCTGAGTTTTGTGGACATATAGATTCTTTATAGTTTTAATTACCATCATCATTCCCTTTTTGGCACTTATTATTGTCTATTTTATTCATACTTCAATAAAAAAATAAACATATTGCTTCTTATCGTCGTTGATTCTAGATCATCATCAGTCCCTATCATTCTAATCATTGTTAGCATTATCATATTTAAAACTATATAATTCTGGTCTAACAAGTTATTTGCAAGATGGATCTTCTGTAGATGATTATTCTAGGTTCGTCTCACCCAGTTACTAGCATATACAATCTTCCGATCATCCAATAATCATTCATGTGGGAAAAATTGACATTTTCCATGAACTCATCTTTTGTACTATCACATTCTCCCCCAACATCAAAGACATCGAGGATTAGATAGAAATCATTCAAGAAGAGAGAGAAGTTGCTGAAAAGTTTTGGTATGATTATTTCGAGGACTTCGAGATTGATACTACCCTATCTTGCACCACTTATGAAGCTGAACAAGATCTTAATATCCCTCTTAAGTTTTAAATCATTGTTTTCATTGTTTATCTTATCATTATCAAAATAACTTAATTATATCAAATGATTCGTCACCCATTAAGGAAGACCCCTTGGATTCATGGGATCAACATTTACTGAGAAACTCGTTATCATCTTTATCTAATATCTTTTTGTTTAGTTTTCTTTGCATATAGGTCTTCTCACTAGGAAAAAAGAGGAGCCTTTTACATTGCTCACATATTTCATCATCCTGACATTGTGATTATCAACACAAGTATCTGTAAACCATGTTCATTTGATTTATTCATATTTTATGCATTTATAGCACCTAATCTAAAAACACCTTATATAAAATGTATTCATTCAACTACTAAAAATTAAGAGTAGGTACTTGCTTATAATTAGAAAGGAAACAAATATGCTATGTCTAGTAGCCAGTCTCTGAAACAAGGTAACACTCAACAAGGCCAAAAGGCCCAACAAAAATGTCCCATTTTTGGTAAAAAAAAAAAAAGGACATGATATAAAGGATTTTTTGTACAACACATTCCAAAAGGGATCTTCAAGTGGAAAGAAAAGTGAGAACCAACAATCAAAACAAGGCCAATAATAGAATAAACGAGGACATAATATGGGAAATTGGAAGAAGAATCCAACTCAACAAAGAAATTTTGTTAAATAAGAATATCAATTCGATGATGATGAATTCTTGTATACACACAGTCAAATGAAGTGTCCAATTCTATAATTAAAATTTGGTATACTGATTTGGGTACACCCCAACACATGACAGGAAGGAAATATTGGTTCTTCATATTGAATGATGCACCCATGAAAAACCACATTTCTTTGGGTGATGATACATCGTACAGTGTTGAAGGGATTGGTTCAATTTCAATTCCACTCAGTAAACATTTTTGTGAATTTAAAAATGTTCTATATGTCCCTGTTTTAACCAAAATATGTTATCTGTAATTTAATTATTAGAACACAATCTTAAAATTGACTTTTTATCCAGATTTCATTTTAGTATATGGAGTCTCCCAAAACCACCCAAGATTTTCATGATATGGTAGTGGACTTCCAAATATTTCTGTCACCTGTAAGAACGTGAAAAATAGACTCATTTGGAGCAAGATACCATCCGCAGAAGATGACAGTTGAAAGAGCACAATCGGGGGCAACTAGTGAGTCATGTTGTGACATGTGGCAAAATGAAATTGGGTGAAATATAAAATTTAGTTATGAAACTCTAGTCTTCAACGCTCATTTTTGAACGAGTGAGCCCCGCTATTTACTGGCTGGGGGCCTTCAGCCAAGGTCAACACACTCTTTTATCGGAGGGGTGCCTTTTCCACCGATAATCATCATTTTTGCCACAAAATGATTAGAGGATTTACCACATGGTGGGTCATTAGGCCACCACATGGCCTACTACCAACTCTCCACATTACATTGAGTTCAATGAGTATCCCATCACCAAGTTGACGAAAATTTGGCAAGTCATGGCAAGTTGGGGATATTAATGACCGAGCTCAAACCAAGCCAACAAACAATACTTAAACACTTGAAAAAAGTGAGGGAATACGTGGCTACAACCACAGATAGAATGGGCGGTTAAAATCCTTAAAAAGGCTTACCCAATCCCTTACCCCATGAATGTGGGATTAAACCCAAGCCCAAGTAAAACCAAAACTGTTGGCAGACTCAATGGCATGTAACGCAGTGGATTTGACAGTGCAGTAGGACACATGGCTAGAGTAGAGAAATTGACAATGGGGTCAAAAATGGGGTCAGTTGATGTGGTGCAATGGTCAACGGTCACGGTTTGGATGTGGCATACAGGTTGTAGCGGTTGGTAAAATAAATGTGGGCTGATGGTTCAAACCTCGAACCTTCCTCCACATAACCCGGTAACCTAACCAACTTGGCCAACCGAGTTGGCTGGCATGGATATGGTGATAAGCCATATAAACATGAATTACAGACTGAGCTAGGCCTATAAAGCCCATACTCCATAGAAATAACAAGCTTCTTAATTACAAATCTCAAGAGCAAGAGGAAAATAATGTGAAGAAATCCTTAAAGAGATAAGGCAACATTATGGAGAAAATATAAGCCATATATTATTTTTATAGGCATTTAAGAATAATAAGACCTATTATTATTGTTAATACGAAATGTTGAAAAAAAATCCTATTATTAATATAGGCATGTTATTGAAAATACCTATTATTATATAGGCAATTGTAAAAAAAATTGGGATTTATTATTTTAACTCACCGATCAGTGTAAAGGCCAAATTGATGCCTTATTCTTGAGCAAGATCCCAGAGACATGATCATAAAGCTGAGGGACATAATGCAGCACTAGAGAAGCATATTCTCAAATTGAAGCTCCGATTCTTAGTACGTTAGGCGTATCGCCAAGTTATTTTCTTGGAGGCCGCAAAGGAGAGTCGTAATAATTATTGAGCTCTTTGATGAGGTTGGGTCTGATATTAGCTCTACGTAGAGGCTAAGACCATCTAATATAGTGAAATATGATCATGGACTTCAACGTCAGACATCTGGATACTAAGCACCATGTAGATGTTATTTTTTCATGTAGTAGAGTAGAGGTCAAATTAGGGAGTTGCGTCGGAGCACTGAGCTTCCAAGACCATCCTGGGTCTATTAGAACAATTAGCACACCAATTTTGATTAAATATTCATTATAGCATCTTAAATTTTTTTTTTATTGTACGATCATATTTTTATAATAGATTGGTTCAACTAGTTTGCAAACTCGGAGATGCGTGCATTATGTCAAACTCCGTTATTAACCCTTGTACGGTGCATTTCTTATTCTTACATTGCATTCTTTTAAATTTGATTTCTTTTGGGGTGAATTTAGTAAAAGAATAAATTTCCTATAATGATCCGTAGGTCACAAAAAAAATTGGTCATTTTATGGATCATGTTTGGTATCAGAGCAAGAGTACTACTTGTAATCTTGTTATCTCTAAGCAAGTTTGATATCGAGAACTGGATTTTCACCTGCAGTTGCAGTGAGATGGACTTATTCCAATTCATACTATGGCCTATTGTACTCATGATACCAGGTATCATGCTGCACATGGTGATTATGCATTGATGAGATCAGGCATGTCAGATTGTTGAAATGATATGGAGCATAGAACTCCTACAGTCTGCATTGCAAGAAGAACGTCATCACTAAGGGACCCAATAAGAATGAAATGGTCCTCAAGTATGTGCATAATGATCTATGACTTGGCATGATAAGGTAAAATGTTAGTATTTGTTCTCAAATCAAGCACCAAGGTGGTTCCAATGTCAAATGGTGGAATGTAGAAAAGCACTGGTAAAGACTAGTAACATTCAACCTATTGTAGCTACATCTTGGAAAATAGAGAAGTATTATCAGTTAAGGAAATGTCTACAACTCATGACATCAAAGAAGAAAAATTTACAAGATAGGTTTGAGACTCAGGTAGAATTCCTTGGAGGAGTGATTATAGAGATATAACGTGAACTGTAAGCTCAGGAAGTGTTCCTAACAACATTTCTAGATGATGAAGTACAAGAAAAGAAAGGTACACCCAACGATAATCACCTTATAAGTAATTGATTGAATTTTCCTTCCAGCGAAAATGTAAATCCTAATTTTGGTGAATTTGAAAAGTACACTAGAGGTATAAGATCAAAATTACTTTTTAAAATGGGATATGAAGGAAAAGGCCTTAGTGTGAATATCCAAGGTATCACTAACCCTATCCAGGTGGAGGAAAGACCTCAATATGTGGGTCTAAGATACAACCGTGGTAAAAATGAGGTAAGAGAAAGCTATGAGACAACAACAAGTGTAGAGCCCAAGCCACCAATCCTCCCAAAGCATCCTACAGCAGAGAACATACTAGACTTTCATAATGACGAGAGAAAATGAAAATTTGATAGCCCAAAGAGGTATGATCGAGTCTTCTTTAACTATAACAAGGAGCCCATAATAACCCCATAGATATTTTGGATATATCCATGTGCTTACTCTGGATCCAATAGCCATCGTGTGATTTGGTGTGGGAAGAAAAATAAATACACCAAAAGGGTAACTTTTCCTTGTCTTAAGGAGGAGATATACGACCAGATCCACCAAGTAATTAAACACTTTTCAATAGGTTTATCATTCCTAGTGTTTGCTTAGAACATTGGTAATTAAAGCTCTATATGAAGCCCTCATAAGACCAGATGGAGATTATTTGTCCCATTTTTGCATTAGAGTGGTGTAACAGAAGGTAGTGAGCCCAAGTGCCATAGGTCTCAGGTGTGTTTATGTGTAAATTTGTGTGCTTATGAAAAGAAGCTAAATCCTACCAACTTCAAAGCACTAATCAAACCTATACTAAACCATCAAGATAAGATATAAACAAATGAAATTCAAAAGCATGCATTATGAATTAAACAAGCAACATGCTAAGTTTATTATACTCTTTAGAAAGATTAATGAAATTGAACCTAGTTTAGATTCTAAGCAATCAAATTGTGTGTTGTTTGCTCCCAAAAATTATGAAGAGATCTATCCAATTTGGCTAAAAGGAAAAGCTTGGATCTTCCCTTACTAACTAGATTTGGAGTTGATGGATGTAAGATGGAGGAGCTTTCAACAATGGAGTATGGCCAAGATCAAATGTATTATAGTTTAAAGCTACCACAAATGAGGTCTAATGCCTTTCCAAAGTGTTATGATATTTTTTTATGTAAACAAGGTGTAAGGTTGAAAGGGTAGGCTTAGCCTTGTATTTATAGTTTTCTAAATGGAAGAGTTTGAAATTTGGGTGCATGTGGGACTAAAGATAATCCAAAATAACTTTGTGATTAGGAGTGATAAACATAATTTGGACTAGTTAAGCTAGGTTTCGACTAGTTAAACTCAATTAGCAAGTGATTAGTGACTCATTGAAAGTTGGGAGGGGTCTGGTTAATCATTTGCGACTGATAGATAGCCTAAGAATCCTATTTAAGTGATCCAGAGATAACTAGGGATATCCTGAATGGTTGAAAGGAGGAATGTTTAGCTAATAAGAGATATATTAGCCCAATTAGCTGATTATAAGAGGAATATGACCAAAAGAGGGTTGTGAATGGGCATACGAGAATGGAGCGAAGAGTAGATAATTGACAAAGTGTCATCAATCAGTTGAATTGGAGGAAATTCTAAGTGTAAGCATATTTTAGGTGTCTACATTTGCCCCTCTTTGGGGTGGCATAAGTAACGTCACTTCAAAGAAAGTAGATAAGCATAAATAAGTAAAAATTTTGAAAGGAGTAGGAGAAAAATGAGTAGAATAAAGGATGCCCCCTCGATTGTCAATGGGTGATGGAAGAACTCGATCGATAATCGAAAAGATGACAGAAAGAGAATAGAAGAAAGAATAGTGTGAAGAAGAAGAAAAGAAAAGGGATGTAAAAGAAAAGGAATATGAGGAAGGGGGAATAAGCTAGCATCCATCTAGTGCCTTTTTAAAAACTTTATTTTTCATCATATTGCTAGTGATCTTCATCATCAGTCCTTATTAAAAAGAATGAAAAAAAGTGTGATATGACATGAAAAGCCATATATGAACAAATGTACATTGCCAAAAACACCAACTCCATGAAACATACATAATGCAATGCAATATGAGAAAGTAAACAAGCTAACCTAACAAAGAAACAAGTAAAATGTTTTTGTTATCGAGATTTAGTTCCGACCTGTGTGAATTAACGACAAGGGTTGACGATGGTGCCCCAAGCAAGGATACATGTGAGGGGAATAACGGAGGACACTTCAGTCCAATGATAAAGCATTGTGTGCTATGAAATAGTACCAAGCAACTCGTTGTGCCCCAGAGTATAAACGAAGTAAGAAAGTTAGCTTTTTTTTATGAAGGTAGGTCAAGATGATCCGCAAGTTGTGCACATGAACAAGTGAGAACCAAAGAGTGGAATTTTGTAGGATGATTTATATTGTTTTTGTATTATTCTCGAAACATATTTGAATGTTTTTGTGATTTTGAATTTTTTCTGAGACTATGTACAGGAAGACAAAGAAACGTGGATGCCCCTAGTGATAGAAGGGATGTACAAGGGTAGAATGCCATGTGCATGCACAAAGAAATGAAGATGTGAAATTGGCCCAAAAATTAAGTGGGAGTATTTAAAGGAAAACTCTTCACATGTTGATGATGAGCGGGGGATCAAGACCAATATGAATAAGTTCAACATGATGATGAATGTAAACCAATGAAGTGTTGGCAAGGAGCAAGGATGTCTCCCAGTGTAATCTGGCCAAGAAACACATCATAGAAAGGAAGTGGAGACATTTTTTTCTTAAAACAAGGGATAAAGGCCCTCAAACATGATAAAAAGGATATCCAATACACATGGATGTTCTGAATGAAGTATAATAATGAATGTTATGAATGTAGCTTAAAAGCCTCGCGATGAAAAAGTGATTAGCCAAAGGCTCAAATCATGAGACAAGATAAGGACTAAGACAAGGGTCTGAACAAGATAAAAAAACACTTGGTAACATACTAATATTGTTCACTCATAGAGATCCAGTGTGTGCACATGGAAATTAATTACCTCTTAAAGGGAAGATTTAATAGGCAACAAATGAGAACAAACTAGCCAATGTGTAGGAATGATTTATGTTGAAAGGTGATTTATGAATGGAGGGTGGAGGGAGATTCGTACATTGCTCCACTATTAGCCAGGCATCCATAGCCCCAACGGAGGTGCATCTAATTCTAATCGTAACATTACTCTACTGTCAGTTAGGTGTTCATAGCCCCAATAGAGATGATTGGAAATACCCTAAGAGAGAATTATATATCAATTTACCTTTGCTTTGTAGCTTTTAGCTTTTGATTTTTGATTGATTTTGATTATTTTTGCTTTCTGAAAACTTATTTCAGCTCTCTTGATTTTTTACAAGGGATTAAGAACCACTGATGTCTTGATGGAAGGAGACGAAAGTGATTGTGATGATGACATTGGCTAGTGTCCCACCAGGCATGCCAAATGTGTTCATGTGTAAATTTTTGTGCTTATGAAAAGAAGCTAAATCCTACTAACTTCAAAACACTAATCAAACCTATATTAAACCATCATGATAAGAGATAAACAAATGAAGTTCAAAATCATGCATTATGAATTAAACAAGCAACATGCTAAGTTTATTCTACCTTTTAGAAAGCTTAATGAAATTAAACCTACTTTATATTCTAAGAAAACAAATTGTGTGTTGTTTTCTCCAAAAAATAGGGATCTTCCCTTACTAACTAGATTTGGAGTTGATGGATGTAAGATCTAGAGGATCTTTCAACAATGGAGTATGGCCATGATCAAATGTATTATAGCTTGAAGCTACCACAAATGATTTCTAATGCCTTTCTAAAGTGTTATGATATTTGGTTATGTAAACAAGGTGTAAGGTTGAAAGGGTAGGCTTACCCTTGTATTTATAGTTTTTCAAATGGAAGAGTTTGAACTTTGGGTGCATATGGGACTAAAGCTAAGCCAAAAGCACTTTATGATTAGGAGTGATAAACATGTTTCAGACTAGTTAAGCTAGGTTTAGGCTAGTTAAAATCGATTAGAAAGTGATTAGTGACTCATTGAAAGTTGGGATGGGTCTAGTTAACCATTTGTGACTGATAGATAGCCTAGGAAGCCTATAGAAGTGATACAGAGATAACTAGGGAGATTCTGAATGGTTGAAAGGATGAATGTTTATCTAATAAGAGAGATATTGTCCCAATTAGCTGATTATAGGAGGAATACGATTGAAAGAGGGTCTTTAATGGGCATCTGATAATGGAGAGAAGAGTAGCTAATTGACAAAGTGTCGTCAATCAGTTGAATTTGAGGAAATGCTAAGTATAAGTATATTTTAGGTGTCTATATATTTGTACATGTATAAGTTGAAAAGTTATGTAAATGAGGTTAGAAAACATCAAAGCTTAAGTAACTCATCTATGGAGCATAAGTTAAAAGATAAAGGGAAACTAACATGCAAGCATTATAACTTTGACAAAAAAATCAAAAACTAACATGTATATTACTCTCTACTCTTTTAATGCTAATTTAAATGGACCTAGAAGATCCTAACAATCGGTTTCATTGTTTACTCCATGAAAGTGAATGAATCTTACCAAATGGCTACAAGGCCAATGTCAACACCAAAATTGGGTCACACTCCCCTTGGTCCCTTGTCAAATAAACACCTTGAACACATTCACATAACCATAGCCCCTTTCATCCCACTCTAATATTAATTTAATTATATTAATTCATTATCCTCACAATATTTATTATTTAAATATCCTAATTGGATAATGCCCACATATCCACCTCACCTATACACCTCATCTAACCACCTCACCCTAATACCTATTCTTAGTATGTTGCCATAACTAATTAAGACATACCCAAACCCTAAAAAATCAAAGCCTGTATTCCCTCTAACCACATTCCCGCATGTTAGAAAGGAAGCTTCCATTCTATTCCACAGAGCAAAATGAGCGAGATCCCAAAAAATTAAGGGGATCTACTCAGTTTAGTAAACCTAGGAAATCCCACCCTAACCGATGTTGGTTACCCTAAACTACCGCCGATCAACCCAGAACTGTCGTCGGTTACCATTTAATCCCTAAAATAACCTTATTTTGAGGTTGGGACATTTCTGAGAGGTTAGCACATCTTCTAAGAGTAATGACAAAACCAGAGTTGCATGCAAGTAGAACTAGCATTCGTACACGCATCAGAACATCCACAGCCAGCACCAAAAGAAATCACAGAGTCATTTGCCTTCATGGGAGCATCTAAGGAAGCATCAACACCACACCAAGTTCCTTCCATTTGATCACCCGTTATTGCCAACCAGAAAACAAACTCGTACAACAGTAAGTATTTTGTTAACCAGCACTTGTTCCCTTGTCCATTGTCATTTTGGTAGACTCTTTTACTTTTGTTATTAGTTTCTACTCCCATTCCCATTCCCCCACCATTTTCCTCCATGCAAACTTGACCATTCCTTCACCCACTCCATTGAACTACTCATACCTGTATTTTAATTACCCTTGAGTATACCTAAGACCCATACAAAATTTTCCATAGCCCTCTCCATTTCCATTTAGTTTTGCATCTGCCCTCACATCAAGTTTCTGATAAGTTTCATGAACCCCGACCATACCGACGCTGGTTACCTGGAACCATCGTCAGTTCACCTAAAACAACATCATTCATACTAGACCAATGTCGGTCTTTGTGTTTTTACCATCAGACCAAGAACAGAGCCTAAACTCTCTACCCAATACCCAAAACAGCCCAGAACTTGACCCTGACCAGTACTAGTACCCTACCAGTACTAGTACCCTGACAAACACCTTGACCCTCAGATTCAATCATAGCTTAGCCTGTTATGAATGAATTTTCTTATTGTAGATGAATGAGATACCTAAATCATTTTAACTATAGTAGGATTTCCTTTATTGCTAGCATTAAGTTATTTTAAACAGTGGATTGACATTCGTCTAGGGAGTATCACACTTCCTGGATCTAGCATATGTTAGGCAATCCATTGCATATACTATTTAACTTTCATTTGGTGGTCTTGTTTTCCATTTCAGGTAGTTCCTCCAAGTAAAAGGGAAGCTCTCACGATCAGCTGTGGATCAAGAAGTCATACACACGCAACAACCTATAACCATCATTTCGACAAATATTCCTCCTAGCCCGTTACCCTTATCTGTTTCGTCAACATTCGAAGAAACAATCTAGAATTAGGTGAAACATTTTGGTATGCCTGGTGGGACCCATTTGGGGTTCTTTGCGTTCTTTCATTTCTAGGTGAAAAGTTACGTGTTTGTTTCCTTCTAAAAGGTTCTTACATTAAAATTTCTCCCCTGGAACCTTCTCTTCTTCTATTGTCTAAAAGTAATCATATTTTGGTGCTTTAAAATGAACATTTCTTTCCTTTCATTAGTATCACATTAGTGAAACAGCATCCCTCCTCCTGTTTATCTTTTTGTGTCATGGAATTCAACATTTTGATTTGGGTTTTAAAAATCATTTCATTTCATTCTACCTTTCTGCATTAGCTCACATTAATTGAGGGCAACCTATACATTAGAAGTCATTCCTAGCTGGTGGTTGACAAACAAATCATAGAAAAGCACTTTCTTTCTCTTTCTCTCTCTCTGAGTCATACCAAACATCACAAAATTGAAAAAAAAAAATATACACATTCTTAAACAACATCTCACCCGGAAGAAGTTGTAGGTGATCACACGATCACGGTACAGTGGGCACCCCGCTGGTTATCTCTGTCCAGTACCCCATCAGAGGATGGCCTGCCCCCGCCATAACATAACCTGAAACCTCTCCATGTAGATCTCCTTCTTTGTAGGAATCCATCCTCACCAAAAATTATATTCTAAAGTTCATGAGTTAGTCCTTAAATAGCATAAGCTAAACAAACGTAATAGAAAAAGCACTCTTAGGATCGAATTTTTCTTAGTGTTTTTGCTTGGCTTACGTTTTGAGGTGAGAGGACACATTTTTCATTTTCTTATTTCCCCTTGCATGATCATCATCATAGTTGGTATATTCTAACTTCATCTGAGTGTGCCTGGACCCTATTCTCATCATTCTCAGAATCCTAGGTTTGATTCCATATTTGATTTTAACTCACAACCACTTTTTCTTCATCTCTATTTCAATTTCATAGTAACCAGTGTCGGTCCAGCGATCGTCATCGGTTACCCTCTGACTGTCATTAGTTTTACTCAACCAGCTTTGGTTAATTGTGATTTTGGTTAACCCACCCAAAAGGACACTTGCTTCACCTTCTTTGTTGTTCAGATCCTCTATCACTCTCAGCATATTCACTTTCTAGGTAAATTCCATCAGCATCTTGCATACTTGGAAAATTATTGGCCTTTTACCTTGTTTTGACCAACTATCCACCTTCCACAGTGACCGACCACAGTTACCTGTGACCGGTGTCGGTTTACCCTAACCAGCATCGGTTAGCCTGTGTAATTTTCTAGTTGACATTATGTACCTAATCTACCTACCACCGCATATTTATCATATCTCTATTGTATTTATGTGTCATTTACAAAAAGCAGTCTTACCACGTCAGCACTTGTTCACATGGTGCTGATGCGTAGCCAAGAAAACACCCTCATATTCCATGCTAGCTATCAACCACTACCACCTAGCCCTTCGCCACCTTCTATTTTATCACCCATGGATCCTACCCAACTTATCACTATCACCACATGGGACGAGGAGTTTGCATGACTCCTTGACTAGAACCCTACCACCTTGCAGTTTTATCTTTCCCACTCATCCACTCGAGATGCCTCGGGTTAGTTGATATATGGCATGCCCGTATCTATCCCCCGACACTCACTCCTACTTTTACTCCAATCTCTGCTAGCTCCGCGCTACCCGCACCTATCTTTCCCTCGGTCATTTCGTAGCTAGGCCCTATACCCACTATGACCACCGCGTCTGCAACATTTATTGCATCCACTATACCTTCACCAACCACCCAGAATGTAACCTTATCCACACCTATTAGCTTGCATATACCTGTAGCTACACAACCACCCTCGGTGTCGGTGACCCCTACCCCTTTTCAAAACATCTTTCTTTCTATTCCATAGTCCTTAGCCCCCATTACCACTAGGGTCACCACAACCCTTCCACCTCCATATGCGTACTATCAGCAACCTCTCATTTCATCTATTATTCATTCTGGGTACGTACCCCCTATTTCACTCCCTCCTTCTCAATCTACCTATATGGCAGCACCATATACTGGAATGCCACCCCCATTATATGCCCAACACCAACCTCCTTACGCTACAGGGGGCACCCAGCCATCACAACCTACCGACGACCTGATCAAGTTAATGATGGACAAGAATCAGACATTGTAGGCATCGGTTTCTGACTCCTACAACACTCTCACCTATGATGAGATTTGTAATGAGCCTATACACCCATCCATTCCTATCCGTCCATATCCCATGCATTGGGAAATGCCTAAATTTAACCATTTCAACAACAAAGAAGACCAGCAATAGCATTTGCGGTCTTTCAAACATAGGTGTTATTTGATCGCCCATGATGATGCTTTGCTCCTAAGGACCTTTCCCATGTCTCTGATCAGACCCGCATTAGATTGGTATAGTGGGTTACCTAGACACTCTATTTTCTCATTTAATTAGGTAGCCCCAGCCTTCTTATATCACTTCTCCATTAACTTTGTCAAGAAGGTTACCATGACTGACCTCTATTCTACACGTCTGTATGACGACAAATATATCACATATTTTGTTGCTCGTTGGCGTAGCATGATCAATCAACTCATGTTCCAATTACCAAAAACCAAACTCATAGAGCTCTTCCCACGGGCTTGTGCTAGACATATCTCGCCAACCCTACAGGTGCAGACTTTTCAAACCTTTGATGAGGCATTCACCATGGCACGAAAGCTAGCGATTCGTGCCATCGAAGAAAAGAAAATCCAACTACGTAATAAAAACTCGGCATTTAAGTCAAATGATACCTCTTCTTCTTCAAAACCATAGAACAATTATTCAAAATCCAAGGGAGCTGCTAACACAACAGTACTCAAGGCCAGCCCAGCTCATCCCTCAAATCAGGCTAACCCCTCATCTAATCTCTCACCCATTCAAACTTTTCAATTCAGACAGGAACAACAGAAATACACCCCAATTGGGGAACCTTATTCTTCTATCTTAGAAAATCTCATTAAAGTTGGGGCCATCACCCTTCCTCCCGTAAAGCCACACACTGGTTTTGATCCTACTCACCCCACACCCGCGTGGTACAAAGAGCACGACTTCTGCAACTATCATCGAGTAAAGGGTCATAGTGACAAAAATTGCATCACTTTCAAAAACATAGTCTAAGAAATGCTCAAGAAATCCAAATTAACCTTGGATAATCCTAATGCACCTGCCAATCAAAACCTACACATCTTCAAGAAACCCTTTCCTAATCATGCCCCTTCTGTTGATCAAACCGGAGAGACCTCAACTCATGATAGCCATACCCGCGAGATCCATGCTATTTTCAGTGATGCACCTGTTGCTTCCCAATTACCTCATATTCCTTCCATAGAGGAAATTATAGCTCGAAGCCCTTCACCTGCACTTGAACCCACTTCAGCTATTTCTCCACCCATAGAGGAACACCCTCCGTCTCCTCCCTCACCCATGAAGGAGACTCCTGTTAACATCAAAACCATTTCACCTTTGGCTTCTCCACCTAGAGATCTATCACCTGCAGTACCTCTTTGACTTGTGAAAGAGGATTTTTTATCTCCTCCACCCACAGAGGAGCACCCATCATCTCCTCCACCCATAGAGGAGCACCCATCCTCTCCTCAACCTATCGAAAATCTAGTAGAGATGCCTGTACCTCTAGGTTCACATTCTCCATCAGTTACCCAAGATCCTGCAAACTTAATTTTGGCTCTCTTACCCACAGAAGCTAAAGCTAGCAAATTCCCCGTTTCTAAGACACATTTTACGATAATTGCCATTAGATCCTCATCAGCCTCACCTACAACAGTGCCTTTCTCATGTTTATCCGATCACCTAGATTATGTGGATAGAGCCTTACTTTGGGGGCATCTTATGCTTCCTTTCTCCACACAAATGCAGATGTCACTTACTGATACTTCCACTATATATCCAAAAATAGTTTAGCCAATCAAACCAAACACAACCAAAACTATCACAAATTCCACCTCGATACCACTCATGGCTCAACTCACACCCCTACCCATAACCCAACATGCATCAAAATTCAAACCTACACCTACATCATCTTCCTCACCTAAACCTATTACTACCTTAAGGGTCATCCCATTCGCCAACCTTACTCATCTGCCCATCAAATTAGATTTAGCTACATCCTCCAAAGCCAACACCAAACCTACTCTGGCACCCAAATAGAAGAACCAATTCCATAGATCTCATACTCCAACCTCGTCAATCACACCTTCATCACCTTTACCATTTTCATCCGTCTTAGGACCTCACCCTTCCATCATGGTTAAGACACCTCCACCCACTGATAAACCAAAAACACAGCAGCTCATTCCTCCCTCGCAGACCCCTAACATACCCAAGTGCCTGACACAACTTCCACCCAAACCTACAACATCTTTACCACCCATACCTCTAATACCATCGATAACTTCTTCACAACCCACAACACTTCAGTCTCTTTCCCTCACACCTCTTGCACGACCCGCATCATCTACCTTCACAACACCTTAGTTATCCCCATGGGTAACTCACCCTCTTCCACCATCCACCTTTCCCTCTAGATCTTATGCACCCATATCACCTTTACCTAAGAAGGTGCCACCTAAAGACAAAACCCATCAGAGAACTCGCCAAACCTCCACCCAAATGTTGGCGTGCCCAACTCATCTCACAAGGTTCCTTCCCACCCCTAGGCTTTTGCCCTTCTTATTTCTATACCTTTCATGGCTCACCTACCTCGCCCACCTCCCCGCCTCAAATCAACATGATCCACGTTGCTACCCATGCTCAGAAGGATAAAGGCAAGGAAAAGGAAACCAACCCACCAACCAATCATGTACCCAACATACCATCTACACCCACACCTAAAATCACTATCCATAGCCCCACATATCCTATGTCTAATGGGGTTACACATTGTGCCATGCTCAAACAACTACACCAATCCCTCCTCAAAATGTCCCTATATGACCTCATCCAAACCTCGGAATCCCATTTTCAAGCTCCCATGGAGGTTCTTCAGTCTATTGAGGTCTTACCCAATGACCCTACACCCGTGGCCTCCATTATTACACCTCATCATGTAACCTCCCTTACCAAATTACCTTCTCCTCCTACACCTCCACCTACTCACCAATTAGCCTCCTTTAGCTTCTCATAGCAAGAGATCGCACCGCACCAAACCAATGACCTAGATCCAAATCTCTTCATCTATATCCACATTGATGATATACGTGTAAGACGTGTTATGATTGATGGGGGCACTAGCATTAATATAATTTCCTCTCATGCATTCACTCAAATGTGCATACCTGACAATTACATGCATAAACATCCTGTCATGTTGCGTTCATTCAATGAAGTTGTCACCTCTACACTTGGCACCGTCGTCCTCCATGTTCACGTGGGCCCCCACACTATTCTAAAGCTATTTTATGTCTTAGAAGCGGAATTTCAATCCAACATGTTGCTTGGTAGACCCTAGATTCATGTTACGGGTTGTGTTCCTTCCACTTTGCATCGTTGTGTAAAGTTTGAGCATGAGGGACACACCTATACCATTCTGGCTGACCCATCACCTTTCAAAACTTGCAACATGCTTTACCAACCAAATGACGTGCTTATACCCACTAAAACATCTACCTCCACAATCATTTCTTCTTCACCTACACCTCCACTCACCAGTGCAGCCGCTACCTCAACCACACATACCTCCTTCATTCTTACCGCTGCCACAACCTCCACAGTCGAACCATAAGTCTCCCAATCTGTTAACCCCATCTCTGATCCGACCTCTGACACATCGTCTATTCTAACTACCCACATACTAACCACCGATCCCTTGAAGGGCATTTTTCAACGCCTCACTCTGGGGGAGTATCGCCTATATAGTGTCAACACATTCCTTACCCCACAAGAGTACAGAAGTCTTCACCAGCACCCTCGTTATGATCACCATATAGGAGAGTGCCTCCTTTATGGTCCTCCCCACCTTCGTACCAGTCTCTCCTATGGGGGACTTGATACTACCACTTACACACCTGAACCACCATCACAAACCCTCCCATTTTACGTTGACTTCCAGTCACTCACTAATCACTGTTTCACCCACACCTTCCTACACTGATGTGCATGGAAGGGTTTTGGTTTTGGATTTTATGAGCAAGGCTGCCATACTATTATTCCATGTACTACACACAAACATAACAACCGTAGTGGTATCGGCTTTGTTGAACCACCTACCAAGAAGGCCCGCATTGAACTCATTGAGGACATCAACCCTTCTCCACCTTCTTCACCACCTTCACCGACAGAGTCGATGGATCCAGAATCCATTCCTCCTAACTTTCTTTTTCATAAACACCATTTTCTTGGGGCCTCTGACTTATCAATGTGAGGGCGAGGCTCCCTCTTCTCTTCACTTCCTGTATCCTAAAATGATCGACAACGATACACCTTCGATTAACATCGTTCAATGTCAGGATGATGAGTCTATACTCACCTACCTTGGGGCTGAAGACTCATATATTCATCAGTCGTTACCATATGATATGCAAACAATGTTGAACAAACTAACTATCGAAATCAACATCCATACTCTGGACGACCCGCACATTCTAAAGATCAAACAATCTTTAGATACTGCCGAATAGGGAGCCATCACTTCTTTTCTCAAAAACCATAACCACGCTTTCGCTTAGTCTTATGCAGACATGCCTGGTATTGACCCCACCATAGTGGTCCATAATATCCTAACCATTCTCGATGCCAAACTCGTAAAACAAAAGATAAGGAAAATGCATCCTCGCATTGCTCTTCTGGTCAAAGAAGAACTTTAGCGACTCCTTTTGGTTTCCTTCATCTTACCCATTGTTTATCCTCATTGGATTTCCAACATTATCCATGTTACTAAGGCAACAAGGGGACTCCACATTTACATAGATTTTTGTGACCTCAACCTAGCTTGCCTGAAAGATGACTTTCCCCTCCCTGGTATTGACCAACTGGTTGATCTTATTGCTAATCACGAGATGCTATCACTCATGGATGGTTTCTCAGGTTATAACCAAATTTTTCTTTCCCTAGAGGATCAGCACAAAAGTACATTCATCACCCCTTGGGGGACCTTCTACTATCGAGTCATGCCTTTTGGCCTTAAAAACACCGGTGCCACCTATCAGCCAGCTATGACTTACATCTTCCTTGACATCATGCATCATATATTGGAATATTACATGGACGACCTCCTTGCTAAATCTAAACACCGCTCCAAGCATCTCGTCGTCCTCAAAACCATCTTTGACTACCTCATTAAATATTGTGTTCACCTTCATCCCAAGAAGTGTGTCTTCGTTGTACTCTTGGGAAAACTCCTAGGATTTATCATCTCCTTGCGTGGCATAGAATTTTACCCTACTAAAGTTAAGGCCATTCTTAAAATGCCCCCACCTACTAATCTTAGGAAACTCTGTAGCTTGCAACGTAAGTTGCAATCTATTCACCGTTTCATTTCACAATTATCTGATTGGTGTCAACCATTTCATCATCTTCTCAAGAAGGATGTCTCCTTTAAATGGGATGATGACTGCTACAAAGATTTTGAGGCCTTAAAATGATACCTTCTCCAACCACCTGTACTCATTCCACCTAAAGATGATCAACCCTTCTACCTATACATCTCAGCTACCGATCATTCCTTGGGGGCCATGCTCGCTCATCAAGATGAACAACACAGGGAGCAGGCGGTTTATTAAGACATATTCTTTTGGACTATGAAACCCACTATACCCATGCCAAAAAAATTTACTTAGCCTTAGTGTTCGTTGCCATGAAATTCCGCCATTACCTACTCAACCACAAAACCTATGTTGTGACCAACACTGACCCCTTACACTTCATGTATGCCAAACCTTACCAAAATCAATGTTCCACATGCTGGCTTATGCTTTTGGCCAACCTCAACCTTGAATTCATCCATCAAAATTCCATCAAGGGCCAAGCCATCACCGACCAATTGGCTAACACACCTATTTCTAGGGATCAACCTTCTAACTTTGAATTTCCAGATGAGTCAATCACTTCCCTTTTCTTAGATGAGCCCACATACCAAATGACACTCTTCCTCGACGGTTCCAAGTGTCAGCGTGGGGGTGGGGCAGGCATTGTCCTCATTCAACTTGATGGTGAACCCATGCCTTTTTCTTTCAAACTTGATTTTTATTGTACAAACAATATTGTCGAATACGAAGCACTCGTAATAGGTCTCCAAGCTACCTATGCCTTGGATTTCAAATCCATCAACATCTTTGGTGATTCCCAATTGGTCGTAAACCAAGTCAATGGTATATATCGATGTCGTAATGAGACACTTCAAAAGTATAAACATCATGTGGACATACTTTTGACCACTTTTGACCGTTATGACCTTCAAACCATCCCCTGCTCTACCAACAAATTTGCAGATACCATGGCCTGCTTGGCCTCTCAAATACCCGCTTCACCCACTGATTCTAAAATCTTTGTCACCGTACAAAGACTCTAACCACCCTCTTATTTACCTCATGAAATTTACTCTATCGGAACCACTGGCCCTGACCCGAGTGACCTTTGGTATAAATAATACTCAGACTACCTTTCCCTCTCCATCTTACCTCCCGGCCTCACTCGTAATGGACAACACGCTTTTCTTAAAAGGGTCTCTCGTTACATCATCATGGGTGGCCTCCTCTATAAGCACGGCTTTGATGGTATTCTCTTATGATGCCTTACGAGTTCAAAAATTCCTTATACCATTAAGGAAGTTCATGATGATATATATGGAGGTCACTTCAGTGGCCTTGCTATTGCTAAGCGTATTCTTCACCTAGGCTATTACTGGCCGACCCTCAACCATGATTGTTACGACTACGTAAAGCATTGTGTAAAATTCCAACAACATGCCAACCTTCATAATACACCCAGTCATGCCTTACAGGTCACCCGTGACCTTGGCCCTTCTCTCAATGGGGTTTGGATCTTGTTGGAGAAATCAGTCCCCATTCTTCCCAGCGATATCAATGGATCATCACCGCCACCAAATACTACACAAAATGGGTTGAAGCCATACCTCTCATCTCCATGAAAGCTAAGAAAATATTTGAGTTCATCAATCATCACATCATTTGTCGCTTTGGTGTCCCACGTCGCCTCATCACTGATAACGGTAAACAATTCAAAAATAAAACCTTGTGAAAACTTTGTGATGCCTTCGACATTCAGCTAAGTTTCTCATCACCTTATTACCCACAAACCAATGGTCAAGCCAAATCCACCAATAAAACCTTGAACAAAATTCTCATGAAAGTGGTTAATGATACTGGGAAGGACTGGCATACACACATTCCTTTCGCCCTATGGGCATACCACACTAATATTCGCATTGCCACTGCTGCCACACCTTTTTCTCTGGTCTATGGTACAGAGGTTGTTCTACCTCTCGAAGTCCATATTCCCTCACTCTGCATTTCTCTCCATGACATGCTTAATGATGACGAATTTCATCAAGACCATTTAGCACAACTTGATTTATTGGATGAATGTCGTCTTAATGCTCTTGACCATCTCCAAGTTTACCAAAAATGTATCAAATGTGCCTATGACAAACGTGTCCATGAATGAACCTTCCAAGTCGGTGACCTTGTCCTAAAATAAAATCAACATGTAACAAAAGTAGAAAAAATAAAATGGGGAAAATTTTCTCCTAATTAGCTTGGACCATACATCGTGACTCATACTTATGGATCAGGTGCTTATCGTTTATCTTCACTCAATGGTAAACCTGAACCTGAGCCCCTTAACGCCTTGCATCTTTGACCATTCTATTTTTGACTTTTAGTCATACCTCACCTTCTGCCTCTTTCCATACTCATTCCTTAAGCGCTACCCATTTCCTACGTCATCACCAACGATTAAATAATAATCTTGTGCATACCCGTCACTCTTTTATCTTCTCTTAAATATGTGTACCACAACACTACACATGGCATTATTCTCATGGATAGTTTTCATCTACTTTTAGATGAGATCGCATGGTCATTTCACCTTTCCTTCTAAACAAGAATTCAATTCATCACCTTAGTCTTTTCCATGACTTCAAAGTCCTCACACCGGATCCAACTCCTTGAGTAAAAATTCCAACAAAAAGATGAATCCCTCAAAAGAACATCTTTCTCTCTACCTCGCTACTATAAATAGACTGCTCCCTCAAAGGAAAACTATGTAAAGATCTTTCAAAGAGAGAGAGAGAGAGAGAGAGAGAGAGAGATAAAATAATCTGAAGCTTCCCGTTGCAACCAGCTTCGCAAAGACCTCAAGGAGTTAATTTCTTCATCCCATATAGACTTTCTGCATTGATTTGTCTATCTCAAATATTCAGTCAAAACAAAAAAACCTTTTTGTCATGGACTTTCCCATTGTGACCATGGATCTCTTGCCAAAAGGCATGCTGCCTAGTACCATATAAAAACTAACCACTTTTCACCCTCTCACCATTCACACTTTCATTTCCTACAACCTCAAGGGACCTCGTGGAACCGTTACATTTGGTGATCATGTGACTACTTTTACCTTTTAGAATAGTTAGTCATGTAGTGTTTTTCGGGTCTTATGTCCATCCACCTCTCTAAGGTATGACCCTCTCATTGTGATCCTTACCAATTAGGTGGCTTTCTTTCCTCCTCTTATCTTTTAACCTTCTTTATTACATATTGATTACCTTATACAGGACTAGATCCTCAACGCTTATCTTTGGGTAATTTTATCCTCTTTCACCACAATCAACTCAACATCACCTGTACCAATGTATCCATAATTAACCCACACTTAAAAAATACCTAAAACCAATCATGCCTATAACCTACCAACCCATACTCATACCTCTCGATATTCTTCCCTAGCTTATGGGAGAACTACATTGGCATGAGGTCCCTTTTTTCCGGGACTATGTAGGCAGCACTCTGAGAGAATGGGTCCCTTGGAGGTTAGCTTGGCCACTCTCTACCCTAGCCAATGCACCTTTCATTGTCCTAATTCACAATCTACCCTTGTTAGATTTCTTTTTATATCACTAATTGTAAATTAAACCAAACAAACAACAAATTGCTTTCCACCTTTATCATCATCAAACATACATTCATTATGTCTACAATTTTTTATTTACCATTATCATGCATGTTACTATAAACATCTAAACCATGACCCATATCATCATTACATTACACAAATTAATGAATTACAAACTCAACAAACCTAACTCCACCATGCCTAAAACCTATCTCAACCATGTCTACAACCTGACTCAATCCATTCCTACAACTTGACTCAATCCATGCCTATGACCTGACTCCATCCATGCCTAGACCACAACCTAAATCCATTCATGCCTATTACCTAACTCAATCCATGCCTACAACCTAGATCCATTAATGCTTATAACCTAACTCAATCCATGCCTATGACTTGACTCAATCCATACCTGGACCATAACCTAACTCAATTCATGCCTATAACCTAACTCAATCCATGCCTATGACTTCACTCAATCCATGCCTAGACCACAACCTAACTCAATCCATGCCTAGACCACAACCTAACTTGATCCATGCCTATGACCTGACTCTATCATGCCTACACTACTTGATTTCCATCACATATACACATCAAAATAACAAGATAACCACAACCATGTATACACATAATGACCATAATCATCATCATATCTATAAATAAAAATATCCAAACATGTGTCTCCATATACATAACTCTCAAATATCTTTGGCACGCAGGCCAGTATATATAACCAAATCTCTCAAAACTCTCATATACAGCCTCATCATCTTCGGCACGCAGGCTGGTATATGATCAAAAATATACAAAGCTCTCGTATACATACTAAATCTCTTCGACACGCAGGCCGGCATATATCAAAAATGACTACAATACATCAAAATGGAGGGATGTACATCAGACATCATCCTAT
This sequence comes from Taxus chinensis, assembly GCA_019776745.2. Classification (NCBI taxonomy): domain Eukaryota; kingdom Viridiplantae; phylum Streptophyta; class Pinopsida; order Cupressales; family Taxaceae; genus Taxus; species Taxus chinensis. The sequence goes on from CM034149.1 coordinate 102,329,372, forward strand.
CAGATATCCTCCATGTCAGTCTCTCTTGTCTCCTCCTCGGCTCCTGTTCGGTGGCCTAATAACATCTCACCGCCTACCATGGGTCATGGCCGAGTCCCTGCTGGTACATCACCTTGAGCTGGCCTCCATGAACTGGTGGCCTCACCCTACTCTTGTCTCGGAGCTCGATGGCCCCTGTCCTCTCCATGCTATGAGTACAGGATCTGGTCCTCTCACTCAAGGCCTGTTGTGCCCTATACTCTCCATAGGATAGAAAATCTATCCAGGCCACCAACAACTAATCCTGGTAATATCTGGCCTCACTTAAGGCATCTCGTAACCTAGATACAGGTATTGTTTGTGGTGGCCCCATCGGCCTCTGACCCTGTACCTGTCCTGTGGGACCCTATCCCAGTGCTTGTGGAGGTGTCATTGACCTCGCACCCTATACTTGTACCTGAGCCTGTAGTGCCTGAATCTATGCCTGTGTAGTGGCCAACTAGCCCTATAAACCTATAACACGTGCCTGTAGGGTGGCCACCTGCTCATCATCACCCTCTCCATCTCCACCCTAGGCCATTTGGGCCTGTAGACTAGCCATCTACAAATGTAATGCGGCCACCTCCACCTCTAAAGCTGCTAACTACCCCTGTACCATCCCGTGCTATGTAATCAAGGTCGCCACCTACCCCTGTAGGGCATATCTCTACACAGTGATGGTGGCTAAATCTGGCTGCCCTAGCCTAGGTGGTACTACTTGTAAATGAGCTGCCCACCACTGTTTGTATCTATCTGTCACTTCGACATCATCGATCTGTCAGTCTATCACCTGCTCCTCCTACCCCGTAGGCGCTGTCGGCTGTGGTAAAGGTAATGGCCTCTCCACATCATCTCTCCCATTCTGTGGGAAGGGTGGAGGTATATCCTGTGGCAGCCTAAACTGCCATCTGACCCTGTCAACTGGGATCATCTCGTGCTCCCCTGCATGGCACCCCTCTATCCATCTGAGTAGTTGAAGGCCATCTAGCTCATCAGTCATCTATTTGTATGAGGGATAGCCCACATACGGTCTATAAACAATGTCCACACCAGACAATTCCTCCAGTAGTCACCTATAATAGGCTACATCATGTATGACCCTACCTGCTTACCACTCTCCCATCGCAGGCACCCATCACCTATACCCTACCCGCACAAAACTAGGCTCAAATGTACCTATCCGAGGCATACCCATCGGACTAACACAAACAATCTGCTCGTAGACCCAACAGTGTAGAATAAATGTGCAGCATAGGTTGAACCTGCAAAGCTGCCCATACCCCCATATCTCTTTGGACAATTACACGAGGAATGTTGGCACCCATGCAAAACAAGTCTTGTCCATCAATAATACTACTAGCCTCATCTCCTTTGGATGGGCTAGGTGCATCTCTCCATAACTCAGGTTAGCGCTATGGAATGTCAGCTCCACTAGTCCTTCACCAAATACCATCAGCATCAACTCCTCAGATGCCTCTGAGGAGATCAAATATACCTGTGTCCCTAATATAGGTAATCATAGGATCCTATACACGTCCTCCAGGGTGATGGTCATCTCCCCCATCGGTAGGTGGAACGTTTTGGTTGTGAAATCCCATCTATCGATGAGAGCGACAATCAAGCTTAGCTACCAGAACAATGCCTATAACGTCAGACCCCAATCAGGCCCACATCTGTGACATGCCTCCACTCCTCGACCATCACCGCACCTCGAACTCTCAAGAGCAGGGGCAGCACCCTGTCTCTCATCCTCAACTGCTCTCTCGCTACATCCAGCCAAACATCACATTAATTTCACCTTACTCATAACTACAATCCCACTCGAAACCTCACCTACACCAACCACTTTACCTCTCTTTCCCTAGACCTCACTACCTTTGTATCACATCTTCTATCTACCCATCCTACCCCTCATTCACTATCATTCACCCTTACCTATTTTTACCCCTTACCTATGTCATGATTTGCCCCAAAACACCTCCTACTTCCCACTACCTACCTCCCCCACCCAACCTAGGGAACTTTTGGCCCCTTTTTCCCCAAACTATGACTGGTATCAGTTACCCCTAACTGGCCCTGGTCCCCCTTACATCGGCATCAATCTCCTGTTTCATGACCGGTACCAGTTTGGCACTACCAATGTCAGCTAACCTTCAACCGATGTTGAACACTATCGTTGCAAACACAGCGATGTCTAAATCCTCCATCTTCCTAAAATATCCCTTCTAACCACCCAATCCCACCCAAAACCCCCCTCCACCCCTCCCCGTCCTTCCTTCACCCAATCACCCCTCTTCTCATTCCTATTTAACTCGATTTTACCCAATCACAATTCAAACTACATTTTCCCTTAAACCCTTTTTTTTCCACACGATATCTAAATAAATTCAATCAACAAAACAAAGAAAAGGGATTGATTCTTACCTCATCACGCTACCACTGTCGTGGTGGAACGTCAGGCCACTGCACCGATGGTCCACCCAATCCCTCTCCTGCCTCTGCCATCACCGAATAACCTCTCGCTCTCCAACCAATCAAATCAATCAGACCCAGCTTGTGGATCCACCTATCGACCAATTATCCTTAGTCATGTGTCTCGCTAACTCAGTCCTCCATCTCACTCTATCACTTTTCACCTTTTTCTCTCTCTTTTTTTGTTTTCCCCAATTCGATAAAAGACAAATGATTTGAAAAATATGACAAGTTTTCTTTTTATACCCTACCCGACCTAACTGGTGACAGTTTTCCCTTGACCGACATCGGTCCTGGCCCTAGCTTACCATGGTCAGTCCATCTTGACCAGGATCGGTTCCTTCAAACCGTCATCGGTTTACCTGCTTAGTCTTTTTCCTACCCCCTACCCCCAATTTTTGACATGAATCCTTTTTTACCTCACCCACACCTCACTTGGACACTCCACTTTATCTTCCTAACCTTATCATTTATCCCCTCACCTCATCCTCATATGGGGACTCGTTATTTTACCCTTACCTCAAACCTACCTGTGTCGTGACCTAGATACTTGGACCTGGAACATCGCTAGTGACCTGTGACCTCATGTGTTCGCTATACCTTGTGGAACTGTTACCTATGTTAATGGACATACTAACCCTACCTTGCCTCTTGCCATGACCGTTTATCTTGCCCTAACCTTTGGTGTACCATAACATACCTAAACATTCATGTGCTTAACCTACGTCGTGTTTCCTAACCATATCCTATACTTTGGATACCGGAATCACTTCAACCTTCTTTGGATAAACCTATCGACCTTAGACAATGTAGAGTTTACCTGCTCTTCGACCTAGTACCATGCTACAGTTTATACATGTGTGTGTGTTTGGCTATTACTACCTTTGACCCTGACCCATCACCTGGATTACCCGAGTGGACCCTTTTTCCCTTTTTACCCCTATCGCCCACCTTCTTCCTCCTCACATTCACATTTTATCAAACCACTCACCGATTCTGCCTTCTGCCTCATCAGTTCCTGGATTGAGGAGGATCACCTTCACCCACACATGGGGCAGCCACATCTTATTTTTGTCAGCGTCACTTACCAATACAAGCTACATAACAAAAAGGGGCAAAATGTAGACACCAAAATTGGGTCACACTCCCCTTGGTCCCTTGTCAAATAAACACCTTGAACACATTCACCTAACCATGGCCCCTTTCATCCCACTCTAATATTAATTTAATTAATTAAATTAAATTAATTCATTATCCTCACAATATTTATTATTTAAATATCTGAATTGGATAATGCCCACATATCCACCTCACCTATACATCTCATCTAGCCACCTCACCCTAAGACCTATTCTTAGTATGTTGTCATAACTACCTAAGACATACCCAAACCCTAAAAATCAAAGCCTATATTCCCTCTAACCACATTCCTGCACGTTAGAAAGGAAGCTTCCATTCTAATCTGCGAAGCAAAACGAGCAAGATCCCAAAAAATCAAGGGTATCTGCTTAGTTTAGTTTAGTCAACCTGAAACCACCGTCGGTTACTATTTAATCCCTAAAACAACCTTATTTCGAGGTTGGGACATTTCTGAGAGGTTGGCACATCTTCTGAGAATGAGGACAAAACCAAAGCTGCATGCAAGCAGAACCAGCATTCGTACACACATCAGAACATCCAAAGCCAGCACCAAAAGCAATCACAGAGCCATTTACCTTCATGGGAGCATCTGAGGAAGTGTCAGCACCAAACCAAGTTCCTTCCATTTTATCACCCATTATTTCCAACCAGACAACAAACTCATACAACAGTGAGTATTCTGTTAACCAACACTTGTCCATTGTCATTTTGGTAGACTCTTTTACTTATGTTATTAGTTTCTACTCCAATTCTCATTCCCCCACCATTTACCTCCATGCAAACTTGACCATTCCTTCACCCACTCCATTGAACTGCTCATACCCGGACTTTAATTACCCCTGAGTATACCTAAGACCCATACAGACCTTGTCATAGCCCTCTCCATTTTGGTTTAGTTTTGGATTTGCCCTCACATCATGTTTTTGATAAGTTTCATGTACCCCAACCATACCAACGCCAGTTACCCACAACCGTTGCCGGTTCACCTAAACTGACATCGGTCATACTAGACCGACGTCGGTCTCTATTTTTTTACCATCAAACCAAGAACGGGGCCTCAACTCTCTACCCAATACCCAAAACAGCCTAGAACTTGACCCTAACCAATACCAGTACCCTGACAAACACCTTGACCCTTAGATTCAGTCATAGCTTAGGCTATTGTGAACGAATTTGCTTATTGTAGAAAAATGAGATACCTAAATCATTTTAACCATAGTAGGATTTCCTTTATTGCTAGCATTAAGTTATTTTAAACAATGGATTGACAACCTTCTAGGGAGTATCACACTTCCCGGATCTAGCATACGCTAGGTAGTCCACTGCATATACTGTTTAACTTTCATTTGGCGGTCTTGTTTTCCATTTCAGGTAGTTCCTCTAAGCAAAAAGGAAGCTCTCACGATTAGCTGTGGATCAGGAATTCATATGCGTGCAAAAATCTATAACCAACATTTCGACAGGTATTCCTCCTAGCCCTTTACCCATATCTATTTTGTCAACATTCGAAGAAATGATCTAGAATCGGGTGAAACAGCCAAGTTTAGCATATTCCATTACTAACCTATCATGAATGCAAGATAATCTATTTTAATGGTAGATGGCTCAAGATCAAATGTCTTATTAGCTTAGCTAATGCAAATGAGCTCTTAAGCTATGTCAAGATGAGATATGATATCAAGATCAAGATTTTAATAAGGTGTGTTTTTTTTAAAGGGAGGGGTGAACCTTCTATTTATAGTTTTCCACTTACGAGAGTTTGGAATTTGGGTGCATGTGGGCCTAAAGGTAAGCCAAAAAGAACTTTTAGATTAGATTAGGATAAACATGCTTTAGGATTAGTTAAGCTAGGTTTAGGCTAGTTAAGTGTGATTAACAAGTGATTAGAGACTCATTAAGAGTTGGGAGGAGTCTGATTAACCATTTGTGAATGATAGATAGCCTAGGAAGCCTAAAAAAGTGGTTCAGAGAAAACTAGGGAGGTTCTGAATGGTCGAAAGGAGGAATTTCCAGCTAATAAGAGAGATATTAGCCCAATTAGCTGATTATAGGAGGAATACAACTGAAAGAGTGTCGTGAATGGGCATCCGAGAATGGAGCGGAGAAGGGTTGATTAACGAAGTGTTGTTAATTGACTAAATTGGAAGAAATGCTAAGTGTAAGCATATTTTAGGTGTATACACCAAGGATCAAACCGATTATCTGATTGGAGAAGTAGAATTTGTAGAGATCTCCTCCCGAAAGCATCAGAGTTATGAATCCATAAGCAGAGAAAGAAGAAGATTTTTGGGACAAAAATTCTTCATAATGGGGAGGTGTGACCTGGATGTCAATTCAGCGGAAGGATTTTCCCAAAACCTCCCAGGGATGTCATAGTATAGTAGTGGACTCCGAGAGCTTTCCTTCACTTACAAGAATGTGAAAAATAGACTCAATAAGAGCAAGATAGTGTCCATAGAAGATGATAGTTGAAAGAGCACAATTGGGGGAAACTAGAAAATCATGTTGTGACACATGGAAAAATGAAATCAGGAAAAAGTAACAAATTATTTTTGTGACTTTGGTCTTTGATGCTCATTTTTGAATGAGTGGGCCCCTCTATTTACTGGCTGGGGGCCCTCATCCAGGGTCGACACACTCTTTTATTGGAGGGGCTCTTTTGTCGTCAATAATCATCATTTTCACCACAAAATGATTGGAGAGTTTACCATATTATGGGTCCTTAGGCCACCATGTGGCATGTCACTTACTCTCCACATTTCACCAAGTTCAATGAATCATATATCAAGCATCTCAGCACCGAGTTAACAAAAATTTGGCGAGTCATGGTGAGTTGGGGATCTCAATGACCTATCTTGGACCAAGTCAACAACCAATGTTGAACCACCTGAAAAAATTGAGGGAATACGTGGTTGCAATGACAGATAGAATGGGTAGTTAAAATCCTTAATAAGGCTTACCCAATCCCTTTGCCCACAGATGTGGGAATAAACCCATGCCCAAGCCAAACCAAAACCATTGGAGGACTCAATGGGAAGTGACGCAGTGGATTTGACAACACAACATGACACGTGGCTAGAGCGGAGAAGTCAAAAATGAGGTAGGTTAATGTGGGGTAACAGTCAATAGTCATGGTGGGGACGTGGCATGTGGCTCGCAATGGTTGGCAAAATAAATATGGGTTGACGGTTCGAACCCTGAACCTGCCTCCACACAGCCCAATGGCCTAACCAACTCAGCAAACTGAGTTGGTTGGCATGGATATGGCGATAATAAGCCATATAAACACAAAGTGCGAGCTAAGCTAGGCCTATAAAATGGCCCCCCTCCATTGAAACAACAAGATTATTAATTACAAATCTCAAGAGCAAGAGGAGAATAATGTGAAGAAATCCTTAAGGAGATAAGGCAACATTATGGAGAAAATATAAGCCCTATATTATTTTTATAAACATTTCATAATAATAATTCCTATTATTATTGTTGATATTCAATGTTGAAGAAAATTCATGTTATTAAAATAGGCATGTTATTGAAAAGACCTATTATTATATAGGCAATTGTAAAAAAATTAGGAGTTATTGTTTTAACTCATCGATCAGTGTAAAGGAAAAATTGACGCCTTATCCTCGTGCGAGATACCGGAGATACGGTCACAAAGCCGATGGACATAATACAACGCTAGAGAAGCATACTTTAAAATTGAAGTTATTCTTCTTAGTATTTTGGGCATATCACCAAGTTATTTGTTTGGAGGCTATGGAGGAGAGTAGTAGTAATTATTGAGCTTGTTGACGAGGCTAGGTCTAATCTTATCTCTGTGTAGAGGTTGGAGGTCGTGACAGAGTGAAAGATGATCATGGAAGTCAACATCAGACATCTAGAGACTTATCACCATGTAGAGGTTATTTTGTTGTGCAGCGGAGTGGAGGTCATCAAGAGGTGTCAAATCAGGGAGTTGTGCCAGAGCACTGAGCTTCCAAGACTAGTCTGGGTCTATTGGACCTATTGGAACACCAGGTTTAGTTGAACATTATTTATAGTATCGTAAATTTTATTTGTATTGTACGATCAAATTTTTATAATGGATTGGTTCAACTAGTTTCTAAACCCAAAGACGTAGGCATTCTGTCAAACTTCTTTATCAACCCTTGTGTTGTGTGGTTATTATTATTGCATTGCATTCTTTTAAAGTTGATTTATTTCGAGGTGAATTTGGTAAAAGAATAAATTACATATAAGGATCCTTATGTCACAAAATAAATTTGGCCATTTTACGGATCAGCTTTGATTGTAAATGAGGTGAAAAGATGTGCCTAATTCAAGATAAGAGACGAAGCTCAAAAATTGTTGTAAAATCTTTAAAAATGGGCAGAATGTTACAGTTATATTTTTTTCAAAGTGATGATCAAGCACTTATAGCCAAGGATACAACATCAACACAACTATGGAAAAAAATACTTGGTCATGTTCGTTTCAGTTATCTTGACACACTTCATCACTACAACATGGAAAGGGGTTTATTACACCTTAAAAAGGGTACAAATAAATGTCAGCATTATTTGGCAGGAAAACAACATAAAGCACCATTCAAACATAGTACATTTCAGGGTAAGGAAAAACTTGACTTGGTGCATATTGATCTATGCAGAACTACACCATTCAAACATAGTACATTTCAAGCTAAGGAAAAAATTTACTTGGTGCATACTGATCTGTGCAGAACTATGAGACCTAACCACTCTCGTTTTCAATACTTCATGCTCTTTATTGATGATTTTTCAAGGAGAATGTGGATATATTATATTTGCACAAAATACCAAACTTTTGAAACTTTTAAGAAGTTCAAATCCCTTATTGAAACTGAGTCTAGTGTAAGCATTATAATACTCCACTTAGATAAAGGGGGAGATCACAATAATAATGAGTTCAATTATTTTTTAGAAACAAATGGCATTCATCATCAAATGGAACCTCCTCACACACCACAGAAAAATGGTGTTGTTGAAAGGTGAAATCTTACTATCATGGACATGGTGTGATGTATGATTGACGATGCAGGTTCATCAAAAACATTTTTGGCTAAAGAAACTAAAACGACAATCTATCTACTAAGTAGAGTTCTTATTACAACTCTTGGTGGATTAACACCACAAGAAGTGTGGTCAAGTAATAATCCATCTATTTCACACCTTAGAATTTTTGGATGTAAAACTAGTATATATGTTCCTCAGAAATGGAGAACTAAGCTTGATATGAAATTAGAAAAACTTATCCTCTTAGGATACAATGATGGAGCACTTAGCTATAGACATATGGATAAAAACTAAAAGGATGTACACTGATAAGGATGTTGAGTTCTTTGAGAATAAATAAGAAGATGTTCCTTGTGTACACTCACATGATGAAAAAACTAGTCTTACAGTGAAAAAAGATAATGGTGAACACCTTGATGACGATAATAATGATGGAAAAGATGGTGAAAATCAACCACCCACAGAAACCACTAAACATATGCCTAAATAGTTTACAATTATGATATGAGATATCAAATTAGATAGTTTCCCTGACATAGCTACCACTAGAATGAGGAATCATAGTAGTAATGAGGTTGATTTGACCTTAATGAGTAAAGGTGTTGAATTCAATGAACAGTCCACACTTTCAGAAGCCCTACAATCAAAACCTTGGAAAGAAGATATAGATGCAGAACATAAGTCACTTATGAATAATAATACATGGCAGGTTACAGATCTCCACCAAGGAAAAATTCGATTAGATGCAGATGGATCTTCAAAATGAAGTACAAAATAGATAGCAGGATTGATAAACACAAGGCAAGACTAGTTGTTAGATATGCTAAAAAAGAAGACATTGAATATGAGGGTACTTTTTCTCCCACAACAAAGATAAAAACTTGTAGGTTGTTTTTTTCTCTACATGCAAAATTTGGTTGGAAAATGCACCAAATGAATGTGAAAAGTGCCTTTCTTGATGGTGATTTACTGGAATAATTTTACATGACTCAACCTGAAGGTTTTGTCATACCGGATAAAGAAGAAAAGGTATGTAAACTCATAAAATCATTGTATGGTCTAAAGCAATCTCCCAGGGAATGGTACATAAAAATTGACAAGAATCTCATTCATCATGGATTCAACAAGAGTACATATGATCCTAATCTCTATCTCAAAATCAAGGGGAGATAGCAATCGTTGTAGCATATGTTGATGATCTAGTCATCACTGGGGGATTAGTGAGGATGATTGAATCAACAAAGAAATATCTAACATGGTCATTTGACATGACTGATCTCGGGCTTCTATATTATTATCTTGGGCTTGAAGTTTGGCAAAGAGAAAATCATATATTTGTATCATAGTTGAAATACACCAAGACAACACTTGAGAAGTTTAATATGATGGATTATAAGCCAATTTCCACACCTATGGAGACAATACTTTTGTTATCTATAACATATCTATCACCATAAGTAAATGCAACTATCTATTGGCAGTTGATTGGAAGTCTCATCTACTTGACTTACACTAGGCCAAATATCAGCTATGCAGCCAGCTATCTTTCTTGTTCCATGCAAGAACCCAAGTTTTGTCACTGGAAAGTAGTAAAGTGGATACTGAGATACATCAGAGGAACTATGGACTATGGCCTAGAATACAAGAAGAATGATAACTTTTTCTTGACAGTACATTCAGATTCAGATCATGCATGGAATATAAATGACAAGAAATCCACTTCAGGATTTGTATTCTTTTTGGGATCTTGACCAATATCATGGGGGAGTAATAAGAAGACTTGTGTTTCAATATCATCCACAAAATCATAGTATCATGTAGTTGGTGGAGATGTCTATGAAGTAATATGGCTCAGACGTATATTTGAAGGATTGGGAATACAGCATAAGATCCAAATATCCTACATGTTGATAACGAAGTATTAGTAAAAATTTCTCGGAATCCAATTTTTCATGAGCACACAAAACACATTAAGGTGTAGGTACATTTCATTCGCAAACATTTTCAGAACAAAAATATCTAGCTCTAATATTTCCCAACAGATATGCAGTGTGCAGATGTATTCACAAAGTCACTTGCTTAAGACATATTTGAGGGCTTAAGATAATTTCTCTCTTGTTCACTTGATACCGTGTTGAATTAAGGGGGGAATGTTAAGATATAGTACCTACCTTAATTCATCATTGGATTATATTTGAATAATGTAATAAGTTAAAGTAATTTATTTTTATTACTTTAACTTAAGTTTCTATTTGTCATTAGTTGTTTACTTAGTGATATTGTTTTATCCCTATGTTTATGGGAAGTTTCTGGATTTTGTGTTCCCGGATATTTCTTGGTAGTGGATTCTAGCACCAGCTAGGGGCAATAAGCTATTTCTGCATATTACTTAGAATAGGTTTATTCAATCCATTTTTCATGGACTAGATCAAATTTGTACAATGCTTATATACATTACAACTCTCTATATTGTTTATAATATTATTTTTACCATATTAATAAAGGGAAAGAAATCTTAGAAATTGAATCCATTCCATTGGAATGTAGATATTAAAGTTCATAGTAAGAAGAAAGAATAAAAACAAAATGACGAAAAAGAAAAAATTGGAACATCAATTTGAAGGAAATGATAGGAGTGGGAGTTCATCTGGGTCATCAAACTAGAAAATGTAATCCTAAAATGGCACCTTACACTTTTAAAGACAGGTATCATCCTATCTCTACAATTACATTCTAACTGTAAAATTTATGTAAATATGGTAATAATTTCATAATTTATTTTAATAAAATTCATAAAATTAAAGTTAAATTCTCTCTTAAAGCTCCACTATATTAGAGAATATTATAATATTTAAATTTTAATTTAAAATTGATGACTAATTTTGGAATCAGAGGGAACGATGGTAGCGACGTAAAACCCTAATGGAGGCTCATGTGTAGGGAAGGGGGTTGTATATGGTTTTGGCCTTGACTCAAGACATGGTGTCAAAGACTAGGGTAATGGAGGGAATGACCAAGGTAAGGAGCTATTCATTGTAAAGAAGGGTGGTACAAATTTCTCTGGTGGTAGAAAGGAATTGGCGGTCATTCAAGATTTTCTCTCTATGGACTAGGAGGATTGATTAGAATACCTTAAAATTCTAGCAGTCGAAGGTCTATTAACTCCCATGCAGGAGCCCCGAAACCCTAATTCTGGTTGTCCATCAAAGAGTGCAAGAAAGGAGATCCCTTCAGTTTTGAGAGGAGGTCAGGATGTAGCTCACATGGTTGAGGGTGAAGCTACTCATGGAAAGTTTAGTGGTGGAGTATAATCCTCCAAGACTACCGCAACAAATCCCACTTCCTTTAAGGCAGCCATGTAGCAAAACATTCATTGTCCATCTCCCTCAACATCATACATCATCAATTTTGTAGATGAGATGCCTCTTTTTAGTTTGGATAACCCTGAGATATTGGCTCATCTCCAATCCCTGTCTCAGCTTGCTGTCATTGGGAGATTTAACGGTATGTGGTCGTCTTCTTCCACCCTTTTGCTCTAGATTAACAAAAACTGGTCTAAAATTTTTAAAGTGTCCTTCTTCTCCAAGGGTTTCTTTATGGTGCAGTTCAAGGAGGTAGAAGAGTACCAAAAATGTTTATCAGATGGTCCATGGTTTTGGGGCAATGTGGGATTGTTTCTCTCACCTTGGTTCCCAGAGTTTGATCCAAATACTTTCTTCGTCACAAAAATTCTTGTGTGGATCCTCCTTCCAAATATACCGTTGCATTTTTGGTACACTCTTGAGGATATTGGAAATGACCTAGGTAAATTATTAAAGGCAAATCTAGCCGAGGAGGCAGTAGGCCTTCAGACCTATGCCAAATTCTACATAGAGATTGATTTAAGGAAGGGACCGCCTAATAAGATCTTACTGAAATTGGGGAATTTCCAACATGTCCAAATCCTAGACTATGAGAACACAACATTCAGGTACCACATTTTTTAAACTATGGATCACTTGCAGGAAGAGTGTCCACAAGGTAAGAAAAATCAACGGAGAAAGAGTCCATCGAACAAAGGAGGTTGGAATAAAGCTTCTTCAAACCAGGCACATAAAATAAATAATAAGGAGGAGCATGGAGAGGATCACCAAGAAAATTTAGGGAATAGCTCTAAGATTTTGGTCAACATGGCACGCTTGAACAGGCCAAAAGAAAACAGGACTGCAATAGGCGGTGTCAAAAGGGGTCACATTTCTGATATTTCGGAAAAATTAGATTTAGATATGTATCAAATTCTTGACCTTCCCAGTAATCTCATGTTTGTGGTTGCTTCTGATCAAAATAAATGGCAAGAGGTCAAGAAAAAAATGGCAAAAGGGGCATTTTATGAATCTGCACAATTAGCACTCTTTGAATGAAGAGGGGTAACAGTTAGGGGTCATTCTTGTTCGTACTTTATTAGTTCGGTTTCATTTTGTGTGTTTAGGGTTTGTCTTGTTTATATTTACTCGATGGTTGTTATAGACACCTAAAATCCACTTACACAATTTTATTTACTAAAATTGCACTAATTATCCTCTCTTCTATCATTCTCGTCGTAATTAGTGATTTCTCACTAATTAACCATGATCTTCACTCTATTTTGGTTAATTGACAACACTTCGTCAATAAACCACCATTCTCCCTCTATTCTTGTTAATTAATTACATTTTTTCTAATTAATTAGCTTTCATATCATGCAGTATACACCACGCATCCTCCAAGGTAATGCTCATCTCGTCAGTCACAAATCTGAACGTCTAGCTCTCACTATGCTATCTCTCCTCAAAGGTTGTGAGAAGGTTGTGATCCAGAGAAATTTGTGGCATCTGAGCCACATATGATAAGCCAATAACAACTAAAGTGATCTCCAGAAATATCCTCACATGCTGTGAGAAGGTCTCTGCACGAAGGCTCACAACCACACATGTCTCACTTGTGCATCTCCTATCGGGGTAAATCAACCTGCAAGCTCATGCAAACCACATATTAACATCATTTCTTGTAACTAACATATTCTAAATTCCTTTATTCATCATTGGGTTCTTTCGTAAATTTCCTAAAATTCTTCTAAAGTTCCTGAAAACTAACAAATCACGCATGTGTGCCCCTTTTGGCACTAACGCGTCGGTTTTGGTGTATGCGCACCTCATCGCTTATGCCCGCATCTTTACACCAGCACGCAGGTTTTCACACCTACACGCCCACCCCTAATTTTTACCGTGGTTCACATGTGCGTGCCCATTTAGGCATATACATGCCCGCGTATACATTTTTCACGTATACACGCCTATGTATGCGCTTCTACATATACGTGCCCACATATGTGCTTTTGCATATACGTGCCCGTGTATGCTCTTTTACATATACACGACCGTGTATGTGCTTCTGTGTATACATGCTCGTGTATGCGCTTCTGCATATACATGGTCACATATACGTTACCCTCATGCACATGTGGCCCTGACAACGCCTGCACACCCTAAGGGTCATTCAAGTGTTACCGCGCACAATCTAACTGTAAGCAATAAATGAACTTTTATGAAGCTTGAAATGGAAAAATTTTGCTACACATACCCGACAGTTCATTGCTAGGAATCCACATGTACTCTTAAATGGTGTCAACATGTTTGTATATTGCGTCCTGAATCTCGATCCATTTCTCTCTGCACATAAGAGCAAAATCACTAATAAACTACTAGGGTTTAATATCAAATAACTCGTCGTGATGATTCCCCCCCCCCCATGGCTTGGTATTTATAGTTGTTTGACCCCCCCTCCCCCACGTTAATTTTCACTCGCCGCAGGATGGGAAAGGGAGGTGATGTGACCACCATGATCCTTGTATTTTCTTCTACCAACCATCACGATGATTATTTTTATTAAATAATCATTTTTCACCCATTTTCGCTACGTTGGAGCATACTTTTGCTACTTGGCAAACCTTTCTTCTCCGTGGGGCATTTTTTTTGCTTCCAGGTGATCTTCTGTACCATAATTCTTCTAAAAAATCCTAAAATCCTAAAAAATTAAAAAAAATGCAAAATCCTAAAAAAATTGCTAAAATTGTTAAAAAATCTAGAAAATTGTAATTTTTTTTTTTAACAATCAGTAAAAAACATGCGTGTAGATAAATCCTATGTCCAATGCATTATACTCAAACATTAAAAAATATCCTACAAAACATCATTTCTTTGATTCTCACATGTTCTTGTGCATGTAACTCACGTGTCATTTAGATCTAACCCTTCATCAACAAAAGCTAGTTTGCTTGCTCTATCTATCTTCCCTAGCACGAATGCTGTTGTTTGGGGTAGTTTCATAGGGCATGATTGTTTTTTAATGGGAATTCTACATCCATCACTTATTCACCTCTCATGTATCCTTGCTTGGGGTGCCATTCTTAACCCTTGTCGTTAATTTACATAGGTCGAAATTGAAGCTTGATAACAAAAACATTTGTGTAATTGTCTTGAACGTTGTTTATTTGAGTATGTGTGTTTGTACTTATTTCCCTATTACATTATCTTGTTTAATTTCTTATACTGCATTGACATTTTATATGTTACATTGAGTTAGTGTTTTAGCAATGGACACAAATGTATCGTATTATAGCTTTTCATGTTATTATACAATTTTTTTGTATGCATATATTTTGATAAGGGCCTATGACATAGATCACCAAGAAATATGATGAAATAAAGTTATTTGTACATCAGACATTTGATGAAAGTGATTTCCATTCTCTTCTTCTTCATTTTTATTCCTTGTCATTTTCTTCTATCAACACTATTCTTCGAACTCACTTAGGGCAATAGGGATCACCTTTTATCCCCCCGCCCTCCCCCTCACATTTCTTCTATTTGTTTCCTTCCTCTTTTTTGATCGTTGATCGACCTCTTCCATCACCCCATCAACACTCGAGGAGGACATCCTTCATTCTCATAAATTTTTCCTCTATCCCTTCAAAAAAAATTATTTGTCCATACTTATCTACTATCTTTGAAGTGGCGTTGCTTACGCCACCCCAAAGAGGGGAAAATATAGACACCTAAAATCCTCTTATGCAGTTTTATTTACTAAAATTGCACTAATTAGCCTCTCTTCTATAATTCTCCTCACAATTAGTGATTACTCGCTAATTAACCACAATATTCACTCTTTGTTGGTCAATTGACGACACTTCGTCAATAAACCACCATTTTCCCTCTATTCCCATTAATTAATTGCATTTTCTCTAATTAATTATCCTTCCTATCATTCAGGATGTCGATTAACAACCTTTCGTTAATTAGTGTTCGCTTCTACTTCTGTTAATTAATTATTATTAATTAATTACGTTTGCATAATCCTAATTCAATAAATTACCATATATTAGATCAAATTCCTCTCTTACATCCCCCGAATCATACTAATTATCCTCTAATCAGCTTCTATAAGCTTACATCTACCTATTAATTAATCACACTTGATTAATTAAAACACCCCTCAACTCCCATGAGTCACTAATGATAAATTAAACTATTCTAAATCAAAGTTAGCTTTTCTAAAGCAACCATATCCATTCCTAATCTTGTTTTACCCTTATCCCACATGCACTAATATTTTAGGCTATTTCAAACAAGAGGGTTATATAAAGAACCCTCCTCCCACCCTTTCTTTCTTAGACCTTATTTTCCCTAGATGTAAACTATAGGCATTTTGATCTTCAGCCATACTCCATTGTAGGAAATAGCTTCTCCACCTTGGATCCATTTTCTCAAATTAAAGTAGCATGGGAAGATCCAAAAATGGCCTTGTAGCCATTACTTATTGCAGATCTCATCTTCAAACCTCAAGGAAACAACCCCATTTTGATTGTTAAAGTGATCTAAAAAAGTTAATTTATTTGTTAGCAATCTTAAAGAGTAAGAAATAGCTTAGTATTTAGTTTGAGATTATTCATGCATTGAAGAGAGTTCTTTCTCATAAGCTCTTATCTTGATGGTATCTATAGTAGTTTTGATTGTTTATTTAAAGCTACTAGGTGTTAGCTTCTTTAGATTAGCATGGCAAATTTATATATGAACACAGTTGTACTCTGGTTCATAGCTCCGGTCAAAAGCGTTTACTCATAAAAAAATTTAAAAAATGTTAATTTAAAATTTAAATGTATAGATAGTGTTTAATCTTAAAAGAACAGTGTTTAGTAGTCTTCAAAGTTTAAATAAAACTAAGTAAATTAAAAGTTGCACTAATTGTTATAATTTAATATAATTGATTTACAAAAATTATTTAATTTCTTTATAATAAAATTGTATTTAAAATTACATTGCTAAAGATATAATAAATTTCAAATCTTCATTATAATTTTTTTAGGTGCTCAATTATTATCTTTAAAAGACAATTAACTATTAATACATTTCCTAAACAATTTACGTCTAGTATTATACATTTTTAAACAATTAATAAATTAAAAAACTTATAATATAAAGTAAATAAATATTATGAATTAAATTGGTAAAAGAATTTTTTAATGTAATTTTAGATATTGAATGCCCCGTTAGATCTAAAATCAGTAGAGCTTAATTTGTATATTGAAAAATATAACATCTCTCCTATAATTTCTTTTGTTGCCCTCATAACAAATGCTTTATAACAATAATAGAGAAGGTCACATAAACCTAAAATCAATTCAACAATTCAATATGATATTCAAGATAAAATGAAATTTTGACCACGTTAACAACAAACTATAAAACTTTGAGTCCAAAATGATCAAATTTGTAAGTGGAAAATTGTTCCAAATTCAATAAGTATGAGAAAAAGTGTAATTAAAACGACAATAACTATTATAAACATTGCTACTTTTAAAAACATTAAAGCTATACGCGGTAAATAATAATTGAATAAGAATTTTAAAAAATTAATATTTACATATGTACTTATTTTGATGCCACCTCTCATAATGTAAAAAAAACTTTAAAAAACATTGAATATGTGTGTGTGTGTGTGCGCGCGCGCGCAAGTTTGGGGCAAGTTTGGGTTATTCCAATTCCTAGTGCTATCCCGCAGCCCGACCCCAATGGGTGAGTTGATGCTTAACTTCATGAGATAGATATATAGAGAAGGCGGGTGAGGTTGAATAGAGAGAGGGGGGGGATCTCCCCAGATATGAGAATAGAGGGGCGGGCTCGAGTGGTTCGCTACGCTCACTCCTCAATTGATCTCTCAATTGAGTACATCTATAGAGAGGGGGGGGCTCGGCCTCCCCTAGATATGGCCCCCCTCTCTTTATATGATTGGTCGAGGCACTCGACTCCATATATCTCGAGTGCAGTTATCCCTTGACCCCCTAGAAATAGGAATATATGGCATTGATCAGAAATCCTTCCCATATGACCATCACCCCACCCCGCCTATATATCTATATAGAGGGGCCCTATATATATATATATATATATATATATATATATATATATATATATCTATATATATATATATATAGAATGAATAAGTTGCTTCCAATTGTAATTGGGAATTAATAAGTGGCTTCTAATTCAGTTGTCTCCTTACTATAACCATGTGCATATTGTTTTTAGGAGTAGCAATTTAAACTTTTAGATCACTTTAAAATAATTAAGAAAACTATTAAGGTTTAAGGTTTTCAAATTTTAATAATAGATTTTTTGGATTCTAATTAGAAAATTAAACATAAGTTTTTAATTTCGTAGGAAAATTGGAAAATAGTAGTTATATAATATATTTAGAAAAAAAAAAGTACAAAAAAGTCATTCACATTACATATTAAATATATGAATATTAAAATTAAATATATTAAAATGGTGTTAAAATACTTTGTAAATAAATCAAAATAATTTTAATATGTTATAATTTTATTTTTTTTTAAACCTTTTTTAAGACAGTGCAAACACTAAAATTAATATATTGTTATATTTTATTGAAGATAAAAATAAAATGGAGAGAATGATAAGATAGTATCAAATAATTTGTTGGGTTCAATTTTTGTTCCTTTTTATCAAAACTCAAAAATTACATTAATACAAATAATTTTTCAATAATAATAATAATGTTATCTTTTTTATTCATATACAATTTTAAAATTTAAAGATATCATTACAATAATATTTGACAATTTCAATAAAATTATAACATTTAAATTATAAATATACTTTTTATTTTTTAAAAATTAATTTTGTAATTATTATTATTTTTATTAAAAAATGATATATATAAAATAGATGATAATAATTAATTATGTCTAAAAATGACAGCGAAAAAATATATTTCGCAAAATAGAAATTAGTAAACAATCATTCACTTTATATAAGGAAAGAGTTGGGTCCCTCTTGACCCTTTGTTGTCGCCATCTCCATCTCATCGGCCACCTCCGCAAGGTCCGCATCGCAGAAGCCACTCTCACAACCACTTCTCCACCTCTCACTAGAATTGTTCAAATCCAACTTCCTCTGGGTTGGGCTGGAGTCGTCCTCTGCGTGGGAAGGCCATGGTAGGTTCTTCGCGTTGGGCCTCTCCTCCGCCTGGAGTTCAGATGTTTGTTGGCTCTCCGCCCCCTAGTTAGAGAATTATGGTGCCTTTGCAGATACAGATGCCGAATCAGGATGGATGGCAAGTTGATCCCCCTTTGGCTGAGCCATGGAGTGGAGCATTCATCGCTCCCCGGGATGATCCTCCTCCTCCTCCTCCTCCTGGAGCGGTGGCATGTGCTTAAAGATCTCTGGTTTTATTTAATTCTCTTGTTTGCCCTGGTGACATTCTTTGTTTGCCCTTTGACCGTTTAGTGGTGCCTACATAGCTTTTTTGTGGGACCACGAGTTTTCAGTCACCCCTACTTTTGTAACTCTCATATATTTTTATTAATATGATGGACACTTCCAATAGTAAAATAGTAACTTGAAATTATACTAAATTCTTTTTCATAAATATTGACTTTGTAAAAAATTGACAGCTTAAAAATATACTTAAAAGAATAATAGAAGTAGAAATGGAAGGGGTTAAAAAATAGTAGTACGAAATGAACATTCACACTACATATTAAGTCCACATTAATATAGAATTTTCAAATTTGTATGCTAAAATTCAAATCCCCACTTTAAAACCCCTATTAAAATAATAAATATAAAAACCTCGTTAGAAGGCTCTAAAACTCATCAAATGGTTGAATAAATACAATTTAATAAATGAAAAAAACCTCTGGTGTAAACTCGATCTAACAAAGATCACGAAAGTGGGTTGCGCTCATTATTAAAACCTAACATTAGTTGTGCTTATCAAACATTTGGACCGTACATAATATTAAAATCCATATCAGGAAGCGTGAGCATAACGTGTATCTCCTGCTTCCTCTCCACCGTAGGATTTCCGGCGCATCACAAGCCGTGCCGTTGATTTTGTTCTCCAAAACAAAGCCAACATCTGAAAAATAATTGAGTGGTCTGTGGCTGTCATAACCACAATATAGAACATTCTAATCTTGTGAGAATTGTCAAACAAAACATTTGCAGGCCTAGTTAAAGAGCTTTTTCTCTATTACTTATTTCTCTGTGTTTTGAAGCAATCCAGAAGAGGATGAAAACAATGAAGAATTGTAGCAGGCACAGGATTCTTGAGAAGCAGAGAAGGAGCCACATGAATATGCTGTGTTCTACACTCAGATCTTGTTTACCTGCAGACAAACAAGAGGTCAGAGAGATTTTCATCATCCGTATATTGAGCTTGAATATGTTGTTGCCTGACTTGCACACAATCTCATTTCATTTCATTTGCAGGTGAAGCTTACCTTGCCAGATGTAATACAGGAAGCCTCCAACTTTATAGGGAGCCTGCAAAAACAAATAGCAGAACTTAGCAGTAAAAGAGAGAACATAAAAGACAGTCCTGCCTCCAAATCTGCCATAGATTTAGGTCTCTGTGGCCAAAAGATGATGGAATTGGATAGATTACAGCAGGAGCCATTAATTCCAAGAATATTTGTGACAAATTTTGGTTCTACTGTTACTGTGGAGATAACCAGCTCATTATTGACTGAACAAATCGTTTTCTCTGATATCATCCTGTTCTTAGAAGGAGAGGGGCTTGAGATTATCAGTGCTTCTACATTTTCTAGAACCCACACAGATTTCTACATCTTTCACTTGAAGGTATAGAACATTTTTTACAATCCTTTCTTTTAGGGTTTGTTGCTTTTTTTTGTTTGGAGATATGGATTGTTTGGATCCGACAAATGTATACATTTCAATTATCTTATGTGTATCTATCATAAGAAGAAAAAGAAAACTAATCTTATTTAGAGGTGCTTTTCTTTTCGTAAGGATGCATACACATAATTTCCAAGTGAAGGTGGATATGAAACCTCCTTAAAAAAACAATTTTCAACAGTGAACTCTAGAAGAGCCCTAATCATTTTCACACTGATAATATCAAAATCAAATTTACAAAATCTGTTTTCTAGATTTAAAAACCCATAAATCCAAATTCTACATGAACTTATATGTTCCTTTCAATTTCACAGGTTTTACTAAGAGTTTTTAAAGATTACTTTCCTTAATTCTTGAACATTTACATAGAGTTGTTTCCAATGTTTCTTACTTTATGTTATTTGTTGTGACAATATTCATATCCATTATTAGACTAAAACATATTCTTAATTCACTTCAATATTGTTATGGACTATTATAAACTTTTATAAACACTAACTTGATTTTTCTTTTGTGTTTGGTATTGGAAATGGATTTCTCAGGGTTCAAATGAGAAGGACCTGAACGTGGAGATTCTGTATGAGAAGCTGAGGCATCTAATCTCCACAAATTCCTCAAGAGCAATACAAAACAAAAATCATGACGCAGACTGCTCAAGTATAAGTATGGATCTATATAATACTCAAGAATGCAGGCAATATTCATGGGAAGAACTTTTTCACATGGATAACATATGAGAATTGTCAATGTGGACATCTGCATCCGTTAACATTTAAATTCTAAGGTTTTCTCTCATCCTATCTTCTTTTTTACTATAGATGACTTGATGGGTAGATTTGATGGAAGGTTATGCTTTTGAATATGAGAGGATGCCAATTTTATGTGTCAAGAAATTTGTCATTTGTAAACATTACAGGTGGTTAGAAAAGATGGCGTATGTAATTGAAGAAGTGGATCGTCATCTGGATTAGGATGTAAAAAGCGGACGAGGATTGAAAAATCTGATTTGTAAGGTGTTTCTTAAGGTTTTATATATAGATAATTATTGAGTATAGGCAGCCTTCTTCTAACATAAAGTGCAGCAATACAATTTTCCTAAATATCTAAAGTAAGTGCAATAAAATGGAAGGAATTTGGGGTTCACAATCCTTCCAACTCTATTTGGTTAGTTGAATCCATTTCTTTGCTTTCCTTTTGAGCTGGTTAGAAATGACAGAATCCTTCACATTTCATTATCAATAATATGAAAAGGACTAGGATTATGTGTAGATTATTCCACCAAGACCTATATGGGAATCTCCATGAGTAACTGGGTTTATGGTATATTATTGGATTTATACTTTATTGGAGGTAGCATGTGGTCATAACTATGCATGTTTGGGTGAGATTTGTTGTACTTACAATTCATTGTTTGACCATTTTAAGTATATACGGTTTATGGTTACTCCCTTTGTTTTAGTATTTAAAAGGTTCTATGGGATGTATAGATTATAATTGATGATAAAAAATAGCCTAGAGTTTTGTGTTGATTATAGACAATGAAGGTCTATGTGGGAATTTCATTCAACTAGGTTTATGCTTTAGATTTATTATAGGTGGCATGTGGTTTTATGTCTTGGATTTATAGGAGGCATGTGGTCAGATTGTGGGTATTGCCTTGAGCTTTGTTGAAGTCACAAATCATCCATTGAAGCTTAAATTAAAGTGCATTAATGACCTTTCACTTTGGTCTAATTCATAAAGGCCCTTTTAGCATGCATAAGTGAAGTGATACTTCACAATAGACTAGGATTATATAGTACATTGTAGATGATGAAAACATGTGAGGTAATCCTTCTCGATGGAGTTTATATCTTGTTATTACTATTGGATTTATTGGAAGTTGTATATGGTCAAAATTGTGGGTGTTCTATTAAGGTTTGTTATAGCCAGTATGGATATTGTGGAAACAACACAGACTATTATAGAGAAGTTGTGGACAAGGTTGTGGGTAAGGTCCATGTATTGCTAAGAATTTCAATACCTTATTAGAGAGCTTTAATTCTCTTAAGAAAATCAAAACCAATGATACATTCAACAATATTTTTGTTATCAAATCAATCCTGCAGTATATAACCAGTATAAATAACCTTCTTTTAACTTATAACAATTAAATTTTCCTAAATATCAATAGCGAAATAAATGGAAAGGATTCTAGAGTTCCCAATTCTTTACCTCTGCTTGGTTAGTTTAATCCATTTCTTTGCTTTATTTGAACTTGATAGAAATGAGAGAATACTTCACATTTCATGATTAATAATATGAAAAAGAATAGAATTATGTGTAGATTATACACCATGAAGACCTATATAAAAATCTCCACTAACTGGTTTATGGTATATTGTTGTTATTAGCATTGGGTTTATACTTTATTGGAGGTAGCATGTGCTCAAAACTATATATGTATGTTATAGTGAGATTTTTTGGAGCCATAATTCATTGAATTAACCTTGCAAGTCCAATGCATAAATGATAACCCCCTTTTGTTTTAGTCGTTAAAGGTCATGTGGGATGTACATAACATAATTGATAATACATAATATACTAGAGATTTGTCACATTTCATTATTGATAATATGAAAAAGAATAGAATTATGTGTAGATTATAGACCATGAATACCTATATGGGAATCTCTAGTAACTAGGTTTATTATTATTATTATTATTATTATTATTATTATTGGGTTTTTACTTTGTTGGAAGTAGGATGTGCTCATAATTGTTTATCATATTCTACAGAGATTTTTTCAAGCCATAATTCATTGAATTGGCCTTTCAAGTCCAATGCATGAATGGTTTCACCCTTTTTCTAGTCCTTAAAGGTCTTGTGGGATGTAAATAACATAATTTATAATACATAATGTACTAGATATTTGTGTTGATTTTAGGAAATGAATTTCTCTATGGGAATCTCAATCAATTAGGTTTATGCCTTGGATTTATCATACATAGCATGTGGTCAGAATTGTGGATGTAGTGAGCTTTGTTAAAGTCGTAAATCATCCTTGGATGCTTAAATTCAAAAGCATGAATGACCTCTCCCTTATGTTAAATGCCTAATGTCCCTTTCAACATGCATGCCACAAGTGATACCTCAAACTAGACTAGAATTATATAGCCTATAACGTAGATGATGAATATTTTTGAGAGAATATCCCCCAACTGGGTTTATGTCTTGTTATTATTATTTGATTTATTGGAAGTTATATGTGGTAATAATTTTGGGTGTTCCAGTGAGATTTGTTGTAGACAATATGGATATTGTTTAAGAAACACATGTACTACTATGGATAAGGTTACAGGGAAGGTCCATGCAATGCTAACAATTCCAATACCTCCTCAAGGACTTTTAACAATCTTAAGGATACAAAAACTAAGAATATATTTATAGTATTCTATCATCAAATCAATTTTGTAGTGTATTGCATCAATATAGGAAACATTCTTCTAACATGTAGTAGCAATACAATTTTTCTAAATATTTGAAGTAAGAGGAATAAAATGGAAGGATTGTGGGGTTCCCAATTCTTTTAGCTCTATTTGGTTTGAATTCATTTCTTTGTTTTTTTACACTAGACATAAATGAGATAATCCCTCACATTTCATGGTTGGTAGTATGAAAAATGCTATAATTATGTGTAAATTATAGACCATGAAGACCTATATAGGAATCTATTTTTTTATTGGTAAAAAGAGGGTTAGTGGGTCCCTCACCCTTTCATTAATCATCATGAAGGTATTCATTACAATATCAATGTTACTGCAAGGGAAAAAAAACCACCCAACTTCATAAAAAATCTTAGCTAAAAAAATTCCCAAACCTTAGGAAGACCAATCAGGCAAGTCTTTTGCAGCAAAACACATCTATAGTAGCAAAATAAGTCTATTGTATCCCAACCAAAAAACTTAACTATGCGCACAGTAAAAAAAAAATTAGTAGAAACCCAACCAACATCTATAACCATATGTAACCCAAATAACTCTTCCATAACACATTTCTTTGTAGCCAAAGCACATGACTTCTACAACAACACCAAATTAAATTTTCTTTCACAGCAAAAACCAACACTTTTACATAGATATCAAAGTGTATTATCTCTTATCCCCTTTTAGCTTCTTCCTTGTCCTCCCTTCCAAAAAACTTTGTCCCTATCAAATCAAAATTTATTTACGGCCTAGCTCCTTCAAATGGCTGTAAAATCTATTTTTTCTATATTTATTTTTATGATTTATTTATGTATAAATACAAATAAGTTGTATATTTTCTCTCTCACACACACATTTATAGAGGATTATTTATAAAATTATACGATTTTCTAAATTTTTAGTATGTCATTGTTTATGGATACCAAAAAAATTTACTCTTTATATATAATTAAAATCATAAAAAAAAAACTCATATCGTGTCCATTTCCAAGGCTGGTGAGAGTTACAATCATTCTATTTATTAAGACATTTCTTATATTAATTTTGAATATGTTTAATGTATAAAAAAAAGATGATTGCATGCCTTGCACATATACTCAAAATCATTATTTAAAACAATTAATATAGTTGTTGATGGGATAAAAAATATAGTTTCCATTTTGATGAAAATGTTACCAAAATGCAGGTCAAAATCCTTTGAATTTTTTCATCCAACAAACCAATGAATGAGAAATTTGTTCAATCAAAAAATTGATGAAAAACATGACGTAGCATTTAAAGATCATTGAGAACTGTGAACGGACATGATGAAACACTATATTTTGTCCTTAGTAACCGTGCACCTCAAACTAAAAGTTGTTTTTGATTTTTATTTCCCTTTTCGGTAGCTCTAAGTGTCACTTAATGGAGGAAGCCAAAGGTAACAAAAGAAATTTGTTGACTGATTTTTGTGACCCGTGAGACACGTTAGTTAGAACTTGAACGCATTGGCAAGATAAGGCATTCCCACTCCTTATCTTCTTCGGTGGAGGCTATTCTCCAATAGAATGCATTGAGGCCCATAAGAGGGCAGGGGATATTCTCTTGATAGAATGTGTCGCTCTACATCCATGCCCCATAAAAGACCCCATCAACACATTCATACCATGTATGGGTGGGCCCCGTCGTAACCTTTCAAATCATGGACATTATTTTTTAAATATATGAGTTTGGAATGGTGTAGTTGCATGTGTAAAGTGATAGCTGAAGTGGAGGAAATGTGCGCTGCTAGATGGCAGGTCTTCAGTTTAAATCCCATAAATTAATGTGCTAAGTTTTTACACAAATGTTGAAAAACACAATGTGTTTTTCAACAACAAAATTTTACAAAAAAATCTAAGTATTGGCACACCTGCCACATGGCATCAGATGGGCATAGGATGGATGCATGGGTCTCTTATGGGGTGGAGGCTATTCTGCCGATAGAATGTACTGAGGCCCATAAGAGACTCATGCATCCATCCGATGCCACGTGGCAGGCACGCCAATACTTAGTTTTTTTTTACAAATTTTTATTATTGAAAAACACATTGTTTTCAATATTTAAGTAAAAACTAGGCACAATCATTTGTGGGATTCGAACTGAAGACCTTCCATCTAGTAGCGTACGTTCCCACTGATTCATCTATCAGTATACACATGCAACTACACCATTCCAAACTCATACATTTAAAAAAACAATCCACCCATGATTTTTCAGGTTATGACAGGGTCCGCTCATGCATGGTATGAGTGTGTTGATGGGGTATTTTATGGGGCATGGATGTAGGGCAATGCAATCTATCGGGATAATAGCCTCTGCCTCAATTCCCAATCTATTAGCATGGTCCTCTGTTATGTTTTGTATAAGATTCCTATGGTTTGATAGAATGCTCTTGGTGATGAAACATGGTGGAGGCCATATTCTCATATGTCATATATTTTGATTTGTAGTTGGTCATGTGCAATGGGTTGGCATCAAAGCAAAAATCAGATGTGATTCTATAACCAATGGAAAGAGAAGAATCTGTATGATCACAAGTCTTGGCCAAACCTGACATACCATGGAATTTTCCACTAGTATAACAACTCTCTTTGTTGATCCTCAACAATAAATTATTAATCTCTTATCTACTTCAAATGCCAAACACTTATCTCAAGAAAAATGAAATGAAATTTTACAGTTCAAATACCTCTTATCTCTAATGCAGATGCAATGATAAATGTAGAACAAGGTGTTGGTAGATTTGTATGTAAGGAAAACAAATAATGAAAAAAATGATAACATATTACTACCACAAATCTCTGAATGGAAATGAATAAAAACTACCATTGATGGGGCACCCGGGATTTACAACGGGCCTACACCATACAACACTCAAAATCCAATTTCCATTTTTCACACGTTCTCTTTTAGATTTGTCCTGCTATAATACCAAATGTGAATTTGGTGCAGAGTTCGCACAAAAATCACACTATATTATATTGATATTTTCCTAATACAAATTCATTCAGGATTTTACAATTATAATAGGAAATATATTTCCTATTGTAGTCATTTTTTACCTCTATCCTCTAATCCTTCTCTTAACCCCAAGCACGTCGGCTTATCACCCAAGTGTTGGGCACTCAATCGAGGTGCGCACAGGCGTCGAGCCCCTCCTTTATGTGAGCTTTGTGAGAATTTTTTGCCATTAATGGAGGAAATGTTTGCAGAACAAGAACATGTGCATTTAATCTAATACATAGGTAGAAGATCTAGTTCTAAGCATAAATGCTTCATGAGATAAGCATAAACATCACAACATAATGGAAACATATCTAAACCATGAATAACATGAAAATATACTAGGGTTTAGTCCATAAACAGAAATATACAAAATAGAGCTCCATATATTGATTAAATCCATTTACAGTAGCCATATTAGATCAAATGGGGTCATCTCAAACCATAAGCATCATGAAATAACATTCCAACCCTACAAAACTACTTTAAATAAAGATCCTAGCTATGCTTTCCCATTACAACCCTTGTTCAAACCTGAGCACATACATCTATGCTTAGTGATAGCATTCTTGCAACACTTTGTTGCCTCTCTTGTTCTTTTTAATTCGAACCCAAGCACTCTCTTAAATAGAATCTGGATTCACCGTCATAGTTTCTCCCATGAGAAGATCACATGCCAAGTGGAAGTGTGGTCCTCCATGATCGATTAAGTGCTTATGCCAACTTGTAAAGGCTTCCACTAACTGTAATGATCCTCCTGGGAATATTACCTGCGTGGAATATTTTTTTGGCCTCCAAAGCTCCAAGATGGCACCTTATCCATTTATCATGTCTACTCGAGCCCTCACATGTTTCTCTTGCGACACTACCTTCAAAATCTGGCTAAGTCCCCAAACCCTTTTATGCTTCCACGTGCCAACCTCTTCTCATGTGCACCTTTCCTTGAGCACCTTCTTACTTGCTTGCCTTGCGCTCGCATGCTCTTTCTTCCTTGGGACATAGTCACTTCAGGGCCCAATAGTACCCAACACTACGTGTGTTATCCATCCCCAGAAACACTTTGCTCTTTCACCAAAGAATAAAGATTAATGAATGGAAATGAGAGGGATAAAGCATTTACCTTAAATTTTCTTACCTCGCAGTGACCTGGGATTGACCAGTGTCATGAAACAAAATTACAGACCATCACAATGAATCCCAAAAGAATGTAGCAGAGGTGGAACTGGTTAGACTAGCATGCCTCGAGAGGGATGGGGGCACCCAGGGTGCCCTTGTCCTGATTTTGGGTGTCTATGTCTACATAAAAGCTCAGTATCTGGTTCTAATATGGTTGTTAGGTCTTCACACTTGTTCGCCTTTGGTATCGTGTATGTCACACTTGGATCGTCAAGGTACTTGTAAACTTGCAATGAAAAAAGCACCTACGAAACCCTGAAACAGACATCAAATCCTAAAAAAGAAACATACAAAATAAGGGGTCGGACTGTCCTTAGCCACCATAGTGGTGGACTTACAATTGAGTGTTGCACTACATTTTAGACCTAATGTAGTTTTGTGTGCTTGTGTGTGAAATAGTGATCCTAGGTCACTCTCACACCAATGACGTTAAGATAGCCGGTAGTAGCTAGATAAAAATGCAAATGTGTGGATGGAAGAGAATGAACTCCCCTTCATATGGAGTGTGTATGTAAAGTAATGGCCCAAATGTAGTACCTTTCTCTATGTAGATAGCTAGCCCTTGATAATAATATTCCACCTATATAATGGTATGTATGTTGTGTTTATACAGGGATCTCTTGTTTGAATTTCAACACTAATGACCCGATATGCCGACTAGTACCTTGGGAGATGAGAGGAAAAATAGAAAAGACCGACCTCAAATGTCAAAAATAAGATTAAACATAAAAAGTACATGGGTGCCCAGGATGGAAAAGAGTGCTTGACACTAGTGTCCAACCTTGGGCACTAGTGTAGAGAGACAAGTGACAAAAAATGAGTGAGAACTGATAAACAGGGATCCCTAAGACCTTACCAGAACTGTGTGTGTGAGTGACAAGTGTGCAAGACAAACAACAATAAAGACCAACAAGATAAATGGATGGACTACGAAATGGGTCATCAGTGAATACTTTTCTTATGCAAGATCCATATATAAAACAACATACTTAGCAGTATAATAATAATAGTAAGTGCATGATTTTATGTCTACATTTTCCCCCACTTTATGTTAGTGAGTGAAATC
The DNA here is from genome assembly GCA_019776745.2 of Taxus chinensis. NCBI lineage: Eukaryota > Viridiplantae > Streptophyta > Pinopsida > Cupressales > Taxaceae > Taxus > Taxus chinensis. The sequence goes on from CM034149.1 coordinate 102,359,009, forward strand.
TCGGTAACATAAAGTAGATAGAAATGCATACCTAAAAATTCCAAAGAATTCCATATCGTTGAAGTACACGAAGAGTGTAGTAGAAGCACATGTTGAGTGAGAACATATAGCATGGCGAACCATGGATCAGCGTGTTGATCCACGTGGCGTAACGAGAGAGGTGGAACCGTTATGAAGAGAGCTAAGCAAGATTAATGATTGTGGTGTTGAATGATTAGAGATTTCATTTTTTTTCATTGATTGGAGATGTGATGGGGAAGGGAGTGATCAGTTCCCAACCAAATTGCATGTATATGAAAAACTAAGGATTTGGGCATCCTGCCACTAGAGGAAGAGTGTAGGGAGAGAGGTCTAGTTTTTCTCTCCAAATTTAACTACATCCTCAAAAGACCTTGCTTCTACAGACGGGAATAGATCAAATTTTGTATATTTTTTATCCAATTTTCGATCAAACGTGATAACCCATATAGGATTAGTACAGGAAAGGCAATGATGTCTCATTTCCCCCACTCCAAGGGTTTCACCAAAATGTGTATGTGTTGGCTTACATGTTAAGTCATCTAGAATTGGTCATAAAATGTAGAATATATTCACACGTTAGGTCATTTGGGAGAATGGTGATATAACTCCCAAGTTAGGTCATCTGGGAGGATGAATACGTCATGTTCATGTTGATTGATTGAAGTGATTTTGATTATTAAAGTGTATATGATTGATTGATTGGTTACTCATGGAGATATTTTATGATTGTTGCCCCCGTGTGAGGTCATTAGGGGGAATCGCTAAAAAGTGATGTAAAAATTCATATGGTGTATGAGAAATTATTTTATAATGATGAATTAGACATGTAAAATTATCATGTAATTTTGTAAGGGGATTTAAAGGATGGCCCCAATTATATGCCCCCCCTTCTGGAAAAAGGGGAAGTGATAAGGAGAACAAACATTGAGCTGAAAGTAAGTACGTAATGATGCAATGGATAATGTATGAGAAATATCGTAGAAGTATGTGTATATTGAGTGCAAAATGATTTCAAGGAGAAATGTTGTGTGTGTAATACATATGAAATGATAGTAGGTGTAGTTTTGAAAATAATTCCGCAAACGGGATAGAAATCAGAGTAAAAATGCTCAAGATGTGAGTGAAATTGTGGGATGTGTAATAGTTTGGAAAATGAGTGTGAAGCATGACCATAGTAAAGTGTATAATGAAATTTATTATAAATAGTAATGTGATAAAGTGATTAGGCAACTCATTTATCTTTTGTACGGGTGTGGTAGTGAGCTTTGGGTGTGTGAGGATGCCACAAGTTAGGGTACCATGACCGATTCAATTCAAGATGGTGGCGACGGTTGCAATAGTTGTGGCATCGCGTACAATGGTGGAGCTGGTAAGCGTGATTTTTTTTCAAAAATGCATTGGTATTAGTCATTTTGGGTGACTTTTTGCAAAAAAAATGAATTTCTCAACGTTTTGGCCCTAGAAAAAAGTGGTGAATCGCTAACAATCTTCGGGACAGGAGCGCCTAGACATGGGCATTGGTGTCCTACTCCTAGGAGCCCCAGTCCTTATTCTGGGTGCTTGTGTCTAGAGAGCATGAGTTGAGTCTAGAATGATGTAAATGTGAAATTCGGCGTGTGTTGATGTTGTAAATGAGTATGTTTGGATATGTATGATGTTCTAACATTGTGTTTATTGTCATTTTGTGAACTGTAGAGGGATATCCACTCAAGAGAGTTTCAAGGTGGTCATCATTTGAGTACATTGATTGGTTAGGGTTGGCAGACAATGAGTGGGATGTTTTAGACCGTGCCATCCTACGACACATAACGAGGATGGGGGATGTGCCCCATAATATTCCTATACTTATAGACTTTATGCGAAAGGTGGTTTGTAGATACCTACACATTTTGGTTTCCTACAGGTGAGATGACAAATACACTAGAGGATGTGTATCATATGACTGCTGATTACCTACTTGTTGGTGAGAGGTTACATGCTATGGTAGTGGATGATATGCAGAGACAAATGAGGGTCACTAGGAGGTATTTTGTGGGGACTCGAGTTTTTGTTGAGGCCCATATTAGCCTAGATGCTGTTATGAGATCAGGGGTTCTACGATTATGGAAGTTTATTTTTGTGGTGATAGTGTCATTAATTAGAGTATAGCGTGGTGGCGTAGGGCATCTTATATAAGATGCATGATATCTGCCATTGGATAGAGGATGAGAGTACTAGGTATGCTTGGGCACAATGTGTATTGTCCCACTTTTATAGGGATCTATACAGAGTTTACACAGGAGGAGTACATGATGGTAGCATTGGAGCTATGAAATTATTTCATTTATGGGCCTATGAGCATATTGTAGTATTGAGGCTAGTTGGTGGAGCTCGTGGAGGATTTGGTGAGGACAGATATATTTGTCTGGGAGATGGGTAGGTGTGCAGTGGCAAAAGGTTGGATACCAATGCCTATAGAGTTATGATGGATCAGTTTGGGGCCAAATACCATGATATGGAGGCCATACCAAGGGACTATGGAGGATGGTCAAGAGGATGCAGTAGAGCTATGATACATACGAATGGATGATGTGGTTAGAGGATCATGGTTCCCAGGGGTGACTGAGTTATTTCATGATTGAGTGGGTTTCACGACAGTTTTGCATGGCCCAAGATATTCCCCCAAAGCCATATTTATGGGTCACGAGATATTACGGAATTCGAGGAGGGTGGGAACTAGACCATGTCCCATAGGATACCAGCTAGTACCTAAACGAGGCTAGACTAGGCAGATGTGGTAGATTGTGGCAATAGATTTTGATGACATAGGGTGTATTGAGGCATACTCATGCATGGTGGGCATCACATCAGTGGGTATGTTTGTTTTGCAGTCCTTACGTGCACATGGGGTAGCAGGAACAACTCCAAAAGGATGAGGAGAGGGGAAAGTACCTTCCCCTAATGGCGTAGTAGATGGGGATAGTAGAGCATGAGTATTTGTCTAGTTATGTTGTATGATTTTTTACTTGGTTATGCAATGGTCATTGGTGTCTAATGTGTTGCTCTTATGGTTATAGGTGACGTGTATTGGTCACTGATTGTGGACACATCTATCTATACATTGACACATGGAATGTGCCCACCGATATACTTATGGGTGGAGGCATATTAGAGTGTGCTAGATGATATTGTGGGCGAATAAAACCCATTTATTTCAAGCCAGTAGCGATAGCAATAGTGATGTGTACCATGCTATTTCTAAATGAGAGAGATGAGGACCTCGAGAGAGATGAGGACACATGACAAAGATAGAGAGGTCGTAATTGGTGGCAGTCCTCTAGCACATGATGTGTTTTCTCATTTTTTCAAGTTATAGAGACACTTTGTAGAGTAGTTGATAGAGGTGACACTATTGTGTAGGAAGGTAAAGAGGTATAGAGGTTGCGATCAGCAACATAGAGTTAGTGGTGAGGCTTCTGAGTTATAGAGTTCTTGCAACTTACTAGATAGTGAGAGAGATGATGATATATGATACGATATGTAGTGATGTATTGATGTAGGGGAGTTGCCCCCTAGTGATGAAATGTTTTGTATGATTGTGAACAATATATATACATATATAGATGGATTTATCGGTGTACGGTCATTATATTTGATGTTTATTAATGATGTGATGGTGATGTATGATTCATTAATTATTGTTGTAATGTGTGATGTATAATGTGTTGGATATTGTTCATGTTTTTTGAATGGAAGTGCATAGTTGTTGAGTAATGAGTAATGTGATGATAATATAATGTTCATGATGATGGTAGATGATGTAGGTAATATGATTGTAAAAATAAAATTGTGATAAATGATTGATGATGTGTAAAATTATGATGTGCCTGTAATACTACAGTAAAGTGTATGTTAGTATGATGAGAATAGGGGAGGAGATTAGCGATGCCCCCCAGTGTATAGATGATGAGGTTCATTTATATAAGACCCCTCAGCAGTCAAGAATGAACCATAAAGAAAAAGTGTGTCATCAGGAAATGATTTGATAGTGTGCACTTGATGAATCGAGCAGGCACATGAAGAGAGGTTCTTGTTATAACAGATCCCTCAACAGTCATGTAAGAATTGTAAGAACATGAGTGTGGCATTAGGAGGTACGATGATAAAAATCACCTACCAAAGACCAAGCTAGCATGAAGCGGTGGAGGCATGTGGAATGAAATCAGCATGAGTGTATAAGTTGAACTAAATGTCATGTGGACCGGTGCCAATGATAGGTGAAGTGTCGGTGGGTAGCGCAAATGTCAAGGGTTGTGGAAGCCAATGTGTAGCAGTAGCATGACACAATGAATGAGATGGTGCGGCGATGGATGGATGAGATGGAGAGTGCGCATGAGTAATAACCTGTGGTGGTGGATGGACAATGACCTTAGAACTAGATGAAGGAGATAACTCAACTAGAGTAACAACACACCTACGAGGGAGTAGAGATATAGATTGCTCATTTGGGCGAGATCCAAAGGAAATAATGTCATTATCTTCTAATTGTTGCAAGCGATCATGAAGGGCATACCAGTCACTGTCCCAATGGCCATTGATACAGTGATAATTACAATAGGGTCTATCACACTGATGTTGCAGGTGTTGATTAGAAGGTAAGCGGATTAAATGCTTGTCAAGCAAGGCACACGTCACATCATGAGATCCAATGTGATGTGAAAAATGCAATAGTCCTCACGAAACAAGTGTAGAAGTCTAAGGTTTAGCCTAACGTGGTGTAGGGGATGGAGGAATTTTATATAGCGGAGTAGACTGAACTTGTTCACGAGGTGGAGGAGATGGAGACTGTGTAGGATGCTCAACAAATGGGAGCGGAGAAGAACTAGATGATGTAGTAGTAGTAATAGGAGAAGGATCTATAACATTTGTAGCAATGGGATCTTTCTCTAAATCAATTACTCCATAGCATAAAAGCATGAATGATTCACATGTGTTGTATTGTAATCATTGTTTTACAGAAGGAATCAAACCACAACAAAAGATAAATTGCTTCTCCAAGCCAATAGGCTGAAAGACTAGTTGGTGCATACAAACATTGAATCATAAAATGTAATCCATAATAGGTTTTGTTTTTCCCTAATGTAAGATAGGTAGATAATCATATGTGACTCTAGGGTCATTGTTGAATATGAGCCAACGAAGAAAAGCTTCTTCCATCTCACAATAGGTACTAATAGATCCAAAGGGTAGATGTGGGCATCTATGAGACTATGGCGAAATACTTTAAGTAATAGTCGATCATTAGAATATGAATGCATAGCCATATGGTAATGCTCGAGATGCAAGTATGGGTTTCCAGTGTAATCAAAACATGAAAATGTAGGCATAACAAAATCCTTAGGAAACATGGAGTTGTGAATATTTTTGGGAATAGGATTTCCATGCAATGAATTATCATCAATGGAAGTGTAATAGGCCTTGCTTTCTAATGTGATAGATTGGACCTAAGATTGTAACTGACCAACAACATGCATGAGGGATGAGATATCTTATGAAGGAATAATAGAGGACGACAATAATGTGTTAAGCGGTTGCAATTTGCTATTATGAGTAATCATATGATTATTAAGAGGAGGCATAGGAGATTCAGATGCTAAAGGCACACTAGATGTTAGTGCTGAAGAAGTAATATGTGTCGAAGGACATGGAACATCCATAGGAGTAGTAGGACTAGCATCGGAAACATCTATAGGAGATGAAGTGATAGATGGAGATAAGGTGGTAAGAGGAGATGAATTGAGAGAAGGAGATGAGTCATGCATGTTATTAGATACAATCTCGTAAGAAGAGAGTGGAGCGGGGGATTCACACTTAGCAGTATGTAAGGAAGTAAAATCTTGACTATTAAATGTTTCATCGAAATCAAACAAATATTCAGATAGAAGGATACCATCAAGTGTATCATCGACATAAAATGAAAGAGTAGGAGAACTAGTATGTGATGCATTATGAGAAACATTTTCAGAAATAGGAGAAGGATGAGATACAACTAGAGTATCATTGTGAGTGGTATGAGAATCATCAGGAACATGTTTATTATCATCAAGACCAAGCATGAAACTAATAATAGCATCATCTAAGTTTTCATTAGAAATTTTAGGAGTGTGGTGAACCATATGACAAGGTGTGCGATGAGTAAAGCTCATCAGATCATAAACAATTCCAATAGAAAAATGATCAAAGCTAGTAAGTACATTGCATTCGTTAGCTAAGAGTTGTTCTTGGGTATCATCCGGAAGAGTAACATGATGATATAGGGCAGTAAGCTCAGTTATGGTTGCTTCATCGTATATAGGACTGATACTCACATGAGGCATGATTACCTGAGAAGGAGAAGAGCTCTCCTTAGCCATTAGGGTTTTAATGGATCCTAGGGAAAATAGTTCTAAGATACGGGTTCACCAAAATGATTCAATAAAATACATTTATTTTATTAAAATCTAAATGTACAAAACTGCTATAAATGAAATACGCTGAAGTATGAATGTTAAACAATTTATTTAATTTTATTAATGAATGGAAATAAGAGGTATAAAGTACTTACCTTAATTTTGCTTACCTCGCAATGACCTAGGATTGAGCAATGTGATGAAACAGAATAACAGACCATCACAATGAACCCTAAAAGAATGTAGCAGAGGTGGAACTGGTTGGACGGGTGCGCTAAGAGAGGGATGGGGACGCCTAGGGAACCCTGGTCTTGATTTTTGGCGCCTATGTCTACAAAAAAAATCAATATCTAGTTCAGATATGGTTGTTAGGTCTTCGCACTTGTTCACCTTTGGTCATGCATATATCACACTTGGATCGTCAAGGTACTTATAAACCTGCAATGAAGAAAACGCCTACAAAACCCTCAAACAGACATCAAATCCTAAAAAAGAAAGATGTAAAATGAGGGGTCAAACTATCCTCAGCCACCACAATGGTGTACTTACAACTGAGTGTTGCACTACATCTTAGACCTAATCTAATTTTGTGTGCTTGTGTTTGTAATAGTGATCATAGGTTGCTCTCATGCCAATGACGCTAGGATAGTGGGTAATAGCTAGATAAAAATGCAAATGTGTGGATGAAATAGAATCAACTCCCCTTCCTATGGAGTGTGTATGCAGAGTAATGGCCCAAATGTAGTCTCGTGCTCTATGTAGATAGTTAGGCCTTGATAATTATAGTCCACCCATATAATGGTATGTATGTTGTGTTTATATAGGGATCTCTTATTTGAATTTCAACACTAATGACCCGATATGCCGATTAGTACCTCAAGAGATGAGAGGAAAAACCGAAAAGACCAACCTCACATGTCAAAAATAAGATCAAACATAAAAAGGAAAGGGGTGCCCAGGATGGAAAAGAGTGCCTAACACTAGTGTCCAGCCCTGGGCGCTAGTGTAGAGAGACAAGTGATGACAAATGAGTGAGAGCTGACAGATAAGGATTTTGTTGTCGCCAAATCACTGCACCCTCCGAATGGCCAGAATGTAAACATGACATTTGGTGTGATTGGGAAACATAGGATCACCTCTCAAGCTATGGGACTTGGGCTCGAGGTGAACCTCCGGAGAAGGCTAGCTTCCTCTTCCTAAACTAAGTGTTATAATACTCCTAGTGTAATAAAATGGTTATCTAGACCTATGCTAACATTTTCATGGGTTTTAGAGAGAGAGATTTGCAAGAAATGAATCTATACTAGGGAATGGTGATGCACCAAATAAAGGGTATTGTTAGAATCAAGAAGGGTTGATTGGAAGAGGGTGTGTGCACCACAAATCAACTTCACCTTCTGCAACTTAGAGAGGGTAACATAATACCATAGACTAGAAAGCATGTGTTCCCTTTGTTAAACTCAATCAGACACAACAATCTATTAGTATTTTAGTGAAGAAGGATGAGCTTAAGAAGGGTGAATAAGCACCACAACTCAACTGCATGCAATACTCCACTTGATAAGCATGGAACTCTAAGAACCTGCAATAGAAATGTGAACTTGCACAATATACCTGTAAGCATGAGAAAGACACAAAGAAGAATAGAAGGATGAAAGGACTGAGATTAGTCACAAAACACACACTTTTATTACTTCAACAACATGCACAATGCATCATACATTCAGAAGAGGCAATGGTTGTCATTACAATCTTGGAAAAAGGCTTGAAAGTTCCCTCAACATACAAGGACAACTTGCAAGAGAAGGAGGTTTCTTGAAAAACTATACACTTGTCTCAGAAGTCTAACTTATCCAACCTTTGTTGGAATGAGCTTCAATCTTACATTTATAGAAGTTATGAGAGAGGAGAGAAGAAGTCATAAATTCCCTTCCTAAATTAAAGGCACATGGTTGTTCATTTATTACAGTCATTTATTACAGTTGGTTGAACCACTTGAGAAGGTTCCATCATGTGTCATTAATTTCATGTTGACCTAATCTTCTCAATTAATTAAAAGAATATTTTAATAATAATAATAAATATTATTATTAAAATATTAAAATAAAAATATTAATTTAATTAAAAAATAATGGTGGGACCCCTTGTTGACTAGTTTTCATTGAAAAGGGAGGGGTTCATGTAAATGAGTCAAAAAGAACCAATTCGGTGGTTGGCTCGCTGAGCCAACTAATCGAGTTGAGCACGGGCTTCTCCTTCCTCTACCACAACCAAGTTCTTTTGCGTCGAGCTCCTCCATTCTTCACCGCAACCAAGCTCACTCACCGCATTGTCCTCGAGTTGTAACTCCACATTTAGTTCACCACTGAACTTAACACCTATAACCGACGAGCTCCCAAACCAAGCACCCTACCGAATTCATCAAGATCCAAAATGAGCTTTGTCTTTTGTGAGTTTTGAGTTCACTAACCGAGCCAACCCGAACCGGATTCAGTGTAGGTCTGCACTAATCTTTCCATCCACAACCTGAGCATGACTTCCTTCATCAGCCGAGTGATATTCATAAACATTGAGCTCGCCACCAACTCGCATAGTCCTCGGAAAACCTCTCCTCATGGCTTAACATCTCTCTTGGGTAAAAGAGTCCAAATTTCCCTAGTTTATCATACTCGAATCTCTACATCTTGGTAACTTGGATTTCAGGACCCAAAAACTCCTTGTTCCCACATCGTGCAGCCTTGGCAGAATGGCCTCAACTCTTCCATTGGCGATGCATCTCAAAAACTCCCCGACTTGGCTTCATGCCACCGAATGAATAAGCCTTAACTTGGCCAAACAGGTTGTCCTTGACATGCTCACAACCATCTTAGCTCAACCTATGAGCTCTCTACTTGAGACACCTTCCATTGACTTAGGAAACATATCTTCCTTGTCTGCGAGCTTGACGATTTTAATGAATAACCAAGTCGGAACATGTCTACAAGCTCCATGTTTTATTTCTCATTCTTGACGAGTCTAATGGTATATTCTCCTTCATGAATCCATCTATCTTTTCGGCCAGTCTCCCTGACCTTGCTACATTCCACTCAATGTACTCAGGGCTCTTCGTGCATTGAGCGAGCCACTCACTTAGTCTTAACTCAACCTTAGATCGCCATAACGAGCTTCACGTAGACTCGATATTATGGCACCAACTCCCTTGTGAACCATTTCCACATGCAACATGTTTGAACCTTAACATGATGAGCCCATTTTCATATGAGTTTCATACTGACGCACCCATGGTTTTACCTCTTAGCTCGATAGCCTCTAAAACAACTCAGACATGGAATTCACCATTTCTGGTACTATACCTATCGTCCAACCAGTGTTTGGCTAACCAAATAACCTAATTTCATAGATCCTCAGCTTGGTGTGAGAGTCTCACTTGCATTCATTGATGCTTTTTATCTTTCGAACGAGCTCAATATGGATCTCAAAGCACAGTCTTTCTTTGCTGCTGAACACGGTTATCTCTTGTATCACCTCCACATTAAAACCTCTCGATATCTTCAACCCATTGGGCTCAACTCGGCGTTGAACACTTTGTAACCTTCTATGTTGAGCTCTTATTTAAGCTCGGAAATAGCTCTTTGAATTGATCGAGGAGGGGTCCTTCGTGCATCATCGTCGATGCATCCGAGCTCTCCAAGGCCTCAACCTTCTTGTTTCGTGGACTACGTGACTTGGATTTCCCACATGTAGAGATTTTTCATTGTCTCTTCCTAGAGAGCACAAAGTTCTTGTCCGCCATCTTTCCCACGTTGTGTTCTTTCCAATAGGATCCTTCGGAATCATTAAGCCTTTCTTTCTCACCATTACATCCGGCTCGAGCTCCCAAGTTTGAGTTCTCAAAACTATGCACCTGTGAGCATCACTTCACGTACAAGCTCTCAATCCATGTCCCTCACCTAGGATAGGTTCCCTTCATTCATCCTCGAGTCATTCACTCTCGTCACCAAGTTGTGAGCTTCCAGTGTCAACCACCCGAGCTCTTCTTGCAACTTGACCTGGTGATCTTCGGTCCAGCCTTGAGCTTCATCCCCTCAAGCTCTTATCATATCGAGTTCGAAAACACTCCCTCCTTAAACGCATCATTACCGAGCTAGCAACCACACAACTAGGAACCCTTCCATTTAGCTCGATGAGCTTAATTCAGCTGTACGAGCTTTGAGATCCTTCCACGTATCACCTGTAATCATTTTTTCCTCTAAGCTTTGACATGACCAACTCGAGCTTGAAAATTTCGTATGAAGCTTATCTTCTTCTTCTCAACCGTCAAAATTTAACTGAACTACCTTATGTTTCGACATTCAAATATTTCAACACGTCATGCTAGGATGACCTCCCACATTTCCTAATTTCTCTGCCGAGCCATTTGGGATTGGCACTTGAATTGGCAAACCAGTTACTCCACATCCTGAATTTCTATGGGAAAAAAGAGTCGAACCTACTAGCTCAAGCGACCCAGACCTCCACATTTGGCATAAAGAAACTCGGGACTCGAAGACCATTTAGCCTTCCATTGATGCAGTTATATGGCTTGTATTTCCCAAAGTCCCCACATTCTTGGCAAAATGAGTCTTAAAACCCGACGTGGAATCTTTGGTTTGCCTTTTCAATGTATTGGCAGAAAGAACAAAACTCTCCCCCAAATTTAAAATTTCAAGCCTGACCTAACACACACGTCGCTACAGTAAACTCATGTAACTCTATTGAGTTCAATCATGAGATACTCCTTGGCTTATAAATGAGTTGCTCTTTGTGGTCCTTGCGGTGCTGTAACCGAGTTTGAACTCTTCTTGTCCCTCTTGAATCAGGCCAAAATACAAGCTTGATTTGATTTCCCCTTTGAACTCTCACAACAGAGAACTCGCCTAACCGAGATATTACCACGCATCGAGTCATGCATGAGCTCACTTCGGGTCATTTTCCCTACTCAGTTGACTGAGTTTTAATTTAGACCTTACTATGCCACTTTTGATATTAAGCTCATGTTTTGTTTTGCTTTCCTAGCTCGATGCATCGGGTTATCGATATACTCAGATTCGAGTTGTTTACACTTTCCATCGTTAAGCTTTACGTTTTGATTTTGCAAGTTGAGTTACTCAAATGAGTTGACACCGAGTCGATATCAAGTTGAACACTGAGTTACAAACCGAGCTACTCACCTAAATTAAAACTGAGTTTGTATCAAGCTCAACTCCATCTTAACTTTCTCACACTCCGTCAATCTTGCTCAACTGAGTTTACTCTGTCAGGATTCTAACTTCACCGAGACCTCCATGAGCTAGCATCAGATTGGCACTGAGCTACACACTGAGTTGGCACCGAGTAACCCTATTTAAGGTTAGGTGAGGTCAATTATCAATTTATTAATTATTTTAATCATGTTATCTCGATGACCACCGAAAATGGGTCCTTGGGGCCAATGTCGTAATTTGATCGTAATAGGACCTCGTTGTCCAATTTTTTCATGTGTGCAAAATTGGATAAGAGGTCCCTAAGACCTGACTAGAACTGTGTCTATGTGTGACAGGTGTGTAAGACAAACAACAATAAAGACCAACAACACAAACAGATGGACTATAAAATGGGCCATCAGTGAATATTTTTCTTATGCAAGATCCATATATAAAACAACATACTTGGTGGTATAATAATAGTAGTAAGTGTGTGATTTTGTGTCTACACTCATTGCGCGTGTCATCTATATTCCAACATTTGTTTAGCATTTATTTATCCTACGTTACTCTACAATTAGGGTTTTATAAATTCTATATTTTTAAGGCATTTAGTGAACCCATTCTTCAAACCCATCTTTGTTGCTAGGATTCTTGTCATCTTTTCATCATGGTTACACATTTACTAATGAGGATCATCATGAACTCAATTTTCATCTTGTTAAACATCCGCAAGATCTATATTTGTTGTAATTCGTTGCTCATGAGGAGGCCACTAATCGTGTTGAACTTAATATACCTACACACACGTCCACTTCTATTCTTATTGCTACTTAACCACCTAATTCCACCCTTCCACCTACTTCTACTATTGTTGTATTTGTTCTTACTCCTACCAACCACTTCACTTCGCCTCTCATTTCTCACTCGTGGAAAGTCTCTTTCATTAGCACCCAAGATCTCACCTCTCTCTATCAAGATCTACAAGTTCAATTCCGTTAGCTTCAACATGTTACTTCTTGTGCATCTCCATCTCTTTATTCCACTTTACTCCATACTCCTTTTGCACCCACAATTTCCACTCAAGCACTTTCTCCAAACTTAATCACTCCTAAGTTTCCCACCTTCAATGGCCATGGTGACCCCCAAGATCATCTCTAAGGTTTTTATGTTGCATGTATAGATTACGTGGATGATCATAATTTACTAGTAAATCTCTTTCCTATAAGCCTTAAAGATTATGACATGCATTGGTTTTTACAATCTACCTGTCCATTCAGTAATATCTTTTACGCATTTAGTCGATGTTTTTATCACGCATTTTGCAATCAATATTGATTCTAAGATATCATATGCTCATCTTGCACAAATTAAACAAGGATCTAATGAGCATCTAGCGGATTATGTGTTACAATATAAGAACAAATTATCTAAGATGTCTAATGTACTCGAGGATTTTGAATTACAATATCTTTTTGTCAAAATATTTTATCTCCATTCCAAGAGAGCATTACATTTGAGACCTCTCCATCATTTGATCAGTTATGCCGTACTCTTAAGTTACGTGAAGGCAAACTTATCTCCATGGGAAAGCTTAAGTATTAGTATCAATCTTCATCTTCTACTTAGTTTCAAAGCAAATCTAATTTCAAGCCATCTCCTAAGCCCATTGAAGCCAAAACAATTGTGAACATTGCCATTAATCCTAAAAAGCTTCAATGACAACCTCCTAAGCGTCAATTCTCCAAATTGCCTTATGCTCTACATATTATATTGCCACAAATTATTGAGAGCAATCTTATTATGTTTCCTTCTCCACTTAATCTGGATCCATCTTGCCCTAAAGGACATAATTATAATGAAAATACTCAATGTGACTATCATCAATGTGTTTGACATTCCACTGATCGATGCTTCAAACTTAGACATCTTGTTTAAGATCTAATCCATAATAATGCAATTGAGCTCCCTGAGCCTTTGGCATCTAAGTTGGTCACTGAAAAAAAAAAGCTAAAAATATTTAATGATCCTCTCCCTAAGCATGACAAGCAAGCTGACAAATTTTCAACTAATCAAGCATATCATGTAGTGCCTCCCCCTTCATCGGGGGCTCTTGATTTTCTTGTTGCGCATACTGAGGCATCTCCACCACTCATCACATTCTTCAATCATGATTTTCATGCTACATTTTCTTTTAATACACTACATATCAATGCTTCTATTAGATCTTATACTATCAACAATACTATGATCAGTTCATCGTCCCCTCTTTGTGTGTATTCTATTACACTCCTCGTTGTTATCAATTATCCACTCTCTCAAATTTCATATCCCATTCCCAAATTTTGTGGGTACGTCAAGCTTCCAATTACAGTGGGACCTCTCACCATACTTGTGTCATTCATTGTGGCACCTTCAATTGAAGTTTATGATCTGCTCTTAATTCTTCCTTGGCTCTATGCCACTAAGGTTATCTTTTCCATGACTCACTTGTGTCTTAAATTCATTCACGATAAGCAAGTTTTCACTCTCAAAGGTGTTCCATCATCCACTCCATTGCCTCGGCCTCTTTTTGAGGTTCCTATTGGACTCACCAGAGCATCTAGGCCCCCCGGGCCTCTTAAATTTAAGGCATCTTCTACATCTAGCTCACCCATTCGCACGCGTCCTCCTCATCCTCATTAGTTAACTAGTCCATCTTCTCGGCCTAAGTCCCCTCTGCGGATAACCCCTTCACATAGAATTTCAACACCTTCATCACTTCCTCGGTCTCCTTCACATAGGTTCTCATCACCTCCAAGGTCTCCCCCATATAGGTGCCCATCACCTCCTAAGTCTACTTCACATAGGTGTCCATCACCTCCTAGGTCTCCTTCATATATACAACATTAGTCTCATAAACCACTGATCTTAGTGCATGCCCACACACCTTTATCTCCTCATACATCAGGTGGAGAACCCTTTCCCTTCACTTGTTTTGGATAGCTTAATCATCATCATACACTTGGGGGCATCATGCTTACTTTCCCTCCTCCTAGCATCAACAGTTGTCTATCATTTATATCATTACGCTTCTTGTTTCAAAATTCATGTTTTTAGTCAATCTTACACATCTTGATACACTTTGTATCATCATTACCCTATGACGCACTCTTATGCTAAGGTTCACACTTGACTCCTGAGGGTCAAAATATGAAATTAACCTCACCACATTCACTCTTCACGTTCTATGCTTCATTTATGTATCTTTCTAGTGCACATTTCAAACCATTTCCCTATGACGCACTCTTGTGCTAAGGTTTACACTTGACTGCTAAGGGTCTAAATCTGAAATAAACCTCACGAAATTCACTCTTCATGCTCTATTTTTCATTAATATATCTTTCTAGTGCACATTTCAAACCATTTCTCGGTGACACACTCTTGTTTTATGGTTTATTCTTGATTGTTGAGAGGTATCTTATAAATGAACCTCATCTCATACATACTCATACACTTCCACTCGAGGGGGGCATGTTGATCCTATCACATTCACATTACATATCATTCCATCTCACTTATTCATAACATATTGCATATCTTGGTTGCATTTGTTCTTGCTTATTTATGCATACATGTACACTTTGTTTCACATGCTAAACAGATACATTGTATGTATTATATTTTCTATATACACATGTGCATTCACTTGTTCTCTAGTTGTGAATGCAGCCTTCATACAAATCTTCACACACAAAAATGATGCTTAGCATTGTACCTCTTACCAGTCCCACCAATACTCCTATGGGCATCTACATTTTCACACATCACAGGTGTTATTGTTTCATTATTTACTGCTTCCTATTCTTATTGGCACACTATTTCACATTGATCTATACATGCTTTGATATACTCTTTATACTTCTAACATATTAACGAGGTCTTCATGTGTAGAATTTTCTTTACAAGAACTATTTACCACCATAGTTTTCTAATAATTTGTTTTCCATTGTTTGCTACTATATAACATTGTTTGTGGGCTTTTCTCTATGTCTTAGTTGTTCATTTTTTTCTTGTATGCTTTCGGCCACTTTGGCCCCAATTGTCTTAGTACATTGTGAGTGGTGTCCCATGTATGAAACCCACTTTTCGTGGTCTACTTTTTCTGCACTATTTCTTTTTTACATTGTCTTCTATTACATGCTTACTTCTTTTTCCTCTGACATGTATATCTAGCCACCTTGTTTACATGTGTTTTGGTTTATACCATACACATTCTCCCCCCTACAAGGTTATGGTTCAGATAAACATCATGTCCTCTCCTTTGGGATGCATTTTCCTCGTGATGTCGCATGCACCCCAAATAAGGGGGCATACATTGGGTGAATCAGTCACCCCATACAACAGTTTATAGTTACAGTACAACATAGTTCAACACAGGAACAAAATAGAGTTACAGTCATAGAATGGCCTAGATTCTAACTTGGGTCCTCGGTTCAGCACAAACGCCAACACCCAGCTATAGACACTAGCACCTTGACACTCCTAACCTTTCTTGGGTGCCTATGACCGATGGAAATTACAGTTTTTTTTTAGATCATCACAATTTTTAGCAATTCATAGAGCAGTTTGCAGAGTACATGCATAGTCCTTCAACAATTAGAATGCATTTTATCTTTTGTTTCTACTTGGATCGAATTATAACAACACAGAACTAAACACAGATCACACAATATGTAGTTTTGAATAAATTCATGAAGCACTCATGGAAGGAGAATAGAACTAGACCTTTCTTCCCAACAGTCTTCTGCCACGACGTGAGATCACCCAAAAAAATCATATTTGGTGTATTATTGCCCAAAAAACATGTTCTTGACGTGAGATCACCTAAAAAAATCAGTCTTGGCGTGAGATTGCCCAAAAAAATGTTCTTCTATAGCAGTTTAGGACACTTTTGATCCCTTTACACTCTTCACGGATTAGGTGCACACTTTCCTTTTACTAATTTTACACATGTTCACATTTTTTTATGTACTTTTGCATACTTGGATCAATTTTTTCAAATATAAGACTTTGACTACTCTTTTTCTCTTCTTTTTGCATGTCCATCCTTATAAGAAGCAACACTCTTAAGCACAATTACAATAGGTAAAACATGGTACAACATTATACGCTTTCACCCCTAAGGTCACTTCCTATTTCTTAGCTTAACTTACATGCTTCATTTTTATCACTTCATGCTTTCTTATTTAATAAAATTTGGATATTAAATCTAATTTCAGAGTCACTATGATAATATAACATAATACAAATGTTAAACACTCTAAAGATGTAACCATGTAAGCAAATGAGAGAGATAGTGAACTTATCTGATTTTCACTTATCCTGGAATAGATGCGAAGTAGAACAACTGACGAACAAGTTGGGAAGAATTTTGGAAATGCTTGATATAAGTTTTAAAAGTTGCGGACATAGTTGGACACAGGCGCTTGGGATAGGGTGAGGGTGTCTGGGTGCAAAAGAGCACTTATAGGCACCAGTGACTGTACCAATGCTTGGAATCTACTTTTTCCTATGTCGTTAGGGTTTCACATTTGTTCATTGTTGATTACATGTATGTTGTACTTTGATTACCAAGGTACATGTAACCTGCAACAAAAACCCTAGCTACCCAGACAAGCTCACAAACACATCAAATTGGAATAAAACATGCAATATACGAAGTCATACTGACCGTGGTGGTCACCCCGAGAGTTAAATTATGACCAAGTATTACACTACATCTCAGATTCCATGTATTTCTTGTGCATGTGTGATAGAATCGTGCCCTAGGAAGCTCTTGTACAAGATGCACTTGATAGTGAGTGATAGCTAGATGTACCAATGTAGATAGATGTATGGATGGAAAATAAACTTCCCCTCCTATGCGTATATGTATAAAATGTAGTCTCTTGTCCCTTGAGTGAGTGCTAGATGAACGCCTTTGATGTTCTTAGAATGCCTTTGGATGCAACCTTAGGTGATGATAATAGATGTTTAGAGATTGGTCCCTTTATCTATAGTCACATATAATTATATTTATATGATTCCCTAGCTTAAACTTCGTAATTGAAAACTAAAAGGCTGACCCATAAGAAAATAAAATGCCCAAAAGAGATGAGTAAGAGGCCCAAAAAGAGGTGAGTAAGCATATAGAAGAGATCGAGGAACCCCAGAGGGGATGAGCGGCACAACTGGGCACTGGTGTGTAGAGTCAATAAAGATAAAGGAATGAAGATCAGATTGGTTTGTGGGGTGTGCAATACCAAAGAGGAAATAAGAAAGACAAAAAAGAGGCCAAAGATAGATATCAATTACTAGTTTTCCCACATAGGAATTGAATATGAATAGTAGTAATGTGATTAGGAACCTAGAAATGTACCCAAGTGCGTGATTTTTTGTCTACATTTGACCCCCGCTTTATTTTGTTGAGGGAATACTCGATATCATAAAGTAGTTTAGAGATGCCTACATAACTTTGTTCCTATGTAGATCGATGGCAAAAGCATGCCAAAGAGATAAGAAAAAGTGTGGAGTGATAAAAATGAAGTGTGGAAGCTAAAGAAGAGGAAGTGACCCTAGGGGTGAAGCATATGTGTTATTTCATGTTTGTAATTGTTTTCGTTGTTATGCTTTGATGATGTGGGGTTATTTATTGTTGCCTATTAAGGACAGACCTGCAAAAGAAGATAACAAGAGTATTCAAAGTCATGTATTATGAAAACTTTGTATAAGCATGTAAAAGTATGTAAAAATGTGAAAAATTAATAAGAGGAAAGTGTGCACCTGATCCATGACAAGTGAAAAGGATAGAAAATGTCCTGAAAATGTTGTAAAAGAGTGATTTGTTTTGGGCGATCTCATGCCAAGAACAAGTTTTTTGGGTGATCTCACACCAAGTGCGGGTTTTTTGGGTGATCTCACACCACAGTAGAAGAGTGTTACGTGAGAGAGGTCTAGTTTTAATCTCCAATCCATGACTAGCTTCACTGAATTTGTACAACCACTGTACATATGGTGTGATCATGCCTTTGTTCCATGTTATTCTAGTTTGATCCAAGCAAATAGAAAAAGGAGATAGAATGCATTCTAATTACTAGAGGATTGTTCCTGTATTATGTAAACTATTATGTGAATTATTGAAAATTGTGCCAACCTGAGAAAGTAACTGTAACTACCCCTGGTCATAGGCACCCAGGAAAGGTAAGCAGTGCTCAGGCACTCATTTTTATATCTAGGCACTAGTTTTTGTGTTATTCTGAGGACCCAAGTCATAATTTGGTTCATTCTATTACTGTAAATATGTTTTGTTCCTATATTGTGTAGGCATGTACTAAAGCTCTGAGCCAGTGTATGGGGTGACTAATTCACCCAATGTATGCATCCATTGTTTGGGGTGTATACGACACCTCTAGGAGGATGCGGACCAAAGGAGAGGACTGGAAACTAATATAAAATTGACACCCTACAAGGGGAGGGAATGTACATGGTAGAAACCAAGGAACATGAAAACAATGCTGCTAGAAAGATGCGTCAGTAGAAAAAGAGACAAACATGCTATAGAAGATAGTGTAAATAAGAAATAGTGTAAACAAAGTAGACTGTGAAAAGCGGGTTTCAAACATGGGACATCGCTCATAATGTCGCAAGACAATCAGGGCAGAAGCATCCAAAAGCATACAAGAAATGAACAAGAAAGACATAGGGCATAGCCCACAAACAATGGCATATAATGAAAAACAATGATGAGCAAAGTATCAGACAACCATAGTGGCAAATAGTTCCTGCAAGGCAAATGTTGCACATGAAGCATTCGTTAACATGATAGAAAGATAAAAAGTATGTCAAGACATGTATATATCAATAGAGTAGTAAGCTAGTAAGAATATGAAGTAGTATAAAATGAAATAATAGCACATGTAGTGTGTAAGAAACTAGATTCCCCATGAGCCTTGATGGGACTAGTAAGAGGTACAGTGTCAATCATCAATGTAGCATGTAAGGATCTGTAAGAAGTCAGCCTTCACAACTAGAGAACAAGTGAATATGCATATGTATATGTAAAATATAATGACATACGAAGTATCTGTCTAGCATGAAAACAAAGTGTACATGTAACTAGTATAAGTAAGCAAGAGTATGTGCAACCAAGATATGCAATATGTTGTGAGTGTGAATGAAATGGAATGCAAAGTGAATCTGATAGGAGTAGGCGTGCCCCCCCTGAGTGAATGTGAGTGAGTATGAGATGAGGTTCATTTATAAAAGACCACTTGACAGTCAAGAATGAACCATAGAATAAGAGTGCGTCATCGAGAAATGGTTTGAATTGTGTGCTAAAAAGATAGATTAATGAAGCATAGAGTGTAAAGTGTAAAAGAGGTGAGGTTCATTTCAATTTTAGACCCTCAGTAGTCGAGTATGAACCAGGGAACTATAATGCATCATAGAGTGGTGTGATGTGTGAGGTTCATGAATTGAGTATGCCCTCAAGAGTCAAGTGTGAACCTTAGCACACAAGTGTGTCATAGGGTAAATGAAGATACAAAGTGTATCAAATTGTGTAATGATGCTTATAAAGATGAAGTATGAAGCACAGAGCGTAGTAATAGAAATGATAGACACTTGACGATGCTAGGAGGGGGGAGATAGAATGAGTATGATGCCCCCCAAGTGTGTAGATCTAATTGATGTTGCTAAGAGGATCAATGTAGGAGTAGTTTTCTTGAAAAAAATGATTGATTGTAGCTTATGTGGGATTGATGACATTGTAGAAGACTTAAGAGGAGGAGGCATTGTACCAATTTTGAGAGGAGGCTGCTTAGGATTTGGTGGTGTGTTATAAGACTTAGTAGGAGTAGGTGATGGAGGACGGACCTCAAGAGGTGATTACTTAGTTAGAGTGGGTTGCATAGGTGGCGCTTGACTAACTGAAGAAGGAACATTAGAAGTGATAGCTTGATGCTCATTGGTCATAGAAAGAGAAAAATTGGGAGCCCATTTGGATGTAGCATTTTGAGATGGGCACGTATTATAATGTTGTGCAACAAATGAGATAAAACCCTGATGCTCAAGGTGGTTGATTCTTTGTTGTAAAGTATAGTAATCATTGTCATTATGTCTATTGATACTTGTAAAATGGGAGACCTTGATAGCTGGTAAGCCGATAAGGAGGATAAGAATTGGTAGGTGGAAAATTGATCGATTAGTGATTAAGAAGCATAGGAAGAATGTCATGTTGCTTAGCATTATGATCAAAATTAAGAGGTGCATGGAGCGGTAAGACTTGGGATCCACTGATATGAGTGCATGTAGAAGACATAGAAGTAGAATGAGATGTAGAAGAAGTAGCATGGGCCTAAGAAGCTACCTTGAGATGTTGAATTTCAGCTTTAAAAGATGTGATCATGGTTTCCATAGCTTGAAATTTGTCTTGGAATAAATAATGTAAAGCTTGAATTGATTTACAAATAGATTGATGGGGCTCACTAAATGATTTAATAAAATATAGATATTAAATATAATTTCAGAGTCACTATGATAATATATAACAAAATACAAATGCTAAGCACTCTAAATATGCTCAAACAAATGGGCATGTTTTCCCATGATGGCATCCACTTGCTCTAACATCCCACCTCCCACGAGCACCTATGAAGACACATTCCACATAAACATACGGATCAATGAATCAACAATCAAGGACCAATAAGCATCACCTGCAATAATCCAATACCACATAAGTTATCACACTTGTTTACCAATATACAACAATCAACAAATACCAATGAACAATACTTACACTCAGCTAATGTCACAGCTAAGCCATCTCCATCAGGGGGAGGTGCCTACCCCTCTGCTCCTCCAACCAGAGGTCCACCCATCATATCTATGATAACTAGAAATAATAACACCCATTGATGTGCTACCTGCCACTCGTTATAGCCTTGGGTACATCCTATATCATCCACTTGTATTGGCTCTATGGTCGCATCCACCTCATCTAGGATGCACAAGTTGTACCCCTATCAGACCTGGCCTCACTATGGACCTCCTCGGTGCTCTAGTCACTCTCACCCATACATATGGCTCTAGAGGCATGTCCTGGTCCATACCAAACTACCTCAATACATGCTCCATCTACAATAACTCTACAACTCCTAAAAATTATTCTTCTAACTACATGGTGCGTCGGATGCACCGCAACTCTACTCCATCCTCCAACCAACCACCGTAGTCTCTATATGGCCTCCATATAATGGCCCCTATAACTATCTAATCAAGCATTGACATGTATGTGGTCATGTCTAGTCTCCTACTACAAGTGCCTTTCCACCTTGCTGTAAAAATCTCAAGCCTCTCCCACTCAACCCGTGGCCCACTAAATGGCCTTAATATCACGATATGCTCATAGGCCCATATATGTAGCAATGTGGTGGCTCCAAGTCCACCCTCATGGCCCTCTTACGTGAATTTGTATAGATCTTTGTATAAAGGGGTCAACATACACCTCGCCTATGAAAATTTGGTCCCATGTTCCTTTATGCACTGACAAATCTCATGCATCTTATACAAGATGCCCACTCTACCACCCTCTACTACCATAGATGAATCAATCACAACTGCAATAAAATTTTACAACCGTGGAACATCTGATCTCAATATTCCATCTAGACTAATATGGGTGTCTATATGTACTTGTGCCCCTATAAAGTATCTCATAGTTGCTCTCGTTTACCTCTGAGCATCCACTACAGCCATCACTTGGACTCTCTCACCCATAACTGGTAGTCACAATCTATGATATACATCCTCTAGGGTCACTATCATCTCCCCGATAGGAAATAAAAAAGTACATGTATCCACACACCGCCGCTCACACAATGTAGTCACAATAGGCATATTATGGGGTACTGTACGTACCCAAAAATGTATTATACTATTGGAAAGAGGTTATGGAAACCCCAATGATGATTCAGATCTCTTTGCAAGGTGTTCAGAATCCAGAGAGCGCGCTAAGTGTATACATTTGCATCCTAAAATCCCTGTTATCCAAATTTCACCCCCAAAGTTAATTTGATAACATGCATAAGAGTTTTTTAGTTCCAAGCAAGTAGATTGATTCAGGGGAAAATCGTAAAATTGGCTAAGTCCTGCTCAAGGCCACCTTTGGGACAGTTGGAACAATTATACACGGAAGGCGCGGATCGGCCGAAAAGCCTCCAGGCAGCCCATACAGAAAAGGGACATCTGGGAAAAATGGACGCGAAATGCCCGAATCAGCCGAAAGAAAGAAAATTTGTCCAAGTCCTTTACCGGGAGCAAGCGGGACAAGAGTGTGCGGAGGATGCGAACCGGCCGAATCGGGCGAACCAGAATAATTTTTCCCAGACAGCACTGGGACATTTGGGACAGATGGACACGAAGGACCCGAACCGGCGGTTCGACCGAAACAAGAAACTTCAGCACAAGGACAAGTGGGACAAAGGGACGCGCAGGACACGGATAACCGAAGGGGCTGAAAGCCAATCAGATCACGCCACGTGTCACCAACAGAAAAGGGACGAAGAGGCCCATTTCAGGCGGATCGAAGGATTCTGTCCCGCGAAGCACTGGGACATCCGGGACAAAAAGACACGGTGGACACGAAAATCCAGCAAGCCCGTGGAAAAATCACAGCATGACACGTGTCGCCAAGGAAAAAGGTCCAAAAAGTCAAAGGGGCGAGTTTTTGAGCACTGATCCAAACCAATGAAATAGTGCCACGTGTCCAAGTTTAAGGGGCCCACAAGAAAAGCCCACGAAAAGGTGGAGAGAGAAAATTGCTCAGCGAACCAAAGCCTGCCACGTGTTGTCCAGATGGCAGAGTGCGGGAAAAGAGATTTAAAAAATCCGTTTTTGCCTGTTTTGTGCCCTAAATCTTCAGATCATCATATCTTTCGATCCAGAGCTCATATTTGCACGTTCTTTATATCAACGGAAAGCTGTTGAAATTCTCTACATGATTCTGGGATCAATCTCACATTTTGGTGTAGTTTGGAGGGAGAAAATTAAGAAAAAGTCTCTAACGCGTGGTGATAAACAGAAGTAATGCTTCAACAGCCAACTTTAATGCAGCAGACAGCTCGCCGCTCCTGTTAGAAAACCCGCCGTTTTGCTAGGATCCACCGCTTCTATCATAATGAGATGATTTTAAATGCTACCAAGAAGTGGTTGGGGCAGATTCTAGATTTCCTCTCTCTCCCCTCTCATTTCTTGATATATATTGTAAAGAGGAGCTTTTTAAGTCATCAGAAATTCTTGTTTTGCATCCTCCCTTCTTCCCTCACTTGCAAGAGAAATTGTGGAGCTTTCAAACCTCCCATATGGGTTGTAATGCCAGTCTTTTTTGCCTCTTGGCCACTGCAATGTACTGTATCGACTCTTGAGCAATAATATATGTGTTGTGATTAACTCTCGACCCTCTCATGTATTCATTGCTGTCATTTTGATCTCTTATTGCAGTTTGGTTACCTGTGCATGGTTTTTGTATTGCATCTATGTGGTCTGTGTTAAATTTGCAAAACGAGTGTCTAACATTCCTCAGTGCATCACCTTTGTAGTTTAGGTTTTATTCTATGCATTTTCTTACCCTGTTTCCTTGGCAAGTTAGATTAGGTTTTAGCAAACCCTCTGCATTTTTTGTGTGCATTTGAATAGAAGAATAGGAACCAGCCTTCTCTGGAGAATCTTTTCTCATCTTTACAAGTCCCATGCTTGGAGAAAGGATTCCATGTTGTACAATCACACTGGATGCCTGAACATCAACCTAGAAGCCTGATTTGCATCTAGGGGTGATGTGAGTCTGCAACAACAATGCCTTACGTGGCCTTTACATGCTTTATTTTAACTTCTATCCTCTTTTTTCTTGCATTTAGGTGTTTAGTGTTAGGACCGCCGCCCTGTTTGGATGGCGGTGCCATGACCACCGCCCAGGATAGGGCAGTGGTTCTGCAACTGCCACCCTGCTCTGGGCAGCGTAGTCCTATCTATGTTTTCCAAAACTTTCTGATGCACTCATCAACGCAAAAAATCAAGTTGCACTTATAATTCTCAACCACTTTTGCTTTCACTGAAGTTTTAATCCGCCTTATAGATACTAATTTATTTTTTTTGATAGGTAGAAGAGTTTAATTTGATCTTACCTTCTGGTAAATCAAAATGCTATAAGTACCAAGCTTGTTTACAAGCAAATGGCCCCTATCTCTCTATAATTTATCATTCAGTGTGTTTGAAATCTCCTCAATAAGTCTCAACAGATCTAGATTTTGTATAAGTTCTCAGCCCCTCAGTTCAAGGCTCCTCTCCTTCTTTCTGATTTAGAGATCAATTGATCTCTCTAGTTTCATCTCGTTCATTTGTTGTTCTCAACACAACTAGCTCAACATAAAACTAGTTTTAGTTCTAGATTAAGTTCATTTGAGAATCTTGTTTCTACCTAGAGTTATAGAATGTTGTTTCATCACAAGAAGTATAGGTCCTAGAGTTTTCAATGTGTTTGTGTCATATCCCTGCAACAATCTTGCTAGGAATCACATAGCCAAACTCTGTTCTCTTGCGCTATCCCTCTCCTACTTGCATTATGTTCGGTTTACGTTCAAGCTGCCACTATTCGAACATCTTCTCCTGTTGCTGCTGTCACATTCCCACTTTTCTGGATTCACGAGAACACATAGGAACGAAGAGATCACACTGAGGGGACAAGCTACAATACAACTGGATTTTCCTCTGTTCTGTAAACTCCAGGTTTGAATTGTCAAAGTTATAGTTACAATATGTCAAATAGAATAGCAAATCATTTCATTTCAGTTAAGCTCACTTTCAACATTACCAGGGAAGCTGTGGGGAATAATAGCTTCTGAGAAGCTATGATTTGTTCCTCACTTCTGAGGTAAGATTGAAGGTTTTTCAATTAAAATTAGTTAGTTATTTATATTTAGGATCAATTCACAAGTGCACAGGCGAATAGCTACATCTGGCTACCTTGCTTGTTATAGTTCTATTCTTAGATTAATTTCTAAATTTATCTGAATTTATTAGATTAGTCGATCTTTAATTTCATTCAAATTCACGTCTTTGAAAATACAAAAAGAACAAGCATAGCTTAGATTTGTTTTCATAATTAGTTTACTTCATTCAGTTAAGTTTGGTTATTTCTTGCATGACAATTACGGGACCCAGAGAGCCATAGGGATTACATATTCGAACCAGTAATACCTCAACCGAATCTCTTCACAACATTAAAATATATAGATCAAGGTCTTTGAATTCACGTCTTCTAAACAACAACAAACCCACAAACAATCAGTGAGCAATTGAAAGAATTAAACATCGAAGACAACAAAGCATATGAATTTTGGTCAAATCAACCCAACTATAGATTACCTTGATAGAATATCCACATGACCATACAAGAACCTGAAAGAGAGAAAACATTTGGTTGTGATCCATTAGTTCTACAACCAGACGTAGGAGACCTTCTTATTGATATAGACATAGGCTTACGCATACAAGTTTCTAAAACACCTGTAAGGTATTCTGAGAAGATCACACAACTCTTGGTATTAAACATAGAAGCTGAAAAAGCTTATGACTACTTGATAGTCAAAAGAAGAGATTGATTCTTCACATGACCATAAAAGGTCCACAACAACCATGAACTTACTGTTGCGATCCCCAGGTCTCACAACCCAACGAGCCTACTAATCAATTAGACATTGACACCAGTTTGCGTACACTCATATTTAGGTCCTCACCACTTCCGCCAGACATTATCACACAATTTTCTGTGTTGAACGTAGCAGTCGATTAGGCTAAGATTTTTTGGACTAGATTGGAGAATTACCCATAAATTCTGGCAGATTCATTACATCTCAGTCACCATCATTTTCATGACCTTGTCTAGAAATCTACACGAGGTGCTTGCAAGTCATTTTCCATGCATCCAACAGCCAATAAGAAGGATCTCAATAGAGCTCGACATTGATTGGAGCCTCTGAGTGGCTATTATATCTAAATGATCCATTACACCAATTCAGGTTAGGAGAGCTTTCTTTGCCTTGGACTTCGCAGATCCCGTTATTACGTGTTGAGGATATAAGATTTCCCAACTAGTTTGTCCACATCTATGACATATATTTCATTTTTAACGACTGTCTAGGCACGACCTCGGGAGGTCGGGTACAGAGAAAGGCTACTTGTCGATTTTCATGTTCGCCTGTCACTTTTCTATCATACAAAATTGGTGAACCTGACGTGAACAGAACAACTGCTCCCTTTTCATTTCCATTTCTTTCATCCATCTTCGCTCCTTCCCATTATTCTGTGGGTATTTATATACCCCCCGAATATGTTGGGATACGACGCATATGGTAGACCTCTCTCAGGTCTCGAAGCATATTATGGCCAATCGAGTAGGCAATAGTCACCCTCACTTTCTGCATGGGCTGACAACTACTCAAACAACTACCTTTCATCACAAACTCCTCCTCAAGGGACTAATTCTAGTACTTCATTCCAAATTGAGGAACTAGACCAACTCACACAAACACAACAACTTGAGCCATCAGGCTCTAATAGCATGACATTTACTGGAGAATCCAACTCATCTCCTCAGGTTTTGTTTAGACCACAAATCAGTAGGCAATCAGATCCACTCCCATTCTTGGATGAGGAGTAATTAGCACGCTACACCAGAAATGAGCAACGCTTCCAAAACATGTATCCACCTCTAGGAAGTTTGCAAACACAACCCAACACCCTGCTTCAAGAAAATACCCCCATTCCTCTACCAACGGAAAATACTCTTGGTGAAGTTTGGCAAAGTAATGAACAATTCATAGCAGGGTACCATACCCCTCTGCAACCTCAAGTGGGTACAACAACTAGCCACCAAGGCAAAACACTGTGTCATCACCAATCGAGGTCATCTCAGCTTTAGTTGAGAGGGTTAGAGGACTAGAACTTGCTCAAGCAAATCAAACTTCACATTCCGGGCAAGCAGGAACTTCCAACCCTCCGCATCATCCCAGCCAGGTTGACCTCCTCATAGGAACATGCACGTTAGGCATGCCACCTCAACATTTGCATAACCACCCATAACAAACGCTAACTAGAACCACGTTTTCAAACGTTCTCCAGTTGAAAGTATGATACCTCCCAGTTTAGTACCAAACAACCCATATAAGAGCAATGCTCCTCCCTACTTAAACATTTATTCAAAATCACCATAGGGAGACATGTTCTCTTCTTCTGGGATGTTTGCTCAACCATGGGGGTTTCCTTATGTTCCTACAAATACATACGCTATGCCATATCAACAACCCGTTCCACCTCCACCCCCTTAGCAGGCACCATCGATGGTTGAAACCTATGTGGTAGGGACTTACTCAAAATATTTAAAAGAACCTCTAGATTTCACCATATGAAGCATCATGCTTCCAAGACCTCTTCCCAATTTTCCTAAATTCAAGGGGGGGGAGATCCAAATGCACATATCAAGGCCTATGCCATGGCCATTCGAGAATTGCTCCCTTGGGATGTGGTTGTTGCTAAGATATTCCCTAAGACCTTAGAGGGTATTGCCCTTGATTGGTATTATAGAATACCTAAAGCCTTCGATACACTCGTTCAAACAACTTGTGTCAGAATTTATCAAAGCTTTTGACATGAACAAATTGTTAAGAACAGGGATCAGGGAATTCTTACACATTAAACAAGAGCACAATGAATCTGTTGCTCATTTCATTCAAAGATGGCGTACAATCCTCTACTCATCAGCAAGTGCTTTAAACATGGATCAGATGGAACTATGTGACTTATTCCTTCATTCTCTCAATAGAGAGATAAAGGAAGAAGTCCAAAAGTTCCCACTAAGGACTTATGATGAAGTACTCGAGAGTGCTCTCCGAATCGATCAAGCAACAATAGACAGTGGTCGTAAGACATATGGAACGAATGGGAGATTAATCGCTCCCAATCAAAACACTACGACTTATCCTAATGTCGGGAATACCAATCAAGGACCCAAGATCCTTAAAAAAAACCGTGGGGTTACAACAGATGGAGTCACAGACCAAGTTAAAAGGGCAAATGTCATAAACACTCCAGC
The DNA here is from genome assembly GCA_019776745.2 of Taxus chinensis. Lineage (NCBI taxonomy): Eukaryota > Viridiplantae > Streptophyta > Pinopsida > Cupressales > Taxaceae > Taxus > Taxus chinensis. Next base: position 102,387,847 of record CM034149.1, read on the forward strand.
ACCCGTTAATAATCAGCGAAATAATAGCTTTACTCCAACAATCAACGTGGTGGATTTTAATCATCCATCACGACAACAACAACAACAACAACAATGGAAAATCCAGACACAAGGTCCAATCCAAAACCCAACTGGATATCAGAACCAAAGCCAAAGGAAACAACCTCAAAATTTCAACTCTAACAACCAACAACCTAATAGGAATTTTGGACCACAACAGGTTTCAAACCAACAACCTCGAGACTATAATCCCAACTTGTATTGTGGTTTCCACGAGATTCAAGGCCATGATACTAGGACTTGTCGCGACTACAAAAAATTCATGCAACATTTTCCAGAAGATCAAAGACAACTCTTTGTAGATATGTTTTTAACAAATTCTGCATTACCCACGCCGAACACCTATACGGGATCAATTTCCCCTCAAAATGCACCCTCAAGATTTTTAACGATCCTCTCCTGAATCGTTCTAACAATAACAGGTTAGATCTAAACGGGATAAACAAGAGTGTCATGGTAGGAAATAACGATCATGAAGCCTCAAATTCATCAAATCCACTAGTCGCACCCCAATTAGGAACTCGACCACAAACCAAGATAGTTGGTCTGGTAGAGTTAGACACCGAGCTACAGGTAGAAACCATAATAAGAATGCAAGATTATTCTTCTCAACCAGTTCCAACCTACCCATCAGTACCAGACAATGTTCAACAAACACTAGCAAAACCTATAGGTTCTTAGGATCTAATTAATGACCTAACAAAGACCTTCTCTCACATTTCCTTCTTGGATTTGTTGAAAAACTCTCCCGCTCACAGGGCTACTCTCTTAGAAGCGTTGGGTCTTGGTCATCTGATTAACATCACTCCTCCTGAAACGCAAGTAAACCATGTAGACTTTGATGTCTACCCTCTAGGGCAGCCAGATAGGGATACTGAGTTTATATTTGATATAAGCAAAATGCCAATGGACGCTGAAATTACACGTAGAGGTGACCCAGCCTTGCATTTGTAGGTATGGGTTTATAATAATTATGTTAAATGTGCAATGATTGATGATAGGGCAGAAATTAACATAGTTCCCTTCACTTTTCTTCAAAAGCTAGGATATGGAGAAACAAATTGTTCCTCAACATGAAATACGCTAAGGGGTTATGATAGCCTCAAGGAAACTTCAATTGGGACTATAGTGTTACTAGTCACCTTAGGACCCAAGACATTCCTCACTGAATTTTATATTATAGATCAGGAAACCAACTATAATATGATTCTCGGTCGACCATGGATACATCGCATGAAGGCAATCCCTTCCACGTTATTCCAAGAAATAAGATTTTTACACCTGGGAAAAATATTTGTGGCATAGGGTGACCCAAAACCTTTCGACATACACTTATCAGATTTGAAAAAGAGACCAGGCATCCACTCTGAGTTTGAGCTCCCAATGAATCAACTTAACAAACCAAGTCAATTCAAATCCAGAAGTAAAGTTGGTACCTACAACAGAATTAGAAGTCACGAATTTGGTCGAAGGCATTCCGACAATCTTAAATGAGACCAACATCATAGAGACAGTATCATTAAGAACCACCACAAAAATTGTCGAGTTACTAGAGAAAGATCTACCTATTCTCCTACTGTTTGATTCTGTGGGTATAGGATGTACCCTAGGAATTGGCTCCCTTCCAGAGGATGAAGTTTATATGGTAGAAGTAACCGAGGAAAAAGAAGAATATACGAAGAATGTTCCAACATCCATTTTTATCAAGAAATTATTGGACTCTCCACTTTGATGGAGCTAGATGTCATTTTGACACTGGGGCAGGTGTGATCCTTACTTCTCCCGAGGGAAAGATCCTACCTTTTGCCTTTAAGTTAAACTTCGAATGTATAAACAATGGGGCTGAATACGAATCCCTCCTCCTTGGCCTCATCATAGCCAAAAGGATGGGCGCTGATAACATTAGAGTGCTAGGAGACTCACAATTAGTTGCAAACCAAGTATCTGAGGTATATGAGACTAGAGCTGAGCACTTACAACTCTATAAAACAACGGTATTAGATCTAACAAAGGGATTTGACTTCATATCAATCAAAGCAATTCCACGAGAACATAACCTTCTCACATATTCAATAGCAACCTTAGCTTCCCATTTCACTCCAAGCAGTGAGTTGGAAAATACAAATTTTATGGTATCACTTCATACAGAACCATTGGTGCATAAAATACCAATAACCCCGATCTTGACACACATAGAAGCTGAGAATGAGTTTACAATCCTAGATCACTTTGAAAACGATAGGGTCACTCTTGGATATATAAATGCCTATGCAGAATTACATCTTGCTCATCAAATGGTAGATTTATCCCTAATCCCATATTCCTCTTCCTATTTTGGAAATCCCATGATAGAATCTTCTCGGTAAAAGAATCTCGAAATCTACGAGGTAGAGAATGAAGAAATTTTGGAACTACCTCTGACCCTGCCTAAATTTGAAGAAGATAAGGCTTCCTTAATCGAAGGAAGGATTGATATAAATATTAGAACAGAGGAAGAACCAAAGATTTTGAAGTTGGGATCCTCATTAACTCCAGAGGAGGTAGAAATACATACATATATCCTCAAGAAACATCGAAAGACTTTCGCATTTAGTTACAAAGAAATGACAAGAATTACACCACATATCACGGTACAAAATGTTGTCACCAAACCAAATGCAAAGCTAATTAAGTAAAAGTCAAGACCAATGAAGCCAAAAGTGGCTCTCATGGTGAAAGAAGAAGTAATGAAACTTCTCCAAGTGGGATTCATCAAACCGGTCTACTATTCACAATGGGTATCTAATATCGTCCCCGTTCTAAAAAAAAGGGGAAGATATGCTTTTGCATAGACTTCTGGGACATTAAAAAAGTTTTCCCCAAACATGACTTCCCTTTACCATCCATCGACATTATCGTTGATGCAACAGCTGGATTTGAGTTTTTTTCTCTCATGGATGGGTTCTTAGGATATAATCAAATCAAAATATCCAAAGAGGATCAAGCCAAAACTATGTTTATAACTCCTTGGGGAACTTACTGTTATGTTGTCATGCTATTCGGTCTTAAGAACGTTGGCGCTACATACCAACGGGCAATGACATACATATTCCACGACCTTATTAATAAGATCATGAAATCTTACATAGATGACTTGTTGGCCAAGGCTAGGAAGCGTTGTGATCACCCAGGGGTGCTCTGTATCATTCTCTTATGATTGATCAAATATGGCGTCACACTGAATCCAAAGAAATGTGTATTTAATGTAATAGGAGGAAACCTTCTAGGCTACATTATATCTTCATGAGGGATTTATGTCGGCCTAACCAAAATCCAAGTTGTTCTTGAAATGATTCCACCATCAAATGAGTCTGGTATTAGATCATTTCTTGGGAAACTTGGTGCAATTCAAAGGTTCATCCCTAACTTAAGTTTTGTTGTTCATCCAATCAACAATTTTTTGAAAAAGGATTATAGCATTGATTGGACGTAAGAATGAAATGAGGCCTTTGAGGCAAGTTAAACGATTCTTGTTTTCTCCTCTCACGCTAATGCTGCCTAGATCAGATCACCCTTTGATCTTGTGTTCACGAGTTATATATGTTTCGCTAGCTTGCATGTTGGCTCAAGAGGATGACGATAAACGAGAAAGTGCATTTTATTTCATTAGTCAAATGTTTCTCGATTATGAGACAAGTTACACACAGGAAGAAAAGGAATGTCTGGCTATAGTTTTTGCAAAAAAGTAGTTAAGACATTATATGTTGAACCAAGAAACAAGGGTGATCATCAAAACTGATCACTTATGAACCTATCTAAATCAAGGTTCACTGTCAAAAAGGGCTGGGTGCTTCATAACACTAATAGGTGAATTTGAGTTGACTTTTGTTAACCAAAAGTCTATGAAAGGAAAAATTATTGCGGATTGGTTAGCTGATAACCCAATGGACAGTGGCAATCTAGTTGATTTAGATTTTCCAGATGAGTGTGTATACTTTGTCGAAACTAGGCCCCCCATTTCTACGTGTCCATGGTACATTGACATCATCAATTTCATAAAAGACCATACTTACACAGAAGGGGCAACATCGCAACAAAGAAGGCGGTTACGCATTATTGCTGCTAAATACGTTATTTTAGAACAGGTGCTCTATCGTAGAGCCTTCGACGAAATGCTTTTAAGATGTGTTGACACAGAAGAATCCAAAAAGATTCTTTACGAATCCCACAGTGGGATATGTGGAGGCCACTTTGGTGGCCACACCATTGCTCGCAAAATACATCAAATGGGCTATTTCTGGCCCACTCTAGAACATGACACAGTAGAGTTTGTGCGTAAGTGTCATAAATGCCAAGAGTTCTCCCATGAGATTCACATGCTGGCACAAGCTCTGCAACCAATCGCAACCCCATGGCCCTTTTCCACATGTGGGGCCTAGATTTGATAGGGAAATTCTCTCCCTCATCAACAGATGGCCATAACTTTATAATCATAGCCATAAAATAAATTACTAAATGGGTAGAGGCCATGCCTCTCACCACCATACCAGGTTTGGTAATCGCTAAGTTTATTCTAAATCAAATCATTTGTAGGTACGGTGTCCCACAAGTCATTATCTCAGATAATGACACATCCTTCAAAAATGATGAGGTCCATGAGTTATGTAGAAAATTCAAGATAAACCATACACAACCTCTCTTTATTACCCCCAAGCCAATGGATAGGCTGAGGCAACAAACAAAATATTAAAATCCATTCTACTCAAAATGGTTAAGAATAAAAAATGAGATTGGTATTTAAAATTATACCCGGCCTTGTAGGCCTATCGAACGTCAATAAGAACACCAACAGGGGCAACCCCTTTCTCATTGGTATCCGGAGCATAATCAGTTCTACCGCTTGAGGTCGAAATACCTAGTCTCCACATCTCATTACAAGGGATCTTGGGAGAAGAATCCTATAGAGAGGCATGACTCTCTCAACTAGAAAGCCTTGATGAGGCCAGGTTAAATGCCGAACAATGACACAGAGCCTATGCTGACCGGATGTGTCGGCAATATAACAAGAAGGTTTACGAATGAGAAATATACAAGGGAGATCTAGTTCTGAGACTGGATAGCCAGATTGACAAGAAGACCGAAGAAGGAAGAAAATTCCAGCCCAAGTGGTTGGGTCCATACCGAGTCATGAAGGACTACAGAAATGGTGCGTATCTCTTATGTACACTAGAAGGTGAGGAATTTAGTGAAACTGTCAATTCCTTACATCTCAAATGGTTTCATGCATAGGTCATCAACATCACCATTTGTATAGTATGTTCATTTGCATTATATTAGCCATTCAGTCAGTGCATTATGTTAACTCATTTCGTAAAGTTTGTGGTTAAGGAACTTATTCTTAAGCAATTTGTTACAAGCTTCTGAAAATATTGGCAAAATGTTCAAATCATATCTCTTCAAATGGTTTCAAAATCATCTCATCAATTCAACAGACAAAATCTTGACAAAAACCATACCAAGGTCTGTATACTTGGTCATACTCATTTTATTCTACTAGGTTAAGTTGTTCTTACCTACGGTCTGTTTTGGAAGCTTCTTGGTGTCAAATCTATCCCCTACACATCTCTTTGAAACAAGGATACTCCAAAATCACAAATCAGAAATGTCAAGTTAAATTGAATCAAAAGTACTAAACAACAGAAATATTTTACTTTTACACACTTCTTTGCCCTACCAACCTTTGGTGTTGAGCCCATGCCTCTTACTAGTGGCGTGAGTTTGGGAAAGGAAAGAAGTGCCCTTACCCGCCTATGTCCTGTCCTTCGGCGATAAGCCCATGCTTCTTACTGGTAGCATGGGGCAAGGCGTAGGGGGTCCATTTATACAAATTAATGAATCTTAGTATTTTAAGCTCAAAACAAATTATATTGTGAGAAGTGAAATTAAGCATTCAATTTCCAAAGATATTAAATCCCTAAAACCATATTTTGTCAACCAAGTTGTCATCTATGGGTCTAAGTCTAGATAAATTGGAAAGTAAGTCACACTCTCAACCATGTAGAAACTTTTGAGTGTAGTAGGTATGTAGGGTCAAAATTTGGTTTCTGTCAATACTTTGTCTTTTTCCTCATCACTTACCACTCAATAAATTCACATAATTTGCACCTTTCCCAGCTCTTGGTGTTGATCCCTCGCATCTTACTAGTTGTGTGGAGTTAGGAACATGGAAAAATTCATTTCATTATCATTACATATTCATCACATTTTTCCAAAACAAGAAGAAGCAACGAACATTACTAAAAGAAGCTAAAATTTTAGTACCATAGTACGTTTATAATATAATATATTAACATTACAAAAACAAACAAAAAGAAAACATTTTGTTCAACATTTTTCATCACTTATCATCCACTGCATACATTCTGAAAAAGCATATAAATCAGAGATTCTAAAACATCTAGTGTAACACATGAGAAACAAACCACAAAACTTTAGATACAAAGAAGATCTGAATCCAAAAAAAGAGATATGTATATATGTATATGAATCATGTTTTATATATAATGTCATCATCCACTAGGCATGGCCAAAACACTCAATCAGCCTGAAAAATACAAAAAAAACTCATATAAATATCTGGCAAAATCACTACAAAAAGATCAAATGGCCTCTCAGTCCCTATGGGACCCCTCAGATGGCGCACGATCACACCTAGGGCTCCTGTTGCAGCTATGATGCCGAGAATGCACTGAATGGTGGGAGTGCTCATGGTGGTGACCACTGGCTGTAGTCTCACTATGGGAATGGTTGCACCTCATCACTCTCTCGGCAACCTCATACCCTGCAACTTGGGTACGAAGAGCCACCCAGGCCTCTGCTGCCTTCCAGACAGGTGCAAACACATCAGTGTGTCTGCCAGCTGCTAAAGGCTCTCCTACATCCTTAGTGAGCTAAGCCCAAGTCTTCCCCGAAGGGATCAACAGGGTATCCACGCACACCCGATGAATCAGATCCCACCACCCCTACGCAGTCACTGATAAATAAGAATGGAAAACAAAAAGTTAGAAAATCACCAAAAACAAGCCAAAAACAAACAAAACAACAAAAATAAATATGAAGTAATATTTCTATCTAACAAAGTTGAGAGAAGAGTGCCAACTTACTAGGATCTTCAGGCATCTAGGTAGGGTCTCTAAGGTCAACACCTACTACTGACACTACTACTGATTGCGGAGCCTCCCCCAAGCCTGGAACAAAATGATGTCCTATCTACGGACTCATCATCTCCCTCATGTACCTTGAGAAGGCAACTCCTCTAAGACCAAGGTCCCCTTCTCTGCACTCACCTCCACCCTCTCCACCCTCAAGATATCTTGAGTGTCATGCTACTCAAAATCACTGTCATCCTCCTGGATCACCCCACAAACCTCACCTCCAACCCCTCTCCCATCATCTCCTCCTCAGTATCCCCTCCTCTGAACTCCTCAGAGTCTAAGTCCACATCAATGGGCTCATCCTCCCCACTGAAAGCAGGAGTAGCCTTGATCTGAAGTAAGGGTGCTCAGAGGAGCACCAACTACCTATCAGGAATGAACCACTCACCTAACTATGATAGGTACTCCAGGAGTAACTGTGGTCCAACCTCGATCTCCTCTAAGACCTTCCTGAGCCTCATGAATAGTCCTATACACAAGCCCCATTGGAGGAAGCATATCAATATAAGGGAGACTAAACTGCTGAGGGACTCTATCAAAAAAGTGGATCTCCACTCTCCCTATCCTGTCCACCAAATGACCTGAGGTAGAGCAAACAACCAATGTAGTCACCTCCTTGCCCCCACAATCCTGCCATATCCTGATAAGGAGTAGCCTCCATATCTACAGTAGTCAGTGAAGCCACTGGCTGGTGTGGCATCCTAAGCACTGACATCCCTTGTCCACCTGGCTTCCCTTGACAGCCCCCAAGTCCTCTACTAACACACCCCTCCCATAGGGAATGATATATTCATACACCCAACTCATAACCAGAGTAGGGTGACTCAAAGACTACCCCTGTAATTTGACCACCCTGTACAAATCATGGTAGGTAGTCTCGAGAATATCTTCTCCCCAAGTATAAATATGGCCATGGGCCTCAATCTACACAATCACAGGAGCCCAACAGTATAACAAGAGTGTCTCCTCCCTTATCTCTAATCATCCATAAGGCCAAGATACCCATGATGGCCTTACGGATGGTGGGGATAGGAGCAGTAGCAATGGATCAGACCTTCACCCCCTTCTTCGAGCCAAAGGAGACAACAACATCCCCCATGTAGGTGGCCCACTGAATCATCTGAGGCCTGGATCCTTCTGTCTTGAGAGACAACCACCTCCCAAGAATCAAAACCCCCAAAATGTGGTAAACGTCCTCCAGGGTGATAGTCCACTCACCCCTAACACCTGGTAATTGGAAAGTATTCCGGTCTACATCCCAGTATGAGAATAAGTCACACAATATGTGACTGGCAGGAGCAACATGAGGAACCCATGAAATCCTCAAAATATTGGCCCTCTGAAGAGTGTCTCGCTCTGTTTGGGTCAGTATGTCTAAAACTTCCAGGAGCTAATCACACTCCTACTCTCTGCTCCACCAAATACACTCCTCCTTCTTCTGCGTCCACCTAAAAAAGAGAAAAAGAGCTAGTTAGCAGCATAAACTGATAGATAAGCTCATCAAAACATAGCAAAATACCAAAAATACCAAAAAAATTACTTTTATGGTTATCTTTTACTTTCTATCCAGAACCGCCACCCTGTGCAAAGTGGTAGTTCCATGACTGTCGCCTTCTAAGGGTGGAAGTCCCATGACCGCCGCCTCATGTGTAGGGTGGAAATCCTGTGCTAATTCAGCGTACGGCTCTAATGCCCTAAAACACTCAAAAAATGCAAAAATACACCATTTTGAGCAAAATAAAAGCCTACCCTATGGGCGCCCCCCCCTAGAGACTCATTTAACACTAAGATTTTTGAAAATAACCCCCCAAGACAAAGATTTCAACATTTTTATATTTTAGGTTTAAAAACAATAAATTGAGAAAAACTAACCTAAGACTTCATGGGTCGATCTCCTGCTCTCGGAGGCATGATCACAATCTCACGCAATGAACGTTTTGACTACACTCTCATCGAAAATAGTTACCGTGGGCCCCAAAGCTCAAAAATTACCAAATTGATACACACAAATGAATAGGAAAATGAGCTTGTTTAATATATATATATTATATATATATATAATATATGTATATAACATTGTTTTGAATGTTCTTTCATAGAGTTGGAGTGCCGAAGGAGGTAAGTTCTTATCCCCGCGCAAATGGTAAGTCCACATTTCATTTTAATTTAGTATTTATTTTTTGATTTTTTTATCTATCTGCACTTGAGTCCTCTTTTCATTTTGTAGATAATGGGAATATAGATAGCGACATTATGACACACACACATGTTAGGTATAGCTTCTAACTCCCCATTTTCAAACCATCATACTTGGACCCACCATTTTATGCCCCTTCATGGCTAAAACGCTTCTCCGAGGGGGCAATATGTACGTACCCAAAATTATATGTACTATACTGTCGGAAAGAGGTTAGGGAAACCCCAATGATGATTCAGATCTCTTCGCAAGGTGTTCAGAATCTAGAGAGTGCGCTAAGTGTATATATTTGCATCCTAAAATTCCTTACTTGGCCTCTGCATGCTTTATTTTAGCTTCTATCCTCTTTTTCCTTGCATTTTCGGTCTTTAGTGTCAGGACCGCCACCCTGTTTGGGCAACGGTCCCATGACCACCGCCCAAGATAGGGCGGCGGTCTAAAATCACCACCCTACTCTGGACGGTGGTCATGTTCACATTTTCAAGAACTTTCTGATGCACTCGTCAACGTGAAAAATCAAGTTGCGCTTATAATTCTCAACCACTCTTGCTTTCATTAAAGTTTTAGCCACCTTGTAAATAGTAATTTCTTTTTTAATATGTAGAAGAGTTCAATTTGATCTTACCTTCTGGTAAATCAAAATACTATAAATACCAAGCTTGTTTATAAGTAAATGGCCCCTCTCTCTCTATAATTTATCATTCATTGTGTTTGAAAGCTCCTCAACAAGTTTTAATAGGTCTAGATTTTGTATAAGTTCTCAGCCCCTCAATTCAAGGCTCCTCTCCTTCTTTCTGATTTAGATATCAATTGATCTGTCTAGTTTCATCTTGTTCATTTGTTGTTCTCAAAACAACTAGCTCAACATAAAAATCAATTTTAGTTCTAGATTAAGTTCATTTGAGAATCTTGTTTCTACCTAGAGTTATAGGTCATTATTTCATCACAAGAAGTATAGGTCCTAGATTTTTCGGTGTGTTTGTGTTGTATCCCTGCAACAATCTTGCTAGGAATCGCATAGGCAAGCTTTGTTCTCTTGCACTATCCCTCTCCTACTTGCATTCTGTTCGGTTTACGTCCAAGCTGCCACTGTTTGAACATCTTCTCATGTTGGCGCTCTCACATTCCCACTTTTCTGGATTCACGAGAACACGTAGGAACGAAGAGATCACACTGAAGGGACAAGCTACAATACAACTGGATTTTCCTCTATTATGTAAACTCCAGGTTTGAATTGTCAAAGTTGTAGTTACAATATGTCAAATAGAATAGCAAATCATTTCATTTCAGTTAAGCTCGCTTTCAACATTACCAGGGAAGCTGTGGGGAATAATAGCTTCTGAGAAGCTATGATTTGTTCCTCACTTCTGAGGTAAGATTGAAGGTCTTTTCAATTAAAATTAGTTAGTTATTTATATTCAGGATCAATTCACAAGTGCACAGGTGAATAACTACATCTGGCTACCTTGCTTGTTATAGTTCTATTCTTAGATTAATTGCTCATTATCTGAATTTATTAGATTATTCACTCTTTAATTTCATTCAAATTCATGTCTTTGAAAATACAAAAAGAACAAGCATAGCTTAGATTTATTTTCATAATTAGTTTACTTCATTCAGTTAAGTTTGGTTATTTATTGCATGACAATTACGGGACCCAGAGAGCCCAAGGATTACATATTCGAACAAGTAATACCTCAACCGAATCTCTTCACAACATTAACAGATATAGATCAAGGTATTAAAATTCACATCTTCCAAAAAACAACAAACCCACAAACAATCAGTGAGCAATTAAGAGAATTAAACATCGAAGACGACAAAGCATATGAATTCTGGTCAAATCAACCCAACTATAGATTACCTTGATAGGATATCCACATGACCATACAAGAACCTGAAAGAGAGAAAATATTTGGTTGTGATCCATTAGTTCCGCAGCCAGACACATGAAACCTTCTTATTGATATAGACATAGGATTACACATTCACATTGCTAGAACAATCGTAAGGTATTCAGAGAAGATCACACTACTTCTGGTACTAAACATAGAAGATGAAAAAGCTTATGACTACTGGATATTCAGAAGAAGAGATTGATTCTTCACATGACCATAAAAGGTCCACAACAACCATGAACTTACGGTTGTGATCCCCAGGTCCCACAACCCAATGGGCCTGCTAATCAATTAGACATTGACATCGGTCTACGTACACTCATATTTAGGTCCTCACCACTTCCGCTGGACATTATCACACAATTTTCCATGTTGAACATAGCAGCTAATTATGCTTAGATTTTCTTGCACTAGACCAGTAAAATCACCCATAAATTCTAGTAAATTAATTACGCCTCGCACCATCATTTTCATGACCTTGTCTGGAAATCTACACGAGGTGCTTACAGGTCATTTTCCATGCATCCAACAACCAATAAGCAAGATCTCAGTAGAGCTCGACATTGATTGGAGCCTCCGAGTGGCTATTATATCTAAACAATCCATTACACCAATTTAGGTTAGGAGAGATTTATTTTCCTTGGACTCACAGATCCCTTTTATTACGTGTTGAAGATATAAGATTGCCCAACTAGTTTTTCAACATCCGCATATATTTCATTCCCACCGGCTATCTCGGCACGACCTCGGGAGGTCAGGTACGGAGAAAGGCTACTTGTTGATTTTCATGCTTTCCTGTCACTTTTCTATCGTAAGACATCAATACCTTGGCTGCTCCCACCGAAGTCATAAACGCCAGAAATTCAAGTTTTCAAATTTTGTAAAAATTTGACAAAATCGAACAAATTTCACCATTTTTTTCAAAAAAAAACATAATTACCAACTTATCCATCATCTGTGATGCCACAGCCTCCACTACCCTCTCGAATGTAGTCAACCTCACTACCCTAATCTATTGCATTCTCGCAAGCTCGTATCTCAAACTATAACTCAATCACGTTTCAAATGAAGTTATCATTCACTTTTTACTATCACTATATATAGCAATTTTCAATTTTGCATTTACTATAGTTTTTTTTTTATAGATTACATTTACTATAGTTATTATTTGCACTCATTCTTCTAATTAATACACGACCCACGATTTAGCTCATATCTTTAGCTTCGCTATTCTGTTTTCTTCCCCATTTGCACCATTCAGTTCATAATTGCTTCTACCACCATACTGTACATATTACATAATGCTATATTCCAAACTCGTACATATATTATTCAACATATACCCTATCTTGTAACATCTTCTATACTGCCTATTGGTCATCATTACATCTTTTCACCTCTACTTTCGGCTCAGTGTTCATTATCTCCACCACTCGCTCTTTCACCGAAAGGGGGGCATACAATTGGGATCACCCTACGATCCCTCTCAGGCTACTATATGATCATTCAATACTCTTAATACATCATTATCGAAAAAAATTCTTTCACGCTAGTCAAATGAAGGAACAAATAAATCTATTCAAATACTTTCTATTTATTCCCCCTAATGACCTAATTTGGGGGCAAAACATGTGAAACCTCTTCATGAGTAATCTTCCAAGTACAAAAATCTCAAAACAATCTTTTATCATTTACCAAGTCAATCAATTGATACAACATAAGATACTTTATTATCTCTCCCATATGACCTAACTTGGGAGCCACATCACTTTACTATCCCTCCCAAATGACCTAACTTGGGAGTCACTTCACATCTTTTATCGCTTCCAGATGACCTAACATGGAAGCCACCTAGCATTATACAAATAGGGACACCCGTGGCAATGGGAGCAATGAGATGTCATTTCCTTTCCTATTTTTCTCTTATTTGGGTTATTCAACATGGAACTATATGTGGTCTTCATCTGTTTACAGTGGTTGGACCTTTTGAGGATGTAGTCATGGATGGAGAGTAAAACTAGACCTCTCTCCCCAACACTCTTCTTCTGGAGGCAAGACGCCCAAATCCTCCCTTGATCAAAATTTTACAAAATCAAGTTGGGAATTGATCACTCCCTACCCCTTCAAATCTCCATCAACAACAATTCAAAATCTCCAAATTCTCCAAATCAAATCATCAATTTCTCCAAGTGTTCCTTGCAATAGTTCATTGTCTCTAATTACGCCACATAGATCGACATATTGATCCATGGTTTGCCACGCTATATGTTCTTATATTCTGCATATACTTCTGCAACATGGCTTCTCCGGAAAACTTACAAGTATGTCCCTTACTTCCTTTACACTACTTGAATTTCATTCAAATGGCATAAGGGGGGGGGGGGGGGGGAATGTAGACACAAAATCACACACATATTACTACTTTAATATAGCACTAAGTATGTTGTTATATGCATGGATCTTGAGTAAGAAAAGTATTCGCTAGTGACACATTACCTAGTCCATCCACTTGCTTTGGTTATTTCTATTGTCTTTATCTCTCATATCTATCACTTTTGCACCCAGTTTTGGTGAAGTCATAGGGATCCTTGTCTGTCGGTCTTCTCACATTTTTCATTAGCTATCCCTGGACACCAATGCCCAGTCTGAACATGAGTCCCCAAACACTCATGTACACCCTAGGTGCTCCTTTCCTCTTTGTTCTTGTTCATATTTTTAACATTTTTGATCAGCCTTTTCAGTTTTCTTACTCCTATCTCGAGGTCCTAGTCAGCATGTCATGTCACTAGTGTCAAAATTCAAACAAGAGATCCCTATATATACACAACATACATACCATTATAAGGGCAGACAATTCTAAAGGGCAATCATATCTACATACTATTAAAGGAACTACATTTTTGGGTTAAGTACTCTGCACACACTGCATAGGAAGAGGAAGTTCTAAATTCCATCCTAGAAATCTGCATTTTATCTATCTTTATCTCAATATCTAGGCATCATTGGCGCAAGGGCAACCTAAGGACACTATTTCACACACAAGCACACATAACTATATGTATGGAATGTAGTGCAGCGCTCAGTCATAAGTTCATCCTTTGGATGACCCTTGAGGTCAGTCTGACTTCATATATTGCATTTTTTATTTCAATTTGATGTGTTTGTGATCTTATGCAGGTAGTTAAGGTTTGTGTTGCAGGTTATATGTATCTCCGTAATCCAAGTGAGATATACAAGTAATCGACAAAAAACAAGTGTGAAACCCTAGCGACATGGGAAAAAGTAGATTCTGAGCATTTACATAGTCACCAACACCTAGAAGTGGTTTCTAGCACCCAGGTGTCCTCGCCTTGTCCCAAGCATGCATGTCTAGCTCTATCCATAACTTCGAGAACTTATATCAAACATTTTTGACATTCTGCTTAACATGTTTATTAGTTATTCCAATTCAAATCTATTCTGGGATAAGCGAAAAGAAGATAAGTGTCCTACCTCTCTCATTTACTTACATAGTTGCATCTTTATAGTGCTTAGCATTTATATTCTATTGTATATTATCATAGTGACTCTGAAATTAGATTTAATATCCAGATTTTATTAAATCACTTTGACGTGTCTCCGCAGCACACTTTCACCATCGATCTACAAGGAATAAAGGTAAGAAAATTTTAAACTACTTAATGTTATCGAGTATTCACTCAACAACATAAAGTGGGGGCATATGCATATATTAAATCACACACTTTGGGATTGTTTCTAGGTCATAATCACGTATCATTATTCATATGATTCCTAAGTGAGAAAACTAGCAATTGACAACTATATTTGTCCTTTTGTATGTGTTTCATATTTTCTTTCTAGCCTCTTACACCCTACAGCCTAGTTGATACTTTACAACTTTATATTTTATGACTCTAGACACCAGCCCCCAAACAGGATGTCAACGCCCATGCGCCCCCGTTCTTCTAGGAACCCTTGTCTCTTCTCTATCTTACTCGCCTCTTTTGGGTCACTTTTATCTTTTGGACATTTTGTTTTCTTATGGGTCGACCTTCACCAAATGATTTAAAAAATATTTAATTTGTAAAACCATAGGATATTGCAGAGTAACAAATGTAAACTATGAACAATAACTGCTAGATATAAGAGGACATAAGCAATAAGCTAAATGAAAATGAAACCCTAAGTGCAAGAGAGAAAAAGGAAGACTTAGCTGATTTCACACTTGATCCCGAAGCATTCTAGAATGGAAGATTGATGAAAATGAAGAATAAACTGTCACAATTGAACACAAAAAATCTTGGAACTGTCAGATGAGCCTTGACTAAGGCGCCTAGACTGGTTCAAGGGCACCTAGGCTATGGAGACCTCTACTAGGCACCAGTGACTGTGAAAATGGCCAAAATTTGATTTTTCTGGTGTCGCAAGATGGTCGCTGACCTTCATTATTTGTTGCATGTATGTTGATATATTCTCGCAAAAATTGCATGTAACCTATAAAACAAATGATATCCTACAAAACCCCAAAACACATAAAATCCTAAAAAAGAAATATGAAAATGGGGAGTCGAATTAGCCATGGCGGTCACCTGATTGAGTGAGCTTACAAACAAGTACTGCACTACATTTCAGACTCCATGTAGTTCTTGTGGGTGTGTATGTGTGTGCAAGAATCGTGCCCTATGATGCCCTTGCAAAAGCGTAAGTGATAGCTAGACAATATGATATATTATTTATGCTACTTGATAATCACTTAATTACTTTCTTACCTAATCATTACCACCCTCCTCATCAAGTCATTCATTACAAAAGTAGACCATATTGTAATTACCATGGGATTAATGGACAATGTGAAGATAATTGTTATGATTTAGAATTAAAAAATCTAACATTTGGAGCGTAAGGGTCTCATTTCACACTCGTCTCTAATTGTTAAATCCCAATGGGTTCCCAAATATGATCCCTCTATGTCTAGTGAGCATCACGCCATAATTACTAATGTGCCTTCTCTGGTAAGTCAAGAGCCACCTATCCAAACCAATACCATACCACCTTTAAAAATACTTACTTTGTTACCTCCTCCTTTCAAGTCATCTGCATTGTTACCAATCCCAAATCAACAAACACCATCCAAAGAAGAGCCACCAATTCCCTTGCCACAAGTCGAGATCCCTCGCTAACCTCTTCCAATCAAACACATCATTCCTTTTTTACTCAAGCTAATGCTTATATTGATGGCTGAGGCACATTTCAAACTCTGCCACCACGGCATGGTCTCTCTCACATCATCATATATATCTCCATCACTTACATAGTTGGGGGGCATCAAACTCTCCCCCCTCGTAGTAACATGTTCTAATCAGCAGTTGCCTATCCATACTATTCACCTACACATCTATACATTGCTTTTGCTTTTCAAGTCAATCTTTCTAGCAACACTTTCTCGTATCTACACTATGGGAACACCTTACTACATAGCTTTACTACTTCATGCACATGTTTACTTATGGATCCTTCTATTCATGGTACACATACTACTTCATATATATTGTATACATCCTTTCATGCACTATGCATACTCTAGCTATTCTTACTCACAATGATCACATCTATTTGTCAACAGCTCCTGATATAGACACTTGGGGGGCATCGCACTTCCCCCCCTCCACCATTATCAGTTGTCTCTAGTATCCACTCATATTTTCTTTACTATATTTCATGATCCATGCTTCATGTCTATCTTTCTAAGCATTCTCACATCTTTGGTACATACATTGTATCATCATTACCCAATGACGCACTTTAGTTCCATGGTTCATACTTGACTATTGAGGGTATAATTCTTAAATTAACCTTGCATCATCTACACTTCACGCTCTACGCTTCACAATATATCTTTTCTAGCATCTACTATTAATCGCATATGAAACACTTCAATGATGCTCACTTATTCTATGGTTCAGGCTTGATTGTTGAGGGTGCAATTCCTCCATGAACCTCACTTGTCACATTCTAGCTACTCTCTCTATCTCTCACGATCTGTGCTTCAAGCCTATCTTTCCAAACATCACATCATCCACACTGCATGTTATGTGCTTCACGATACATTTTTCCTAGCATCTACTCTCAATTGCATACATAACCTTCATTACCTAATGATGTGCTCTAGTTCCATGGTTCATACTTAACTATTCAGGGATCATTCCTAAATGAACCTCATCTCACGCATAGCTACTGGGGGGAAATGTGGCCCCTCTCCTATACACATTTTACACATCGCAAAACACCTTCACATGCACACCACATTTACACATATTAGTTATTATTGGAGCTCAAAATTGCACCTTGCCCTAAGTCCTAGACAAACTAGGATTTTGATGCAACATGGGATTGTCTCCAAGTTATGGGACCTTGCAAACTGAGATAGACCTTCGGAGAAGGTCACCTTCCTCTGCTTATTCCTACCGCTAAACTACTCATAGGAAGGGAAATGCAACTACACAGCACTAATCTATGATTCTAAAGGATCGAGAAGAGAGGGAGATGCATAAAAGGGAAATCCTACCCTAAGGGAGGTGATAACACCAAAAATAAGGGGAAGGACGCTTTTAAATGAGAGAAAATGGAATAAAATAAAGGTCAAGATGGTAGAGATAAAAGCCACAGTCCACAGCAGCATTTAAACTCCCATTTTCATACAATGCACAATACAAATGAACCCTACAATATGAAGAAACATACACACCATACTTGTAAGTAAATGAAGAGGCAAGAAAATGTAACAAATCACTAGGTAAGGCAGAATAATGGCCACAAAACAAGTATTTTATTTCTTTAAGATGATGCACATATCATTACAATGGAGGAAGAAGGTATAAACACACTGCAGAATCACAATCCAAGGCTTGCAACTCAAGAACACTTATGCAACATTTTTCAATAATGCCCTCGCATTCTAAAAGTATCCAACATTACAAATGAGTATCAATTTACAATACATAGAAAATGGGGAAGAGAAAGAAGAGGGGAAAAGAGGAAAACTCGAAATTCTACCTTTATCCACCAACAAGTTGCATTAAATTTCTGGAAAGAGGCATGGGTAACCTTGCAATACCATTTCCCCATTGTACATTGCTTACAGGAGAAAGAATGGGCACCATACCTCATTAATTTTTGTTATTAGGTTACCTGCAATTGTTCATTTCAATATTGGACTATATTTCCCCTTTTTCTCTCACCTACCTTCACCAAAATTGATAATTCAAGTTGTCATGATGTAGTTCTCGAAGAGATATTTCCAACGATATAAAGTTTGCAAAAATTAGAGCATCTGGGAGGAAGATATGCCCATGCAGATTTCTAGGTGTACAGGAGGAACACGAGTTCCCAATGTATTTTTCCAGTCTGCATTTAACTATTCAATTTACCTTTTTTCCCCTTTGGTGTGGGTATTATGGGTTTTCGGGGAAATAGAGGAACCTGGGAACTGGTTCCATTTGCATTTGGTTCTCCCGCATAGTGCTCTCCCCGACACCCTTTTCTCCTCACTTCATTGTAGCTTCAAAATCCTGCCAGCGCCCTTGCTTTGCTTTGATGAACAAAGCACTTTATGGGGAACTTATTTCCCCGTGGAACTAGTTCCACACAACCCCAGTTCACCCAACACCCTTCTCACCTACATCACACTTTGCCACTTCACCTTTTATCTATCGATTTGGCCTGCCTTGCAGGGAACTAGTTCCCTGCGGAACTAGTTCTACTGACCCTTCGTTCCTCCGTGGCTCATTCCACCCGCATTTCACTTCCCCGTAACATACTCCATCTTTGACCCTAAACTCCTTCACTACGGCTCTCAAGCCAATGCGGGGAACTAGTTCCACCATTCCTCCTAACACCCGGTTTTCCATATACCATTGAACCCTTTGGCCTGTGAGTGAAACCCAAGTACGAGGAACTCCTTGAACTGTGGAACTTGCACACCAGTTACTTCTTGGAACCTCATTTTCGCAATGGTCCAGAAATGACCATTTTTCCATTTTTTCATATTTTTCTCTATTTGTTAGGATTTTTATAGCTTAGAGAGGAAAAGAGTAGTGCCTTAAAATAATTCCAAATGCCCCAAAAGTATGAAAATACATGTTTTCACCATTTTCTTCATTAAAGGTCCATCAACTGCCCAAGTCCAATTTTTTCAAGTCATCTAATTTTGTAAGGAGTGCAAAATTGGATAACAGTTGTATTTATTTTTGTTAGCTTATATTATTTCCATGTTGCACTTTGTTTCTTATGCTAGTTAGATACTTAGTATGTCGTTATCTACTTCTATACACATGTGCACATTCATGTGGTATCTTAAGGTGAATGCATGACCTTTCATAGATTTTTACATGATGCATGATACTCGACACTGCTCTTTACCAGTCCCACAGAGGCTCCTGAAGGCATCTACCTTTGTTAGTCTCATACTCTACACACTCACAGGTTCTAATTATTTCAATACATATTAATTCTACTTGTTATTACTTGTTTTTCATTGATATATACAAGCTTTGACGTACTACTTATCTTTCTAACATATTCATGTGTGCTTCATGTGTAACATTTTCTTGTAAGATCAATAAAACCATAGTTATTTGTCACTCTTTACTTATTATTTACTATTATTTGCGGGTTATGCCCTATGTCTTTCTTGATTATTATTTACTTATGGTCACTTCGGCCCTGATTGTCTTGTGACATTGTGAGCGATGTCCTATGTATGAAACCCACTTTTCATGGTCCATCTTGTCTTCTTACTTACTCGTTACAATGTCTTCCACTGCATGTTAGTTATTGCTACAGCTAACACTTGTTTACTAGCCCATCTTGTTTGCACATGCCTTGGTTTCTACCATGCACGTCTCATACCCCTTACAAGTATCCACACTCAAATATGCATATCATCTTTAGGTCCTCTCCTTTGGGCCGCATTCTCCTATAGTCATCACATGTACCCCAAATGAGGGGGGCATCTATTGGGTGAACAAACCACCCATATAGCAACTTAGAGCTCCAAAATAACACATCACAATATAGAATTGGCACAGAAACATAGTTATAAAAGGGTTCAAAATTAGACTTAGATCGCAGATACATAGTACACACTAGCACTCGGTCCTGGATAGTAGCGGTGGGCACTTGTGTCCTGGGGGAAAAAAGGTAATTTATCAGTTCAACACAATCCCCAACAGTTTACAGTACATTTCTCCAATAACAAGCACTTGCCTCTAGTTATAGAATGCATTATATAGTTACAACAATTTACAATCGGTTACAAGTAGTCACAACCAGTTACAACATGAACAAATAAGGGACATATCATTTGTAGTGGTTCTTACTGGGAAGCATTGTGGATGGAGAGAAAATATATACCTCTCTCCCAAACACTCTTCTCTTAATGCGAGATTGCCTAAAAACTCGATCTCGGTGTGAGATCGCCCAAAAAACTCGCTCTTGGCATGAGATCACCCAAAAACCTCACTGCCATTAATAAGGCATTCAAATCCAACAACATCTCCAAAACATGACAAGATAAATCTTTATCCTTTACTCTCTTATACATCAGGTGTACACTTTTCTTTTACACACTTTTACTTACTTATACATATGTTACTATGATTTTTCATATATGAGACTTTGACTACTTTATCACTCTTCTTTTATAGGTCCGTCCTTAATACACAACAAGAAGCAACTCACAGCAGCAAGCACAAGCTCCAATAACACACTATTATGCATACATTTCACCCCTAGAATCTACCTCCCTTTCCTAGTTCCCATGCTTTATACTATGATCAATTCACGCTTCACTTGTCCACTTGGCATGCTATCGGATACACTCTTCTCTACATGATCACAAGGTACAAATCTTCTATCTACTTTATGCTATCGAGTATTCACTCGACAACATAAAGTGGGGGCAAATGTAAACACAAAATCTATGCACTTGTGTATACTTCTAGGTCCTAAAACATATTAATGTATACATGATTCCTAAGCAAGAAAACTAGTGCTTGACAATGTCTATTTAGCCTTTTTACTTTATCTTTTGCACTCTTTCTAGTCCTACACATCTTACAACATTTTCAGTACTTGACCGATTTACCTTTTATGGCCTCGAATACTAGTGCCTAGCCAGGACAAAAGCGCACAGGCACTCCTATCCCTCACGGGAGCTCCTAACCTTCTTTCTTCTTCTCTTATCCTTTTGGGTCTCTTTTACCTCTTGAGCATCTTTTAATACTTTGGGTTGGCCTTTCAGCTGTCAATTACAAAATTCAAACAAGAGAATCATTTATATACTTAGTTACTTCTCTAAAATCACAATCCAAACACTAAGCATTGCATACCATCACCTAATCTTGTATCAAAGGCACAAGAGCATTTCAAAGGCATGCATCTAGCACATTCATACAAGGGATAAGGGTTTTATCACTCTGTATACACATCATACGAGGGGAATTTCATTCTATTCCATCTCACACATTTGCATACTTGGAGCATTCTAGATCTAGTCCGTTATCATAGTGCAACTTGTACAAGGGTAACCTAGGGCATCATTACACATACATTCACACATAATAATATGGAGTTTATGATGTAGTGCAGTACTCAATCGTAACATCACTCTTCGAGTGACTGTCGGGTCATTATGACTCCCCATTTTGCATCTTCTTTATTAGGTTTGATGTGGTTTGTGGGCATGTGCAGCTAAGTATCTATTTTACAGGTTACAGGTATGATCAATGACATTAGAGTAGAACCAGAGCGACAAAAGGAAATCAATAGCAAAACTATTCCTGCATAAAAAAGATCAGAACTCGAGCATCTGGGTGGACATTAGCACCTAGAACAATCACTAATGCCCAGGTGCTCCTGTCCTCCCATGGGTGCTTCTATCCTGCACATCTCTAAGTTTCATAACCTCTAGCAAGCCTTGGCGACACTCTTCCCACTTTATCCCAACAGTTCCTCAGCCTATATCACTTCCAAATCACTCAGAAATCAGCTAAGTCATCTTACCTCTCTCTATTGCTTAGGGTTTCATATTATTGTTTGCTTTTTGTTTCTCTATTTACTGTATTATATCATCTATATATAAGTAGTTACACTAAAGTTACTCTAAAAAAATTAATTCAATTTATATTAAATCAAATATGTCTCTAGTTATATCTTACGCTTTAAGGCGAACATGCACTTGTTTATATATCAACCTAGTGATTTAGAACTATAATTCATATTTTATCAGTGGCTTGTACAGTCCCTCAAAGAACAATTACATTATGACACTTGGATACATTTTATAATATTTGCTCACGTGTTATTGATTTAGAACAAGATATTATGTTAGAGCATAAGCACCTAATCCTTTAGCTGTGAATGTTAAAATCCCTTATGTTGCACATAATTATGATACACAAAATGATCATCAAGTCAAAGTTTTACATCGTGGTAATACTTTTTATCATCCCCATCCTAATCTACAAGTTCAAAAACCATATCCTCTTAAGTGGAATCCTATCTATTTTTATAAGGATCATGATAGGCCCCGTGACAACTTACTTACATTACTTAACAAGAAGATGATTCAGTTACCATCTAATGATCATTTCCCTTCTCATTAGCTTAAATGTGAGAAGGGTCATCTATTTTGTAATTTCCATCGTATTAGTGGACATCGTGACAATGATTGTTATGTGTTAGATCATACAATTAAGTTAGTAGAGGACAAAGGTATCATCTCGTATGAGACATGAAATGTAGATAGATCTACTTCACCTCCTCCACAACATAGATCTATAGTGCAGGAAGTGTTACACTTGATGAGTATGCTTCCACGTCTAGTAATGTTTCTCACATTGACACTCTTCCAACACATGAGAAATCTAGATCCATATATAATTGGATCAATAAGGAATGAGGGTTTGTCCTAAAAGTTACACCTGTGACTTTGACAATCCTTTCTTTTTTATTTATTATTTGTCCTATTAAGTCAAATCTTCAATGCTCCACTTCCTAAGCATGATAATGACACATTCAAGGCTACATCGTCCAACTTCTTTAGCAAATAATTCACCTCCTCGCAAGGTTCTCTTGGGATAGCTCTCATGTTATTCCCCCTTGCTTCCTTATGAACTCGCTCCCTCTCCTTGCACACATACACACACCGGGGGGGGGGGGGGGGGGGGGGAATCTTGTTTCCCATATTTAGTTAGATAATCTTTATCGATTCCCCTCCATAGGGGAATTATTGGATCACCCTTCCTTCTCTTCAAAGAATAGGTTTTCATCTATGCCCTCGTGGAGGGTCTAAAACATAAAAACATTCAAATATTTGCAAAAATATAAAATCATGATATGTTTTTTATAGCACACATTGTTTACACTTTACATTATACATGTTGTTTATGCCTTTGGTTTGGTAGATAACATTTATTTTTTACACACATGCGTTTACATGGTATATTAAGTATGATGCAGGACATACACAAAATGATACATAATAATAGGTGTTGGCATGCCCTTTACCCAGGCTGCTACTTTCCAGGGACATCTTCCTTTCACATGTTACATCTAGGTGTTATATTTCCGTTATAGTTCCTTTCTTTCCTCATTACTTTTGATTACATATATCTTGTGTATTTGATATCTTTCAGACTGACAGGATTAACACATGTGTCCTGTGTAATGTTTACAATTATTCCTAGCTCCTTCATATATTATATATCATATGTGTTTCATCATATATTGCTACGATTTCTTTTCATACATGTTTACCAATTGTATGTGTGTCTGTGTGTGCTTATTTTCTGTTTGTGATTATAGCCTAAGGGCCTTGATTGTCTTGCAAAAATATGAGTGTCCCATGTTTGTAGACATTTCTTCCTTTTGCGTGTTACTATTTGTCATGCTTGCACATTTTTTACATCATATGCACTTATTTTCTACTAACACGTCATTTTCTATTGTTTTGTTACATTAACATTATCCTTGTAATTTTGTTTCTTGTCCTTGTTGTTATTGTTTCACGCCATGGTTTATACCATGCACATCCCCTTTGGTGGGTGCGGTTTCTTCTTCGTGGCCACAAAATCAACTTTACAAAGGTAATCTACATGGTGTAAGCATCTGATACATGGGTATACATCTTTCATTTTGAGTCACACACTCAAATTCTTCATCACACATGCCTCAAAAGTGGGTACAAACATCTCAGGTTTTATTCTAACATTCCAATAAGCACGGGCACTTTCCTGAGCATAGACACATGCAAAGATAGGAAAATATTACTCAGAATTAGATTCACATACAAAGAATTGGCATAAACCATACATGGTTAGGAACGTATAATTGGTTAGGACTATACAGACGGCCCTGACCCTATCCTACAATTTTTTCCAAGGGGCAATTTCTCTAGATTTGTCAACATTTTCAGATTTATCATCATTATCACAACATTATTATATGGTTTCATATTCAGTTTGACTTAGTTTGTCACAATTTTAGGGGGCATAAAGTATTTCATTCTCTCCTTCTCTGTGGTACTCAGTTTCACTTATAGTTTTAGACACATTGTGGCATATATATCCTTTATCCACTCATATTTTGGCATGTAGTCAATTCCAATCTATTTCTACTCAATTGTACAACACATGGGAAGAGTACGGGGGCACTTATTTCTCTTTTCTATGATGTGTCTCAAGTTATAAAATTGGGCTCATAACCATCTACTGTGGTATGGTCCATGGGGTTAAGGAAGGTAACAAAGCAACTAAGTTCTTTGTGGGCAAAATTTCCTATCCTCTTTACACTCAAGGGGAAGATATAAAAGTTGTTAAATGACTTTGATACATAATCTTCTTCCTCTGTGGGGGTGATTCATCTCCTCTTTTTGGTTTTTATCTTCAACATTCATGTGTTGGGTTGGTACACCTAGCACATCAACCTCTCCTCGGTACAATTTGGGACCGATCACCCCCAATTATTTATCAAAGTTCATTAAATTCAAAGTAGAAGAATGGGAACACATTCCCTCTACAAGAAAAATTGGTGTATTCCTTCCATGTTTTGTATTTCTTTTGAAATTTCTTGTTGCACATTTCTTTATAGTACTTTCATTACATTTTGAGTTAAAGTTCAATTTCCTATATTGGGCATTGACTACACCATGTGTTGCAGGTTTCATTTTGGAGCGATCCAACACCAACACAATGGGATACCACAAAACAAAGTTATTGCAAACAAAGACAAAGTGTATCTACACACTCAAGTATATTTTCATTT
Source organism: Taxus chinensis (assembly GCA_019776745.2). NCBI lineage: Eukaryota > Viridiplantae > Streptophyta > Pinopsida > Cupressales > Taxaceae > Taxus > Taxus chinensis. The sequence goes on from CM034149.1 coordinate 102,413,517, forward strand.
TAAGCATGTAATTTTCATTTCATACTAAAATGGGGGAAAAGTAGACACTCAAATTTGGCAATCTACAATTTGACATTGTTGGTCTTGACATTTCACACTTGCATGCACGAATACACCCTCCTCACTCTTGGTTGGCACACCTTGATAGCTCTTTGACTATGTTATTATCTTTGCATACATTTTGGTCATTGGTTCATAAGGTTTCATAGCATAAAATGCATCTAAAAACATCTATCCTTCAACCTAGAAAGCTAAACATTGTTTTTTCCCCTCGGGTCAAAACTCCAGTTTGGGTCGGTTTGTCCAAATCTATAACACAACCCTACTATACCATTTTAGAATGACACATTATGCACTAAAACTTTCAAATCCATCATCTTCATATGGAATAATATTCCCTCATGGTCGGCCTTTGATGACATAATAGCCATTAGAAGTCTGTATAAGCAAGTCAATCATACCTCATTTAAGGTCATGGCACTTTATGATCTCCCCATGTTAAAGTAAGCACCAAAGGCACTCATTGCTCCCTAAACAATGAAGTAACTAATGCAAATACATTAGGACAACACCCTACATGGATATAAAGTCTCCTCCTAGGTCCAAGAGTCTCCATTTTCACTCCATAAGTAAGCAAAGTGACCCTTCCCAAGTATTTGAGAGAGTGTGAAACTCGAGCAAGGTATTATCAAAACATGTTTGCACTACGATATACATCACATGTTAGGAGAATGACGTGCAGTTTGAGCCTTCTTCAGAGTATTGGCAACATTGATGGTGCACAAGGGTGCCTACAACCCACCTTATTTCATTTTGCAAGAATTCCATCTTGCACTATAATGGTTTAAGGATTTGAGCAAAATTACTGAGCCATCCCGAAGGAGAGTGAAGAAGATTGACATGTAACAACATTTATTTCTAGGAAGGTGAGGTACAAAAAAGTTACAGAGCCAGAATCTAAGAAGGTCCAAGACTGTACAAAAGGGTTCGGGAGTGCATACACAATTTTGACCTAGTTATACGGTTTTGACTAGGTCTAGTATCAGGTGCTTGTTTTTGCAATAAAGCACTTTTAGTCTCAAATCAACCTATTTTTGCACTCAGATCACTCAAAATCTCCCAAATACTTTTATTATAAACTAATTGTAATATATCCTCTATGTTTTTCATAGTTGTTAGATCAATAGTCACTTTGTAAAATGTTATTTTGATTTGGGTAATTAATGTTGGAATTTAATTAAATGAGAATATCCACCTATTGCATTATCATAATATGTACTTTAATTAGAAACACATTAAATCTTAAAAGGTAATGAAATAGGAATTCACAAAAAGTGAAATTAACCATGTTTAAACAACCACACATGAAAGAAGTCCAGTTTCATGAATATTCTCTATATTTGATGTGTTAGCAAGACAAACACTTCAGCTCCATCCATGGTTTAGATACTTTCTAGTCAACCTCATAATATGCTAAAGAGTCAGTCAACTGTTGCAATATTCGCGAGGTAAACTATTGAGCACGGTATACTAAAAACTATAATAGATATCTGAAAAAGGCTTCATGACTTCCTCAATGACGACCTCCTAGAGAACTTGATGCGATTCAAGACCAATCTTAGAGGGTATGCACTTGTTTTATGTAAAAATAAAAGAGATGTTTCAAATATGATCAAGCAATTAGGTCCCATAACTTTGTTCTTTACTCCAAGTATGATAAACACAAAATGGCCAAACCTCCACAATATTATCCTAGTATTTCCCCATATATGTCGTGTTGCAAAAAGATGGAGAAACATTAACATTGTTTTAAACCCTCAACGCGTCGTCGTACTTACACCGCAAATTCACAATATTTTATGAAGAAGTCTTGGGTAAGCACCTTGGCATGTGAGACTATTGGTACAAGTGATACAATTCCCTCCTTCTCTACATTATTTCAAACTTTGTCTTTTATTTAAGCTCCTTCTTTTTGATAAGTATGGATGGAAAAATAGAGGTCCCATGCATGTGCATGTTTTCTTATGGTTTGAAAATGCACCCAACATTGATCCATTGTACTAGGGAGACCCAACATCTATAGAGACCACTAAAAATCACTTTGATAAATATGTGTGTCTGGAACCCTTGAGCTATATGCAATTGAATAGAATATGTTCACCAATCCATCCAAGATTATCCTTGCTTGTTGGACACAACACAAATGTTGTCTTCTTCTTTTCTCAAAGACCTGTTTAATCTTATTTAAAGACACACTGAATGCTCAACATACTATAAACACTAAATCATGTAATTTGAATCATTATTTAGTCTAGGTATCATACTACTATTCATATTGTTCTTAAGTGAAAAGAGTAATAAATAACCCATGTATTTAGCCCTTTTGCATTGTTTTTTGTTGCTACTTTCGGTCTTGCACCCACACTTGCCCGATTTGTACCTTCATACTACATTTTTCCTATTTCTGATTGGGGCACCCAGCCAGGACTGGGGCGCCCCAGGCACCTTGGTCCCCTCTAGGCGCCCTAATCCTCCTTACACTTTCCTTTCACTTTTTGGGCACTTTCTAGCCATTTAAGCTTCTAATATTGTTTATGGCCGACCTTTTCAAGGTTAATTACAAAATTAAAGCAAGAGAACCATATAAATATAAAGTTATGTGACCGTAATGAGGGACCAAGCACTAAGCACTAGTTATCTCCACCTAAGGTTACATCCATCAAAGGCATGTATAGCTACATTTACATCCATTTAGCTCCATCACAAAGCACACAAGGTTAGTTCATTTGTATCACACTTCATAGGAGGGGAGTCTATTGTTTCAATGCACACATTTATTACATTATACATCTAGTTACTTGCTCGCTACTTCATTAAGTGTGACTGACACAAGAGCACCTAAGGCATAATTACACACACACACCTGGAACTACATTGGGTCTGAGATGTAGTGCATCACTTAATGATACGTCCATAAATTTGGTAGTTAAGGACAGTCCGACCCCTTCATATGCATCTTTCTTTTTTAGGTTTTTAATGCTTTGTCTAGGGTTTTGTAGGTGACTCTTCATTGCAGGTCTATAGTGACGCTGACAACCACACAACGACATTCACATGACCGGAAGAGAACACAGGCGAACACTCAGTGACACCTCAGAGGAGGTTTTCTGGTCATTTCCATAGACCAAGGTGCCCACAGACGCCCCTGTCCCTCTCCAAGTGCCCCAGTCTAGCCAAACAATCTAGATCTACATTTTTATAGGCTTATGTGTGAAGGTTTCCTCCTCCTGTTCATCTGGTCTCCACTGTGACATAGTCCTATGACATCATCGAATCAGCTAAGGCCTTTTTAACCCTCTTTGCACATTAGGGTTTCACATTTCATTGCTTAGTTTGCTTGGGTATTATTTCAATATTTTATTACTGCATTTATTCAGTTATCTTACTGCTCCCATAACATTAGATTACACTAGAATATTCCATTTTAGTTTAATCACATACATGCTTGTAAAAAAACAATCCCAGCTCCAATGTTGTTATAATTCCCTTGGGAGACTTTCCCCCATTCAACGTTGTTCATTAAGGAAGATGGGAAAATTAAGTACCCCCTTTAAGAAACGATGATACGTTAAACATCCACAATCAAACCATGCCATCAACATGGAGAGCCAACATTGATTGCAAACTTGTGCTCTCTCACCATGCGATTCTAAAATACGTTGCAAAATATACTTCCAAGATAAAACAACATTCTGAAACCTACCACCAAATACTTTTCAAATTTTCAAGAGATGTTGTTCCAGATTAACCATCACATATTTCCATTTGTAAAATGCTTACTAAGAGTGTCGTTGAGCACAACATTAGTGCACATGTTACACAAATTGCCACTTATTCTTTACAGTTATTCTTTTGTTTTGTTGAATGTTAGAAAGAAGATATTGAGGTTGATCGATGAATCAGAGTATCAAATTCAAGAAGAAACTCTCTTCATTGATGCATATAAGGAACATCCTACAACAATGGAACCAATTTCTCTTACTCAAATTACTTAAGACTAGATTTAGAGCCAATATTGTACTGGGGATAAATGGAAGCTTTGTTCCTCTCTAACAATTGTTCGTGTCTCCTTGATATTTTTTTAGGTTCCGATACAAGAATCAACCTCTTTTAATTTTTTGTTAGAGTGAAGTCCTTTTAAACAAGCCTTTTCACATTATTTCTTTTGATATTGGCACAATCCCCCAAAAAAATTAATTGGAACAAGTTCAATTTTTTTTACCAACTCTAGCATGTTAACTAGTCCAACCTAGTCCCTAAACAAACTTCAAGTTATGAATTCACCTTTGAAGATGAGAGAATGAATCCTCACGGTCATTTGGATGAGTGGGATATTTTGGCGTAGCTCCATCTCATACATGATATGGGTATCGATATTATGTTGGGTTACCAAGAGTTTGACATCTGACATAATTAGGCCAGTCATGATGTTCCACATTCTTCAAAGGATCTTGGTCCATATTTTATTGAGGCAAGTTAGTCTATAAGAAATATCACTCACATTCAATCATCCTCCACAACACTTGTTTCTCCTTTGTCATCGGAGCAATAATTAGCTTATGATATTATTCTTCACCACTTCTTGCACAAAACCCACCCGCTTCCATTAAAATTAATAATTCAAGGTACTATAGGCACATGGAAATCATATCTCATAAATACTATCATGTTGGCAATCTCATCTACAACCACTGTAGATAAGTCACCTCTCCTATGTTTTCCTACCTGTATGGTGACATTCAACATTTATGCACGCTTGCCTCCGCATACCTATTGAAGAGCTCAAATCCTTAAAATGACAAGCCTTGTCAACTTTTCAAGACTTACTAATGCATGTTGAGTATATTCTTATTGATAAAATGAGCTTCATTGGACCCAAATCGCTTAGTAAGGTGGACTTCCGGCTCCATGAATCTTTTCCCTATTTCAAGACATCTAAGATTGGTCGCAAATCTATCATCCTTATTTGTGACCTTGGTCAATTATCTCCTGTCACCAACATTCCATTAAATACAAGCCACTTATATGGTGTTAACCTTTAGAGGGGACTTCATACATCCACCTCCTTACAGACAATATTCCATCAAAAAGGTCCTAACCAAGTACAAGTTTCCTTTTGCAAGCTACTTCTCAACATTCGGGATGTAGTTCCTCGATTTGAGGATTGGGAGATCCTTATGTCCCACACTAATATACACTTCTCACAACAAGAAATTGATAGATTTGGTGAATTTCCACATTTGTTTGCACAGAATGACCAAGTTGACCTCCACAACCTAACTATGTTGAAATCATCGAACCTTCTAGTTGTTCATTCCGTTGCACGAGTTACTAGACAAATTGATTCAAGGGATCTTGATGATGATAAATTGTAACACAAAATTATTATTTTCAAAGATCAAAAAGTCATGTTGATAGCTAATTTGTGGGTTAAATATGGCCTTGTAAATGGTGTAATAAGCACAATCCTCAACAATGTTTACGAGATTTCCATGTTGCCGCTTGATCTCCCACTTTCTGTTGTCAAATTTGACAAGTATATAAGGTCATGTTGGGATCCCAACAACCCATTTCATACTCCTCTTTCATCAATTTCAAGAGGTAATTACAAACAACTACTAATTAAAATAGCTTGGACTTTAACTATCCACAAGTCTCAAGGTCTTACTTTATAAAAGGCCACTATCAAAATTGGAAACACTGAGAGACAAAGTCTTACGTTCATTGTTATCTTTAGAGTACCCTCCCTTAAAGATCTTCACATTTCACCTCCTTTTTCTTTTGAGTGGTGTTGTAAAATGGATTGTAGTCCTCTTCTTCAACTATAGATACATGAATAGGCACACCTAACTTATCTCAACCATTTACCACCCTATTAAAAATTAGCCTCCCCTTCCTTTCTCCCATGTAACTGTTGTCTCCAAATCACTGCACCCCCCGAATGGCTTGAGAATCAATCACGACATTCGGTGTGATTAGGACACATGGGATCACCTCTCGAGCTGTCAGACTTGGGCTCAAGGTGAACCTCCAGAGAAGGCCGGCTTCCTCTTCCTTAACTAAACACAACACTACTTCTAATGCAAGAAAGATGGCTAACTAATCCTGTATTAACATTTCATGGGATTAGGGAAAGAGATCTACAAGGAAATGAAACCTAACCTAGAAGTGGTGATGCACCAAATTAAGGGATATTTAACATCTGGAAGGGTTAATGTGGGAGGGATGCTTGCATCACTGAACACCTTCACCTATCACAATTAGGAAGGGTACAAAATACCACAAACCAGGGCAGACGTTCCTCTATTAAATTCAATCAAACAACAAACTACTAATATCCCAATGAAAAAGGATGAACTTGAGAAGGGTGAACAAGCACCACAACTCAACCGCACGCCATATTTCATCATTTGATAAGCAAATAATTCCACAAACTTGCAATAGGAACCAGAACTTGCACTATGCACTTGAAAACATGGGAGAGGCAAATAGAAGCAAAAAAATCATGGAAGGACATTCATATGATCACAAAGCATAATTCTCATTACTTCAAGCACTTACATAGTGCATCATTACACCAGGTGAAAAATGGCATAAGCTGCCATTACATTTCTAGAAGAAAGGCTTGAGAGCCTACATATTCACAAATTGTTAAGAGAAGGGGGAGCTAGGAAGTGTCTAATCCACCAACTTGTGTGACCTCTTAGAATCCACTCATTGGGACCCCTTTGGAATGAATCTCCAAATTAAATTTATAGAAAACCTTGAGTGGTTAAGAGAAAGAAGGAAGAAACCCTATAGTCTAGGCCAGAATGTAGGAAATAATTAATCATTGTTGTTGGCCATGTTTGCTCATTTATTGCATCTCCACCTTTTGAGGCACACCCAAACAACAAGGAAAACCTGAAATTTTGAAATAAAAAACCTCCAACAACACCTTTTGATGGCTCCATGGCGTAGCTTTCTTTCTCCCAATTCCAACGACTGTAAGTTTGTGAAAAACCGATAATCAGGGAGAAAGTTGTGACCTCCTAAGTGAAAGTTGCTTATTTTGAGTGTCCCGACATCCATTGCTCAGTTCTCTGAAGATGATTGCATAAATTCAAAATGTTGAATTTTCCCTTCATTGAATGACTCGGTGGGTACTTTGTATTTTCACTTCCACCAAAACATTTTCCATGTTTGCAAGTTTTCTTTGGTTTGTCGTTTGCTTCGTTCCCATTAACTGTCCACATGGTAGGCCATTAACTCCAACCGAATTTTAGAAATTACTCGCTTTGCATCTCACCCACCGAGCACATGATTCTCCATGTTACTTTTATTGGTTGGCTTACCTTTCTTATCCCCGCTCAATACTCCCACCGAGTTCTTGAAGGTTGTTTGATAGACGAGCTCAAGACCTGGCTCTCCACGTTGAGCTTCTAAAGATTGGTCGTTCATCTTAACCGACTAAGCATGTGGGAATACTAATACCAAATGTCTTAGCTTTCATACGACACTTGGCTAACACGTTAATGGACACCTCATATCTTGCATTGAGTTAGCTCTTGGTCAAGCTCCGAAATAACTATCCTGTATGGGAAAATGTTGGACGCGTTTTGCATTGAATGAACTTTGACATGTAGTCCGAACTCAACGCATTAGGCATAGGTAGCTCGTTCGGGTTCCTAGCCATCCACATGTTGTCAGCTCCATGACTTATCTTCCTAGCATTTCAGACCCATGCCACGTTGTGTTGAACGAGCAATTCGGCATTCTTCGCATCATTCAAACTGAAACCCGAAATGAACAAGTTTTGAACTCTGAATTTCCACATCGACCCCTAGTTTCGGATTTCAGGCCATGCTAGCTTCGAGATTAGGGCATTTCTGAATTTAGAGATTTCAAACATCGTCCCCTGCAAAACTCCAAACTAATACATCTTCGAAGTCTGAAATTTCAGACTTTGGAGTTTTTCGATTTCAAACATTTATGACTCTTTGGTTCGGGCATTTTCCTCGCTAAGTTCTGAACTCTTTTTTTATTCGAAACTCCAAAAAGCTCATTTCTGATACTCCTTTTTAATGCCTGCAAGCCATTCAATCTTAATGGCAAAGCTCCATGTTTTTGTAATGCATTACAACTTACACAACTTGACTATCCTACCTATGTCACGACCGAGTCGGCCTTATCATTTCATTGGCCAGCGTCTAACTGTACCATTTTCGAGTTCCCGTTGAACTTGATGACATTTTGATGAGAACATACATGGTGTTTTGTGATTCCTCAAACTCATGGTAGGTGAACATCTCCTTCTATCTATCGGATCAACTCGAAAACTCTTGATCTCAGAAACACGAATTCACCCAAGCTCTGAAATGACCCACAAGTTTGATCTCGCCAACTCACATTCAAACGAATCACTCGTGAAACTGATCCACTATTCAGGGCATCGATCAAGCTCACCTTTCGGGTTCCAAAGAATGAACTCCCTGCTCGCCATGCTATGATCACTCCGAACCTCTGAACCCCCAAACCCACACACCTCCGAATCTTGAAAACCCGAAACTCTAAATTTCAGAGTTTTAGATTTTCGGGCTTCGGAAAAAACTGACTTGCTCAACGTCTCTGCCCCCAAAATCTTCAAATTTCTGAGAAGGAAAAGTCTAAAAAGATTCTCTAAAAATGGTTCCTTTCTAATGCCTACGAATACCGAGTTACTTGATCTCCCAAATGAGCTCACCTTGCTTTCCCATTGACACCATCGATTTGAAATGTGTTGACTTTCTAAACACATAATGAGCTCGTGTTCTCCTCCAAGCATTGATGAGTTATCCACATGACTATTCTATCACTTGCTTACTCGATATGCCCTCAAATCTCATTATCACAGCGAGCTTTAAATGTTATACTTTTGAGTAGATCATAGGCTTGATATTGGTATATTGTCGCCCAACCGAATCACTCACCTTCTCCATGCTTCAATTCCTGCAAGCCTCAGAATCTCACACCAAGCTCATTGATGCAACTTGGCCTCTTTTAGTCTATTCAGCGAGCCACCCAGGATTCAATTCACTACGCTTGAGGGGCGACTCTAATGGTTCACCTAATATAACGAGCAAACACTATAAATCCATTTGGGTGAGCTCCTTGGATGCATTTTTTAATACCTCAATGTATCATTTGGAACATCTCTTGACACGAGCTCAACTGACCCATTACATTGACATTGTCCTTGGTCTTCTTATCATTTTTCCCAAGTTGCTTATTTTAATTTGTCTAATTCGATGGTTCGAATGACTCTCCAATCAGTTGGGTACTCCGTGATTAACCAAACCGAGCTAGATTCAACTCACTTACCATATAACTGAACGAGCTTTATTGCTATGTTAGCTTTCACCATGAGTAATTTCAAAATCTTCTCACGGGCGCTCCTCCATTCATTATTTGACGAGCTCATATTGGGAAATCTATTGAGTCATGGATGTTTATCTCCCAACTGTTTTGCATCTAAATATAAACCGAGCTCTAATGATCAAGTCATCCCTAATAAGTCACAGTATGGTCTTCTTTAACGGTTCAGACCACCTCGGCTATTGTCTCGACTTGTCCATGAAATGATGAGCTCGATGTATCGAGCCATCTTCCTACGTATAGAGTTCAACTCGGCCCTTTCCTGACGTGATCTCTTCTATGTCCTTTGTCATTTGGGCCAAGAGAAGTCCTTTATTCTTTGTGAGCCATCTCTTTTCTTGTAAGACCGGGTTCTTCATTATGTCGGCTTAAATTTCCTAATTCCCAAATATTGCTCTGCCTTCGTTTTGTATGCCTTTACATTGAGTTTCAAACCTTCCCCAAGCGTCTCGTCTACAATAGCTCGGCCACATTGTGGCTCGAGGAATCAAGCTAATCACCTTTCAACATGCCCATTTAGGATGCTCCGAGCTCCCATGACAGAGCTACTTCTTCTTGATCATGCATCGAGCCCTTAGGTGAGCTATTTTCACTTAGTGTCAATTTTCCTTCACTCTGATAATTTTTTACCCTGATTTTAATTATCCTGGGCCTTTCCTCAAACCAGAGAGTAAAAGATACAAAAGGGCCTAAGAAACATGATGCATCAATTTTGATCATTTTTTGCATACGGTCCCACTGGGGTTGATTTTTCTCATTCTGAGACCAATCTGAACCTCCAAGACATGGAAAAGAAAGAGCAATTTAGGAAGATCCCAAACCTTCCGGAACGACATACAAGACTCTCAAAGCTTGAGATTACACTGATAACCTCGAAATCTTTATGGAAGAATTTTCGGTCTCAAGGTATTATCCTATTGTCCATTTTTACCCAGGGGGGCAAAAATTGACAACAGTAACACCACACTACATTTCTCAACACTTCATTTCCCTCACACCATTCCAAAAATGAGGTATCCTTTCCATCTTGCCCTTCTTTTACCTAGCCTTTATCGATAAGAATTACTTGTATGCTCCATGGTTTGTAATTATTACTCATGTTTGTAGCAGGATTTCATTTTGTCTTTCTTTATATGCATGATTCTTCTACCTCCTTTCCCAAACAAACTCCTTGCAACATCGGATTGGACCAGTTGAAGAGCAGGGTCGAGTGACACTCTTGTTGGGTCATTGATAAAGTTTAAAATGCTTCTTTGATACGTGGATGCTCCAAGAATGCTCCAAATGGAAGTACTTCAAGGTATGGGAAATGGATGATGATTGAATGATGGATGAGTGATCATTTGGACAACATAAGGGTGTGCACAAGTGATTTTTAATGAGATTTTGGCAGAGTAACCGTACAAATTCTCCAAGCTTCCAATGATGAATTGAGAGGAACAAAGCTTCTTATTTATAGATATAAAAGAAGCCATGGATCAAGGAAGGTGGAATTGACTGAGTTGCAGACTATTGATTTCAATTTTCTTATTTAACATGGTTGATTTGTTCGGTGTAGTTAAATCTTTGAATAAGAAATTAAGAGGCTTTATTTCAAATTGGTTGGCTCTTGATTTTATTGGTTGTATGTGAATATTTTCTTCCATGTTTGTAGAATTTTAGAACTTGAGTGGAGCGACAAGTTCAACTTGAGTGAGCTGGATAGTGAAGTGGAGACGAATGGAAGGTGAGTGAATAATTGTTTTTTATTTATTTAAATAGCTAATTAAATTAGCCAAAGCGGTGTATAGTGTATAAAATTAATTAAATTAATTCTATAAGTGGAATATGAGTGAATAACGAACCAAAAATTATTGGTGGATATTGTAATTGCAAACAACTACTAATTAATATGGCCCGAGCTTTAACTATCCATAAGTCTCAAGTCTTACTTTGCAAAAGGCCACTGTTGACATTGGAAACACTAAGAGACAAAGTCTTACATTCATTGCTATCTTCTAAGTACCATCCCTTAAATATCTTCACATTTCACCTCCTTTCTCTTTCGAGTGATACTCCAAAATGGCTCGTGGCCCTCTGTTTCAACTACAAATACATGAAAAGGCACACCTAACTTCTCTCAACCATTTACCATCCTATTAAAAATTGTCCTCCCCTCCCTCTCTACCCTGTGACACCACACTACATTTCTCAACACTTCATTTCCCTCACATTATTCCAACAAAGATGTATCCCTTCCCTCTTGCCCTAACCTTCGTTGATAAGAATTACTTGCATGCCCCATGGCTCACAATTAGTACTCATGTTTGTTGTGGGATTTCATTTTGCATTTCTTTGTAAACATGATTCTCCTACCTTCTTTCCTCCTACAATGCGTTCACACTCTACACATGCATTCCTCAGTTTTAAGCTCTCGAAGGATTCTTCGGTTATTATCGAAATCACATGCATCCCTTACAATACTCTTTTTAAAATGTCAACTAAGCTTTCCAAATTTTTTTATCGAGTTTTATGCTCTCACTTTACAAGCACTCCATTATTGTCTACCACTGCCATTTTCTACCTCATATGTTTACGCATACATCACCATACGCATACATCACCATAATCCATCAAACAAAGATTTTTAAAACTTTTTTCATGTACTTTCCATCCCCTACACAACATATACCCACCATTACACATAAGATTGCTAGTTCTTTTAATAAATGCACATCTTCAATGAAAAATAAAATAAAATAAATGTTATGTTTTTATGAACCCAGTTTTCTTATTAGAAATAAATTTTTCATGTAACCCTAAACCCTAGATATACAAAAAGTTTACTCTCCATCTGAACCTTTTGTTGCTGCAACCGGCGCTGGAGGAGAGGCTTCGTCATGGGTTAGTTCTCACCGTATTACTGTTTGATTTATCTGTTCTGTATTTTGTGCTTCTTTCAGATCACAGCCTTCATGCAGTTATTAAAGAGCCCACGCCTTTATTATTAAAGCAGGCAGGAGTTTCGGTTGATCTGGCGTCATTTTAAATGGATTTTGTAAATACATACATTAATTTATAGGGCCGTCCAATGTATTAAGTTTCTTTCAAAAAATCTTTAGAAAATAATTTTGCAAGCTGCCCGAGTCAGATCTTCTTGCGCAGTTCCTGCAATGGATTCAACTCTGCAGGTTTTTGTTCCTCAAGACGTATCTGTATTTCGCAAGGTCGTAGATTGTTATCAGAGATTTTCGTTTATTTAATTGTGGGTTTGGTTATATTGAGTGATTTTCCACCCAGGAGGCCATTCCGGGGCTTGAATTCCTGACCAAAAGTTATAGAAGCATTTTGTTGAGATGTAGGGGCTTACTGAATAATTCATACATTGTATCCAAAATGATTCTGTAAGCTGGCGGAGTCGGATCTTTTTTTTTGTGTTGCTGCTTCATCTAAGCTTCAACAATAAGCTTTCATTCGATGCGTCCACAATGCCTTTGATGTGCTTATTTTCCTGGTTTTTATTTTGTTTTTGATTGAATGTATGATCTGTATTGTTGCGTTTTCCCTCTTCTATGAGGGTATAAACGATATTTCTATCCTGTAGAAGCACTTATGAAAGATATTTTGTTGGCGTGCAGGGGCTTATAAGTATGTTGAGGAGTTATGGAAGAAGAAACAATCTGACGTAATGCGGTTCCTCCAGAGGGTGAGGTGCTGGGAATATAGGCAGCTTCCGGCAATAGTTAGGGTCAATAGGCCCACCAGGCCTGATAAGGCCCGCCGTCTTGGTTACAAGGCTAAGCAAGTAAGATTTCTCTAACCTTATTTTCTTGTAGTTGAGATTTGAATTATATGCCCACTCACTTGTGCCTTCATCTTTGCAGTAGATGGTTTTTGTATGTGTGGCAAAGGCCTCATTTCTTGTGCACTGACCAATAGTTGTGATAGCTGTTAATGCTCAGACTCATTTAAGACTTGGGTTTGGCAAAATAGAAAATCATTATTTCTGCAAAATTGAAATCAAGCTGTGATTCCTATGCAGTATCAATTACTGAAGAACAGAAATCCATGAACTTTAAATAATGACCCCTGAAGTAATTAGGGTTTTAAGTTTTAAGTTTTTCATTTTCCTAATTATTTTGAAGAATCTTTTTCCTTTTTTCAAGGCTTGAAGCTTGGCATCAGCTAGAGTGATGTAGGCACAAGTGCAACAAGATTGCAGACAAAGAGACCGTATTTTGTTGAGGCAATCCTGATTTAGTTTTTTGCAACACCATTTTAAGCATAGCCAGTAGTCATAACATTCCAAGTGACCACACGTTGTTATGGCATTTTGTTGCAGAACTTAGGCAGACAATTTACGTGGCTTCTGCAAACTTTCACAGTATACATGTATGGTCAATTAGGTTGACCTCAGGAAAATATGCTTTACTCACGAGTCTACAAACCTTGATTCAAAGCCTTCCATTTTGGCACTGGCTGCAGAGAAGATGACAGGTGATTCTGAGTTTGGATTTGCCTCTGCTATTTGTGTTAGCCCAAAAATCTTTGAGGCCCTTGCAAGCCCATTTAGATCTCCATTCTCTAACTGTTCATTAATAATCAAGTTCACGAGATCACATTTTGTTGAGGAATTCCTTGACTAAAACCTGTCAAGAACAGTTTTCGTGCTAATAGTATCTTTTGCTGTGGAAATTTGTGCATTATCGCTACGATATTCTGCATCTATGTTCAGCATTCTACATATATGTTCATCAGGGAAGATAAACCTGCAATTTGGGACAAAATATGTGATAAATGAATATCTGTATGTTAATCCCAAGCTCTAATCTTGGCATGGCTTGGAGCATAGGAGGAGGCTTGAATGAGCTGTGGAGCTTGGCTTTTGCACTGCCTGATTAAATTTCCTATAAATCTCCAATGCCATTTCAACAAGCTTGCCAAGGTATCATATTCGGTAGCACATTGGTAATTAAATGTGTATGAGATTAACTGGCTGTGGACAACTATGATGAAAAACTTAATGAAATGGAATTGGCAGATATCTGTATTTCAGAAAAAATGATTACTAGATATAAGGAATGATCTGCAATTTGTATCCCTTGTGATCTTTGTAAGTGTGTTTCAAGCTGTCATAGAGGCGAAGGATCATTATCAACAATATGATGTAATAAAAATGAAATCTGTTTAGGTAGATGATGTATCTTAGTTCATGACCAAGCTATATGCCAATTTGGTGTATGGAGCCCCTAGTGAGGGTACTAGGGATTTTCTACCCATTTACCTATGGTTCTGACCATATTACCAAACACGAGAGTTAGCTGGAAAGCAATTTGGAAAGATTTATATTGCTTAAAGGTATGTTACCAGGATTAGATCTTGTAAGGTCATATTTAGGCAGATAGGCATATATAACTTGACCCAGTCCTGCTGTCTGCGGCCTTTTTCCATCTAGCAGTTGACACCTGTCTGCTTGTAATGTCCCCTTTCCAGAATCAATTAATTCTGGATACCCGAAACCTGTTCTTATTATTTTCCGTAGGCTAGGAAATTAAAGAGGGAAATAAATTAATTGAAGTGGTCCAAGGGTACTTTTATATTTTAATTTTAAAAATCAAAATGACACTTAAATTATATTATAAATCCAAAAAAGCAGAAACAGAATAAAATAAAAGTAAAATGATAATTTTGTATTATGGGGTGCAAAAGATAGAATAATTAGATAAATCATTCTATTATGGGGCACCAACGATAGAATGGGCTGCATGAGCATCAAGATCCTATTTTATAGGATGAAGAGAGGATAAAACAAATTTTCATTGTTTAATCCTATTTTTAGGAGGGGCACCAACTTTGGAGAAAGCCGTGGAAGTTATAAAGGCAGATTTGGGGTTTCTTATTACAACATCTTGGAAATTTTTTAACTACTTCATTGTTTGCATGTAGCTTCTGCTTTTGCATCAACCATAGAGGTCGAAAACCCTCATTTGCATATAGGTCTGAGTACGGAATCCCTCACATCTAAGCTTGACAATTCCTTCAAAGGTTGCAGTGGTTATTTAGGGTACATGTGTTCATTTGGTTCAGCTAGGGCTTCATATTCAGGGCTGTTTTAGCATCTAGAACAAGTACAATTAGGATGACCCCCTCTGGAAACAAATTTCAGTACGGACGCCACATCTGGAAGCAGTGATTAGTCAAAGCAATTTGCATGTTACTATCTTTTGTGAGAAAAATTGTATTTAGACATTTTGGTGTTTTCATTAAAGCTGATTTGAAATAAATAAATAAAGTCTATTTTTCCTACATATTGCGGTTGCTGTTTTTGTTAAAAAATCAGATTATTGCAGCTGTCATAGAAGTTAGTATTTCATATTGCTGCCCTAGGGTTTTGTGCAAATATCCAAATTTATCTAAATTTATTTCACTGGGATATTATAGTGGCATCAAAGCTAATTTTCCTCCCAGCTTGTGGATAAAATAAAAAGTAAAAAATAAAAAAATTGCAGCTTTAAACTTCGTGTACGGGTAGTGTTAGAGAAGTCAGGTACTACCAAAGGGAAAAAAGAAAAGCATAAAACAACTAGAAGCCATGGGTAATAAGGATCCAAGTGAGGCACACTTTGAAAGGATTTTTCAGGGTTAGGACATGTTAGTTGATATGATGGGTCAGTGATCCATAGGGATCCAAAAAAAACACACCACTTCATTAGTTCCATCAGCACCAAGAAGGAGAACTAATAAAAGTGTGAAAAAATGAGTTAAACGAAGGTTCTGGATAGAACAGCCGCTTTGTGTAGAGCGGCGGTTTCAGAGCCGCTGCCCTGTAGGGCGGTGGTTTCAATGAAACCGCCGTCGCCCAATTGGGGCGGCGGTCTTGAAACCGCCACCCAACCAGGGCGGCGGTCCTGAGACCGGCGGTCTGCACAGGGCGGTGGTCCTGACACTTTCGAACACAAAAGAAGAATGGAATCCGTTACATCTAAGCTTCATTGTTTGTAAGTAGTTTTTGCTTCAACATCAACAATAGAGGACGAAAACCTTCATTTGCTTACAAATCTAAGGACGGAACCCCTTACATCTAAGCTTGGCAATTCCATTTATGAATCGCAGTGCTTATTTAGGGTATGTGTTCATTTAGTTCAGCTAGGGCCTCATATTCAGGGCTGTTTTAGCATCTAGAACAAGTACAATTTTGAATACCCCCTTTGGAAACGAATTTCAGTATTGGCGCCACATCTGGAAGGAGTGATCAGTCAAAGCAATTTGGATGTTCTTATCTTTTGTGAGAAAAATTGTATTTAGACATTCTAGTGTTTTCACTAAAGCTGATTTGAAATAAATAAATAAAGTCTATTTTTCCAACATATTGTGGTTGTTTTTGTTAAAAAATCAGATTATTGCAGCTGTCATAGAAGTTAGTATTTTGTACTGCTGCCCTAGGGTTTTGTGCAAATATCTAAATTTATTTGACTGGGATATTATAGTGGTGTCAAAGCTAATTGTCCTCCCAACTTGTGGATAAAATAAAAAAATTGCAGCTTTGAACTTCATGTACGGTAGTGTTAGAGAAGTCAGGTACTACCAAAGGGAAAAAAAGGAAGGCATAAAACAACAAGAAGTCATGGGTAATAAGGATCCAAGTGAGGCGCACTTTGAAAGGATTTTTCAGGGTTAGGACAGGTTAGTTGATATGATGGGTCAATTAATCCAAGTTATGTGGGGCACGCATGTGCAAAGGGCTCCAGTCGGTGAAGGAATTTCTTCAGAAGTGAACCATAACCAATCCTATAAGAGGACAACCTTTGGTTTTACTGTTAGGCCCTTCCAACCTTACTTCCTATGTAGAAAGGAAGCAATTCGGGAGACAAAAATGCAGCCTAACATAGCAGATGATATTGTTGCTAGCTATGAAGAGTACAGGGTGCTTCCTAGTGAGATTAGAGATGCCATATTCCTCACCAATTTTATTAATTTGAAAGAAAGTAGAGGTGGACCAAGAGGTGAATCTAGGCCACAAACTAATTAGAGAGACTTGCAGTAGGATTTAGGGAAGTTATCACTCCCTACTTTCGATGGATCTAATAAGAGTTACCCCTTAGTGATGAGGAGAGGGGAAGAAATCTTGGGGCATGAACCAAATAAAGAAAAATCAGATTTGCAAGAAGGTTTTGGGGTGAAGTTCTAAGAAGACCATGTTGAAGGGGACATGAACATGAAAAAAGGGCTTTATTCATTGCTAATGTTGATTTTTAGTTTGCTGGAATTTTCAGATCAGCAACTTATGGAAGCAAATTGACAGTGTTCATGATGTTAGCAAGAATCATGAAGATGTTTTATTGACTTCTAATGTTTGCATGCGTTATCAAGATTAACTTGTTCAATGTGAAGAGTTCAAGGTGAAGAAGAATGCTTATCGTAACCAGAAGTTCTAAGTCATAAGATTGGAGATGTTGAAGATATCTCAACCAAGTTTCATTCGACAAATGAAGGTGAACAAATTGAGGACAGCCAAATGTATGAAAGTGTTGTGAATTTGTTGCTTCCTACTAAGTCATTTCAGATGTGTGGTCCTCATGGACAACATAGTAGAAATGATGATAGAGTGAAGAACACTTTTGAGTGGTAAAGGGCACATAGAGCCGTTCATGCAAGTTCCAAATTATGTGAACATTAAAGTTTGAGATCTTGGTATTGCAGAAGGGACTTGCAATTGCTTGAGGGTAAGCAATTTTGGGAAGGACAGACTGTAATGCCCCCTTTTTTAGAATTAATTAGTTCCAGATACTTGAATCCTATTTTTATTATTTTCTGTAGGCTAAGAGGAAATTGAAGAGAAATGAATTAATTTAAGTAAGGGTACATTTATATTCTAATTGGAAAAATGACACTTAAATTATATTATTAATCCAAAAAAAGTAGAAATAAAATAAAATAATAATAAAATGATGAAATTCTATTATAGGGCGCTAAAGATAGAATAATAATTAAATAAAGCATTCTATTATGGGGTGCCAAAGATGGAACGAGTTACATGAGCATCAAGATCCTATTTTTAGGATGGAGAGAGGATAAAACAATTTTATATTGTTTATTGATTATTCCTATTTTTAGGAGGGAGTGCCAACTTTGGAGATCAGATAAGATAAGATAAATATATTAATGTCCAACAAATGACCACAAAAGTAGGTCAAAGGTATTGCAGAAAACAACGAGCACCAATACAAGGTAGGAAAACCAAAGAGTTCCCGAGAAAGACAAAATACAAAGGCCAGAAGAGGTGGCCAACAGGAAGAAGAAATCACACCATCTAAAATAGGGGTGGAGAAACAAGAGAGAGGAAGAAAGGGGGAAAGACGACCGAGGAGAAGAAAAGAGGAAAGCCCATCAAGGGATGGAAGATCCAGCTCTCTTAACATCCAAGGTCGATCGGAAGAAGTTGAGAATAGAATGCCGACCAACCGAAGAAAGAGTCTGCCTGATATGATGTTGTTTGGATACAATATTATGATATTATCCCTCTGATGTTTGGTGGATCTCGTCTGTCTCCTGAGGCCAGACCTAGTACGGGCTGCATGTGATGACTTGGAGAACCATGGATGGTTTCCCTAGGCCAAACTAATCTAGAGGAGGAAGCGGGGATGGTCTCACAAGGGCGCTTAATGCGTATCTCCGCAGGTAACATTGTGAAGAAGGAAGTGATCCGCTGGGTAGAGTCTAGTCTAGGATGCGATTGGAAAGTGTGCTCACGAAGCTTCAAAGCCTCGTGTAAATATAAAGCTAGACACCTCTGATCCTCGAACCTGAACAAGTCAGAAAAATCTTGCGCCCTCCTGAATAAACAGTGAAACCTCCCTCTAATCTTATAGTAGATGGGGCACCTGAAGATAAAGTGCGTTTCCATCTCGGTCTCCTGGAGGTTACACAACTGGCAGATTCTGTCTAAACGATTAAGGTGGTGATCCATCTCACAACGAAGTCTATGAGAACCAACTCTGAAATGACCAAGGGGGATGCAAAGGGCATGCATCCAGTGGCGAAGGGTGTACTGAGGGCAGATGATGAGACTGTCCCTCAGACTCTAAAAAATGCTCAACTTAAAAGGCCGCTTCTTGGGACGTAAACCCCCCTGAGGGTATACCCAAGTGGTATGGATGTACTACCTGTAAATATCCTCTTTGATGATCCTGTTCATCTCCTATTTCGTAGGCAGAAGGTGGCTTGGTGTGTCCAAGGAGTATCGAAAAGGTGGAAGATGGTCCATCTGAATACCAATTGCCCCCAAGAGTTCGGAGACCTCAGCATACCAACCGCGACACCGGCGAGGGGAGTTTGAAAGAGTAATAGCCTCAGAGGAACAATATGCCAAGTACGGGTACCTGTCCCGCCCTTTGGCAGCGTCCGCAAAGCCCCTACCGCGGTGCAAGAAAGAAATGAAGTCAAATATGGTATCTAGTCTGAAAGGATGGGCTCCAAACTCCGCCAAAATAATGTGCTGGGGTACATATTGCTTACACATGATGAAGCGACGAAAGAGAAGAGTCCCCAAGCAATAGAACCATAGAGGACCCTCTCTATGGAATCTCGGTTAGTATCCAGTAAATATTTGTGGCTACCCAACATATAACAATGGCCGCTAGTGTGGAGAATACGACAAACAACTATAATAGAAGAGGTTATAGAGTTGGTTAAGGATGAAGATACCAAGCTGGAAGAGGATACCAAGGTTACCAAGGAGGAGGATATCAAAATAACCAAGGAGCTTATCTAAACAATCAAGGTGGGAAGAATGGATATTAGGGGAACCCGAAGAGGAGACCCGCGACATGTTATAGGTGTGTAAAAAAAGGACATGTTGCGAGATAACGCATAGAACCCAAACCCAACATATGTGGATTTTCCCATGAATGGGGAACACATCATTCATTTAGCTTCCCAAAAGCACCCCAATTTTATAGAAATGGCTGTACAAAAACAATTAGACTGACGCTAACAAAATTGCACAACATTTAACCAGATTTCTGTGAACCGATACATCACCTGAAAAATATGCACAAAATAATCGAATTGAGCAAGGGTAAAGCTCAAGAGGAAGGATAACAATGTTTGACAAGTTAAAAGAGAAAGAAGAGGCGAGGGGGAATATAGGAAAAAAAACACTCCATCAAACAAAAATTACAAATGATGAAGATAACAAACATAGTAACGGTCACAACTAGAAGTGTCACTGCAAAAAATAAATTTAAATAAAAGGGAGACCATAGGAATATATGTCAAGCTCAAGTGATGAGGAGCCAACAAGTACACACCCTAATTGTGAATGACATGAAAACATAGTCACTAAAACACAATAAGTAATTAAACAACATAAGGATACAAAAGAAGAAAAAATTACATACGTTGAAGAGGAATAAGTGGTAGCACTAAAACAACTAGTTAAATTGGTAATGGAACGGGACTTGTAGACAAATTGAAACAAATTCTATAAGTATTGGATAAGTAGGAAAGAACATTTTGCGTCTAGAGGGTAGAGACGAGAAAAATAAAAAAGAAGGTATTTAGGATAGAGGAATTTGAGAAAAGCCAATGCCAACTTGGATAAGAAAATTCATGGGCAAAAAGTTCACAAAAGCATTTTTAGACTTTGGGGCAGATGTCAATGTGATGTCCCATAGAAAATGGGAGGTATTAGGGAAATTGTGACTACACCGAGTTAGGTATTATATAGCTTTGGCGGATAGTACTCTCAAGACGCCACTTGGAGTCTTGAAAGGAGTGGAAGTGAATTTCATGAGAAGAACAAAACTAGTTGACTTTGAGGTCATGGATTTTTTTCCTAAAAAGCCTACATACTTTGTATTGTTGACTCTAGAATAATTCAGTGATTGTAATGGAATCTTCAACTTTGAAGACAAAAATCACATTTGAAGGAAAACACATAGCAACACATGTACCTTTAGAGACTGGGATGAGTGTGGCTTGGACAAAAGAAGTTTGACATGATGCCGAGTGACGACTAGGAATGCAATAACTGCCAGAGGATTTATGCCATAAGTAAGACTCAAAATTTTAATTGGGACTTTGAACTGAATGAGGAAGGTGAAATCGGAGTTGTAAGTGAGGAACTTGAATCCGACACTGACAAAGATATTAAGCATGGTTGTACGTAACGTCAGAAATGCAGGTATACAAACTACTATACATGCAAAGAGTACCAAAAAAATATTGGTATGATGACACAAACGGTGCAAACGAGATACCCAACGGACAATATTTCTCTGTGGAGGAAGATGATGACATCACGAGTGAATATTATGACTCAGTAAAGGAAATAGATTAAATTGAGGTAGTAGACTATACCACTCAAACCGCAGAACAAAGGAGTGAAGTCACGGATAACAAGCAAACGGATGACACTGTAGAATACACAAAAAAACCATGGAAGAAAATGATGAATTAAAACTCTTGGGTACTAAGGAGAGCAATGATGCACTAAAAGTGCGAAGAGAATTCTGAAGGGTATTTCGGTTAGAACAAGGGGCATCCCGCAAAACACTCGCAAAATTTTCCAGTAGAGTGGATGTTGAGGACTATACTTAAATGGAATGGGTATTTCCCAATGAACGAGCGAGGATAAAAGACCTCAATGATACACTGATAATTAATGCCACACGATGGTGGGCTACGCGTTGACGAGATATAAAAAACATAAATTATATTCATTATCATTTTTAAAACAAGATATATAGAATGGAGTTTTTAGGGAATCTCATAATGCACTAGGGCAACTGATCCACAGTCACATATAAACCATTGTGAACACCACTAGACAAATATATGAGAAACATTGTCGGGGTTGTGGGTTTAATACTTCTATAGGACTTTAGATCCCCTACCAGGCACGCGGTGTATTCAACAAGAAACTTTCTAGGAGATAAGACAATAGGAACAAATTACAAAATACTTTTATACAACATTCTACTTTTGGGAGCTTGATAAAAGAATTTGCTGCGCCCTCAGAAAAAATAAAAAGCGTTTCTCTTAATGGCAGATGCATACATCATTGAACAATTTGCCAAGTATGGAACAAAAGAGGACCCGATCATCGCAATTGATTGGGAGGTAATAGGATACATACATAATGGGAGCTAATATACTATTGTAATATCGAGAAAAAGCCACATGATCTGAAAGAAGAAGCACACCAGGAAAACATCAAATTCCAAGTAGAGAAGTGAGAACATGAGTTAGTAGAAGAAAATATAGATAGAAGCAAACTGTTGAGAATACGGGGAGAGAATATTGGGAAAGAAGGCAACCAAAAGTTTTCCAAAATTGGGGATTATTAGGAGGACGTAGAGGTACTTAAGATTGTCAAATTGTTAAAAGAATACAAAGACTTTTTCTCTAAGAGCTTTTGAGACCTCCATAGAATAAAGGAAGAGTTGGGAACATTGAAAATATAGATCAAGGAATGTTTAGAACCAACTAAAACATGTCCATATAGGCCTAACCCAAAAGTAAAAGTGAAAGTAAAAGCTAAACTTGACAAAAGATTAGTTGAAGGGATTATTCAATCTATAGACGATTCAGAATGAATTAGTCCAATGGTCATACAAAACAAACAAATTCGAGAAATACATATATGTGTCGATTTTAGAGAACTAAACATAGATTGTGTACATGACCCATTTCCTAATCCGTATACAAAAGAAGTGTTGGAGAATGTTATTGGAAGAGACACATGTTCATTTATAGATGGATTCTCAAGATATCATCAAGTTTGGATTACCTTGAAGGTATAGTTGCCTATGTCTTAGGGGATGGGGATAGGGACACAAGGTTTCTAGAACGTCGAACATTTTCCCAAAAATTTGGGACGGTAGGGGGACATCTACTAAAATAAAATATAAATATAAAAATTAATATTTATATATTTTAATTTTTATTGAATGAAATTTGGGGGATTTAAACTATATTTTTATGTGTTTAAGGTACTTTTGAGATTAAAATTCAATGTATTAGCTAAAAATAACAGTTTTTTAAAAGTTAAAACATTATAAACCTTTTTAAAAAGTTTTAATAAAAATAGGGGACGTCCTCTCAAGTCCCCAAGTCCCCAAGTCCCCAAGATGTTTGGGACGTTTGAGACATCACCAAAATCTAGGGGATGCGTCCTTGCATAACACTGGGTAAACAATATGATTAAATGATGTATTGTTGCGGCTTTTCTTCTTCAGGGGAGCCTGTTATTTGTTTTGAAAGCAATGCACCAGGAATATGCAAGTAGTTATGTTGTATACATACTGTTGCAGATTTTAACAAGAAATGATGAGTGTTAGAAGGCCTGAAATGACCCTTGCACTTATTAGGCATGAAATATGACCAATCTTCAATGAATGTTCTAGATGTAATAGGCTGACGAGTTGGTAACTACTTACTTTATTTCCGTAGTGGGGCTACTGTCAACCATTCCAGCCCTCTGTCAGGTGGTATTACATGTTTATCCAACATGATCTGGATGTTGAGGATGCCCAACCTGATCTAGTGTAACGGCAGGTCTACCCTTGAGGGGGAGTTATAATGTAAGGTCATGGCCAGGTTATTTCAAAGTTGTCTGTAACAAATGTTTTGGAATCCTGGAACTTCAATTTGAATTTTTTATGCGATGGCAAATCTATACTTGTAATGGTGCTAAGCATATTTATAATTATTAAATCTGATTATTTGTTGTAATTGTCATGAAAGACTCTTCCTGAGAAATGTAATATGCTGCTCTGAAGAAATGTAAATCCATTAACTCAGTTTCCACCAATCTGGTTTGTGGTCTGCTGTGGGAAGACACTTATTGATGTCCAGGAAAGAATGTGGTATGGAAATACTAAAATAAATGAGCGGGTAAAACTCCTTATGTCTCTGTGGAAAACCTTCTTAGGAATTTGATTCCATGAATTTCTCCTTGATAAGGCTTTTCTGGTGTAATGATAGAGATGTCTTAGAGTTGTATGTGGTATAGGGTCTTCAGGGTTTGGTGGCTTAGATTTGTTATCTATGTATTGCTCTTTACAAAAACTCTTCATTTTTTCTCCTGTACACCTGTCAAGCCTCAGAAGTGTTGACTGGGTTGAGATGGTAAGGAAGGCCTAGTTGGATAGTAATTTAATATTGCTATCTGTGTAGTTCTTGTAGGGGTGTTTATTTGTTTCAGGACATGGTTAGGACCTGGCCTGATTGGTATTTGCTAGACCAATTTGAATACACCTATATTAAATGATTGTTGATTTATTGATTTATATATCCTGATAGAGTACTTACAGAGTGCTATGAGATTAAATGATTGTTGATTTATTGATTGATATATTCTTATAGAGTACTGTGAGTAAAACAAAACCATAGTTTGAAAAGGTTGGAATGTATCCTAAGCTTTTGTAAATTGCGTATGGATATATGATGGTGGTATGCTTAATGTCGTTACAAGCTTATGTGAAATTTTAATAGTAAACCTTTCATAGAAAAAACAAGTGTCAGGAGTTGAACTCAGCTTGCTTACTAAAGAGAAATCACATACCCTGGTTTGCTTTGTTACGCTGCTTATTAAACCTTTAATCTCAAGGTTTGAGATTTTATGAGATAATTAGTGGATTAGGCTCCGTTCCAATGCGTTGACAGACCTGTAGCATAGGAGTGTGTTTTGTCATGAATTTATCATTAAATTTAGCAGAACTATGTATGGCATGTTGTCCATCTGGTGTGCTACTTTTGAAATGTAATTGGGATTGCCTGCTAACCAATTTATGCATATTAGATTTGGGCTGACTTGAGGAATTTCTGTAGGGTTATGTCATTTACCGTATCCGGGTTAGACGTGGAGGCCGGAAAAGGCCTGTTCCTAAAGGTATTGTGTATGGCAAGCCAACAAATCAAGGTATTACTCAGCTTAAGTTCCAGCGCAATTTGAGGTCTGTGGCAGAGGAGCGAGCTGGTCGAAAGCTAGGAGGCCTAAGAGTTTTGAACTCGTACTGGATAAATCAGGTATGCTTCTTCACTGATTTGTCATGTTAAGGTTAGGATGGATTTGGTGCGAGTTCTCTGTAGCAGTCTCTTCTTTTCTTGGTGTTTTCCTGTGTCACATAATCTTTAGTTTGCTTTCAAGATGCCGACATGATTCTCGGCAGTTCCTTTTGACTTACTAATCTTTCTCTTTAACGCAGGACTCAACTTACAAATATTTTGAAATAATCCTTGTTGATGAAGCACACAAGGCTATTCGGAATGATCCTAGAATAAACTGGATATGCAATCCTGTTCACAAGCACAGGGAACTTCGAGGGCTTACATCTGCAGGGAAGAAATACAGGGGTCTCCGAGGAAGGGGCCATCTCTTCCACAAGAATCAGCCTTCTAGACGTGCTACTTGGAAGAGAAACAACAGCCTTTCTCTTCGACGTTACCGTTAGATTGCAGGCCCTTGAGAGGCAGTTATCGGAAATCTATAGCTATATGTGCTATGTTGTTGAGAACAATGCTGGCGTAGTTTTTGTATGACTCAGTTGCGGTTAGCTTATTTTTCACTGACAAAACAGTGAATGGGATTTCCTTAAGTCAATTTTTGTCATGATTTCTTTTGGAGAATGTAGTAGAAAAACCTAATCAATTCTTATCTTCTTAATACAGTTATTGTATTTTACTCTGATAATTTGTATGGGATTTTTCTTTTATATCTTCAGCCCAGTTCTTTTGTCAGCTTGATTTCTTCTTAAGTGATGTACAATGCTCCTCTCTTGTAATTTTACTTTTCTTTTCATGCTTTTGTAGTTTACTAGCATACGTTTATCATAAATCTGATTAGATGTGCTTTCAAAAGATTTTCTGATGGAAAATATTGTTTCTATAATTTTGTGCTAGTATGGAAGATAGTTTGATATTTTGATTTGCCGTTTGGATTATAAGTTACAAATCCAAGTCAATGCTCAGAATCTAATTTTTTTCTTATCCATCTATAGTGTGAGTTACAGCTCTCAATGGTTATGCGAAGTGCCACATTGGTTTTAACCCTCATGGAAGATAGTTTGATTTGCCGTTTGGATTAAGTTACGAATCCAATTCATTCTCCGAATCTATTTTTTTTCTTATCCATCTATAGTTTGAGTTACAGCTTTCAATGGGTGTGCAAAGTGGCACATTGGTTTTAAACTTTGGTAAAGGTTTTTTAATTTTGGCTTGGTACAGAATATTTATACCGAGTAGAAATGTGGAGATGTATATGAAAATATATTGTTTTAATAAATAATCAGACACTGCAGTATAATATTGCAATTAAAAGAGGTGAAAGAGGTTAATTAAGATAGTTAAATAGGATAACAAATAGTTGTATTACTAGTCATTTCTGCTTGAGATGCTGTTGCACCTTGAAGCAAATCATGGGGAGAGATGCAGTCCATTAAATCTCAAGAGGCCTTGTCTTGTGGTAAGTTTTTCCATTTGATTAAATACAAGAGTATTTTTTATATGGAAATTTTTCGTTTGTTGGCAAAATTGTAGGAGCAATTTTCTACATTGAAGAGAAGGATATGATGTGCAGAGGGCAGGAACAATTTGCTTCAATTATGCTCAGATGGACACAGGTTAGCACTTGTATTAGTGGGATATAATAGGCTCTTGAAAGTCGATCAAGGCTGGGCACGTAGACAACCTTTGCAATCTTGAAAGGTTGTGATTTTAAAATCAATGGTTACACGTGCTATATTGTTGTGACCGATGCTAGCATAGTTCTTGTAGAACTCAGTGGTAGTTAGCTTATTTTTTCTTTGACAAACAGTGAATAGGATTTCTTTCAGCCAATTTTTGTCATGATTTCTTTTGGAGAACATAGCAGAAAAACCAAATCAATTTGTGTCTTCTTTCTACATTTATTTTACTGAAAGCATTGTATTTTAAGCTGATAATTTGTATGGTATTTTTCCTGTATATCTTCAGCCTGGTTCTTTTATCAGCTTGATTTCTTTGTAGTTGATATACAATGCCTCTCTCAAGTAATTTTACTATTCTTTTCATGCTTTTGTAGTTTTCTAGCATACATATGTTTATTATAAATGCGAGCTGTAGGTTGTCTGATCAGATGTGCTTTTAAAAGATTTTCTGATGGAAAATTGTAATGTCCCCTTTACCTCGTCCAAGGCTTGAGGGCTAGTGCGGGTCCTAACCCTAGTCATGCCCAAGGGGTTATAGACGCTATGAGCTATTGGGTATGAATATCTAGTCTAGTTGTTAGTATTTTCCATTGCCAACGTTATAAAGTACTTTTGAAGGGACTAGATGTTATGTTTTATCGTTGGGAGGGGCCACTTAACTCCTAATGTTCTAATTTTGCGATGGGGTCACCTTTTTGGGCCATGGCGACTTGAAGCGGGGTAAAAAGTAACTTTAAGTTACTTTATTATTTGGGTCTTCTCTAGGAGAAAGTGCGACTCGGGGGGTTTTAGGGTTTGCCTTGGCGTGGGGAAAAGTTATAAAAAGGAGAAGAGGGGTGAAAGGAAATTCATTCATGCATACACTTATATTTCTTTTCATGTGCAACTGTTGTTTGCAACTATTTAGCTTGTGGAGTAAGATCCCATAGGAACCCTAGTTTCGGTGGTGAGAGATTCTTCCCTAGCTAGCAGGACATTCTTCGGTAGTGAGAGATCTACCCTAGCTTGTCATTTGGAGCTGTTTTTAGGGTTGATTCATAGAGATATTTTCAGGGTTTTCAGAGATAGGGTTTTGAGGGTTTTTGTGAGTTTTTGTAGAGATAATTAGTTGGTTTTCGGATCAGACCTACGACAGCAATAAATGAAGGATTTGACATCATTTTCAGAGGATTTCACAAGGGTTTTGGCTATCTACCAAAAAGGGCGACTTGTTTGGGAGATTGCAGTCCTATTTTAGAGGGTTTTCAGTTGGCCGTTTTCAGATCTGAAGGTTGGAAAATCATCTTCTATATTTGTATATGTTATTTCTTAAGTTTCATAATTTTTGCACTTGTAATCGAGAAGATATGAATTTTAGAAGTTTTCCAGCTGTTTAGGGCACGTTGTAATTTTCTGGCAGCGTTATATTGACCGAAAAATTCTAAAAATATGTTTTTTATATTATTATCTAGCTCTCTTTAAATTTTCAAGTGATTTGAGCGGATATTTTGGGAGTTATTCATAATTTACTGTTCGTTGCCCTAGCTGTAATTTTCTGCAAAAAACCAGATTTCTGTTTGGCTGCGTTTTGTCTATCTTTTGCATATTTTACAGTGGTATTCTATAAGGGATATTTCAAAAATGTTGTTTCTATAATTTGGGCTTGTATGGAAGATAGTTTGATTTGCCATTTGGATTAACTGACGAATCCAAGTCAATTCTCAGCATTCAACTTTTTATTTATTTATTTGTCTATAGTTTGAGTTACATCTCTTTGTGGTTATGCAAATTGCCAGAATCCAACTCCTGTAAAAGTTTTTTTATTTTTTATTTTGGGCTTGGTGCAGAATATTTTCATAGACGAGAAATATGGAGACGTGTATGAAAATATATTCTTATTATGCCGAAGGCGTTTCCCCTATGGGAAAGGCACTTCCCAACGTTTCTATGACTAGGTTAAATTTGACGGTTTGACGGCCGTTAGGACGTTTTTGTTTTTTCTGCCTATTTTTAACAATTATTTTGGACGTTTTACTTTTTCTGCCTATTTTTAACAATTATTTTTTGGTGCATGTTGTATGCGTCTGCTCTTTCTCATAGTTGTTTTTGCAAGGGTTCATTTGGTATCGGAGCGAAGTGAACTTGAATGAGAGTCTTTTGAGAGCAATTGTTTTATTTACTTAGAGCGATCATAGCATTCCGACCATGAGGTGTAGTCTATGAATTTTAGTAATATACCTGAGGTTATGATCTGGTGAGCCGTAACTTTTTTTATTAAAGATTCGGCTTGATAAAATATTTATCGTGAATAACAGACGTACAGGTTCGCGACCCAGTGGAGCTCATACAAAGTTTTATATCGACCTAGCGAGCGATCGATCCATTCATTGACAATGTTTTTAGATTTGCTTTGGCATTATCTTTGTATATCCGCCTTGATGAATATCAGTTGGACAGTGGACCTCAAACACTTGTGCATTTGGCCTGGCCATCCAATATTAAATTTTTTTGCCTTCTACAGACCCGTGTCCGAAATATGTATCGTGGTAAATTCGTGGGAATTTATTATGTGTAGCGACGCATTCTTGGAGGCTGAAGCTCTTGCAGTGACATGTACTTTTGCATGTGAAAAAATGGTGTGTGGGTTTTAAGCATTACAAAGTTACTACCTATTCTATATATGCGCTCTTATTCCTAACCAGCATTTACATGTTCCACGTCACAATTTCTTTTTTTAAGGCATAGTTGTTAATGTCTTTGTATAGGTTAGTACAATTGTTTTAATTTCATTTGTTTTGTAGTAGAGGCTTTCAATATTGTTTGGTATTTTGGTAAACATGGTACATAAAGTCATTGTTATTGAGTCAACATGCTTTATAGAATTTATAGTGCTCATTAATGGTAAAGATACTAATAATTTTATGAATCCTTTTGTCTTATTGTCAAAATCTTTATATATTGAAAAGTCACTCTTATAGGTTTTAAACTCTTCATTGTTTTCATAATTGTAATAAGTAATAGTCTTTTCAGATTTCTATTCATGTCTATTATATAAATATTGTAGTCAAAGTTGTTGTCATCCATAAAAGAAGAATTTATGCGTTTCAGTATTATCACTTAAGTTTTCAAACAGAGTAAATATTAATGATCTGTATATGTTTGACGTAATGCGTAGGGTTTAATTCTGCACTGTAGGGTTTTGATATTTTTCCTGTTATTGATTTACGCCTTAGATTGATTACTCTTAATTAGGGCCCAGGGGTTAGCATTGCAATTTATCATTGTACGATGAAAAAACTGATGGTGGATCATAGATGTTCACAGTATATAGAGAGCACAATTATTTAGATCTTGTGCATACATATATGATTGTTATGTTATGTGCCGTTTTTATTGTGAATACTTAGAACTCTATTTTGTCCATAATTTCGTAGGGTAGGAACAAAGTATTTATGTTCTGTCAAGGGTGTAATTTTGCAGTCAAGGGTTTAGTTTCTTTGTTATGATATTTATTTACGGCTTGGATTTTATTAACTAATAACTATACCTCTAAATCAAATAACATATACCGTTCGGCGTTCACATCTCATGAAACACATGCGATTGCTAGTATTAAATAGTTAGATATCTACTGGATAATATTACTGTTAAAAAGGTAATAGTGGGAGTGGGATAGTGGGATAGTATGGACAAAATTCTCTTTTCTATTATGTTGTGTGTGCCACAAAGATAATAAGATTGTATAGCAGAAGTAGAGGTGATGCAATGTGATGACTTCAATAGAAGTGTAAGGGCGCTGCCATAAAAAGTACCAGGGCTTTGAACCGTGGGATGAGGTGTTTGCAAGGATTAGGGTTTGGGTTGCGGGTCTTATATTTGTGGATCATGTGCCTCTGTCAGGAGGATAGAGGCGGACTGACAATAATCTCCAAAGTACTGTGGATGTTTACACCTTCCACAACTCTTTTTCTGGCACACTGGGATAATGCTGACAAATGTGATCTGATCAGGTTGGACAACTGTAGTTGCATTTGGTGAACTATTTAGTTGTTTTGATACATGATTTTCAACAATTATGCAATTGTTAGGATGGAATTAAATGCACTGGCCGTTCACACTATATTTGTTTAGTGTGACCCAAGTCTGAGTCTGGGCATCATGAAATAATATACTGTTGCATGGATCTTAAGATTAATTTCCAGGGTAATTAATTAAGATCATTAGTAGGATAAATAATAGTTACTTTACTAGTCATTTTTGCTTGAGATGCTCTCTGACCTTGAAGCAAATCATGGGGAGAGATGAATGGAGCCCATGACATTTTTTCTGTTGGCAAAATTCTATGAGTAATTTTCTACACTGAAGATAAGGACAATGCACGGAGGGTGGGAACAATTTGCTTTGATTATATGCTCAGGTGGACACAGGTTGGCAGTACGGTGGTAAGACTTGTATCAGTGGAAGATATAATGGGATTTTGAAAGGCACGTTGTTGGGTATGGTGGTTTTGTAGGCTAGATTTTCTGAATAGCGTGATTCGAGGTTGGGTGTGGCAACAACCTTGACAATCTCTGTTGTCCATGCCTAGCCTTGATAGCTTCATTAATGATTTATACTTTTATCTGTGTACAGTCAGCTGCATAGGTCAATGACAGGCTATGGATTGCCAATTCGATTTCTATTATGCTGCTGATTCTCTGCAACATCCAACAAAATGCCCTTTTCCATTATGTTGTGTGCACCACAGATAATAAGATCACATGGCAGAAGTAGAGGTGATGTGATGTGATGGATTCAATAGAAGTGCAAAGGCGTCACCATAAAAATCACCGGGTGTTAGAACTGTGGGATGAGGCGTTTGCAAGTAGGGTTTGGGTTGTGGGTCTTAGATTTGTAGATCATGTGTCTCCGTCAAGAGGATGGAGGTGATCTGACAATAATCTCCAAATTACTGGGTATTTACACCTTTCACAGCTCTTAGTTTGGCACAAACCAGGATAATGCTGACAAATGTGAACTGATTAGGCTGGACACCTGTAATTGCATTTGGTAAACTATTTATTTGGTGTTTTGATATTTGCAAGCTCTCTGCTGTAATTTAGTTGTTTTCCTCTTTGTTTTAGTGAAAATGCTTTTCCTGAGCAATATAGTTTGTTATGAGTCCCGGCTTAGTTTATATTAGTCTTGTTTAGTCTGAGCCAAGTTTGAGTCTGGGTACCATGAAATAATGCTGTTGCATGGCTCTTAAGATTCATTTCCAGTATACTTGGGGCCTGTTGGACAATGTTATGTCTCTTGCAACATAAGGCACCCTTTAAAATCCCTGGAACCTGATGCCAAAAAACCTGTAGCTCAGCAAATGTCTAAACCAAACTCTTTAAACTGCCCCAAAACTGACAAACATGCTGCATTTGCCCCACGATCTTTTCTGAATGTTAGAATGTAAAGCTTTGTATGTATAATATGACCTCCAATAATGGGGCAGAAGGCACTGAAATCATATGCACATGCCTGATTGTAGTTGTCAGAAACACAAAGTTATTGCATTTCTATAATGACATTTTTAGGTGACATTCGGATGGATATGTAAATGGCTGGTAATATTTGGCTCCGTAAAAAACATTGATTTTCAAATATTTTCTTTAAAAATTGGTAGCCATGATTGCAATCAAGTTATAATCTTTGAATTGCATGTTTTTTCTCTTGTTATGTTGGATTTCAGATCCCTGTTTTCCAAGCCTTCTGCAGCTCAAAGACATGGCAGCTTAGTACGGTTTATTAGGTTGGCTTTAGTATTAGCCACATCTTAGTTCTCCTTGAGGTTCAGTTGCTTTTTCCCATGTCTGAAACTATATATGCATCACTTCATTCTTTACGAGTATTGTTTAAAAGTTTTTTCTCTGCATCAATTTTTTGTGACTCTTAGATGTTATGATTTCAACTTGCTCAACTGCTGCTCTTAGATGTTAGTCATTTAAACAGAGGAGATAACCATATTCTCCCAAGGGCCCACTGGTTTCCATATGCTATTTGAGTGAAACGACTCTCCGAATGACTTAATAATATCATATTGCTTTGTAGTGTCAAAACAAAAATCTGGCATTGTTACAAGATTTTAGAAATTTTCGTTTGCATTTTAAAATTTAAAGATATTTTTCAATTTATATCTGGAATTTTGGTCCAACAATTGCTTTACCATATTCATATGCTCATATCCTTATTCTGTTACATGCTAGAATTTAGAGATGTTATTGTCCAGCTATAATTTTGATTCAAGAATTGCTAGACTCTATTCATAATTCTCACCTCATTATTTTGTTACCTTTTGATTAAAAAAAAACCAAAACCTGTCGGTATTGGGTGGAGGAACAAATGGTACTGGTACCGAGTGGTATTTACTTTGACGAGATTGTCAGTCTTCAAAACTTATTTGGTTAATATAAGGCTTATGTATTAATGTTATATTAATATTAGTTAAGTGTTAACTAATAAATGGTTGAAACTATTTCAACCACTTTGTACCCATCTTTCACATAATAAAAGGGCAGACAATGAAGAATGTGTGTATTCCGGTTTCTCTTCATTCCATCTTTGTACATTTTATTCTCTCTCTCCGCATATTCTAACATTGGTAATAGAGCATGGGGCAAGCAAAAAGGGAGAAAGAGAAGGAAAGAGGTCTCCATTGTTACCATTGTTATAGTGATGTTACAGTTTGCAACAAGGAAGAATATATACACACACGTGAAGGGCATCAGTCTAAAATTTTGTTTAATCTCTCCCTAATCAGGTACGAGTTGTGTAAATCTGATTTAAATAATACGAAATTGAGATCAAAAATAAAGAATTTGAGATTTTGGTAAGTCATTTAGGACTTGCAACAATCACAAAATGCAATTGCGAGGATCTGTTGTTGTGAATCATGAACTAGTGTTTTTTATTTGGCCATGAATGGATTGTGTTGCTCTTGGAAAAAATGATAAATAATTGCGAAAAAGTTTATATTATCAAGTTATTGAGCAAAATATTTTTCACGAGATGGATAAGATCATAAAGAAAAAGACGAAGGGAAAAGTCCACGACAGAGTAATCAAATAGTGTTGAAAATCTATCGGATGTTGACATACTCATTGATAGAGAATGCGTATTTTAAAAGAATTACAACACTTTGAAGTCATGAAGGAATCTAGTGTATGTGAAATTTGGTATGGATGGTTGTCCATATAGTTTCAGAGTCTGTGGATCTTGGGAATTTACCCTTACGAGGGCCGTGAGACAACTTGATGGAGCTTGTGGATGGCTCAGTATGGATGGTTGTCCAACAATTCGGGAGTTCATGGAGGTGGAATCTTGAAACTTGGGAATTCAATTTAGGAACTACACCTTTATGAGGGTCACAGATGTAGCTTGACGGAGTTCTACTTGGTCAAAACATTGTTTACAAAGCGGAAAGCTTCTAAAGAATTCACGGTCTTGGTTGGTTATGTTATTTTAATCTTCTGTCATTATGTTCTATAGAGTAAGCCTTAAGAGGGGGTACTAAAATATATGGCTTAATATAAGGTTTATGTATTAATGTTATATTAATATTAGTTAAGTGTTAACTAATAAACAGTTGAAACCACTTCAACCACTTTGTAACCATCTTTCACATAATAAAAGGACGGAGACAATGAATAATGTGTGCATTCCGGTTTCTCTTCATTCCATCTTTGTACATTGTATTCTTTCTTTATTCTTTCTCTCTCTGCATATTCTAACTCCAGTGAGAACCAAAACTTGGTGGATTTTCATTAGCTTAGTTATAACCTTGTACATACTCTCTTAGAATTGTTATTTTTATGACAACTCTAGATTGTGTTTGATTTATTTCGCGACTATTACAAATAATCTAAATACTAGTTTCATTTTTGCTTGCCAATCCTACCATTTTTTGGGTTTAATAATGGAAAGCTGCCATGTGTTCTTTTTATTCACCATTAATTGCCTATTTTTTGTCTGGTGCCATTTTGAATTGTTGTCTATCCATCAAAAAGGTTGTAGTCCAATGGGGAGGTTGATAGTTTGTTCAACCATCCACCAATGTACAAATCCCTCTAGATACCCGATTTGGAAACTGTAAACAGATAGGGCTAGGGTCGTTCCTTGGACCTAGTCATCGTTGCTTTGCCAAAGGAAGACTGTGGTATGGATATATGCTAATCAAATGTAATTAGTTATATGTTAACCCCATTCATCACGAAGCAAAGATGCTGATATCTATGTAACATTGTTGCTTTCCCATCAATTTCTTTTTTGTTGTATATCCATCTCTATGCTCAAGCTCTTCTTCGTTGTCCATCGTTTCCCAACTTTGTGCTTGAATTTTTTCAGTGTTCCTACTCAATCTTCTTGTTCTCACGTTGGATTTATTCATTTCAATGTTTTGCATTTATTTTGACACCTCTCTCTCTATTAATTATAGGGAGTTGTCTGGTTTGGCTACTATTTCATATTTGGATTTTCTCGTTGTTGTTCATGTTACAACTAGGGTTTATGTTTCCTATTTCATATACCTTTCTTGCCTTTAACAACTCTTAATATTGTATTCGAACATCTCATTTAGGTTGTTACCCTTTCAAAGTTGGCATGTTCTTTTGAGGTCAATAATGCAAAGCTCAATAGCTGAGTGCCAACCATGAATGAAAGATTTGCATCTCCTAGGTGCAATGAGGTATTAAAGAAGCAGTCTTATGAGGGAAGATGATTTGTGAGCCTCTACCAAGTGCAATGAGTGGCAAGTGGACAATTCATTCTCATGAGAGATAGAATCTTGTGAACCAACACTCACGAAAGATGGATCATCAAGATTGGTTTGAAAACAACACATCAGATTCCTTAAAATAGATTGTTCAGAGATGTTTTTACTTTTCTACTCAAATTAATGCAGTGAAATAATAAAAACAAAATCGACCTCAGAAAATGCAGGGTCTACTGATACCTGTAGAGATGGATGTTGAAGCTGATGTTCGATAGAATTTGATCAAGTCCGGATGTATGTGTATGTCCTCATGTCCTGCAAAGTAACCTGCACTCAAAGACGCTAAACATAAATGATTAGATAAATGGATAGGCGAGCTGCTCGACAAAGGTTGATTCTAGGAATCCAAAGGGACTTACTTGGAGGATGTTAGCTCGCTTTTAGACAATTAAGTAGATTGAAAAAACAACGATACAAATGAAGATAAAGATATACAATCAACATAGATATGTAGATAGAAGATGAGAAGCTCTAGAATTCCAGATGAATGGGAAGGTCTTGTGCGGCTTAGAAAGTGGCCCAAGCAAGGGTAGATGTGATCTAGACACGTTCAAAGTAGTCGTACCAGAAATCCTCGGTCTCTTGTTCGATCTTGTGAAGGAATTCAAATTGATCTTCGATGTCTTGGACAGTGTCAGCAAATCGAATTGCGCAAAGTGTGAGCTTGTGTATGATATTGTATTGTTCCAAGAAAAAGGGGTGTTGGACTATCACAAGGCAGTAAATACTGGTAATTGGATGTGAGCGACCAGGAACTGCCATCTAACAAAGAGCCATGCTTGGAAACAACAAAGTTAAATGCAGAAGATTTGATAGAGTTGACAAAAATTTGATAAATGACAAGTTTTGACAGGAATCGTTGGCGTTTAGGCCAATCGTTGGTGATTAGGGGAATTGCTGATGATTTGAGAGAATTGTAACAATTTAATAAAAATGAATATTTGATGATACAAAATGGTGTTTCGGACTAATTTAAAGTTTAAATGTGATTGGAAAGAAGTAAAGAGAGATTTGTAAAGGTACCTTGGATTGATGCGAAGCTAAAAGATGCCTCAAACCATTGTTTGGAGAAGATCTAATTTGATGGAGAATGTTCTGATGCTGCTTACAACACAGGTGATGAAAGTTGGTCTTCAAAGGACTGACAACGACTTGATAATGTTAGGTGATAGCTTTGATGTCTTTGTGTTAAATGATGGAATGTCATATGCTAGTGCTTGAGACAAAAAGTTGTGGCTCCGAGATTCAAAATTGAGGATCCTGGAGAAAGAGCAGAGAACAACTATTTATAATCGCCGGCGATTCAAGTGAATTGCCGACGATCCGGGTTTTTTGGGATTTTGAGTGGTAAAGTGGTTAAAACCACTTCTAAACAAAGTTATTTGGTTTTTGGAGTCCGGGTAAATGTTGAAGGGTTGTTATTCGAGGTGAAGAGGTTTAAATGGTTATAAAATGATTTGATTGGGATTTGTTTTATTTGTCTTTTGGTTTTCAAGTGGTTTTACGTGGTGAAGTATAGATTTAAGGGTAGATTGTACAACTGTGGATAATATTTACGCTAGGTAAATATGATGAAGGATTTTAGACTTAGGATAGGGGATATATGAATTAAATGAGGGGTTTGATTAATGTATTGTGTAGATAATGTAAATGATAAAGGAGTGCGATTTCTATGTGTCTAAATTTGCCCCTTTTTGTCGAGTAGTTTGGTGCATGCAAAATCCTAGACAAAAACGATGATAAATTGATTAGTATGGGAGACCCCCCTCAAAATGGGGTGACTGCAGCGTAATGTAAGAAACACCAGTTTGATAGGTTGATTGGATAAGTTTGACATGCGTTTTGTAAAAAGTTGCCCCAGGCCGGGGTATCGAAACGAGGAATGCTACCGTTGAATAAAGTGATTGGGAGAACCAAAGGGTCCGTTACCTATGTACATATGATCCGTAAAGGTAGGCTAAAATGACAGGGAAATCAAGTCATGGGGGGCCAAAGGGCACACATCCCATAGACGTATGACGTATCCTGAGACAATTTGTTTGTCTGATAATTAACATTATGAGGATTGTGGTCCTTCTAAACGAGATAATGTGTTGAAAAATGGGATATTTTTGTGAAAATAGGGGGGATCACTAGCGATTCGGGAAATCACGGGTGACTGTGATGAATTGCTGGTGATTCAAGGAATTATTGGCGATTGACGCAAAAGGGGTTTTAGAGGCTATAAAAGCCAAGGGCGGTGATGAACATTGCATTGTTGTGACTGCAATTGCACGATTGAGGGAGAGCGACAAATATAAAAACAATGATTGAGAGAAAAATAATGGTGGCGTCTTTGAGCAGACACATGAGGCCCACGTAGGCAGAGGTGAGTCCTCAATTTGTTTGTTTTTTTGACAATTTTTGCTGGTTTTTTGACTTGTTTGTTGTTTTGTTGCGTACGGAGGTCCAGATTTGGGAATCACAAGAATCATCGAGAATTCACTGAATTTCTGTCGATTCAAGTGAATTGCTAGCGATTGGTCTAATTTATGTTTTTGATAGAAAAATTGTTGTTGAATATTTTTGTAGTGAAGTGGATATTTTAGGTAGAGTTTTGGGATGTTTTTGATAGTGGATTTTAATGCCAGTCTTTGTGTGCAGGTGGATACAAAGTTGACCCTCTAAGACATGATAC
The DNA here is from genome assembly GCA_019776745.2 of Taxus chinensis. Taxonomy (NCBI): domain Eukaryota; kingdom Viridiplantae; phylum Streptophyta; class Pinopsida; order Cupressales; family Taxaceae; genus Taxus; species Taxus chinensis. The sequence continues at coordinate 102,452,095 of CM034149.1, forward strand.
CAATTATTTTAGAGGAGGTGTGGGAAGATATGACGGATGATAATTGGGCCCATGTAGAGGAAGTGAGATTTGTGGGGATGAGGGATTATAGGCGGATTCATATATGTCGGGGTTGTTGGCCTTGATGGAGAGGTGGAATCCTGCCACTTGTACTTTTTTGTTACCGACAGGGGATATTACTATTATAGTGAAGGATATTCATAGGATTATGAGATTGCCAGTGCATGGAGAGGGCATTTATACTATTGATGAGTTTGAGAGAGATGGTGTTATGCAGAGGCTATATGTGGATGAGGCAGATGATGTGAAGTACTCGTTAAGAGCTTTTAGTTATCAGAATTTGTATTTTCCATCGAGAGACGGGTGCACATAGATGACGACGACGATGATGGCTATTTCATGTTTTTCCCTCCCTGATTTTGGAGGAGGTAGGTTTCCATGGATGATGACAGGAGTAGTGGCCAAGATGATGGAGCGTCAGACTGTTTTTGAGTGGGCATTGACAATATTAGCATAGATATATAGGGATTTGTGGGCTTGGAAATTCCACAAGAGGTTTGGTATTGATGTGCCATTTTCGTTGCATTGTTGGACATACGAGCATATAGCCATTGCTCGTTCGCATGATTAGCCATGGGGTGGTTTCATGAATATGCATGTTGGTTTTATGAGATGAAGAGAGGATAAGTGTCTGACGAAGAGAACGAAGAAGGTGAGTTATTATAGAGATCTTTTGACAGGATTACAAGTAGGTGATGTGATATATGGAGGCCTCATGTAGGGTTTCCTGAGTGGCCTGGATGTGAAGATGAGCTTGTTGGGACAAAACATTACTTATGGATACAGGCATGGAGAGGAGGGGAGTATGAGATGGTTAGATTTGGCTATGTCAGATGACTTTTTGGTTTGATACGGGATGTACCTGAGGATCCTGTTCTTTATAGATGGGAGGATGGGGATATAGAGACTCTCAAGGTAGTTGTAGAGTGTCCGTTTGTGACAGTAAAGGAGCAGGGGGCTATGCGTATTGATGAGGAGGGGGACTTAGTTCCTATTGATGATGTTAGGGTGACTGCTGACTATACTTAGTGGTGGACAAGAGCGTATGCTAAGTTTGAGAGGAATAGATTGATTCAAAGGGGCAGGAGAACGTGTGCTCATGTAGAGGGAGCACATGAAGTAGTGAATGTTAATGATGATGAGGATGAGGAGGATGAGGGAGAATTGACAGCCGAAGTGACACAGTTGATGATTGAGAAGGCCATAATGGAGTCTGAGAGGGATAGTTTGAGGAGAGAGCGAGATGATTTGGTTGGGGTGAGGGATACACAAATTGAAAAGAGAGATGGTGTTATAGCTGAGCGAGATGGACTCAGAGCATAGTTGGCACATGTAGTAGCCGATCGAGATTGGTATCGTCAACACAATTGGCATAGGCAATAGCTGATCGAGATTGGTATCATCAGTAGCGGGACACTTTGAAGAAGGCCCTAGGCATTATGGGATATATCTGGTGCAGAGTTGATAACTCGTGCACAAGCTAGCAGTCAGATTGGGGCACCGGGTATGATCAGTGCAACTCACTATCAGTTCTTGGGGGTAGAGTTGTCATATTATGAGGATATGGTCATACATCACTTACCTAATGTAGTGTTATATGCGGATCATCTAGTGTAGCGAGTGGCAGTGCCCAGTGCGAGTGCAGAGAGTGTAGGTAAACTACGTAGGGGGCTAGATGGAGGAGCTGGTGGTGATGGGGGTATTTAGGGGGGTGGTGGAGGTGACGGGAGTGTTATCCGTGTTAGTGAGATTCTGAGAGATGTCCAATTTACTGGAGAGTGATTTTGTGTATTTTGATTGTAGATTTTGATATGTATACGACTCTTTGTGAAGCCTTTGATGATATACATAGACTTTTTTGATGAAGAATTTGGGACTTTTATTATATATATATATATATATATATATATATATATATATTATATATATATATTATATATATATGATGATGTGGTTGTGATTTGGCTTATGTTGATTATGATATATGTATTGATACATGGGTTTTAATGTTTGCTTCAATTGATGCGTCCATGAGTTTTTAAATATGGAAAATATGAATTTATGATTTAAATGTTAGAATGTGATTTGGATGATGATGTGACTTAATATGTGATCAAAAATGTTAATCAAAATGTGTTCTATCCTTGTCGAAGTAGGAATAAAAAATGGAATGATTGCTTTTGATACATACGTAATGGGTATAGAGATGTGAAAGTGCTTGCACCTTTAGCCTTTATTAATATTATCACAAGACTATCAGTGGATAATGATATATAAAACATCAGTTATAGAGATGAATTGATTAGATGTACCTTCCTAGGACATGAAAGGAGTTTGACATGTATTGATGCATGCAGTTTTCTTTGATGGGAAAGTTGATCAATGCGGGAAGCTTTCCTAGGATGCTTTTTGATATTTTGACTTTTTGAAAGCTGATTGATGCGGGAAGCCTTTTTATACAGGGAGCCATATTTCGAGGGAGTGGTCTACAACTTTGAATTTGATTTATACAGATAACCATCCTTCGAGGGATCAATTTATGATTTGAATGCTAGTTTTCCTTCGAGGGATCAGCCTACATTTTTCTTTTGATATATTTTTGATATATATTTTGAATAGCTGTCCTTAGAGGGACCAGTCTATTATTTTTTATTTTTTGATAAAGAACATCCTTAGATATTTTTGACTTTATTTGAGCTGAGGGAAAACCTTACTAGATTGTTTCAAAGAAGGGGAAAGATGTGTACACGACATACACATACATGCCCCCTGACATGCTTTTAGTTGGTACAAGGTTAGATGGATGTAATGATTGCGGGGTTTCTACTAAGGAGGAACTTATCCAATTGAAAGATGTGATGAACAGATCCGTGGTGCTCATCTTTAAGGTTTTTGAGTATAGTGATGGAAATAGCCACATGATTTCAAATCATTACAACAATAAGATGAGTGGTTGATGATGGGATAAGATCTTTGATGTGACTACTATCATGATGGTCAACGTGTTAACAAAAAAAGACCGTAAGTGCAAGGCATTCAAAGGTTGACCCATGCTATACGGACCGATCCAATTAAGGGAAAACTTTCCACGTTTACTCCTTTTAAGAGTAGTGACATTTTGATTGGATTGATAGGATAGGTTGGGTGAAGATGCATTAGGGGGATGTGTGCAAGGTAAGACTTTCAAAGTCTCAGTAGAGAGGAGTCTCCCTAGCATGAAACTGTGGATAGAGATAACATGTGCTAAAAGGAATGAAAACTTTCAGATTAGGATGATGGAAGTTTTGATCTTGATTGATCGAGTATATGGTAAACAAAGGATCCCTTGATGAAGGAGCCATTGAAAATGTGGATGGGGTATGACAGGATGATTGATGAGGAGGGGTAGATGACGAAGCTTTGGTTTAACCTTTTCTTTGTGTATGATGATTCTTAGTTTGCGTGGGTGGGTGAACCGTAATGATTTGAGATGAGGGACATTCAATAGGAGGTGATGAGAAGATGCATAAGAAACGTTTATCGAGATATGATTGAGGATGACCCCCTGGTCCTGCAGATGTCAATGAGGACACTGCAAATGACTTGGGTATAGATGTTGATGAGATTGAGAGGCCTTCAGTGGAAGGTGTTGAGGAGATGTCTAACAAAGGTTTGATAATACGAGATTGAGGATGTCCCCCTTGTCCTGCAGACATCGGGGGTGTAGGTGTAGATGATATCGACGATGGCTTAGGATGGTTTTCTTTTGGGAGAATATCATCAATGAGGAAAATTCATTGGATTATGGCTTTAAGCGCTTTACAACTCTCTGTGCTATGTCCCGGGGTTCTATGATAGGCACATGTTTTATCTTGATTGTACCAGGCAGGTTTATGAGAATGTGGATTGGGTTTTGATTAGTGGTAATGTGATAAGAGAATCCTGTATGAGCCTCTTGAAGATGTCAATGTAAGTACCTTTTGGGGGATTTGGATTAATTGATTTTGATTTACGAGAATGCTTGGTAGGATGTGTATTATTTTTGGACGGGGGTGGATTCATAGATATTGTATGGTGTTGAAACATCATATGGACGTTGTGAGGTTGATAAAAGAGAGGGTATGATGTGGGATTGATATAATTGGATGATGGATGAGGTCCCAAAATGGACGAGGAGGGATGAATTATGGATGAGATAGGGTATTACTATGTGGCGTGATATTGAGATAAAGGACGGGGTCCCAAAATTGATGGTAAGGGTGGGACTGTAGATTTGATAGATTTGGATTATGACAAAGGATGAGGTCCCAAAATGGATGGTAAGGTGGAGACCTTAGATGATGTATGTTTTGATTTTGTAATGTTGATTTTAGGTAAAGGAGGGGGTTTTACAAAAAATGATTAGGATGAGGTCATGCATATGATAGGTTTCAATTTTATAACGTTTGCTTTAGATAGAGGAGAGTGTCTCACGTCAAATGATGAGGGTGAGGCCGTGGATGTGATGGTATTTGATTAAATAGTGTTTGATTCAGGATAGGGTTCCAGGCTAGATGGTAAGTGAGTATATGGGGATAGGATTGGGCCTGATTCAGACGATGGAATGCCAAATACTAGTGGTTGAGACAAAAAGTTGGGGCTCAGAGATTCAAATTTGAGGATCCTGGAGAAAGAGCATATAGCTGTTATTTATAATCATTGACAATTCAACTGAATCGCCGATGATCCGGTTTTTTCGGGATTTTGAGTGGTAAAGTGGTTAAAACCACTTCTAAATGAAGTTATTTGGTTTTTGGAGTCCGGGTAAATGTTGAATGGTTGTTTCTATTCGAGGTGAAGATGTTTAAATGGTTATAAAATGATTTGTTTTATTTGTATTTTGGTTTTCAAGTGGTTTTAAGCGGTTAAGTGTAGATTTAAGGGTAGATTTTACAACTATGGATAATATTTACGCTAGATAAATATGATGGAGGATTTTCAACTTAGGATAGGGGATATATGAATTAAACGACGAGTTTGATTAATGTGTTGTGTATATAATGTAAGTGATAAAGGAGTGCGATTTCTAAGTGTCTACAGAGATATCACGATATGGATTTGTATTTGTCATGGTTTGCTGAGCTAAATCGTTACGATTTTGTTCTCCGCTAGGTGGGTAGCACCAATGTTGTTGAATTGACAATTGAAAAACTAGTAGCCCAATTTTTGTCCATTTATTTGAGTTTTTCTAGTTCAAAGCCCTTAAATGTATATAAGGAAAATACAAAAGTAAACTTTACACGTCCATTCTTGTAATGAAGTTACTGATATTGAGGACAAAAGAGATGTATATACCACAGGAAATTGATTGAGAAGGTTGTTAAAAGTTAGGAGACAATGGATGATGTTTGGTTTATAGTGTAGATTTAGTAAATTTTGCAGATGTGAAAGCACATTATAGACACTCTCTAGTTATGCATTGGTTTTCTGCAGATATGTTTTTTTCATAGTTGGAACTATGTCTAGTAAGAATGGCTACCACACCGTAATTCATATTTTTATTTTAACCATATGACATGTAACATGAGATGCAATTTCAAAGAAAATTATTTCCAAGTATAACAAATATGCTGTCAACATTGGAAAATTAGATGTCTTACAACTGGTAAATTTTATCCATCAGTTTATCTCAACAAGTCTTGCAAGTAATACATCGTTTATAAAATGAATTGTTGATATAAAAAGATTTGGCCCAGTGCTAAAAATTTGGAGGCAGTTGTTGAATAGTATCATTAGTATGAGGATACTGCCATTGTATTTGATAATCACGATAATAAATTTAAACTATGATTGAAGATAAAAGGTTGAGATACACTTTGATTCAAGAAAATGTCATATGTGCACTTGATAATTTCTTTACACGTGACTCTTTGCTCGTGACTTAGTGTGTGAACCTCTTTACTTAATATTTATTGATGCAAAGTACTTACAATGACCTAGGGTTTCGAAGAGTGGAGTTCTCGTACAAGGCGAGCGTCATCAATCAACCTCATATAGAGCAACATATGCTGAGGTCTCAATGTGTGCTGGAAATTGCGTGATGTGAACCTATGACGTGGTCACCTAAAGCGGTGGCCAAGGCCCAAGGTCGAGTGAACCAACCTCTGGGGCTTATAAACTTAGAATGATAAATATATTTATTCTATTAGAGTTATAAATTGGAGTGATGGAGGAGCACTTTCTCAAAGTGGGACATGGGGGTGGGTTTGGGTCTTTAATATCTGTTGAGTGTTCCGCATTTGAAATGCCACATTGTATTCCGTTTGGTCCACATGGAAAAGTTTGACCCCTACCTCAAAGTGTCCCCATGACCACTTATTGAAAGTGTCCAATGAACTCAATGAGAATGAAACTTGAGTTGATGTTTACAAACTATCTCTAACTCACCAATAGTCCAAGACCTTGAAGAAATACTAGTAGTTATGCACCAAAAGTTTATAAAGGCATTAAATAGTTATGTATAGACAAAAATACACAAATAGGTGATAATGCATTAATTTTGAAGTAGAAAGCTTGGAGATAATTCTAGTAGGTTACTTGTGGAGAGCTTAAAGGATGAAAATCCTCATTTTTCTTTATTGCAAAGATTTCTTGCAAAAAATTCATAAAAATCATTGTTCTAATTTTTTTTATTGTTGATTATAGTTGTAACATGAAAACTCACATTTCAAATATATTGGGATTCTGAGTCCCATGTGTATGATGTGTGTGTATGGAAATTGATGGTTGATGATAGGAACAAATGTTTATTTTAATATCCTTTTATATATTTAGGAATGTTAATAGCCTTGGAACCTAGGGTTAGAAATTGTTACAAGCATTCAATACTTTTTTTAAGGACTAACTTAGCATCCTTTTAGGATGTTTGGGTACTAATTTATTCTAGTTGGGTATTGATTTATTCTAGGTGGGGTTTTTGCCATTACCACATGCCATTAAAACTCAATGTCATATAAGACCCACATATTTTTGAATCTATAGAACAATTGATACACGAATGATTTATTATCGCATGGAATAGTCTTGAAGTTTAGTCTATTATTTTAACTTTGTAAATTCATTCCTTCATTTATGAAACACCAATTACATAGATCAAATCTTCCTATTGCATCTGTTACTTCCTTTAAAATCAGTCCTTACCAACCCCTTAGTTGGGAACTAGTGAATCTTCTAAATATTCCTACTCAAGACAAGTTTGGAGGAGTGGGAATCAGAATGGATGATGGGTTTGGACTAGGGTGATGATGTTGAATCTTCCCTCTAAATTTATCCAACTCTTGTGCCAGAACATGTTCCCAAAAATTTGTTCTGTCTCAATCATCTTGATTTTTTTATTCATATGTTTTCATCTTGCTTGACCATACCTCCTTTGCCTTCATCTACCTCGCCATTTTTGCTTCCTCGTTTTGACTCTCGGCTAGCTATTATGCTGATTTATTAAAAATAAGTACATTCTTCTTAACTCAGCTTTCCAATTTTTTGGAATTTTGTAGTTATGCATCTTTTTAAGTCTCCCTTTCTTTTTGAACTTAATTGCATTTTTATTCTTGTAATGTTACTACCAAGTAGATGCTTCGTTCTTTCCTTTGCCACTCCATTATTTTTGGCAAATATGCTATACTAAATGAATATCTCATATTCAGTTTCAAGGTCAAGTCTCATTTTTCTCCCATGATCTTGCCATAACATAATTCCTGTTAGAAATTAATAATATCTAATGCAGAATAATTCCCCAGAACCGCAATAATAAGAAGTATGAATAGAATTACAGAAATGAAAAATGCTCAACACGAAGACAATATTTAATGTGGTTCACCCAATGTGGGCTACATCCACCAAGAACACTTGCTTAGATTTTATTACAAGCCAACAGTCTTCACAATTACAATAATCAGATCTTGTTTGGAGTTGCGCTCAACAAACCCTCCCGAATTCACACATGAATTCACACACACTATTCACCTTCACAAAACACACTCATATAAATCCTATTGTATGTCCATCTATTTATAGGTACATCAATAGGTAGCCGAAGAAGCAGTTTTACAAAACAATGGGTACCGAAAAAACCATGGGCCGAAAAACAGCGGATAACAGTTACCCATTACCCATGGGTTAATAAACCACCCATGAAAATTTGTTTCGGGGGCTTCGCCCCCGAGGCCCCATTGGGGGGGCTTCACTCCCCGAACCCCCTTGACCCGCTCACCGGCGAGTGGGACTGTTGTAAAAATATCCGAGTGTAACACATGGAAGGTGTACCAAACTCTAACATGAAAACAAGCTCCATAAACATAACAATTCGATCTAGCATGTAGGTCTAGGTAAGTTAGATGATTGATGGCTCCTTGGATGGTGGAATCATTCCCCTGATATCCTAATACTCAATTACTCTGTAATGTGGATTGGTGTACATTATTGTTGCGTTCCAAACACCAACATACAACGTAATTACACAATATAGAATTTAAAAGCTAATAAATAGAAAATATGGGAGCACCTACTTTAGCAAGGGTGGGTTGCACATGCAAATTTGACTGTAACGAAAGAGGTCTCACATAATGGGGGATATCTCTTACATTAAGTTTGATATCGTGAAAATGTGATACATTTCAAGGATTTTCCCCTTGTATTCAATCCATAGAACCCATAATTAACCGATCACTAACTCATGCGATGATACTTTTCTAACTCTAGGCACCCAAAATATAACATAATAAAAAAAATGCTAACTAAGCACCAAATATATGTTATGTTTAGGCGAACAAAAATTATATGAAAAATAAGTTTAGTTCTACTAGCCTTAGAAATGGTCTTCATCCTTTATACATAACATCCAAATATGACCCTTTATTATGACAATCAAGGTTTCCTTCTCTATTCTCCCTTTGGGCCAAGTTTGAACTCCTTTTATCCTCCTTCCATTGAGTATGGAATCAAATACATTGTTGATGTAAATCAACCCACTCATTAGGCTTCATATTCTCCCCCCATAAATAGATGATACACCATTTTCCATTTGTTGATGCTCCATAGATAGGTCGAGGTAACCAAAACTTATTAGTTCATGGGACTAGAGACTAGTTTTAAAGAATGATTTTAACCTCACTAAGAAAAAACTGGGAAAAGATAGAGATGAAAAGTTATAAGCAATGTAATGCCCTGATTTTTGTAAGTTATCTTGGTGATTATTTTTCATAATGTTGTAACTGCTGAAATGAAGGCAAACATGTTAAGATATATTTTTGATCTTAAGGGAATGTGTTGCTAATCTGGATTCTTGCATACTGTAATTTGTTTACATGGGACAACAGTTATTATTGCTTGTATGTTTGCTGATGTGACGACAAATTTTTCGTATGCTTGCTGAACTCTATTTGCTAATTGACAGCACACCTTGAATCAATTCCATTGATCCAAGGTATGCTGTGGCCTTCTTGTAATCGCTTTGTCGATTTACTCTTAAACCGGACTGAAGGTTGATATAAATGTGCACCACCTAATTTCAGGTATGATTAGTTGGCACGTAGATGCCAACGGAAAAGGTTCGATTTCCGAACCATGCACTATTGAAACATGAGACCTCGTAAGGCGATAAATGCCTGGATGCGGGTGGCTTAGGCATGTTTAACGTGGGACGAAACGTCCTGCACAACATTGAATTTTGATGACAGTCGAAAGGACTTGTTTGGAAGTTGATTAATTAGGTGTTAGGGGGAATTAGATCCTAATCTAACCCTAAGTTCTACCTTACATCCTAAACTACTATCCTAAGTGGATTTTTAAATTCTAAATGGTGAAAATGGATCTAAATCCTATTAACCTAAGAACTAGGCGATGACCTAAGTTTGGACACTATTATAAATCCTAACTAATCCTAACCTATGGAAGGGGATGCACAGACCCATGGGGGGGATGGAAAGGATAAGGATGGAAGGAAATTTAATGGCATTGAATGAAGGTCCTTGCGTGGACAGCGCCAGTTTGGCGGGAACAGGGAAAAGCTAGAGGTATCTAGTTAGTTATGTAACTAAACTCTGTTTGCATGCAAAATTTGAAATTGGAAGTTCGCCAACCCGAGTCGGCGGTGGCGTGAGAAAATAGGAAAAAGGCAGAGCCTTTAATGCATTTAATTTCTTGGTCTTTGTGACCAGCCCGCCTTGGAAAGAGTATGGAGGAATTTTTTTGGTTGTTTATTGTGTTGTTCAGATTTTTGGGAAGTTGCTCTGCATTTGGTTTTTCTTGGTTCAGTCGAACCAGTTGTGATTGGTTGCTACCTCTATTTCTTGGGAAATTGAAGGCTACTTTCGATCCTGTAGCAGAAGGTGATTGTTGGGAAACTTGTCGCCGTCGCCGTGGAAGGAAATACCTTCTGTAGACGCGGTTTTCTTCGAGCATTCGAGGAAGAATACCAGGCATGTTAAGCCCTTCTCCTTAAAACTCTTGCTTTGCTTAAACGTCTCATTAAAATAACCCTGCTCTTTTGATGAAGGGGGTTTTGGGTTTATTTGATAGCTGTCATGACTGAGATGATTTGGGTTTAGTCGATTTTGTTGTTATGTTGGAAATGATTGGGTAGAATCATTTTCTTGCTGTTGTGATTTGAACTGTCTTTGTATTTAATTGAGCTGGAAATACAGCCTTGCTATGTTGGTTTGCTCGACAGTATTGGGAAATTCGTTCTTTATACTATGTTATTGTGCCTGCTGTGCGAGTTGTTTGACGTTGTTTCTATACTGAAATTTTGAGGAAATGAGTTCCTCTTCCTTCTGCTGTTTTAGATTCTGAAGGAAATGATAAATGGGTTTTATTGAGCATTATGAGCTCGGTTGATGGAAGTGATTGTCATATTCTGCATGCTGTGCTTTTTCTTTTGTAAAAGAAATGGATGAATGCGACTTGGGTATTCATGAAAGTTGGAGAAAGTAACTGTTTTTCTTCTGAACTTATGAATGATTATATTTTCTCCTTGTTGTGATTGGGAAGATGATTTTTTTGTGTTTTGTTGATACGGTTTGATTTTCCAGTTCGGATTGTATTCGTGAATGCAAAATCGGCTTTGTATTTCTGTGCAATGAATGAAATGCATGGGAATTAGCTTGCTGTTGAGTCTGTCTTGACTGTACCAAGCTTACGGATTTAATACCCTATGCAGGTTTGCTTTGATATAGGTATTGATAAATGATTATTGTATTTTGAGTTCTGTACATCATTGAAATCATAGGAGAATGCTGTTTTGGATTTAAATGTTGATCGAGAAGAAACTCGAACGGGGCATTCTTTTCATATGGTATATTGAATAAAATTTGTGCATGCTGTGCGAGTTGGTTTTGGCATTGTTTCTTTTCTGAAATTAATAGGAAACGAGTTCTTCTTCCTTTGCTGTTTTAAATTTTGAAGACATGTTAAGTGGGGATTTAATGAACTTTATAGGTTCAGCTTGATAGAAGTGACAGTGGTATTTAGATTATTTTTCTGAGTGCTGTTTTCTTCTGTACAAATGGAAGGTTGAAATGTTTCGTGGGATCTCTAATTTTGCACTGTCATTCAAAAAAAAAAAGAATGAATTCGACTGAGTGATTCTTGTTATGCTTGAAGAAAATGGATGTTTTCTTATTAAAATAGTTACAGGGATGAATTTCTTTTCTCTTCTTGCTGTTTGAATTCTGGAAATAGCACTAGAGCTTAACTGTACATCCGGATTGGGCTTGCTGTAGGTAACAACAATGTGCAAATTGTTAATTATGAACTGTATGCGTTCATGGATATAGAAAGTCATGTGGATAATTGATTAAGTGACTGTATAACTGTTTGTTCGGTTAGAATACAGTGAAAGAAGTATGAAATCTTTTAGTACAGTAGGTACATAGTATGCATTCTTTATAATGCTTGTTCTATGATGGATATGATGTTTTACCAACTTATTTTTGGTATTCGTATGTGCCTACTTGAAAGGGAGTACTGATATGGATAATAAATTCTTCCTTGTCTTTATTTAAAGCTGAATATGAATGGAATTATTCTTTGCTGCTGGAAAGTGAATTCTGAATGGATTTTGTAAGTTTCACTCTGAACTGTTATCTTGATTTGATGTCTCGTTTGGTTCAATTTTCAGTACAGTCAAGAGGAAAGGAATAGGAATGTGGATGGATAACTTGGAATAATGATCATTTCTTCTCTCATACAGTTGGAAATCTGTAATCGTTTAAGAACGAATTTTGTATTGCTTGGGTTTAAGCATCTATATTTATTGCTGTTTGCTTTTCTCATCTGTACTTGATTGCTTGAAATCAAAGGAGATGCATGAACTGAAAGGAAAGTAATTGGTTTACATTTCAGTTAGATTTTATCCTTTACATTTATTACTAATGTAAGGAAAGAGAAGGGATAGCAGTTATGATTATAACAGCAGTATGCTTTTACTTGTATTCCTAGTTCTTACAAATGTTGTAATTTGGAACTGTCGAAGGAAATTGCATCTTGTAATGGTTATGTGGGAAATAGGACAGAAATCCTTTGACTGATTGAGATGGTTCAGTTGTCATGCTGTTCATTCTTTTCAACGCTTAATTCTTGATTGATGTTCTTATTAACGTTTCATAAAAGCAGGGTTCTTTTATTGAGATAGTTAATTTGAAGCACCTCATTTTAATGACAAGTGCTTAATATGCTCAGTTCAATGAACTGACCCGTGCAAGTAAATTTGCAGATGGAAATTGAGTAAAACGAAGACATGGCTATTTTCTGATACTTCTTTTGATTTTCTGAAGAGGAATTGTGAAAAGAAGAAAGTACATTCTTCTATTTATGAGTTGTAATGTTGTTTAATATAAACAAAGTCCAGTCATTTGGACTGGCAAATGTATGGATTATGAAATGGATTGATGAATACAAATACAAGTGTGATATTTTAATGACTATATCAGTTTGATATTGTTGATTAAATTGGAAATATAATGTTATTTCTTGATTTGGAATTATTCAATTGTCCTTGGATGGATTTAAAGGGAACTGATTTCTATTCTTACCTAAATGCAACTTTTGAGTTGAAATGTGCAATTAGTTCATACTTGGGTTAAGATGAATTTTTAATTGACATTAAAAAGGATTAGGAGGAACATGATCTCATAACTGATAGGTATTCAGGATTAGCTTGGAAGATACAAAATATCAAATAACTTAGGAGCAACCGAACTTCGCATTCGGACTCTGTTAATAGCCTCGTAAGTGAAATTCAGAAAGTAAGGATATGGGAAAAATATATCCAGGACTAATAGACCTTAACTATGAAAGGTTAAGGAGAACAAATGAATATATTTATTGAGAATTAGACCTCGTTTAAATGACGTCTAATAAGCTGGAATTCTGAATTTGGTTACAGTTGTGAAAAACTTGGTTAAATTTAATAGGTTAAACTTATTACGTCTGTCGGTAATGGGCTGCTTAATCCAATGATTAAAAAAAGAACCAAGTAGAGAAAATGCAACCCTTCGGTACGAAGGAGAAGATGCATAGCAAGCTAGAAGACGGATTTAGTCTCTCTTAGCTCCATACAACTGTAACAGGAATGAGGATAAAGGATTAACATGGTTGCTGAAAGTTGATCTTAAATATTAAGATCATATCCAAATCACTTGAACTGGATGTGTACTCTCGATGGGAGGATTCCGTAGGACATTGACATACGCCAGCTACAGCAAGGTGTCTTCATGAAGGCGGGGCCTTGATGACGACACAATGTTATAGCTGACATATTACAATGCCCTCATGAATTAAATCATCAAGATTACATAAGCTGAATATTAAGATCTTGGTTGGGGATAGGAGTATGATCACGTATGCGGAGTGACTCCGGAGGACTAAAGATAACTAGACACACGGATTCGTTTAGGAATGACATCGTATGTCTGCGTATCTTTAGTTACCATGAGTGCCTTCCTATACTCGTTCATATTGCTAGTAGGAGTTAGAATTTGACCTTATTTTGGAAGGACTGGTAGGAACCAGGAAAGACCATTCTAGATAACAGGTGAAGTGAGGTGAAGGACGTATTCCATTAGTGTGTATCACATCCAGGAATATGATCATGCAAAGCATGTGAAAATCTTTGGCCAAAGTATCGCAAGTGCTGGTTGCGTTGTCCTAATCACCTAATTTAAGATGCAGGATGTCAGATGAATATCAGTAACAAATATTCAGATAGGCTTCTTAAATGGATCACTTCGATAACCAGAAACGGTAAATAGAACCTTGTATATATATTATACTATGCATGAATGAACATGAAGGATCGGTAGTTGCCGAGTCATGAAATGAGAGATCGTTGAAACTCCGAGCCATGAAAATGGGAGATCGGTAGTTCTTCGAGTCATTTACAGTAGCATATAGAATCTGTTATAAGATTGAATGGCACTGAATGTGTGTTCCATATTGCAAATATGTGAACAGGGAACATTAGTTTTAAAAGGAAATTGTGTGTTCCAAACTGCATTGGTTGGGCAGAGAACAATTATTAAAACTTGAATGTGTGTTTGAATTATATAATTCATAACAGAGAACGTTTTATAATTTTTTTTTTCCCTTGTTCTGGTATCTTAAAATGGGGATGTTACAAGCAAAATAAGTGAAACATACACACCGCGATTCAAAATATACCTACAGGTTGGGGCTATATCGATTTAATAAAATGTTTGAAGTGATAGTTGTAGATAGGTACAAAATTATACACCATGAGCTAGGTTACCGATGCTAAATTGGATGGATCATATGAGACCACTCCACACAGGAAATCATATAAGAACTGAGTGTCCAAAGGGAAATTTAATTGATCCTTCTTCCTTATCTTCATGTGGGAGGCATTTCAAATCCCATGCACTTCATCATTTAGTAGAAATATACCCCCTAAGGGCCGAGAAAAGGTATGCGGGTTCATTAGAGCATAACCAAGAGTGATTTAAGGGATTCCTTGAGGTAGGAGATGACTGCAACATCTTAGCATAACAGTAAGGCACATTGAGAATTTTTTGGTTTCTCAAAGGTGGAGTCCAATGTGCTCATGAAATGATTTTGGAGATGTTTAAAATACGTTTGTCAAGAAAGATGCAAAAGTTAGAAAGGGAATTTGGGGCCTCGATCATTTATTGGTCATTATCTGGACAATAATAATGAGCAATATAGAAGCCATAAATGTATATGAATATTATAAATATTTTTATGAAATATGAGACCATAGAAAATGTTTCATGTTCATGAAGTTGTATTAAACAGTAACTCATTTTGGGCTTGTTTCTTTGAATACGACTTATTGGTAAGTGTTTTTGAATACTAAAAAATATTTGTGCAAACTATTTGATGTTTATTTGTAGACATGCTAATGGACGAAGATTCAAAGTTATCACGAGGTTAAAAATCACATGTATTTTCTTCTTTTTCGTCTTTCACTTTATCACGCAATATCCTTATTGTGCAAACACAAAAAGTGATTGAGTTGTTGATATTTATTGCATTGTGGGCCATATGATTCTTCTCACATCTCCAAAACAAATGCTAGCAATAAGATACCTTTCCATTTCATCACAATAATGATCTCGCTTTGTAATATCATTTACTACGATTGATACATCACTGGCCCACCACCCCCTTCGTCCCTTGAGCCCCTTGGATGGTTGAATCATACTCCGATATCCTAATGCTCAATTACTTTCCAATGTGGACTGGCGTGCATTATTGTTGTGTTCAAAATACCAACAAAAAATGGAATTGTAAAATATAGAAAAAAAAAGCTAATAAATAGAATAGATAGGAGCACCTACTTTCCCAAGGGTGGATTGCACCTGTAAATCTGGTTGTAATAAAAGAGATATCACACAATGGCGGCTATCTCTTGCATTAAGTTTGATATTGTGAAAAAATGATACATTTTAAAGGGGTTTTCCCCTTTCTATTTAAAAATAGAAACCCTAATTAGCTCATTACTAACTCATGGGTCAACCCTTCACTAACTCAAGGCACCCAATATATGAAATAATAAAAATAATGCAAATTAAGAACAAAACATATGTTATGTTTAGGTAAAAAAAATTATATGAAAGATAGGTTTTGTTATAGTAGTCATGGAAATGCTCTTCACCCTTATACATAGCATCAAAATATGATCCTTATTCGTGACAATCAACGTTTCCTTCTCTATTCTCCCATTGGGCCATTTTTTAACTCCTATAATCCTCCTCCCACTGAGCATGTAATAAAATATATTGTTGATGTAATTCAACCCACTCATTAGGATTCATATTCCCCCATAAATAGACGAGACACCATTCATCATATGTTGTTTCTCCACAGAGATTGATGTGACCAATTGTACTTATTAGTTCTTGGGGCTAAGACTAGCGTAAGACATGATTTTAACCTCATTAATACAAAAATATCAAAAGTAGAGATGTAAAGGTAGAAGCAAAATAGGTGAAACATACAGACTATGATTCATACATGTTGGGGCTATGGATTTAAGAAAAAGTATGAAGTGATATTTGTACATGGGTACACAATCATACATCATTAGATAGGTTACTAATACAAGCTTGGATGGACCATATGAGACCACTCCGTCTAGGAAAACCTAGAAGAACCGAGTGTCCAAAGGGATGTTTAAGAAACGGCATGAAAGCTCATTCAAGCATAACCAAAGGTGATTTAAGGGACTTCTTGACGTAGAACACGACTGCAACATCTTAGCGCATCAATAAGGCACATTGATATTTCTTTAGTTTTTTGAAGGTGGAGTCCAACGTGTTCATGAAATGCTTTTGGAAGATGATTAAAACATGCTCGCTAAGAAACATGTAGAAGTTGGAAAAAGATTTTGAGGCCTTGTTTTTTTTATCTTTCATTATTTGGACAATAGTAGCGAGCAATATAGAAGCCATGAATGTGTATGAATATTGAAATATTTTTCTGAAATATCATGCCATAGAAACTGTTTCATCTTCATGAAATTATATTAAATGGTAACTTATTTTGGGCTTGTTTATTCGAATATAACTTGTTATTGGTCAGCTTTTTTGAATATTGAGATATATTCTCGCAAAATATTTGATTTTTATTTCGAGGCATTTTTATGGAAGGTGATTCAAAGTTATCACTACCTGTTAAAAATTCTTTGCAGTTTCTTCTCTTCATCTTCCGCTTTATCACATAGTATCCGTACGGTGCAAACACATAAGTGATTGAGTTAATATTTATTGCATCGTGGACCATACAATGGTTCTCACATCTCCATAACCAAAGCTGACATGACTATACCTTTCCATTCCATCAAAATAATGTTATCTCTTAGCAATATCCTTTATTAAGATTGATATATCACTTCCCCCACCCCAACCTCCTCCCTAACCCCTTCGATGATTGAATCATCCCCCTGATATCCTAGTACTCAATTACTCTAGAATGTGGATTGGCGTAAATTATTGTTGTGGTCTAAATACCAACAGAAAGCAAAAATGCAAGATAAATAGTAAAAAAATAATAAATAGAAAAGATGAGAGCACCTACTTTCCCAAGGGTGGGTTACACCTGAAAATATGACCGTAACAAAAGTAGTCTCACACAATGATGATCATCTCTTGCATTAAGTTTGATATTGTGATAATATGACACATTTTTTAGGGTTTTCCCCCTTTGTATTCAACTTGTAGAAACCCTAATTAATCCATTACTAACTTATAAGTTTACCCTTTACTAACTCTAGGCACCCAAAATATAACATAATAATGATAATGCTAAACACTAAATATATGTTATGTTTAGGTAAACAAAAAAGTATATAAATAATAAATTTTGTTCTAGTAGTCTTGGAAATGCTCTTCATACGTATACATAACATCCAAGAATGACCCTTTATCATGACAATTAATGTTTCCTTCTCTATTCTCCCATTGGGACATGTTTGAACTCCTTGTATCCTCCTTCCATTGAGTATGGAATCAAATACATTATTGATGTAAATTAACCTACTCATTAGGATTCATATTCTCCCCCCATAAATATATGAGACATCATTTACCATATGTTGCTACTCCATAGATAGGTTGAGCTAACCAATTACACTTATTATTTCATAGTATTAAAGACCAACTTAAGATACAATTTTAAGCTCATTAAGATAAAACTGGGAAAATATAGAGATGCGAAGTGAGAAGCAAAATAGGTGAAATATACACACGGTGATTCAAAAGATTCATACATGTTGGGGATATATCGATTTAAGAAAAAAGTATGAAGTGATTTTTTTAAATAGGTACAAAATCATACATCATGAGATAGGTTATCGATAAAATTTTAGATGGATCATATGAGACCACTCCGTACATGAAAACATAGAAGAACCGAGTACCCAAAGGAAATTTTAATTGATTCTTCTTCCTTGTCTTTGTGTGGGAGGCATTTCATATCCTAAAACACATGCAATTTCATTGGAGTAAACCAAAAAGTGATCCAAGGGAGTTCTTGATGAAGGATATGATTGCAACATCTTAGCATAACAATAATGCACATTGATAATTTTTTGGTTTTCTAAAGGTGGAGTCCAACGTGTTCATGAAATACTTTTCGAAGATGATTAAAACATGTTTGTTAAGAAAGATATAGAAGTTGGATAGGGAATTTGAGGCCTTGATTATTTATCGGTCATTATCTGGACAATAGTAATGAACAATATAGAAACCATGAATGTATATGAATATGAAAATATTTGTATGAAATGCCATACCATAGAAATTGTTTAATGGTCATAAAATTGTATCAAATGGTAACTTATTTTGGGATTGTTTATTTAAATATAACTTGTTATTGGTTAGTGTTTTTGAATACTGAGAGATATTCATTCAAACTATTTGATGTTTATTTCTAGACATGCCTATGGAAAGAGATTCAAAGTTATCTCAAGGTTAAAATAACACACATTTTCATCTCTTCATCTTCCACTTTATCACACAGCATCCTTATTATGCAAACACAGAAGTTCTAAAGTTGTTATTAGTTATTGCTTCGTAGGCCATATGGTTGTTATCACATTTCCACAACCAAAGCTAACAAGAAGATACCTTTCCATTCCATCACAATAATGATATCTCTTTGCAATATCCTTTACTAAGATTGATATATTGCTACCCCCGCCCCCAAACTCTATAAGATCTTTGTCAATTCTTTGTACAAGATATCTTGTTTTTCTTTTATTTATTTGATATGGTAAGTCATCTTTCAACTTTATTTCAATATTTTAGTAAGATTTTAATTGATTTTTGTTATTTGAAATACATTATTATAATTACAATGATATGCAAATGATATATCATAAGATGATATAGCCCAAAATTGGGGTTGCAAAGTAAAAACATGATCTATAAGGAATGTTACCTTAAATTGATGGACACAAATATTTTAATAAACCTAGATTTTTTATATTGATTTTTGATGTAACTACAATTAGGGGTCTTAATTAAGATATACCTTACACCATGTAACCGTCAAAGGTACACATCATAAATGAAACAATATGAATCCTAGAAGTAATTAGGATTAATTCCCCACACACCATTATTCATTAGTAAACATCGTCATAAGAATGATTGCCAACATTATATTCTAAGGAGTTCCAACAACAACAACAACAATAATGATCTAAGTAGATTGAGCTATGCTAACACTCAACAACTCAACTAACTACCAAATACTATCAAAAAATTAGAAGTACTTATCTTGCCACTGACTAACACAAGTGTAGGGAAGGTTTATATAGATGTAAAATCCACCTTCCTACAACATTTCCTAAAAACTGAAAATTACCCAATGAAATTTACCAAAGCTTCCCTAATTAAATATGTGTCATAACACTCTAACCAAGATAAGGCCCAAAGGTTCCTTAACTACATTTAAATTTATAACAAAACTCGATGCATATAAGTCGAATAAATCAGTAATTCATGGCCTTGTGAATTCTATATTTTATTAGAAACATCGAATATTACACACACATGTTCTTCCACTTGACACTAGACACCCAAGTGAATCTATACACATTCACTCAAATGATATCAAATTTCTTTATGGTTTCATAGGTAGATGCAAACCATAAAGATGAAATTTTGTTACTAATGTGAAACCCTGAAGATGAGGCACGTGATGACCCACACAAAATATGTGATTTACAATTCCAAGTGTGATGTGAAGTAACTGTTTGAATTATCTCGTGTTTACACTGAGTGATCCAACCTTATGCTAAGCATCAAGACATCACCTCATCTATCTAAATATGTGTGTATTTTTTGGTGCATTCTGAACTTATATTTCCCACACATAGACTTTTTTATTGATAAACACATTTTTGTGTCATACTATTGAAATAATTGTGTTATATTATGAAACCCATTTTGTAATTTAGAAGATACTGTAATCCTATTAAGATCCTATGAAAACATTAAAATCATACCATAATTTTTTTGGTTGATGTGGACAGCTCATTGCTTAAATTCTACTGATCTATAGGCCATCTACAACATCTCTTCCTTTCTATTTTACCAAGTGATCCGTGTAGTATTTCTTATGTTTTGTCCGATCCTTGTATCAAGTACCCTCTTTACTGCTTTGTGCACTTTCTTTGACATATGATGTCTCTAATATGAATATATGTTTTCTTCATTGCTCTTTCCTTCAAACTAAGGATACAAATATGCCACATTTAAAACATTTAAAATATCAATACCTTATGGAAGCTCAATCTCATATGCATTGGATACAATCTTAATATTTTTCGGTCTTATCTTTTTTCATTTCAACTTATTATAAGTAATTCTTGGAAATGTTACTTTCCTTAAATTGTTTTAATTCCATGTATGCAACTTGGAAGTCAATTTTTCTTCTCTTCATATCCATATGTTGTTTATACTATGTGTTACTCTTTTGCCACTAATCGCACACTTATTGTTACACTCTAGAAATGTAATCTGCAAAATATTCAACATGTATACTCTTTCCGTATTCACTAATTATGCTACGTATAATTCCATAACTCCTCTTGGAATACCATCATAATTAATGTGAAATGTTGTTTTCAACGTCCTTTTATTCAGTGATTTGTTGTATGAAAATTATTTTTGTTATAGTAGAGAATCCCATGTCCTTGGATTATTTCTAATTAAACATATTAAAATATTACACAAACTTATATTCATTACCTCTATATGTCCATATGTTTGTGGATGATAGGTTGAGCTGAATTGTAAACCTGTATCTATCTTCTTCCATATTATCCTCCACAAATGTTTAACAAACTTCACATCTCTATTTGAAAATTTTCTATGTAGCCTCAAAGCCCCCTCGAAAAATAAATTTGTAATGTTCGTTGTACTCACTTATTTTTTGTACATGCTATGAAGTGTGCCATTTGAAAATATTACCACTACAAAAATGGAATCAAAACCTTTCATTGTTCTAGGAAACCCTAAAACAACATCCATGCTAATGTCTTCCCATGGATTCTCTGATATGGTTAATCGTCAATACAACAATGAATTTTGAATTCTCCCTTTAACCAACTGACTTACTCTACATTCTTGCACAAATTTATACATGTCTACACTCATCCTAGGTGAAATGTAATTTTTAGACAACTATGTAAGTATTTGTTATAACTAAAATGCCTTGTAAGATATCCATTATGATTTTCCATATTCAAAAATTCCATCATAGATCATTTTGGGATATTATTCCCGAAATTGGGTGTAGTATCCCTTATGGGATACCACTTAAAAATGCACCAAATATATGAAAAATTGCAGCAAAGTACAATACTAATTTATGCAGAAAATGACCAGCTAAGACATCGGATGGTATTTAATTGATATCTCACAAAATACTTGTCCAAAATGCATGAAATTTTTTGGGAAGCTTGCAATAATAATAATAAACACTAGAACAACATTTTTGGAATTTTATATTGCTGCTAGAGAATTACAGAGTGCCCTGGGCCGCTGGTAAACTTCTAAAATCCGTAAATCACCAAATACACGAGCATAAATTAAGGGTCTTTGGAAATACATTAACAGATACAAGAAATAATATTTCCACCTTTAGATTTGACAACGGTCGACTGGAAAACCCCCAAATAAAGGCTGCAAATAGCCATGCTTAGAAGAGGGTTCATAAAACGATGGAGGCGCATTCAACGAGCTGCCACGCCCTGCCTAAATGGCTGCCGTGAATTTGATCAGAAGCCCATTGATTATCTTCCTCAAATGCCCTGAAAACCCTCAAAATCCGTCCTCTGAAACCTTAGGTAAGATCTCTGTAACACAGCCCAAAAAATGGCTCCAAAATGATATATTAGGGTAGATCTCTCACTACCGAAGAATGTCCTGCTAGCTAGGGATGAGTCTCTCACCACTGAAGCTAGGGTCTCTGTGGGATTTGACTCCACAAGCTGTAGAAGCACAACAACAACAACTGCACGTGAAAGAGGCTAAAATGTATATGACAAAAAGTGCCGTTCCATTCTCACCCAGTCCCTTATATACTTCTCCTTGGAAAATGATCCCCCAAAAACCCTAGGTGCATTTCATTCTATGGAGGGGCCAATAAAATAAAGTGACTTAAGTTACTTTTCCCCTTTAAGTCGCCATGGTCCAAAAGTGACCCTCAATGCAAAATTAGACTATTACAACCTCGTGGCCCCCTCCCCATAGCTCCCTACGTCCACAACTCCTTGGGTCTGACCACGACTTGGACTCGACCTGGCCGTTAGGCCTTTGGCATAGGAAAAAGGGGACATTATAGTCCTCCCTTCTTGAGAAATGCTTGACCCCAAGCATAATCTTGTCATGATGTGGAGGCTAAATACCTCGCTGTAAGTTTCTCCACCTCACCCTGCAGTCAATTGATGATCGGTGTGATGCGAAGTAGCCAAGACACCCCATGTAGTGATCATGCTCTCCATGTCATGTAGAGTACGATGTTGCTCCTATAGTAGGATGATGCCCACATTGACTCTCCCCTGGTACCCACACTGAAATTGCCAATCTGTCCAATCCCTGCCAATGCAAGGCTATCTTCATGTGATCACCCACTGCCTCTGCAATCGACTCCTGGGAATGAAAGTTCACTTTGGATCCCGTAGAATCCCTTGAATCCACTTGTGAAAGAACCTGTATACGCACAAATGGTGCTAACTCCCCCACATGAGTTACACACATGTGAGAGCAAGGCTCATCATAATGTATCTCAATGTGTCCCGTGGAGGAAAAGTCACAAGACTCCAGTAGATAGTTAACCGGAAATATCAGCTCCACATAGTCCACCTCCTGCACTGAATGTGAACCTACTGAATAACCATGAGTCAATTTCATATCTCCACTGACTAACACGTGGGTGTAGTGCTCACCGGGCATATAAGTAGTAAAATACATAGGAGTGTTACCCAATGTCGATTCAAAAAATGATGAACCTGTAGGCTTTGACTTGTCACCGTGACATACCATATAAGCCTATATAAATTTTGGGATATCCTCCCTCAACTTGTGCCATATGAACCTCTTTGACATGAACCTATAGGTCTCATCACAGCTCAAATGGCCAGTCATGGAAGGACAATGCACATGTCACAATATCTCCACCCTCAACCATGAATTTGACACAAGGCTCAATCTTCCCTGATAGAAGATCATCTCATCCTCCAATCTGTAGTTGTCATCCAGAATCTCAGAAGTGTGTTGGTTCTTGGAGTACTCAACAAGAAAATGATGTATCTAGTCAACCGAAACTTCAGATAACCAACATAATGATAAGCTCGGATGATCTGAACCTGTAATCCCAATCTCAGTAAATGTCTCATGTGTAACATTGCTGGCCACACCCACATCCATCATCCTCCACATCAATCCGCAATAATAAAACTCCTCACCATGCCAGATCGTCCTCTCCATCCCCTCAGATGTAACCACCCTTGGTGCTCTAAGAGAGTGAAGCCATTATACTCACAACGCTATGTTGGTCACTCCCATACCAACAATGTGGTAATCATTGGTGACTGTATAGTTATCCATCGTGATGCTCACTTGGGGAACCCGTCATGTGCACCTCCAAGACTCTCCATTGGCTACAACTCTGTTGAGGCCCTCAAAATCCTTTGTCTATAATCCCCGCCTCTCAAACAACGAGGCATCGATATAGTTGTTGGTTGCCCCACTATCAATGAGTACCCCAACTCGCTGACCCTGCATAACTCCTCTAATCCTAAATGCCTTGGACATTAGAGTACTAGACAATGTGGCTATAATTTCCTGAGGAAAAGCCTCCTCCTCCTGTCCCGCATCAACACTATCCAACGCAACCCCATCTCCATCATCTATCTCGCGAGTCTCTAACTCCTCACCTCTGTCACCCTTGCTCTCCTCAAAGACTTCAATGAATTTGGCCTTCCCTCTACCTCTGCAAGCATGTCCTGGAATCCAAGGTGTGTGGTAATCGAAACATATTTTATTTCGCCTCAACTCATCTCTATGTTCTCAGGAAATGATTGGATTTTTAACCTCCTCTTGCCTCGATGGAGGCTCCCTCTGCTGGCATTCGTCTAATCCAAATGGAGGTTCCCTTTTCTGAATGCGAGGTGGATCCCTCAGCTTTGGAGTGGATAACTCCAAGTCCCAAGCTTTCCTAACAGCCCCGTAAAAAGAAGAAGGTTCAAATGCCTTCTAAAATCCAGCGAAAGCATCAGTCAAACTTGTTATGAACAACGAAATTAACCTCCTCACCGTGACATTAGGTACCATGATTGGTAATCTCTGAAAAATCTGTGATGTACTGATCCAGGGGACCGGTTTGTCTCAAATGATTCCAGTCCCTGAAATACATGTCAGGGTACCTCCTTTCAAATCTACGCACTAGCCTCTGCGCGAACTCTGCATGAGTCGTAATGTGTATGTGTCTCTGTGTAATCAGCCCATGATGCCACCAATCATGAGTGTCTCCCTCAAGATGTGAGCTTGCAAACTTAATTGCATTTTCCTCGCGCATAGAATTTGATTCGGAGTATGTCTTTGACTTCTGGACCCAAGACGGTACAGTACACTTCGTAGAACCGTCGAAGTGTGGAATGGAGATCTATCCCAATCTCCTCTATAACTATAGTACCTGTTTACACTTATTTCACGGGAACCATTACACTTTTGTCATCAACATAGACCTCATGAACTGTTGCGTACCTTACTCGACAAGCCTTTAATTTACTTACCTTCTAATCAGCATCACCCACCTCATAGCTTGCAACACTAGTGTGATAGACCTTACTACAACTATCATCATATCAATGGCCATCATGACAATGAATGTTGTGCCCTTCATGATTTCTTGTAACAATTGAAGATAAGGGTGTCATTTCCTTTGGATCTCACTCTCGTAAGCAGTATATGTCTCCACTTCCATGCAAGCATTCTATTACTCTGACTGATTTATCTCCTTCATCTTCTTCTAAGGTTATTATTCATCTACCACCACAAGTTGTTACTCATATGCTCTCTCCATCTCATCCGTCTACCACTGCACCATCTCATTCACTGAGTCATGCTACTACTACATAGTGGCTTCCACAACCATCAATTTTTGCATTTCTAAATGCTCCATCACCCATCATTAGTACCATTCCACATGACATTCCATTTGAATCATACACTCATGTTGCTTTCATTCCACATACTTCCACCACTTCATGCTGTCCTAGTCTTTAGAAGGTGATTTCTATCACCTTACCCCCCAATTACACACTCATGTTCTTACAGTTTTACATGATTTTTGAGGGATCCATTACAATAAGAACATCTCTTCAATTTTACGCTACACACTTTATCGATATATCTATTTAGCGTACACTACCATATCACTTCCTGATAACACACTCTTTCTTTATGGTTCATTCTTGACTATTGGGTGTTATATAAACGAACCTTATAATCTATACAATGAGGGGCATTGTATTCTCTTCCCCCTCTTCATCATACTAACACACTATTCATTCCACTATTATGACCATCTCATTCACATAATATTTCACATTATTCATTTCTACTTCATCATTCATACAATACACTTTTTCATCAATTATCTATTACACATCACAATTACACTACATACATAATCAATAATCATATATGATATCTCATCATTAATCATCATCAACAAATACACATTGCCAATCATATCAAAAGAATAATCATCACAATATCACACATTGACAATCTCAACAATAATCACCACATCATCACTTCGCACATCAATAAACATCAAGAACAACAAAACTATGCCAATAGTCCATATATATATAAATATCAATCAACATCATAGTTACAAAAAATCCAATACTTGGAGAAAATCCCTCATACATCACTACATCAGTACATATACATCATATCTCATCACCATTATCACTATCTATCACTACGGGAGCTCTAGGGCTAGAAGCTTCACCACTCAATCTGCACTATTGGTCATGGCCCCTATATCTCTCTACCTGCTGACACAATAGTGTCACCTTAATTGAATTCTCTACAAAATGACCCTATAGCTCAACAAACCTTGCAAATACATCATGTGCTAAGGGACCTCCACATGTAGCCTCCCTAGATCACCGTGTCTCCTCTCGTGCCTTATCTCACTTGCTTAACACCATGGTGCACATCACCGTGAAACTAGATCAAATAAATTCGAATGCTCACTTGTAATATCATCCACCTGCTCTAGAATACCACCACCTATAAGTACATCAGTGGGCACGTTGTGCGTCAATGTGCAGATAGATGTGTCCACAATCAATGACCAATACACATCACCTACAACCATAAATCAACACATTATCCAACAACAACAATTATAAAACCAAACAACAAATCATAAACATCACTATACAAATACTCATGCTCTACTATCGTTGCTGCTATGCTATCAGGGGAATGTGCTTTCCCCTCTAATACTCCTTTTGGAAGTGATCTTGCCATATCTACAAACACTGAAAAACAAAAATTACCACTGATGTGACATCCACCATGTACGGTAGTCCTCTTTACACCCCGTGTCATCCACATATGTCGACTTTATCATCATATCTACCTCATCTGGCCCAAAGGGTACTAGCTGCAATCTTATGGGCCTTCATCTATCTCCAGCCCTCTTCGGCGCCCTAATGGCCCTAACCCATACATATGACTCTGGGGGAACATCTTGGGCCATACCAAACTATCCTGAAACTCGGTTACCCATGGAAACTGATCCTCTAGCCACATATTTTTTCGTATACATCGTAGCTCTACTGCATCCTCTGACCAATTTCTATAGTCTCAGTATGGCCTCCATATCACGACCTCTAGCCCCATATGATCTAACATTTATATATAGGTATCTGTATCCATATTCCTACCACGAATAGATACCCATCTCCTAGCAAATATATCAGGCCTCTCCCACTCTCCTCACAGTCCACCAACTAGCCTTAATATGGCAATATGTTCATAGGCCCATACATGTAATAATGTGGTAGCTCCAATACCACTCCCATGCTCTTCATGTGTGAATCTATATAGATCTCTATACAGATGGGCCAATACACATCGTTCCCAAGCATATATTATTCCCTCCTCCTATATCCAATAGTAGATGTCGTACATCTTGTACAATATTCCTACACCACCACCCTCCACTATAACTAATGATGCAATCAAAATGATAATGAACTTCCGCAATCGTGGAACCCATGATCTCATAATAGCATCCACGCTAATGTGGACCTCAATATGAACTTGTGCCCCTATAAAATACTGCCTAACATCCCTCATCTTCCTATGTGCATCATCCATGACCATCACTTAAACCCTCTCACTAACAATAAGTAATTATAGTATGTGATACACATCCTCTAGAGTCACTGTGATCTCCCTTGTAGGTAACCAAAAGATGCAATTAGCTGCACATCACCTCTCACAAAAATTTGTGATCATAGGCATATTATGGGGCACATCCCCCATCCTTTCTATGTGCCACATGATCACATGGTCTAGAACATCTCACTTGTCATCTGACAACACCAATCCTAGCAATGTACTCAAATGGAGGCCACCACAAAACTCTTTCGAATGGATTTCTCTCTGCATAACACAAACCAACAACAAACAACCCGTTAGAACCTCATATATGTACACAAATCTAGCTATCACATCAACAAGCATTAATTTTTTACATTTACAACACTCTAGGCTCAACCCAAGACTTCTATGATTCCAGTGCCCAGGAGTAGGTCATTATCTCCCATGCCTGGGTGCTAGTGTACCAAAGGTCATTAGTGCCTTCACCCCTCTTGTCTAGGTCCAAAATGCCTAGAAACAGAAAAATATTTTTTTTTGCACAAATCATCAAAAATGACTAATATCAACACATTTTTAAAAAAAAAATCACACTTACTAGCCTAGCTATCGTACGTGACGCCACAGTTGCCGCTACCATCTCGAACAGACTCGATCATGGTGCTCTCACTTGAGGCATATTTGTACAACCAAAGCCCAAAATCACACTCACATAATAATCAAATGAATTTCCTATTCAATTTTTCACGTTACTATTTATATTAACTCTCTATTACTTACCATGCTATAGTTATTATTCACACATAGCCTTTGAACTAATACACATTGTAGGATTTCAATCATATCTTGAGCGTCCTTACTCCGATTCCTATCCTGTTCATGTCATTATTTTCAGAAATCCACTTACTATTTTATTGTACACATTTATCACACACTCTACTTCTCCTTTGATGATATACATATACTTTTTTGATGAAGTATTTGGGACTTTTATTATATATATATGATGATGTGGTTGTGATTTGGCTTATGTTGATTATGCTATATGTATTGATACATGGGTTTTAATGTTTGCTTCAATTGATGCGTCCATGAGTTTTTAAATATGGAAAATATGAATTTATGATTTCAATGTTAAAATGTGATTTGGATGATGATGATGTGACTTAATGTGTGATAAAAAATGTTAATCAAAATGTGTTCTATCCTTGTCGAAGTAGGAATAAAAAATGGAATGATTTCTTTTGATACATACGTAATGGGTATAGAGATGTGAAAGTGCTTGCACCTTTAGCCTTTATTAATATTAACACAAGGCTATCAGTGGATAATGATATATAAAACATCAGTTATAGAGATGAATTGATTAGATGTACCTTCCTAGGACATGAAAGGAGTTTGACATGTATAGGTCATGGGGGAAAGAAGGTTCTCCTATCAACAGTTTCATAAAGGAATGCCTCAGCTTTACATATTTTGATTTTCAAAGAAAACTGATTGATGTAGGAAGTTTGCTTTGATGGGAAAGCTGATCAATGCAGGAAGCTTTTTGATATTTTGACCTTTTGAAGGCTGATCGATGTGGGAAGCCTTTTTATACAGGGAGCCATCTTTCGAGGGAGTGGTCTACAACTTTGACTTTGATTTATACAGATAACCATCCTTCGAGGGATCAATTTATGATTTGAATGGTAGTTTTCCTTCAAGGGATCAGTCTACATTTTTCTTTTGATATATATTTTGAATAGCTGTCCTTTGAGGGATCAATCTATTATTTTTTATTTTTTAATAAAGAACATCCTTAGATATTTTTGACTTTATTTGAGCTGAGGGAAAACCTTACTAGATTGTTTCAAAGAAGGGGAAAGATTGGTACACGACATACACATACGTGCCCCCTGACATGCTTTTAGTTGGTACAAGGTTTGATGGATGAAATGATTGCGGGGTTCCTACTAAGGAGGAACTTATCCAAGTGAAAGATGCGATGAACAGATCCGTGGTGCTCATCTTTAAGGTTTTAGAGGATAGTGATGGAAATAGCCACATGATTTCAAATCATTACAGTGATAAGATGAGTGGTTGATGATGGGATAAGATCTTTGATGTGACTACTATCATGAAGGTTGAGGTGTTAACAAAAAAAATACCGTAAGTGCAAGGCATTTAGAGGTTGACCCATGCTATACAGACCAATCCAGTTAAGGGAAAACTTTCCATGTTTACTCCTTTCCAGAGTAGTGACATTTTGATTGGATTGATAGGATAGGTTGGGTGAAGATGCATTAGGGGGATGTGTGCAAGGTAAGAATTTCGAAGTCTCAGTAGAGAGGAGTCCCCCTAGCATGAGACTGTGGATAGAGATAACATGCGCTAAAAGGAATGAAAACTTTCAGATTAGGATGATGGAAGTTTTGATCTTGATTGATCGAGTATATGGTAAACAAAGGATCCCTTGATGAAGGAGCCATTGAAAATGTGGATGAGGTATGACATGATGATTGATGAGGAGGGGTTGATGACGAAGCTTTGGTTTTACCTTTTATTTGTGTATGATGATTCTTGGTTTGCGTGGGTGGGCGAACCGTAATGATTTGAGATGAGGGACATTCAATAGGAGGTGATGAGAAGATGCAGAAGAAACGTTTGTCAATATCTGATTGAGGATGACCCCCTGGTCTTGCAGATGTCAGTGAGGACACTGTAAGTGACTTGGGTGTAGATGTTGATGAGATTGAGAGGCCTTCAGTGGAAGGTGTTGAGGAGATGTCTAACAAAGGTTTGATAATACGAGATTGAGGATGTCCCCCTTGTCCTGTAGACATCGGGGGTGTAGGTGTAGATGATATCGATGATGGCTTAGGATGGTTTTCTTTTGGGAGAATATCATCAACGAGTAAAATTCATTGGATTATGGCTTTAAGTGCTTTACAACTCTCTGTGCTATGTCCCGGGGTTCTATGATAGGCACATGTTTTATCTTGATTGTACCAGGTAGGTTTATGAGAATGTGGATTGGGTGTTTTGATTAGTGGTAATGTGATAAGAGAAGCCTGTATGAGCCTCTTGAGGATGTCAATGTAAGTACCTTTTGGGGGATTTGGATTGATTGATTTTGCTTTACGAGAACGCTTGGTAGGATGTGTATTATTTTTGGATGGGGGTGGATTCATAGATGTCGTATGGTGTTGAAACATCATATGGACGTTGTGAGGTTGATAAAAGACATGGTATGATGTGGGATTGATATAATTGGATGATGGATGAGGTCCTAAAATGGATGAGGAGGGATGGATTATGGATGAGATAGGGTATGACTATGTGGCGTGATATTGAGATAAAGGACGGGGTCCCAAAATTGACGGTAAGGGTGGGATTGTAGATTTGATAGATTTGGATTGTGACAAAGGATGAGGTCACAAAATGGATGGTAAAGTGGAGACCTTAGATGATGTATGTTTTGATTTTGTAATGTTGATTTTAGGTAAAGGAGGGGGTTTTACAAAAAATGATTAGGATGAGGTCGTGGATGTGATAGGTTTTAATTTTATAACGTTTTCTTTAGATAGAGGAGAGGGTCTCACGTCAGATGACAAGGGTGAGGCCGTGGATGTGATGGTATTTGATTAAATAATGTTTGATTCAGGATAGGGTTCCAGGCTAGATGGTAAGTGAGTATATGGGGATAGGATTGGGCCTAATTCAGACGATGGAATGCCAAATACTAGTGGTTGAGACAGGAAGTTGGGGCTCAGAGATTCAAATTTGAGGATCCTAGAGAAAGAACAGATAACTGCTATTTATAATCGCTGACAATTCAACTGAATCGCGGATGATCCAATTTTTTCGGGATTTTGAGTGGTAAAGTGGTTAAAACCACTTCTAAACGAAGTTATTTGGTTTTTAAAGTCCGGGTAAATGTTGAATGGTTGTTTCTATTTGAGATGAAGATGTTTAAATGGTTATAAAATGATTTGTTTTATTTGTATTTTAGTTTTCAAGTGGTTTTAAGTGGTTAAGTGTAGATTTAAGGGTAGATTTTACAACTGTGGATAATATTTACGCTAGATAAATATGATGGAGGATTTTAGACTTATGATAGGGGATATATGAAGTCAACGACGAGTTTGATTAATGTATTGTGTATATAATGTAAGTGATAAAGGAGTGCGATTTCTAAGTGTCTACAGAGATATCACAATATGGATTTGTATTTGTCATGGTTTGCTTAGCTGAATCTTTACGGTTTTGTTCTCTGCCAGGTGGGTAGCACGAATGTTGTTGAATTGACAATTGAAAAACTAGTAGCCCAATTTTTGTTCATTTGTTTGAGTTTTTCTAGTTCAAATCCCTTAATTGTATATGAGGAAAATACAAAGTAAACTTTACATGTCCATCCTTGTAATGAAGTTACTAATATTGAGGACAAAAGAGATGTATATACCACATGAAATTGATTGAGAAGGTTGTTAAAATTTAGGAGACAAAGGACGATGTTTGGTTTATAGTGTAGATTTAGTAAATTTTGCAGATGTGAAAACACATTATAGACACTCTCTAGTTATGCATTGGTTTTCTGCATATATGTTTTTTTCATAGTTGGAACTATGTCAAGTAAGAATGGCTACCACACTGCAATTCATATTTTTATTTTAACCATATGACATTTAATTTCAAAGCAAATTGTTTCCAAGTATAACAAATATGCTGTCAACATTGGAAAATTAGATGTCTTACAACTGGTAAATTTTATCCATCAGTTTATCTCAACAAGTCTTACAAGTAATACATCGTTTATAAAATGAATTGTTGATATAAAGAGATTTGGCCAAGTGCTAAAAATTTGGAGGCAGTTGTTGAATATTATCATTATTATGAGGATACTGCCATTGTATTTGATAATCATGATAATAAATTTAAACTATGATTAAAGATAAAAGGTTGAGATACACTTTGATTCAAGAAAATGTCATATGTGCACTTGATAATTTCTTTACACGTGACTCTTCGCACGTGAATTAGTGTGTGAACCTCTTTACTTAATATTTATTGATGCAAAGTACTTGTAATGACCTAGGGTTTCAAAGAGTGGAGTTCTCGCACAAGGCGAGCGTCATCAATCAACCTCATATAGAGCAACATACGCTGAGCTCTCAATGTGCGTTGGAAATTGCGTGATTTGAACATATGACGTGGTCACCTAAAGCGGTGGGCCAAAGCTTGGAGCTAATTCTAGTAGGTTAGTTGTGGAGAGCTTAAAGGATGAAAATCCTCATTTTTCTTTATTGCAAAGATTTCTTGCAAAAAATTCATAAAAATTATTGTTATAATTTTTTTATTATTGATTGTAGTTGTAATATGAAAACTCACATTTCAAATATATTCGGGTTCTGAGTCCCATGTGTATGATGAGTGTGTATGGAAATTGATGGTTGATGATAGGCACAAATGTTTATTGTAATATCCTTTTATATATTTAGGAATGTGTCGGTCGTCAAAAAGGACTTCAAGGAGAACAACGGTCAGGGGATAAGAAATCCCTCCTCTTTAATGGGAGAGGTTCCCTTATTCAAAAGAAAAACTTATTTACATATGTATGGAGCATAGTTTTACTGTGGAACTTGGATATCATGAAAGCATTTTGGAAATAAATAGATTGTCAACACAAAAGTACAGAGGAATGAAGACGCGTGAATGAGCAGAAAGGCATTCTCCAGAATTATAGATGACAAAATAATTCTTTATGCATGTGCCAAAATATAATGAATTGGAATAAGACCATTTGTATTTGAATTAATGAGATGCAATTGAAAAGGCACATAGTTTCATAAATAACATCTACAAGAATACAAAAATTCTTGACATAATGTAGACAAATGATCTAACAATACTTAACAGATAGCCACGAAATAAAAGAATTAGATGGACAAAGAAAGAAGATCCTTTTATATTGATTGCTTTACTATTTCTTACACTTCTAAAAATGAGCCAAGTTTCCCCCCTTTCAAAAATGGCGTAGAGAGACCATATATAGTTTTACAAATTATTTACCCTTGGTAACTACTTCTTTTAATTAATGTTTAGTTAAAGGGATGCTTAGCACAAAACCCTAACTAATTACAATAAATATGAGATGAGAAAAGAAAGAGGGAGAGAAGTTAGGAGGAGAAGACAAGTGTTCATGATTGAGGAAGGGCCCACTGACTTGAGGATCCGCTGTATGAACCTTTTTAAAGCCTCTGCTATGTCTCTACCACGTGGAAATGATGTATGGGTAGTGGACTGGGTCCAAAAATCCAAGACATTTCTCCATCTCTTTGTCAAATTTGACGTGTGTATAGTAATCCTTGCTCACTTCTTCAATAGCATATTGGAGAGAGCAGATTTCCTTCATCTTTTCCTTGGTGATAGAATCCTCTTTGAACAAATTTTATTTGACAAAAGCTTTGAATTGAGCTTTAATTTTCTGCAAGGATGAGAGGCACACCTGAGGTCTCATCATGGATGTGGCAATGTATATCTTTAAAAGCAGACACCACCAAAGTCTTGAAGGCCTCACCCTTCTACCAGCTATTTCTCAATTCTCCCAAATCCTCCTCCAACACCTTGATTTTCCATTCCACACTATATACCCATGATTTTGATAAATTATCTTTTTCATCATCAAAGACCTTGCTTGCCATTAAAATATTTTCATCAGTCTACCACACAAGGTGAAGGTCTACTATACAGCTGCTCCAAAGTTTGAACTCTTTATCTATATTTCCAATGGTGGAGGAGAGTTTTTGTTGCAGGATTATTTACCTTCTCATTGAGTTTGAAGGCTTCACCAATGAAATTCAACCCTGCAACAAGCATATCATCCACCATGGCCTCCATAGCCCTTCCATAGATGGAGTACCTGTGTATATCCTTGATGCTCTAGACTTCATCTTGAATGAGGAGCACAGGTGGTGGAAGAGTAGTTAGTGGAGTGGGGTCTAAAACTTTATCTTTGGATAACAGCGACTTGATGAAACTTGTAAGAACCCTGAGCCTACTCTTCTAGCTGCTCTATAGTTTGTTGCCCTTTTTCCACTCTCCCAATGACCCTGGTGACTATTTCTTGAAGATTGTGAATCTCACCTTCAGGGGTGGACTCTCCCATGGAGATCCTCGAAAGATCTAGATCAGATGCCTACAAATCCTGTTTTGGCTTGTCAACCTTGGGCTTGGCTATCTCCAAGAATTGCTGACCTTGGGCATCAGATACTATTCTTGAAGTGGTCTTGGCCTTCTTGGCAGGAGCAACAAGAGTAGTGCCCAATAAGGCCTCCACAACATCAAAGTTGGGTCCTAAGATTTGAGAGGAAGACTTCCTCTTCCTACTATCAACAAAAGGTTGCACCCATGCAAAAGAGGAGGAGGAAGAAGAAGGGGGGGCAAGAGGACCGAGAGAAAGGGAACTCATGGCACTCAAAGTGTGCACTGCTGTTGCCTCTAGTTGAGATATGAGTGGGGCATTTGAGGCTTCTGGTACAGAGGAGTCAATGGAATCTCGGAAGCTCAGTGCTTTGAATTTCTTTCTCTATATCCATTGGGGCTTCTGAAGCACCTACAGAGACTGACACTTCACTCTCTTCACTTTCACTGAGAACAATAATGTTCTCTGGTCCTGAGGGCAATTCTGAATGCTTTATCAGGGGATCCTCTTCAACAGGCTCCCTCTTGACCTCCTTGATTTTCTTCTGATACACTTGAGTGGATGAGGAAGGAGTGGAGGATGTAGGCCCTTTAGTTGATGAGGCAGGAGGAGTCTGTACAGGTACTTATGAACTGGGTGTCTATGCCTCCTTCCTTGGTGTTGAGGTGTCCTTGGAGGAGGACTCTCCTGAATGCTTTCTAAGCTTGCGAACTCTTCTGTCAAACCAGATTTTGGTTCTTACTAGGACAGGGGCTAGGATTTCAGCCAGATCATCCTTCTCTTTTTTGAACCAATCCAAATCCTCCAAGGGAGTGTGTTTGATCAAGGTATCATATTCATATGATAACAAGTCTGAGTTGTCATCCTGAAGCCCTTCAGGAATTTGGTACAAGTTAAGCTCCTGAATCAGTTGAAGAGAAAACCTGCCATAATGTCTCCTCCTTACCTCAAAATCATCAGCACAATCAGCCCAATAATCTTCTGTGTTTGCCCTATGATGGTAATTAATTCTGAGATTCTATTCAATAAATTTCTTTAAGTCAAAACAAGTTCTAGGCCTAAAGAAATGGACAATGATTGGAGATAGGGCTCTCTCTATTTTTTTGTGCATCTAGAGCCGTCTTGTAGGTGTAGTTTCCCAAAGATATGGGGAAGTGTAGACCAGTGATTTTCTTATCCTTATAGGTTCTATGCAACTTGTCCAATTTCCTGCATATCTCGATCAAGGCCATTTTATCATTACAAGAACATAGGGAGCTTGAGAGGGGTGCTCTCATAGCCTGCTAAGCTTGATATAAGAGAAACTTTCTGAACTGGATGAAGTAGTCATCATAATTTGTTATTAGGCTCATGGATTCATTAGAGAACCTCCTTGAAGTGTCACTCTCCAGAAGTCTTGCAATGTACATGGTGAAAGCATCATTCACCCTCCTGAAGATGCGATTACTAGTGTCCAGGGTGAATTGAGGGCAAGTAAGCATATATAGGATCACCCTTATGAGCATCAATATATGTGAAGCTAAACCACTGCCTTGATGTTGTTAGGATATACATCAGATAAGAAATCATGTAAAAATTCTTGGTTTGTTATACTTTAGACAAGTTGCTCTACCAAGTTCATGCTAATGATTTCCACCCATTTGATGTTCTAAGTACCCTCACATACCATGTTGATAAGTGGGCACATCCAGAAATGGAACTCATTGGTTGAGGGTAAGCCCATGACCCAAGCTAATAAGATTATGAAATCTGACACCTCCTCATTGAAATTAGAATGAAACAGAGCTTTGGATAGACGAGACACCCCCTTTTTAGGGTTTTTAGCCACGAATTCACCACCCTTGCCTTGTATTTTTTCACTATCCTGGTTCAAAGAGTCCCTGTGCCTGGTTCTGGGAAATGACTATAGAATTATCCATTTCAGTAATCATTAGGGAAGCACTAATGGCAGATGCGTTAGGCTTGGCGATGAGCTCTCCATGCACATTAGTTAGTTCACTTGAGTTGGGATGGAAGTGAGCACCGTAGGTGAGTAGTCGTGTCTACACATTTCACTGAGGATTGGGAAACTAGCAGCATACGCCAAGCCAATATCATTAATCACTTATGTCATAGGGGAGGGTTTCAGGTCTGTCAACCTAGTCAAAAAATCTCAAAAGTCCAGGTGACAAACTTCACTGTCCCTGATATCATGAATGACAGACTCAAGTGGTGAAACCTATTCCTGACCTTGGAATTTAATCTTCATGTTGATAGCAATATGGAAAACAAAGTCACAGGTTCAACTCTTGATGGAATTGCAAGGGGAATGGGTCCACGCGCACAGAAATTTCAATTGCGAGGGTATGAGAAATTGGAAATGAGAAAGCAATGTGCAGAAATGCATAGGGGTAATTTTATTAAATAGCTGTTTAGGAGAGAGAAAGGTCATAAATGTGCATTAAATACACATCCACCAACTCAAAAAGCAAGCATTCAGGAAGAGCAAGAAAAATTAGCCTAGATGGCCTTTGGTTCATTTGGGACATGTGAGGACATGAAAGAGCGACTCGAATAATGCAGGTAATGTGGGGATAGAATGCACAAATGATTTTGGGACATGAGGGACCAAAGTATGTGAAGTGCATGATGCGGCCGCTGCGGGTGAATGGGGAACCAAGAGCTCGGGTGAACTTGGGACATTTAGAACAAAATGTTCTAACGGGCCTTGTAAGAAAGTAAATTTCAGGTAAAGCGGTCCGGATCAGGTGAACAGGGAGCCCGAATGAACTTGGGACATATGGGAAAAAAATGTCTGACACACCCGTAAAATGCGTATAGAATGACTCAAAAACTGTAGAATTTTCCAACTTCTTGACATTTTCCCTTTACCAGAACAACAGAAAAGGCGTTAACTCAAAATTTTTCAATTTTAAACTTTTCAAAAGAGGGGAAATTTTGAGAGGACAACAGAATGTTAATAGCCTTGGAACCTGGGGTTAGAAATTGTTACAAGCATTCAATACTTTTTTTAAGGACCAACTTAGCATCCTTTTAGGATGTTTGGGTACTAATTTATTCTAGTTGGGTATTGATTTATTCTAGGTGGGGTTTTTGCCATTACCTCATGCCATTAAAACTCAATGTCATATAAGACCCACATATTTTTAAATCTATAGAACACCTGATACACGAATGAATTATTATCGCATGGAATAGTCTTGAAGTTTAGTCTATTATTTTAACTTTGTAAATTCATTCCTTCATTTATGAAACACCAAGTACATAGATCAAATCTTCCTACTGCATCTGTTACTACCTTTAAAATCAGTCCTTACCAACCCCTTAGTTGGGAACTAGTGAATCTTCTACATATTCCTACTCGAGACAAGTTTGGAGGAGTGGGAATAAGAGTGGATGATGGGTTTGGACTAGGGTGATGATGTTGAATCTTCCCCCTAAATTTATCCAACTCTTGTGCCAAAACACGTTCCCAAAAATTTGTTCTGTCTCGATCATCTTGATTTTTTTATTCATATGTTGTCATCTTGCTTGACCACACCTCCTTTGCCTTCATCTACCTCACCATTTTTGCTTCCTCGTTTTGAATCTCGGCTAGCTATTGGGCTGATTTATTAAAAATAAGTACATTCTTCTTAACTCAGCTTTCCATTTTTTTGGAATTTTGTAGTTATGCATCTTTTTAAGTCTCCCTTTCTTTTTGAACTTAATTGCATTTTTATTCTTCTAATGTTACTACCAAGTAGATGCTTCGTTCTTTCCTTTGCCACTCCATTATTTTTGGCAAATATGCTATACTAAATGAATATCTCATATTTAGTTTCAAGGTCAAGTCTCATTTTTCTCCCATGATCCTGCCATAACATAATTCCATCTAGCATGTAGGTCTAGGTAAGTTAGGTGATTGATGGCTCCTTGGATGGTGAAATCATTCCCGTGATATCCTAATACTCAATTACTCTGTAATGTGGATTGGTGTACATTATTGTTGCATTCTAAACACCAACATACAACGTAATTACACAATATAGAATTTAAAAGCTAATACATAGAAAATATGGGAGCACCTACTTTAGCAAGGGTGGGTTGCACATGCAAATTTGACTGTAACGAAAGAGGTCTCACATAATGGGGGATATCTCTTACATTAAGTTTGATATTGTGAAAATGTGATACATTTCAAGGATTTTCCCCTTGTATTCAATCCATAGAACCCATAATTAACTGATCACTAACTCATGCGATCATACTTTTCTAACTCTAGGCACCCAAAATATAACATAATAAAAATAATGCTAACTAAGCACCAAATATATGTTATGTTTAGGCGAACAAAAATTATATGAAAAATAAGTTTAGTTCTACTAGCCTTAGAAATGGTCTTCATCCTTTATACGTAACATCCAAATATGGCCATTTATTATGACAATGAAGGTTTCCTTCTCTATTCTCCCTTTGGGCCAAGTTTGAACTCCTTTTATCCTCCTTCCATTGAGTATGGAATCAAATACATTGTTGATGTAAATCAACCCACTCATTAGGCTTCATATTCTCCCCCCATAAATAGATGATACACCATTTTCCATTTGTTGATGCTCCATAGATAGGTCAAGGTAACCAAAACTTATTAGTTCATGGGACTAGAGACTAGTTTTAAAGATTGATTTTAACCTCACTAAGACAAAACTGGGAAAAGATAGAGATGCAAAGTTATAAGCAAAATAAGTGAAACATACACACCACGATTCATACATGTTGGGGCTATGGATTTAAGAAAAAGTATGAAGTGATATTTGTACATGGGTACACAATCATACATCCTTAGATAGGTTACTAATACAAGCTTGGATGGACCATATGAGACCACTCCGTCTAGGAAAACCTAGAAGAACCGAGTGTCCAAAGGGATGTTTAATCAATTCTTCTTCCTTGTCTTCATGTGGGAGGCATTCCAAATCCTATGCCCCTCATTGTTTAGCAAAAATATAGCCCTTAAGGGTTAAGAAAAGGCATGCAAGCTCATTCAAGCATAGCCAAAGGTGATCTGAGGGACTTCTTAAGGTAGAACACGACTGCAACATCTTAGCGCATCAATAAGGCACATTGATATTTCTTTAGTTTTTTGATGGTGGAGTCCAACGTGTTCATGAAATGCTTTTGGAAGATGATTAAAACATGCTCGCTAAGAAACATGTAGAAGTTGGAAAAAGATTTTGAGGCCTTGTTTTTTTTTTATCTTTCATTATTTGGACAATAGTAGCGAGCAATATAGAAGCCATGAATGTGTATGAATATTGAAATATTTTTCTAAAATATCATGCCATAGAAACTGTTTCATCTTCATGAAATTATATTAAATGGTAACTTATTTTGGGCTTGTTTATTCGAATATAACTTTTTATTGGTCAGTTTTTTTGAATATTGAGATATATTCTTGCAAAATATTTGATTTTTATTTCAAGGCATTTTTATGGAAGGTGATTCAAAGTTATCACTAGGTTAAAAATTGTTTGTAGTTTCTTCTCTTCATCTTCCGCTTTATCACATAGTATCCTTACGGTGGAAACACATAAGTGATTGAGTTAATATTTATTGCATCGTGGACCATACAATGGTTCTCACATCTCCATAACCAAAGCTGACATGACTATACCTTTCCATTCCATCAAAATAACGTTATCTCTTAGCAATATCCTTTATTAAGATTGATATATCACTTCCCCCACCCCAACCTCCTCCCTAACCCCTTGGATGATTGAATAGTCCGCCTGATATCCTAGTACTCAATTACTCTAGAATGTGGATTGGTGTACATTATTGTTGTGGTCTAAATACCAACAAAAAGCAAAAATGCAAGATAAAGAGTAAAAAAATAATAAATAGAAAAGATGAGAGCACCTACTTTCCCAAGGGTGGATTGCACATGCAAATACAACAAAAGTAGTCTCACACAATGATGATCATTTCTTGCATTAAGTTTGATATTGTGATAATATGACACATTTTTTTAGGGTTTTCCCCCTTTGTATTCAACTTGTAGAAACCCTAATTAATCCATTACTAACTTATAAGTTTACCCTTTACTAACTGTAGGCACCCAAAATATAACATAATAACAATAATGCTAAACACTAAATATATGTGTTATCCAAAATTCACCCCTCAAGGTAATTTTGATAACATGCAAGCAGTTATATTGATTCAGGGCGAAAAGTCATGTTTCTAGGGTCCCCTCATATTTGTCTAACTCCCTTGTCCAAGAGGAAGAGAGTAAGTCCTGAGAAAATGTGAAAAAGGGGTTAGAGAAGGAAAATAGGTTGATCCAGAAAAAAATCGCGAAAATTGGCTAAGTCTTGCTCAAGGTCGCCTCTCAAGGTCGCCTCTGGGACGTGTGGGACAGAAAAGCGCGAACCAGCCGAACCGGGCGAAATCAGCACAAACAGTCTAAAATGCAGCAGGGACAAATGGGACAAAAGTACGCGGCGGGCGCGAAATGCCAGTTCGACAGAGAAAAAAATTCGACTAACTGCTGAGAGGGACAGTCTGGGCATTTGGGTCAAAAATACCCAAATTGGCCGGTTCGGCCGAAATCAGTCAAGGCAGTCCAAAACAAAGTGGGCCAAGTGGAACAAAAATACCCGAACCGGCCGGTTCAGCCGAAATGGGAACAAATGGTCCGAAAGCAAATGGGACATTTGGGCCAAAAATGTGCGAACCGGCCGAACCGGGTGAAAAGAGTCGAGGCAGCCCGGAAGGCAAATGGGACGCATGGGACAAAAAGGCGCGAACCGGCCGGTTCGGCCGAAATCAGCTCAAAGAGCACTGTACCAAATGAGACAAAGGGACGCGCGGGACGCGAAAACCCGAAGAATCCGAGGACCAATCAAATCATGACACGTGTCACAGGTGGAAAAGTCAACATTTGGTCCGGAAACTTCAAACGGCCATAACTTGACTCCGAGCTCCGATTTTGATAAAATTGGACTTTCTGGAACGGGCACGACGTCCTCTACGCCACAAAATCCATTTTAATGAGGATAGATATATTTAAATAAAGGAAATGTGTTCGGCTCCAGTCAGTAAATGCTCTTTCCCGTCAAATGACAGAAAACGCCTGCCAGGTCCAAAATAGCTGCCTGCACTCAGAAGGCCATAACTTTTGCATTTCTCAACGAAATCGCACAAAATTGGTACCGTTGGAATCGTGTTTCCGAGCCCGATGCACAACAATC
Source organism: Taxus chinensis (assembly GCA_019776745.2). Taxonomy (NCBI): domain Eukaryota; kingdom Viridiplantae; phylum Streptophyta; class Pinopsida; order Cupressales; family Taxaceae; genus Taxus; species Taxus chinensis. The sequence goes on from CM034149.1 coordinate 102,494,481, forward strand.
AAGAAATTCTGGATTTGATCAGAAATTGATTGAGATTTTTAAGAAAACGTGGCCGGGTTCAGAACAGTGTTTTATTTGGTAGCTGGGAGTGCATTTAAGAGGCATGGTCATCATTCTTTCTCTGCTGCAGCACATGGGACAGTATGGGGAGCCTTTTGCAAGTAATGGACAACCATTCCACTCAATTTACTGCTTCTTATAGGTGGTTGAAGGACAGATTTCGGGATTTCCACTTTCCCTTCTCTTCTCCTTCTCATTTTTTCTACATAAATTAGAGTGTTGGGCTCATTGTAGGAGGGGAGTTTTTGGGTAACAAAGCTCTGTCAAAATTGCTTTGTGAAGCCAGTGTGTTGCAGGCCCTTGTAGTGGACTCCTTGCATGGTGATCCAGGCCCTTTTCTTGTAATAGATTGAACTGTGCATACCATGAAGCAATAAAATACAAGTTTGTGGATGTATCTTTCCCTGCTGTGTTTTCTTGCATTCTTCTTGCCCCTTTAATCTTTCTACAAGGATATTGTGTCTATTATTATGTTCTTGCAGGGATCCATTATCATTGTGCATGTTTGAAATATTGTTGTGAATGCATTTTGCTAGATTGTGGAGAACTATTATCACCTCTTCTAGTGTGCACTTTGCCTCTGTATTTCACACATTTGGAGACTACTCTCACACCCTCCTTTTCTGGTGTATCACCGCTTTAGTGTAGGCTTTCATTTTATGCATTCTCTCTCTCTCTGGTCCCTTGGAATTTTAGGTTAGAATAGCTAGTTTCTCCTGCATTAGAGTAGATTGTGGCAGGTAGTTTAGGAGCAAGAACCAACTTTCTCTGGAGGTCTGTCTCAAGTAGCAAGTCCCACAACTTGGAGATAGTACCCATGTTATCCAATCACACTGTGAGTTCAAATACATGCACAGGGGTGCTGTGATTCGGTGATAACAATATGTTGTGTTTAGGTAAACAAAAAAGTATATAAATAATAAATTTTGTTCTAGTAGTCTTGGAAATGCTCTTCATACGTATACGTAACATCCAAGAATGACCCTTTATCATGACAATTAATGTTTCCTTCTCTATTCTCCCATTGGGACATGTTTGAACTCATTTTATCCTCCTTCCATTGAGTATGGAATCAAATACATTATTGATGTAAATTAACCTACTCATTAGGATTCATATTCTCCCCCCATAAATATATGAGACACCATTTACCATATGTTGCAACTCCATAGATAGGTTGAGCTAACTAATTACACTTATTATTTCATAGTATTAAAGACCAACTTAAGATACAATTTTAAGCTCATTAAGATAAAACTGGGAAAATATAGAGATGCAAAGTGAGAAGCAAAATAGGTGAAATATACACACGGTGATTCAAAAGATTCATACATGTTGGGGATATATCGATTTAAGAAAAAATTATGAAGTGATTTTTTTAAATAGGTACAAAACCATACATCATGAGATAGGTTATCGATAAAATTTTAGATGGATCATATGAGACTACTCCGTACATGAAAACATAGAAGAACTGATTACCCAAAGGAAATTTTAATTGATTCTTCTTCCTTGTCTTTGTGTGGGAGGCATTTCATATCCTAAAACGCATGCAATTTCATTGGAGTATACCGAAAAGTGATCCAAGGGAGTTCTTGATGAAGGATATGATTGCAACATCTTAGCATAACAGTAATGCACATTGATAATTTTTTGGTTTTCTAAAGGTGGAGTCCAACGTGTTCATGAAATGATTTTGGAAGATGATTAAAACATGTTTGTTAAGAAAGATATAGAAGTTGGATAAGGAATTTGAGGCCTTGATTATTTATCGGTCATTATCTGGACAATAGTAATGAACAATATAGAAACCATGAATGTATATGAATATGAGAATATTTGTATGAAATGCCATACCATAGAAATTGTTTAATGTTCATAAAATTGTATTAAATGGTAACTAATTTTGGGATTGTTTATTTGAATATAATTTGTTATTGGTTAGTGTTTTTGAATACTGAGAGATATTCATTCAAACTATTTGATGTTTATTTCTAGGCATGCCCATGGAAAGAGATTCAAAGTTATCTCAAGGTTAAAATAGCACACATTTTCTTCTCTTCATCTTCCACTTTATCAAACAGTATCCTTATTATGAAAACACAAAACTGCTAAAGTTGTTATTATTTATTGCATCGTAGGCCATATGGTTGTTATCACATTTCCACAACCAAAGCTAATAAGAAGATACCTTTCCATTCCATCACAATAATGATATCTCTTTGCAATATCCTTTACTAAGATTGATATATTGCTACCCCCGCCCCCAACCTCTATAAGATGTTTGTCAATTCTTTGTACAGGATATCTTGTTTTTTATTTATTTATTTGATATGGTAAGTCATCTTTCATTTTTATTTCAATATTTTAGTAAGATTTTAATTGATTTTTGTTATTTGAAATACATTACTATAATTACAATGATATGTAAATGATATATCATAAGATGATAAAGCCCAAGATTGGGGTTGCAAAGTAAAAACATGATCTATAAGGAATGTTACCTTAAATTGATGGACACAAATATTTTAATAAACCTAGATTTTTTATATTGATTTTTGATGCAACTACAATTAGGGGTCTTAATTAAGATATACCTTACACCATGTAACTGTCAAAGGTACACATCATAAATGAAACAATATGCATCCTAGAAGTAATTAGGATTAATTCCCCACACACCATTATTCATTAGTAAACATCGTCATACGAATGATTGCCAACATTATATTCTAAGGAGTTCCAACAACAACAACAGCAATAGTGATCTAAGTAGATTTAGCTATGCTAACACTTAACAACTCAACTAACTACCAATTACTATCAAAAAATTAGAAGTACTTATCTTGCCACTGACTAACACAAGTGTAGGGCAGGTTTATATAGATGTAAAATCCACCTTCCTACAACATTTCCTAAAAACTGAAAATTACCCAATGAAATTTACCAAAGCTTCCCTAATTAAATATGTGTCATAACACTCTAACCATGATAAGGCCCAAATGTGCCTTAACTACATTTACATTTATAACAAAACTCGATGCATAGAAGTCGAATAAATCAGTAATTCATGGCCTTGTGAATTCTATATTTTATTAGAAACATTGAATATTATGCACACATGTTCTTCCACTTGACACTAGACACCCAAGTGAATCTATAAACATTCACTCAAATGATATCAAATTTCTTTATGGTTTCATAGGTAGATGCAAACCATAAAGATGAAATTTTGCTGCTAATGTGAAACCCTAAAGATGAGGCATGTGATGATCCACACAAAATATGTGATTTACAATTCCAAGTGTGATGTGAAGTAACTATTTGAATTATCTTGTGTTTAGACTGAGTGATCGAACCTTATGCTAAGCATCAAGACATCGCCTCATCTATCTAAATATGTGTGTATTTTTTGGTGCATTCTGAAATTATATTTCCCACACATAGAGTTTTTTATTGATAAACACATTTTTGTGTCATACTATTGAAATAATTGTGTTAAATTATGAAACCCATTTTGTAATTTAGAAGATACTGTAATCCTCTTAAGATCCTATGAAAACATTAAAATCATACTATAGTTTTTTTGGTTGATGTGGACAGCTCATTGCTTAAATTCTACTGATCTATAGGCCATCTACAACATCTCTTCCTTTCTATTTTACCAAGTGATCCTTGTAGTATTTCTTATGTCTTGTATGATCCTTGTATCAAGTACCCTCTTTACTCCTTTGTGCACTTTCTTTGACATATGATGTCTCTAATATGAATATAGTTTTCTTCATTGCACTTTCCTTCAAACTAAGGATACAAATATGCCACATTTAAAACATTAAAATATCAATACCTTATGGAAGCTCAATCTCATATGCATTAGATACAATCTTAATATTTTTCGGTCTTATCTTTTTTCGTTTCAACTTATTATAAGTAATTCTTGGAAATGTTAGTTTCCTTAAATTGTTTTAATTCCATGTATGCAACTTGGAAGTCAATTTTTCTTCTCTTCATATCCATATGTTGTTCATACCATGTGTTACTCTTTTGCCACTAATCACACACTTATTGTTACAATCTAGAAATGCAATCTACAAAATATTCAACATGTATACTCTTTCTGTATTCACTAATTATGCTACGTGCAATTCCATAACTCCTCTTGGAATACCATCATAATTAATGTGAAATGTTGTTTTCAACGTCCTTTTATTCAGTGACTTGTATGAAAAATATTTTTGTTATAGTAGAGAATCCCATGTCCTTGGATTATTTCTAATTAAACATATTAAAATATTACACAAATTTATATTCGTTACCTCTATATGTCCATATGTTTGTGGATGATAGGTTGAGCTGAATTGTAAACTTGTATCTATCTTCTTTCATATTATCCTCCACAAATATCCAACAAACTTCACATCTCTATTTGAAACTTTTCTATGTAGTCTGAAAGCCCCCTAGAAAAATAAATTTGTAATGTTCGTTGTACTCACTTATTTTTTGTACATGCTATGACATGTGCCATTTGAAAAATATTACCACTACAAAAATGGAATCAAAACCTTTCATTGTTCTAGGAAACCCTAAAACAACATCCATGCTAATGTCTTCCCATGGATAATTTGATATGGTTAATCGTCAATACAACCATGAATTTTGAATTCTCCCTTTAACCAACTGACTTACTCTACATTCTTGCACAAATTTATACATGTCTACACTCATCCTAGGTGAAACGTAATTTTTAGACAACTATGTAAGTATTTGTTATAACTAAAATGCCTTGTAAGATATCCATTATGATTTTCCATATTCAAAAATTCCATCATAGATCATTTTGGGATATTATTCCCGAAATTGGGTGTAGTATCCCTTATGGGATACCACTTAAAAATGCACCAAATATATGAAAAATTGCAGCAAAGTACAATACTGATTTATGCAGAAAATGACCAGCTAAGACATCAAATGGTATTTAATTGATATCTCACAAAATACTTGCCCAAAGTGCATGAAATTTTGTGGGAAGCTTGCAATAATAATAATAAGCACTAGAACAACATTTTTGGAATTTTATATTGCTGCTAGAGAATTACAGAGTGCCTTGGGCGGCTGGTAAACTTCTAAAATCCGTAAATCACCAAATACACGAGCATAAATTAAGGGTCTTTGGAAATACATTAACAGATACAAGAAATAATATTTCCACCTTTAGATTTGACAATGTTCGACTAGAAAACCCCCAAATAAAGGCTGCAAATAGCCATGCTTGGAAGAGGGTTTGGAAAATGATGGAGGCACATTCAACGAGTTGCCACGCGCTGCCCAAATGGCTGCCGTGAATTTGATCCAGAAGCCCACTGATTATCTTCCTCAAATGCCCCGAAAACCCTCAAAGTCCGTCCTCTGAAACCTCAGGTAAGATCTCTATAACATAGCCCAAAAAATGGCTCCAAAATGACAGACTAGGGTAGATCTCTCACTACCGAAGAATGCCCTGCTAGCTAGGGACGAGTCTCTCACCACCGAAGCTAGGGGCCCTGTGGGATTTGACTCCACAAGCTGTAGAAGCACAACAACAACAACTGCATGTGAAAGAGGCTAAAATGCATATGACGAAAAGTGCCTTTCCATTCTCACCTAGTCCCTTATATACTTCTCCTTGGAAAACGATCCCTTAAAAACCCTAGGTGCATTTCATTCTATGGAGGGGCCAATAAAATAAAGTGACTTAAGTTAATTTTCCCCTTTAAGTCGCCATGGTCCAAAAGTGACCCTCAACGCAAAATTAGACTATTACAACCACGTGGCCCCCTCCCCATAGCTCCCAGCGTCCACAACTCCTTGGGTTTGACCACGGCTTGGACTCGACCTGGCCCTTAGGCCTTTAGCGCAGGAAAAAGGGGACATTAAATTCCTCCCTTCCTGAGAAATGCTTGACCCCAAGCATTATCTTGTCATGATGCAGAGGCTAAATACCTCGCCATAAGTTTGTCCACCTCACCCTGCAGTCAACTGATGATCGATGTGATGTGAAGTAGCCAAGACAACCCATGTAGTGATCATGCTCTCCATGTCGTGTCGAGAATGATGTTGCTCCTATAGTAGTATGATGCCCACACTGACTCTCCCCTAGTACCCACACCAAAATTTCCAATCTGTCCAATCCCTGCCAATGCAAGGCTATCTTCATGTGATCACCCATTGCCTCTCCAATCGACTCCTGGGTATGAAAGTTCACTTTGGATCCCGTAGAATCCCATGAATCCACATGTGAAACAACCTGTATATGCACAAATGGTGCTAAATCCCCCACGTGAGTTGCACACATGTGAGAGCAAGGCTCATCATAATTTATCTCAATGGGTCCCGTGGAGGAAAATTCCCAAGACTCTAGTAGACATTCAACCAGAAATATCGGCTCCACATAGTCCACCTCCTGCACTGAATGTGAACCTAATGAATAACCATGAGTCAATTTCATCTCTCCACTGACTAACACATGGGTGAAGTGCTCACCAGACATATAAGCAGTAAAATACTTGGGAGTATTACCTAATGTCGATTCAAAAAATGATGAACCTGTAGGCTTTGACTTGTCACTGTGATAGACCATATATGCCTGTATAAAGTTTGGGATATCCTCCCTCAACCTGTGCCATATGAAACTCTCTGACATGAACCTATAGATCTCATCACAGCTCAAATGGCCAGTCACGGAAGGACAATGCACATGTCATAGTATCTCCACCCTCAACCATAATTTGACACAAGGCTCAATATTCCCTGATAGAAGATCATCTCATCCTCCAATCTGTAGCTGTCATCCAGAATCTCACAAGTGTGTTGGTTCTTGGAGTACTCAACAAGCAAATGAGGTATCCAGTCAACCAAAACTTCAGATAACCAGCATAATGATAATCTCGGATGATCTGAACCTGTAATCCCAATCTCAGTAACACTCTCATGTGCAACATTGCTGGCCACACCCACATCCATCATAATCCAGATCATCCTCTCCATCCCCTCAACTGTAACCACCCTTGGTGCTCTAAGAGAGTGAAGCCATTGCACTCACAATGCTATGTTGGTCACTCCCATACCAACAATGTGGTAATCATTGGTGACTGTATAGTTACCCATTGTGATGCTTACTTAGGGAACCCATCGTGTGCACCTCCAAGACTCTCCATTGGCTACAACTCCGTTGAGGCCCTCAAAATCCTCTGTTTGTATTCCCCGCCTCTCAAACAATGAGGCATCGATACAGTTGTGGGTTGCCCCACTATCAATGAGTACCCCAACTCGGTAACCCCACATAACTCCTCTAATCCTAAATGCCTTGTACATTAGAGTACTAGACAATGTGGCTATAATTTCCTGAGGAAAAGCCTCCTCCTCTTGTCCCACATCAACACTATCCAACACAACCCCATCTCCATCATCCATCTCATGAGTCTCTAACTCCTCACCTCTATCACCCTTTCTCTCCTTGAAGACTTTAATGAATTTGGCGTTGCCTCTACCTCTACAATCATGTCCTGGAATCCAAGGTGTGTGGTAATTGAAACATATTTTATTTCACCTCAACTCATCTTTGTGTTCTCAGGAAATGATTGGATTTTTAACCACCTCCTGCCTCGGTGGAGGCTCCCTCTGCTGGCATTCGTCTGATCTAGATGGAGGTTCCCTTTACTGAATGCGAGGTGGAGCCCTTGGCTTTGGAGTGGATAACTCCAAGTCCTAAGCTTTCCTAATAGCCCCGTAAAAAGAAGAAGGTTCAAATGCCTTCAAAAATCCAGCGAAGCATCAGTCAAACCTGTTATGAACAACAAAATCAACCTCCTCTTCGTGACATCAGGTACCATGACTGGTAATCTCTGAAAAATCTGCGATGTACTGATCCAGGGGACCGGTTTGTCTCAAATGATTCCACTCCCTGAAATACCTGTTAGGGTCCCTCCTTTCAAATCTACTCACCAGCCTCTGCGCAAACTCTGCATGAGTCGTAATGTGTATGTGTCCCTGTGTAATCAGCCCATGATGCCACCAATCATGAGCATCTCCCTCAAGATGCAAGCTTGTAAACTTAATTGCATCTTCCTTGCGCATAGGATTCGATTCGGAGTATGTCTTTGACTTCTGGACCCAAGACGGTGCAGTACACTTCTTAGAACCATCGAAGTGTGGAATGGAGATCTGTCCCAATCTCCTCTATAACTCTAGTACCTGTTTCTGCTGATCTCTCTTAGGTCTACTTCCAACCTTCATTTTGCAATATTCATGGAATGGCATGTTGTCACGAAGGCCTTCACTTGAGGTCCGATACCTCTCCCAACAAGACTCCTCATCCAACATATCTACGAGATGCTGTGCCTGGTTAACTTCCGGATCCTTCAAGAAAAATGGTTCGTGAAGCCCCAAAGGCCTGACAGAAGAATGGGGAGGCCGTTGCCCCAAATGTCCACTCTCACCTCTTAGACCATGTTGTCCCATATTGCTATTTTCTCCTCTCATTATGACTGCTATTATACACAATCCAACAGGCTGAAGATGATTAAAAAATATTCTCCTACCCCTTTTTGCAATCAGAAAACCAATGCTAGTACCTTGAGAGGTACTCTCCCTTCTTGCACCAGAGTCTCCAATGAAGAAATCATGCTTTCTAACACTTGTAATCCTAAAAGACACATTTGAATTCCTTCTTTGGCTTATGAGATCACTCACAAAGTTTTCAACATTAGAACTGATAGTTTTGGATAACTGCCACATATTACCAGGATCCCATAGCTTATAATGCCCCTGAGCCCTTGTATCTGTTAAGTGAGCTAAAGCTTGCCACCATATATCATCCACCAGATGCTCATATACACATAGTTGGAGCAATGGTCCAAAAAACTCCATGATGAAGACTTCGTCATCTACCATACCATGCATCTCATGATGGAAGTAAATTGGAATAAGAGACAATAAATAAGACACATTAGTGTGCTCTTCATACCCTTCAAGGCCATTAATGTCCTCCATGTGTTCAAGATAGACATATGTCGAGCTGCCCCCAACATTGTTGCCTGAGTGCCTGTTGAAAGTATCTGAAAGCTGATCAACAGTTGCTGGTTTGGAAATTACAGCAAGTTGCAATTTTACACAAGTGTCCATGTGAGGCTCCTCCTCATGTGCCAACTGCTTCATAGAGTCTTCTTTCATGGGTGTAGACTTCCTTGCATCACTTTCCCTCATCGTTTCCTTAAACTCTTGTATGTGTTGTCTTGCTTGAGTCGCTATCAACCTAGCAACTCTAGCTCTGCTATTCCCTTCCTCACACTTTTTAAGAGTTTCCATTACATACTCTTTTCTTGCACAAAGAAGTTTCTTCTCCTGAGTTGGAATAATTTCTCTAACAAGAAAAGTTTCACTAATGCAATTATTTTGCTCAATGGAAATCATACCCTTTTGTCTAGAATATTCTTCTACAAATGAGTTCTTTTGTACTTCAGGTACCGACATATGATGACCTCGTTTGGGCTTGCTACCAATCTTCATCATGCAATAATTTTGAAATGGCATATTATCTCTGAAACCCCTACTCAAATATTGGTACTTCCTCCAACAAGAATCCTCATTAATCACCTCTATTGGCCGCCCTTTATCACTTTTCTCACCATGTTCCTTATTGTCCCTAGATCTGCTTTGATTCAAATTCTGAGTGAGCTGACTCAAATAAAGGTTAGTGGCTTCTTGTTGTTTCACCATGTTGGTGAACATTTCCTTCATACAACCCCCTTTGAGATCTTTCCAAACTACCATATTTAACCCACACAAGCTGGAGGAACCATAACTCTGATACCACTGTAGTATCCCTTATGGGATACCACTTAAAAATGCACCAAATATATGAAAAATTGCATCAAAGTACAATACTGATTTATGCAGAAAATGACCAGCTAAGACATCAAAAGGTATTTAATTGATATCTCACAAAATACTTGCCCAAAGTGCATGAAATTTTGTGGGAAGCTTGCAATAATAATAATAAACACTAGAACAACATTTTTGGAATTTTATATTGCTGCTAGAGAATTACAGAGTGCCTTGGGAGGCTGGTAAACTTATAAAATCCGTAAATCACCAAATACACAAGCATAAATTAAGGGTTTTTGGAAATACATTAACAGATACAAGAAATAATATTTCCACCTTCAGATCTGACAACGACCGAATAGAAAACCCCCAAATAAAGGCTGCAAGTTGCCACACTTGGAAGAGGGGTCAGAAAGTGATGGAGGTGCCTTCAATGAGTTGCCACGCCTTGCCCAAATGGCTGCTAGGAATTTTATCCAGAAGCCCACTGATTATCTTCCTCAAATGCCCCGAAAACCCTCAAGGTCCGTCCTCTGAAACCTCAGGTAAGATCTTTGTAACACCACCTAGAAAACAACTCCAAAATGATAGACTAGGGTAGATCTCTCACTACCGAAGAATGCCCTGCTAGCTAGGGACGCGTTTCTCACCACCAAAGCTAGGGTCCCTGTGGGATTTGACTCCACAAGCTGTAGAAGTGCAACAACAACAACTGCACATGAAAGAGGCTAAAATGTATATGACAAAAAATTCCTTTCTATTCTCATCCAGTCCCTTATATACTTCTCCTTGGCAAATGAGCCCCCAACAACCCTAGGCGCATTTCATTTTATGGAGGGGCTGATAAAATAAAGTGACTTAAGTTAATTTTCCCCTTTAAGTCGCCATGGTCCAAAAGTGACCCTCAACGCAAAATTAGACTATTACAACCACGTGGCCCCCTCCCCATAGCTCCCTGCATCCACAGCTCCTTGGGTCTGACCACGACTTGGACTCAACCTGGCCCTTAGCCCTTTGGCGTAGGAAAAATCAAATGGAAGGGTCGGGATATGAGATCCAGTCTTGGTCGACATGCATGGTCTTGCCCCTTCACAATGACTAACTCTTCTTTCGATGCTAACTCATTCTTTCGGTCTTTTCACCTTCTTGGGATTGGCCCTATACTAATATCTTGCCTACAGAAAACTTTATAAACAATTCATCATCATATTATAACTCACATGGCATTCTTATAGGATCATATTGCAAACATCATTCCAAAAGATCTCAAAGGGTTCCTAAATCTTCTCAAATCAATGGCGCATCATCTAGGGTAGTCTCTACTACAATTATGAAGCACTCAACGAGGTCAAAGAATCTAGCTTCATCCATCTACACACATGCAAAGATCATTTATGTCCTAAGAAAGAGAAAATTCACTCCAAGCATCACACAAATGTTTCAATCAACACAGAGGTTAGGTCACATGGTTGAGTCATACCACATCTCACTACTATTGTGTTGGGTACATTATATGCTACGAAGTTAGTTTGTTATCTTTGTGTCAAGAGATATAAGGGCACCCCTATGGGATTGGTTACCTTTACACACTTGCACAATCCCGTAGGAGAATTACATGAGACATGATTCCGCATCAAAGATATGTAGTGCAACATTGGGATTCATTTAGCAATGGGGAGTCTAACAACCCAGGGTACATGTTTTTATCCTTTGGTTTTCTAATGCTTTGTTGAATGATTATGCAAGTTCCTAGGGTTTATACTTTGTTGTAGGTCATCACAAGTCATCCTAAGGTTAGGCAAAGAAGAGCGGTACATAGTGAGTATCATTTCCAAGAAAGAGAAACACCCATAACATTTTAGAGTCCAATTGTCCCTGGTCTAAAATTGTATGGTCTATGTCATGGATTGTACAATTCTTGCATATGTCATACAGTTCTTCCCTACGCCATACATATCATGTACGGTCCTACACCTACATTTTCTTCAGCTTCATAATCTTTTGCGCAAAATCTAGAGCTCCATACTTCCTTGTTTCACTACCCTACATAACCAAATCATTCCATAATCATCTTTAACAGTTAATTCTCTCTCTCATCTTGTGTTTTGAACTGGTTTCTTATCATTTATCAATCATTTACTTCATTTCAAAATGGAATGCATTATTTTGGTCATGTATAATTGATGTTGGAATTTAATTAGATCATAAAAGTCTACCTATTGTTAATCCTTACACCCTTCTTATTTGTTACACATCTATAACACCTCATAGAAACTAATTATGGGTAAAGAATTACTAAATCCTATATATACCCTATTATGTTATGTTCGCCACCTAGGCCGACCTACTAGACATATTAAATCATAAATAAATGAGATATGACATTATAAGATATTACGTTAGCAACAAGTCAACCATACATATCATGATATATGAAACTGGAACAAGGGCATAGCAAAATCGGTGCTTCGTGGCCGCATTTATTGTTGGATGGTGCTCTTTCAAGAATTCTAGTTGAAGGTAGTAGTGAATCCAATGAGACTACACGCAAGACCAAACCACTTATCCCACATAAATACAGGAGAAGTTATACGTTTCATAGAGGAAAGGTTTCCTTATACTCAATTGTTTCTAGTTATGCGGGTGTTGAAATAGATGGCAAAAATTGTGGCATTTCTTACGTCGGGAATTGTTGAAATTTAATATTTATTTCGGTATATAAAATATTTCAATATTGTGCATTAATATTATCATGTGAAGTATTAATTCACATAATCTGAATAATGTGAGGTGACATGTAGCCTTCACCTCTTTCACCTTATTAGAGAGATTCCTCATTATAAGGAATATTGGAGTTATATTTCAAATGCAACCCCTTTGCCACTTTGCACCCACTTCATTTCATGGGAAATAGTGACACTACGCACACACTTGAAAGGTTAGGAGTTACTTTGTAACTCCTTATTCTCTCTTCACTTTATTTCAATAGTGTTTTGGTCTCTTCCTTAACAATTCTTCACTTGTTCAATATCTTTTTTTAGAGTTTTTCTTAAGGCTTCTTTTAGTCTTTCTCTAGATCTTATCCTCTCAATTTGATTCTTTCTTTGGAGAACTTATATGCACATTGTGTTATCTTGTAAATGCTTTGAGCCATATTTCAATAACACATGGGGTTTTCTTCTGATGTACCGGTTTCTTCACTTGAAAAATATTGTCTCAACTCTTTTATGCTTCCATTTATGATTCAATATTTTAGTAGTTGATCTTGGAATTATTTCTTACAAGGATGACACTTGAAAGATGGTCAGTGGCATAGAAAAAATAGTTGGGATTTGTACAAGATGGGTAGAGATGAGGTTTTATGTGTTGTGTATTAGATCACTAGTGCAAAGTTGTCCTACGAAAGTGTCACAAAGGGGTGGCAGGAGGAAATTATGTGGGGGTTGCCATGGCCCGCGAAATCTTATTATTATGGTTACGGCGGTTGACATTGTTCAAAGATGCATAAGAATTCATGTAGAGTTATGATCTGTGTCAAAGAATGGGAAAACTAAATCATAGAGATGAGATGGGTTTGGTGTCGATGATTGTGCAGGAACCATTCGGCAAGTGGTTGGCTGATTTTGAGGGGCCTATCCAGATGACTCATCAGGGTGTAATATATCATCAGTACCGCAGACTATCTAACCTAATGTGCAAAAGTTGCACTAATGAGGGATTGCATAGTAGCGTGCTTTCATCATTACCAGGTTTGGATGTCCCTTATGCTTAACAAGTGACTGCATAACTCATTTTCTTGTAGAGATAGTAAGGATTCTACTATAGGATTTTATAACTGCACACCGAAAGATAACTATGTACTATCCACAAGTGAATGGAATAGTAAAAGCCTTCAACAAGATTTTAAGGACAACTTTAACAAAGATTTGTGACATGGGTCATGCAAATTGGGATGGCCATGTTTCTGTGGTTTTATAGGCCTTTGGAACTATGTATAAGTGGTTAAACAAGTACATGTTGTTCCACTTAGTGTATAGTAAAGAGGCAATTTTGGATCCCACTTTGTGAATTGCCCTTGCAAGTAATCTCAAGTAAATGCAATCGGTGCACGAGAGGTTGCTAAAAAATTTTACGGCTAGCCAAACTAAGGTTATTAGCTCAGTGGAGTTAGGAGTTCGAAAAAGGTAGACAAAAAACCTGGCACAATAAGCACGTCAAGACAAAACTCTTGCGATAAGGAGACAAGGTGCTTCTATTTGATTCGAGATACTCACAATGCCCAAGAAAGTTGCATATATAGTGAATGGGCATGTTTATTATCCATTGCATTTTGGGATTGGGAGCTTACAATCGGATAGAGAGATGTTTTTTTGGGCATTTCAACGGGTGTAGGCTTAAACCCTAGCACAATTAGGCACATAAACCTAGATCCAAAATAAGCCTAGCAACCAATAAATGCTTTTGTTTTATACTTATGAGGAAATTAGTGAGCTTTTGTTTTTCACTTTTGAGGAAATAAGTGAGATAGTACTCCATGTATGTAATATTTTACACGTTAGCACCTATGGTTTTTTAAGAATACAAGCATAGTGATGCTTTTGCACACGAGGAAGAAGTAAGGAAAGAGAAAGTAGGTGGGAGAAGAAACAAGTTATAAAGGAACGAGATACTCACGAAGTGCCAAACGCCGCATTTAAATGGTTAACGGACAAGGTAGAGGAATGTTGCACTAAGATCGTGGCTAAGAAACCATGTCGAGTATTTTTACAGTTACCATTGATCCGGCGGAACAATTGTCCTTTTCCCTCAACAAAATTTTGGAGGAAGTTAGTGATGAGTCTAGAACTGCGGATAACGAGCCGCTAAACTATGAACCAAATTACAAAAGGCCTTGGATAATGTCTCGAGCATCGAATTTTGCGTAAAACAATCAAATATTATGATGTTTTGATTCTCCTTTCAAGAGGGGTATGTGGAGAGAATATTTGCGGAAGAGAAGTTGGAGTTGCAACAACTTCAGAGCAATCGATTGGGAAAGAAGATGTGGAGCAGCGCAGAATAGATCCTTACCATGGTCACGAGCCTACCGATATGGTTCCCCATATTGGGAGGCACTCACCCCCGAAAATTCTCCTTGTTCTATTAACAGCAGGCACACAACCTGCCAAGTTGTTTTGTTATACCACCCCCCCTCCCCTGGGGGAGGGGAGGTTATCATTAGACTTGTCTTGTCTTACAGGATGAAGTGCATAGAAAAGGTGCGGAGCTAAACTACCAGATCGGGGAATGTGAGACCATCCTTGATGAATTTGCAGAACATGGGCATGAAGGGTATGAAGCCACTAAGAAATTCTCCAAGTGGGACTGCAAAGAGTGGGGCAACGCAAAGAAAAGGTTGGACCATGAGGCAGATCCTGTGAAGATAGCCCAGTGGACTACATTTTTGCAACAGTTGTGGGAGGATATACAAGAAGCTTTGGCATTGTATAATGGATATGTTACAAACATACAAAGTAGCGCACCAGAGTTGTCAGAGCCAAGGGTTGGAGAGCTACTAGTAGTGGGAACACTAGAATTCGAATGTTAGGCGTATAGAAGATAGTCGAAAACCAACACTTTATTTATTTTTTTAAGGTACCAAACATTCTTCATTCATTTGCAAAGAGGGAGCATAAAACCTTGTTTGAGGATGAGCAAGTATTTTAGTATGAAGAGATGTTAACCTGGGAATTTGTGGAATCGCCTTCACTACTGCCGCATGAGTGAGACATGATAAAGCACATTCACTCTGTGAGAGCAATAAGGACAAGTCTACGGATGTGTGGTAGCACAAGAATGAAGGATTGGAGGATGGTCAAACATTTCAAGAGGCCAATGGTGCGTGACAGCCAAGATCCAGCCAACCAAGGTAATGTGTGTCAGCTAAGTGTCAGCAAAGTAGGAAAATATCAAGGATCTAAAAAGCATTTGTGTGATATTCGAGTTCTTGAGAAACCTATAAAAAGGGGGACCCAAATTTTGAGACATAGATTGACACCATATCAGAGACTAGATCACAACACATAGACAAGTACGAAGAGATTCAAAGAGCAAGGTACAAGGAAGAGTTGGCTTCAAGATATTTGTGAACAAGTAAACAGTTTGCAAAAGATATGAAATGGGGTAAGAAAGATCAAGAATCCCCAAAGTTTTGAACAAACACTTCAATGGACCATCAGATAAGAGATAAATAAGGATTCATTACTTTTGCATGCATTAATCTTGAAAGAAATAAGTAAATCTAACATATCTAGTTATCCTCTACTCTTGAAAGCTTTATAAATGAACCTAGGCAGATTTTAAGCAATCATTTTATGATTATGAGAATGTAAGCTCTCCATTAATGGCTAAAGAGCCACATGACTCCTTCCATTTACTCAACTTGAATCGAAATAGCAAAGCAAAAGCAATATTAGCTCAATATAACAAATGAAGAATAGCTTTAATCCTAACGATAATACTATAGTTTATCCTAGAAAGGGGAAGTGCTCTTAGGAAATGAGAGGGGGGTCTAGTCCTATTTATAGTTTTTGGTTTCCAAAGATGGAAAGGTTTGGGTGAATGTGGGACAAAAGGATAGTCCAAAAGTCACTTTTTGGCTTAGAAAAAATCCAAACATGATTAGGACTAGTTAAACTAGGTTAGGCTAGTTAATCTTGTTTAGGGAGGAATTATGGGATTAAAAGGGTTTTGAGAGGTCTAATCAATCCAATGAAATGGATTGCTAGTCTAGGAAGTTCGAAGAAATGGCCTAGAGGGAATAAGAAGAGGGTTTAGCCCATAGGAGGCTATAATAACCTTCTTAATTGATTATAAGAGGAATACGATCAAAAGGGATGTTGTAAGGGGGGATTTAGATATGTTTTAATTAATGATATGTCGTCAATTTGTGATAAGTGAGATAGTGCAATATTAGGAATAATAGTGCTTTGATCAAACTACATGTGTCTACATTTGCCCCTCTTTGGGATAGTGAAGCTACGCCACTTTAAGGAAAGTAGACAAACACAAACGGACTACAAAATTTGGAAGGAGTGGAAGAAAAATTAGTAGGGTGAAGGATGCCCCCTCGAGTGTCGATAGGGTGATGAAGGAGGTCAATTGACGATCGAAAACATGATAGAAATATACCAGAAGAAAGAGAAAAAAAGAAAGAATAGTGTGAAGAAGAAAGAGGAGATAGGAGAAAATAACAAAGGGGATATATTGAGCTATTTTTGTGATGTTGCTTTACATAAGACAATGTTTGTTACATCATATTGTTAATAATCTTCATCATCGGTCCTTATTAAGATATAAGCATACGATAAAGGCGTAGAATGACATGAAAAGCCATAATACAAAGCTTCATCTATTGCTGAAACTACCAACTCCATGCAACATACAAAATGTAATGCAATACGAGAAGTAAACAAGCTGATCTAACAGGGAAATAAGTACAAACACACACACTCAAACCAACAACGTTCAAGATAGTTGCACAAATATTTTGTTATCAAGCTAAAGTCCCAAATGTTTGTAATAAATGAAAAGGGTAGAATGATGCCCCAAGAAATTTGTACATGTGAGGGAAAAACAGAGGACACTTGGGTCCTATGGAAAAGCAGTGTGCACAATGAAACGGTACCAGGCAACTCGTTGTGCCCTAGAGTACGGATAAAGTAAACAACATAGCTCTTGTAAATGGTTGTAGATTTGTATGATCTGCGAGTCCTTGTTTCAAAACATGTGAAAATGCCAGCAAGATATGAGATGAGTCTCATGTGAGAAACACAAATATCAGGTGTGTATGAGTTGTTTACCAAATTTTATCAATTTTTGGAATTTTTGAATTTTTTTGGATTTTGGATGATTTTAATTTTTTTTAAAATTTTGATTGCTCAGAAGAATTTAGGAAATTGAAGAGTATCCAAAAGCATGCAAAGATGCCCCAAAGCGAAGAAATGGGCGTTAGGTGGCAGTAGAATGCCCCAACGAGAAGCGAAACGAGCCAAAAATAATCATCTAATAAAAATAATCACCGCAACGGGTAAAATAGAAGAAAATAACAAAAAATAGCGCCATAAATATTTGAAAAATACCCCAGGGCGAAGAAATGACCGCTAGGTAACATTTAGTGCTCCAACATAGTGAAAAATTAGTAAAAAGAATTATTTAAAAATAAATAAAAATTATTTCGGTGAGCAGAAGAAGCGTTAGAGTGATCACAACGGCCAAAATATGCCTAAAGGCATTGTGGTAGCTTAATGTACCTACCTGAGAGGGGGTAGACCATCACAGATAGTTCATTTGTTGTGGAGCTCTTGTCGATTATCACCGCGAGTGACTTTGTGAGTGGAGAGAGAGATGGCGAGGCTTCAGAGGAGGAGGAGACGAGCAGACTGCATCCGAGAGTACCTTCGGGACAAGGCGGACGGACCCTTCGTGAGTGCCCTATCCTTTCTTGTTGATTTCATCATTTTTTGCTTAATTTTTTGCTTTTTACGCTAGTTTAGGGCTAAAAACAACGCGTGGGCGTATGTGCCAAAATGATGGGTACGCGCATATGTACGCATTGAAACACGAGTATGTGCATGCGTGTTTGTTGGTCGAGATGCGTATGTGTCGTATGGGTGAAAACACATGCGTGCATGCGTGCACGCTGAATGGAACACATATGCGTCTTGCAGAGTTAGAAAAATTAGGGCAGAAAAAATGGGCGCGTACGTGTTGATTAGGGCACGTATGTGTCGTAGGGCAGGCGTATACGCATTGGGTGCGTATGTGTCGGAATAGGCACATATGCATTGAATGGGGTGCGTATACACCAGGAAGAAACACTTAAATAATTTTTGGAGAAAAATAAGTCAAGTGTAGATGAACGTAGGTTAGAAATTGATAGAAGAAAGTAGAAATTAGTATGTTTTTAGAAGAATAATAGAAGAACATAGATAGGAAATAACCCTAACAAGTGTATTGCTTTTTGTGCAGAGACGATTACCCATTCTCCAGACTAGAGACGGTTATGGTCGCCTAACGGCTATAGAGGTGGACTTTGACGAGTAGGATAGGAAGATACTAGATATCATCCTATATGTGACTCGATTAGCGTACGTGGCCGATATGCCACAGATCAAACTCGATAATGGCCTCCTGACAACCTTGGCTGAGAGGTGGCACAACGAGAGCCAATGTTTCTAGCTCTCGACTAGTGAGATTACCATTACCCTAGAGGACGTATGGCTGATATATCAGGTTCATATCCAAGGTGAGCTAATTCAGTATACGAGCCAACAACCTGATATTGATCATTATATTCTAGAGTTGTTTGGAGCTCTGAACATACCTCACCGAGGTATGACAGTCAGACTATCTCGATGCATAGAATATCCTGAGCTGGATCGAGTGGTAATATACTTGATGGCCTTTGTCAGTGGAGTTTTACTTCGTGACAAGACCAGAGCCTCATTTCCACTTAGTATTATTGGAGTTTTATGCATATTGATTGATGGAGAGTGATACTCGTGGGGCTAGTGCATACTTGCACACTTATATTGGGACCTTCATTTAATTACATACTACTGTCAGAAGAGGGTAGGTCTAGCCCGTTTATTACAGATTTGGGCATGGGACCACATTGCCATTGGTCGCTTCCGAAGTGTTTTGAGATTCTGTGCTCCAGAGGAGCCATCTACTATGGGTTGGGTTATGGCTGGCGATGATGTGTGACTGAATATGGGAGATACATACCATTACCGCCGTGAGTTTGATGAGCTACAACAAGCCGCAATAGTATGGAGGCCATATGGAAAATTTCAGTGGCTAGAGGATGGTTTAGAGCTCAGTGTGGCCATGGTTGAGCACTTCATGTTTGGCATCCGTAGCTATATGTGTGATTTTTACAGAGTGGATTGGTGCCAAAGATAGTTTGGCCTTGTATAGGACGTTCCACGACCGGATATGTGGTATGCTCGCAGGGCCCAACAGTATGCTGATATGGGGCCACAAATTACTATGGACAGTGCCATGACCAACTATCTTCATATGGTGCCAATTCAGTGGGTACCTTTGAAGCAGGCTAGAGATCCAGGGTGCACAACTGAGTATGGGCCTTGGTATCACACATTATTACTTCGTCGATTGACGATTCTGAGAGCAACTTGGGATGCAAGAGTGAGATCACCTCCAATGGGACCTTCTAGTAGTGGTGATGAGGGTACATGTGGAGATGAAGACGATGATGATGATGATGACGATGATGATTCTTTTGATGACCAACGTCATGATGGGGGTAGGGAATAGGGTCCTCCACCACAACACCCACATGGACAGGGACATAGACCTAGACAGAGACATGTGCCGATAGTGCCGCAGGTACAGCTGCCTCCACTTAGAATTCCAATTAGGGTACATGTTCCATTACAACAGGTACATCAAGTGGTTCAAAAAGGTCCTCCTCCGTGTGCTCCAAGTGCTGGAGGAGATGATGGGAAAATGGTTGAGCTTGAGTAACAATTACATGCGGTGATAGACATGTAGTTATAGGTGGCAGCCGAGAGAGATCAGGCCAGGGCGCAACTGTAGATTGTTAGAGTAGAGAGTGATCAGGCGAGAGCTCAAGCCGCTCAGGGCGTAGATGGGGTTGGATGGTTACAACATATACAACAACTAACAACACAGGGGGTCTGATTTTGAGCCTTTTACATCAGGCACAGACACACATTTAGGCTGCTATTACACAGTGGTTCTAGGCACAGGGTTAGGTGCAGACCATTACCCTTCAGAGAGATCAGGCACTAGGCCAGGTCCAGACTATCACCTCAGATAGAGATCGGAAAGATGCCACACTGAGACAAGCTTAGGTGGATATAGGCAGACTTATAGGTGAGCAGGATTCCACTATTAAGGAAGCTAGGAATTTTGGTGATATTGAGATGGTTGAGGATATTATGAGAGCTAGTGGTGAGGCCTTATATTACAAGGCCTCTTATCATAGAGTAGTTCCAAAGGGACAGAGGATTAGACCATTTGCCAAGTTTGATGTGAGTTAGACAAGATCGAGATCTCAGAGGTCGAGACGATCAGTGAGATCAATACAATAGGTTACTATACAACAGGGTGGTACACCCAGGACCAGACCATCCCATCAACAACAACAGTAGCCTCCATTTCAGCACCCACATCCTGACAATCCAGGAGAGGGGGAGAGTCGTGGATGATCCACTTTCTTTTGTACTTTTATATGTATGTATGCCTCCTATGAAGGCTGATTTTTATCGATGTATGTACTTGATGTATCATTTTTTGATGTATGCCTCTTATGAATTCTTCATGATGATTCATGCCTTGTGATGGCATATTTTGTATCGATGATATATATCCTTTTTGAGACAAACATTTTTACATTTATATATGGACATTCAATTCGATATTGCCATGTTTTTGATATGTCTGATGATGATGAATCATGTTTATGGATGTTTTTAATAGATCATGATGTTGTATGATTTTATTTCATATGTATGTATCATGATATATTTTGATGATGTACCACATGTTTTAGATTTGATGATATATCCTTAGATGATATCATATGTTTTATACATGATATACTTGGTAGATTTGTATACTGGATGATATGATGATATTGGTGCGGGGGAATATATTTGTGATCATGTACAATCCTTCTTGCCCCATTGATGATACAATATGTGATGATTAGCTTAGCTTACATGCTTGATGTAAAACTTAGCATTTTTATTGATATATGATGTATTAGATGATGTTAGATGTGATGAGATGATAGATGATAGATGTGATAACAAATAATGTGCATGGAACGAACAAACACACAAGCAAAAGTTAACAAAACTAAACAAATATACACAGACAAAAAAACACAGTCAAACAAATATACAAATAAACAACACAACCATATGCAAATAAGAATGAATCCAAGCATGCTTAATAATAGATGAAATCAATACTTAATCTAAGAAAGTAAATGAACTTTAATAAATGCACACAAGCAACAATGAAAACATAAAAATTTGTACAAGGATGCAAGATTAAAATGAATTCAATGTGACATAATAGATTTAAAATGAATTTAAACCTAAGTTAAAGAAAATGATTTCAATATAAATCATACAACATGAAAGGATAAAGCAATCAAAACTCTACAAACCGAAAACTAAAAGCAATCTAATCACTACTTTTTTTTTGTGGTACAATTTTGATTTATTTTCTAATGTTTTTTATGTCTTTGGAAGACAATTTTCAAGGCTACTATTCACATTATTTTCAAGGTTTCCTTAAGACAATATTATGATGTTGGTGTAGCTTCGTTCCTAAAAGGGAATGCTTTTGAATTTTTAGATTTTTGTATATCCTTTTTGAATGTTTTTGTATTTTCTAAGGTCTTGTTTTAGAAAGCAATGTACAATGATGAAGAAGTGTGGATGCCCCTAACGTGATGTGGGAATATACAAAAGGTAGAATGCCAAGCGTGTATGTTCAAGAAGGTGAAAATGTGAAGGTTCCCCCAATGTTAGATGAGAATATACAAGGTGATTCCTTCACGTAGATACAAGAACATATGAGCCAGCTCACAACTTTGCAAGATAGGTTTAGTAGGGTTCCTAGACCTAACAAGGGAAACCAATCCTATATAGAAGTGAGAGTTACTCATCTGAAATGTAAGATTATATTATGAACAAAAAATCCTCCTTAAGTTCCAGAAACCATTTTTCACCCAAGGACCTTGCCCAATCCACCACAATTGCGTGGTTTTCACACTTGGATGACCTATGTTTTCTCTTAACTGTTTTCTTGATTTTTTTATTTTTTTGCTTGTTTTTTAAAATTTCTTTTTCTACTTTTTAGGTATTTTATGATATTTACACCATGCTTAAGAGTAGAACTGCACTTGAGATAGCATGGTTTTCATGGGTTTTGGAATATCTTTTCCATCTGAATGGTGCAATTTTATATTCTTCTTATCCATATTTAGCAACCACCACGTATGGCCCTAACCAATTAGCCTCAAGTTTTCCTTTCTTTTCTCTATCCTTAACATTGTTTCTCTAGTTTCTATTTTAGAACAATATCACCTACATAAAATTCATGATGAATGATCCATTTGTTATATCCTCTTGAAACTTGGGTTATGATAAACCTTCAGGTGATTAAGTGCTCTCATACACTTTTCATCAAACAGCTCCAGCTCTCCTAGTCGAGCAACTCTAAAGTCTTCATCCTTATAAAGATAGTCCCAAAGAGATATTCTCAGGGAGGGAAGCTTCACTTCCAAGGGTATGATGGATTTAGTGTCATAAATTTAAGGAATATGGGGTCACACCTAGTAGGAGTGCAGATGGAGGTTTGATAGGCCCAGAGGGTGGGATGTATTTGTAAGTGCCAATTACTAGCAAGTCTTACTAACCATTTTCTCCATGATTCGTACAAGAGTTTTATTGGTGGCTTTATTTTGTCCATTACCTTGAGGGTAATATGGGGTTGACCACTTGAGCTGGATCTAAAAACATTGACATAATTCTTTGACTATTTTGTTTTTTAAATACTTACCATTATATGTGACAATGGTGGAAGGGATGCCATAACGGAAAATGAGGTGATTCATGATGAATTTTGAAATTTGTGCACCAGTTATATAAGTGAGAGGCACAACCTCTACCCATTTAGTAAAATACTTGGTGGTGGTGATAATGTGGGTATGGCCATCTGATGAAGTACGATGGAGCTTCCCCATGAGATCCAGTCCCCACTTAGAAAATAGCCAAGGTGTCGTGATACGCTACAAATCCTATGCTGGTGCATGTTTCAAGTTGCCATATGTTTGACATAGTTCACACTTCTTGATGAAGTTACAACAATGGTCTGTTCCTTCCATGGTAGGCCAATAATATCCCACTCTCAAGAGTTTCTTAGCTAGAGTCATGCAACTAGTATGCACTCCAAAAATGCCTCCATGTACTTTCTTTAATAGCGTAGACTGACTTTGGTAACATCCAAACAACGTATCAGATTCCCGTCATAGCCATGACGATAGAGGGTGCCTCCTAGGAGGGTGTAACGGGATATATAGATGGATAAGGGATTTCCTCTTGGTATGGGTAATGTTTGGGGGAAACATGCCATTATTGTAGGTAATTAAAAATGGTATTATACCAGGGTGATAAAGGACCAACAATTTCACATGCCAAACAAGACTCTTGACATGTCATATCTGAGGCACTCATAAATTATATACAAAGAATGACATTTTATTTTCCTAAGGCGAAATGTGTAACAGAGATCCAATTGTAGCCATAGCATCTACGCGGACCTATTGTGTGATCTTGGTTGTTATTCAAAAACAATATACACAAAATACTGCCTTCAATAGTCTCAACCAATTTCTTATATGGAATGAGCTTCTCATCTTTGACCTTATACTCATCATTAACTTGTTTAATGATCAGTTGAGAGTCACCAATGACTCGTAGTTGTCTGATATTCCTAATTGATAGCTAACTTAAGGCTCAGATATGAGTGCCTCATATTCTATAATGTTATTAGTACATGGGAAACCCAAATGGAATGCTTGTGGAATAACCTCTCCTATAGGATTGATGAGTACCACTCCCGCTCCTGATCCATGAAATGCGAGTGAATGATCCATCAAAGTGAACTTGTCACACAACGGACTCTTCAATATACATCATGGATGCATCTGACAGATCCAGACACAATGGTTCCATTCCTGGTAAAGGAGCTTCTGCCAATTGATTTGCAAATACCTGTCCTTTCAATGATTTCTTATTAACAAACTCAATATAAAATTCACTAAGGAGAATGATCCAATTAGCCATTCATCCTGTAAGGGTGGGTTTGGATAAGAGGTACTTGAGAGGAGTCAACTTTGGATATCAATTTGGTTTTGTTATTAAGGAGGTAATGACGAAATTTCTGAAAGGTAAAGAATGACTGTCCAGGTAGGCCTTTTCAATATATGGATAATTTAATTCATAGGAAATTAAGGTGAACTGAGGTAATAAACTTCCCTTTCTCTATGGTCAAGGTCATATTGGGAAAGTAGTGCACCAATAAAAAACTGGGTGGATGAAATATATAGCAGGAGAAGTTCACTTGGGGTAGGCGACATGAAAATAGGTGGGTTGATAAGGTATTGTTTAAGAAATTCAAATTCCTTTTGACAAATCTAGTCCTACCAGTTGAATGTAACATCCTTTTTTAGTAGATGTGTAAATGGATGCACACTTATCTACAAGCTATGAAATAAAATTGATGGATTGCCTAAATTTTTCCTTGTAAACTTCATAGTTGTTTGAGATTTGTAGGTGGAGGCATCTCTTTGATAGCTGTAACCTTTGAGGGATCCACCTCTATCCCTCTCTATGAAATGATGAAACCCAAGAGATTTCCTGATAGGATAACAAAGACACACTTTCTAGGATTCAAACGGACCTTATAATCTCAGAGATGCTGGAAAATATGTCTCAATACTTCAGGGTGCTCTATTCTAGTTTTGGATTTTGCTAAGATATCATCAATGTAATCTTCCATGATGTCATTCATCATGTCATGGAAGATGACTGTCATTATGTGTTGATAGGTAGCCCTGACATTCTTGAGTCCAAAAGGCATGAATTTGTAGAAAATTTCCACCACGGGGTGATGAAAGTTTTCTTATGTTAATATTCTTCTGCTATCCTGATTTGGTTGTAACTTGAAAAACCATCCATTAATGATAAAATTTCATAACCAGTAGTGGAGTTGACAATCATGTTGATATTAAGCAGAAGGAAGTCATCTTTGGGACATGATTTTGTTGATGTCTGTAAAGTCGGTGCATATTCTAATACCAAGGACTTCTTTTGAATTGGGACTATATTAGATATCCAATCCAAATAGTCAATAGGTTTAATAAAATCAGTTGCTAATAACTTTTCCAGTTCTTCCTTAACAAGTAGTGCAATTTTTGGATGCATCTTTATCAACTTTTGCTTGATGGGTATAGTGTCTGGGTGCACAACAAGATTGTGCATGACCAATTCTGGGTCTAAACCAGGCATATGTGTGTATCACCATGAAAATATATCTGCATATTCTCATAACAATTCCATGAAAAACCTTTTTGGTTCTTGGGTTGAGAGTGAAGCTTCCATATCTTTATCATTTGAGGCTCTTTTTCTGAACCAATGTTAATATTAATCGTCTCTTCAACAAGAATTTTAGAAGCATCCTCCATCCATGTGGGATCAAGGGGAAGAGTGATATCAAACTCCATAGGTGGTGTGAGATCATATTTTAAGGGATATTCCACCTTTTCTATGATTTCTTTGTTTTGTTTTTCTACTAGTGCCTCAAAGAGTCTTTCAATGGGATACTTGTGCTTGTTTTTCCGTAAGGCTTCTCTGAAGCACTTCTTGGATCCCTTTCTTATTACCTTTTTATTCAAATTTACACACATCTCTGACTTCTTCTCCAAAGTATGCACATGTATCTAGTTTGATAGCAAAACCTTTCTTGTGATCCCCAGTCGGAAAATGAAATCCCTCAAAGAAAGTCCCATGAATTATATAAATGCTTCATCGTATTTTCAAACTAAATCAATTGGCACATGAAATTTTTGATCCTCAATCTATAAGTTTGGGATATACTATGTTTACTTGGTTTTAATATTAGAATTTGGATGGGGACATTGGATTGCACAACTCATAGATAAGGTAAAAAAAGCTGAGAATTCATGGAGAAATATTTGGGTTGAGAGTTGTGGAGGCAAGATCCTTATATAGGCTATATTGTGGAATCTGCATTGGACCAAATTTATTACTATGAATGAGATGAGCCATCCTCATGTTCTGAAGAAGTTGCGTATATCTCAGAAGGTGAATCATCATGGGTCTTGATTCCAAGGCCATGTTTGTTAGATTTTAATCAAGGAATAGGAACATGTTCTATCCTTCATTGTGTATTTATACTACATCCAAACCCATTATAGCCCATGACATACATCATGTGGTGGCCTTTAATATACTATAGATATTGATGATATGATGTCATGGTACCTTCAGGTACTCTCCTTGTGTGATCCTTTAACATCTTTTCCTCAGATAGGAGACCACTATGAATAAAATTTTCCAATGGTTCAAGGCATCTATTCTCTAGTGCTTTTAAATTAGAAGTATGGTTTACCATGTGTCTTGGTGACACTGAAAGGTCTGATATCAATCAAGACCTATTGAAGAGTGAATTTATCATCTAGACCATAATTCACAGATGTTTCTTCCCATGATGTGAAGGGATTAACCAATGATGGGAAGTTTTGATTACAAGGAGTGAGTGCATCTGGATCTACACGTTCCTTCATAGCCTTTGTTTGTCAAGGGAACAAATATATCTGTAGAAGGACATTCATATGTTGCTCGTGAAAAATTGTGCAGTTCTCTACAATATGTGAATGGTTATGGATCACCTGGAATGGCGATTATCTATCCTCCATGGCACAACTTGATACACTGATGAAAAGTGGAGGGAATGACCTTACATGGCATGGATCCATGGGTTGCTCCCAAGAGCATGTTGTAAGGTAGATCCAGGTCGAGGACATGGAAAGTTGTATCATGATAAGTTGGCCCTACTTCCATTGGAATCACTATAGTTACCTACCGATTCTAGTTCTTCATTGTCATAGGTTGTAATTGTAATGGTATTAGCCCCTAGATCTTTGTCTTGAATGGCCTAGTTGTTTAACCAGCTTTAGTGAGTGCAAATATTTAGACCGGATCCATCATCCACAAGAACTCTCTTGATTTTATGACACGAGTAACAACAACCTCTATATATAAGGGAAAGTTATGCTCAGGGTTATTACACGGGATTTCTTTTTGATCAAATGTGATATGATCGTTAGAATCAAGGTGTACCGACCATTACTTGCAAGTGTGTGGGATCTACTTTTGTGGAGACTCCTGAGCTTTGAAGCATTTTATACAATATGTTCTTATGGGTAGTAGAGATCTTAAGGAGATCTAGGATCAATATTCTAGCAAGGGTTTTTCTCCAACTATTCTATCAAGTTATATTGGACTTCCTGCAGAATAGGTAGAGGGTTTGGTATCACCAAACGAGCACATCTTGTACCTACAACACAATTTTTCTCTAAGATCCTAATGGTATTCACATGTTCATCAGAATGAATAGATATAACCTATAAGGGATTCAAAGGGTTTATCATTCCGGGTAAGATAGACATAGGAAGCGGTTCTATAGTCATTAGACAGTTTGTCTGTGATATTGTTTCTTGTTCTTTTTATCCCCATGGTTAGGAAAGGGTTCTCTTGAATATCCCTCATCTTCTCATTAGGACCTTGTCCTGAATCAGATGGTGAATCTACTACAATCTTACCCTCTTCGATTGAGGTCTTGTATATAATTTGCAATCTTAGGCATCTATCAGTTTTGTGTCCTTTGACACGGTGGAAATCACAGTATTCATGCTCTTTGAACCAACCTGGTTTAGGTACATCTTCTGGATATGGTACTATTGTGGTTGGGTATTACACCATGTTCACTACATCTAGATGTTTAAGTATAGCAGATAGTGATTCAGTTAGAGGTGTAAACATGTGTTTTGTAGGTGCCTTTGGGTGAGGTCCTTGTGAAAGCTTTAAAAGTGGACTAGTTTATATAGCTTGGACTCTCTTGGAGTCTGTGATGCCATCACCAATGACATACTTTTTCTTATTGAAGAACTTTGGTTTATCGACAGATTTTTGTTTCATGTCTTGTCCTTTGTAACGGGTTTGAGTGTCCCCTTCACAATAAGAATCTTTCCGATTTGAACTCCCTTCTATATAATTTCTTCAAAGTTAGATCCACAATGCATTTGCAAGTGAAAGGTTATTTCTAGGTTCAAATTATGGATGAATATACTTACCATCTATTTCTCTAATAGGACACAAGGGAAATGACTTGCCAATCCATCACCATTCGTTGTAAGAAGCCTGCGAACCTATTTCATTGGGTTTTTTTTAGCGTTGCAAAGGTCATTCATGGTGATATCATTCTCCATATTGAAAGAGAAATGTTGCACAAACTTTTTGAGTAAGTGTGGGCCATGTCGTGATAGATCCCTTTGGTATACTGAAGAATCATTCTAAGTGCCTCTTCTCCTAGGCTTGTGAGGAAATAAATGTAATCAAGTAGTTATCACTATAAGTGACTTCTTGATAAGCCATGTAGAAGTCTTTGACATGATTATGAGGATCATCCTTTACTTTTATACTTGTTGAATTTGGGTATATCGAATTGTTTTGGAAATGGTTGTTGTAACATATCCTTATCAAAGGGGTAAGGACATATATCTTCATATAAGTACTTTCTATTGTGCCCTACATTGCTCTCTTGTAGAATAGTAAGTGTATTCTTCATCTATTGTAACTCTTGTTGAATGAGTTGTTCCTTTGTGGGTGATATTGGTATGTTAACCTTAGCAACTTTGAAATTTGCGTCATCATATGGATCAAAGTGAAACTTGTCTGATTTTGTCTTAAGTCTATCTTTGTGTGCATTCTTACTTGAATAACCTAAGTTTGATATTTTTTGACTTAGTTTTATTATATGTCATTGAATGATCTCTTCTTCGATTAAGGGATCATCTTCATCATGAAACTTAGGAGGCGGTGAGTCCTTGTGCTCACGTTCAATGTTTACTCTGTGTGAAGCCTTAAAGTAAGGTATTTGCGAATTGCATGTTGGTTTTGGTGGGTCATCTTCAACATTATTGGTACGTATTCCTAAAGTGTAAACATACCCTATGTCAAAAGGGTTATCCATGTAT
Organism: Taxus chinensis; assembly: GCA_019776745.2. Lineage (NCBI taxonomy): Eukaryota > Viridiplantae > Streptophyta > Pinopsida > Cupressales > Taxaceae > Taxus > Taxus chinensis. Next base: position 102,524,287 of record CM034149.1, read on the forward strand.
ATAAGGGATGGCCGTGGTCATTCTTCTATTTTGTTGTTAATGGTTTTAATCGCCGCTTCACGCTCTTGCGAAAGCTTGGCTCATAATTCAAGAAATCTTGCAAGTATTTGGTCTTTGTTATAATAAAGGAGCTTGTCGAAGTGAACTAAGTCTAACTTGTGTTGTTCTTTGGAAGAATCAGACTCCTCTTCGCTATGATCAACCAAAGGTTATGCGTCTTTGACTTGTGAGAAGAGAGGTTATAACTTATGTCAAGTGAATGGGTACGATGTGAAAGGATTTTCTTCTAAGTTACGCTCATCTCGTTTAGATGCCATTTTCGTGATTCTAGGCATCACTAGTCAAAGTTGCGCTATGTTTTGTCTAAGTGTGTTCAAGTTATACGAAACCTAGGTGTATGTGATATAATCTATTTAAAGTCCCATTATCTCAAAAGATGTCCTAAGTACAAAGAATATGAAAACACTATTGTATTTAGGAACACATATCCAAATTATTTAGTAAATTTGTCAAACACTTAATTATTTTATGGAACACTATATTGTTAAGTTATGGTTTCAACAATAGATGCAAAATCAGATAGTGACAATACCCTATGAATACCTAGGTCGAGTTGAAATATCAACAAGATCTAAGCCCCAAAGTTATACCGACGCGATCTCTCCATGAGATATAAAGTCTTTGATAATGGAAGTTACAAATGTGAATAATGTAACAACACTACCCTGACAAGTTAACCAAGCATTGGAATAAGCAAGGTGTTAGTATCAAGGTGATGCAGCCTAGAATGTACTGTTAATAACCCAGGCGTGCTGGTACATCACTCAACCAGAGCTGAGCGCTCACCTGAAGTGAGAAAAGGCATCAGGTCCCTCTTTAGAGTTGCTTGGATAGAATGTTAGCATGATGGTGCATATAGATATCTAGATTCATTAACAATAGTAAACAACACACAGTGCATAAATCAAATCTAGCTCTTAGAATAGATCTAGAATGAACTAAATAATGACTATAACAAGATTCACCATGCAAGAACCAGATTCAATCATGTTCAATATCATTATCTAGCCAATATGAACCATTGTATTGGATACTGTAAAACACAAAAGGTTCTTACATTACATGAGTATCTTCATGAGTCATGCACACGACAAAACCAACAACATAACTCTACCATAGTTTTTCACACTTTAACCCGTGCAGATCAATACATATATATAGGTGTGGGGACTTACCCTTCACCACCCATGCATTTCTCAAAATAGGCCACATGTTAATAATAGTCATGCACCTTTACAATAAGATGCATAGATGCAAAGTGCTCTAACAATAGAATTCCTATAGTTAACTCTGAGTAGAAATCATATTATTAGCCTAAACTATGCACGGCGCTCAGTTGTCGTTTGGTCCCAAAATATCATTATGTGGACCGCAAGTCTTCAAGTCTTTGTGTGCTTCGCACGCTATCTCCAAAAATAGCCCTTATCCATAAAACGGCTAAGTCCTTAATTAAAATTGTTCTGGCGCTTACTCATTCTGTTATTCTTCTGCGCCCTCAAATTTTCCTTGCTCCAGCGCGCACATCCTTTATGTGCCTTCACTTTAGAGCAATATATTATCTTCTCAACATTACCCCACACTAAAGTACATTTCCGCTGCGGAAATGGGAATTCATTCTTATGCCTCCAACAAAAAAGAACAATGAATGAAAGAATGTACAAAAGAATGAAGTTTACTCTGCAGTACCCTCTTCGTCGGGCAGGACCAACTCTGGATATTCATTTTTGAGTTCAGCCTCCAAGGTTTGTCAATCACTTAGCGCGTCTCCTGTCTTTTCTGGAATGTCTATCACTATGGCATGCATTTCATCCTGAGTGATCTTTTCCTTCTCATTTTGCAATACTTGGACAACATGCGCCATAATTAAGACCATTCCCTCCATGGAGTCCATTTTTTGCACTATAAGTTTCCCAAGTTCGTCAATCCTATCTTTGTGTGGATCTTGGGTTGTTGTAAGGGCCTCACACTTTTGTTTTACCAGGGCTAATCTCTCTATGCGCCCAAGTGTTTTACCAGGGCACTGGTCAATGTAATATATTTTGAAACTTGAGATTCTGGATCCTCATGTCGTGCCCTAGCCATGCCCAGTTCACGCCATGCCCCCAAGCTAGAGCCAACTGTTGTCTCCCGAAAAATACTCTACGTTTTCATAGCCAAATTTAATTTTTTTTGAGCTCATGCCCTTCGTTGGTGTTTAAACCAAGTTAGAGATTCAAGAAATTAGCAAAAGTCGTGCCCTAGAGTTGTTTAAACCTCTGTTTTGCTCGTTTTTAGAAATCCTCCATTTCCTGGTCTGTGCACGTAATATGCTCTTTGCAACCTCCATTTTTGATCGAAAATTTTCACTTGTTCTATGGTCTGGGTCGTCAAATCATTGTTTTTCCTCCATGCCTCTGGTTCATGAAGGAAATTCAAAAATTGGACTCAAAACAATGAAGTTTTCTTTATCTGCGTATTTTCCACAGTCGGGATGATAGGCTTCTTTTCCCCATCAAATTTTGACCCCAATGAATGCAGGTAGGTGGTTAGATCCTATTGGATGGGGAGGAACGAGATTTTTGGTGAACTTAACACTTTTGATCACTTTTGGCAAAAATGGTAACTTTGCCCCGCGGTTCCGCTAAGGTCTTGGGCCTGCTGTTGAAAAGTCAAAGCAGAGGAGTAGAACGGCAGAGAACTTTAAGTTTTTGAGCCTCTTTGCAAAAAAGGTGAAAATGTTAAAAAGTGACCCGCAGCCCCGATCAGGCTTTAAAGGGAAAAAGTCAAAGTTGAAGCCCGCAGGGAAAAAGTCAAAGTTGAAGCCCACAGGGAGAAATTCAAAGGTGAAGCCCATAGTTGAAAAGTCAAAGTGGACAAGTGGGCCATTGGGGCACTTTTGGAAATTTAACCAAAGTCCAAAAAGTGAATTAAAAGTTTCAAATTTTCCCCGCGACTCCACCAAGGTCTCAGGCCCGCCGTTGAAAATTCAAAGCGGGTGAGCGGGCCATTGAGGTACGTCTGGAAATTTAACCAAACTCCCAAAAGTGAAGTAAAAGTTCTAATTTTCCCTGTGACTCTGCCAAGGTCTCGGGCCCGCCATTGAAAAGTCAAAGCGGAGGAGGAATGGCAGAGAACTTTGATTTTTTCAGCCTTTTTCCAAAAAAGGTTAAAATGTTGAGAAAAGGGCTACGATCCCATTTCCAACAAGAACGTGCCACATGTCCTAGTCAAATCAGAACTAGTGGGCCCAGTGGAGGAAATTGATGTTTTTGAGCCTTTTTCCAAAAAAGGTTAAAATGTTGAGAAAAGGGCCATGATCCCACTTCCAATAAGAACGTGCCATGATGTCTAAGTTGAAAAGTCCAAAATCGGGGCTGCGAGCCAATTTTTTCCAAATTGCCAAATCTCATGAAAAAACACAAAATGTGAAAGGATTCCCCCGTAACCACTCCAATCCCTTCCTACCATGTGGATGGCCCAATTTCAGAGTTAGAGGAGCAAATCAAATGGTCTATATTTAAACTGGAAAATCAAATGTAACAGTTGCTTTGCAAGATCTAGTTTTTAACCCACCATGAGTGTTTTTCTTCACAACAGAGGAATTTGAAAAGGCATTGAAGATTTGTGAAGTTGTAACGGTTTCTTGTGAATAATATAATGGATTCTCGATGTCATTCCAAGGGCGGTAGGTAATTTATTTCAAAAAAGACCAAAGTGCTTTGTACCTGGAAAAGATAGAAAATGCCACACTGCTTCTATTTCCTCTTCTTCCTTGAATTTCTTCCATTCTCAAGCTATGTACAAACTCTACTCAAGCTTCAATAATAAAAGAAATAATTTTAGCTTTTTTGATTGACGGATTGATTAGTACTTTGTGACCAATGAGTTTCATTCAGTATTGTAGCTCGTCCTGCAGGTTTGTTTTCTTCTAACTATAAATGCATGTAAATGAAATTTCTAATTAATGTGTGTGGGCACCTGATATTCTACTCGCAACATTATTTTCTCATACCCCCATTCTCACTCCCTTCCCCCTTCTCAGACAAAGTTCTTCTCTAGTGAGAAATTGCTAGCTTTGCCACAGGGTTCAGTGGAGTGCCCTTGTTGGATCTCTGGTCGAAAGGCCACCATTGAAATCCACTTTTTCATGCATGCACATACAAAAGTTGCACCGTTCAAGTAGAGGGACTTATATTCCCATAGCATTGGCTTGAAACCCCACCAATTTTTCCACAAGACCAATTTTCTCGCCAACATTTTTTGGTGCACTCACAAGTGGGGCAGATTTTGCAGCATATGCACCTAAAAATAGACCTCAAGGTCATAAAATACAAAAACTGATTCTAGAATAAAATTTTATGGAGATTGAATAATCACACAAACTACATGGATGTAAATCATGGCTATTTTGGGAAATCCTCCTGTTGAGAGACTTGATTTACTCTTTCACATCGAAGAAGACATTGCTTCTGATCTAAGATAAGCTATTTGGCATAACAAACAAAGTGTCAATCATTACTTCATTGCCATAAGGATTCTCAACCTATAAGAGGAACATGCTGTCGAATTGGAAGGGCAAAGACAAATTCCAGCACCATAGAGAAGAGCAATAAACTTTTCAAGCTGACTGATAGAAGATACACCCGGTAACTGAGACAAGGAGGACAAGTTGATCCCATATTTGAAGAGCTTGAAAGAGAGGCAAGAGTTGAAGAAGAGATAAGGGCTCAACTTGAAGAAATAGAAAGACCTCCAAATTTAAGTAGAAGAAAGAGTAGTAGACAGAAGCAGCCTTAGCAAGATTGGAGGCTAGAAACAGGAAATAGAATGGGTGATCATGAACGTGAAGTATGTAGGCCTAACGTACCATGGGGAAGAAATACTAGTCCACTTGCTCTTCCACAACCACAACCACTTCATGTAGCTCCCAATAGGCTCAAGAAATAACTTCCCAATATTCAAAGGGGGTGGTTCTCAGCTCCCAGAAGAACATGTAGCAACATTCATTACTAATTTTGGAGTGTTGGGCGTCGAAGATGAAGATGTTTCAATTAGGATATTTGTGCATTTCACTCTAAGAAAAGGTTGTTAAATGGCTCTACATGTTGCCACCCAAGATTTGTCACATGATGGGAAGATATAAGAAGAGCATTTGAACATAGGTTCAAGAGCACAGAAGATTATCATGATCTTTTGGTCCAATTGGTTTAGATGAAGAAGGAGACCTCTGAATCAATGAGATATTTTGTAGCAAGTTATGATAGGTTAACAAGAAGGATCCCAGAAGATGTGGTACCCTCTGAGAACAACTTGACAAGAAGGTTCTTCATCAGTGCTTTTCCATCAGAAGTTGGTTTTCTTCCTCAGAAGATCCCAACCAAGAACATTGAGGGAAGCTAAAGAATTTGTAATTGAGACTGATGATGATCTAATTATTTCTAGCAAAGTGAAAGGACCAAATGGGAAGCAAAAAGGTCAGAGTTCAAATTTAGTCACCATTGATCCATTGTTCCAAAAAAATGGCAAATGACCTAGTTTCTTTGAAGAAATAGCTGTCACAAATCACAATGAGGAATGCTCCAAGGATACCAAATCTTCCTGATAGATGAAGAATTGCTCCACCCCCTCGTAGGCTTGCTCTTGAAGCACCACCATTCAATGCCATATCGTGACACTGGGGAATCAGAGGAAGGAGAAGACATTGAGGAAACTGAAGAAGAAAGCATGGATGACTATGAAAAATATCTTGAAATTGAAGAGGTTGGCATGCACAATGGCATGATTGAATACATTGCTAATGAGGAGGAAAGTGATGAAGAAGCTCCAAGTTTTTCATGTGTTTTTTTCACTTTTTCACAATCCAAGAATGGTGTTTCAGCCTTAGTAGTTGTAACTGAGAGTAGTAAGAACAAATAAGATAGCCCTCCAAAACCTCCACTAAACATGATTATCAGCAAGAGATCACCGTTACCACCTTCCATGGAATCAACCAAAGAGAAACTAGATTCACTAGTTGCTAAGGATCATGCTACTGTGCCAAGTAAGCTTGTTTGATTCTTCTCCCAAATCAAAAGGTGTTAAGAGAAATTCCCTTCTAAATATTAGTTCTGCAAGAACTTCTTAATTTCAATCAAAGGCTACACCCTTGCCTCCTTCCAAGTCAATCTGCTACATTTCAAAAGGAGAACCCAGCACCAAAAGTAACAAAACCCATGTCATTTAAATCCTCTCCCACTACTAGAACCTCTTCCTCATCTACCATAACTCCATTTGACTTTGTGGAGCATGTAAGCAAAACCAAAGTTCAGCTCTCTGAGATTGAATACCTATAAACACATTCTTCCCAATTCAATAGATTCATCAAGGCAATTCATTGTAGTAACCCTTTTTCCTCAATCCCAATCTCTAAAGGCCTATTACCCACACCATCCATATCACCTTCCCAAAACATGTTATCCCTCAGTGCCTCCAACACTAACATAGTTGAGCCTTTCTACCTGTCACTTCTCATCAAAGGCTTCCAGTTGAACAATTGCATCACAGACTCTAGAGCCTCAAATAATGTGATGCCAAGCAAAAGTTGTAAATGCTCTTGGACTCACTTTGACTTAGGAAAATGGCACATGCTATTAAATGGAATCTAAACAAGTTCCATTGGTAGGAAGAATCGAGGATTATTAGGTTTGCATTAGTTGATTATTCAGATAAGAAGATACTCCTGACCATCTTGGTGGTAGACATCCCAACCTATTTTGGTATGCTATTGAGCAGAATTTTTTTGCAGAGACCTAGGTGGAGAAATAAAAATGGATTGGTCATCTGCAACTATCCCAATGAAAGGAGAAATGAAGAAGTTGTTACCAGTCAGGAAAATGAAGTTCACAGTAAGGAAATCTGATGATCCAAGAGCTAACATCCTCTTTCAAGATTGTGGGTTGGGAAACTACTTCCTTACATCACAAAAGGAAGAGAACTTGCCACTCCTCATGGAGGAAGAAGAATATCAGATTTGGATATTGGATTTTGATGGCATTCATTCTACAGTAGGTTCAGGAGCTGGTTGTAGTATTATACTCTCCCTCCAATGAGGTATATCCTTTTACCTACAACCTGCAATTTAACAATAGAAATAATACATTCGGAGTATGAAGCATTACTCTTAGGCATGAATGCAATTAGAGGACATGAGCAATAAAGAAGTCTGATATGCAAAGGTGATGTAGAGGTTGTGGTAAAATAGGTTGGCCAGCAATATCAGGTGAAAAAACCCCAAACTCGGGCATTATAGAAACAGAGTATGGGACTTCATTGAATCCTTTGATGCATTCTCCATTGAAGCTATCCCTAGGGAGCAAGAATGAAAAGGTTAATTCTCTAGCAGTGTCAGCTTCCTTAGTGACACCTCATCCTTCTTTTGGCAAGGATAAGGTGACCATTGAGATTATTTTTTAGACCTAATGTACCAGACAATATAAATCAATGGCAGATCTTCAATGATGACAATCAGATCCTAGCATTCTTTAAACAAAGGGATAACTTCAATAATATTTTCTTTGAAGGAAGTGAAAACCCACACTGTGAATCAGTCCCCAAAGAAGAGAAGGAAGGAATTGAGGGAATTGAGGGAATTGATGAAGAGGGAGTAATCAAACTGAAATGAAATAAAAATCCCCAAAGGCCTAGTTTCTTTGGAAGATCTCTTTGACAAGCATGACATGTTCATCAAAGAGAAAAAAAATCAGTCTTCTCGATGTCCATTTGATTTTGATCAAGAAAACATTGGCACTTCAGATAATCCAAGGATGGTTAACATTGGTAAATGTTTCTTACCAGAAGAGAAGATAAATTTTGTTACTCTGCTAAAAAAGTACTCTCAGATGTGTTTTCCTACTCCTACGATGAACTCAAATCTTTTCAGCTAAAGGAAATGCATCACTCCATTCCTTTGAAGCAAGGAGCTAAGCCCTTCGGGCAGAAACAAAGGCCCTACAATCCAAAGATTGTTGATGTTATCAAAAAAGAGGTGACAAAGATGCTCAACGCTAGAATCATCTTCCCCATCCACCATTCAACATGGGTGGCTAACATTGTGCCAGTAAGGAAGAAGAATGGGGAAATAAGGATTTGTGTAGACTTCCGAAATTTGAATCAGGCATCTCTCAAGGAAAATTACCCTCTTTCAATCATGGATCACATTTTGCAAGTAGTCACTGGATCTGAAATGCTCTCTTTGCTTGATGGATTCTCAGGGTACAACCAAATCAAGGTGGCAGAAGAGGATTGCAACAAAACAACCTTCACAACATCTTGGGGCACTTTTGCCTACAACAGAATGCCTTTTGGCTTGATCAATGTTGGGGCCACTTTCTAGAGAGAAATGGACTTGGCCTTCAAAGATTTGAAATATTGCATTATCATTTACCTTGATGACCTCACAGTTTTCTCAAAGAGGAGGGGAGATCATATCTGTCATTTGGAGCAAGTCCTTGCAAGGTGTAGGAAACATGACATTTCTCTAAATCCAAAGAAGTACATTTTTGGAGTCACAGAAGGTAAGTTGTTGGGACACATTGTGAACAAACATGGAGCACACATTGATCCTGAGAGGATAAAAGCTATTCAAGCACTAGCCTTACCAACCAGTAAGAAGGGAGTTCATTCATTCTTTGGAAAGGTAAACTTCCTTCGTCGTTTTGTGCCTAAGTTTTCTGAACTGACTAAGCATATAGTTTCCATGAAAAATCCTCAAACAAGCTTCAAGTGGAATAAGGAAAAACAACATTTGAGGATATCAAGAAAGCCATTGCCAAAGCTCCAACTCTTGTATCTCCAGATTTCAACAAGGAGTTAATCATGTATTGCTATGCATCAGAACATACACTCTATGTTGTCCTTGTTCAGAAAAATGATGAAGGTTTGGAAGCACCCATTTCTTTCATGAGTTGTCCTTTGAAAAATCATGAGCTAAAGTACAACCAATTGGAAAAACATGCCTACGCAGTGGTTAAAGTTGTTAAAAGTTTTAGATTCTACATTCTCAATTCCCATACAGTGGTGATGGTTCCTGGAAGTGCAATCAAGTTCATTTTGACTCAACAAGATCCTGGAGCTAAGGGAGGAAGTTGGATTGCAAAGACCCAAGAGTATGACTTGGAGATTAGCCCTCTAATCAAGTAAGAGGAAATGGTTTGTGCCAGCTGATTGCTGAACATGAAGCTCTCAGGGCTCAACAAGGGGAAAAGGATGATGTTTGCTCAACCTGTTCCGGAGACAGTCCACAAGTGCTCTTTGTCACCACTACTGATGAGTGGTATGTTGATATTTCTTACTACCTCACTTATGGAGAATGCCCTCCTCATCTTGATTACAAAAAATAAGAACCCTCAAGCTAAAATCAACCAAGTTTGTGATCTGGAATCATGCACTTTACAAGAGAGGTTTGGATGGTTGTTTCATCGGGTGTGTGGATAAGGAGCAACAACAAAAGTTGCTCAGGGCATATCATGATCAAGCTTGTGGTGGACATTTCTCAGCAATGGTCACTACACCTAAGATTCTCAGGGGTAGATACTATTGGCCCTCCATCTTTGTAAACACTCAAGATTGGGTTTCCAAATGTAAACCATGCCAATAATTTGTTGGAAAACCACTACTAGCTGCATTACCACTTAGACCTGTAGTGATTGAAGAACCATTTCAGCAATGGGGGCTGGATTTCATTGGTGTTTTGAATCCTCATTCAAGTGCAGTGCATATTTATGTACTCATTGCAACTGATTACTTCACTAAATGGGTGCAAGCCATTCCAACCAAGCAAGCCAACTCCGAAACAGTCTGCAACTTCATCAAGGAGAATATCATTGTCTGTTTTGGAGTACCATAGAAGATTGTTGTAGACAATGCCACCTATTTCTCTTCAAAGGAGATCACAGATTTTTGTTAGGGTTTTGGAATCTCCTTATCTCACTCTTCTGACTACTATCCATAGGGAAATGGTCAAGCTGAGTCATGCAACAAGAACATTGTGACCATTGTTCTTCGCAAGCTAGTAGATGAGAATCAAAGGAACTGACACAAGAAGTTGTATGATACATTGTGGGCCGATAGGATCTCTCCTAAGAAGGCACTAGGTATGTCACCTTTCCAAAATGTTGTATGGAGTTAACGTAGAGATTCCTCTCACAATCGAGATGTCAGCTCTCAAGTTGCTGCAAGAAATAGAAGATGGTCAATACAAAGACTCCATTGACAAGAGGATCCTCTTCGTGGAGAAGCTGGAGGAAAGCAGATGCCAATTGGTGGATAGAATTAAAGAACACCAATTGAAAGTGAAGAAGATCTTTGACAGGAGGGAAAAGGCAAGAGAATTCAAGGTTGGAGATTTTGTCTTGCTTTGGGACTGTTGGTCCGAAAAACTGTTGGTTAGGCAGGTCGTGGGGAAACAGGCCAACAGTGTGCAGGGCATAGCCCCTCTTTGAGACAACAAAGCGAAACTGGTTTATTACTAATATATCAAGCAGAAATCTGTGCAAATCTACACTATTCGAACTTTAGGGGGTTTGGGATCTCATCCCAGAAGAGGTAGTTCCAACTATGAATAGAAAGGTAGGAGGGAAGGAACAGAGGAGGGTAGATCTGAAGGAAGAAGAGAAATGAATTCCAAGTTGGAAAGGTCAAAAGGTTTATACTTTGGGTTGGTAGTAAACAGAGCCAAACTTACTTGCATAAATGATTAAAGCAATACTGATGAACATATGACAATAATAAGAATGAATCCAACAGAATCAAAACATAGATCTAACTTAAGAAAGATCTGATGCAAATAACACATAGCATTAAGCACAAAGTTTGAATATATGTATTAATATTTCTTCTGTTACAAGAAAACACAAAGTCTTTCTCTCTTCACTTCTCTTTTCATACAAAATGTCCACCTAGAATACAACAAGTATTCTAGTATTTATAGAAGAAGAAGAAAGAAGACAAAAGCAAACCAACCACTACTTACAAAATATCTTATAAGATATTTACAAAATATCTAAAAAGTCAAAAGTTGACTTTGGGCAAGTTTTTGGATAACAACATCCCATGGTGCAACATGGATGAGGTCATCATAAATGCCAACATGCTTTTTAAATATTTTAGAAAAATAATCAACGCATACACCAGAGGAGAAACTACTCCTCATCGTCACTTTGCTCAAACTTGGTGTCTTGCTTTTGATCAGGAGAGTCAATGTGACACTGCGCTCGATATTCCATAAACTTGCTGATCATCGCTTGAATTTAATCATGATATGGACCTTTGAAATGGTTACCAATGACTTCGCAAGTTTCTTTTTCATTCTTGAGCTTGTCAGGTAACTCGGTGAAAGTTTCGCATGCATTGTTCAAAAAGCCAATGAAGTCGCGGCAAACCAGGAGGTTATTGATTGACTCTTGGTAAAAAGTGACCTCTAGCGCCAAACCTTGAGTGATGATAGCTTTGAAGCGCTGGAATGTATCATCTAATTTCCTCAAGGTGTACGATTCACTGAGCATCCCTGGAGACATCTTTATAAATGTCTGCTTCATGTTGTATCGTGCATCCAGGGCTTCATCTTTGATTTTATCTATCCTCTCCAGGATATATTCCATTTGATCAACCCAATAATCTAAAGCAATGAGAGCTTTATTATGTGCACGCGGGTGATCGATAACGCCAACCTTCAATAGGTCGTCAGCTGGGCAGTCAACCATGGCTTGAAATGTTTCATGTTGCAACCTAACGTTATCTAATTCCTCGGAGAGGGAACTGACTACTGCTTGTAGCTCCTTATTTGCTTGGGTTATATCCTGATAAAGCACTGTGAATTTCCCAATCATTTCATGACCATCTCTGAGGATCCACTCGATCTAGGATGAAACTGTTGCACCTTGTTCACCAATCTTAACATATTCATTTATCTTATCCTGATTGAGAACTTCAATGGGTTCGGCGGAAGTTACTGGAGGAGCGTTGCCCATTTTCTGTAATGCTTGTAGGAGATGTTTTTTTTGTTCTTTGAGTATTCTCTTCTCCTCTTTTGCTTCTTGGAGCTTCTTGCAGAGATCATCCACTGCAGACAAGGCTTCTCCTTGAAGGATTTCAGATGAGGTCCCCATTGTGACTTGAGTCACTGTGAAGTCTGTGGGGGATAGATCCTTCTTTTCCTTGGTGGGGTCCGGGTAAGCTATCTCCATAACTCTCTCCCCCGAAGTGCTTTTAGAAAAGCGAGTTATCACTTTCTGCTTCTTGGGTCCCTTCTTCGGAATGACGGAGAAGTCCATGGGTGCGATGGGAACCTTTCTCTTATGCTGACTCAGGTGGTCGGAAATCCAACCAGGACTTATGGGAGTGGGAGTAGAGGAAATAGAAGAAGAAAAGGGAGTAAGAGGGGGAGCAACTGTAGAGGCCTCAGGGAAGAATGTTGAAACACTCGGTGGTGGCATTGATAAGGAGTCCAACGCACTGCTGCTTGTGGGGCTTGGAGTTACTACAGGGGAAGAGAAGGACACAGAAACAAAAGGGATCTGCAATTGGATGGAGGGAATACTGGGTGACAAATCCGCAAGATAGGAGAAGATGGAAGAGGTGGGAGATGAAAGGGAGGAAGGGAGAGGAGAAGACACATCCATAGGAATAGATGCTTGTATGTCAAGAGGAGGAGAAGAAATAGAAGAAGGAACGTTGGGTACCTATGCAATTGTAGTTGTGATAACATCTTGGGCGGATGTATCCATTGAAACCTTTGTTGTTTCTTCTTCTTTACCTGGAGACATCAAGTTGACTAGTTGCTTCTCAGAAGTAGAAGGAAGGTCTTCAGGAGCTTCTTCTTGTTTGCTTGATTAGCCCTCCTTGTCTTTCCCTTTTCCTTTCGGCACATGGGCCGGTCTTGGAGGTGCACTTCCTGAAGGAGAAGTAGTGAAATCAACTCCAAGGTAGGTGAGACCATTCTGTTTGCACCAATGTTTGGTGCGTTGCAACATGGGCTTAACCCTTTCTTGAATGGTTTTCCCTGCTTTGGCTCTGTCAATCTCCACGAACGACCAATCGTCCCCATCTGTATTAAGGTAAACCTGATCAATTTCTTGATCAGTCTCTTGGAATTATTTTGGGACGATGGCTACGCCATAGTGGATGATCTCCTCCAGAGCCAGTTGGGAGTGATCCTTTTGCCTGATGTCTATCTCATGTGTTAGGTCAATCTAAATGTCCTTGATCTCAGGAACATGGATGGGATTAATTTTGGCCTTTGGGAGGTAACTCTGGCAGTCGAAGGTTGGCCTTGCTAGGAAGTTGTGCTTTAAATGTAGCAACTCTAGCTCAGCATACATCTCTCATGCCTTGGCCAGTGTGGGGCAAGTGTATCGGCCAACTGTAAGGGTGAAAGGGGTTCCTCCTTTCTTTGTTTTCATGCACTTCTCATGATACGTGATTAGATGCCTTGACAATTCTAGCAGGATCAACTTTGGCCCTGCAAACCTTGGTAGCTTTGTTAGGTCTCCCTTGAAATTCACAGCTTTGAGGTATGTGAATGTGGGGAATTGTCTGAACAATGCTCCCCATATATTTATAGCAGCAATCACACTCGGGCTGGTCCGACCATGTCTCATGTTTGGTCTCAGCAAGCATATTACTTCATAGAAGAAAACATCATCGATTTTAGAGAACTGGGAGATGCTGGCCTCAAGCTTTAGTTCTGGGTAGAACTCATATATCTTGACTTGGGGCCATACCCCATTACGAGCTAACCCTGCAAAATCTCTTGCTGATGCAGCATCGTATAGAACGTAGGAATTCATGTAGAACTTCCCAGTCGTTAGAACTTGTTGAAGCTGCTGGGAGATGGTGTCACTAATGATTTCACCCTAGCCAAAACGCTAAATAGGGGCATTCTTTCTCATGGTCTCCAGGTGTTGTCTACTCAAAATTCCCCTCTCTAACAAGAACAAATTTTGAAAATTTTGAGTCTAAGTGCTTTTTTTTTTTCTGAGATACCCAGGTCGTGAAGTCGAAAGAATCTAAGTTTTGGGTCATTTTGTAAGTATTTCGGGTCTGTCGGAACTTTCTGTCCCACCTGTCCCAAGTACGAAAGTGCAAGTTGTTCCCCGATCGGCCGAAATCCCCGAAACTGTCCCATTCTCGGGCCCGTCGGAACTTTTTGTCCCAAGTGTCCCAAAACTTTTGTGCGAGCTTTCCCATTTTCGGCCGAAACTCCCGAACCGCGTACTTCGCACCTTTTTGTCCCAAATATCCCAAAGTCAAAAGTGCGAGCTTCCTCTTTTTCGGCCGAAGCTTCCTAGTCGCGTACTCCGGAATTTTCTGTTCCAAAAGTCCCAAGTCCAAATGGGCCTGCTGTTCCAATTTCGGCCGAAATGCCTGAACCGCGTACCTCGCGCATTTTCGTCCCAATTGTTCCAAAAGCTTTTGTGCATTCTCTCTCCATTTCGCCCGAGCCGCGTGTTTCGCGCATTCGCGTCTCACCTGTTCCAAGCGTACCAAGTGTCATTCACACTTAGCTTTTCCCGCTCATTCCGAATATGACGCTCTTTCAAATTGGTGGTGGTGTATTCAATGCGCATTAAATTCATTCCGCTCCTCAAACGGCTATATAACCAAGCATACCACCTTCGCATTTTTCACATTGCTTTCTTGCTATCATTTGCTCAAACCCTTGCAATCTAGTTCCCTTTGCAAATTCCTTCCAGAGTCTGGGTCGCAGCTCCGAATCTATCAATATGAAGATCAAGTTTCAGGGACAGGAGCAAATTTCTCCACTTGAGTCTGCCGTTAGCAATATCGGAGACAGTGAAGCTCGTCATCTCGACTTCGGCGATTTTTGGTCAAGAATGACAGATGCAAACCCTACGCCGATGGCACAGATGATTAATGATAGCGGTTTGGCTTTCGCCGGAGGTTTCCCTATCTCAGTGCAGTGTGCTGATACGGTACTTTCATGCGGAGCTCACTTCGACCCCGACTCGAGCGAATTGACAAATGTACACGGGGAGCTCATTGCCAAGCTGGACGCTGCCCGCCATTGGAGCTGCTCTGAGGATTCCGGAGATGGACAATGCCATAGTCGTCTCTCGGGATCAAGCACAGGCCATGTTCGACCAAGACAGTGATAAATATAAAGCTCGAGTGGCGAGGTCTTGGTTGAAGAACCCTAGGAAAGGAGCTTCTCGTCTGACCAAAACCCTCTTCCGGGCGGATTTCAATGAAGAATTGTCAGATTTTATAATCCTGCTGGCTCGGGTTATGGGTTTGCCCTCAACCAATGAGTTTCATTTCTGGATGTGCCCGCTCATCAGCATGGTGTGCGAGGGAACGCAAAACATCAATTGGGCAGAAATCATAAGCATGAATTTGGCTGAGCAATTATCCAATGTGCAACAAACAAAGAAGTTCTTCATGACTTCGTATCTGATGTATACCCTAGCAGCGTCACGGCAATGGTTTGGTTTTTCCTACATCGATGCGCACAAAGACGATCCAGTGTACGCCTATTGCCCGCAGTTCACCCTAGAGACCAGCAATCGGAATTTCAGAAGGGTCAATGATGCCTTCACCATGTACGTGGTCAGATTGCTCGAAGGTGACACTGCCAGGAGGTTTTCAGACGAAGCTATGAACCTGATATCACAATATGGAGCCTATTTCATTCAGTTCAGGAAATTCTCTTATATCAGGCTTGCTGGCTATGAGAACACTCCTCTGCGGCTTCCCATGTTCTGCAACGACAAAATGGCCTTGATTGAGATATGCAGGCAACTGGACAAGTTGCACAGAACTTGCAGAGACAAGAAGATTTCTGGCTTACACTTTCCCATCTCTCTGGGAAACTACACATGCAAAACGGCCCTGGATGCTCAGAACGTAGAAAGAGCCCTGGTCCCTATCACTGTTCATTTCTTCAAGCCAAGAACCTGTTTTGACTTGAAGAAGTTCATTGAAAGGAACATCAAGATAGTCTATCATCACAGGGCAGATACAGAAGACTACTGGGCCGACTGTGCAGATGATTTTGAAGCCAGAAGAAGGCATTGTGGCAGGTTCTCCCTGCAATTGATCCAAGAACTCAGTCTGTACCAAGTTCCTGAAGGTCTCCAGGATGACAATTCTGAGCTATATTCGTATGAATACGAAAATGTGATTAAGCACACCCCTCTGGAGGACCTGGATTGGAACAGAAAAGAAAGAGATGATCTGGCTGAGATTATTGCCCCAGTCTTGATCAGAACTAGGGTCTGGTTCAGTAAGAAGATCCGAGAATTCAAGAGGCACTCAGGAGAATCCAGCTCCAAAGATGATTCGACACCCATAAGGGAAGCATCAGTTCCAGAGTCTGGGACACCAGTGAAAACCCCTCCTGCCTCAATAGCTCAGGGACTTGTAGGATCTACTCCTTCTCCATCTACCCAGGTATACAAGAAGAAACTCAAAGAGGTAAAGAAGGAGCCTGCAGAGAATGACCCTCCAAGAAAACAGGCAGAGTTGCCTATGGGGCCAGAGAACATCATCGTTCTCAGTGAAAGTGAAGACAGTGAGGTGCCAATTCCTGCAAGTGTTCCTGAAAATCCAGCAGATAAAGATAAAGAAGTCCAGAGCACCGAACTTCCAGGTACTACTGATTCTTCTGCCGCCATTACCTCCAGTGTTCTGCCTACATCTCAGCTTGAGTCAACAGCTGCACAGACCTTGAGTGTCATGAGCTCCCTGTCTCTTGGTCCCCTTGCCTCTCCTGCAGATTCTTCTTCCTCTTTTGCTTGGGTGCAACCTCTGGTTGATAAAAGGAAGAGAAAATCCTCCTCTCAAAGCTTGGGACCAAATTTTGATGCTGTAGCAGCCTTGTTGGGCACCACTCCTTCTCGTGCCAAGAAAGCCAGAACTACTTCCAGGATTGTGTCGGATGCTCGAGGTCAGCAATTCCTGGAGATTGCTAAGCCCACAGTAGACAAATCGGAATCAGAGTTGCTGACATCCGACTTGGAGCTTTCAAGGATCCCTATGGGAGAGTCTACTCCTGAAGGTGAGATTCATAACCTCCAGGAAACAGTCACCAGAGTCATTGGAAGGGTGGAGAAAGGGCAGCAGACGATTGAACAGCTGGAAGAACAAGCCCAAGTTCTCACGAGTTTTATCAAGTCACTCTTGTCTAAGGACAAAGTTTTAGACCCCACTCCCTTGACTGCTCTACCCCCTCCTGTAATTCTAAGCCAAGATGAAGTGCAAGAAATTAAAGATATGCACAAGTATTCTGTCTATGGTAGAGCTATCGAAGCCATGGTGGATGACATGCTTGTTGCCGGGCTAAACTTCATCGACGAAGCTTTTAAGCTACATGGAAAGGTAGACAAGTTGCAACATAAACTATCCTCTACCATTGAGGTTATGAATAAGGAGCTTAAACTTTGGGGCAGTTGCATTGTAGACCTTCGCCTCATGGGACAGACAGATGAGAACATCTTACTGGCGAGTAAGATTTTCGATGATGCCGAAGATAATCTATCAAAATCCTGGGTCTACAGTGTAGAGTGGAAAATCAGAGTCCTGGAAGAAGCTGTAGGAGAAATGAAGAATAGCTGGCAAAAGGGAGAAGCTTTCAAGACGCTAGCAGCTGCTGCTTTCAAAGATATGCATTGTCATCTTCAGGATGAAAACTCTGGCATTCCCTCATCCTTGCAAGAAATCAAAGCTCAGTTCAGAGCTTTTGTCAAAGATAATCTTTTCAAGGAAGACTCCATCTCTAAAGACAAGATAAAAGAAATTTGTTCTCTCCAGTCTGCCATTGAAGAAGCAAACAAAGACTATCATACTCACGTCGAGTTTGATAAAGAGATGGAGAAATGCCTGGGATTTTGGACTCAGTCTGCAACTAACACATCAGTCCCTCGTGGCAGAGATATAGCTGAGTCATTGAAGAAGTTCAGGCAGCGGATTCTGAAGACAGTAGGTCCCTCCCAGTAGCCGGCCACCTGTCTCCTTCTCTCTCCTTCCCTCTTCTTTCCTTTCTTTTCGTATTCGTTGTAATTAGTTAAGGTATTGCAACCGGCAATACTCAACTATTCTTTATTTAAAAGAAACGGTTACAAGTCGTAACCGACTTGTAAGCTATATAATGGCCTTTCCACGCCATTTTTGAAAAGGAGGAAGAACTTGGCATACTCTCGAAATTGTAAATAGATCTTGAACATATCAATACAAAAGGGCTTTTCTTTTCATTCTCTATCTGAATCTTTGTAGCTCTGTGTTTTCCTTTAGTATTGTGAAGATTATTTTGTACCTAATTCGTTAGTCTTGCTGATTGCTTTTGCAAATACAGTGATCTTGCACGACCAAGAAAGAACTTTGTGTCTTTGATTAATGAATTTGAAAAAGGTCGTTGAAGAACTTTGTGTCTTTGATCTTATTCAGTTAATGCAAATAATCTTGTTTCAAATTCCCCGCAACTTCGCACTCGTAAAGAATTATTCTGTTATCTATAATTCCAAACGTTTGCTATTCTGCTTATCTTCGTACCCTCTTTCCTCAGCCCGTTTGTAACTGATGATCTTTGTGGAAAACATTTTCGTGGTATCCAAGTTCAACCATAAAATGACCCTCTGTATATTTGTAAATAAGTTCGTGTCTCAATAAGGGAACCTCTCCCATTAAAGAGGAGGGACTTCTTGTCCCCTGACTGTTGCTCTTCTAAAAAGTCTTATTTGAAAACCAACAGTTTTTTGGCGACTCCGCTGGGGAAAATCGCATTCCAGTACTATAATTTTTTTTCGATCATTCTTTGATCTGGCGACTCCGCGTTTCACTCGAGGGAGAAGGGCCCTTGGTATCGAAGATTCTCAGTTTCAGCTTTTGGAGCAACAGGGTTTTCCTTTCCCTTCAAATAGAAGAACTCGTTCAACGAGCACTCCACCTGTTCGAGAAAGAAGTCCTTCAGAACCTGCTAGTCCTAATCTACAAGCTTTAATCCTTGCTGGTGTTACAGTTCCCCTCAGAACCGTATTTCCAAGAAGAATGGCACAAGTTCCATGGGGTCAACGTGTCGGGCCTCTGGCCCTCACTCAGCCTTTGCATGAGTTACCTAGAGGTAACCGAAAGAACTTCCCCAAATTCAGAGGCGACGGCAAAGTGCACCCTGACGAGCATATTGCAGCCTTCATAGTTGCGTGTGGAGTCTTGGGGGTCGAACATGAAGACGTCTCAGTAAGACTGTTCGTCGAAACGTTACAGGACAATGCTGCTGACTGGTTCTATCACCTTCCGGCTGGTGCCATCATCGACTGGAATACCATGAGAACTCAGTTCGAAAGCCGTTTCAAACCGGCAAAAGATGTGCATGCACTCCTTGCCCAGATTTCTCAAATAAAGAAAGATCCATCGGAACCTATGAGAGAATTTGTGGCTCGGTTCAACAGACTGATCAACAAAATCCCCGTGAACACTCGGCCGGTTGATCAAATCCAAAAATGTTTCTTTTTGAATGCCCAAACGCCTAAAGTCAGTTATGCTCTAAGAAGGGCTAACCTTGGAACGTTAATACTGGATCAAGAACTGGCTGTTAGTGTCGAGGATGACCTAATCATGTCAGGGAAATTGAAGAGAGATCCTCCCAAATCTAAATCTGCTGCTTCTTCCTCTTCCACTTCTGGACCCAATACTGATCCATTAGTCCAAAAACTTGCAAATGATCTGGTAGCTATAAAGAAACAATTAGCTCAGCATGCACCGTATGCAGATGTTCCTAGAAGAAATTTTCAACCCAGAAACCGTTTGCCAGCTCCCCACACAAGATTGGCACTTGAAGGACCTCCCGTCAAAGTTCTTGTGAATGCAACTTGCGAGGTCGAAGAACCAGAAGATGATAATGAAGCTTGTGAAGAGTTCCTGGAGGAATTCGATGATGAGGTAGAAGAACCCGAGGGATCTCGAGTCAATTTCTTTACCACTGAAGGCATTGATGATGCAGATGACTATGATGAAGTGGTAGCAGATATGAACAGCGAATCCTTCGCTGTCATGACTCGGGAACAGACGCATCAGAGGGAAAAGGTGACACAACCCCTGAAGAAGTCCAAAGAGCAGCCTACAACTATTCCTGTAATTGCCAGAAGAGGATCTCCTATTCCTACCTCATCTGCACCAAAGGTAAGTACTGCCAATCCTGCCCCCAAAGTCGTTTCTTCTTCTTTTTCTCCTAGAGTTGATAAACCTAAGATTCCAAATGATGATGGACCATCCACCTCTGGATCCTTTGACATTGTAGATCATCTAAAAAGGACCAAAGTTCAAATTTCAGAGGCTGAATATTACCAAACCCATCCAAAAGCTTTTGCCAAGATGATTCAATTTGTAAATTCCCATTCCAAGACCACCTCCAAAGGCCTTTTGCCCACACCTCCTTCTGCACCACAGCCCAGTCTAGTAGCTGCTGTCACCTCACCTGGTGACAAGATCAAGCCTTTCTATGTAACACTCCTTATAGCTGGCCACAGGCTCAGTAACTGTGTCATAGATTCCGGAGCCTCAGATAATGTGATGCCCGCCAAAGTAGCTCATGCTTTAGGCTTGACCCTTACTCGTACTTATGGATCTTGCTACTCCATGGAAAGTAAAGAAGTACCTTTGGTGGGAAGGATTAAAGATGCACAAGTGGCTTTTGCTGCTTTACCTGAAAAGAAGGTCTTGGCTACCATACTAGTAGCAGACATTCCTCCTTCCTATGGAATGTTGCTAAGCAGAAACTTCTGTAAAGATGTGGGTGGAGAGATTCAAATGGATTGGTCACA
Organism: Taxus chinensis; assembly: GCA_019776745.2. NCBI lineage: Eukaryota > Viridiplantae > Streptophyta > Pinopsida > Cupressales > Taxaceae > Taxus > Taxus chinensis. Next base: position 102,545,136 of record CM034149.1, read on the forward strand.
CGCTCTCATACCTGTCAATGGACAAATGAAGAAGCTACTACCTGAGAAGCAGTCCGAGTACATTGTGCAGAAGACAGATGATCCCAAGGCACAAATACTCTATGAGGATAGAGGCCATGGTAATTACATGATTTTGTCCCCTGATGAAATCCGACCCTGCAAAATATCACCTAAAGATCCCAATGGTGTCTGGATCTTAGAATTCGATGGCAGTTGTTCTTCGGCTGGTTCTGGAGCCGGCGTTCTGTTAATATCACCTGAGGGTTGCCTGTACCCCTTTTCATTCAAATTGCAGTTCGAGAACACTAACAATACAGCAGAGTATGAGGCTCTCATCCTTGGATTGCAAGTGGCCAAAGAACGAGGTGTAAAAAATCTTTTGGCTCGTGGTGATGCAGAGCTGATTGTGAAACAAGTCAGAAGCCTGTTTCAGGTAAAGAACGGGAGGCTGAAGCATTATCGGAATCAGGTTTGGGATTCAACTGAATTCCTTGATGCCTTCTCCATTGAAGCAATTCCCAGAGAAAAGAACAGCAGAGCTGATTCCCTGGCTGTCTCAGGGTCATTATTGATCCCTCATCCTGAATTTTCTCAGGATAAATTCACTATTGAGATGGTCCACCGACCTAGTGTCCCTGACAATACTAACAACTGGCAAGTCTTCAACGACGACCAGCATTTGCTTTCCTTCCTGGAGCTCAAAGGCAATTTTGAACAACTGTATTTCGAAGGAAGTGACAACCTGCCTCGTGAGAGCGTGTCTTCGGATCAAGCCGTCACCCAAGGAGAAGAAACTGATCAGGAAGGGTGCATTAAGCTCAAAGGAAACAAGATCCCCAAAGGTTTGGTGAGTTTGGAGGAGTTGTTTGATAAGCATGACAGGTACGTGAGATCTAAAGCTTCCATTGGACCTCGGCAATCAGCTGAGTATGATAAAATTGATATTGGGAGTTCTGATGACCCGAAGCTGGTAAATATCGGGAAGTGTTGCACATCAGATGAAAAGAGAAGAGCAATTGACCTTCTAAGGAAATATAAGGATGTGCTTGCTTATTCTTATGAAGATCTAAAAGCCTTCAAGCCAAAAGAAATGCAACACTCTATCCCTCTCAAGCCAGGAATCAAGCCTTTCAAGCAGAAGCAGAGGCAGTATAACCCAAAGATAGCTGACACCATATTTCGGGAGATTCAGAAACTGCTAAAGGCTAAAATCATCTTTCCCATTCACCATTCGACTTGGATTGCAAACATTGTACCTGTTAGGAAGAAGAATGGAGAGATCCGCATCTGTGTTGATTTCAGGAACCTGAATCAGGCCTCTCTGAAAGATAACTACCCTCTGCCTATGATGGATCAGGTTTTGCAAGCGGTAACAGGCTCTGAGATGTTATCTATGCTTGATGGCTTTTCTGGATACAATCAGGTAGAGGTTGATACTGCTGATCAACATAAGACAGCCTTCACAACTCCTTGGGGTACCTTTGCCTACAAGAGGATGCCTTTTGGGCTGATTAATGCCGGTGCCACCTTCCAGAGAGCTATGGATCTGGCTTTCGGAAGCTTGAAGGGAAAATGCATAGTCATATACCTTGATGACCTGACAGTGTTCTCAAAGACAAGAGCGGATCACTTCGACCACTTAGAAGCAGTTCTGCAAAGATGCCGAGAGCATGGGATTTCCTTAAATCCTAAAAAATCTGTCTTCTGTGTTACAGAGGGAAAGCTATTAGGACACATTGTCTCAAAGGATGGCATCAAGATTGATCCGGAACGAGTTCAAGCCATCCAACAGATTCCTCTCCCTACTAGTAAAAAGGGCGTGCATTCCTTTTTCGGTAAGATCAATTTTCTAAGAAGATTCATCCCTGATTTTGCTGAATTAACTTTGAATATTTCTCAGATGATGAAAGGAAAGCAAGCATTTGGTTGGTCTTCTGAAGGAAAGGAATCCTTTGAGGGTATCAAGAAAGCTATTGCTAAAACTCCAGTTTTGGCCTGCCCTGATTTCAGCAAGGATTTCATTATCTACTGCTACGCTACAGACAGTACTCTGGCTGCTGTCTTAACCCAGGAGGATCCTGATAAACATGAGCTACCAATTGCCTTCATGAGCTATATCCTGAAGAACCATGAGCTAAAGTACACCATGATGGAGAAGCATGCCTTTGCAGTAGTCAAAGCTGTCAAGCAGTTCCGTTTCTATATCCTCAACTCTCACTCTACGGTGCTGGTCCCAGATACGACTGTAAAGTCAATTCTCACGCAACAAGAATTTGGATCCAAGAGGGGAAACTGGGTGGCTAAAGTCCAGGAATATGACCTTGATATCAAGCCAACCAAGCTGGTTCGGGGAAAAGGTCTTTGCGAGCTCATTGCTGAAGGAGCCCAACACGAGTTACTGGAGAAGAAAGCTGACCTTCCTACTGTTCTGTTCCTGAGTTCAGTTGATGAATGGTACGCTGACATCGCTCATTTTCTCACCTACGGGGAATGCCCCTCTCATTTAACTGCTAAAGAAAAAGAGGACTGTTAAGTTGAGATCAGCACAATATGTATTGTGGGAAAATGCCTTGTTTAAGCGTGGTTTGGATGGAAGATTCCTGAAGTGTGTAGACAAAGAACAACAGAGAAAATTGCTCTCAGCTTTTCATGATCAGGCATGTGGAGGGCACTATTCATCAACAGTCACAGCTCATAAGATACTCCGTGGAGGGTATTACTGGCCTTCTTTGTTCAAAGATGCATCCAAGTGGGTGGATAAATGTGAGGCCTGTCAGACTTTCGTGGGAAGACCTAAATTGGCTTCCTTGCCTCTCAAACCAGTTGTGATTGAAGAACCTTTCCAACAGTGGGGTCTAGACTTCATCGGTGCACTCAACCCTGTTTCCAGCGCTGGACATACCCATGTGCTAACTGCTACTGACTACTTCACCAAATGGGTGGAAGCTATTCCAGTCAAGAGCACCACTTCTGAAGTAGTGTGCAACTTCATTAAAGAGAACATCTTGGTTAGGTATGGTGTGCCTAACAAGATTGTAACAGATAATGCCTCAAACTTCTCCTCAACTGAGATAATGGATTTCTGCTACGGGTATGGCATCTCTCTGGCTCATTCTTCAGATTATTATCCCCAGGGAAATGGACAAGCAGAATCTACCAACAAGAATCTGGTGACTATCATAAGAAAGTTGGTCAATGAATCTCAGAGAAACTGGCATAAGAAACTTTACGATGCTCTTTGGGCAGACAGGATCACACCTAAAAGAGCCATTGGAATGTCCCCATTTCAAGTAGTGTATGGCGTAGAGGCTCAATTGCCAGTGACAGTGGAACTGCCAGCCTTGCACCTGATGAAGGCCATTGAAGACACTAGTTTCAATGATGCTCTGGACAAAAGGATCATGTACCTGCACAAACTGAACGAGGATAGATTGGAGGTTGCTGACAGAATATCTGCCCACCAGCAGAAGGTGAAGGTTCTGTTCGATAAGAAAGCTAGGTCCAGAGAGTTCCAAGTTGGTGATACTGTGCTGTTATGGGACAAAAGACATGAACCTCGTGGCAGCCATGGAAAATTTGATTCTCTGTGGCTTGGACCTTTCAAGATAAGACACTTTGCTAGTAAGGACTCTTTCTATCTTGATTACATGGATGGTTCCCCCCCTCCCACTTCCTTATAGTGGGCAGTATTTGAAGTTGTTCAGATCCTAGGTGACTAGGGAGTCCCTTTGTATATTATGTACAGTGTTTTGCTTTCCCTGCTTTCGGTGTGTTTCCCTTCTGTTGTGTGTGTTGCCCTCTGTATTGTTTTGTTTTTGACTCCTTTGCCCAATGGATAAGGCACTGGTCTGCTACACCAAGTTTGTCTAAGTTCTTGCCTTGTTTCATTCAGTGAATTTATGCCAAGTCATCCCCAGAAGGAGCCAGCTGTTGTCTACTCAAAATTCCCCTCTCTAACAAGGACAAATTTTGAAAATTTTGAGTCTAAGTGCTTTTTCTGAGATACCCAGGTTGTGAAGTCGAAAGAATCTAAGTTTTGGGTCATTTTGTAAGTATTTCGGGTCTGTCGGGACTTTCTGTCCCACCTGTCCCAAGTACGAAAGTGCAAGTTGTTCCCCGATCGGCCGAAATCCCCGAAACTGTCCCATTCTCGGGCCCGTCGGAACTTTTTGTCCCAAGTGTCCCAAAACTTTTGTGCGAGCTTTCCCATTTTCGGCCGAAACTCCCGAACCGCGTACTTCGCGCATTTTCGTCCCAAAACTTTTGTGCGAGCTTTCCCATTTTCGGCCGAAACTTCCTAGTCGCGTACTCCGGAATTTTCTGTTCCAAGAGTCCCCAAGTCCAAATGGGCCTGCTGTTCCAATTTCGGCCGAAATGCCTGAACCGCGTACCTCGCGCATTTTCATCCCAATTGTTCCAAAAGCTTTTGTGCATTCTCTCTCCATTTCGCCCGAGCCGCGTGTTTCGCGCATTCGCGTCTCACCTGTTCCAAGCGTACCAAGTGTCATTCATACTTAGCTTTTCCCGCTCATTCCGAATATGACGCTCTTTCAAATTGGTGGTGGTGTATTCAATGCGCATTAAATTCATTCCGCTCCTCAAACGGCTATATAACCAAGCATACCACCTTCGCATTTTTCACATTGCTTTCTTGCTATCATTTGCTCAAACCCTTGCAACCTAGTTCCCTTTGCAAATTCCTTCCAGAGTCTGGGTCGCAGCTCCGAATCTATCAATATGAAGATCAAGTTTCAGGGACAGGAGCAAATTTCTCCACTCGAGTCTGCCGTTAGCAATATCGGAGACAGTGAAGCCCGTCATCTCGACTTCGGCGACTTTTGGTCAAGAATGACAGATGCAAACCCTACGCCGATGGCACAGATGATTAATGATAGCGGTTTGGCTTTCGCCGGAGGTTTCCCTATCTCAGTGCAGTGTGCTGATACGGTACTTTCATGCGGAGCTCACTTCGACCCCGACTCGAGCGAATTGACAAATGTACACGGGGAGCTCATTGCCAAGCTAGACGCTGCCCCGCCATTGGAGCTGCTCTGAGGATTCCGGAGATGGACAATGCCATAGTCGTCTCTCGTGATCAAGCACAGGCCATGTTCGACCAAGACAGTGATAAATATAAAGCTCGAGTGGCGAGGTCTTGGTTGAAGAACCCTAGGAAAGGAGCTTCTCGTCTGACCAAAACCCTCTTCCGGGCGGATTTCAATGAAGAATTGTCAGATTTTATAATCCTGCTGGCTCGGGTTATGGGTTTGCCCTCAACCAATGAGTTTCATTTCTGGATGTGCCCGCTCATCAGCATGGTGTGCGAGGGAACGCAAAACATCAATTGGGCAGAAATCATAAGCATGAATTTGGCCGAGCAATTATCCAATGTGCGACAAACAAAGAAGTTCTTCATGACTTCGTATCTGATGTATACCCTAGCAGCGTCACGGCAATGGTTTGGCTTTTCCTACATCGATGCGCACAAAGACGATCCAGTGTACGCCTATTGCCCGCAGTTCACCCTAGAGACCAGCAATCGGAATTTCAGAAGGGTCAATGATGCCTTCACCATGTACATGGTCAGATTGCTCGAAGGTGACACTGCCAGGAGGTTTTCAGACGAAGCTATGAACCTGATATCACAATATGGAGCCTATTTCATTCAGTTCAGGAAATTCTCTTATATCAGGCTTGCTGGCTATGAGAACACTCCTCTGCGGCTTCCCATGTTCTGCAACGACAAAATGGCCTTGATCGAGATATGCAGGCAACTGGACAAGTTGCACAGAACTTGCAGAGACAAGAAGATTTCTGGCTTACATTTTCCCATCTCTCTGGGAAACTACACATGTAAAAACGGCCCTGGATGCTCAGAACGTAGAAAGAGCCCTGGTCCCTATCACTGTTCATTTCTTCAAGCCAAGAACCTGTTTTGACTTGAAGAAGTTCATTGAAAGGAACATCAAGATAGTCTATCATCACAGGGCAGATACAGAAGACTACTGGGCCGACTGTGCAGATGATTTTGAAGCCAGAAGAAGGCATTGTGGCAGGTTCTCCCTGCAATTGATCCAAGAACTCAGCCTGTACCAAGTTCCTGAAGGTCTCCAGGATGACAATTCTGAGCTATATTCGTATGAATACGAAAATGTGATTAAGCACACCCCTCTGGAGGACCTGGATTGGAACAGAAAAGAAAGAGATGATCTGGCTGAGATTATTGCCCCAGTCTTGATCAGAACTAGGGTCTGGTTCAGTAAGAAGATCCGAGAATTCAAGAGGCACTCAGGAGAATCCAGCTCCAAAGATGATTCGACACCCATAAGGGAAGCATCAGTTCCAGAGTCTGGGACACCAGTGAAAACCCCTCCTGCCTCAATAGCTCAGGGACTTGTAGGATCTACTCCTTCTCCATCTACCCAGGTATACAAGAAGAAACTCAAAGAGGTAAAGAAGGAGCCTGCAGAGGATGACCCTCCAAGAAAACAGGCAGAGTTGCCTATGGGGCCAGAGAACATCATCGTTCTCAGTGAAAGTGAAGACAGTGAGGTGCCAATTCCTACAAGTGTTCCTGAAAATCCAGCAGATAAAGATAAAGAAGTCCAGAGCACCGAACTTCCAGGTACTACTGATTCTTCTGCCGCCATTACCTCCAGTGTTCTGCCTGCATCTCAGCTTGAGTCAGCAGCTGCACAGACCTTGAGTATCATGAGCTCCCTATCTCTTGGTCCCCTTGCCTCTCCTGCAGATTCTTCTTCCTCTTTTGCTTGGGTGCAACCTCTGGTTGATAAAAGGAAGAGAAAATCCTCCTTTCAAAGCTTGGGACCAAATTTTGATGCTGTAGCAGCCTTGTTGGGCACCACTCCTTCTCGTGCCAAGAAAGCCAGAACTACTTCCAGGATTGTGTCGGATGCTCGAGGTCAGCAATTCCTGGAGATTGCTAAGCCCACAGTAGACAAATCGGAATCAGAGTTGCTGACATCCGACTTGGAACTCTCAAGGATCCCTATGGGAGAGTCTACTCCTGAAGGTGAGATTCATAACCTCCAGGAAACAGTCACCAGAGTCATTGGAAGGGTGGAGAAAGGGCAGCAGACGATTGAACAGCTGGAAGAACAAGCCCAAGTTCTCACTAGTTTTATCAAGTCACTCTTGTCTAAGGACAAAGTTTTAGACCCCACCCCCTTGACTGCTCTACCCCCTCCTGTAATTCTAAGCCAAGATGAAGTGCAAGAAATTAAAGATATGCACAAGTATTCTGTCTATGGTAGAGCTACCGAAGCCATGGTGGATGACATGCTTGTTGCCGGGCTAAACTTCATCGACGAAGCTTTTAAGCTACATGGAAAGGTAGACAAGTTGCAACATAAACTATCCTCTACCATTGAGGTTATGAATAAGGAGCTTAAACTTTGGGGCAGTTGCATTGTAGACCTTCGCCTCATGGGACAGACAGATGAGAACATCTTGCTGGCGAATAAGATTTTCGATGATGCCGAAGATAATCTATCAAAATCCTGGGTCTACAGTGTAGAGTGGAAAATCAGAGTCCTGGAAGAAGCTGTAGGAGAAATGAAGAATAGCTGGCAAAAGGGAGAAGCTTTCAAGACGCTAGCAGCTGCTGCTTTCAAAGATATGCATTGTCATCTTCAGGATGAAAACTCTGGCATTCCCTCATCCTTGCAAGAAATCAAAGCTCAGTTCAGAGCTTTTGTCAAAGATAATCTTTTCAAGGAAGACTCCATCTCTAAAGACAAGATAAAAGAAATTTGTTCTCTCCAGTCTGCCATTGAAGAAGCAAACAAAGACTATCATACTCACGTCGAGTTTGATAAAGAGATGGAGAAATGCCTGGGATTTTGGACTCAGTCTGCAACTAACACATCAGTCCCTCGTGGCAGAGATATAGCTGAGTCATTGAAGAAGTTCAGGCAGCGGATTCTGAAGACAGTAGGTCCCTCCCAGTAGCCGGCCACCTGTCTCCTTCTCTCTCCTTCCCTCTTCTTTCCTTTCTTTTCGTATTCGTTGTAATTAGTTAAGGTATTGCAACCGGCAATACTCAACTATTCTTTATTTAAAAGAAACGGTTACAAGTCGTAACCGACTTGTAAGCTATATAATGGCCTTTCCACGCCATTTTTGGGAGGAGGAAGAACTTGGCATACTCTCGAAATTGTAAATAGATCTTGAACATATCAATACAAAAGGGCTTTTCTTTTCATTCTCTATCTGAATCTTTGTAGCTCTGTGTTTTCCTTTAGTATTGTGAAGATTATTTTGTACCTAATTCGTTAGTCTTGCTGATTGCTTTTGCAAATACAGTGATCTTGCACGACCAAGAAAGAACTTTGTGTCTTTGATTAATGAATTTGAAAAAGGTCGTTGAAGAACTTTGTGTCTTTGATCTTATTCAGTTAATGCAAATAATCTTGTTTCAAATTCCCCGCAACTTCGCACTCGTAAAGAATTATTCTGTTATCTATAATTCCAAACGTTTGCTATTCTGCTTATCTTCGTACCCTCTTTCCTCAGCCCGTTTGTAACTGATGATCTTTGTGGAAAACATTTTCGTGGTATCCAAGTTCAACCATAAAATGACCCTCTGTATATTTGTAAATAAGTTCGTGTCTCAATAAGGGAACCTCTCCCACTAAAGAGGAGGGACTTCTTGTCCCCTGACTGTTGCTCTTCTAAAAAGTCTTATTTGAAAACCAACAGTTTTTGGCGACTCCGCTGGGGAAAATCGCATTCCAGTACTATAATTTTTTTTCGATCATTCTTTGATCTGGCGACTCCGCGTTTCACTCGAGGGAGAAGGGCCCTTGGTATCGAAGATTCTCAGTTTCAGCTTTTGGAGCAACAGGGTTTTCCTTTCCCTTCAAATAGAAGAACTCGTTCAACGAGCACTCCACCTGTTCGAGAAAGAAGTCCTTCAGAACCTGCTAGTCCTAATCTACAAGCTTTAATCCTTGCTGGTGTTACAGTTCCCCTCAGAACCGTATTTCCAAGAAGAATGGCACAAGTTCCATGGGGTCAACGTGTCGGGCCTCTGGCCCTCACTCAGCCTTTGCATGAGTTACCTAGAGGTAACCGAAAGAACTTCCCCAAATTCAGAGGCGACGGCAAAGTGCACCCTGACGAGCATATTGCAGCCTTCATAGTTGCGTGTGGAGTCTTGGGGGTCGAACATGAAGACGTCTCAGTAAGACTGTTCGTCGAAACGTTACAGGACAATGCTGCTGACTGGTTCTATCACCTTCCGGCTGGTGCCATCATCGACTGGAATACCATGAGAACTCAGTTCGAAAGCCGTTTCAAACCGGCAAAAGATGTGCATGCACTCCTTGCCCAGATTTCTCAAATAAAGAAAGATCCATCGGAACCTATGAGAGAATTTGTGGCTCGGTTCAACAGACTGATCAACAAAATCCCCGTGAACACTCGGCCGGTTGATCAAATCCAAAAATGTTTCTTTTTGAATGCCCAAACGCCTAAAGTCAGTTATGCTCTAAGAAGGGCTAACCTTGGAACGTTAATACTGGATCAAGAACTGGCTGTTAGTGTCGAGGATGACCTAATCATGTCAGGGAAATTGAAGAGAGATCCTCCCAAATCTAAATCTGCTGCTTCTTCCTCTTCCACTTCTGGACCCAATACTGATCCATTAGTCCAAAAACTTGCAAATGATCTGGTAGCTATAAAGAAACAATTAGCTCAGCATGCACCGTATGCAGATGTTCCTAGAAGAAATTTTCAACCCAGAAACCGTTTGCCAGCTCCCCACACAAGATTGGCACTTGAAGGACCTCCCGTCAAAGTTCCTGTGAATGCAACTTGCGAGGTCGAAGAACCAGAAGATGATAATGAAGCTTGTGAAGAGTTCTTGGAGGAATTCGATGATGAGGTGGAAGAACTCGAGGGATCTCGAGTCAATTTCTTTACCACTGAAGGCATTGATGATGCAGATGACTATGATGAAGTGGTAGCAGATATGAACAGCGAATCCTTCATCCTGTCATGACTCGGGAACAGACGCATCAGAGGGAAAAGGTGACACAACCCCTGAAGAAGTCCAAAGAGCAGCCTACAACTATTCCTGTAATTGCCAGAAGAGGATCTCCTATTCCTACCTCATCTGCACCAAAGGTAAGTACTGCCAATCCTGCCCCCAAAGTCGTTTCTTCTTCTTTTTCTCCTAGAGTTGATAAACCTAAGATTCCAAATGATGATGGACCATCCACCTCTGGATCCTTTGACATTGTAGATCATCTAAAAAGGACCAAAGTTCAAATTTCAGAGGCTGAATATTACCAAACCCATCCAAAAGCTTTTGCCAAGATGATTCAATTTGTAAATTCCCATTCCAAGACCACCTCCAAAGGCCTTTTGCCCACACCTCCTTCTGCACCACAGCCCAGTCTAGTAGCTGCTGTCACCTCACCTGGTGACAAGATCAAGCCTTTCTATGTAACACTCCTTATAGCTGGCCACAGGCTCAGTAACTGTGTCATAGATTCCGGAGCCTGAGATAATGTGATGCCCGCCAAAGTAGCTCATGCTTTAGGCTTGACCCTTACTCGTACTTATGGATCTTGCTACTCCATGGAAAGTAAAGAAGTACCTTTGGTGGGAAGGATTAAAGATGCACAAGTGGCTTTTGCTGCTTTACCTGAAAAGAAGGTCTTGGCTACCATACTAGTAGCAGACATTCCTCCTTCCTATGGAATGTTGCTAAGCAGAAACTTCTGTAAAGATGTGGGTGGAGAGATTCAAATGGATTGGTCACACGCTCTCATACCTGTCAATGGACAAATGAAGAAGCTACTACCTGAGAAGCAGTCCGAGTACATTGTGCAGAAGACAGATGATCCCAAGGCACAAATACTCTATGAGGATAGAGGCCATGGTAATTACATGATTTTGTCCCCTGATGAAATCCGACCCTGCAAAATATCACCTAAAGATCCCAATGGTGTCTGGATCTTAGAATTCGATGGCAGTTGTTCTTCGGCTGGTTCTGGAGCCGGCGTTCTGTTAATATCACCTGAGGGTTGCCTGTACCCCTTTTCATTCAAATTGCAGTTCGAGAACACTAACAATACAGCAGAGTATGAGGCTCTCATCCTTGGATTGCAAGTGGCCAAAGAACGAGGTGTAAAAAATCTTTTGGCTCGTGGTGATGCAGAGCTGATTGTGAAACAAGTCAGAAGCCTGTTTCAGGTAAAGAACGGGAGGCTGAAGCATTATCGGAATCAGGTTTGGGATTCAACTGAATTCCTTGATGCCTTCTCCATTGAAGCAATTCCCAGAGAAAAGAACAGCAGAGCTGATTCCCTGGCTGTCTCAGGGTCATTATTGATCCCTCATCCTGAATTTTCTCAGGATAAATTCACTATTGAGATGGTCCACCGACCTAGTGTCCCTGACAATACTAACAACTGGCAAGTCTTCAACGACGACCAGCATTTGCTTTCCTTCCTGGAGCTCAAAGGCAATTTTGAACAACTGTATTTCGAAGGAAGTGACAACCTGCCTCGTGAGAGCGTGTCTTCGGATCAAGCCGTCACCCAAGGAGAAGAAACTGATCAGGAAGGGTGCATTAAGCTCAAAGGAAACAAGATCCCCAAAGGTTTGGTGAGTTTGGAGGAGTTGTTTGATAAGCATGACAGGTACGTGAGATCTAAAGCTTCCATTGGACCTCGGCAATCAGCTGAGTATGATAAAATTGATATTGGGAGTTCTGATGACCCGAAGCTGGTAAATATCGGGAAGTGTTGCACATCAGATGAAAAGAGAAGAGCAATTGACCTTCTAAGGAAATATAAGGATGTGCTTGCTTATTCTTATGAAGATCTAAAAGCCTTCAAGCCAAAAGAAATGCAACACTCTATCCCTCTCAAGCCAGGAATCAAGCCTTTCAAGCAGAAGCAGAGGCAGTATAACCCAAAGATAGCTGACACCATATTTCGGGAGATTCAGAAACTGCTAAAGGCTAAAATCATCTTTCCCATTCACCATTCGACTTGGATTGCAAACATTGTACCTGTTAGGAAGAAGAATGGAGAGATCCGCATCTGTGTTGATTTCAGGAACCTGAATCAGGCCTCTCTGAAAGATAACTACCCTCTGCCTATGATGGATCAGGTTTTGCAAGCGGTAACAGGCTCTGAGATGTTATCTATGCTTGATGGCTTTTCTGGATACAATCAGGTAGAGGTTGATACTGCTGATCAACATAAGACAGCCTTCACAACTCCTTGGGGTACCTTTGCCTACAAGAGGATGCCTTTTGGGCTGATTAATGCCGGTGCCACCTTCCAGAGAGCTATGGATCTGGCTTTCGGAAGCTTGAAGGGAAAATGCATAGTCATATACCTTGATGACCTGACAGTGTTCTCAAAGACAAGAGCGGTTCACTTCGACCACTTAGAAGCAGTTCTGCAAAGATGCCGAGAGCATGGGATTTCCTTAAATCCTAAAAAATCTGTCTTCTGTGTTACAGAGGGAAAGCTATTAGGACACATTGTCTCAAAGGATGGCATCAAGATTGATCCGGAACGAGTTCAAGCCATCCAACAGATTCCTCTCCCTACTAGTAAAAAGGGCGTGCATTCCTTTTTCGGTAAGATCAATTTTCTAAGAAGATTCATCCCTGATTTTGCTGAATTAACTTTGAATATTTCTCAGATGATGAAAGGAAAGCAAGCATTTGGTTGGTCTTCTGAAGGAAAGGAATCCTTTGAGGGTATCAAGAAAGCTATTGCTAAAACTCCAGTTTTGGCCTGCCCTGATTTCAACAAGGATTTCATTATCTACTGCTACGCTACAGACAGTACTCTGGCTGCTGTCTTAACCCAGGAGGATCCTGATAAACATGAGCTACCAATTGCCTTCATGAGCTATATCCTGAAGAACCATGAGCTAAAGTACACCATGATGGAGAAGCATGCCTTTGTAGTAGTCAAAGCTGTCAAGCAGTTCCGTTTCTATATCCTCAACTCTCACTCTACGGTGCTGGTCCCAGATACGACTGTAAAGTCAATTCTCACGCAACAAGAATTTGGATCCAAGAGGGGAAAACTGGGTGGCTAAAGTCCAGGAATATGACCTTGATATCAAGCCAACCAAGCTGGTTCGGGGAAAAGGTCTTTGCGAGCTCATTGCTGAAGGAGCCCAACACGAGTTACTGGAGAAGAAAGCTGACCTTCCTACTGTTCTCTGTTCCTGAGTTCAGTTGATGAATGGTACGCTGACATCGCTCATTTTCTCACCTACGGGGAAATGCCCCTCTCATTTAACTGCTAAAGAAAAGAGGACTGTTAATTTGAGATCAGCACAATATGTATTGTGGGAAAATGCCTTGTTTAAGCGTGGTTTGGATGGAAGATTCCTGAAGTGTGTAGACAAAGAACAACAAAAGAAAATTGCTCTCAGCTTTTCATGATCAGGCATGTGGAGGGCACTATTCATCAACAGTCACAGCTCATAAGATACTCCGTGGAGGGTATTACTGGCCTTCTTTGTTCAAAGATGCATCCAAGTGGGGGAAATGTGAGGCCTGTCAGACTTTCGTGGGAAGACCTAAATTGGCTTCCTTGCCTCTCAACCAGTTGTGATTGAAGAACCTTTCCAACAGTGGGGTCTAGACTTCATTGGTGCACTCAACCCTGTTTCCAGCGCTGGACATACTCATGTGCTAACTGCTACTGACTACTTCACCAAATGGGTGGAAGCTATTCCAGTCAAGAGCACCACCACTTCTGAAGTAGTAGTGTGCAACTTCATTAAAGAGAACATCTTGGTTAGGTATGGTGTGCCTAACAAGATTGTAACAGATAATGCCTCAAACTTCTCCTCAACTGAGATAATGGATTTCTGCTACGGGTATGGCATCTCTCTGGCTCATTCTTCAGATTATTATCCCCAGGGAAATGGACAAGCAGAATCTACCAACAAGAATCTGGTGACTATCATAAGAAAGTTGGTCAATGAATCTCAGAGAAACTGGCATAAGAAACTTTACGATGCTCTTTGGGCAGACAGGATCACACACACACCTAAAAGAGCCATTGGAATGTCCCCATTTCAAGTAGTGTATGGCGTAGAGGCTCAATTGCCAGTGACAGTGGAACTGCCAGCCTTGCACCTGATGAAGGCCATTGAAGACACTAGTTTCAATGATGCTCTGGACAAAAGGATCATGTACCTGCACAAACTGAACGAGGATAGATTGGAGGTTGCTGACAGAATATCTGCCCACCAGCAGAAGGTGAAGGTTCTGTTTGATAAGAAAGCTAGGTCCAGAGAGTTCCAAGTTGGTGATACTGTGCTGTTATGGGACAAAAGACATGAACCTCGTGGCAGCCATGGAAAATTTGATTCTCTGTGGCTTGGACCTTTCAAGATAAGACACTTTGCTGGTAAGGACTCTTTCTATCTTGATTACATGGATGGTCCCCCCCTCCCACCACTTCCTTATAGTGGGCAGTATTTGAAGTTGTTCAGATCCTAGGTGACTAGGGAGTCCCTTTGTATATTATGTACAGTGTTTTGCCTTTTTTGCTTTCCCTGCTTTCGGTGTGTGTTTCCCTTCTGTTGTGTGTGTGTGCCCTCTGTATTGTTTTGTTTTTGACTCCTTTTGCACCCAATGGATAAGGCACTGGTTCTGCTACAACAAGTTTGTCTAAGTTCTTGCCTTGTTTCATTCATCAGTGAATTTATGCCAAGTCATCCCCAGAAGGAGCCAGCTGTTGTCTACTCAAAATTCCCCTCTCTAACAAGGACAAATTTTGAAAATTTTGAGTCTAAGTGCTTTTTTCTGAGATACCCAGGTTGTGAAGTCGAAAGAATCTAAGTTTTGGGGTCATTTTGTAAGTATTTCGGGTCTGTCGGACTTTCTGTCCCACCTGTCCCAAGTACGAAAGTGCAAGTTGTTCCCCGATCGGCCGAAATCCCCGAAACTGTCCCCATTCTTCAACCTCTCGGGCCCGTCGGAACTTTTTTGTCCCAAGTGTCCCAAAACTTTTTGTGCGAGCTTTCCCATTTTTCGTTAGGCGAAACCTATCGATTTTCCCGCGTACTTTGCGGCTTTGAGTACATTTTCCTCAAAATCCCAAAAGAGTGCTAAAGAATGGATTTTCCATGTTCCGATGATTTCCCGAGTATCCGGAATTTTCTGGACAACAGAATATCCACCAACAAGAATCTGGTAGCACATTTCGGCCGAAAGCCTACCTGCGTACCTCAGAGCATTTTCGTCCATTGTTCCACAAAACTTTTTTGTGCATTGACTTTACATTGGAACCACCCGTTTTGAGCCATTTGTCCCCTTTCCAAGGCACCACTAAGTTATTCATTTAACCATTGATGTGGAACGCTCAGCCTGTTTTGGTGTAAAGTCAATGTAAGCCATTGAAACACTAGTTTCAATGGTGGACAAAAATCATGACCCTTTTTCAAACTGAACGACTATGGGGATGCCCACCCAAGGCCTAGTTCCCTTGGCTTGTTCCTGTTCCAGAGTAGGGTCCATTTAAATTGCGCATTTTGAATCATTATGAAGATCAAGTTTCAGGGATACCAGGACCCAAATTTTCCAACTTCGGCATTGTGGATGAAAAGCGGAGACATGAACGGTATCATCTAGTGGCAGAAGTTTGGAAATTTGATTCTCTCTGCTTGGACCTTTCGCCGATAAGACACCCTTTGCTTAAACTTCTTTCTATTTTCATGGATGGTCCCGAATCTTCCTTAAGTGGGCAGTATTTGAAGTTGTTCATTCCCGGTTTCTTAGGGAGTCCCGAGTGAAGGGAACAAATGTCTGTTGTCATTGCCGCTCCGTCCGAAGGCTCTTAAAGGGATTGTTAGCATGGAATTTTGTTGCCCAGTGTGTTTTCGGATCTGTACAAAATGTTTTTTTTCCCCTTTTGCCACAGGATAAGGCAGTGGTTGACCGTGTCCACTAACCAAGTTTGTGAAAGTTTATTTTGGGATTCAAATTATGCCAACCCCCAGAAGGTTTTTGTTTCGGCAAAATTTTCCCAAATTTCCTGACCCCCCCCCCCCCCAAAAGATTTCCCGGCTCCCCTCCTTGTCGATTGACGAATCTAAGTTTGGGGGTCACGCGTCAGTTATCCCAACTTTTTCCGGAACCCCCCCTGTCCCAAGTACGAAAGTCAATTTGTTCCCCGATTCGGCCGAATTCCCCGAAACTGTCCCATTCTCGGGCCCGTCAGAACTTTATTTTGTCCCAAGTGTCCCAAAACTTTTTGTGCGAGCTTTCCCATTTTCGGCCGAAACTCCCGAACCGTACTTCGCGCATTTCCGTCCAAAATATCCCAAAACTTTTGTGCGAGCTTTCCCCATTTTTTTTCGGCCGAAACTTCCTAGTCGCGTACTCCGGATTTTTCTGTTCCAAAAGTCCCCAAGTCCAAATGGGCCCTGCTGTTCCAATTTCGGCCGAAATGCCTGAACCGCGTACCTCGCGCATTTCATCCCAATTTGTTCCAAAAGCTTTTGTGCATTCTCTCTCCATTTCGCCCGAGCCGCGTGTTTCGCGCATTCCGCGTCTCACCTGTTCCAAGCGTACCAAGTGTCATTCATACTTAGCTTTTCCCGCTCATTCCGAATTGACGCTCTTTCAAATTGGTGGTGGTGTATTCAATGCGCATTAAATTCATTCCGCTCCTCAAACGGCGGCTATATAACCAAGCATACCACCTTCGCATTTTTCACATTGCTTTCTTGCTATCATTTTGCTCAAACCCTTGCAAACCTAGTTCCCTTTGCAAATTCCTTCCAGAGTCTGGGTCGCAGCTCCGAATCTATCAATATGAAGATCAAGTTTCAGGGACAGGAGCAAATTTCTCCCACTCGAGTCTGCCGTTAGCAATATCGGAGACAGTGAAGCCCGTCATCTCGACTTCGGCGATTTTTGGTCAAGAATGACAGATGCAAAACCCTACGCCGATGGCACAGATGATTAATGATAGCGGTTTGGCTTTCGCCGGAGGTTTCCCTATCTCAGTGCAGTGTGTGTTGATACGGTACTTTCATGCGGAGCTCACTTCGACCCCGACTCGAGCGAATTGACAAATGTACACGGGGAGCTCATTGCCAAGCTAGACGCTGCCGCCATTGGAGCTGCTCTGAGGATCCGGAGATGGACAATGCCATAGTCGTCTCTCGTGATCAAGCACAGGCCATGTTCGACCAAGACAGTGATAAATATAAAGCTCGAGTGGCGAGGTCTTGGTTGAAAGAACCCTAGGAAAGGAGCTTCTCGTCTGACCAAAAAACCCTCTTCCGGGCGGATTTCAATGAAGAATTGTCAGATTTTATAATCCTGCTGGCTCGGGTTATGGGTTTTTTGCCCTCAACCAATGAGTTTCATTTCTGGATGTGCCCGCTCATCAGCATGGTGTGCGAGGGAACGCAAAACATCAATTGGGCAGAAATCATAAGCATGAATTTGGCCGAGCAATTATCCAATGTGCGACAAACAAAGAAGTTCTTCATGACTTCGTATCTGATGTATACCCTAGCAGCGTCACGGCAATGGTTTGGCTTTTCCTACATTGATGCGCACAAAGACGATCCAGTGTACGCCTATTGCCCGCAGTTCACCCTAGAGACCAGCAATCGGAATTTCAGAAGGGTCAATGATGCCTTCACCATGTACATGGTCAGATTGCTCGAAGGTGACACTGCCAGGAGGTTTTCAGACGAAGCTATGAACCTGATATCACAATATGGAGCCTATTTCATTCAGTTCAGGAAATTCTCTTATATCAGGCTTGCTGGCTATGAGAACACTCCTCTGCGGCTTCCCATGTTCTGCAACGACAAAATGGCCTTGATCGAGATATGCAGGCAACTGGACAAGTTGCACAGAACTTGCAGAGACAAGAAGATTTCTGGCTTACATTTTCCCATCTCTCTGGGAAACTACACATGTAAAACGGCCCTGGATGCTCAGAACGTAGAAAGAGCCCTGGTCCCTATCACTGTTCATTTCTTCAAGCCAAGAACCTGTTTTGACTTGAAGAAGTTCATTGAAAGGAACATCAAGATAGTCTATCATCACAGGGCAGATACAGAAGACTACTGGGCCGACTGTGCAGATGAGATGATTTTGAAGCCAGAAGAAGGCATTGTGGCAGGTTCTCCCTGCAATTGATCCAAGAACTCAGCCTGTACCAAGTTCCTGAAGGTCTCCAGGATGACAATTCTGAGCTATATTCGTATGAATACGAAAATGTGATTAAGCACACCCCTCTGGAGGACCTGGATTGGAACAGAAAAAAAAGAAAGAGATGATCTGGCTGAGATTATTGCCCCAGTCTTGATCAGAACTAGGGTCTGGTTCAGTAAGAAGATCCGAGAATTCAAGAGGCACTCAGGAGAATCCAGCTCCAAAGATGATTCGACACCCATAAGGGAAGCATCAGTTCCAGAGTCTGGACACCATGAAAACCCCATCTGCCTCAATGCTTCAGGAGACTTGTAGGGATCTACTCCTTCTCCATCTACCCAGGTATACAAGAAGAAACTCAAAGAGGTAAAGAAGGAGCCTGCAGAGAATGACCCTCCAAGAAAACAGGCAGAGTTGCCTATGGGGCCAGAGAACATCATCGTTCTCAGTGAAAGTGAAGACAGTGAGGTGCCAATTCCTGCAAGTGTTCCTAAAATCCAGCAGATAAAGATAAAGAAGTCCAGAGCACCGAACTTCCAGGTACTACTGATTCTTCTGCCGCCATTACCTCCAGTGTTCTGCCTACATCTCAGCTTGAGTCAACAGCTGCACAGACCTTGAGTGTCATGAGCTCCCTGTCTCTTGGTCCCCTTTCTTCTCCTGCAGATTCTTCTTCCTCTTTTGCTTGGGTGCAACCTCTGGTTGATAAAAGGAAGAGAAAATCCTCCTCTCAAAGCTTGGGACCAAATTTTGATGCTGTAGCAGCCTTGTTGGGCACCACTCCTTCTCGTGCCAAGAAAGCCAGAACTACTTCCAGGATTGTGTCGGATGCTCGAGGTCAGCAATTCCTGGAGATTGCTAAGCCCACAGTAGACAAATCGGAATCAGAGTTGCTGACATCCGACTTGGAGCTTTCAAGGATCCCTATGGGAGAGTCTACTCCTGAAGGTGAGATTCATAACCTCCAGGAAACAGTCACCAGAGTCATTGGAAGGGTAGAGAAAGGGCAGCAGACGATTGAACAGCTGGAAGAACAAGCCCAAGTTCTCACGAGTTTTATCAAGTCACTCTTGTCTAAGGACAAAGTTTTAGACCCCACTCCCTTGACTGCTCTTCCCCCTCCTGTAATTCTAAGCCAAGATGAAGTGCAAGAAATTAAAGATATGCACAAGTATTCTGTCTATGGTAGAGCTATCGAAGCCATGGTGGATGACATGCTTGTTGCCGGGCTAAACTTCATCGACGAAGCTTTTAAGCTACATGGAAAGGTAGACAAGTTGCAACATAAACTATCCTCTACCATTGAGGTTATGAATAAGGAGCTTAAACTTTGGGGCAGTTGCATTGTAGACCTTCGCCTCATGGGACAGACAGATGAGAACATCTTACTGGCGAGTAAGATTTTCGATGATGCCGAAGATAATCTATCAAAATCCTGGGTCTACAGTGTAGAGTGGAAAATCAGAGTCCTGGAAGAAGCTGTAGGAGAAATGAAGAATAGCTGGCAAAAGGGAGAAGCTTTCAAGACGCTAGCAGCTGCTGCTTTCAAAGATATGCATTGTCATCTTCAGGATGAAAACTCTGGCATTCCCTCGTCCTTGCAAGAAATCAAAGCTCAGTTCAGAGCTTTTGTCAAAGATAATCTTTTCAAGGAAGACTCCATCTCTAAAGACAAGATAAAGGAAATTTGTTCTCTCCAGTCTGCCATTGAAGAAGCAAACAAAGACTATCATACTCACGTCGAGTTTGATAAAGAGATGGAGAAATGCCTGGGATTTTGGACTCAGTCTGCAACTAACACATCAGTCCCTCGTGGCAGAGATATAGCTGAGTCATTGAAGAAGTTCAGGCAGCGGATTCTGAAGACAGTGGGTCCCTCCCAGTAGCCGGCCACCTGTCTCCTTCTCTCTCCTTTCCTCTTCTTTCCTTTCTTTTCGTATTCGTTGTAATTAGTTAAGGTATTGCAACTGGCAATACTTAACTATTCTTTATTTAAAAGAAACGGTTACAAGACGTAACCGACTTGTAAGCTATATAATGGCCTTTCCACGCCATTTTGAAGGGAGGAAGAACTTGGCATACTCTCGAAATTGTAAATAGATCTTGAACGTATCAATACAAAAGGGCTTTTCTTTTCATTCTCTATCTGAATCTCTGTATCTCTGTGTTTTCCTTTAGTATTGTGAAGATTATTTTGTACCTAATTCGTTAGTCTTGCTGATTGCTTTTGCAAATACAGTGATCTTGCACAACCAAGAAAGAACTTTGTGTCTTTGATTAATGAATCTGAAGAAGGTCGTTTGAAGAACTTTGTGTCTTTAATCTTATTCAGCTAATACAAATAATCTTGTTCCAAATTCCCTGCAACTTCGCACTCGTAAAGAATTATTCTGTTATCTATAATTCCAAACATTTGCTATTCTGCTTATCTTCGTACCCTCTTTCCTCAGCCCGTTTGTAACTGATGATCTTTGTGGAAAACATTTTCGTGGTATCCAAGTTCAACCATAAAATGACATTCTGTATATTTGTAAATAAGTTCGTGTCTCAATAAGGGAACCTCTCCCATTAAAGAGGAGGGACTTCTTGTCCCCTGACTGTTGTTCTTCTAAAAAGTCCTATTTGAAAACCAACACTTTGTTATAGCACTGAGAAACCAACATGATGAACTCGTTATTTATGACGCTAACTGGCAGCCCAGCTGCAAAGTGCAATCCACTGCCCACTAGTTTCTTCATCCACGGGCCACTGCTTGCCTGAGTGGTCCTTGCCCAAAAGTCATCCATATCAATATGGCCCAGCTCAGAGTCTCTGATGTCGAGGCTACACTCTGCATATGAGTCAGGCATTCTAACTCTCTGATACTTATACTTCATCTCTTGTTCCGACTGCTTAGCTTTAGCTTTGGATTTGGTTGGTTTCTAGCTTGATGAAGACATGTGTGAGCTCAAGGATGGATGTTGTTCTGCAAGAAGAATCAAGGAGCTCCAACACAGAAGAGCCATGTCAACCATCATGTTATTCATAATGAAAGCTTGCAGAATGAAGAACAAGCAATAATAAGGCTTAGGGCGCAAGGCACAGGTTTACAACACGCTGCAGGGGCTTAAAATTGTTGGGCGCACTTTCTGGGGTGTTGACATGAGTAAAAATGCGCTCAATGTTTATAGGAGAAAAGTTGCGCCCAACAGAAAGGGCACGGTTTTCTGGATGTTAACATGCAAATTTTGGCGCCAAAGGGTAAAGCGCATTTAGGAAGGTGTCAACATGAGGAAAATTGTGCTTGGTGTTGACCTGGGAAAAGTTGCGCCAAGTTTTAGAAAGGGCGCAATTTTTCAAGGTGTTGCATGAAAAGTTTCAGCGCCAAAGATAAGGCACGGGGCGTGGTTATGCAGCACACAACATGGCATGTTGATGTTATGGAAGTGGTGCCAGCGCCTCATGAAAATCTACTAAGTGCTCTTTTTGGCTAGGTGCAGAAAAGGTCTTATTACATGGTTTTAAAATGCGCCTCAGCGCAGCTTTGGAATGTGTAACGTGGAAAAACAGTGTGCCAAGGAGTTTTTACATATTAACAGCCAATGTATTTCTTGATTTGGATTTGATGGCAAGAGAGACATTTTTGGTAAGCCAGCACGCAGATAGAGATGATTTTTTGGCTTCTTTGGAGGTAGGGGTCTTCCAGATTTACAGATCTGGAAAGAGAGGCAAAAGGGCTTTCAGCTGGTTTGATAATTTATTAGGTGTGTTTCGTAGATTTTATTTTTTCTACACCAACCCTAATACCTAACACACAAAAAACAAAAACAACAAGGAGAGGAGCCATTTACCCAGATTTATAAAAGACGAAGAACGACGTTGGGGTCCACGAGCTCGAAAAATGACACGCAGGGGTGACAAGGATGGCTGACAGGCGTAGAGAAAACACTTTTCGAAATTATCAATTCGTGAAAATGACAGGTGTCAGGTGCATATTTATAGAAAAAATCACATTTATTACTTCACCAACCTCTTTTGGCGCGACTTTTAGAGCGTTGACACAACGAAAAGTGCGCCATAGCGCAACCTTATCGATGTTGACATGAAATTTTCAGCGCTAAAGAACCAAAGGGGCACAACTTCAGTCATGTTGGCATAATAATGAGTGCGTCGAACGTTTAAAGAGGGGGCGCAGATTTAGGTGTGTCGAAACAAGGAAAATTGTGCCCAGTGCAAAAAGGGGTGCAACTTCAGTCATGTCGACATGATAATGGGCGCGCCCAAAGATTTAGAAAAAGTGACTAAGTCTTACAACATTCTGATTTTTGAAAGGAAGTTTTGGGCTTCCTCAAACGTTGTCAAACTCCTTTAGGGGCTAAAACAGAATTTTTGGTATGGTTACTTGCAAACTGCCCTCGTCAATTTTGCAAGATAACAGGGACAAGAGAAGAGAACCAAGGGGTAGCCATGGAATGTTTGATTCATTATGGCTCGGCCCATTTCAAATTCATGGATCTTGTGGTGAGAATGTTTTTCTCCTCTCATACTTGGATGGAACGCCATTGGAATTGCCTCGAAGCGGGCAATACTTGAAACTGTATCATCACTGAAAGCGGGTTGTCCCCCGCCTTGTACCATAGGTGATTTCGTAGGTGTGTTTTTCCATTTTCTGTTGTGTGGTTTTGGTTTAGTTTTTGTTGTGTGTGGTTTGGCTTGTGTGTTTCCTCCGTCTTCCATTCTTTCTCAAAATTGTACATGACTCTGCAAGGCCTAGTGGATAAGGCACTCGTCAATGTAATATGTTTTGAAACTTGAGACTCTGGATCCTCATGTCGTGCCCTAGCCATGCCTAGTTCACGCCATGTCCCCAAGCTAGAGCTAGCTGTTGTCTCCCAAAAACTACTCTGCGTTTTCATAGCTAAATTTAAATTTTTTTGAGCTCATACCCTTCGTTGGTGTTTAAGCCAAGTTAGAGATTCAAGAAATTAGCAAAAGTTGTGCCCTAGAGCTGTTTAAACCTTTATTTTGCTCATTTTTAGAAATCCTCCATTTCCCAGTGTGTGCACGTAATATCCTCTTTGCAACCTCCATTTTTGATCGAAATTGTTCACTTGTTATATGTCCTAGGTTGTCAAATCATTGTTTTGCATCCATGCCTCTGGTTCATGAAGGAAATTCGAAAATTGGACTCAAAACGATGAAATTTTCTTTCTCTGTGTATTTTCCATAGTCGGGATGACGAGCTTCTTTTCCCTGTCAAATTTTGACCCCAATGAACGTAGGTACATGGTCAGATCCTATTGGATGGGGAGGAACGATATTTTTGGTGAACTTAACACTTTTGGTCACTTTTAGCAAAAATAGTAACTTTGCCCCGCGGCTCCGCCAAGGTCTCGAGCCTACTGTTGAAAAGTCAAAGCGGAGGAGCGGAACGACGGAGAACTTTGATTTTTTGAGCCTCTTTGCAAAAAAGGTGAAAATGTAAAAAGTGACCCGTAGCCTTGATCATGATTTAAAGGGAAAAAGTCAAAGTTGAAGCCTGTAGGGAAAAAGTCAAAGTTGAAGCCCGCAGGGAGAAATTCAAAGGTGAAGCCCACTGTTGAAAAGTCAAAGCAGATGAGTCGGCCATCGGGGCACTTTTGGAAATTTAACCAAATTCCCAAAAGTGAAGTAAAAGTTCTAATTTGCCCAGCGACTCCGCCAAGGTCTCGGGCTTGCTGTTGAAAAGTCAAAGTGGAGGAGCGGAACGATGGAGAACTTTGAGTTTTTGAGCCTTTTTTCAAAAAAGGTTTAAATGTTGAGAAAGGGGCCGTGATCCCATTTCCAATAAGAACGTGCCACATGTCCTAGCCAGATCAGAGCAGCGGGTCAGCGGAGAAAATTGAGTTTTTGAGCCTTTTTCCAGAAAAGGTTAAAATGTTGAGAAAAGGACCGCGATCCCACTTCCAATAAGAATGTGCCACGTGTCTAAGTTGAAAAGTCAAAGCGGGGCTGCGGGCCAATTTTTTCCAAATTGTTAAATCTCATGAAAAATCCACAAATTGTGGAAGGCTTCCCCCATAACCGCTCCAATCCTTTCCTGCCACGTGGATGGCCCAATTTCAGTGTTAGAGAAGCAAATTGAATGGTCTATATTTAAACTAGCAAATCGAATGTGACGGTTTCTTTGCAAGATCTGGTTTTTAACCTACAATGAGCATTTTCTTCACAACAGAGGAATTTGAAAAGGTGTTGAATATTTGTGAAGTTGTAACGGTTTCTTGTAATGATTATAATGGCTTCTCGACGTCATTCCAAGGGCTGGCGATTGATTACAAAAATACCAGAGTGCTCTGTACTTGGAAAAGACAGAAAACACCACATTGCTTCTATTTTATCTTCTTCCTTGAATTTCTTCCATTCCAAATCTATGTACAAACTCTGCTCGAGCTTCAATAATAAAAGAAGCAATTTTGGCCTTTTTGATTGAGGGATTGATTAGTACTTTGCGACCAATGAGTTTCATTCGGTCTTGTAGCTTCTTTTGCGGATTTTTTTTTCTTCTAACTATAAATGTATGTAAATGAAATTTCTAATTAATGTGTGTGGGCATCTGATATTCTACTCGCAACATTAGTTTATCCTACCTCCATTCTCACTCCCTTTCCCCTTCTCAAACAAAGTTCTTCTCTAGTGAGAAATTGCTAGCTTTGCCACAGGGTCAGTGGAGTGCCCCTGTAGGATCTCTGGTCGAAAGGCCACCATTGAAATCCACTTTTTCACGCATGCACATACAGAAGCTGCACCGTTCAAGTAGAGGGACTTATATTCCCATAGTGTTGGCTTGAAACCCACCAATTTGTCCACAAGACCAATTTTCTCACCAACAGGGTGATTCACTCAAAACTAGACCTACCAGAGTTCGCAAATAATGCATTGCTGAAGTAAACTTCTAAGGAACTTTAGGCTCCAAATGAGGCCTTACCTTAAGAATATGATCACCGATTTCCTTAGCCATGCTAAAAAAGGCCTCATTCTTTGCCTCTTCTCATTTCTTCTCTGCTTGTAAGCACTTTATTTATGCAGTCTTATCCTTGTTATGTTCAAGTAGTGCTCGAATGTTGGTGGCCTTATCAATGTTCCTTCATACCACTTCAGCAGATACCTTGACAAAGGCATTGCTTACTTGCTTATCGGACATTACCGGAGGCTTGACAGTCATGTACCTAATTTGCAGTTGATTCTTTACTTGGTGTGAGACACATGACTCCTTGCACACATCAAAATATGGTTCGTCCATGTGTGTCTTCATGGACCAGGACAATTGTTTCCTAGTCTGCGCATTGGCCTTTTCTAGGTACATTGACTTCCAACCATATAAATGCTTTTGCCCCATCATGCTCTGGAACCTAGCGTGAATGATCTTGTTGGTGTCCTCTATGTACCCCATATCCGGAATCACATAGTCCTCACCTTCTTTTCTTGTCCTTGCCTTCTTGCCCTTGGAAACCTGGGTGCTAGAATTTGTAGTGGGTCCTTCACCTTCATGTGTGGAGTGAGGCACGCCAAATGGCTCTCCCATTTTCTCTTCTGTCTCCTTGACCCCCTCTTCATCATCTTTCATTTCCTCATCACGAGGCTCCTCTACATTTTTGGGCTGCACTGGGGTTCCTGGCGCGCTTTCACCAAACTCATCCTCTTCATCATCTATGAGATTTAACTTTCTCCTCCTCTTCTTCTCAGGTACTTCTTTCTGAGGGGAGATCCGAGGTGATCTGCATGGAGGTTTTGATGGCCCAGCGCTCTGAGTCCTTGTCCTTCTGAACACCCTTTTAAATTGGTTTTCCTCAATTATTGGGTCTGCATCTAAGATTGGTGTACATGTTTCTAAGTCCTCCTCCCCTTGTTGTCTGGGAAGAGTAACATCATGCTTGCTTTCCTTAGTGTCTGAGGTTTGCCTCCATCCCCTATGCATTAAGCCACCATTGTCATCCTATTCTTCTTCTTCTTCTTCTTCTAATGGTGAAGTGGGATTTTCAACTGCCAGACTCCCAACTGTATGTTTCCCCTTTGGTGGGCCTGGTAGTATACATTCATTTTTTACATACTTACTATTTTCCAGCCTAGGCTTAAGTTGGATATAAATTAGTGTGGCCCCATTGTCACCAATGGCCAAACTTACAAGCCTCATGGTTATATCATCTGATATGAACCTCTCAATATAAGAAGACTTACCTAGGTATGTGTAAGTCTTCCTCAAGGTATGGTAGTCACAGTCTACCTTGTTTGCATTGTAGATTAACCTGTGCGCATCGAAAAACCTGTGAACTGCCGCCTGGAAGAACCGCGTTGTAAAGGCGTAAGGGAGTTTACACCAAGGACTCCATGCCCCATCCTTCATTACAAAACGTGCAATGCAAAAGTGTTGGTACACAACAAATTGCACTGTCTTCCCAACCATTGATGGCAGATCCTTAGGAATTCTCCACTCCTCTTGAAAGCCACGTGAAGTCTTGTCATACCACAACTCTACCCTTTGCCTGAATGGACCACTCATAGATCCCTCACATAAGTACTTCTCAAACCTCTCTGCTAGAGACTTATTCTCTATAGGATACTCCCAAATCTTGTTCTTTGGCCCATCAGGCACTCCAATTTCAACAAAAAAAAGAGATAACAAAATGGCACCAAATCTTATCTTCTCACCTTTGCATGCTTCTTCAATGATGGTATCTGCTATGTATCCTACCAAGTTGTAAACTTCCCCCTGTGATATCTTCTTAGCAATATGTAGCCACATGGTGTTCACTTGTGACCATCTCTCCTGATCATTCAACTTGGTGAGTAAGTGTGCGGCCGCATGTACCACAGGGTACTTTCTTAACTTGTAAATATCCATTCTGCTCGAACCCTTTGAGTAACCCAGCTCCTTGTGGGTGGCCAAAATAGCTTCTTTGTCAGATAAGTCACTGGTAATCTTTGTTCATGTTCCCTTTAAACCTGTCAGGCTTGCAATTAAGGGCGCGGTGATCCTCATTTGCTTCCCAACAAAATAAAATAAGTCTTTGTGAACTCTACTCATAAGCCATTGGTATAGCTTCTCTGGTTTTCCAAAGTAAGGGAGTTCATAGAGATGTAGGACCCCTACCTTCTTCAACAATTTCTCTCCAACATCATCATAAACAGGCATGTCGTCGACTGTGTGCTTGTTTGTCTTTTTTCTTAAAAGTGCGTCCAACTCTTCCTTGTTGTCAGTCATGCGATGATTGTAGTCGCTTACCTTTCTCCTGCGAACGTGAGAATCCCAGTCACGTCCCACGATTATGTCCTCTGGGTACTGCATTTCTGAAAACCTGCTTTCGGGGGCATCCTCAATCTCCACCTCAGTTTCTACCTTCTTCTTCCCCTTTGTTCCTACTCCAGGTGCTTTCCTTAATGCCATGGCAAAACAAGGTTGCATATGTTTACCTCTGTCGAGCAAACTCCTGTGCCCTGGCTTGAAATTGCGTGCCCTAACTTTAAATCGCATACCCTAGCTTCTTCTCAAACCCTAGCACCCTATTTCTCCTTTTTGTATGCTTTTGCTTCGCTCAAACCCTTCTCTAATGGGGACACAAGCCAATTTCATGCACAAATCCACTCTCCTCGCGTGGTTTTAAAGCTCTTTGCACCTCGATGCGTCTCACACAACTCAGTTGCAAATAACTCGCTCAAAAAACTCATAATCACAAAGGTAAAAATGAACCCACATCACGTCCTTATATAGATTTGGAAAAAGTAATCGCATTTATTGCTCCTCCACCTACCATCGATCCTCTCATTAATTGAACATTTTACCACATTTCCGCACGATACACCTTCGCGCCCCAGTGCTAACCTTCCAGCGCGTCTTTCTGCCTTTTGGCCACAGACCTCCTTTCGTGCACTTCCATGCGCTGAAGTACCTCGCCATTGTGCCTTCCCCTAAGTAGTTTCCACTGCCGTAGCTTTCCTCACGTTATACTGGGCATTTTTCCAACTATGATCTTCTTTTAGGAGCAATTTTCTTCCTAGCAGCACCTTTCCATACCATCTGCACTTTCTATCAAGAGAAATCACCTACGTCAGTACTTTTCCTTTTGAATAGCCATCTTTAAATGGCAACCACCCCACACTAAGGGTATGTGTAGTCCTCTGCACATAAAAACACTTCAGATTGCAATCACCTTTTGGGGCGCAAACGGGCTTATTACACAAAACACAAATTGACAAAGCATAGCGACAAGGAAGGAAAAACATTAAAGGAAATACAGTAAGGGAAATCTAATCTAAATGGCAATACTACCTTATTACAAACACCAAGAAGGCTTATTTATAGTAGGGCTTCAGCCTACTCCCATTGAAGTAACTGGGTAACCGTGTTCCATCAAGTGCCTCTAACTGGCAAGTGCCTGATTCAAGTATGTGAGTGATAACATACGGTCCCAACCAATGCACCTTAAGCTTTCCTGGGTGGCACAGAAACTTTGAATCATAAAGAAGTACCATCTGCCCAACCTCAAGCTTCTTGTCCTTGATGTGCCTGTCGTGCCATGCCTTCTGCCTGGCTTTTTCTTGCTTCTGACTCCAACGTGTTATGGCGCACCTCTCATCCAGTTGTATCAACTTGTCAATTCTTTCTTCCAATGCTTTCTCATCAGCTAGACCTCCCGCGCATGCGATACACAAAGAAGGTAACATGAATTCCATGGGAAGAACTGCTTCCATGCCATACACCAACTAAAAGGGTGTTTCCTTATTCAACCGTTTATAGGTTGTTCTATATGCCCAAAGTACAACAGAAACTTTATCATCCCAGTCTGTCCTTCCAACATCACAAATCTTTGTCAAAGTCTGGCTCAATATCTTGTTGAAAGCCTCAGCAGTCCCATTTTCCTGAGGGTGATAAGGTGTTGTCTTGTGGTGTACGGCCATAAATTCAACCAATAATATCTTGATTGTCACATTCAAGAAATGAGTTCCCCTATCACTTGTCAAACTCAAAGGACATCCATACCTGGTAAGAATATTTTCCCACAAGAACCTTGTTGTTGTAGTTGTTGTACAATCCTTTATAGGTGTTGCTTCCACCCACCTTGTAAGATAATCTGTACAAGTGATGATGTAGCATGATCCAGTTCTACACGTGGCTGGGGAAATAGGACCCACAAAGTCTATTGCCCATTTTTCAAAAGGCTCTACACTAGTAATAGGCCTCAAAGGCATTTCATCTCTCTTCCTAGGTTTTCCAAGGCACTGACAATGATCACACGCCTTACAATACTCCTTGCAATCCTTGTATAAGGTTTCCCACCATAAACCAGCGAGTAGAATCTTACGCACGGTGGCGTCACCTACATAGTGTCCTCCTACAATACCGCCATGAGCCTCCTCCATGATTTTCGTGTGCTCATGCTCCAGTACACACCGGTGCAATACTTCATCTCGGCCTAGTTTATATAAGTCACCACTGATCAACATGAAAGGTGCGGCATGAATTGAAAGTTGTTTCTTTTCCAAGGCTTTCATCCCTTCTGGCGCCATACCTGTGCGTAAAAAGACAACAATATCCTCTAATTCTGAGGGTGCGTGGTTTAACCTGTATAACTGTGCATCCGCATTGTATCTTCAATACTCTACATGTCCTCTCCTAATTGAATCCTTGATAAGTGGTATGGGCCAGAATTACTTTTACCTGGCTTTACCACAACTGTAAAGTCAAACTCTTGGAATAATAGAACCCATCGACATATGTGCCCCTATAAAATGGCTTATTTACCAAGAATTTCAATGCCATGTGATCTATATAGAAAAAAAGGTGTTGCTAGCAAGTAATGTATTGAACTTATGCAACACGTAGATCATTGACAAAGTTTCATGCTCCGTAGTTGTATAATTATGTTCTGCAGGAGTCAACTTTCTACTAGCAAAACAGATAGGATGATCTACAATACCTTCTCCAGGCTGAGCTAGAACTGCGCCAATGGCCATGCCAGAGGCATCCACATGTACATGAAAGGGTAGATTCCATGAAGGGAAACGTAAAATAGGTGCACCGTAGTAAGCCTCTCCTTCAGCGCTTTGAATGCACGTTGCTGCGATTCTCCCCAATAGAACTTCCCTTTACCTTTTAATAACTCCTCCAAGGGCATGACAATCTTAGCATATCCTTTGATAAATTTTCTGTAATACCCTGTGTGGCCCAAGAATCTGTGCACCTCACTCTGACTGGTGGGTTCCTCCAAGCCTAAAATGACTACAACCTTAGCTGGATCTACTAACAAACCCTCCTTGCAGATGATATGCCCTAACAGAGTTCCAAAAGGTGTAGCAAATACACACTTCTTGATATTTAAAGAGATGCTTAACTATCTGCACCTCTCAAACATTAACTGCAAATTGTCACAATGATCCTTGATAAGCCCATACATGGTCCAATCATCCAAGTAAACCTGCAAGAATTTGTGAATAAAATCCTAGAATGCTTGAACCACAATGCGTGAAAATACTGCAGGCGCATTCTTCAATCCAAAGGGCATCACTGTGTATGAAAAACTTCCCCATTCAGTGGTGAAAGTTGTCTTCTCTTGATCCTCCTTAGCAATTCTTACTTGATGATACCCAGAGAATCCATCTGTAAAAGAGTAAATTTCGT
This sequence comes from Taxus chinensis, assembly GCA_019776745.2. Classification (NCBI taxonomy): domain Eukaryota; kingdom Viridiplantae; phylum Streptophyta; class Pinopsida; order Cupressales; family Taxaceae; genus Taxus; species Taxus chinensis. Next base: position 102,575,963 of record CM034149.1, read on the forward strand.
GCCCTACAACGCCTTCCAATATTTCCTCAGTGAATGGTGTAGGGAAAGGATCAATCACACATGCAACATTCAACTCCCTGTAGTCCACACAAATCTTGATTCTTCCATCTTTCTTTATGTTGATCACCATAGGGCTGACCCACTCTGATTCCTCTATGGGCTCAATAATGCCAGATTCCAACATCTTGTCTATTTCTTCTTTAACTTTTACATGCAGGTTAGGGTTCATCCTATAAGGTCTCTTCCTAACTGGGCATGCACCTTCCTTTAACTTAATTTTCATCTCGCCCAAAGATTCATGCACCCCTTTCAACTCATGGTAGCCCCTAGGAAACAAGTCCTAGAAATCACGTAGTAGTTCAATTATCTTAGCCACTTCAGAGTTAGACCAATAATCTCCAATTATGGCCTATTTAGGTTCAACATCCATGCCAATGATCACTTTCTTCATTTTCATAGGTTCATGGTAGGCGTGCATCTTCTCATCTGCACTGTCTAAGACCTCGCGCATACCCTCTGAATGATCTATGTCCAACTGTTCCACTTCTTCATCATCCACCATATAGACCATCTTTCCTTTCTCCTTCTCTAGGAAAGCGTGCACAAGTGATTCTACATCTGTCTCATCTACTTCGTCAAAATGTGCTTCTAGGTCTGACTCACCAAATAACTCCTGAATGAGTTCTTTAGCCTTTGCACTATCTCCCATAGTCAATCGCTTCATAACCTGTAATGCCTCTTTCATCAGAGGTTTAGTGGAGAAGTAGTCAAAAGTTTGGATCATTCCTACAGTCAAGTCTTGCCAATTTCTAGTCTCCCTATGCAGCTCCACATAAACATACCAAGCATGCGTGCAACCTCGCAAGGTGAAATAAAGTTTGTGCACCCACAATGAAGGTGGTAAAGCTTCCTACCCCTCTGTCCAGAGTCTCTCACACTGCTGAACATGGTGCTGAACAAGATTATTACCATGATATTCACATATTTGAGTAGGTGCATTACTCCTAAAAAACCGGGCTGATAGAGCAATTCTCACTTCTCTCCATTCTATGAGATTATCCCTATGAACCATCCACCAGCACGTTGTTAACTCACATAGGGTATACACTAACATATTCCTTCTGTCCACTTGATCCTTCCACTATACTTCCATGGCTCGTAGGAATACCTCAGGGTTTCCTTCGCCAGTGTACCGAGGTACAGGGTTGTTGCCTAACCTCCTAACACAATGCGGCCTGCTTACGCACGCAGCTGCACTTCTTACTTCACCCAACCATCTCGTAAGTGCCATGTGCCCAATTGTCACAGGAAATACTTGTAGTATCACTGATGGACTGTGCATCATCCCACTAGAGGATTCCTTCCTTAGATGGCTCAAGTGCTTCCGGATCTCGAATGGTGCGCACATAAATTTTGTTCAGGTCTTCTTCACTTAAGGGCTCAACATAAGGTGCATATTTCCCATCTGTCAAAGGGATAATAACCCATTCTTCCTTGTTCTCAAAACTGATATATCCCTTATTGAACCATAGATCAACATTATTTACATAGCACCAAGGGTGCCCAAGTAGAGCTGGGAAGTTGTCTGCTTCTGCAAGCGCTAATACCTCAAAGTCCCCAGTGAACTTGGCCCCATGTATAGTAATAGATGCATCCTTCAATACTCCAATTGGTGTGGCCTTAGTCTGATTTTCCATATACAGTACATTGGAAGATGGCTGCAATGGAGGTCTACCCATCTGAACCCATGCATCTAAGGTAAGCACATTCACTTCCGTGCCAGTGTCAATCAAAATATTGCTCAAAATCCATCCATCTACAACAACATTCAGAGTGATCTCCTTGTCATAATCCAAGCTATGGGGAGGGAGATTAGCATGCAAAATCTGTCATGTCCGGTCTCAATACCAGCACGTGGAGTGTTTCCTTTCAACCAACTCCCTAGTAATGGAATAATGTTCTCCTGATGCAACATCTTGCATACTTCCTTCAGATCATCAACATCTGATTGGAAAGTCTCAGCTGCCTTCTTCTGTTCCAACTTCCGTGACTGTTCCTTTAAACATTGTATTTCACCCTGCAGATTTCTGAGTACCTCCATGGTTTCCTGATAAACCTCCTTCTGATGTGTAGGGTCTGGATATTTTGCATGTAAAACCTCCTCCTTAGTGATGGTAGGCTTCTGTTGCAGTGTTTCTCTGGCATGCGCAGCCTCAGTGCGTGTAGTAATCTTCACAGGTACTACCTCAGGATCCGGTGCTAACTTCGGCATCCATTGGTTTTCCATGGCACGTTGTATCCTAACCATCCCTGCACCCTTGTTCTCCTATTTGTGCTTCTTTCTCAGGTGTTCATATAAGTTCTGGACACTCTTCATAGTTATGATTCTTTCCACAAAAAGAACAAGTAATGTTCTGAGGACATTTGCACATGTAATGGTCAGGGGATCCACATGTATAACATGTTCCATGAGGGAACTCACTTCGTCCACCATCGCGGCCTCAGCCTCTGAATCCACCATGGTATCCTCGACCTCTACCACGGCCTCCCTCAAAGCACCCTTCATTTTGATCATAGCACCCTTGAGTGTGATCATGATCATGTCACTCACCTTTATCCTTAGAGTTATTTGAAACCCCATGTCTGTCATACACCAATATCAATGGCATCATGGATCTGATCAATCAACCTACAATCTTTTGTATTGTGAGTTGTGGACTAGAAAATTTTACAGTAGCAAGACACATTCTTTCTTACCACGTGTTGCAATAATGGACAATGGCTTACATCATGGTCCAAATGACATATCTCACATTCCAGTAATAAGGAGTGCACCGATCTGAGGTAAACTATCCTTAGTATGCCCCTCTACTTCACAATTTGTGCACCAAATTCCACTGCGTGTCTCATGTGTTGTATTGGCTGATAGTTTCTCCAACTGCTTTGTCATTGCTGCAATCTGAGCTTCCAAGAATGGGCTCACTCTAGTGTCTATGCTCCTGACTGCCTCATGTGCAGAGCTGCTTCAAGTGCCTCGCGTGGGTCTGTATAAGTCTTATGTGAGAGTGCCCTCCTAAAAGGTGTAATCAGGCCTCTGACGAACCACTGTGCATGCTGACTTGCATGGATATCATATGATAGTTTAGACAAGAGTGTTTTGAAATGAGCATCATATTCTGGACACTCTCAGTAGTGCCCTGCTTGATGTCCTTGAGTGTGCTTATACTTTTCTGCTCAAACTCAGGTATATAAAATTCCTTAATGAAAGCATCCTGTAACGTTGTATAATCCACACAAGTCTGATCAGGGTCAAACTTTCTGTACCAACTGTGTGCGCATCCCTGCAACGTAGTTGCAAACTAACTGGCCTTGCACTCTGAAGCTGTAATTCCTTTCGTGTGCCATAGTATCTCACACATATGCACATGCTCAGTAACATCTTCTATTCCCCTATACTCTGGGAGATGAAGTGACATCTCCATGTAAATATTTTGGGGCTGGTGAGGACCATGCCCACTAGATCTAGAACCTCTTATGTTACCTCCACCGCCAGATCCACCAAATCCACCAGATCTTGAGCCACTTGTTCCTCCTGATCCTCCACCTGTAGCAGGAATTGGACCAGAGGATGCACTGCCCTGTGTCCCAACAATGGTGCTAAACTGAACTCCTACAGTCTGCAAAGTTGTGCTACTCCCTAATGTGAGTCCAAAGTTTATGTGCACCTTTGTTCTGTGCTGATGATGTGCCTAAAAAGGTTCCTCCAACCGGTCCTCCAAATAATAGGGAAGATGTCTGTCCGGCCATAAATGCACTTGCTATATGATTCACTCCTGAACTTGTTGATAAGTCAACTCTACCTCTTGCTACTCTACTACCCAAACTAGCTTGCTGACTACTGGTTGTACTAGAAACTAGAAAACCAAGCGCAAGGGCTAGGTTTCCAGGTAGATTCAGATGCGCACCCACGGCCCAAGTTGTCTCTACTGGTGCACTCTCATAAGAGGCCGATGAGGGTTCCCTGTCATGCTTGCCCAAATGGGGAGTTCCAGATGCTTTGGCTCCACGTCCTCTGCGTGAGCTCCAAATCCTTCATGAGCCATCTCTCTCCTCAACACCATTTGTTCTGCAATCTCATGTTGCTTCTCTAAATCCCTCTCACATGCCTCATTGTACTTAAGTCACCTTTCTTCTCTTTTCCTCTCTGCCGCTAGGTCCGCCATCCTTCACCAAACCTACTCCTGCCCCTGTGCGTGGTGGGGTTTAGCTAGCCATCGGGTTCTCTTCCAAATTCAGGGTTACCAACAAGATTTTGATCACCAGTGGAATGCCTTGCAGATAGGTTCCCCTAGGATAACGTAAAAACTGAAACTCAGCTACCTCTGGGAAAGAATAAGTGGAAATTGAGTACTCCAAAATATAGCTATTCAGAACACCATGGAACCAAGTGTCCACAACGCGCGTCCAAATCAGATCAGCATCATAGAGGGCCTGAAATTCTTCTTGCATCTAGACAAGTGTGTGAAACCTCCAATTCCTTTTAGACACGTAAGCAACCAGCCACTCGTATAGCTCTATTGGGAAGATAACAAAGAAGCTCTCATATAAGCAGTCATACAGATTCTGCTCCACCCACATGCGTGCGTCAAACCCAGATCCAGTGTTGAATCTCCTGAGTGTACTCTTCTTCCAGATCTATTATCCACTCCTCAACACTTTCCAAGGTCAACCGATACGTCTTCATCATGCAACATTCTGAAAACAACTGAAAAAGAGATCCTGGTAATGGAACCAATGATGCAGCCTAGAATGTACTAGTAATAACCCAAGCGCGTTGGCACATCACTCAGTCAGAGTTGAGCACTCACCCGAAGCACAAAGGCACCAGGTCCCTCTTTAGAGTTGCTTGGACAGAATGTTAGCATGATGGTGCATATAGATATCCAGATTCATTAACAATAGTAAACAACACACAGTGCATAAACCAGATCTAGTTCTTAGAATAGATATAGAATGAACTAAATAATGACTATAACAAGATTTACCATGCAAGAACCAAATTCAGTCATGTTCAACACCATTATCCAGCCAATATGAACCATTGTATTAAGTACTGTAAAACACAAAAGCTTCTTACATTACATAAGTATCTTCATGAGTCATGCAGGCGACAAAACCAACAACATAACTCTACCATAGTTTCCACACTCTCTAACCCGTGCAAATCAATACATATATATAGGGGTGGGGACTTTCCCTTCACCACCCATGCACTTCTCAAAATAGGTCACATGCTAATAATAGCCATGCGCCTTTACAATAAGATGCACACATGCAAGTGCTCTAACAATAGACTTCATATAGTTAACTCTGAGTAGAAATCCTATTATTAGCCTAAACTATGCATGGCACTCAGTTGTCGCTTGTTCCCAAAATACCATTGCGTGGACCACAAGTCTTCATGTCTTTGTGTGCTCCACATGCTATCTCCAAAAATAGCCCTTATCCACAAAATGGCTAAGTCTTGAATTCAAAGTGTTCTGGCGCACGTTCATTCTGTTATTCTTCCGCGCCCTCAAATGTGCCTTGCTCCAACGCGTGCATCCTTTATGTGCCTTCACCTTAGAGCAATAAGTCCTCAAGAAATGAAAAAAAGATGTAAGTGTCGTAATTGTATGGCTAAAATGCGGGTAGAGTAACAACTCAAAGGGGAAATGATGATGAAATGAAATCCTAGCTATGAAGACGATCCTGAAATCAAGATCACGTGGTCATCAAATATATAAGGATGCATCCACGCACTTTAGATATTTAACAACTCGGCCGTAAACATGGATGAGCGTAAACGAAAAAAAAAAGTGGTGAACACTATATATGACAACACTCTTGAATGATGTCTTCTCTTGTTCCAAATGGGCAACAAGAAAACAAAGGTATAGATCAAATGAGATGGAAATAAACTAAGTGTCACTTGGGCAGAGTTTCGCATCATCCTAAGGCGAGAAAGAAACTAAGCAAAGTGATACGTCGTGAATTTCGTGATGAGAGACACTTAGATCTAACTAAGTGGACTCTTTACAGTGTTCAAAAAACAAGGTTTTGAGTCCAAGCAAGTTTTCACTTTGTGATGGTTTGACAAGACACAATAATGGACTAGCAAAGTGGGCTCCTTGACAAAAATGGCTTTCCTAAGTAATTCACTCAACTAGGTGTCAACAGTTTGTCTAATGTGAGGTCGATTTGCCAAGGTTTCCCAAGGATTATCTTGACTTTACTTTACCCCCTTCCGATAGAATGAACAACTACTGTGTTCAATTGTATCGTCACTGGGGTCACGATACGAACAACTTCGACTCTAAACTCACAATGTATGACTAGTCAAGTGGGTAAGCGGAGCACTTCCTGTTTCATCCACGAAGTTACACAATGGTGAATTACTTTAGGGTTCCTCGAACCACCCTCATTGTTGTAGTTTAAGGCGTTATGCCAAAAGGGTTATGTTCTAGTTGAACGGATAGGGACGTACCCTTTTCTGAAACCTGCAATATAGTGTTATGTTCATGGTGTCTATTTTTTTTATCTTTTTTAACTTAATGTGGTTTTAAGCAACACATCATTTGACAAAATACAATCAAACACATATTAGTGGGTTTGTGTTTTTGAACGTTCTTTCTTCAACAAACGAATTTGGTCCTACACACAAAAGGTTAGTAATTTTTCAAAAGATCACAATATCATAAAAGAGAGTTTACGTGTTGTTTTTGATTCCCAAGGTTGCCAAATGGCGCGAGGGAAGAGCATTCACAACACGAGAAACTTAGCTACAAATATGTAATGGAGAAATACTTAAAGTAACTTGCGAAAAGGAATTCGTCTTAACCAACTTTTGAAGATTAATCCATTATGAAGCGTAAATCAAGTGTTTTGAAAGAAATAAGAAGGTTTTGGAAGCGTTTTTTGGTTCCCAAGGTCGCCTATAAGGCGGGAGACAAGAGCATACACACTTAGAAAACCTCTATCAACTAAGAAATGAAACTCTTTAACTAAGTTAGTCAAAACAAAACCAAAAGACCATGCAAACAACTGTTAAGAACCTGCAAATAAGTTAGCAAAAACCAAAGACTTTTGATCTTACAGCTCGTGATAAAGTTTAACTTTCAACACAAACATCTACGTGCCCAAATCGACACATACGCATCCCAACCGACAGATGTGCGCCCCTACCAATGGGTATGCATGCAAACAGAATAGGACTGTGGGTTTTGACACCTGCGCGGGCAGAATAGCGTATGCGCTAGGGTTTCGACGGATACGCGCTCCAACATACGAGTACGTGGGCAGGGTAAAATGCAAGGACAACTTTGTTTTGAAAAGACACCTGTGCTTCTAGAGACGCGGATACGTGTACGATTCGACACTTACACGTGGGACAGGATGGATATGCGTCCCTTTGCAAATGGACTGATAATTTAAAGTACAGCCAAATGGATGCACAGCCAGTTCAACATATGCCCTCGCGTTTCGACGAATGTGCAGCCAGTTCAACGTATGTGCTCACATTTCGATGGATGCGTGCCGATCCAGGACACCTGCGCGTACCCCCTGTAAAAACCTTAAAATTCACGGAAACGAAAAAAATTAAAAAGTCAAACATGTTAGTTATTGACCATTAAAACCCATTTCTAGCTTGAACCCACTAAATACTTAAGCAAAAGGAAGATTAAGCCCTTTTAAAATGTGAAATATGTTAAAAAACAAGCTTTTAAACCCTATAAAGCATAAAAGTGGTTAGAAATGGACATGTAAAGCCTAGAAAATATTTAAAAAGGACTATGAAGTAACTCCCACCGGGCGTGCCAAATGTGAACAAGGAAAACTGTTTGCAAAAGCTATGAAATGGGGTAAGAAACACTCAAGATTCCCCAAAACTTTGAACAAATAGTTCAATGGACCATCAGATAAGAGATAAACAATGATTCATTACTTTTGCGTGCATTAATCTTGAAGAAAACAAGTAAATCTAACATGTCTAGTTATCCTCTACTCTTGAAAGCTTTACAACTGAACCTAGATAGATTCTAAGCAATCAGTTTGTGATTGTGAGAATGGAAGCTCTCCATTAATGGCTAAAAAGCCACATGGTTTCTTCCATTTACTCAAACTTGAATAGAAATAGCAAAGCAAAAGCAATATTATCTCAATATGTCAAATGAAGAAAAGCTCTAATCCTAGCAATAATATTATAGTTTAGCCTAGAGAGGGGAAGTGTTCTTGGAAAATGACTTGGGGTAGTGGGGTATTTATAGGTTTCTGATTTCAGAAATAAAATTATTTGGGTGAATGTGAAACAAAAGGATAGTCCAAAGGTCACTTTTTAAATTTATAAAAAGTCAAAACATGATTAGGACTAGTTAAACTAGGTTAGGCTAGTTAATAATGTTTAGAGAGGAATTAGGGGTTTAAGAGGATTTTGAGAGGTCTAATCAAAATCCAATGAAATGGATTAATAGTCTAAGAAGTTAGTAGAAGTAGTCTAGAAAGGTATAAGAAAAGGGTTTAGTCTATAGGAGGCTATAATAGCTTGTTTAATTGATTGCAAGAAGAATACGACCAAAAGAATGTCGTAAGAGGGGAGTTAAATAGGTCTAATTGACAATGTATCGTCAATTTGCGAGGAGTGAGATAGTTAGTGCAATATTAGGAATAATAATGATTTGATCAAATTATAAGTGTCTACAAGATTCATGAGCGGAATTACATGGAAATTAGATCTTAGATATATATACATTGATATTATAATAAAAGTGGGTATGAATTCTACGCTTCATTGTATAGACATTTTTTTGTTATGAAATATAATAGGAAACCAAGGTTTTGTGTAAATTTTCATGTGAATGTATGAATGCTTGTGGATAATGGGTAATTATATGTTGTGTGTTTGGATTAATATCCATCTTGCATAGTCATTCATTCCATTATGCCCTTCATGTCACTCTACAACATCGAAGTTACTACATCTCCCATACAGCACTACAAATGAAACAATTAAGCACAAACCAAGTATGGTTATGCTCATTAATGCAAAAAACCCTTAGTGTAGTGAACCGTGGGCCTAACATAAACGTCTTGGATTTGTTTTGTTATAGTGTTGAGGGTTTTGCAATTCTCTTTGCACGCACTAAGTCAAATGATCCAGTGTGCATTACAAGTTCTCTCTACCTATGAAAGGTTCATCTACCTTGGGTGTTAGGAGAGGATCTAAGGGTGTACCTTGCTTTCTTTAATTGTCTAGCACAACCCTCAAAACCCTAAACTCTCCTATATATACATTATCACATACCATATTGACCCTTTTGTGATGATAGGTTATGGTATCATCAATTCTTCTAGCCCAGACTTTTCTATGGGTGTGTAGCAATGATGGCTTCTCACCTTAGCCTCCAACTTTAATCTTCACCACCACCTTTTTTCATGAGGGGTTTTATTTCACATAGCTATTTGTACTTACACTTGTTCTTATAGATTTCGATTTACCCAAATATGTTCACAATATTTTAGCAGTTTTGTTTTGTTAATTTTCAGAATTAGCATCTTCTTAACCTAGTATTTTTATTGTAACTGATTTTTGAGTCCCCTTTACCCCATCTTGACAACTTGTCCACATGAACACGACTCGCTCTATTTTACGAGTGAATTAATGAATGTTATTTCTACTTTCTGATTTCTGCTACAGAACTTGCTTCCGTTATTAACATATTAAACCCTGCAATTAGTGTGTTCGTCTTGGGTCTCAATTTAGTGTGTTCATCCCTGGATTGCTCCTGGGATCCAAATCAATTGCACATCCATATATAATTGTTCTGAGGTTGCCTGACCAACCTACATCTCTGGGTGTAGTTTCTCCCAAGTTTCCCATATGTCAAATTGTTGCTAGGTACTTAAGCATTCATAAGGCCAGCGGCCTGTCTACCTGGGAATGGTAACTTGTCAACTGCTTTTATGTCTGATTACAACCACATTCACTATGTTAATACATCTGTGCAGTCATTGAACCTCTAGTTGCAACTTGCAACTGTGCTTATGTATTTTAAAGTTAAAAGAAAAATAACGCGTTTGTGAATAACCAAGCACTCCACTAAAAAATTAATGTTGAATCATTTGATGATGTGCAGTGACTTTTGTATTTTATGTGATGGAAACGTAATGTCTAGTTGGAAATTTATCTCCTTATCAGAAAGTAATGCTGAATCATTGATGATGTGAAGTGACTTTTGTATTTTATGAGATAAAAATGTAATGTCCGGTCAGAAACTTATCTCATTGTCAAATGCAACTGCTTGAGGATTCCAAATCTGACAAGTTTGCAATAGTAAATCATCTCTACAAAAGTGGGTGGATTATATTTCTACAAGAATCACTGACAACTGCTACGAAAGAATCGTGTGTACATATTTATGTGTGTGCAATCTTAAAGATCAACAAAATACCTGAGTGTTTATGTCATAAGTAACAATTTAGTAATCCTAAATGGATTCAGTCACACATCAGGCTGAATCAGAACATGAGGCAGTTACTGTGTTAAATAATTGAAGGCCTAATATATGAATTCGTAGACTATCAAGCTGCTCTTACCTTGCTTCAAACGGAAACTTCAAAATTTTGGAATCTTGTTTCCATAGCACTTAGACTTCTTCCAAGTTAACAAGATGTGTTAGTGGATATGCATTTACATTAATCCACAGTGCTTACCAATTCTCCTGAATATGCAGCTATATGCAGACAACGTGATCATTAAGAACAACAAAAACACTATCTTTACATTAATCCACAGTCCTTACCAGCTCTCCTGCATATGCAGCTATATGCAGACGACATAATCATTAAGAACAACAAAAACACTATCACTGCAATGAACTATATCTGATGTTAGGATACCAAAGAGCTAAATACAATGCTATCTCCATGTCACAAAGTACAATAGGGGAAAAAGGGAATTGGATCTAATGAATTAACTCCATGCTAGTTTTTACAGAAATATTTCTGTCCATGTTAAAGACTTTAAGACTTTTGAACTCTGATTTCAAAATTGTACACAAGCAGATGTCAGAATGCGACTACCTACACATGTAGGATAATTTGTAAATCTGCCTAAATACTGCTTACTTCTCTATCATTATTCTCTTGTCCGTGATGGGCAGGGGCACAGGCTTTTGAGCTTCATGGGGGTGATTCGGCCCTTTGTAAACCTTTAAATGTGTGAAAAGTCGTCTACCCAGCTGAAAATAAGACAAAAAAATAGTCAGCTGTCAAGCCATGAATTACATAGATAATAAAGAAGGTATGTAACATAGAGACTTTACTACATTTCATAAAAAAAGCAATTAAATGAACGTGACTAATATAATGTCAACATAAAAGATACAAAGAGAAGATAAAGAATCCAATAGTGTGATTTCACAGTGCACTCCAATCAGCCCGGGCCAAATCTGTAAAGCTGAATTATGGGAAAAGGTGGCAGTTAAATGTAGACAGAGGAGGTGGTGGAATCTAACAGCTCTCGGAGATCAAATGCCATGACCGTAAACATGAACGAACATTTCAGCTATGTCTAATAATGGCAGTGAAGCCTTTGACTTCTATTATTTTTGACGGCAGCATAACCAATACAAATGCTAAAATCAGCTATGCAGTAGGCATGGTTTCCATATTTATGGCCAAGCATACCTCAGCAAATTGTGAATCTGATAGCATATTCTTCGTTACATAGAAGGCCCAATCAACCTTGGACTTCAGTTTTTAGCGAGTAGAAAGCACAATCAACCTTGGACTTCAGTTTTTACAGAGTATAAACTAGGATAGGCTCCAGAAATCTAAAACCCAAATAAATAATAACTATAAGCCGTGGGATATTAACAGACGGTGGCATTGTTGGTCATCTGAATTGGACTTTACATGGAAACCTATATTTCTAAATCCAATATTAAAGTTAAGAGTTCAATCATGGTCATTCTCTGTTTTTGAACTGTTACAAAATTCTCTTTTTTCTTAGTAGGTTTGTTTCTTCTTTTCTTCCATATTTGCTTCTCTCAATATTTTTTTACGAAAAAGTCTTATGACCTCCCCCATGCCATACCCATTCCTACAAATCAGTTGCATCGGCTGTATATCTTTTGGGCCCTTAGAGAAACTCTTTTCATAGCGGAAAGTGTACCAGGACATGGTGTAGCCCACTCCTTCCTCGAGGTTTTCTGCTATCGTAAATCCGAGACGGTGCCCCAAATTGCAATACCACTTGAAGAGGGTAAACATCAGTTTTGGAGATTCAAGGAAAAAACATTATTTTTCAGGTTAAGGGACTCTTGCCATGTCCTAAGACTTTAAATAATTATATTGCTTCTGACAGGAAGCTTCCAATAGTGGTTGATGTGATACTACTAATAATGACGAGTGGATAATTCATGGTAGTTTTTGCATCAAAGGCAGATAGAGATTTTATTTACCAAGGAGGGGTTGGTTTATAAACTGTGATAGCCTCTTCATGAAACATGGAGAACCCACTTTCAGTCCCATGGAAGACCTAGCTACTGCAATTCCAGTTTGGGTAAAGCTTTATAAGCTTCCAAGTGAATTTTGGGGTGAATCTGATCCGAAATGGATATAACTCATAATCATTTTTAATTAGTTATATGGTTTGTATGACCAAGCAGACACACAAACAAGACTCAAATGCTCAAAATTGAACTTACAAAGATGAAAACCAAGAATCAAACATTAAAAAAAAATGTTGCAAGCAAGAACCCTCAGAATCAACAAATTCGTGAAGAAGACCCCAAGCATGGTCCAGATCCTCAGAGACCTCTCTAGCATCTGACTTTGAAAAACGCAACTATGAAGCAGATTTTTCAACTGATGAATTCGTCAAGAAGATACAACAGCCACCAAAGTTTCAGGCAGAATTGACGAATTGAACTTACAAAGATGAAAACCAAGAATCAAACATTAAAAAAAAATGTTGCAAGCAAGAACCCTCAGAATCAACAAATTCGTGAAGAAGACCCCAAGCATGGTCCAGATCCTCAGAGACCTCTCTAGCATCTGACTTTGAAAAACACAAATATGAAGCAGATTTATCATTTTTCAACTGATGAATTTGTCAAGAAGATACAACAGCCACCAAAGTTTCAGGCAGAATTGACGACTGCCAAACTCATCAGACGGATTTGATGGCTTTCAAATTCACTGAAATAAAACAGACTTGAAAACCAACAAACCAAAACAGAAGTATAGCATTCAACACCCTGAATGATGAGATGGAATAGCATTTCGGTCTGTGTTGTTTCGGAGGCTCAATGTATGCATAAATATAACCATTGAGCTCTTGCAATGGCACCTAGAGTTGGATTTGGAATGGAAGTATTTATTCCAGCTGGTGTAGGAGATGCATTGAGGACATTTGAGTAAGTTGTAGAGCAGGCCAAACAAGAAGCAGCTTCCGGTACGATCTTTCTAGATTATAATCTGTATGCCCCCTTTTGAGTTTAGGAGAAAATGCAAACAACGGCTCATGGGTGGTTGCAGAGGATTTAAATGCCATTGTGAACTTGGAAGATAAGACAACATTAATCAGTTTGCTACTGCAAGAAAATAATGAAAAAGCGATTGAGTCAATATTGTTCCAAAGAATGGATAATTCTCTTGGACTAACAGAAGATGGGGACCTCTTTCTATGGTCCAATTACCAGACAAGTTCTTAGTTGATGTTGACTGGTCTGATGAGTACTTCCGGAGTCTAATATTTTGCAGGGAGGTGGGTTTGATCATTGACCTATATTATTGGACATCTTTGACATGGTGATGCCAAGAAACATCCCATTAATATTTGACCTATGCAGTTAAGCATAAACAACCTTTTAAACCTTTGCTGGATCAGTGGTGGCAGGATGGTATATACCTAGGTACAGCATAAAAATGTACCATTTGGATAAACAACTAAAATATCTAAAGAATGAAGTTCTAATTGTTGCGAAAATATCAATAACCAGAAAAGAGCTCTTGGAGACCACTTGAAGGAGGTCAAGAGAAATATTAAGCAGAATGGACATATTCCAGAACAGTTGGAACTGAGGAATTGCGGCTTAGAGAAGAATTGCAGATCCAGAAAATAGTCTAAATGATAGAACTGAGGAACTGCGGCTCGGAGAAGAAATTAAATGCAAATAAAATCTACGATCAGAGATGTCTTGGGGAAGCTCATAAGAAATCCTCCTTTCTTTAAAAGACTTTGCTTAGAATATATATAGGACCTGTTATTTTCAGAAAGCTGATGCAGAGACCCTAAAAGCTATGGAGGATATCCAAGAGGAGGTGGTCAGATCCCCCAAGGACTCAACTTCTAAGCCTTGAATTATTAGGGAAGAAGACTTGGGATTCTTGCATCCATTCCCTTCATTATATCCCAAGAAAAGAATGAGAGCCTTGTGAAAATCATTTCAATGAACACAGTGAGTGTTGTCGTTTTCAATACAAAGGAAAAAAAATGCTCCTGAGACAAATGATTTTCCCATACATTTTTATAGATATTTATTATTTTGAGACACAATCAGCACATATATCTTGATAGAGGAAGCAATCAGGACATCAAGTCAAAGATGAAGGCCCTGAATAACACGTTGACCATATCTCCAGAATAAGAGGAATCAGGAGGAATCGTGAATTCTAGATGTTTAAGTCGTATCTTGAAGAACATAACCAAAAAAGGATGATGTTTAAACTTGACATGTCAAAAGATTATGATAAGATTAATTAGGTTTCTTTGCAGGATATCACCTACAGTCTGTGAATGATACAATTCTTAAGGGAGATGCCAAGATTCCTAAGACCATCCAGACCAAATCCTGCCTTGACAACTACTTAGTGGCATCTAGGCACAAAATTAATGAAGATAAATCATAGGTGTTCTCCCTCAGCACAGATACGAAAATACTTGAGATCCCATTATTTGAAAAGAAGAGTCTCTCTAGGATTGTTGACTAGAAAGAAATTATTGATAAGATCAGGAATAGAATTAATGTTTGAATCGCTTGGTTATTGGACTCATACATGGCTTTCCCTTGCAGATAGAATCACCCTTATCACATCAGTTTTGCAAATTTTCCCATAAAGTGTTATGGTATCCCTAAAGGACATTCGTAAAGAACAGGACAGGATACACAAGAAATTCTTGCAAGAAGGACCAAAGGAATCGAACCATAGTAGACAGACTCAGACTTGGCTTGGACCTATCTTGGATGCTGGCTCCAACTTGACCCCAAAAAAATCAACAAAGACTCAACAAATTTAGAAATAAAACATTAAATAGAATATATTTAGTTCATGTCTACCAGACATGGCAAGCCCCACCAGTTGATCCACATTGACTTGTTTTGTCTGACTCAGACTCGTGAGTAATCAATCAGTTTGTATACAATGATTCAAACAAATGGCATTTGGTCAGATGGGATCGAGAGTTTCATTCGTCCTTTGGGAATCTGAGAAAGATAATTAAAAGTCTTGGCTACCAAGAATTTTTGGAGATGGTGTAAAGTCAATCAGGATTCAGGCTAGGATCCTCAAAGGTAAATAGGCTCCTAGAGTTTCTTGGAAATATGCTTACAATTTAGGACTTGGGGAAAGGGTCCCGTATAAAGTGGCTAAAAGCTATGGTCTACCCCGTCTTGGAAAATTAACGATGACTGACTTTGCTCTGGAAAGATGCTTGGGACCAACAGCCTCTTGTCCTATCCAAATAAATTACACTCAAAGGTCTTCCATCAATCTTGCTGGACAAGGATAGCCCCACAAGATTTGCCTAGCTAGGATCCAAACTCAGGATAAGGATGCCCAGATCCTCAAATCCAGCTAATGCTTCCTTTCCTTGAAAAGGGATGCCCTACACCGGGGAAGGAAGTTATTCGGTTAAATCTGGGTACAATAGACATATTCAATGAGGCAAGAAAGACTCCAATCGGTTCAAGGTAAGGAGCTCAGACCGATGGTTCATGGTTAGTGGGTTCATTTGGTTAACCACTAAAGGAAAAAATTTAACCAATAACAACTTGAGGAGAGCATTTGTTGGGACCTCAAAAGCCTATTCCTTGAGAAGAGAAAGAAGACAATAGATCGCAACTCTTCTTCAGTGGCAGCTCATAAACTTTCCTTGGGAAAGATAAGCACAGCTCCAAAGAACTTAAGGATGCTTGGAAGGAACAATGAGCTTCTGCGAGTCTGCACTCCCACTTTTTCTCACTCTTGTTTGGACTAACAATATAGCCTTCCTGCTTTCGAACACTTGGTTAGATAAAAAATAATAGAATCTCTAAAATCAGGAAGGGAGAGGCTGGCAAGGTGTGATGTAATTAATATATTTACGAACATGGTGGACACAAGCAGAGCAGGGAATTGGAAACCCCTCGAGCCTGTCTTAAAAGAGGTAGTAACTTTCTTTAAGTTTTGGGGTCTGGTTATCTAGCATCCCCCAGCAATGAAAATCCGTCGAGCTACACAAAAATCAAGACATTGAACTCGGATGGGAGCTCTATGGGAAATTGAGATGGCTAGTCCTGGGGAATGTATAGATGCTATCAAGGAGATTTCAATTCTGATATGCCATTGTCTTAGGAATTCAGCAAGCAATACGGCTGAAGGAAGAAGAATAAGATGTGATCTTAAGCAAGATAGATATGGAGGTTTTCAATATAATTGAAACACGTTCCAAAAACTTATGGTCCCTCTTAAAGGCTGAGGAGGTGAATCTTAACACTCATTGGAAGATAAAATCTCTTTGTTCTAACTTAAAAAGCACCAAGCAAATGAGATGGCTGATTATGTTGCTAAGGTGGCTTTTGAATTGTAACTTGGCAGGTCCATTATAAAATTGATTTTCTTGCACATAATATAATGTAAACTTTTGGAAATTAAATGCCTTGATTGAGGGAATAGGGTGGGAGAAATAGATAAATCCACAGCCATCTCACAGCTTTTTAATTAAATGATGTATCTCCGTTACCCAGGTTGAACCACTTCTAGCAAGTGAAGTGATGGCTCCAGCTAGGAGGATTAAAGTCATTATTTAACTGTCTCAATAGTTGTAAGCCTATGAGGGATATGAAATGGTACTTGAAGATTCTGAAAATATGATAAAGTCCAGAAGGAGGATGGAAGTTGTTCCTCGGATAATCATAAAATGTTACTCCTTGACCTTTAGAATTAGAATTCCTGTCCATTTCTGAAGTCATCGGTGTATTTGCATTGTTGTTTCTGTTACAGAGTGTGTCCTTTCTGCTTCCCAATTTCTGTTGTTTCCCATATGTTAAGGTGGTATAAAGGGTATCGTCTTCTAGGAAAGTCAACAAATCCCACATGCTGAGAGATCTAGCTTATTGGATGGTAGACAAGCAGCATAGAAAATCCTTTTCTGTGGAACAGCAGACTCTCGTCCAGAGCTAGAAGTGGTAAAACCCAGAGTGAGTTGGATTTCAATAATTAAGGATTGAAGGAAAAGATATTGCATTGGAGGCCCTGGTGGACCCCGGATACACTCGGATGAGAAATAAACTTTCCCAACAATTTCTACAGTTCATCAGGCTACCAAGTGCATGGCTCTTGGAGTCAATTATTGTGCGCTTAAAATGTAAAGGAGCAATGCTCTAAGTAAAGCAATTCATTGGTTGGTGAACGAGAAATTCTTTGAGATTCTTAACCCCATGAAGATGGGTGGAGCGTATGCCAGTGTGAAGCGTGAAGAAGAAGCCTCTACTCTTTTGTTCAGTCCTGCTTCTAGAGAAATGCCCGCTCCATGCAGAATTTTTAGCATGTATATAAAAACCCTCCTCCAAATACAGCTTAGTTAGTTCAATGCATCCAAAACTTGGAGGGCAAGCACCACCACTTGGACAAGTATGTAAGGGCTCTAGTGGGAGAGAAGAATAAAAGCATTGTTGCAGTATGCAATATTATTTATGTTGATAGTGTTTTCTGATTTCTCTGTCCTTTAATACCATATGACTATTTCATTAAATGGGTTTGAGGGTCTTAGAGGTCTCAACTCTATTCCATGGTTGGGAAGCATGACTGATTTTTCTGGAAAGTTATCTTTCCGAAAAAATTCTACATCAATCACCATTAGATCCCTTCAGTAGCTTATGGAAGTATTGGTTTAATAGTAGTAACTTGCCCCCACGGTTCTGATGGTAACATCCCAAAATTGGATTTGATCCAACCAGCCTTCATGCTGGAGTTTTGTACAACTATAAATCCAAATAAATTATGAAGTTTTCATTTTCGCCAAGCAAAAGAAATGGAGTCTTTTTGTTCCACGGGGACACGTCCCCTCCCAAAAAAAGTGCCGTCTCAGAGGCTTGGAATGTCTCCAAGACTTGGGGACGACTGAGAAACATCCCCCCACTGCCGCCAACCAAATGGGTACGTCCCCAAAACATTTCCATTAAAGAGGGGACATTTTTGAGATGTCCCCCCATTTTGGGGAATTCACAAAGATTTGGGAACATCCCGAAGGCTTCCAAAAGTCTCTCGACCAATTCCATAGACTCCTAGCTATCCCCGTCGGCATAAGTCTGTCTAAATTTTTTATTTTTTTTAAAAATCACTTTGTTTTATAGTTTTTGGCTCCCAACCCTAACCCTAATATTCAATGGATCCTGACGACCCTCTAAGCACTCCATAAAAACTATAAATCAGAGTTGCACCCTCACTCCAAATCACAATAAAAAATTCAAAGCAAAAGTGAAAGCATTAGCAAGCAAGAGTGAGAGCTATAGCATTAGCAAACAAGGGTGAGAAGGTGAGAGCGTAGTTCAAAAAATCATTATCGGCGATTAATCAGTAGGCCAAATTTTGAATCGGGAATCGGCAATTTATCGGCATTAATCGGCAACTTTATTGCTACTTTTAAAAACATTTAAATTCATAAAATATATTAAATTAAATGTAAAAACAATGTTAAATGATGCAAGAAGTGACTCTATAAAACGCCATAGGCCCATATGCATATTTTTGATTAAGTTTTGACCAAAAAAGAGAGTACAAAGTTTGCAAACAAAAATGCTCATAGAGTCATGTCACATGTGACTTTTGAAGTATCACTATCAAATATCAATAATATTCTATTTCATTAAGCACGCCTAAAATAAGTCTATTGCACTTGCGGCTGCCTCGTGGAAGTGGAAGGTAAATATTCCTCCTCTGCAACACCAACATTGTCATCTACAAACATATCATCTGGATCATCACCAAGTTCTAATGTCCCTGATGGTATTGCTTCTTCAGTCTCCCTCTCCCAAGTTGTTATCTCCTCTGTAATAAACACAGACTCCGCATCATCAGGCTCAACAATCCAATAATCATATGGATCAATGTCAGCCAAGTCGATTGCATCATAACTCTGTGCCCCCTCCACTTGTCTCACACGAAGACAAAGATTGTATCGCACAAAGACAAGGTCATTGAGGCGTTGTGTTGTCAACTTGTTGCGCTTCTTTGTGTGAACTTCGAACATGCTCTAATTACGTTCGCATCTAGAAGCTCTGCATGGCTGACACAAAATGCGGATGGCTAGCTTTTCAAGATTTGGTGTTTTTGCCCCATAATCTTCCCACCACAAATCTGACAAATAAAACATTTATAATTTTGTAAGCTAACTAAGCTTGAATAAATAAAAGAATTCTAGACTTCTAGTTTCTAGTTCTACGTGTAATGAGACTAAATACAAATGACTCAATTTGTTTTTACCTGGCTGAGAAGTGTTTCTTCTTTTCACACAGAGCCGAAGAAAAGAATCTCCCCTCTGTTGTCTTGTAAATTTACAACTCGTCAAGAATTACATCTCTAATATCTTCGTCAGATACCAACCTCTCTATGCATGTATTAAGGCCATCCATAACCTCCTCATCAACCTTAAATGATGGGGAATAGAAAAACTTCGGGTTTAGGTAGTACGTCGCTGCATGTATATGTTGATGAAGTGTCTTGTTCCATCTCCGATCAATTATGCGCCAAATGGGTTCATATTTTCGCTGATTGTGCCCATAATATTTAGCTATGGCCTCCTTAGCCACATCCATAGCCTCATACAAATAACCCATTGGGTTTTTCTCCCCATCCACCATCCGTAGAACTCGAACCAAAAGCTCTGACACCTAAAACAAAATAACATATATATTTAAAATCAAAATTAATAAAAAATTATATAACAAATGATAAATAAACAAAAATTCAAGTTTAGATTACCTTCATGATTTCTTCCATTTGCTTTGCAAACATATCATCAAAAACGGTCTTCACGACCCTTTCCCCTTCGGTCTTCCTAGCATAGGGAGACTCCAACCATCGCGTGCTCACAAACATCTGCTTAAGGGATGTTAATGAGGTTGCAATGCTCTACAATGTAATGAAGTTTGTAGCAAATCGTGTGACCCCTGATCGCACAAGCTCCTTTCCATTGGTGTGCTCTCTCATCAAGTTTAGCACCCAAGTGTGATTGTAGATGAATTTTGTAATATTTCTTGCGTCCTCAACCACATTTTTCACCCATGAGAATTTTCCTATGTCCTCCAATAAGAGATCCAAACAATGGGTTGCACAAGGGGTCCAAAAAAGTGTAGGGTGCCTCTCCTCAAGAAGTCTCCCTACTGCTACATATGTCGTCGCATTGTCTGTCACAACTTGGACAACATTCTCCACGCCCACCTCTTTCACCACCTCATCTAACATATCACACAAAGTGATTGCAGTTTTCACTTGGTGGGAGGCATAAATTGATTTCAGGAAGACGAACTGCCCACTTGATGCCACTAGGAAGTTAATCAATGTGCGGTTTTTCCCATCTGTCCACCCATCAGACAAAATGGTGCATCCTTTTTTTATCCACACCTTATCTTGCTCTTCTACAAGAGTTTTGGTATGTGTGACAAAATTCTCCAACAATGGGCCACTCCAATCATGGGGAGTAGGAGCCTTGAACTCCTTCCCAGCAACAGTCAATGCAGTGACCAAATTCTCCCAATATGGAATTTTTGTCACGTTGAAAGGAATGTTGTTGTAGTACCAAAAGTTTGCCACAGCTATTCTTGCTTCATTGTGCATTTCTTTATTCCAAGCAGTACCTTCGAGTGAAGGTTGTGAACCAAGAGTACTTCGAGGAACAAAAAATATTGTTGCACTACTATCAGTGGATGAACCCCGTCCCAGTGTCTGACCTCGTGGAGTTGAGGCAATAGAAGATGCCCCAATGTCAAAATCTTCCCTCGCTGCCCTCCTATTTGTTAGGGTTGCAAGTGCATCAGCTTTCCTCTTCTTTTCTTCTTTTTTCTCTGCATAAGCTGCAAGGTAAGCAGACAACTCTCGTTGAGCCTCAGGCGGTACTTGATTGCACACTGTCACTTCATTCCCTGGTATCCGTGCAACATGGAACTTAAGGCGATAAACACCTTCACTCATCTTCATGCCACAATAATTGCATACAACACAATTGCTTTCTGCTCGTTCACAATGCTTCCAAGCAGGGTCATTAGAGTTAGGCTTACTACGAGCAGTTGAACCGGATGCCGATGCCATTCTACAAAACAAAACAAAAAACAATTGTCTTATATTTACAAGCATTAGAGAAATTAAATTGTATGACGAAATTAAGAATAATATTGCTATTGCATGAAGGAAAAATTACGAAAAAACTAAATTGAAGACGTTAGTATATTTATGATAACTTCATAGATAATATTTTTAAAATCATTATACAATATACTATTATAATTTATAGTGTATATTGTACAATTAAGTGTTCACTTTAAGTATATATTTATAATAATGTACATTGTATAGAATATACAAAACGTATAAAATTAAATGTATAATGTATGTTATTGCTCACAGTCATGATATAGATTGTATAAAATTAAATAACATATAAAATACAATATGACTGTTATTTTATACAAATATATACACTGTACAGTATACTGTATAAGTTGTATAACAGTTAACTATTAACAAATACTGTAATATATTAAATATATATAAAAGAATCAAAACAAATTAATATATTAAAATTTTAAATAAATACTATTAGTATTAACTTATTAAGTATTAATATTAACAGGTTACATGCAGTAAGTATTTTCAATGTTAAATATTTATTTGTAAAGTCGTGTATTCACTGTATTGTAATATAAATTATAATATTTACACTTACAGTATTGAAAAGTCGTGTATTCACTGTATTGAAAAAAAAGGAAAAAAATATGCAGTATTCTTTACCTGCTAGGGCCACGAACTGGCCACGAGTTGTTGGAAAACTAGCCACGAAATGAACTCTGCACTTGCATGCCCTCAAAACCAGGTCGAATGCCCTCCTACCCATGTCGAATGCCCACGGATGGAGTAAATGCAAGTCGCAGGAGCAAAAACGAGTCAAGCAAGAGAAAATAGGAGAAAAAACAAATCGATTTGGTCTTTTTTCGCATTTAAACCTAAGCCATGATTTCACTTGCGATTTTCCACGAGTTTAGCTACGATTTTCCATGATTTTGGAGGGTATTTTATCGCCAAAAATCACTGATTTATTGGCAAAACAAAAATCGCATTTTTTCAAAAGATAAATTGTTTTCATGCTTCCAAACGATTTATCGCAATTTATCGCCGATAAATCATGATTTTTGGAAGAGAGGGTGAGAGGGTGAGAGCATTAGCAAGCAAGAGTGAGAGCCAAAGCATTACCAAGTCTTTATTGCTCAAGTTTTCAACCTAGAGTCTAACAATTTGAGTGATAAGGAGTTCAGCACATAATTTGGGGATGGTTAGACTCATTAGAGGCATTTAGCCACCGGCCAATTGTATTTGAATTTTGAATGTAATCGTCATTTTGAATATAAATATTACGATTATTGATATTTGGCATTTTCTTTGTTTAATGCAATGTGTTTAGTATTTTTTTGTTGTTCCTTATACATTTTTTAATAAATGATTTTAAAATTATTTTTCAAGTACTATATATATATATATATATATATTGCGCCACCGTCCCCCCACCATCCCCAAACCTAGGCCCTTGGTCCCCTTGTCTCCAAGACCCGTCCCGTCGTCCCCCCATTCCAAGACTCTATGGAACACTGAATTATAAAATTCACTATTACCTTTTGTATCGTTGTTTTAGCAAGGCTTAACAATGAGTATTTATGTCCAATAAAGGGGTCCATAGCTATGGTGTTGACCAGTCTGTGGTTGATTGGTCTGCCCCTCCCCTGAGCTTTAAATAATAAAAACTGAATTTTGATGGGAATTCTAGGGCAATCCGGGGTTGGCAGGGGCCAATGGGATCATTAGATGCAATTTGGGTTTTTGCATTAGCATCTTCTCTCTTTCACTAGGATTCAACTCAAATAACAGGGCAGAGGCAACTGGGATTGTGGAAGACCTGAAACCAGCTAATGTTTTAGACCTCAAAAGCTGATTGTGGAAGTAGAATCTCAGGTTATTATCCAAGCCACGCAGTGAGGTGGTTATCCAGATTGGCGGTTGAATGCAATCCTAGGTGAAGGTTGGGATTTGTCCAAGGACTTTAACGACATTCAATGAGTGCACTTCTTTCATGAAGGTAACAAAGCAGCAGATTGTCTAGCCAATCACGGTGCCAATATGCAGACATTGTTTTAAGCGAGGCCAATGTCCCCATTGTATCCTAAGCCTCATCATTTCTAACATTCACTAAGGCTTCCCAAAAGTTGAATTGTTTGTATAATATTCTTGAGGCCCTAAACCTATTTTATGAGTATGTGAGGTACCATCACCCTAGACCCCAGCCCTTTTTAAATTGTGAGATGGGCAGTTCTTTCTAACTCTGTGTATTCAGGTGATGTGACACTCCCTTCCGTGTGCCTTTCCCCTCTACGAGAGGACAGTGTCTTCACTTTCTCTTGGAGGTTGCAGGGGTCCTTCCACTATGTGATGCTCAGTGGTCAGATCAGCATTCCCTCTGTGTCCTATTTTTTGCTATGGTTTGAGCAATGGAGTATCATGCTATCTGTGTTAATTTTAATCTATATGGATATGTCTAGTTCTGTTTTAATTTTAGTCTTTAAGGTAGCAGTTTCCGTCTCATTTTGATGTTTCAATTCAGGGGGTTCTAGATGTCTATACCTGGCATTTTTTTTTACATAAATATCAGACTGTTAATAGTAACATAGTCTGGTTTCAGTAATCTGCAAGGCTCGCCTTGTCTGATCTTATTGGGCATGGACCCCAACACCAAACCCCATTTATACAGACTAAAATAAATGAGTGTATATGACATTGGAGGGTATAATGGATCGTGCAAGTCAAACCAGCACATGCCCTCTAGCTGGTGGTTGCTCCACTGTGTGTGTTTGTCTCAGATGCTGCCTACATTTACAACATTGTAAATTGCATACCACATATAGCCTTATTTCCCATTGCATTGCTTTGCACTTGACTAATTATCCATGGGTCAAAGCATAGATACCATATCAACATTTAATATTGTCTTGCCTGTGTACTTATGCATTGTTGATATTTATGGTAGCTGCATGGCTTATGCATTATTTAATGTGAGGTTAATGAATGGCTTCTGCTATTTGCAAACGATGGGAAGTACATGGGTGATAAAATCCAGCTAAAGGTGGATGGAGAAACCCAATTTATTATTTGACACAGATCCCATCATGTCTGGTTGGAGTGGTTTTTCTATTTCCATAACTTTCAGTAAGGGGGTCTAGCAGGCACTCCTCACACACCAGTATTTACAATGGAGAGAATTCCTCACACACCAGTATTTACAATGGAGAGAATTCCTCACACACCAGTATTTACAATGGAGAGTTGGGGCCACATATGAACCACTGCCGAACATGGAATGGGAGGGAACATTTGCGGGCCTAAATTGAGGAGTGGTGATCATCCGAAATGCTTGGGATAATTGTAGCTCTTTTCCTACTGTGATGACTTTAGTACACATGCCACCAGTATTTACAATGGAGAGTTGGGGCCACATATGAACCACTGCTGAACGTGGAATGGGAGGGAACATATGTGGGCCTAAATTGAGGAGTGGGGATCATCCAAAAGGCTTGGGATGATTGTAGCTCTTTATCTACTGTGATGAATTCCTCACACACCAGTATTTACAATGGAGAGTCAGGGCCACATATGAACCACTGCCGAACATGGAATAGGAGGGAACATATGTGGGCCTAAATTGAGGAGTGGGGATCATCCAAAAGGCTTGGGATGATTGTAGCTCTTTTCCTACTGTTATGACTTTAGTACACATGTCAGCTGATGGGTCACAAGGCCCTAAGCTCACTTCAGATTTCATTCCATCTTAACTGCATTATAATGCTTGCTTTTCTGTGCTGTGGTTTCTGGTTGGAAGAGCCAGAACAATTTGTAACATGAACACACCAAGAAATTCTTAAAACTTGTTGCAACCATTCTAAGACTGCAAAAAGTCTAGAGATGCCTTACATATCCAGACAATTTAAGAAACACCCCCATTGTAAGAATTGTTCACGACATTTTCCTGTTAATTCAGTTGATGGGTTCCGCTTCAAAAAGAATGTATATTTAATAACGAAATAAAATAAAGACATACACGTCCTTTAGGAAGCATGCCCCTGACTGCATGTTCAATAATACGCTCTGGAATTCTCTTTTGCAGATTATCAAAGGTTTCCTCCTTTAACCCACCAGGTCTGCCTGAGTACCTCTTGTACACCTTTTGGGTCCTCTTATTTCCAGTTACAGCTACATTTTCTGCATTCACCTGTTAGCATTGCACTGTCATAACCATTAATATGCAAATATAAAAGAATTCTAGAATGGTTTGTATCACATGATGAGTAATGCAAGTTGATATGTAACTTGTCAGGACAAGAAATTCATGCTTCTTACAAACCAGAACATATCAAATAAAAACTTGGGAAGAATTGTAACAAGCCATGTTCATATGAATTGCATAATGTACTCTCGATGACCAAAAGCAATTAATGGTATTGTAAACCACATCAGAACACAAAATGTGAAGAGATAAATATTAAATAAACCATGTTTTCATTAACAATTAAAAGATTAATGATTTCCATTTTACAGACTGGTATCATGTTCACAATGTTATACTCTATGAACAAGGAATATGAAGAAAGTATATAAGTTCCCATTGCTGAGCAACCACAGTCAATGAGATTGTATACTACATCAGAATAGAACATGCGAAGGGAATAAGGAAAGCAATATGTAATAAAAACCTGAGACAGTTAATAAAGCATGGAGCATGACTGCTGATCAAAAGTCGTAGCACAATACATCCTCAGTCATCTACCACAAAGTCCCCTAAGCTGGAACAGGACGTTATCTTGTTCCACTAGTGTAGGACTTACAATCCGGGGGGGGTTCTGTGGTAGTTTGTCTAAAAGAGTTCAGACGCAGCGTCTCCTGAAGAGAGGAAAGAAGTAAATAGCTACAAACTACAGAAATCAAGAGTGTGGCATTCAAGCACGTGGCACTTCTGATGATTATAAGCATTAACAAGACAAGAAATATTCGGTGTCTGTCTCATTGATGGTTATACCATTCTGATATGTTGATATTCTATGAGTCAGATTTATTATTTTCAGAACCTACCCATGTCATTTGAAGATTTGGCATTATTTGACTTAGCACATTGACTAAAAAAGGCGTATAGTATTTTCTGTATTGATATTGGTTAATGGACTTGTACATTTCAATATGTATGGCAGTTTAGTACAGCATTATGGCTTGACTTTGCTTCTTTCTGAAATAGATGATATAGATTTGTGACTGTGATAATGTTCTAAAGTCATCTGCATGTTGATAAATGATTTATTACGACGACAATGGACCCCAAGTTCACTAGTGAAGAGAATTTTGCTATGGTTACTTGTTATTTGGACTGCAACGGAGTTGAATTCTAGGGCTAAAAGTAGAGTTTTCTAGAACCAAATATTTGAAAATAGTTCCCGCCAATTAAGTGCATCATTGAATACTGTGTCAAAATCCAAAACTGAGTTACACAACACATAGGATGCAGGTGTGAATCAAGAGCAAATATAGCGGGGTCCCAAATTATATACATATATAGACTAAGAGTTTAATGCAAAGTTGCAAACCAATTCACTAAAGTCTGGATCCATCATTCACAATTCCATGCATCATCACATGTTCCTTGAACATTGATTAATGAAATTCACCAATATTGAATAGTCAACAATAAATGGATACTAGTAACTAAAGTAAAAACATATTCAAGATTCAATGCATTTGTAATTCCAGTTACAGACTTTTTAGAATTTCTTTTCCAAGAGCATCACCTACTCAAACCTTCAAATCCTGAAAACCCAAACTCCAAAATGCTTTCTAGTGCTATGTTGTCTATTGTTATAGTCGCCTTGGGAATTCTTTAGGAGGACCAACTTCTCAAGCCTCCAAGTACCAAACCTAACTCCAAACAATGGCTTTGAACATGGACATAGTGAAGTTCTTGCTTTGAGATTCTCTCCAGAAACTATCAACATCCAAGGTCCCAAAAAGATGATTCCTACAGTGTTCATGAACACCTAGAAAATTTCGGCCAATGCATGCTGAGAAACATTTCTGAAACATTCTCTGACTACCATAACTTTTCCAGTCTTTTTTACTAATATTTTCAAGTTCTTGGGCTTAAAAATTGGCTAGAAATTTATAAACTGGGATATGCCCAAAAGTTCCACCAAGTATAGACATAGTTACAACTATGATGCCCGACCAAATTTCATCTCAGAGATTCGTAGCTACTAACCGCACTCAGATACAACTATGTAATGGCCCAACTTCCCTCGCATAAGGGGGAAAACCTTTCAATAACAGTTGTAAACCAAGAATGCCAAGCTCTCTATCTAAGTATGCATTTGTAGCTTTAAAGTTTACAGTGCTATTTTAATACATATCAACTGCCAGTTTGCCACAACCAAGCTGATGTGATTCGGAAGCAATTATTAATTTATTTCTGTTACAGATATCAATAAAACATTTAATATAGATTTTAAAACAGAACATAAAAATCACTGCAAGAAACTGAATGGACTCTTGGCCACAAGACTTATTTCTGAACTGATATGGCTATGAACCACAATGCCGAGGGGTCCATTCACATCCCAACCATAAGCTTTCTGGTAACTTTGAGTGTCACCAACTCGCCCCTGAGATGGGGCAAGAAGATGAAAATGGAACCTAAATCTTAGAGCACTTCTCTCCCTCCTTTCCAGCATTCAAATACCCAACCATTATCTTCAACCAGATTAATGTCATGGGAATGGCAATGAGACAGCATTAGGCTCAAGAATCCCTACAAAAGAACACTACTGCTACAAAAGCAAATTACCTTTGCAGGTACTAACCCAGCCAAAGCTTCACTGCTGACAGCAACCAAACCAAGGGAACAACATACTCTTAAATTACTACATCCAGATTCCTTGCTTTCAACTCAAACTACAGGTTTTCTATGCATGTAGATTATCAATTATCACAGAGCTCCCCAAAATGCTTGTATTGAAAGGGCTTTCTATTCTTCCAACAGTTAATAGTCAAACAACAGCCCATTCTCATCTGAAGGTGATGAATATATGGGACAGACCATGCTGGTAGAAGTAAATGGAGAAGTTAATACACACACATACCCAAATCCAGCTGACTAATAGAAAAAAATGTGGCACTCTATAATATTGGAATATGTCTAGTCAACTTAAGAGCTTCACTTCTCAAATATTACCCTATTAAAAATAATTCGGTGGAAAATTCTAAGTGTTGAAGAGCAGCGTCAACGCGTAGAGACGCGCGGGTTGGAGAACGGAGTAGCGTGCGAGGGGTTGCGCGCAGATATGAAACAAGGTAGTGCGCAGGACTACGCACACAGACAGAAGGAAAAAGGACTTAGCCATTTTCCAGAGCACGGGCTAAAAATAGGAAAAGTAGAGTTTGAGTGTCGGCCAAACAACAAATAAAAACATGATGACTTGTCAGCCAAAAAGCATGCAAGTTGTTTTTGTGAGCACGCTTATTATTAGGAATGTGCATGAGATAGTGAAGGGAAAGTCCCCACCCTATATATATCTAATGCGAGTGCCTTTGTTAGTGGTGACCATGTATGTAGAGAGTAGAATTATGTATGTTTGATACAGATCTAGGGTTTGAGATTTTGCGTGTCACACATGGTCCTGCACTGTTGTAATGACTGACTATGTATCAACTTTTGTTATGTAATTCTTATGGTTTCTAATGGATAATTGTGGTTAGATAATGGTAGTTCATGATATGATTGTGGTGATTTGATAGTGCAATTGATATTAGTTTTTGTTTACATGGATTAAGTGTTTCCTTATTATATGTGTTTCCAAATTGCCATGTTGATGATGATTATTATGGATGAATGAATGTCTTGGTTATGAATATGATGATTATGCATGCTAACTTCATAAGCATAACAAAGGAGGGACCTGGTGGCTACGTGTGCTTTGGGTGAGCATTCAGATCTGTCTGAATGAAGTGCCAACGCGCATAGCTAATGTGTGTGAAAACAAAAGACTACATTTTGGTTCCGTTGTCGAGACCTCTTTTCAATTTTTCTGCCAGGATGTTGCATGTAGATGGCGTATCGACTGTCTTTGGAGAGTATTGAGAGTTGGGTAGAAGATGACCAAGACGCATTTGCACATAGATATAACATTGGACCTGACTTTAATGCATGAAAGTGGGTGGAGGATAATCTTTATGACTTCCTATATGAGACATTCTTTATTTTCTTTCCATTAGAGTTGTACCAGTGGTTGGCAGCTTATGCATCAAACAAATTTTATTGCCCAAGAATGAGAGTTTGGACACAGGAAGACTATCAGACTCTTTTTTATTCAACTGAGATGTGGACTAGAGTTGTGGATCATTGGTGGGAAGGTGTGTTGTGTAACTATACTTTGGAGTACATAATTTCCACGTATTCTTATCCAGAGGAAGTAGAGTTCAAGTTCTTGTGTGAGCCCAGAGGATCCTATTTACATGTGATACCTTTAGCTATCAAGATCTTGATGATAGAATTGGGATTGGAAATATTACCTATGGCTAGCTAAATCCCCACCATGCACAGGGGTAGGAATAGGTGTGGAGAAGGATGGAAGACCTAGTGGAAGAAAGGTAGAGAGAGGAAAGATGACTCAAGTATAATGAAGTGTGACAAAGGGAAGTTGACGCAGCACTGCTGTCGAGAAGAATGATGATTGCAAAGATTTTGAGACCCTCGTCGAAGATGAGGAGCAACAGTATCATGTCCTCCCAACATTGGGAAAGTGCAGTAGAGATACCCCATCGGCTTCTGATGAGAGTGCATCAGAGGAGAGAAGGAGGACCATGGGTGTACATCTAAACCAACCTGGCTACCTAGCCCTTGTGCAAGGTGTTCCAGATCCCTAGAGGTAATTGTTGAAGGGAATAACAGTGAAGGTAAGCAGGTAATATCCCCACGTGGAAAAGGAGATACATATAGATATAATTTTTTGTTAATTCAGGAAGTGCATCAGACTAAGGAACACACATGGTAGCACAAAAGGTGCCAGTGTTTGGGAGTACGTTTGGAGGATTTTTTATAGGAACATCATCACGACAAAGTGTTGGTGTGTAGACCATTGGAAGTAATCCTATAGGTGTTGTGACAACACAGATAGTGGGTGTCTAGTTCAGTACAACAACTGGGACACAAGGAAGTTCATCTATAGGACCACAGGCCGCGACAGGCTGTGGGAGGCTCAGGAGGTTCAGGTCAGCCGCCGCACGGAGGAAATCCTAGTGGGGGTTCAGGATCTGGGTCTGGTCCTAACCTAGGGTAGGGTCCACACCCACTACAACCACCTCCGAATCAGCCTCAACAGACACCACCTCAACAACTACAACAGCAAACACCTCAAGTCTTCTTTGAGATGTCTCTTCACTTGCCAGAGTATAGAGGTGTGGAGGATGTTACTGAGCATGTGCATAAGTGTGAGTTACTATGGAGAGAAAAGGGTATTACAGCCCCATATTGAAAGGCAAGTCAATTTTCCACCACACTTCAAGGGCATGCACATAGTTGGTATAGAAAGTATGATCCACACTAGACTGCGGTGGATTATGATGCATTGTGCACCGCATTTTTGGCTGAATTTCACATTCCAGAGTTTGAACAATAGAGTATTAACGTGCTCAAGGATATTAATAAGGGTCTATTTGAAAGTGTGAGGGAGTATGATGCACATTTTAAAACTCTATTGTCCAAATTATCTTATGATATTCATCCAAGTCAACATGCACAGTGGTTCATTGGAGGATTGTTGACTCCATTTCGAAGGGATTTATCTCATAAGACATATGCAGATCTGCGTGAGGCTTTGGAAGCAACTCTGTGCACTGAAGCGGTAGGGAGTGCTACTACTAGAGGGAGCCCTTTTCTTGAGGCACAAATAGCAACTATGGCTAAGAAGTTGGAGAAGCTTTCTACCAATTCAGTACATGAGATGCGTAGTGGATTATGGTGCACTGATTGTGAAGTTGAGGGACATACGAAGGATAGTTATCCATGTAGGAATGTGTGTGCATTGTTACAATCTTGTGAGATTTTCCACAAGAATCATGATGTCTGGAATTTCCCTCTCTTGCAATGCATGATGATGAAGAATGTATCTATGTACTGCAAGATTTATGATGCACACTCATGATACGAAGGATTTTGGTTGATAGATCAAATTCATGAGGCATGTGAGACTGGATTATTGGACAGACCACTATGGCAAGTAGCTCTCAGGTGCAGGAAGCTCAACCTACTGAAGGGCTAACAGTGGTGAAGGTGGATTTGAGGTGGATATAGGAGTAGAGGTCATGGTGGTAGAGGTAGATTTATGCATGGGAAGTGTTACACTTGTGGGTCCCTAGATCATTACCAATGCGAGTGTCCCCAGAATTTGGTATGTGCATATTGTGGAAAACAACATAAGGTTGAGGATTTCCCTGACCTTTATGAGCATATGTGTAAGAATAAGAAGAAGGACAAAGTGCATGGGATGATCAAGGTACACGTGTAAAGAATGACCAGTGGATCCAAAGAAGATGCCTGATCCATGAGTTACAACCATGTTAGTTACTACACATGCCAGAAGTAACATGTGTGCACGAGCCTCTTAAAGCCAAACCACTCATCAGGAGAGAAGAAGTTATGCATGCCAAGTATCTAGATATTACTCATCAGAAGGAGGTCTATCAAGAGACTATGGGAGTCATCAGAGAGCTGTAAGGTGAGATACAGTGCTTGAAGGAACAAGTGCGAAGAGAGAACGTGCAAAGAACATTGAGCTTCCACAGAAGGATGTAGATGACCGAAGGAGGTATGTAAGATGCTGAGATAGGAGAATATCATCCCACTGCTAGGGGAATGGTTGCGCAAGAAGGAACCGCATATTGGAGTTGAGTGCGAGCGGCAGATACTACATGCCAATTTGCCACCACAAAACCATGAGTATGACAAGGAAATCACATTGGATGCAGTGATTGATGGTTGGTTGGTGAGTAATATTCTGATTGACACATCGGCACTGAGGTGAATGTTCTAACTTTAGATGCGTGAAATCAGATGGGGAGACCGCCATTGCAGCCATCTTCCAATGTGTTGTATATGGTGAACAAGACAAGAGCTATGCCTATTGGGGTATTGAAGGATGCTTCAATTACCATTCAAGGAGCCAAGTTTACTAGAGATTTTGAAGTATTGGAGCTGGCTGAGGCAGATAATTTTCAAGCATTACTTGGACATCCTTGGTGTTATGTGAACAATGCCGACATATGCTTCAACAAGAGATATATCAGTTTTGAGAACAAGGATGAGCGTGTGATCATACCCTTGGATGATGTGAAGGATGCACCATATATTGAGCTAGTGAGTGAAGAAGAGCTAAATAGAATTTGTGTAGCACAGTGTGATCCTGAGAATGTGGAGCCATCTAAGGAAGGCATGTACTTCAGTGGGAAGACATGTGCAATCTGTTAGTGACACCACCAATGTTGCTTGTGATAACTGGGCCCATGACATGTATGAGATGGTTGGGTGCGAGATGAAGGGGAGAGTAACCAAAATGATCAGGCCGCACATAGTTAGGTGCTTGGGAAAAACTCAGTTACCTAGGTATACTGGTGAAGAAAAGCCTGAATCTTTCTTGTGCACCATGGAGGAACAATGGAAGAATGAAGGTGATAGAAGGAATATGTTGGTTTATACGTTGCATGGGAACAACAATGCATTGGTGGAAACACACAGAGATAACTTGTTGGGTTGTGAGAAGTGAGAATCACCTTTTCAACAAAATTTACTTTGAACAATGTACCTACACTTATATATGAGTATGAGGGGAAGACTCTTGCTTTGGTACACATTCATAACTATGAGAGACAATGGGTGCAAGGTCAGGAGGCTTTACCACCATCTCTTTGGGTACATAAGTTCTATTCCACTTTGCGCGGATGCACATGTGCATGGTATGTGCATGTTGAGTTGAAAAGGGAGACTGCAAGCTTGACGAGATATGACTGAAGGTATGGCTCACACTTTTGATTATTTTTCTAAAAATATCCAGTACATGAGGCTTTGCAGATTATGAAGTGCATCACATTGGGGGATAACGTGAAAAATTAGAGGAGATCATGCTTCAGTTACTTGGAGAACCTGATCCCGAGGTGCACAAAGATACCTTGGAGACAAAAGAGATGCAATTGGGCCATGCCTAGAAAGAGAAAGAAAAAGGGAAGCTAGTATACCTGATTGATGATGAAGAGGTGGAGAATTTGGATATTAGTCACATACAGAGGGTGTGCGAGGTAATGGACACTATAGATGAAAAGGCATGCATGTACCATGCTCCAATGAAGACAAAGAAGGTTAATATTGGCACTGAGGATGCACCTAAGGAAGGCCATCATTGGAGATTACTGGTCAGAACAAGAGGTAGCAAAGATCATTGAGCTTTTGCGTGAATTTCAAGACTTATTTCCAAGAGGCTATCATGAGTTGAAAAGTGTGCACCCCTCATTGGGAGAGATGAAGATTAAGTTGAAAGAAGGTGTGCATCCAATTCAGAAGAGGCCTTATAGAATAAATCTGAACCTGTGCATGAAGGTAAAGGAAGAAATAGAAAGATGCTTAAGTATGGAATCATTGAACCAATTGAGGAGTCTGAGTGGGTTAGCCCTATGGTTATTAGCATCAAGAAGGATGGGTGGATCAGGATTTGTGTAGATTACAGGGAACTTAATGCCTCATGTGTCATAGATCCTTTTCCTACACCATTCACAGAAGAGATACTTGAGGGAGTTGCAGGGTGTGAGATCTACTCTTTCACTGATGGGTTCTCAGGCTATCACCAGGTGCACATTGCATGTGAGGATCAGGAAAATACTACCTTCACCACTGAATGGGGAAGTTTTTCATATATTGTTATGCCTTTTGGATTGAAGAATGTGCCAACAATATTTTTGTGCATAGTTGTGCAGGACTTTTGTGACTTTATCCATAAGTTTTTGCAGGTTTATCTAGATGATTGGACTGTTTATGGGATTGTTAAGGATCACTGTATTAATTTAAGGCTCATGTTTGAGAGATGCATGCAGTTAAGCATCTCTCTTAACATTAAGAAGTGTATCTTTGCTACACCCTTTGGAACTTTTCTTGGGCACATCATTTGCAAGGATGGATTGTTGGTAGATCCAACTAAGATAGCAGTGATTTTGGGATTAGAAGAACCTACCAACCAAAGTGAAGTGCGCAGATTTTTGGGGCATACTGGTTACTACAGAAATTTTATCAAGGGATATGCAAAGATTGTTGCGCCCCTAGAAGAATTGCTCAAAGCCAAGGGAGAATTTTATTGGGGTGATGCGCAGCAGACGTTTGAGACCTTGAAGGAAAGATTGACTACTGCCCCTATCTTGTGCTTTCCTTCCTGGAAAAAACCTTTTCATGTACATGTTGATGCCTTTGACATGGCTATTGGTGTAGTCTTGGCGCAACCTAGAGAGGGTAATGTGGATCATCCCATATGCTTTGCAAGTAGGAAGTTGACACCAGCAGAGAAGAATTATACTACAACAGAGTGTGAGGCATTGTCTATGATCTACGTGCTTCAAAAGTTTCAACAGTACTTGTTGGCCACACCATTCATCTTTTATACAGATCATATGGCATTGAAGTACTTGGTCAACAAGCCTATTTTGCAAGGGTGCATCTGTCGGTGGATACTTCTTTTTTAGGAATTTGATTTCACAGTTGTTGTAAAGCCAGGAAAGAGAAATCTGGGACCTGATCACTTATCAAGGATCAATTCTAGAGAGGACGTGCAGAGTATTGAAGACACTATGCCTGATGCACAGTTGTTTAGGTTGAATCATGCGCCAGCTGATTTAGAGGACATAGTAGTATTTTTGCACACTAGACTTGCGCTAGAAGGATGAAAACATTGGAGAAGAAGAAACTTTTATTCGAGTTGTGCCATATTCATCATTGGAGGAGACTTGTATAAATGGGTCCGTGATGATGAGGTCTTGTGTAGGTGTGTTTTGGAGCATGAGTGTGAAGCCATTATGGAGGAAGCTCATGGAGGTATTACAGGAGGACATTATGCAGGAGATGCAACTGTGTGCAAGATCCTTCTAGTTGGCTTATGGTGGGAGACATTGTACAAGGATACCAAGGCTTATGTTAAAGCATGTGATCATTGTCAGTGACTTGGAAAACCTGGAAGTAGAGATGAAATGCCTTTGTGACCCATAGCGAGCATGAAACCTTTTGAGAAGTGGGTTGTTGATTTTGTAGGACCTATTGCACCACCCGCATGTAAGACTGGAGTGCGCTACATAATTACATGTACATACTATCTGACAAGGTGGGTAGAGGATGCACCTACAAAGGATTGTACACAGCCACAATAACAAGGTTCCTTTGGGAGAACATTATAAGCAGGTTTGGATGCCCTTTAACCTTGACAAGTGATAGAGAAACTCATTTCTTGAATGAGACAATCAAAATTTTACTAGTAGATTTTATGGTGGTACACCATAAAACTACCCCTTATCACCCTCAAGCTAATGACACTGTTGAAGCTTTCAACAAGATCTTGGGATAAAATTTGACAAGGGTTTGTGATGTTGGAAGGAAGGATTGGGATGATAAAGTATCAGTTGTACTTTGGGCTTACAGGACCACATATAAAAGGTTGAACAAGGCCACACCCTTTCAGTTGGTGTTTGGCACAGAGGTGGTACTACCTGTGGAATTTTTGTTACCATCCCTACGTATTGCATGCGCAGGTGGGTTGTCAAATGAAAAATTTATGGAAGAGCGCATTGAGAAATTAATGCAACTAGATGAGTGGCACGCAATTGCGCGTTAGAGCGAGAAGATTAAGAAGGCACAACAGAAGGCTTGGCAAGACAAGCACATTAAGAACAAGTATTTTGCAGTTGGAAAGATGGTACTTCTGTATGACTCCAAGTTTGTGTGCCACCTAGGGAAGTTGAAGGTGCATTGGTTAGGACCTTTTGTAGTAACCAAGATACTTGAATCAGGTGCATGTCAATTGCAGGTGCTAGATGACACCATGTTCCCCGGTTACTTCAATGGGAGTAGGTTGAAGCCCTACTATAAATAAGCTTCTTGGTGTTTGTAATAAGGCAATATTTCCACTTAGATTAGATTTCCTTTCATGTTTTGTTTTTTCTTTTCTTGTTTTGTTGTAATAAGCGTGCTTGTGCGCAGGAAGCTGATTACTATTTATTGAGATGATGCACAGAGGACCGCGCATACTTTTAGTGTGGGGTGAACCAAGTGTGCATACACAAGAAAGTTGGTGTAGATGTGTGTGTGACGGTAGAAAGGTGGGATGTTTAAAAGGTGTGCGCGAGTGAAAGAAAAAGATGTTGCAGGGGCTAAGAATAATGGTGCTAATAAAAATTGCTCGGATTGAAGACCACATGAGGAAGAAGGTCACACAGTGTACACGAGGTAGGAAAAAACATGGATGAGATACTTTGTATATGGCATGCAGAGGAAGATGTGTTGCGGTGCAGGGAAGTGTGTGTGAGGATGTTTGTGGCCTGGAAGTAGTAAGCGTGCCAGAAGGTTATGACTGATGTGCACGTGTGGAAGAAAGCAAGGAAAAAGTGCGGAAAAAGAAAAAATCGTATTTAAAGTTGTAGTATGGTGGTAGGTGAGGAGCAATAAATGTGATAAAAATTTGGAAATCTATAAAAGGGGTGCCGAAGAGAGTTCATTTTCACCTCACCTTGTGAAGAACTTGAGCATTTGAAGAGTGCAAATTTGTGTGAACTTGTGAAACTTTGAGAATTGAAACGAAGCAACCCAGATTGAGAAAGCACACGACCTAGTTGTGAAGCTCCTTCAGGTGGAAGTTTAGAGCTTGGGAAAGGTGTGGAAGTTGGTATTCAACAGGTTAGGGTTTACATTCCTCGAGCTAGGGTTTGTAGATAAACAAGTACATAAAATTCAAGTTAGGGCACAACGTTGGTAGAGCAGAAGGTGTAGAGCAAGGGGGTGATAGAGTGAACACTTTGCACGGTTATCAAGCACCTAGGGCATAGAACTTCTGAATCAAAAGTTGCGTAGTTGGAAAAATGGCACCAAGAAAGGCATCCACCGTGTCGCCAAAAAGGGAAAGGAAAAGGAAAGGTGAAGCCATGTAGTTGAGGACATGCATCAGAGGAATGGTATTCAGAAATGCAGTACCCGGAGGACGTGATTATGGGGCACAAATGGGAGTCTCACATAAGGAAGTGCAAGGTCAATGACTACAATCATAGCTCAGATGTAAACGAGTGCGAAATAGAAAATGAGTTAATACAGAAGACAGACGAGAGGACTTCAGATGGAAAGTTAGATTTATGATGACAAGGGGTACAAGGACTTGGAGAGCATGGGAGTTCTCCAACTCTATGAGTTGCCTTACTTTACCAAGCCGGAGTGCTTCTATCAAAGGTTGATGTCGTGAGTCCATGAGGACTACTATTTTGTGGGTAGAAGGATGCACCTTACCGTGCAGCTAATTGGGAGAGTCACTGGTTTGCACAGTTCAGGCGCTGAAATTGAAACTGATCTAGATGATGATGTTGGAGTGGAGGTCACTTTCGCTACCTTGAAGTATCAGAGAGGGGGTCATGTGATGGACATCATTAAGTTGTAAGAGTTGTCGCGCGTCTGGTCACTTGTAAGTTGGAAGCGCAAGAAAGATGGACTCAAGTAAACAAGAGGTGGCTCCGTATTGCGCAGAAGATGGCTAACAAAACTGCATACAACATTGTTGAGGGAATCATAGAAGAAGTGCACGCTGGAGACACTAACTTGGGGAGCAATTCCCTTTTTGATCGTCTTTTCAAAAATAGGGGGGTACTTGATGGACCGAATGACAATATGTGGAAGTATCCCCTAGAGAATAAGTCCCCCGCGAAGAGATTCACTGAGTATACATGCGATGAGATCAACAATGCTTATAAACTAAGGGTGGACAGGTGGTATAGGCAAAAGCGTGAGGCATTCGAACATGAGTGGCACATTCCAAGCGATTTGCCCTCAATCTTGGAAGGGAAAGCGGAGTTTGCAGTGTATCAACACTTCTACCTTGGGAGATTTTATTTGAAGACTGGAGGAAAGAGCCCTTGGTGTAAACTCCCTTTTGCTTTTACAGCAAGGTACTTCCAAGCATCTATGAACAGGTTTTCCGACATGCACAAGTTAAAGTTTGATGCGGATAAGGTGGATTATAATCACCATACATTGTGCAAGAAGTATGTGTACCCTAAAAAGACAACATATGTAGAAACAATGATATCAGATGATATAAACATCAACTCCATGACTTTGGCAATAGGCAATGAGGCAGCGGCGAAAGTATATATCTACTTGATGCCCAAGATGGCCAATGGCAAGTATGTTGATGAAGAAGATCTCATACTACCAAGGCCACCTAAGAGGAAGTAAATGGTAGGCATAAAAAGGACACGCGAGAAGACTCCTCCTAGTCGCGAAGAGGAAGAGGAGGCAGAAGGAGAAGAGGAGTCGCGCAAGGAGACAGGACGAGGTGCAAGTACCTCTAGAGCGACCAAGAAGTTGCCAAAGAAGCCGAGTCCCAAGAAAAAGGCACCACTGAGGAAGAAACCCAAAGTGGTTTCAAGCAAGGAAACGGGGGATGATGGAAGGCTTGGTGGAGAAGATATACGTTGAAGTCCCCCAGTCATCCACACTGTAGAAGATACAGATGACGAAAAGAACAACGCGCGCAATGAAGAAGGGCCAAGAAAGAACAATCAAGGGCCAAGGAGGAATGATGAAGAAGAGGGCCATGGCGAGCCCTTGACAAAGAACGTAGGAGGAGAGCGTGAAGAGGAAGAGCGCAATACTGAGCATGAGGCTGAGCGCAATGAGGAGGAAAAAACAATTAAGGACACCATTATAGGAGAAGATACAGGCATGGGGAAAGCGAGTGGCACGCTTCATTCCGTTGTACAGAAAGTGCCAAAGGGATGCAGAGGAAAGGGGAGAAAGCGCAAAAACATTCCCCAAGCTAGGTAGCCGGTACGGGGGTACGGGGCGGGTACGGGTACGGGGATCCGGTACGCTGGTACGGCAAATTTTTTGGGGGCCCGGGTACGGCACTTGGGTACGGCAGTACAATATACATATAAAATATTAAAAATATAGCCAAATAAGTAAAAATTGAGCCTTATACATGAATAGAGTAAACGAATTAATAATTAAGTGAAATAGCCAAATAATGTATTAATAAGTCAATGCATTTTGTCATGATATTCATTGATTGAACTTCAAACAAGTACATTGTTCAAACTCCAAATGTTACAATGTCCAATTATTAACATAAATAATAACAAATCACATAACTGGACTGGAATTCTGGCTATTACCAGCTCCCTTCAAATCTGGCAGTTCAGATTCCTTTGGGGTTTCTCTTATTATTCCTGCATTAGGCTTACTTGCTAGTGGAAATGCTGCCACTGTGTTTTTTGATCCTACATTACCCAAACGCATCTCAACTGTTGCAGTTTCAGCCATTGTTTTAGGTACTTCCGTGAAGTTTTACCACAGTTGAATCATTTATGTAATCGCATCTATTGACCTTTATTGACCCCCCAAAAATAGTTTTTTTTTTTTTTTACAAAAAGGTTAAAAAACAAAAAACAAAAAAAAAAAAAAATTAAAAAATGTTGTTTTTACTGGTGGGTACGCCCTAGGTACGGCTGGGTACGGCCAGAAGTACACAGGTACGTCTGGGTACTTCTCAGACGTACCCAAGTACTTCTGGCCGTACCATGGCTGTACCCAAGGCGTATTGTACCTGTACCACGTACCAGGTACGTACCATACCCGTACCCATGCCCTACAGGGCACGTACCGGCTACCTAGTCCCCAAGGCCCCCTAATGCAGTCTAATGATGATCCTTCAAAAGTCCTACGAGCGCGATATCAGAGTTCAGTGGCCACAGAAGATCTCTTCTATTGGTCATTCTTTGATAAGAATGAAGCCCTCCCGTGCGCAAGAAAAATGCTCTCATGGGCGTATCAGTCACACATGGAGGAACCCGATTTTGAAATCAACACGCACTCATTGTTGGAGACTCGGATCAAATCGGCTCCAAGAGAGGCATTCCCCATGGTCGACGTGCAGCTGCATACTGATGAGCAAGCTTGTAATGCGCTTGACAAACTGGCGTTGGAAGTAGGAGTGTGGATTTTTGATAAGGATTGTGTTATCAAGAGACTGCACAAGGAGATGCAGGAAAAGAACGAAACAACTGCGTAGTTGAACCAGGAGTTAAGAGAGGAGAAGGG
This sequence comes from Taxus chinensis, assembly GCA_019776745.2. Classification (NCBI taxonomy): domain Eukaryota; kingdom Viridiplantae; phylum Streptophyta; class Pinopsida; order Cupressales; family Taxaceae; genus Taxus; species Taxus chinensis. Next base: position 102,616,938 of record CM034149.1, read on the forward strand.
TAGAACGCGCGTAGCATACAAGAAGGTGGAGTGTATTACAAACATTGTCACTGCGGCGTATCCAGGTCTAGCCGCGAATGCCAAGGAAGAATACGAAACAACGCTACATTATTTGGAGGATTTGGCATGGATGCTCTCTCACGAGCAGATAAAGGGTGCAGGGCCAACAGCCAAGGAGTTAGCCGCGTAGAATAAATCTGACAGAGAGCAAATAGAGGAACATCTTGCGCAGTACGAGGCGCTAGTTGCAAAGGCTAAGGAGGCTACACGGAAGGCCGAATTTGTTTTCGACAACTAGCAGGATTTTGATAAAGTTGTAAGTGCGTTTGCCGCGAATGATGAGGCATAGTTGAAGGAGATTTAGGCCAAAATGAGAAATAACAAGGCCGAGCGGGAAAAGATGTTGGCTGAAGTGGAACAGAAGAGGGATTTTATATCGGTTTTAAACGCCGCGCCCAAGGATAGACTGAAGGAACTCTTCCCCCAGGTCACGCGCAAAATGGATGCGCTGGATGATGCGGCCAAGCAATTGGAGAAATTAGTCAGAGAATTGAAGGGGAAGGTTGATGAGCTAACGCCAACAGAGGTCCCTGATATTGTCAATGTCGCGTCCATCAAGGCAACTAAAGAGATGGAAGGATGGAGGGAGTTAGAGAAGATATTAGACAAGGAATTTCCAATACTCCTTCCGCCTAAAAAGTCATGAAGTGTTGATTCTTTGATTCTTTGGTGCAAGCCATATTCTTTCATTAGTTCATTCATCAAAGAAATTCTTGAGTCATGCATTCTTTGGTGGGATATTCTTTGATTCGGCGTTGCCGAGGACGGACAACATACCTAGTGTGGGGTAATGTTAGTCAGAAAAATTCTAAATGTTGAAGAGCTGAGTCAATGCGCAGAGACGTGCGCGCTAGAGAATGGAGTAGCGCGTGAAGGGTTACGCGCAGATATGAAACAAGGTAGCATGCGGAACTGCGCACACAGACAGAAGGAAAAAGGACTTAGCCATTTTCCAGAGCACGGGCTAAAAATAGGAAAAGCAGAGTTTGAGTTCCGACCAAGCAACAGATAAAAGCATGATGACTTGTCGGCCAAGCAAGGGCTATTTGTGGAAAAAGCACATGCACAACAAGGATAAGGCACCCGCATAGAGAAGGCTAATAATAGGATTAAAGAAAGCCTTATATTTAGGATAATCTGTGATTAACATGGAATGTAAAGCATGCAAGTTGTTTTTGTGAGCATGTTTATTATTAGGAAGGTGCATGGGTGGAGAAGGGCAAGTCCCCACCCCTATATATATGTGGTGTATGCCTATGTAAGAGACGACCATGGATGTGAGAGAGTAGAGTTGTACTGTTGTAACACAGAGTTAGAGTTTGATGTTTGCGCGCATAGTCCAGCGCACCAGTGTAATGACTATTATATGTATCAGCTTTTGTAATGTGATGAATTATGATTTGTAAAGGATAATTGTCGTTGGATAATGGTAGTTCATGGATCTGATTGTGGTGCTTTGATATTGCAATTGGTATAAGTTTTTGTTTACATGGATTAAGTGTTTCCTTATTATATGTGTTTCCAAATTGTTATATTAACAATTATGCATGAATGAATGACTTGGCTGTAAATATGATGACTATGCATGCTAACTTCCTGTCAAGCATAACAAAGGAGGGACCTAGTGGCTACACGCGCTTCAGGCGAGCATTCAGATTTGTCTGGATGAAGTGTCAGTGCGCATGGCTAATGTGTGTGAAAACAAAAGACTATCTTATTGAAAATTACTTTAACATAATATTTACACAGCTTTTAAACATTCAGCACAATATTAAAATGGAGATTTTCCCCATTTGTACGAAAACTCACAATGATCTAAGAGAAGAAAATATATTGTTATTCTTTGATATTTTTACACAAATATACACGATATAAAAAGAAAAGTAAGTACAAGAGCAAAGAATTGAGACTGCTAGAAACATTCACTAGATTTGTTTTATTTATACTACTAAAAACAAGAAAAAAGGAAAAAACAAACAAGAAAACAAGAGGCAAACCTTTTACATCTTCAGTTATTACAATTGTTAAAGTGACATCTTACAAAATGAAGAATTCTAATCTCACTTTAATTTATTCCAACAAATGAATCTTGAGCCCGCCGGGTTAGCTCGAGTGGATGGGATCAGCAACTTAGGTCGCCCACGTCTCAAGTTCGATCCTTGGTTTACCCGCAGTGTGTGGAGTGGGGCATTAGCGCATTGCCTAGTGGTTATAGCCTATAGGGGCTCGCCCTGCTGAAATGACTCAAAAAGGGTTGTGCAAGGTCACAGGGTCGTTGATTCGACCAGTTAACTAATACAAAACAAAAATTGGGTGCTTACCACAACAATGGCCTAGATTCAAACCTAGAAGGCATACCTATTAAAAAGAGATAAAGGACAGTATAAAAAATTGAGACTTGAACATCGACAGTCTGATAAGTTAGAACTAAAGATCATTGAGAGTTCGAGTCCTGAAAAATAAATGAGGACCCTGACTCTCCAAGAATCAGAATTGCATTTTCTGTGAACCAAGAGAAGTGGGTAGCCCCAGAACAAATTGAGCAAAACAGTCCAAGAAAAGAGGTGACATAAAAGAGCATAATTTAAGAAATCAGAAAGATGGGACACTGAGAAAATCCAGCAGTCGTGTAAGTAAGGGAGGCCCTCTCCCAGACCCAATTATAAAGTTTCAGGTAATATGCTCCTTTCACTCAATGAAAGATTATGACAAGAAAATAATTGTGATTGCATCATATACATAATCGATCGTTTCAATTGTTTGTGCACACTGTTGCCTTTAAAAATCCACAAAAAGTAAGATTATTCAATGAATGTCAATGGTAACAGTGAACCATTTAATGAATTCAATGCTTGTTTGGTGTAAAAATAGGTACTAACAGGCGCGCAGGGGGAAACATACCACAATAACATATGCTCCCATGTCTACACTTGGAGTAAATGTAGGTAGATTCTTCCCTCGAATATGTATAGCTATGGTCGAAGCTAGCCTTCCAAGGATTTTGTCTGTGGCATCAACAATATACCACGTTTTCTTCTGATTGTCATGATCCGCTGCCTTTGGATACCAAGTTTTGCCTGAGATAACCTACACAGATAAACAATGCAGAATCATATAGGTAGCCTATTGCAGTGCAAACGGCAGTCTTTTTGCTGTGAAAAAATATTTCTGCCTGAATGCACTCACTTATGTATGACATAAAAAAAGAATCTACAATTTTGCACTCCAATGGAGCTCGATTAACACTGCAATTCAGTAAAATGCCTATGCCAGGATGATGGGAAATGGGCACACATTTTCTGAACGGTTAACTTTTTTCGGGAATTTCCGAGACCTTGGAAGACTGGGAATTCTTCAAGCTCTGCCCTGAAACTCACCATGAATATTTTTGCCCTAGTGACCTATGGTTTTGTGGGAAGGAAGAGCAATTGCCATGATGATGACCAAACAGTCTTGCAAAACCGCATATGATAATCAGGAAAACTTCATACAAAGAATTATTGCAATTTGAACGGGAAATTTGATTCAACTTACAGGGCCCAGTTTCTCGATATCTTCAAAGATCTTAGTGAACTCCTCGGGAATGTAGATGTCTTTGGCGCACCGTATTTGCATTGTTTTTATACTGCTTGTGGGCGTTTTTGTTGCAGCCCTGTTTGTTACATGGATTTTTCTTCCTGCAGGAAAACAAGATTTTGGGGAAGAATGGGTTAAAGAAGATGTGGGAGCTTTATAAATTAGCAGAGATGATTGTAATCTCCGTGTGCAGGGCGAAGAAGCAGTAGAACAGGGGCTCGCCATTGGCAGCATTTTTTGTTAAGGAAGAGAGGGTTTTGCAATTGACAGTACGCCCTGCACTTGCTATCGATTTTGCCGATACATAGATAAGGTTCTATTTGAAAATGGCATCCGTTTAAAATTCGACATAATTAAGATAACTATTTTTATTTTCATAATGAAGATATCTATTTTATGGGAAAGTGGTTTTACATGGAGAATGCAATACATCCTAAACATTATGTGAAAGTGGTTTTATATTGAGAATGCAATGCATAGTACAATAATAAATAGTCTTACATTATGTAAGGATAATATTTTTGTTAACTCCCTTATGGAAAGTAGATTAAAATACAATTAGAGTTAGGATTTAGAACATATTCACCCCACTTCGGAGCTTAGAGTGTGCAGCAGTGATTTGGAATTGGATGAGACAGTTGTGTAGGTATAAACTTGAATTAGGGTTTACTACTTCCCTAACTAGAATTTATTATGTAATATGTAATGAGTAAAATTAGATTACATAAAACAATAAACATTCACATTTTACATGTGTTGATAAAGATTCTAAAAATTGGAAATGAAGTGCAGGTTAGGGTTACAGAACATATTCACCCAAATTAGATTGTGAAAGTGTGATACTAATCTAAAAATGTGCAAATGATCTATATAGAGTGTCGTCAAGTTTCTCACAAAGTTTGGGGATCAAAACTAAAGGGAGGGAAGAACCGGAAGTGTTGGGTAGAATTGAAGGATGGTTTTGACCTTAGTGGTTGATTTTGCCCTCTGTTAGTTTTATTTGAATTGTAATTTTTGCACATGTTTCGCTTGTGTCTTGGGATCTAGATTTTATAGTCAAATATATGTGATTACTCGTTTATAATGGATTAGGGCTTTTACTTTTGTCAAACCCTTACTTTATCCTTGTTTAAAAACCTGAAAAGGGGGTTATTCTAATTGTGGTCAAGCTTCCTTATCCCCTCACTAAGTTGAAATTTTGAGTTTAGGAATTGGTGTCGTTGTTGGGCAATCCTTTTTTAGCACTCACAAACTGGTAGGCTCCATGTCTCTCCACCAATCAAAAATTTAATAATGTTTAACACTTTTTGGTATTGATTTTTTTATTGGAGGAGAGTGTGGAACCCACTAAGTTTGTGAGTGCTAGATAAGCCAAACCTCGTTGTCGGGGATATGCCAATTTGGTTTCATTTTAGGTTCCTTAGTGTCATTTTTAAATCAGTAGTCTTTTTCCAATTTCAGTTATTGCATATTTTTACAAAGAGTGTTCATCTTGTTCTTTCTTTGTTAAGTATCGACTCCCTGTTGATTTTTAGACTAATATGCTTCAGTATTTGTGTTTGTTTTCAAACATTTGATGTTGGTTGGTTTGTGTCATGAATTTTGGCAAAAGGATTCAAAATTGATGCTCTTACATTTTGCTTGGTGACTCCTTGTGGTGTGTTCCTAGAGCTCTTGTATAGATTAGGTCAGTGTTTTTCAAACTTGTTGGTGACAACAAATTGGTATTTGAAGAATGTAGATCTCTAATTTGGATTATTGTACTCTTTGTTGGTGGTTAGAGTAACACTTGTGCTTGTTCGGTTAGTGTATTTGGTTTGTGAGTTCATTTTATTCATATCAGAGATATCATCTTGTTAATAGAGATTGTTTCTATGATTTGTTAGTTTCTTTCCCCAAACCCATTAGAGAATTTTTGCCCAAGTTAAATGGTAATAATGCACTTAAGGGAGAGAAACATTTGAAATTATTTATTAAATTGATTGAGAATTTTGAGGTTGATAATGAAGGTGTTGTGGTTAGGCTTTTCACTCAAAGTTTGGTTGATGATGTTTGACACTGGTTTCATGAGTTGCCTGATAAGATTATTGACTCTTGCGATAAATTTCAGTATCTCTTCGTTGAGAGGTATGGTAATAAGATTGAATACTCTTCTCTTAGTCATCATGTCTATAATATGGTAAAATAGAAAGATGAAAGTATTAAGAGGTTCAACATTAGATTTTTGGAAATGTGGAATAAATTCCCAAAGCATTTAAAACCAAGTGAAGTTTATGCTCTCATTATATATTGTGATGCATTTAATGGTGATTTGAACTATTACTTGAGAGATAAGAATCCATTGACATGCATTCATGGTTTCAACTTGGCTTTGAGGTTTAGAGATCTTTCATATGTTTCTGATCTCAATGTTAAGACCTCCATTATTGAATATCAAAATCAATCGAATCATGTATTAGCTAGGTGGTGCAATAGAGGGAATAGGTGTCATGATATCGGGCTTTCGGGGATCTGAAACTATAGAAGTTGTGACCCGAACTAGTGAAGGCCCAAGATAGTAACATGTGGTCGAGTCCTAGGTACTTAGGATTCTCGAAGTCTAAGAGATCATGAGATCTTGGAGTTTTCACGAGGTTCAATTTTTTTTCACAAGTTTGTAGAAGCTCGGGTGTTCGGGATCATAGAAAACTTGAGTGTTAAGTGACTTGAGATATAACATGCCCAAAATGGATATATGGTAGAATCCCATATATTCAGGTCTCGAGATTGTTAGGATTCTCAGGAATTTTCAAGTTCTAAGAATATTTCACGTTCTCTGGTTTTTTGGTGAATCTTTTTACATAAGGTTGAGGTTAGGGAAGTAATAAAATATATGATTTAATTACAAGTTTTGACCATAACACACAGAGTCTAAATAAAAGATATGTGACCCAATTACATGTTAAAAGACTTCAACCAATGAGGTGTTAGTGTTAGCCACCACTCATACACTCTCGGTTTAAAATTTCCATGTTTTAAATACATATCTAAAGATGAACTTCTTCAATAGCTAATTGATATAGGTCAGCGAACAATGAGAGCACCCTCAAAAACAAGGAATCAGACAGCTCGCGCATCACAATGCAAAAACAACATCCACTTATTGGTCACACAATATTTTTACATAGATTTAGTCATGTAACAAAATGCATATGTGCATGCATACATTGAGTTAGATACGACTCATTCATCTACTTCAAGAGAATCTCGATATAAAATGTTGAGGCTAATAAAATTTTGATAGATATAAATCATTTGAATTTTATGAATGAATGTTATTTTTGTTTCCCATTTCTTATTAATAATTCGTTCCCACGTATAACATATTCAAATTCTAACAATTTAGAATGTTATCCACCAAATATTTCATGTGATTTGTATCATTGACCTATAGTTTTTACATTTTGGAAGGATTTTCCAATCCTCTGTGTTAAAAAATATTGGTAAAAAGTGTTGTGGATTCCATGAAAGATATATAATAGTATGAAGAGAGGAGAGATGAGGTTCAACTTGATTTTGAACTTTTTTTTTTGGCATCCCTGTTATAACAACAATAATTTCATAACTTGGTCTGTGTTGGGGCCTTTCTTGTTATAACTATTTACTTTTAATAGAAGCACTCTCAATTTAAAAAAAGACAATAATTTCAAAAAAAATCAATTTTGTCTATCTAGACCTCCCCAATAACAAAGTTGCCACTGGTTCCATCGGCAACGTGACTTGGTCATCGGGGTTCATGCTCCTCTATGCAGGGCATATCACGCCCCTATAATTTAATAAAGGAAACAAAGGCAATGGACTCCATATCACTCATACTACTATAAGCTTAATATTGACAGTGTGGCTCGGGATAAACCTATCCCGGCTCGAGGTAGAGGTAAATATCTGACTAAAAAGGTAACCCCCAATTTTTTAGTTTTGCTTATGGGCTGGGAATGACATCTTAAAAAATGGAGTCAAAGTTTCATATAAACAAGATCATTATTGAAATGGATTCTCAAATGACGTCACAATGCCTTCGCATGGAGCTCGAGAGTTATATGAAGAATTGGCAACTTAAGAGGCATCGTCAAAGGCATCCACCCTTATGAAGTCTTTCCAAAGACTTGAGGCTAATTATATACCAAGGGATTCTCAAGATCATTATTAACAAGATCATTATTGAAATGGATTCTCAAATGACGTCACAATGCCTTCGCATGGAGCTCGAGAGTTATATGAAGAATTGGCAACTTAAGAGGCCTCGTCAAAGGCATCCACCCTTATGAAGTCTTTCCAAAGACTTGAGGTTAATTATATACCAAGGGAACTGAATAAGGCAGCTGATTGTCTAGGTAAATTGGCCCTTAGAGCGTGGGTAGGGGTCTATTGTTGTTAGAGGGAGATGAGCGAGGTGTTAGTGTAGGCCTCAAAGGATATTCTTAAGAATGACGATCCCCATTTGGAGTCACGAAGCTTTGGTGTTTTGGTATTTTCAATTGTTGTTGTTATAGATTGAACAATTCTATCTCATTCAGAGAGGCTTTGGTGTTTTTATTATGATGTGAGAATATGGAGCATCTATGCTTGAAGGCCATGGATTTCATTCAATAAAACACGGGATCTCCTTCTGCACTTCCATTACTAGGAAATTTGGTTAAGGCTCCTCTATTCCTTCCTTGTGGTGATTGAGGACTGGTATGGCAAGGTGGTTGATTGTGTAGCCTTGATCATTTGAGTATGTTGTGGAGAACATGTGATTGCTTCTTTTATGGCAATTTGGGTGATAGAGTAGACTTGTTGAAAATAGTCTCGATTGGGTTTCATTCATCTGGAGCAACAAGTCTGGGGATACTGAGCCAACCCTTAACATCATGCATCTCTTCCCATGTGTCTCTTCCCGCTTTTTGCATGCATACCTGCAATGGTTTTCCATTAATGTGTTGAAGGTGGTGTCAACTCTAGCAGTGGGTTGTTGGGGCACAGAGGGACATGGTAGGAACATGCAGAACTGGGAGATAGGGGACGATTAAGCATATTCATGCCCAGAGAGGAAGACCTAAATATACAAAAAACTTTACAGGGTTTTTGTACCAATAAGTGGTAAAAGAGGTTTGACGGTTGAGGGAAACTTTCAAACCTCGACTCCTGTTGAACAGAACAGAAAAAAACAGTGATATTTGGGTGCTTTGCACTATATTGAAATAATTGGTGTCTCCACTTATTCTTGTTTGTATGAAATTAATGTTCTCTAACTTTGTTATCACTTCCTACACAAACCATCCATGATATTAATCCGACAACTGGGTCTAGGTTGGAGGAAAACCAACATCAAGGCACATCAAAACATGCATACCTAGACATTTGTCTTCCTAAGGCACACTAATGTGGGATTCCAACCAGCTTGCATCTGGCCCAAAACAAATATGGCAACTCACTCCCTATTTAATTAATTTATCAATATAGTTCAATATAGAGTTTCGTCAAATCTCAAATGAAGATGTCCATTTTTGACACGGATTAAAAAAGTGTTGGGCTCCATTCGACGTTAAGGAAAAGTACTTGAAATCCATCTTTGGGAAAATAAGATCTAAAACCAACCCCTATCTCAAAATCAGGTTAATACAAATATGGCTCCTCATCTTGAAACAAGAAAGTCCATCTCAGAGAAACCAGGAACCCTCACTGGGGCCAAAAAAATATGAGTTTGGGGCCAATCGCTAAAAAAGAATCAAAATTGGTCTATTCATTGACATGTATAAACAACATCAATAGCAAAGCAATGACATTTATGTCAACACAATTCTTCACCATTTCAAGTACAAAAAAAAATGTAGTCCTTAAATGCATCTAAAGCTTTAAAATCAAAACAAACAGCAGAAGCATTACTCAGTCAGTGCAACAATCATACAAACTGGTTAACCCGGCAAACACAGCAGTCAAATAATCAAAACAGCAAAATCATTGGCCAACATGATCAAAGCTAGTGAAACAAAATATCCTTTGGTCAAGGCAGCAGAAAAATTAGTCACCGAAAATTCAAACTCAATTAGGTCATCTTGTTGAATGCTCGAATCTTGTCGATGTTAATGCATGAAGTTTAGATAACATATAAATATTTAACTCATACAATCATAGCCGAACCACATTTAATAGTACCGGCTATTTGTCATTGGAAGGTTCCTGCTAAAGCAGATAACATTTGCCACTTAATAAAGATGACATTTATGTACAAAGTCTATTAACTGTATAAGTCATCATCGTCTTTATTATCTGCTGTAGCAAAAGCATCCGTTGCTCCAACTGCAGTACCAACGGGTCTGTCTGGAAATCGAAATTCAGAACCAAAGCCTCGAGATTGCTGCAATGTTTGTGCAAATGCTTGATACTTACGAATATCAGCATCACTCACGCTTCTTCGGGCATATTTCATGGATTCCTCAAAATGTGCTGCTTTTATTTCAGATACCTCATCACTATCATCTTCATCCATTGCCTCGGGATTCTCACTTCTTTTCCTTTCATGTTCAATATCCTGCAAAAAAGCACAAGAAATACATTACAAACTGAAACACAGGCAGACTGTAAAAGAAATATTCAGCTACAACGGGCGATGAGTGTCTAATGAAAAATCATAAAGATCGGAGGAAGACTAGTGCTCCACCACTACCAAAAACTGTAAGAGTATGTATCATTAGCAAATCTAGTTCACAAAAGAGGGATATAAGCACTCATATATATTATAGTTATATTAAATCCCTGGAATAGAGTACAATGGATGCTCACCTTCTCAATATTTTCTCTAATAGCATACTTGCAAGCCCGTTGACAAATCTCTGTAATATCTGCTCCACTGAATCCTTGGGTATAACGTGCAAGTGCCATTAGGTCAACATCCTTTGACACAGGTGACTTCCTCAAGCAAGATTTGAAAATTTGGAATCGTGAACTCTCATCAGGCAAAGGAATATAGATCAACTGATCAAGTCGACCAGGCCTTAACAATGCGGGATCAATGATATCAGGCCTGTTAGTAGCCCCAATAATAAAAACAGTTTTCTTGGCTGTCATGCCATCCATCTCTGTCAACAACTGATTAAGCACTCTGTCTGCGGCACCACCAGCATCCCCAACACTGCCCCCACGCTGCAAACAAGGAAACCAAATATACATTAAATCTGCTTGAGAAGGCTTAAACAAAGATTCTACATGTGTAGCCACCGTTCTCAAATCGAACTTTTAGTATGAGAAAGCAACAAACCTGTGTGGCAATAGAATCAAGCTCGTCAAAGAACAGGACACAGGGAGCTGAACCTCTGGCTTTGTCAAAAATTTCTCTTACATTGGCCTCACTCTCTCCAAACCACATTGTTAACAATTCTGGGCCTTTCACACTGATAAAATTGGCCTGGCATTCATTAGCAATGGCTTTTGCAAGCAATGTCTTACCACAGCCCGGTGGCCCATAAAAGAGCACTCCTTTTGAAGGAGACATGCCAAATTTTTCAAATTTCTCAGGATGCTCCACTGGATATTGAACAGTCTACATTAAACCCATGATGTATTTTGTTAGTTGACATCTCCTAAAAATGCAGATTTTTCCACATCAAAAGAAAATATAGCAAACATGAAATGAATATCCAAGTTCCACGTCTTACCTCTTGAAGCTCTCTCTTGACATTTTCCAGCCCACCAATATCTTCCCAATTGACATTTGGTACTTCAACAACCTGTCGAATGTTTTACCAAAATTCATGGCCAAATTTGTCACTATTAAAATCATCTGAAACAAATAGAAGTAGACAACTAAACATTATGAGACCAATGGATTGAGTGTACTAATCAAACCCCTATTCGATCAAATATAAAGAAAATGAGATAGAACCAAGCATATAGTTATTAAGACTCACAGTTTCACGCAGAGCAGATGGGTTACTAGAGCCCAATGCAGTCTGGAAATGCTCGTTAGTAACAGCCATTGAATTAAGAATTTCAGCATCTATTGTCTCATCTTCCAAGTCAATGACATCCATTTTTTCCCTAATGCATTGTAGTGCAGCCTCAGTGCACAAAGCTGCAAGATCAGCTCCAACATATCCATGTGTATTCTTTGCAATTTTTTCGAGATCAACCTGTACCAAAAACAAAAAGATTAAAACATGCTGCCAATACACAAGAATTGTATGGCACAATATAGAAGTACACAAACAGAAGTCAGGAGATAAAACTCATACATCATCAGAGAGCTTCATATTCTTTGTGTGGATACGGAGCACTTCCAACCTACCCACTTCATCCGGAACACCAATATCAATTTCTCTGTCAAACCGTCCAAACCTCCTCAGAGCTGCATCAATACTGTTTGGTCGGTTTGTTGCTCCAATCACAATAACATGAGCACGAGATTTTAGCCCATCCATAAGTGTTAGAAGTTGAGAAACAATTCTCCTCTCAACTTCACCATGGGTTTTTTCCCTCTTGGGAGCTATGGAATCAATCTCATCAATAAATATAATGGATGGGGCATTCTTCTCGGCCTCCTCAAAAGCCTTCCGGAGATTGCTTTCACTTTCTCCAGCCAACTTTGACATAATTTCAGGTCCATTAATACAGAAAAAGAATGCACCCGTCTCATTTGCAACTGCTCTGGCAATTAATGTTTTTCCAGAACCAGGTGGTCCATAAAGCAAAATACCCTTGGGGGGCTTCACACCTATTGATTTAAAGAGCTGTGGATGCCGCAGGGGAAGTTCTACCAATTCACGAATCTGAGCCATTTGTTTCCGTACACCACCAACATCGTCATAGCCTATTTCATCCAATCTATCTTCATCCTCCCGCTTTACAGGCTCGCCTTCACAGAAGATTTCAGTATCAGGAGAAACAACACAATATTCCCCAGGGTCCGTCTCAATTACTTTGAACTCCACACTGCGCATTCCACCTCTGACAAGGAAAAGATCTCCTTTTCTTACTGGGCGATAAGCTTCCAGGAAATAGGCTGCAAGTTATATTTCAATAGTTTAGTTTGACATAGACATATACGCATCACAGAGCTAATGAAGTGACAAAAAGAGTTTAAGCTTCTAAATTCACCAATCATAATAAACAATAATAGTGAACTTATATATAAGATATTATGAAAAAATTCATAAGTTCCATGATTTCATTTTTCTTTTATGGGCAGAACTTGTGGTATTAATGTACATCAAACGTACAGAATACAGAATAGAATATATTTCTTAAGAAAATATGGCCATCTAAATTGATAAATTGAAAAAAAAAAAGGCTCAAAGATTTGTAAAACCCATATATTTCATTTGAAATTATATTGATCCACTTAAAAAATGAGCTATTTCAGAGTTTTTAGTCTACATGGTGTGTGAGCTCTACATGTGTTATCAGAAACTTCCAGCGAAGCAAAGGTTTCGTATTCAAACCTAAGGAAGTTCTTTTTACCGATGAGATTGGGAGAATTAACAGAAGAAAAAATACTAAGACGATCTGAAAAGGGCTGCGTATTAATTGCTGAAATAGGAAAAGACGTATATCAATGAAACTCACGTTTTAGATAAGCATCAAACAAATTCCCGGTTACACCCTCGATGGTGTCGTCAATGGGAAGAATATGGACGCGCTTGCCGTACTTAACATCGGGACACTGGTGAACAGAAACCACGTCCCCCAAACGAACCCTGAGATTCGAACGCACGACCTTGTTCATTCGTATCTTGGGCTCTTCGCATGTCTCGTCTGCCAGAGCGATGCAAATGGTATCCTTCCTCTTCTTTCCCTAAACATTGAGGGAAGAAAATAACCATTAGCACAGATCTAGGCAAAAAGATTAAAAAACAAGGGGTGAATTATGGGGAAGAAAAATACCTTAATAAGGATGGTATCTCCACGGAACAATTGAAGCTTTTCCATGGTGTCCGGGTGCAGACAGACCACGGAGTTGTCATCGTTGATGGCTTCGTCCACCACCAGCCGATTCGCCGCCTTCTTTCGCTCTAAAATTGCAGTGCTAAAATCCCTTTTGGTTCCCTTCCTGTTATCAAGCAAGCAAACACTTTATCTGCAAATTCAGGGGATGGGGAAAAAAAAAAAAAACCAAACCCTAACCTAACCCATCTCGATAGAAATTTGCATAAAATACCCTGCGCATCTCAACAATCTGGAAACAAAATAAACAGATACAGAGAGAAGCTTACGGTTCTGATGATTCTCCCTTGTGCGCCATTGCTGCGAAACACAGAGAAAGAGAGAGATTTGTTTGGAAACCTCTGAATATGAGTAGCTAAATTTCCTCGAGCCTATGTTTATATTAAACCGAATTAATTTTGTATGAATATAAATAGAAAAACTTCCTCTTCTACATGTGTTTAATTTTATACCCTTCAATTAAAATTAGCAACCCTTCAATTATTAAAATTAGCATCATGATAAAAAGCCAAAAAGCTGCCTTGGCCGACAAGTTAGTGAGATAAAGTGTATATCTTTAATGGGCAAGGATTAAGAGGCTTAGCTTTATTTAGAAAAGCTTCATGCTCATAATGGAGGATTAGGACTAATTAAATATTTGTGTAGTGGAGGTTTTTTTTTCGGGCGGGGTTTATATGTTATAATGGACCAAACCGAATAATTAATGTGGGAATAAGTTTTTTTAATGGGTAGATTTTTATAGTCGTAGTAGTCGTCAACATCAGAACGAGTAACCTTAATGTGAGCTGACACTATAACTCATTTATTGTCTGAGACTATTTACGAAAATAGGGTTTTCTTGACTTGCTTTGCCTTTAAGAAGTCAATATATTTGGTTTTTTACTTTGAATGGCTTGTAATTGTATTTTCCCTAGTGTTGTGCAAGTCGCTTCTTCCCACTCTCCTAGTAAGGTGGCACTGTTATTTGCATTCATCAAAAATGGGAATACAATATTATAGATACTAGTCAAGACCCCAATGGTCGTATTTCTTAGGTTCGTTTGCAGATTAGTAACAATGTTTTGGGGATTTGTAGTATCTATGCTCCTTGTAAAGATGTTCTTAGAGCTAATTTGTGGAAATGTCTTAATGCTTGGCTTCCCCCTACCACTTGGGTTTTTTGTGGAGATTTCAATATGTTAGAGTATGAGTTTGATAAGGTGGGTGGCATGCCTATTACCCTTATAGCATATGAAAGAATTGCTTGGCTTCAGCTCAAATAAACTTTTAGAGACAGCGGTCCCAATTCTTTGATCAAAACTTCTCTTGATCATCGTCGATTTACCTAGAGCAATCTAAGCAAGGAGACCAAAGGATTTTAAGTCGTCTCAACCGAGTGATGTTTGTTGGAAATAATTTTCATTGATGTAAAAGGAATCTCTTATGTTATAAATATTGTCATTAATGCTTACAGATGTGTCTCTTATGAAAAAGATGATTTAGTTTGAATTTTACATGTCACGCATCAAAAGAAGATAATTTGTAGTGTTCTATGGGTTTTGTAGTGTTCTCTGGGTCTTGTAGTATACCACGAGTGTGTTAAGGTGTTTCACATATTTGAAAATGATCAGCAGTGTACTACAAGTTGGTTAAAGTAATTCACAGGGACAAGATAATACCGCATAACAAAGGTCACATGCCACGATACAAAGGAGGATTATCGCGCAACAAAGAGAAAGTAAAAGAAAGCCGCAATAGTCGGGAAATACCACAAAATTCATATAAAGTTTGCGGAAGTCAAGGATTGTCACGAAGGTCAGAAAAAGTATGCAATGGTCATGAATAGCTGTGGAACTAAGAAATAATAGAGGATATCCATGAAAGTCTAGAAGAATCTAAGATATCATTCTAGAAAGAACGACGCAAGCTGGGTATTCAAATGAATGTTGTTTTAGCCGACCTCATCTGTTTTGGCACTAAAATGTTTCATGCATAAATTTGGCTGACTCTGTTATATTATTATCGTTTGAATTGGTTAGGCCGACTCTCAAATGTTACTACATATTTTTTAGAAATGAATATGATATAAAAGAGATTCAAATTGGATATATTTGTATGTGTTGTGGAGTGGAGAACATCAAATATGAGAAAAGTGAAGTTGTGAAGAGCATGACAATAAAGATGGAGTAGAGCAAGTAGAGAAGAAGGTTGAGGAGTTGTATCATGAAGATAAATTGTTAAATCTCGGTTCGTATGCATAGAGTATGCAGAATGTAGCAAGTGTGTAGCATGTGACCAATTTCTATGGTTAAAGTATGTTTTGGTCTATGTGAAGAAAGAGGAGTGGAATTGCCATCATTGGGTTGAAGAAGCAACTACAAAAGATGGATCTTTGTATTGTTGAGGTGGGTGCCTCATACAATTGGGGATTGGTGTCTCCAATAGGTTGGTGCCTACAAACTAGCTGAGTTGATGCTCAGCATTGGGAATTGGTGTCTCCAGTAGGTTGGTGCCTAGGAATATTTGTAATATAATCATTATTGTGGTTGGATCTAGACAATAGCTCCAAACAATTTTTTCTCTGTGGTTTTTCTCCCAAAAGGGTTTCCACATAAATAATATGTTGTGCAACTGTTATATCTTATGAAATTGTTGTTATTGTGGATGTTAATGTGATGCAAGAGCATGAGCTCGAGAAAAATCAAGAGACCTTAGGAGGTAGCAAGAAGGACATTTACATGATTTCAAGTGGTCTTGTAAACCAGGAGTTCAATCTCAGGTGTCTAGATGAGGGTTTTCCATTTTCCCTCCAAAATGGATTATTTAAAAATTTGAATTTTACAACGACTATAGAAGGCCTAGAGCACTATCAAGGGAGAAGTCAAGAAGGTGGAGATGACCTTGGAGATCATAGACAAATTATGTGCAATATTTTATATTGTAAAGACACATTGACATGTGGTCATAGGTGAATATGTGTTTTTAAGTGAATAGTAGGAGTAGTTTTGAGCATAGTAAATAAGGAACATAGGCTAAATAAGGTCTTCAAAGCCATGTCATCATAAGAGGGAGATTTGGTATGAGTTATTAGATATATTAGAGTGATATTTATCACTGTTCTAGGTTTAGGTAGTTGTTGAATCAATTCAAGGTATAGTTGAGCAAGAATAGGGATAGGAGATAAAAGCCAAAAGTAGCATTTTGGTCTTAATATGAAATCCCTTTGAGGAAGATGGATGTATCATGGGGAATTAAGTGTGAATAACAAGTAATGAAGGTTTGGAGTGCCATATGGTGTATTTTGCAAGTCTTGTCCATTTTTCCTTTAAGCATACATTGAAATTTATGTGTAGCCCGAGAGCTAGAAATTGATAGAAGGAGAATTCAAGATATAACCCCCTCTATGATGCATGAAATAGTTAGAGGATGCCTTTACAAGTATAATAAAATTTATTTGGAGTCTTGAAACCCCAGAAGTAATTTTGTGCAGTGAACTTTGTCTTTGTTGCCCTCAAACTAGGGCTCGCTTGATCTCATGATTGACACGGTGAAAAATTCTAAATTTTTTAAATCTCCTTGTTCTTACTATTACCTAATACTGTCTAGATGTGTAGAGGCTAAATCTCTAGAAAGTTTACTTTTCTTGAGATCCCATGGTTCTTTTCATGCATTTTCTGGTTTCAGTATAACAGTCAAAATTCATGATGTTTTTGTGGCGGATCTAGCTTGGGTATTGTTTTGAATAGCTTTGTATAGTCTATGGAAGCCCATACATCTATTTGATAGTTGGAATTATCTACGGGACCTCTGTGACAGTCTTATAGTACTAAAAAAGACCTAACTAGGCTTATAACAGTCATCAAAAAGTTGCATTCCATACAAGGTGACCTACCCTGCACTCTTCATGTGATTTACATCTCTTTGATGAGTATCCAAAGCTATGTCTAGGTTTGTTATATCAGGGGACCTAAAGAAGTTATACTCAAATATCAAATTATGAAGACTACAAACATTAGCCTTGTCTAGGGGAAGCTCTGAGCTTAATCAACAAATCCTTTTGTTATGACCTCATATGACTATTAGGTTATGTGTGAATGGAGAGCCATAAGTGTTTCAAATGTGAGTTGTTTTATCCTTGGGAACATGCATACCTTTATGATGTATGAGTTTTTATTTTGGTGTATATGGATCAAGCACTTTGAGAACAAAGTCACGGTCATTGATACCAGGAAAGATGTTGAAGGATCATACCATACACCAATTTGTGATGATTCCATACCAAGTAAGTATCAGTTGACCAACCATATTGAACAAAGTCATCTAAAGGAAATTGATCAGTGAAAAGGAGTAGAGCTGAGCTAAGAAGACATACACCATAATGTTTAAATAAGTAAAAATTGGATTATATTGATTAACCCCCCCAATATAAGTGTGTTTTCTACAATTGGTATCAGAGCGGGCTCCTTCAAAATAATTTGATCACTGTAAGATAGATCACATAAATACACATGACTGGTCAAGAAGGTTTTTTCTTAGATAGAGCTCCATTGTTTGATGGAACCAATTATGTTTTTTGGAGTATAAGGATGTGTGTCTATCTAATGGCTCTTGGGTTTGACATTTGGCAATCAATTATAAATGGGTATGCAACTCCAGCAACTCCTCCTATAGATCAAGTTGGTAAGAAGGCAAGTGAGAACAATACAAAAGCTATAAATGCAATATTAAGTGGATTATCTAAAGAAGAATATGTTAAGGTGATGCATTGTGTTTCAACCAAGGAAATTTGGGATAAACTTAGGAGTGCTTATGAAAAAGATGATTTAGTTTGAATTTTACATGTCAGGCATCAAAGTAAGATAAATTTTAGTGTTTTGCGGGTTCTATAGTGTTATGTGTGTCTTGTAGTATACCATGGGTGTGTTATGGTGTTTCATAGATTTGAAAATGATTGGTTGTGTTCTACGGGTTGGTTAAAGTATTTCGTGGGTACAAGATAATACCACATAACAAAGATCACATGTCACAATACAAAGGAGGATTTCTGCATGACAAAGAGAAAGTAAAAGAATGCCATTGTAGTCAGGAAATGCAACAGAGGTCAGAGAATGCTCGCGGAAGTCAAGGATTGTTGCGAAGGTCAGAAAAAATATGTGATGGTCATGAAAAGTCATGGAACTAAGAAAAAATAGGGGATGTTTGTGGAAATCTAGAAGAATTTCAGATATCATTCTATAAAGACCGACTCGAGTTAAGTATTCAAATGAATGTTGTTTTGGCTGATCTCATATGTTTTGGCACTAAAATCTTTCATGCATAAATTTACCCGACTCTATAATAGTATTATCATTTGAATTGGTTTGTTCGACTCTTAAATGTTACATATTTTTTAGAAATGAATATGATATAAAATAAATTCAAATTAGATAGATTTGTGTGTGATGTGGAGTGGAGAACGTCGTGATGAGACCAAAATATGTCTCATTATATCACCAAAGGCACTCTTATTCTCTCTCTTAAAATCAAGCTTTCATGTGAATTTAGATGTAATTTTAATAACGGATAGCATATTTAAGGTATAATATAGGATTTATCTTATCATCTCTTTAGAAATCTATTTGCAATCTAATTGTTGTTATTTCCCGATATTTCTTCTAAAGTTGGAATGCAATACTATGTAGAAAATAGGTTATAGGAAACTCTACTCCAAATTCATAGATTGCAATTACCGAAAGTCTTCGTGCAGCTACTCCAACACCCAGCTACTGAAAGTCTTCACGTAGCTACTAAAATGCCCAGCTACCGAAAGTCTTCACGCAGCTACTGAAACACCCAGCTAATGAAAGTCTTTTGGTTTGTTCCAGAGTAATGTAAAGGAGCATCAAACTATTCAACCCACTCTTTGCTTCCACGTCATCAACTAAGAATACAAATCCAAACATGTGGCAATCCAAAGTCATACGGCATTGTGGCATTCCAAGAAGAATTCAAAGTCATGGACTTAGCACTCCTCAATTTTCTCTCCATGTTTCAAAGATGAGCAAATAGTGGAATAGTATCAAGAATGTTGAATAAGTACTCTCCCACTTTCTGTTTCTAGATTAAAGGGATGAGTTGTAAAAATATTCTCCACAATAAGTGGACTGTTATAGTCAAGTTTATTTAGGATTTATTGCTTTGAAAAAATCCACCCAAGAATAGGTAGTTAGTTCTTGGTGAGTGGACTAAGGAGTTGATTGGATGCATGAACTATAAATGCAACCTTCCACACTCTTGTATGTAATCTTTTACCAATCAATGAAAAATTTGTTCCTTCCTCTCCAATATTCTGAAGGTTTGAATTAAGATCTTGGAAGCATGATTTAAATCCTCTTCCAAAGAATGAGTTGGCCACTCATTCCAAGGAAGATGGATTTATGTATTTGTGTTTTTATCTTCTAATAATTTATGTTTATGTTTATTCCTTTTTCTGTGATTATCATTCTGTTGTATTGTTTTTCTCCTTGTATATTGTAATATTCATTTTCATTCAATTTGTTGTGAACCTGTAGGTGTTTTATTTGATTATCTTTATTTCCAATTCAACAATTTCTTTTCTGCAAGTGTGATTTATTTTATGCAAGTGTGATTTTGATTTCTGCAAGTGTGCTTTTCCATTTCCGCAAGTGTGATTTTCAATTTATGTAAGTTTGGATTGTGTTTGAAGGAGTTGTTTTCCAAAGATATCTTTCTCATGTTACATATAGCCATCAGACACCAGCCCTGGATTGACATTATTAATGAAGAGGATTGACAATGCTCATCACATCGAATATGAGAAAAATGGAACTATAAAGAGCATGACAGTAAAGATGGAGTAGAACAAGTATATAAGAAGGTCGAGGAGTTGTATCATGAAGATAAATTGTTAAATCTTAGTTCTTATGTATAGAGTATGGAGAACGTAACAAGCGTGCAACATGTGACCAGTTTCTATGGTGAAAGTATTTTTTGATCTATGTGAAGAAAGAGGAGTGGAATTACCATAATCGGGTTCAAAAAGTAACTACAGAAGGTGGATATTTGTATTGTTGAGGTTGGTGCTCGTATAATTGGGTATTGGTGTCTCCAGTAGGTTAGTGTCCACTAATATTTGTAGTACAATTATTGTTGTGGCTGGATTTGGACATTAGCTCCAAGTAGTATTTTATGTTGTTTGTCTCCCAAAAGGTTTTACACATAAATATTGTGTTGTGTAATTGTTATATCTTATGAAATTGTTGTTGTTATAAATGTTAATGTTTAAATAAGTAAAAAATGGATTATATTAATTCACCTCCCTCTCAGTATAAGTGTGTTTTCTACAATGTTATAAGAGAATAGTTGGTGTCACTTACTATTAAAGGAAGGCCTTCTGGTTCGTGTGGATCCTTCGAATGTCTTATTTGACCACAGTCCAATCTCATGGTCCCTTGATTTTTTGCAGTTCTAAGAGATAGCTTCTTTTCATATTTAATACCTCCTTCCTTCTTAATAAGTATCTGCTCGATTATTCCAAAATTACATGGACCTTAATCCCTCATCCTCAAAGTGATTCAAGATGGATTATATGGTGACAAGATGCTATTACTTGAACTATTAAATTGTTTAGACATTTGGGTGTAAAGATAGCGAGTAAATTTAATAGTTGCTTAAAGAGCCTAGATGCTGATATTTTTACAACTTAGTCAGATCTAGTTAGAGATTCTACAACTATTGACACATATAATCATCTTACTTATTTGCAACAACATAAGAGAATCTTGGAATTCCATAAAGCTAAGGGATACATTTTGAAAGTACATCTCTCTTGGTTAAAATCAGGAGACCAGTCCTCTGTCGATTTTTATTAATTTCTTAAAGGATCCAATAGGCAACATGTTATTATTCAAGTTAACATCGATGAGACCATTATCAACAATCCAGATGGCATTTTGGATGCATTTTTTCACCACTATATAGAAGTATTTAGGTCTGTGAATTTGGATAAAGTTTTTCTTCAATCCTGCCTTGAGGTTACTCCTAATTTCGGGATCCAAATTATGTTTGATATAGAACAACTTATTGTTGAAGACTTATACAACACTTTGATTTCTATTGCTGACCATAAAGCTCCCAGGCCAGATGGTCTACCGTGTGAGTTTTATAAAAAGATGTGGTCAATCCTCAGTTGTGATCTTTACAAGGTTTATCAGGAAGCTCTTTCTATTGGTTCTATAGGCTCCATCATTAATCAAGGTTATATTAAACTTCTTCCCAAAGTTGTGGATCCTTCTTTGATTACTAGCTGGAGGCCAATTACTTTACTCAATGTCCTTTTTAAGATCAGCTAAGGTTTTGACACTTAAGCTTAAACCTCATCTCCATAAATTATTTTTGCTAATCAAATTGGTTTTATGCCAAGAAGATACATCTTGGATAATGTTGTTACAGTTGTTGAAGGTATAACTTGGGTTGAAGACTCTAATGAGAAAATTATTTTTCTCAAGTTGGATTTTGCAAAGGCTTACGATAGAATTGAGTGGCTGTTTATTCTTGTTATGATGGACAAATTAGGCCTTGGTAACACTTTTTTTTAGTATGTGCAGATGTTTTTTTCATATGCTAATGCTAGAATTTGTATATTAGGCAAGTTATCTCAAGGAATTGATATGCAACGTTAAGTGAGACATGGTTGTCATCTTGCTCCGTACCTGTTTTATTTAGTAATAGAAGCCCTTGGTCATCTTCTGATTATTTATGCTAATAAATGTTTAGTTAAAGGCATTTCTCTTCCACATCATCCTATTTAATTAATTTACAGTGAATTTGAAGATGATATTTTCCTTATTCTAGAGGAACGTGAAAGGTGCATTGATAATGCTCTTATTTGTTTAGACACCTATTACAGGGCTTCAAGTTCTTTGTTATACTAGAAAAAAACTCAAGGTATTCACATGTCTTATGTTGAACCCCCTTTTTGGGCCCTTAAGTATCAATGGAAGTGGTTTAAACTTGATGCTTATTTTACTCTTCTTGACATACCTATTTCCTTTCACACTACGCCATCATAGTTTTGGTGTCATGTTTTTGACAAGGTCAAAAAGAAATTTATAAAATGGATTAGTAGGCCCTTTTCGTTAGTTGGAAAATTCATTGTTTGTATTAAGATTTTATAGAGTGTGCATATTTACTATTCCTCTTTTATGGCTCCCTCCTAGAGTGCCCATAATAATCTTGATAGAGTTATTAGAACTTTATTTTGGGGAAATAATCATAGTCAAAGATACTTTTCGAGAGTGGTCTAACATACTTGCATGATGGATCGTGAGGTAGGAGTTCTTGGTTTCCCAAATTAATACATACAAAGTGTTCTTTTAGCTGCAAAGTGGATTATTTGCTCACTCGAAGGGGATGACGCTTGGAAGATTATCTTTCACTACATACTTGCTAAAGCACACCCTACTGAGAGAAAAATTTGGGGTCATGCTCATTGGATGAATTGGTTATTTACCCCTTCCCCTGTCAAAATTAGAGGTTATGTCATGTTGCAACAAATTTGGAAAGGTTGGGTTAGAGTTAATTATTTGCTTACTTAGGACATGTCGAAGTGTGATCTTCAACACCTCTCTCTCTCCATTCTATTTGGTGGTCCCCACTTTTCTCGAATCTCGAGGGGCCTCTTGTGTGGAATAAGAACTATTAGAGAATTTGATTTCTTCAAAAAGGCATTTTACATGTCGAGGATTTCTTTAATCATGACAATGACACTCTCCTCGATTGACCTTCATTTCATGCTAAATTTAAACTTGCTTTTAAAGACAAAACTACTAATGACATTGTTAAGGAAAAATTGGACACTTTGAATATTTCCAACATTGTTTTCACTCTAATCAACAATGGTTGGATGTTTGGCATTGGCCTAATCAGGATAAGTTATCCAAGTTTTTCCTTAAACATGATTCTCACTTGATCGAGTTTAATTCTCTACCTCTTACCAAGCTCAATCATCAATAGGGTACTCATGATTCTGAAGATATTTGGTGCGCTCACTTGCGTGCACTCTGGAAACATATTGCTCAACCCAAATTTAATTTTTTTTCTTGGTATCTCTTGCATCATGGTTTTCCCATTGGACACATATTGCAACATTCGGGGTTGGATGATCCTAAGTGCCCAGTTTGTGGTGAGACCAACTCTTTTCAGCATGTTTTTATGTTTTTTTTGTCGCTCAACAACTATGGAGGTGGGTGGCTTTAGTCCCGGGATTGACTTATACTACTCTCTATGTGCATCATGTTCTTATAGGAGATGATATTGCTAATGTTAATCTCAATTTACTTTGGCATGCCCTCAGACTTCACATTCTTTTTTAAATTTGGAAATTTTGATTGAATTTTCATTTTTAGCGATAGTCATTTGATGCTTCTCTTAGTCTCTCATTGCAATTGGGTATCCTTGCTAATATCAAGTTGTAATTGCATATCCAAGATGAGAAAAATCATTAGACCTAGATTACTTCAAAGAAACTAGGAGCTTATAATAGCCTCGTGGCATTTTTGTTGCCTTTTGGCACTCTTGTTTTGCTTGTTTGTTTCGGTTTTAATATATTTTCCTAGTGTTTCGGGGACCACCTTAACTTCCCCCCATAGTTGTAGTAGTAATTTTAAGATGCAATGAATAAGGATATCTAATTTGGGTAGTATGAGATGTATTTAGAGGTAATTGTTTTAGATTTTTGAAACTACGAACAAACATAGGGAAAGTTCAAGCAACCAAACATTATCATCATATAGCCACTCAACTATTATGTTAGTGAGAGGGCCAATTTCATTGTGGCATCACCTCTATTGGCATAAGGATCATGATACATTGGTGTTTAAATATTATGTAGATCAAGACAACAAACCAATTTGGAATTATTATTTTTGAATGCAAGGATTCTTTAAAGTCATGGTTGTAATTCCAAGGTACACCAAAGAGACATTGAATATTAAAACAAATACCCCCACATTTAAGTTGGCTTTAGTAGTGAAGAACTTGTACTCTTAAACAGGAAGTTACACACTTGCAAGGCAGTAACTATAGTAATCAATTTTGGTGAACTGATTATTGTTACTTCACAAAGTTAGTATTATATTTGTTTGAATTTCGTATGTCTTGACTTCATGTTTTGAATGAAAACCAAAAGCTAGTATCATATGTACGTGTCAAATTTCTTATCTCTTAACTCTTGTACTTGCATATTTTTTTATCCAAAATAGTTTAAAATGTATTTATCTTATTCCTTATTGGTTGACAACACTTGATTTTACATTTTTTCCCTTGTTCTTTTTAATATTTATCGTAATTTTTAAAAATAAAAAACCACTAAAGGACACCTAAACCTCTATTAGTAATTATGACATGACATACGATATTGAGTTACTAAACAATATAATATAAACTGACACACCAACCTATTTTTTAAAAATACTACCAAATGACAACTCCATTTATATTAACAAGGTCCCAATGTGACTAGTCCCTGCCTAAACAAGTAAAAAGTTTTGAATGTTTTAGACGTATTGATCATGAGAGTGTTTGAATATGAGCGCAGTAGTGTGTTTGATAATGGACTAAAAAGAACACATTTCATATTTGTATTTTTTTGGGTTGTCAAATTGTAAATTAGACAATGCACATAATAAACAACATTAGTGAATTAAATATTGGTAATAGTAATTTATGCAATTTGTTGTAGCTTGTTGAGGTGTTGGGGGGCTTCCAATTGACAAATTGTCAAAACAAGGAAAAAATATTAATTATATTCTAAAATGAAATAGATACATGTGATTGTGCTACCATTTTATCAAGGAAGAGCTATAGTGAATTGCATAAATTGTGATGATACTAAGCAATTTAATACTAATACTAAGCCACGCTCTCAATGTTTTTGTAAATTTTTAATCAACAAACTTTACTTTTGTATGCCTAGATTTGGATCATCTGTAAGATGTGTTAGTTGATATAGAAATATCCAAATCAATGTTACTTAATAAAAATGGGCTTACACTACCATTGAAAAGAGAAGGACAATTATGGGTTCTTTCAATGAATAAAGTGGGTAAATCTTCCTGATCTGAATAAACACACTTGGAAAAATGTTAGTTGTTTTTGGTGGTTAGGATACATGCCTCGGTTAGATCCCTATCTGTTTAAGGAGATAAAGACATTTTATTGAAGTAAAATGAAAAAAAAAATGCATGAAAGTGAAATATTATACCTAACACGGTCGTAGGACAATCGTAGTTGCGATTCACTAAAAAATCGCATGGAGATCGCAAACCAATCACAGTTGCGACTAACACATGTGCTGAAATATTGATAAAATAGTGATGTAACAAGTTGTACCTATCCTTTTTGATCCACCTTCACTTTTCCAGGACCTACAATACTGAAATATGTGAGAAAAGAAGTAAAAATTCAAGTATGGGCTCAAATGCACAAAGAGTCATGGGCTAAGAGGATGAAATGAAGGGTGAGTGGTGTTTTACAGTTTTTGAGTGCACAGGGTATTGTGACACACTTGAGTGCAATGTGCATGAGTGGTGAGATGATAAAGGTCCATAATGCGTTAGGCATGCAAATGGGTAGGTGGGATGGACAAAATTAAATATTAGTGGGTGAGGGTTAGTAAATGAGGGATGAGGTGTCTTTAATCACCATTTTTGTGGGGTTTTATATTTTTAGTTGATTTTTTGGGATTATTTACTTTTTTGTGGATTATTGTGTTTTATTTTTTATTATGTTTTTGGTATTTTTGAATAAGAGACCTTATGTGCAAGGTGTGTTTTCTAGTGTCTACATTTTACCCCTTTTTGGGTTGCATGTTACAACAAATAAGATGCAACGTAAAAATTGAAGACGAGATGGGCGTCATCTAACCCTATGACCATGGTTTCCAAAGTTACATTCTTAGATTGTTGACTAGATAGACAAGAACTTGGAAATGTGATCGATGGGCCATTTCAATCATAATTTGTGAAGGGATCGATAGGTTAATTTCACAAGGTAGAGATTATTGAGTCAATTTACTAAGATGATTGATGATTGGGTGTCATAAGATTGATGAGAAGGGTTTGATGTGATATCCGCCCTTAATTGATAGTTTTGCGAGCCATAGGTTGCCCCAGTGTAATTCAGGACGAAAAATGGTAGTTGAAGATGATAGAAAATGAACTTTGGTGAAGACATTATGAGTGGAAACTAGGACAATGTTTCCCTAGCCATGTATATGTGAATATGTGATCATAGATATGCATAAGAAGGAATGCTAGTTAGAGAGAGTGAATGTAGTGTTAGACATGGATGCCAGTGAAGAGAGTGAGTAAATGTGGTAAAATGTAAGTAAGTAAATGCATTTGGTGAAATAATGGAGTGCATGTGTTATAATTTGTAGCGACGAGTTTGGTGTGGAGAGTTAGGTTGATGGAAAATTGGGTGAGTGGGCTAGTGGGGTGAGCTAAGCGAGATGGGGAGATGGGTGAGTTGGGTGAGTGCATGAGCGTACGAGTGGGACAAGATGGCGAGAGCTAGGGAGATGGGTGAGCAAGCTAGCGGGAGTGAATTAGGGGTCAAGTTGCTATAGTGACTCGATGATAATCATGTGTGAATTAGGAGAGTGAGTATGTTAGGCCAAGTTGTTATAACGACTTGGCCAGGTGTGTAAACTAGTTGTGTGGTTGGGGTGAGGTGAGGCACCGGGGGTGGAGTGAGATGTGTGAAAGACATGTGAGGGATCAAATTAGTGAAGTTGGAGAAGGCCGAGTTGCATGGGCAACTCAGTCGGGGTATGCTAGACCTAAACTGACATAGAAAAAAGGATGGTCATTGAGTCACTAGAGTGACTCGAGGAGCTAAGGATAGGAAAAAGGGTGAGGAGGGGGGTTGTTACAGGTAATAGGGTAAGTGATTCAGAGAGAATAAATTGGCCTGTGTGAAAGAGTAGGGGGTTAAATAAATGTTGATTCACTCACGGGACTAGGTAGGGTGAGGAGTCGAGTTGAGTGGTATAAAGGCCAAGGAGTGTAAGGGTGAGGGGAGAATGTGGCTGACTAGGAAAGCCGCAAGAGTGACTCGTTAGGCTAGTGGTAGGTTAAGGCAAGGGGAAAGGGGAAGAGAGTTACTAGAGCGACTAGAAGTGTTGGGTGGGAGTTTGGGCATGGGGTGGTTGT
The DNA here is from genome assembly GCA_019776745.2 of Taxus chinensis. Taxonomy (NCBI): domain Eukaryota; kingdom Viridiplantae; phylum Streptophyta; class Pinopsida; order Cupressales; family Taxaceae; genus Taxus; species Taxus chinensis. The sequence continues at coordinate 102,644,726 of CM034149.1, forward strand.
AAGATAAGAGGGTGGAAAAAGTGTTAAAGATGTGAAACTGGGTCGAGTTGTTATAGTGACTTGGCATGTTGTTGAGGAAGGCGTTGGTCTGTCGGGTATGAGGAGAGGAGTGGTTTGGGTGATATGTGAGATGAGAGGCGAGGTGGGTTGTGGGGTGAGAGGTTATCGAGTTGCGAGTGTGACTTAGTAGGGTAGTAGGGAGGCGAAGCACCAATTATGATGGGAGTGAGTGGGGTAAGCAGGGAGTCGTGAGGGAGACTCATGGGGTGGGGTGTGGAGTTAGGGCATGGGGAAAGAGTGTGGGTAAAGGGTGAGTGAGGTGAGGGTGAAAGGGGATTGGGTGTGAAAGAGGAGGATGTTGATAGCATGGGGAAGATCGTTGTCGTGACCCGCGGGGTAGTGTGTAAGTGAGGGAAATGAGAATGGGAGTGTCGAGAGGTGGGTGGGGTAAGGAGATCGACAAAGGGGAAATATAAGTGAGGCATGGGTAGGTTTAGGGGTTCAACATGGGGGAGAGTAACAGTGAGTCACAAGTGCGACTTGGTGGAGGATAGGCCAGCAGGTTGGTCACATGAATATTCGCAAGGGAGACTCACCATGAGGTGAGGTGACAAGTCAGACATGGGACAATGGAGTGGAGAGATGTCAAGACACATGGTAGGTGGAGGTGAGGTGTGGGAGGAGTCACAGAGTAGTTACAGGTATGATTGGGTAGAGATCCATGTGTGAATTGGTTATGGGTATGATGCATATAGAGAGGTGATGATCTGTAAACTCTTCAACTTTGAAACTATCAACAAAATCAAAAATTAAATGTTGTTGTTCTACTTTCGATTAGAAAATGATAGAGATAACTAGTGAATGAATTTTTCTTATGCTTAGAATCAACAATTGCAGGAAATGAAAGAATATAAACTCACAAACACCAAGTTTTATCCTGGAAACCTCTAGAGGAGGAAAAACCAGTTAGGAAGGGCAATTGCTCTTTCTTCCCACTCTTTATTGGCCAATTCAAACAATAAGTACATAATTTACAATAAGTATGAAAGAGAAGTAGATAATATCTCACACTTCCTCCTAATTATTTGCTTGCTTTGTCTCAACACTCCTTTCTTCTACAAAACATAATTCCAGCACTAAGAACTTTTTGCTCACTTGCTTTCATGCTTCGATGATCTTATTATCTTCTACGTCCTATTACTATAAAGACATAACCTCTATGTATTTATTTTCCTTCTTCATGCTGACTGATCTGATGAAGTAGAGTCATTTTGGATCCCTATGGATCACACCTCCCCTGCTTATGAGGCTTTTGTCCCAAAAAAGCTTAGTGGGGGAGTAGATGAGGAAATAATTCCCTCACTTACTCCTTCGAGTACTACTGGGCCTACCTTAGTGTCTTTCTTTCAGTCCAATCTGCTAAGACGCATGTAGACCTCTCCTAGTCTCTTTTTCCTTCTGCTGCAACACTACATCCTTCTCCAATTCACCTCATGAGTCCAAGATGCAATCCTCAATGGAAGGTAGCAAGTGTAGTCCTTCATCTTCATCTAGCATGGATGGCTCATATAGGTGTAATTTCTCACAGTTGACTATAGAGTACATCCTCATAAATGGTGACAAATCAAGTCGAAAGCATTTTCTCCAACCTGCTCCAATATGGTGAAGGGCCCATATCGTAGTGGATTGAGCTTCCATGCTTGACCTTGTAGTTTCTCCTTGCTCAAGTAAAGCCAAACTCTATCTCTAACATGAAGCTTATGTTCCCTCCTATGTTGATCATGCCTAGCTTTGTACTTGGATTGAGATTTCTCTAGTTGTTCTTTGACTTTGAGATGGATTTGTTGGATCCTCTCAATGAATTTGTTTGCTCTAGTCACCTCTGTGTCTCGTGTCTCCTCCTCATCCTTCTACCCAACTGCTATGTTCGACGGATTCATAGGTAGATATCCCAAGCATGTCTTAAATGGTGACTTCATAGTGGATGTGTGTACTGCCCGATTATAGGAAAATTTAATGTAGGCTAAGGACTCATCCCAAGTCCTTGGGTATTTGTTGTTATACCCTCTGATTAACTGTACCAAAGTCCTGTTCACCACCTTTGTTTGTCCATCGTCTGTGGATGGAAAGTTGTGCTCCTCTATAACCTGGTATCCATCTTGTCCCACAAAGTAGTCCAAAACTTCCCCAAGAACCTGCAATCCCTGTAAGAAACAATAGACTTTGGCAAACCAAAATGCACCCATACATTAACAAAGAAAATATTTGTTGCCTCATGTTCTTTTACTATCTTTTTACATGCCATAAGAATACACATCTTACTGAATCTATCAACAACAACATAGAGATAGTCATGGCCATGTTTAGACATAGGTAATCCTCCTACAAAATCCATAGAAATGTCCTCCCATGGAAGAGTAGGTACTGGAAAAGGCATATACAAACCCTCCTTCCTAGTCTTAGGCTTGCTGGTACAAGAAAGTTTACATCCACGTATAAATTTTGATACGTCTTCTTGCATATTGGGCCAATATATGTACCTTTGCAAGTGGGCTAGGATCTTACCAACACCAAAATGCACCACTACTTTTGAGGCATGTGCTTCCCTCATCAATAGATGTCTTTCTTCTTTAGGCACGCAAAGCTTCCCCCATTAACAGAGCAACTCGTCCTTGAGATAACAATCTTCAATCCTTGTCCTTTCAGTCCTTTGAGACTGCAATTGTTGAAATTTCACCCCAAAGTCTTTATCCTAGGCATATGCCTCTCCGTAAGCTTCCTTCGTGAAGGGCTCGATCTGAGAGATAGTGGCCAAACAAGAAAACTTCTCCTGTGTGGGTGGCCTAGACAACATGTCTACCATCAAATTTGTACTACCCTTCTTGTATTTGATCACCAGATGGAACTGTTGAAGGAACCCCATCCATGTGTAGTTCCTTGCCTAATGTAATTTAGATTGTGCTTGCAAATACTAGAGAGGTTTGTGGTCAGTGTGCACAATAGTTTCTTTACCTAACAAATAATGCTTCCATTTTTTAATTTCCTAAACTAGTGCATACATTTCCTTATCATATAATGAATATCCTTTAACTGCTGAAGTGAAAGTTTAAGAATGATAGCATATGGGTTTACCTCCTTGAAGCAACATTGCACCCATAACGTAATCACTGACATTTATCTCTACTTCAAAAGGTTGTTGTAAATTAGGAAGAGCACGGACTTGAGCATGACTAATCTTGTATTTCAATAACTCAAAGGATTTGTCTTGTTCCTCACCCTAGTCAAAACCCTTACTCTTTGCGTCCACTGTGTGTAGAGGTGCAACAATTGCGGAGAAGCCCGAAATGAACTTCCGCATGTACTGTACTGCTCCCAAAAAACTCCTAGTATATGTGGCTCCTATTGGTGTTGGAAAATTAGTGATGGCTTCCACCTTCTTTGGATCCGATCGTAGTTCTCCTCATCCAAACACATGCCCAAGATAGACAAGTGACTGTTTGGAAAATTCACATTTCTTCATATTACAAAGCAGTTGTTTCTCCTTGAGAACTTGCAAGACTTGTTGTAAATGAGTTAGATGTTCTTCCCATGTGGCACTAAAAATCAAGATATCATCTAGATACACAATGACACATGAATCTATGAAATACCGCAATACATCATTCATCAATCTCATAAATGTAGTGGGTGGATTGCATTAACCAAAAGGAAACACTAACCATTCATACAAACCCTGTTTTGTCTTGAAGGCAGTCTTCTATATATCCACCTCCTTCATTATGACTTGGTGATAACTTGACTTGAGATCCAACTTCGTGAAGAATTTGGCATGCTGAAGTTGGTCCAAGAGATCATCTATGCGGGGAAGTGGATATTGTTCTTTATGGTGATCTTGTTCAAAGCACGGTATTCGATGCACATTCTCCAAGAACTAACCTTTTTTGGCACCATCACAATAGGTGAACCGCATGGTGAGGTTTTTAGACGTATCACCCCTTCGTATAGTAGTTCCTGGAGTTATTTCTTTACTTCAATACTCTCAAGAAAGGATTGACTATACAACCCAATGTTTGGTAGAGGGGACTCTAGCAATAGTTGAATCTCATGCTCTACTTCCCATTTTGGTGGTAACCCAATGGAAGCATGAAATACTTCCTGAAAAGACTAAATTATACTATCCAAATCATGTTTTCCCTGGTTAGAAATCTCTAAAATTTCTGCCCCATCTTGTTTATTCTTTAAAAAAAGTAAACAAAATTGATTATGAAATGCCTAAATAAGTCATTTTGCTTGGTTAGCACTCACCATAGTAACTCATGTCTTATGCTGGTGTGCCCAAATGTTGTAGTTGATCCCATCCTATACCCATCTATATCGGTTTTCCCTTATCATAGATATAGCATCCCTAATATACAAGTAAGGACTCCTGAATACAACATCAAAAACATCAAGTGGAATAACGCCAGCTTCCAAAATATCAACATACTGGGAATTTATCCCAAACTTGACCTTACATCTTCTTGTTACCTGAATTTCAACACCCTTCTTCACCCAACCCAAAGGATAAGGGTGTGGATGCTCATAAGTCTCAAGCCCAAGCTTCTTTACAACTGTTTCAGAAATCAAGTTAGACTGAGAACCGGTATCAACCAAAGCATTTACCTTAGTTCTCTTGATCTAGATTTTGAACTGGAATAGTATACTCATCTTCTCTTCCTGGTTGTCCATGTTGGTGGCCGTGCATCCAAGCCTTTCGTCTATATTAGAGTCATCTTTGATTTCCACCTCCCCTTCTATTTTTACAGCTGTCATGGACTTCTTTGAGTCCTTGGTTTGGTTTTTTGGATGTAACTCTGGGTGTAACTTCTAACATGTAGCGTCATTATGACCATTGATATAACAGTTCTTGCAAAAATTCTTGGGATCTTTACAAGTATTTAAAGTAGTGGCAGCTTGTCTACTTTTCCCTTTCCACTTACCCTTGTTTCTTGTTTGTCCATACTCTTTTTTCTGTTGATTTGTCTACTGCTTTGCCCTTGGCTCTACTTATCCTTGCTTCTTTTCATCATCTATGTAGTATGCTTGTACACACGCCTCATTGAAATCTTTGGGCTTTGTGGAGATGACTTTTCTTCTAAGGTGAGTGTGAAGTCCTCCCAAGTACTTAGTCAGAATATCCTCATCCTCCAAGTCCATGTTTAGCAACATGGCCTACCTCCGAAACTCCGTAGTATAGTCCTGCACACTTTAACCACTGCCTTGTCTAAAATAGTGCCATTTAATCATTTGGTTAGTCTTGTGGCCAATAGGATAGAAGTTAGCTCTAAGTAATTCTTTAAATTCTTGCCAAGATTTCATAATAGGACACTTCTTCTTTTCATAAGTGGTTAGATGGGGTTCCCACCAAACCAGAGTGTGTCCCTCCATTTTGAGACATGCAAAGGTGTTCCTCTGTGCCTCAGTGATATTATGGATGCTAAAGTAGACTTATAATTGTTTTAACCATTTATCAAGCAACTCTGCATCTACTTGTCCTTCTCCTCCATGACATTTCCCATTCTCCAATGCACGGGAGGACATGAGAAAGGCTATAAATACATGTTTGTAGAAGATAATAAGATCATCAAAGCATGAAAGTAAGTGAGCAAGAAGTTCTTAGTGCTAGAATTGTGTTTTGTAGAAGAAAGGAGTGTTGAGACAGAGAAAGCAAGTAATTGGGAGGAAGTGTGAGATATTATCTACTTCTCTTTCATACTTATTGTAAATTCTGTACTTATTGTTTGAATTGGCCAATAAAGAGTGGGAAGAAAGAATAATTTCCCTTCTCGACTTGTTTTTCCTCCTCTAGAGGTTTCCACGATAAAAATAATTGGTGTTTGTGAGTTTATATTCTTTCCTTTCCTGCAATTGTTGATTCTAATCATAAACAAAATTCATTCACTAGTTGTCTCTGTCATTTTCTAAATGAAAGTAGAACAACAATGTTTAATTTGTGATTCTGTGGATAATTCCAAAGTTGAAGAGTTTATAGATCATTTTGGTATTAGAGCTAACAAGTATCCAGGATTGTGGTATTCATTCTTAGATTTGTATGACAATGGTGAGGTCTAAAGGTGAAGAGGCTTTACCTTACGATCCATAAATTTCTACGAGAAAGTGGAAGCAGAGAGTTCAGGGACAAATAGAGGAAGAGAAATTGGTCTGTAGAATCGAGATGTTGGAGACCATGATGGATAGGATATTTAGAAGGAAAGAAGAACTTGCAGATTTGTAGAAGACAACTTCTGTCAAGCAAGACTCCATGGACTCAATGGTTCAAGGCTTAGCTGAAAATTTTGGCATAGGGGGGAGCCACTATGAGGAAGATTATGGGGAAAATCATGAAGAAGAGACTTCAAATGCAAGAGAAAGGGTAAAATTTGATCATACTCCTTTTAAAGTTGAGACGAAAGTTGAGATTAAGAGACACAAACAACCTTTCAAATTATGGGGTTGTTCGTTTCATGTTTTTATTTTCTATCCAAAAGAGCCAGGACCATTGCCCAAAGCAGATCAACAGTCTTAGGACTGCCACCCTGGTTGGGTGGTGGTTACAGGACCGCTGTCATAGTTGGGCAGCGATTCTATAACCGCCACTCTACATAGAGCGGTGGTCCTGTTACTATAAAGACAAAACCTTCGTGTATTTATTTTCCTTCTTCGTGATGACTGATCTAATGAAGTAGAGTCATTTTGGATCCCTATGGATCAGACGAGGTTGAGAGGAGGGCCAATTTGGACACATGTGGACTAGAGGAGTGAAATGTGTGATAGAGATAACTCACTTATGTGAGATACTTATGCTGAGACATAGGGCCATCTAGTCATAGTAGGCCTATTTTTTGTATATATTTTATTTTTATGAACAATTATGATTTTTATTTATTTTAAGATTGTTGCGATCGACCTACAACCGTATTACAACCGAGCCGCAACCTAGCTATGATTGCATTGTAACCAACCCGTAACTGCTGAAGGTGAAATTTCGAGGGTGAGATAATAGAGTATATGATTGATGAGGGGCACGATTTGTGGATGCAGGGCCTGCCATTGTTGACATTGTGACACTAGTTTCCAAGTTTTACGTATAGATTGAGGTAAGAGATGACACAACTAGTTATGGATCTATTACAAAGAGTGGGGTTGTTTTATGTTACATGGATTGAGCAGGTGTGGATGGATAGATGCTTTTTGATAGTGGTATTAAAGAGATGGGACAAAGATACAAACACATTTCATCTGGTGACTGACGAGATGCCTATCACACTAGAGGATGTATTGAGGATATTTCACATTTCGATTGAGGGTGATCAATTATTTTCAATGAAAGATCCTATGATGTGAGATGGGATATATTGGAGACTGTATGGGCTTGTGGAAAATGGGATTGAGGTTGAGAACGGGGGATTTAAATATTGAGAGTTGTATGATCATGGTATAAGTTCAAGAGTGATGACATATTTATGCAACATGATTTGTTGTATTATATTGCCCACATTCATCAATGTACACATTCTCATGGGGGTTGGGTAAGGTGTTGGTGGAGATGCTAGAACATTGTGTGGTGTATGTATGGGGTAGGATTTTCTATCATAGACATATTCAGAGTTGTAACAATACACTAGCTAGTTGAGGGTGGGTTTCAGTATGGGAGTCTTATTACAGGTATATGCTTAGGAGCATATAGTAGTAGACAAGCCATGTGGGTTTTCATACTCTATCCATGAGTATTTCTCAATGTAGGTACAATTCTATCTATGGTGGAGGATGGATAGGGAAATTTTCAGACACATGCCATATGAAGGCGTGATGGATCACTATCGGTAGATTTCGATGAGTTTAGAGTTAAGTGATATTATATGGAGGCCATATAGGAAGGTGACAATGTTTATGGGAAGACGAGAGGATGTAGTAAAACTATGGAAGATGTGAAGGACTAGATGGGTGATAAGGATGCATGCACGAGAGATAGAGCTATCCGATAATGGGTGTGTGATAAGGTAATTTAGGCTACGCAAGGGAGTGCCACTAGAGAATGTCAGATACTTTTGATTGAGTGGGGATGGGTGACCAATCTCGATATATGAGATGATAAGTTATGAGGATGATGCACTAACAAAGTTTTCCATAAGGGATGATGCAGGCACAACACGATATTTTGATTCTTGGTGGGAAGTGTATAGGCTAAGGGGGTGTGCAGTAGGGGTGAATCTAGAGATGAGAGAGCCATGATATGGTAGTGGTACGAAGGATGATGAGGAGATTGTGAAATTAGAGACAATAGAGATAAATGTTAATGACACACCAGTGCAGAGCCAATGACATAGAGTAGTGCAGTCAGCAGAGGTCAGTGAGTAAATAGGTGGCCAAATAGATGATGAGATATAGATACATGAGGTACTTTCAGAGAGAGAGGGTGGGGATCGAGGGAGGGAAGATGATATAGGAGAAAAGATAGATGGAGTGGTTAAGCACACATGTACACAGAGGCGGGGGAAGGAGCCAATATCGTATGTGGAGATATGAGATAGCAATGGACAATGAGCACTGCATGAGAAACCATGTTGAGATAGAGGGTGAGATGTGGAGAGTGTGTTGGATTCTATATTAGCTTCCTTGGATGAGGTGACAATGGAGTGTGATAGACTTCAAAGGGAGGTGGAAGAGCTAAAGATGTGTTGAGAGGTGGATCAAGCATGGATTGATGAGTTGCAAGGCCGGGTGATGGTACAATCAAATGTTGTGAAATATATCCATGAGCTAAATACCATAGTGGCCAAGCAGGAGCATGATCAAGAGCGAGTAACTCAACTAGAGGTAGTTGTGGTTGCGTAGGAGTGGGAGTGAGGTGGCCAAGAGCTCGTGGAGGATCCATTGGCTCGTGTTAGTCAGGATATTTCCAAAGAGGGTGCACGTGCTGGATAGTATGAGGGGATACTTATTAGACCTTTGTCATTTGTCATATGTGTTGTCATTGATGTCAAGATACATTGATGGCAAAATGACAAGCAAAATTATATTGCAAGTGTTGTGCATATCAACCTTGTATGAAGAGAAAATATTTGGCAAGAGAAATGATGAAGGTTGATTGGTAGTGTCAGCTCTTAGAGGCTTCAAGATGATCAAGGATAAGTTCTAAGGGACTTAATCAGTTTTTGTGCAAGTTGTGGATATGAGGAGACACCGCTAAAGTCTTGAAGTAGTTGCCAAAGACTTGAAGAAGCCACAAAACAAAAGAGAAAAGCTGAGGAAGCTTAGTGAGGGCCGCGGGTAAAGGGATGAAGCCACAAAGAAAAAAGAAGCTAAAGGATGAGCTGCGAGTGAGAAAGGTAAAGCCACAGATGTGAATGAAGAGCCGCATAAGTAAGAATAGTGTGAAGGTAAATCCGTGGGAGTAAGGAAGTCTTGAGAAAGCCGCACATAAAGGGAAAATATGTAAAGAATAAGAAAAGCCACTAAAGACGAAAGATATCCACAGGAGAAAATAAAATGCAGGTAAAAAGATAAACATGGACATAGAACAAAGCCCAGGGGAAGGAAATGAAGAAGGAAGCCACAAAACATTGTAAAAGAGTACAATAACAAAGAAAAGCCGCGGATGCAAACTAAAAGAAAAACCAAGAAAGGAGAAAATCGCATAATCAAAGGATAAGTATCATGATACAAAAGAAAATGTTGTAAAAGCTAATGAAAGCCACAGATTGAACAAATATGAATTGGACAGGGCTCGAGGACAATCAAATGATTTAAACATGGACAAGTGAGATTTTGTTCTCCAAAATTGATGGTGATTCAATTGTCTATGGTGATTGCGGCTATGTATATTGACTTGAGCTCCATGAAGAATTAGATCAGAATCTATTAGTTCCAGCTGTCAACATTTAATGCTCTTGAACTTTGTGTAAATTCAGTTGCAGTTCTCTATGTGATTCCTGATTTCAAGGTAAAATTAAATATCAGGGAAGAAAATGGCTGGCTCATCTTGATCACGTTGGAAATCCTAGGAAGATGATAAATCTATTTTCAGGTATCAGCTAATAAATATTTTCCGGTGAAAGGTGAAATCAAGTTGAATATAACAAGAGAAAAATATGGAGTTAGTTGTATTCATTTAATGGACCATATTTTTAGGTGAAAGAGTAGGAAATAATGCACGACATGCCAACGAAAGCATTTAAATGGGTCGATTATAAATATAGAGGAAATTTGATACCAATACGCGTGTTGCTCAAGTGAGAAGATGATGCATTCAAGATAAAGAGAGCTACAGAAAGAAAAGAGAGAGGAAGAAATAGAGCAGACATATGAAGTAAAGAAGATATATCAGATGAGAAAAGTATCAGTGCAGAAAATTGATTGAGCAAGAAGAGTTCGAATCAGAGACGCAGAAGAGAGTGAAAGAGAGAGCATAGATAGATACAGAAAAGTGATCATAATCTATTGTGTAAGCAATCTTGAAACTAGATGATCAAAATTTGTATGTAAAATAAGTCTAAGTTGTAGCTTAGCATTTTTAGGGGGTTGCAACCTCCTTGTGGGTGGGTGCCTGCAAAATATCAGTTGTAGCTGATTAAATTAGGGGTTGGTGCTCCTTGCAAGTTGGTGCTTGCTAAAATTTGTTGAGTGGGTGCTCAGAAAATCTTCAAGTGGGTGCTTGAAGTTGTGAAGTGGGTGCTTCACAAGTTGAGTGGGTGCTCAACTGAAACCATTGTAAGACTCTGGAATTGGTGTTTCTAATAAAGTCATGGTTTCAAGTGGGTTTTTCTCCCGAAAGGGTTTCCACTATAAATTATGTGTTCACATGTTTATATTGTCTTGATATATGTTTGTTTAAATGCTTATGATATAGTGATTGCACTAAATTTAAGAAATTGTGGATTGGTATAACTCTGTAAATTAATTTTAATCTACACTGATTCACCCCCCTCTCAGTGCCTGTGATCTATAAAAATTGGTATCATAGAGACATCCTTCTATCAGAAGCTTAACATCTTCAAGGAGATCCCTCTTTTCACAAGCATGGTACAAATCAGGCACAAGGTGGTTTATCACTATCAAGATCACCTCTCTTCACTGGAATGAATTATGCATTCTGGAGAATAAGGATGAAAACATATCTGATGTCACTTGGTTTTGATATCTGGGAATGTGTTGAGAAAGGATACAATCCTCCAACCACACCAATCACTTCTTCAGTAGATAAAGAAGAATATGAATGCAACTCAAGAGCCATGAATGCCATCCTATGTGGCCTGACTGAAACAAAATTTGTAAAAGTTATGCACTACACAACAACAAAGGATATATGGACCAAAACTTCAAAGTATTTATGAAGGAGATGAAAAATTCAAGTTAGCAAAGTTGCAGACCTACAGAGCTCAGTTTGAAAATATGAAAATGAAAGATGATGAGAGCATAGGCCTACATGCAGAGAATAGATGAAGTCATCAACATGATCAGAGGCCTAGGTGAGAAACTAGAAGAATCTGTTATAGTCCAAAAGATTCTGAGATCTCTGACTGCCAAATTTGATGCAAAGGTTTCAACAGTGGAGGAAGCCAAAGACATGAAGAATCTCACAATGGATGAATTACAAAGCATTCTTTCAGCATACGAGATGAGGACTATTGGATCCAAGACTACCAAGAAAGAGGTAGCATTCAAGGTCAAGAAAGAAACCCAGTCCAAGAAAGAAGAAGAATCAAATTCAGAGGATGAATTAGATGATGAAAAGATTGAAGCAATGTTTGTAAGAAGACTGAAAAGAGGTTCAGGTAAGTATAAAGGAAAACTCCCTTTCAAATGCTTTACATGTGGACAAGTAGGTCACTTTTCTGTTAAATGTCCAAACAAAAATAAAGAAACTCAGTCTGAACATGAAGAGGACAATCATAAACACAACAAGAGAGAAACTGGATATAAAAAGAAAAATAACAAGAAGAAGTTCTTTAAGAACAAAAGGAACTTCTATTCAAAAGAAGATTCAAGTGAATCTGATTCAAGCAACCCAGGAAGCTCTGAAAATGAAAATGATGAAGATCAGTCTGAATGTTTTTTTATGGCCATGGATGCATCTGAAGAATGTAGCTCCAAAGGAAAGAATACAATTGACTTTGAAGACTCTGATGAAGAAGAAGTTGAAGTAAATCTTGAAGCTGAATTAGTATGTGCTCTTGAAGAATTGAAACTGTGTAGAAGAAAGAATCAAAAGATAAGATGCACATTAAAATAATATGAAGAAAAAATCCGCATATTTGAGGAAAGACAAACTCTAAGAGAAGAAGAAGAGGCTAATGAGCTCAAAGAGCTTGAAACTCAGCTGGAAAAGATTTCAAACTCTTACAAATCAAAGGAGGATGAGTGCACAAAACTGAACTCAGAACTGGAGCGACTAAAATTTGAGATGGAACAAATGAGCAGCAAGTTGATAGTGTATGAAAAGCTAGAGAAGAGTTTCAAATGTTTTGATTGGTATACTAAGTGGCCAACGTGATACAAATGATAAGTCTGGAATTGGTTTCAAGGAAGAAAGTTAAGAAAAGGAACCTGTAAAGAATGAAGGTAACAAGACTACATCAACTCCAAGCACATCTTCTGTTGTAAATAAAGAATTCAGAAAATCCACCAAGAGAAGGAATACTACTCCCAGAATCACCTATGTATGAGGTACACACATTCTTTCTATGGTTATTGTTATTCATGTAATCAGTTTGGACATAAGGCTGCTAAGTGTAGAAAATTCTCTAGAGGCTATAGAAGAAACTTTGGCCCATCTTACACCAGACTGAACTATAATGATGTTCACTACAATTATTACAAGAAAATAAATGAGGCATCAACAAGTAAACAAGAACAACCCAAACAAGAGAAATGGGTGTATGTTGTAAAGAAATATGCAAACAAAATAAAAGAGTCTTGCTCAGTAGTACAAACCACATTTCATGTGCAAAATGAAGATAAAATATGGTATCTGGATAGTGGATGCTCTAGCCATATGACAGGTGACAAAAGCAAATTCATTTCACTATCAAACAATGCATCAGGTGCTGTGAGATTTGGTGATAACAATTCAACAAACATAGTTGGAAAAGGAACCTTGAGTCTAGATAATGGAAAGACTATCACAGAAAATGTTCTATATGTTGAAGGTCTCAAGCACAATCTGTTAAGTGTGAGTCAAATGTGCAAAAGGGGATACAATATGATCTTCCATGACAAAGGTTGTGATATCATCAATGGAAAAACAAGAAAGAAAGTTGCAAAATCCAAAAGGACAAAGAACAACATGTATGTGCTAAATGAAATAAATAATGAAAAATTCTTCACAAGTAAGGTTGATTACAGTTGGTTATGGCAAACGATGCTGGGACACATGATATTTGAGAATATGGTAAAACTAAGCACTAAAGGGTGTGTGAAACATATGCCAAAATTGTAAAACCAACAGATACACTTTGCAAAGCATGCTTGCATGGTAAACAAACAAGGAGATCATTCAAATCAAAGGAATACTCTACAACCAGACCTCTAGAGTTGATTCATACAGATCTCTGCGGTCCTACCAGAACTGAAAGTATACAAGGTGAGGTGTATTTCATGTTACTGATAGATGATTACACCAAAATGACATGGGTAGCATGTTTAAAGAAAAATTCAGAAGCCTTAGATAGATTCAAGAAATTCAAGGCACTGGTGGAGAATGAGAAGAACAAAAAGATCAAATGCTTAAGATCAGATAGAGGTAGAGAATTCTGGTCTAATGAATTCGATGAATTTTGTGAAGAAAATGGAATTAGAAGACAATTCTCAGCCGCCAGAACACCTCAACAAAATGGAGTTGTTGAGAGGAAAAATAGAACTGTGCAAGAAATGGCAAGAACCATGCTAAATGAATCTAAACTACTAGATAGATATTGGAGTGAAGCGGTATATACAATAGGTGTACATTTTAAACAAAGCTCAATTGAGAATAAACAATAACAAGAAACCTTATGAATTACGGAAGAATAGGCCTGCAAATGTGCAACACATAAGATTTTTTGAAAGCAAGTGCTACATCAAAAGAGAAGAAGACAACTTGGGAAAATTTGACTCTTAGATGTGATGAAGGCATATTTCCTTGGTCTACTCAGCAGTCAACGTGGCTTACAAGTGCTACAATAAAAGGTTAGAATTTTTCCAGAAGGATTGTAGAAAGCACAAATGTGAAGGTGGATGAGACTACCAAGTCTAGCACTCAACATAATCAATAACAGATCATGAAGAACAAGAAGATGATGAAGAAATGGAAAGTCCGCGTGAAGAAGCAGATGAAGAGGAAGAAATACCAGACACTAAGACACCCTCAAGACAAGTAAAGAGGGATCATCCTTCAAATCAGATCATTGGAAACAGAGAAGGTGACATTCTCACAAGAAGAAGACTAAGAGAGCAGCAAAACCATGAAGATATAACACTCCTGTCAATGATAGAACCCAAGAATGTTGCAGAAGCAAGAAAAGATCAACATTGGGTGGATGCAATGAATGAAGAACTATATCAGATAGAAGAATGAAACTTGGGAGCTCGTGCCAAGACCAAAGGATAAAAATGTAATTGGAACAAAATGGGTTTTTCAGAAATAAGTTGAATGAAAAAGGAGAAGTAACAAGAAGCAAGACTTGTGTGCAAAGGCTATGCACAAATGGAAGGAATCGACTTTGATGAAACATTTGCACCAGTGGCAAGGATGGAAACAATAAGATGTTCCTGGTTTACATGGCTTACAAGAAGATCAAGAGTGTTCCAAATGGATGTGAAATCAGCATTCCTAAATGGTTTTCTAAATGAAGAGGTATATATTGAACAACCTGATGGATTTTCACTAACTGAAGATAAAGATTATGTGTGCAGGTTGAAAAAGGCATTGTATGGACTGAAACAAGCTCCTAGAGCTTGGTACAACAGATTGGATTCATACCTCATTGAGCAAGGTTTCAGAAAAAGGTGTTACTGACAGTAATCTCTACATTAAGGAAGAAGAAGATCATCTGTTAATTATTATTGTATATGTGGATGACATTATTTTTGGAGGAGATTATGACAAGATGACATATGAATTTTTTGATATGATGAAAGAGGAATTTGAAATGTCTATGCTTGGGGACTTCTCATTCTTTCTAGGCTTACAAATCAATCAATCAGATCAAGGTATCTTCATATCCCAAACCAAGTATATCAAAGACATGTTGAAAATATGTAGGATGGAAGAATTCAGACCTATAGGAACACCAATGGAAGTGGGATGCAAGTTGAGGAAAGAAGAAAACTCACCAAAAGTAGAAAAAACCTTGTATAGATCCATGATAGGCAGTCTACTCTATTACAATGCATCAATACCAAGATATCATGCAATTGATATGCCTATTTGTAAGATTCCAAGAAGATCCAAGGGAAACACACTTCAAATCAGTCAAAAGAATCTGAGATACCTCATGGGAACAATTGAATATGGACTTTGGTACCCCAAAAGCAAATGATTTCAACATAAAAGCATATACAGATGTTGATTGGGTGGAAGTGTTGATGATATGAAGAGTAAAAGCAGTAGAGCATTCTTTGTTGGAAATTGTTTAGTCTCTTGGCTAAGAAAGAAGCAATCATTAGTGGCACTCTCAACATGTGAAGAAGAATATATAGCTGTTATAATGTGTTGCACTCAAGTTTTATGGATGAAGCAGACATTAGAAGATTACAAGGTAAAATTTGATAGTCCAATTCCCTTGTTTTGTGATAGCACAAGTGCAATAAGTGTCTCTAAGAACCCCGTGTTCCACTCAAAGACAAAGAATATTCCAATTATATATCATTTCTTGAGGGAAAAAGTGAATGACAAGAAAATCAGTTTAGACTATGTGAGCACAAAAGAAGAAATTGTAGACATTATGACCAAGCCACTGCCAAAGCTACTTTTGAGCACTTAAGGAGTGAATTGGGGGTCATTCCTGATCCCACCAAAAAACTAGAAGGTGTGCAGACAAGGTGAGGGATAATTCTTAGGTAATATAAGCTCCTAATCAGTGACAAACAATATTTATGACAGGGGGAGCTAGTCTGCTAGCTCAAGATTATCAAAGTATGCATCAGCTCAGGGGAGCATTGTCGCAAGCATATATCAGGTCATATGGATCATAAGCATGTGTCCAAGGGGGAGCTTATTGAGGTATGAACATGCTATATCATCTTATCACGATTTTCATCTTTATGTGACATAGATGGCCCTTTGTCATTGTTTGTCAAACAAGTCTGTCACATTGATAGAGGGAGAGAAGAAACCAACTAAGTATTATAAACTATCCAAGTAATATCAAATGGGGAGAGAAGCTAAAAACAGAAATCTACCAAGGGAGAGTTACAAAGTCTTTTCAGAAACCAGGTATGCAAGTATTTTTCCATAAAAAGTTTGTAGATTTTTGCGGTATTAAAGTTTTGAGGTGTTGCCATCAATGAAAAAGGGGGAGATTGTTGGACCTTTTTCATTTGTTATATGTGTTGTCATTGATGTCAAGTTACATTGATGGAAAAATGATGCAAGCAAAATGCAAGTGTTGTCAATGTTAGATAAAGTATGAAGATAAAATATTTGACAAGAGAAATGTGAAGGTTGATTGGTAGTGTCAGCTCTTAGAGGATTCAGGATGATCAAGGATAAGTTCTAAGGGACTTAATCAGTTTTTGTGCAAGCCACAAATATGAAGAAATAGCTGCCAATGTCTTGAAGTAGCGGCCTAAGACTTGAAGAAGCCGCGGAACAAAAGAGAAAAACCACAAAAGCTTAGTGAGGCCGCAGGTAAAGGAATGAAGAAATTGTAGACATTATGACCAAGCCACTGCCAAAAGTTACTTTTGAGCACTTAAGGGATGAATTAGGGGTCATTCTTGACCCAAGAAGGTGTGCAGACAAGGTGAGGGAGCATTCTTAGGTAATATCGGCTCCTAATCAACGCCAAACAATATTTATGACAGGGGAGCTAGTCTACTAGCTCAAGATTATCAAAGTATGCATCAGTTAAGGGGGAACATTGTCGCAAGCATATTAGGTCATATGAATCATAAACATGTTCCAAGGGGGAGCTTATTGAGAAATGAACATGCTATATCTAGTTTATCACGATTTTCATCTTAATGTGACATAGATGGCCCTTTTGTCATTGTTGTCAAATGGGGAGAGAATTTGAAATTATAAACTATCCAAGTAATATCAAATGGGGAGAGAAGTAATGTCAAAAAAACAGAAATCTACCAAGGGAGAGTTACAAAGTCTTTTCAGAAACCAGGTATGCAAGTATTTTTCCATAAAAAGTTTGTAGATTTTTGCGGTATTAAAGTTTTGAGGTGTTGCCATCAATGAAAAAGGGGGAGATTGTTGGACCTTTGTCATTTGTTATATATGTTGTCATTGATGTCAAGCTACATTGATGGAAAAATGGCAAGCAAAAGTGCAAGTGTTGTCTAGATCAACCTTGTATGAAGATAAAATATTTGATAAGAGAAATGTGAAGGTTGATTGGTAGTGTCAGCTCTTAGAGGATTCAAGATGATCAAGGATAAGTTCTAAGGGACTTAATCAGTTTTTGTGCAAGCCACAAATATGAAGAAATAGCTGCCAACATCTTGAAGTAGCAGCCTAAGACTTGAAGAAGCCGCGGAACAAAAGAGAAAAACCGCAAAATCTTAGTGAGGGCCGCAAGTAAAGGAATGAAGCTACAAAGCAAAAATAAGCTACAGGATGAGCCACGAGTGAGAAAGGTGAAGCCGCAAATGTGAAGGAAGAGCCACAAAAGTAAGAATAGTCTAAAGGAAAAGCCGCAGGAGTCAGGAAGTTTTGAGAAAGCAACACATAAAGGGAAAATCCGTAAAGAATCAGAAAAGTTGTTAAGGATGAAAGATAACGACAAAGAATAATAAAAGTTGCAGGTAAAAGGATGAATTTTCGGACATAGAAAAAAGCCAAGAGAAGGCAATGGACAAGAAGAAAATATGTCTAACATTGCAAATGCCGCGAAGTAAAAGAAAAGCCATAAATAGATGAAAATCCGCAATAAAGGAGAAAATCTACAGATCAAAGGATATGGCTGCGATACAAAATAAAAGATCACAGAAGTTGATGAAATCCGCAGATTGAACAAATGTGGTCTAGACAGGGCTTAAGAAAAATTAAATTCTTTGAACATGAATAAGTGATACTTTGTTCTCTAAAATCGATAATGATTTTATTATCTAGCTATTGTGGCTATGTACATTGCTTGAGCTCCATGAAAAATTAGATCCATTTTGGAGAATCTCCAGTTCCAGCTGAGAGCATTTGATGCTCCTTGAATTTTTGGACTAGCAGTTACATTTTCCATGTGATTCTTGATTTCAAGGAAAAATTAAGTATTAGAGAAGAAAACGGGTTGCTTATCTTGTTCACGTTGGAAATCCTAGGAAAATGAGAAATCTATTTTTAGGTATCCACTAATAAATATTTTCTGGTGAAAGGTGAAATCAAGCCGAATATAGCAAGAGAAAAATCTGGAGTTAGCTATATTCATTTGATGGACCATATTTTCAAGCAACAGAGCAAGAAATAATGCACGACATGCCAAAGAAAGCATTGGAATGGGTCGATTAAAAATATAGAGGAAATTTGATACCAATACGTGTGTTGTTTGAGTGAGAAGATGATGCATTGAAGCTAAAGGAGCTACAAAAAGAAAAGAGGGAGGGGGGAGCAAAGCAAGTAGATGAAGAGAAGAAGATATATCAAGTGAGAAGAACATCAGTGTGGTAGATTGATTAAGCAAAGAAGAGTTCCAATTAGATGAGCAGAAGATAGTGAAAGAGAGAACACACACAGATACAAAAAAGTGATCATAATTTATTGTGTAAGTAATTTGAAACTAGATGATCAAAATCTATATGTAAAAATAATAAGTCTAAGTTGTAGCTTAGCATATTTAGGGGGTTGCAACCTCTTTGTGGTTGGGTGCATGCAAAAGATCAGTTGTAGCTAATTAAATTAGGGGTTGGTGCTCCTTGCAATTTGGTGCTTGCTAAAATTCTTTGAGTGGGTGCTAAAAAAATATTCAAGTGGGTGCCTGAAGTTGTGAAGTGGGTGCTTCATAGGTTGAGAGGGTGCTCAACTAAAACCATTGTAAGACTCTGGAATTGGTGTTCTTAATAAAGTCATGGTTTTAAGTGGGTTTTTCTCCCGAAAGAGTTTCCCACTATAAATTATGTGTTCAGTGTGTTATATTGCTTAACATATATTTTTTTAAATGCTTATGATTATATGATTGCACTCCTTGATAGAAATTTGGATCAAATTGTTGAAAATGTAATTTGCATTGATTCACCCTCCTCTTAGTGCTTGTGATCTCTAACACTACTATGAGTGCATGCCCCACACATTATGGTATATCCATTTTCGAAATAATCTAGCTCTAGGTCTAGGACACATAGGACCAATACGAATCCTCTTAGGATTGGATCATTACATCCAACAAGATCACATATAGGTGACAGTATGCTTAGTCCTAGTGTGGGTGTGTGTGTGTGTAGATCATAGCCATATATACACACATATACATATGTACATATATATACATTGTATATATATATATACATACATACTAGTCAATTACCATAGATCATAGGAAATATAGTATACCTATACAATAGATAATATATATACATGCAGACACACACACACACACACACACACACACGAGACATTGATCTCACCCTTTTTTCGTGGCACAACATGAGTCATCTTGTTCTCATTTGATGTGTGAGTGTGTGCTTTGTGGTGTTGTGGAGATGTACAATGATTAATTATTGCTTGTATTTATTTTACTTTCTTATGGTTTACAGGGTCATGTGATTATAGATGTGTAATGTCATGGGATATACATATGGAATGATGAAATGTGTTTGTTTGATTTATTATGGAGTGAATATGACACAGTGCTTATAGGTACATTACGACTCATGGATGGGAGCAAAAGTGGTGTGAGATGAGCATAAAGAAAACCAATGATTTAAGAAAAGTCTAGCAAATACAAAGTGACATACTAGCCCTTCATTTTGTCGAGATTTAGTGTGTGCGTATGTGAATAGATTACCACTTGAGGTGAACCATCAAGAAGCCATACATGAGGACATGCTAGCTAATGTGTAAGTGTGTAGGGGAACATCTAGTATGGATTGTGAATAGTGGAGGATAATATTTGAGTCGTGCATGCTTTACTTCTAGTCATGTGTACATACCCTTGATGGAGATACATTTGGTTCTAGTCGTAGCATTTCTCTAATGTCAAACATGCGTTTATAGCCCTAGTAAAGTACTAGAAAGACCATTTTGAGAGAGTTTTGGGTATTACTATGAGCTTGCTAATATTTATTTTAATTTATCTTTTATATCCTTTTGTGAATTGATTTTTCTTTTTATTTTATTTTTGATATGATATTCATCTCTCTCTCTCTCTCTCTCAAGTTTATAACCACTATAACTTGATGGATGAGATGGAAGTGAACATGGATATGTCATTAGCTAGCATGCAATAAGAAGGGTCCTTTAGTGTTTGTAACTGATTTAATCTAATTTAAATCAAATCTTTTTCAAAGTAACAAATGATATTCAAGTGATTACATGCAACAATACTCGATTTACAAGTCTCTAAAATTGATTAACCCTAGGTAAATGCAAAGGAGATAGGGAATTATCTAATTTTGACTGATTTGGGAGTGATCGTGACTATTTGAGTACTAAATTTGGCTAAGAAAAGTGTCAAAATGGCTCATAGAGGGTTCGGGAACTCAGGATTGTACTGGACAGAAGCACCTGTAGGAGGGCAGAAGTGCCTCAAGCACTAGTGAATGTTCTAAGCGCTTGTAACTGTGTGAATGTTCAAGATTTGATCTTTTCTGGGCCGGAAGATCTTTTCCTCTATTTGTTATTTGTCACTCTAATTTATTCGTTAGGGTTCTGATCACACCTGTAACATGTAAAACAAACCCTAGCTATTTTCACAAGCTCACAAACACAGTAGATATGAATAAAATATGTAACATGTGAAGTTAGACTGAACCCAACGGTTACTTGATGAGTGAACTTATTACCGAGCGCTGCACTACATCTCAGAATCCATGTAGTTCTTTGTGTTTGTGTGTGAAATGGTGTCCTTAGCCTAGGATTTTACCTCGCGTAAATGATACCAAGATAGAGGGCTATAGATATATTTGACCTAAGAATGCAGATGTTTGGTATGGAATTCAACACTTCCCTTCATATGTAGTCCATTCAGCCTAGTATGCAACCCCATTTGAGTAGTAGTAGTAATATGTAGATGTGATAGTCCCTCTTGATTTCACCACCAGAATAATAGTTAGTATTTTGTGTATATATATAAGTCCCTTGCTTGAATTTTGACACTAGTGACACCGAAGGCTGACTAAGAATGCGAGATAAGGATAAGAATAAAAACAAGGCCGAGCACAAGGGCACTAGTGTCTTTAGACCAAAAATGACATATGCGACTAGATAGACATATATGGATCCTTGTGACCTGACTATAAGTGCATACAAAATTGAGAGATGTAGAAGAAATTTGCAATAAAGATCAATCAAAGAAAGTAGAGGGACAAAGGAAAGTATCACCAGTGTGTACTTTTCTTACTTAGGATTCATGCATATAACAACACATCGATGGCATAGTAAAGTGATGATACATGCATAGTTTTATGTCTACAAAAACAAGAGTTTTAATGTGTGTAAAGTGTGTGAATCTCTAAAAAGATGAAGTCATTCTTAAATCTACCAAGCAATGAAGACTATGTTCAAAGACAAAATTTAACCATGTAGAAACTAACACGAACTTGTCCAAACTGAGTGCAACATGCCTAAAAGCATTGAGACACCTATATACAAGTGAAAAATTAGGAGTTATTTTATTTTGGATGGATGAATATGTACACTAAAAGTGAATGAAACCAACAATGCACATAGATAGTCACACAAATCATTTTTTGTATTTTGGATCATTTATATTAGTTTTGGTTTTTTGCAATACTATATTGTTTTTGTGATTTTGAATTTTTTAAAATTTTTTTTGGAAATTTTCTAGAAATATTATATTGTTTTTAGGATTTTCAGGCATAAAACCATCTCAAATTCATGGCATTTAGTGGCTCAAGTTCTTTGTTGCCATCCATGTTAGCCAATTTGTAAGCACCAGACCCATATTTTTGACTGATCACATAGGGTCCAAACCAATTAGGGGAAAACTTGTCCCATCGATCGGGTGTTTGGGATGAATTTATTTTATTTTATTTAAGTACAAGGTCATTGAGCTTAAACTTGTTGTGAACTTTATTATGATCAGATATTATAATATGATCATGGTAGACTTGGAGGTGATCAAGAGCATTGACACACTTTTCTTCAAGTAAATCAAGTTGTGCAAGGTGCTCGCAACGATAATTATCATCAGTAATGAATTCCTAGAGTGTGTCTCGTAAGGAGGAGATCTCAAGTTCAAGGGGCATAATAACCTCAACTCCATATACAAGCAAAAAAAGTGTGGCCCCTGTAAGCATGTGAATACTAGTACTATAATCCTAAAGGGCCTATGGTAACTGTATGTGTCAATCTATATGGGGAGTGTAGTCACAAAATCATGAATTTTAGACAATTATTTATCCCAGTCTCATACTACTATTTAAAAGGTTCTTGAGCAAAGAAAGTACTAATAAACCCTCAACCCTTTGGCCATCTTATTTATTTTATTTCATAATTTGTGACCTATAACAGCTACGCGCCCAACCATTTTCGCACATCCCCCATAAATTAGTCATAACTGGGGTGCCTAGATTTAGTACTGGGGCACCCTGAGGCACCTTGGTCCCGCATGGGGGCATGTCGATCCTTCTAGCACTTTCCTGTCACTTTTTGGGCCTCTTCTAGTCGTTTTTCATCCTTATCTTTTATGTGGTCATTCTTTTCAGGGTTAATTATGAAATTAGAGAAAGAGAACCCTATAAATATAAAGTTATGAGGCCACAATGAGGATCCTAGTGTCACTTACTACTATCAGTCCATCTATATTTACACCCATTGCATCACTTACATCCACATAGTTCCATGCATCAAGGCTAGGGGATATGCATCGACACACACTTCATAGGGGGAGGGATTCTATTCTATTCCATGCACACATGCTATTACATTTTCTACATTTATTTATTTCTCGCTACTTCACATAGTGCAACTGGCATGAGAGCACCTAGGGCACGACATGCACACACACACCAAAATAACATTTGGGTCTGAAATGTAGTGCGGTGCTCAGTTTAGTAAGCCCATTGTTGTGCCAACTGAGGTCAGTCTAACCCATTCATTTGCATCTTTTATTTTTTTAGGAATTTGATAATTCTTTCTCTTTTGCAGGCCTTTCAAACATCATCTTACTTCATTTGGTACATTCGACGCAGTTCAATGAATCTAGTGCGACAAGTGGCGAAAGTTACAAAGTATCTTCTGACCCTAAAAAGATCAGTTGCAGAGCTTTTCCAGAGACTAGAGCACCTATTTTAGTAGACCAAGGCACCCTGGGGCACTCCCATACCTTCCTAGGCACTGCAGTCTATTCAAATCCTCCAAATCCACCCTTTTCGGGACCTCTGTACAGTAGTTCATACTCCTAGAATTTATCGTCATACTTGTGACACTCTGTGACAACTAACTGCAATTAGCTAAGTTCTTTCCTCACTTTACTCTTGCATATTAGGGTTTTATTTCTATTAGTTTAATTTATTTAGCTAATTTGCATTACTTTAGAGCATTTATTTACAACATTTATTGTCCTCCTAGATTAGATTAACTATAATTATAATTTCCCCTAGTTAGTTAATTTTAGTTAATTAGGAAGAGTTAACAACTTTTTGGAGAATTTTCTTAATTTTTTTGTTGGAAGCCTCTACCCGACCATTAGCTTGTGGATAATATGGTGTGGAAATACTGTGTTGAATTTCATGCTTATCACACAACACTTTGACATCCTTATTCTTAAATGAACTTTCATTGTTTGAAATGATCTTGGTGGGAATGTCAAAGTGAAAAATGATGTGTTACGCAATGAATTTGACAATTTGTGAACATGTGGTATATGTAAGTAGTGCAACCTCAACCCACTTCTTAAATTATTTAATGGCAATAATAATAAATGCATGGCCATTAGAAGATAATAGGAAAATTTTCCAATAAGATCAAAATCCCATTAAGATCAAGATCCCATTAGGAGAAAGGCCAAATGTATTAAAGAGGTTGTAGTTCTTGTGTGGGAAAATGAGAGAGATTTGTAAACTTTTGGCACTTCTCACAACATCTAATGTATGTATAAACATATTTGTCTAAGGAAGGAAAATAATATTCCATGCGAATAATGTGATGATCAATAGTCATACCACTAAAATTACCCCCACATGTACCATCATGTGCTTCATCAAGCGCAATGACAGTCTCTTAGGGTAATAGGTATCATAATGGTATATTAGCATAGTTACGTTTATAGAAGAGATCTCCAATAAGGACAAAATGAGTAGCTCTCTATCGAAAGGTACGAAGTCCAGATTTGTTAAGTCTAGGTGGTATGGTATTAAATTTCAAGTACGTAATGATGAAATCTCTTGCAGGGCCTAGTTCTATATGGTGGCCACCTACATGTTCTATGTGATCCAACGATGACTATATGCTACATTTGACATGGAGACACTAAAAATATTTTGAGCCAAGTGATCTATATAATATATCACTCATCTCATAAGAGGGGGCATTTAGTGGGGTTATCACATGAATATTTATGGATTTTATGCACACAAATAGCTTATAGATTATAGAATATAGTGGAATAAAATACAGGGAAACATGAGCAAGAACATACATAAATTGATCACAAAGCTTCAATTTGGAAAAAAAAATTCCCAACAGAGAATGGAACCATCAATCGCTACTGTCTTAAATGGACAATACTATCCTGAGAAATGATCACTTGATAATTTTAGTATTGATTTAATCCCTAAATCATGACTTGTGTGTTTATTTTGAGCCTAATTGTTATATCCTAGTCCTATTGTAAGACTTTTTCTCCTCATTGCACTACTTAGTCACTAAGATAAATACTTACATCAGTCACAAGCATTCCATTAGTCATAACTATCATGCATGGATCTTTACAATACCAAACTTCCCTCCTGGACCAAATCGCCAAACGGGTTGGTCCAAAAATAATGGTCTTGTCTAGGACCACCCAATAGTCAATTTCTTAATTTGATATATTTTTATGGGTTTATAATTTCCCTATTCATCATCCTTATTATATAATTATACCTACAAAACCATATCAAAGAAATTTAAATGCAATCATTTACCCACTAGACATTCACTTGGCACCTATTAAAAAATATCACTCAAAAGGCATATAAAGCTGTCCTAATTTTTTGGAAAGTAACAATAGACCTTGGGATCATCCCCCACTTATATCTGAAGCACTCCAGAATAGGTTCTAGATTAAATATTTCCAATCCAAGAGGCCTCAAAGACAAGTCAAGCACAAATGAGCTAAGTCATTACAAAACATTATTAAGTAATCGGGTTATCAAATATAGTTGCATCCACATAATATTATATCTCTAGGTGGATAACTACATGAAGTTTGTGAAATTAGAGTAGGAGTTTTACACAATAATATTTCACATTTTATTAATCCAAGACATACAATTATATATGTAAACATATAGGGTAAGGATATCCTATAATTAAGGAGTCTTAACAATCTCATAAAACTACTCATCATATATGAGTCATTCTAGCATCTTAACCAAACAACTCCTTGTTTATCTCTCTAAGCATAATTGGGAAAGTTGTTTAAACCATCCAAAAAACTTACATAATATATTATGATAAACTCACATAAATATATTTTCTCACTAATGTGAGCACTAACCCAATTCCTAACATTCTGCCCCTTAGTACGAATATGGGTAGTAAGCACACCACTAGTACTAGAAATAGAAATGTGTGTCCTTATAAGATGCAAGCTTTAGGTTTACAACTATGTTAATAGGGATATCTAATACACATGATCACATACATAGGAGAACTCAAGATTCATGCTTTCACTCTAGTGAATTTTTTCACCATGCAGCCACCGTTTCATCGATTTACCTATATACGAGAGCTCAATAGTTCTTGTTTTCACTTCTAGTGAACTTTCCATCGACCGATTCATGAAGAAGTATGACAATCAAAAGATATATGTAGTCAAATTCTCTCATATTCATTTGGTTGCAATTATCACAATATATACACAAAATAATAAAATAAAGATTAAGGACTCATTCCTCATTTTTGTATATGCAACCATTGTTGTAGATCACTACCACTCTAGTCATGAACAATATAAGATAGACACCACTACTACCTAGAGATCGATCTCAACTTTAGTCATTTTGGTGTAAATATTTTTTCACTATTGCATCATGTGACACATACGTTAGTGGTAAACGAGACGACACTTATTACCCTCCAAACTCCGATGCCTCCATCTTCCAATATGTTGTTGCTTGCTCAACTGATTGGAAATTGAAGCTCAAATATTTCCACATTGTGTTTATTTTTATAACTCCCCTTGCCGCAATGTGAAATGTTTTACTTAGGATGTCAGTTCCCACTGAAAAAGTATCCATTTACAAATAATTTATTTCACTTATATGACTGTAGACACAACCACATTTTAATGACAAGATTAAAAGATTTATTAAATTGACCAAAAATAGAATTATTGACAAACCTTATAGATCTAATTTATAAAAAATGATTATAGACACTTTTTAAAATGAACCAAAAAAACATCATATGAATTTCAAATGAAACTTAAACAAACTACACAATTAGTTTAATAAAGTGGATTTATTCTAAAAACAATTGAATCATCTATGTGTAGACTACCCTAATAACCATGCTTAAAGACTGCAATGACCTAGACAAAAAAATAGAGACTTTTTAACATAGCTTATAAAAACCATAATTTAAACTATGACACCTATGTAAAGGAAAAGACTAATATTAGAACATGAAATTTTTATATGTATAACTTGTAGGTGAAAAGACTCGAGGCATAAGAAATGAGAGAGTCATTGATACTCATCTAGCTCATTCTATGTTTATTTGAATTGATATAATCCTCACCCTTCAATCTTGGAAACAGTCAAGTTGACACACAAAAACATCATTCTTTGCATAATGCATCATATTGACATAACTACACATGGGTTGAATAATATGCACTAGTATATGTGCTCAGGTTTTCCAGGATAGTAATTTTGTGGAGAGGTCGATGCATACTAAAATACACGAGCATAGGTGTGTTAAAATCTTGGAGCACAAAGCATAATCATCAATGAGAACCAAGGTGCAATCTTTTTATGTGAATACCATTGACAAGGACAATAGAGTTGCAAGAGGATTCAATCATATACATGGAGCAAATTTTAGGTGGCCAACAACTCATCTACTCCTCAAATCATGAGTATGTCACATTAAGAGTAGATTTAAACCCAATGAATCGACTATAGGATGAGTTTATAGTCATGACTTACATCTATGTACAAGTCTGTAGGGTGAATCAATCCACAAATATTGACTCAATAAACATAGAGACAAGGAAAACAAATTGATGCACATTGGTTTCAATATTGTAGATTGGAAAAATTGTAAAAGAATTTTACCCATGAGTCATGGCCTCTCATCCACAGGCATACAACTGATTTGAAAAATGAGAATATCACAAGACACAAATTGTAATAGTATTTTCTATATACCTTATAATTTACACAATTATCTTAATCTTCATGTAATGACATTAAAATAATGCTCACATATGACTCTCATGGCTATAGGATCTTCACTTTGATACCAAATAAAATCAAATTAGGAGTTCTACAAAATAATCTTTCACATTTTATTAATCTAGGACATACAATTATACAGGCATACATATAGGGTGAGGAGCTCCTACAATTAAGGAGTCCCTAAAAATATCCTAAAACTAATCACTTATCATATACAAGTTGTTCTAACAAATATACCAAACAACTCCCTATTTATCTCTCAAATCCTAATTATGTAAGTTATTAAAACTATCAAAACAACTTACATAATACACTATAATAGACCTAAATAAATATATTTGCTCAGTAATCTGAGCACTAGCCCAATTACTAACAAATTGATGCCTCTTCAGAGTAGTTTCAATGTAGGCAATGCATAGATTGTACTTCAACCCAGATACTAACCTTTTGTATGGGTTTTAACCATGGTTAGGGTTTTGGGTTTCATTTGATTAAAGAGGGCTTCACACATTTGTGAAACCTAACATCTTACAAGAAAGTATAGTCCAGTAATTGCAAAGGTATAAAAATGTATAAACCCATTAGAATCCCAGATGGAACTTTCAGATAGGGATTGAATCATTAAATGGTACAAGCTGAAAATAATAGTTTTTTCCTAGTAGACAGTGCGAAGAAAAAATCAGAGATGAAGCATCTACATGGAATTTTTATTTAGTTCATCCATGAATCACACCCATATAAACCAAATAACTAAGTGCACTCATCTTTTCATGCTTCACTACATTTAACAGATGTTCTAACTTATCAATCTTACAATTTATATATATGCATATTCTGATACGAATGTTAATGCTTGATTAATAATATGAATATACATCATGTTTCAAACCCTAGTGTGGAATATATTAAGTAAATGTATTATTTATCTTTCCTTACACTTATTTATTTTTTCATGTGTAATAAGTTCCCCTTTTTTGTAATTGTAATAACTATGTGTGAACCACACATCAATAAATCTATTTGAGTTTTTAATTTATCATATGAACATTCCCTTGATCACTTGGTTAATTATGACGATTTGGAGTGAGTTGGTAAATATTTGTAAATGTTGATCTGGTGGAGCTACTTCTTTTTTCTTTTGTTATTCATTCCTTCCTCTTGATTTTTAGTATTTTCAATAAGATCTTGTATATTGTGGTTCAAAGTAATGTATTTATTATAAGAATTCCCTGGAATTTTTTACAACCACAAAATGCATTTGTATCATAATTCTTAGAAAATGGAATTGAAGGATCAAAATATCTAATGGGAGGCAAAGTCATCATACAACACTTCACCAATATTTTTAATACATTTTATGGACTCTTACTCAACTTGTAAATTATTTGCACTTCCTTTGTTTACGTAACATGATGTTTGTAGATGGTTACACAATAACATTGACAAATGTTGAAAAAATTTCTCATTAATTCTATACATAAAATTGGTTTTGTTCAGAAACTCAACACCATTCGAAGTTGGAACACTCGACCCATATTTAAGCACATTTGCATCTAAAAGATTGACCTCAAATTCTCTAAATGGATGACAAAGCTCATAAAAACAATGAAATCTATTGAAGGTCACTTTATCTTTAATGATTGAAATCAAGTTATGAGTAAATATACTTTGAAGTTCACTATCTAGTAGTTGATATGTCATCTTAGTAACAAAAGTCTGAAACCTAAGCACGTACTCACTAATAGCTTTGTTTTATCCTTGTTCAATTTTAGTTAAATGTACAAAGGTAAGATTCCTTCTAATATTGATTGAAAAATGTGCTAAGAAATCATCAACTAATTTTTCAAAACAATGTACACATCCACATGGTAGATCATAAAATAAACCGAGTCCATAATCTCTCAAACTTCTTGAAAATAGTTTTGTTAACAACTTATCATCATATGAGTATTCTAATCAAGAAACATAAAAAATACTTAATGTGATGAAATGGATCTCCATTTCCATTTATAAATCATAATTTGGAGCAACAAATCCAAATGGAAATGGGTATCCAAACATTTCATAATCCAAAAATCCTTATAAGGATGCCTCTATATATGAACCTATTATATGGATTTTGAGACACTGAGAAATAACCTTAATTAATTTTTGTAAATTTCACACATGACATTCCATCATAGTTGTCATTTAAAGAGTTAGTATTAAAGTATAAAGAGAAAAGTTGTAATAGTTTTGAATAGAAGCATTAGAAAAAAGGGAAGCATGAGCAATATTGAAAGCAGTGGTATGAAGAGTATGAGCATGAGATTATTGAAGCATATGAGGAAAAAGTGCATTAGAAATATTTTGAGAAACATGGAATCATAATCACATTTGAAGGAATTTGAGAAGAAATAGAAACATGTTGAGAATGAATAAAATCATCTTGAGAAACAAGAATAATTTGAAAATAACAAGAAACAATAATATTAACAAGAGAATCTTGACACATGAAGATGTTCATGAGTAATTTGAGAAATAATTGCATGGTAATGCATGAGTTGTAATCCATTACATGAAATAGGTACTTTATCCACATAATGATCACTCATGCATCCATTATTTACCTTATAGGACACCTCTTGAAATGTAACCGATTTAATAAAAATCTGAATTAAATCTAATTGCAGAGTAACTAATATTATAAGATATAGTTAATATACAAATATTAGGCACTCAAACAATGCAAGACTATAAGTAAATAGGAGAGATAAATGACTTAGTTTAATCCTATGCAATCTAGAACTGATCTAGGAAGTGTAAAGTGTTGAACAAGATTGAAACAATGTCTCAAATGCTCTATGTAAAATTTGGATCTTGAAAATGATGCCAGAAATGAGCGCCTAGTGGTGCACATGGGAACTTGGGCATTGGTGACTGTTCCTGGGTGTTGGTGACTGTGCAAAATCCCAAGGTCTACTTTCTTATATGTCACTAGGGTTTCACTACTAATTTCTGTCAATCACTTGATATTCACTCTTTGATCGTTGAGAGTAAATGTAACTTGCAAAACAAACCCTAACTACATGTACAAACTCACAAAAACATAAAATTGAAATGAAAAATGAAATATGTGAAGTCAGATTGACCCCGGTGGTCACTTGATGAGTGAACTTATGACCGAGTGTTGTACTACATTCCATAATCCATGTAGTTTTTTGTGCTTGTGTGTGAAATAGTGTCCTTAGGTTTCCCTCACACCAATGATGCCAAGATAGCATACTTGTAGTTAGATAATATGCAAATGTGTGATATGAAATTGAAAACTTCCCCTTTCTATGTAGTGTATGAAACCCAAAAATGCAGTCCCTTTGGTGGCAGTGATAGTATGTAGATGTGATTGCCCCTTAGATTTGTCTTCCCAAATAATAGTGTGTATGTTGTGTATATATATATGGATATCTTGTTTGAATTTCGACACTAGTGACATGAAATGCCAACTATGACTTCAAGATAAGAATTAGAAAAATAGAAAGGATGACCACAAATGTCAAAATAAGTGAAAAAACAAAGAGGACAGGAGTGCCTAGAATGGACAAGAGCACCTGTGCGCTAGTGTCTAGAGTGGGCATTAGTGTCCTAGGATAAATGATGACAAATGTGAAAAGATAGACATACATGGATCCATGTGATCTAATTAGAACTGGGTCTAGAAATGATAGACATGAAAGTGAAAGACCATATAAACAATCAAAACAAGTGGATGGACAAAGGATTTTCTCACCAGTGAATACTTTTCTTACTTAATATCCATGCATGTAACAACATACTTGACGGCATAGTAAAATAATAGTATGTGCATGATTTCGTGTCTACATTTCCCCTCTTATGCTATTTGAATGAAATTTGAGTAGTGTAAAGGAAGTAAGGAACATACCTGTATAGAATTTGGAGAAGCCATGTTGCAAAGTGCACATAGAATGTAGAAACTTGTAGCGTGGTGAACCATGAATCAATGTTTTGACCCATGTGGCATAAGCTGAGATAGAAAACCTTTGTAAGGAGCACTTAGACAAATAATTGAAATGATTTGGAGTTTTAAATTGTTATCAAAGGAGATTGAAGGGATAAGGAGTGATCAATTCCAATCTGATTTTGTTTGTAAATGGGAGGATTTGGGCATTCTACCGCCAGAGGAAGAGTGTTGGATAGAGGGGTCTAGTTTTAATCTCTATTCATGACTACATCCCCAAAAGGTCCAACCATTGCAGATAGATAGGGACAAAATTTAGTTCTATGTTGTTTTGTATTATTTTGTCTTGTACCTGATTGAAGAACATGTTAATGCAAAATTACAACACCCCTAATTGCTTGTGATTTCGTGTCCGAGGCAATCAGTGCAACCTGCATAACATGGGATTATCCTACAGTATGGGACCCCACAAGTAGGGTAATCCTCCAGAGAAAGCTGAATTCTTCCTCTAACCTAATTCTAACTTCCCCAAAGTGCAGAGAATGACAAGCTAAAAAAATAATATCTTCATGTTTTCTAAGGAGATAAGGATAAAAAGATGCATGAAATAAAACTACTCTAAGTGAAGGTGATGCGCCAAGAAAGGGTGAGACAATCCAAGTGAGTGAAGGACAGGAAGAAAACTGGGAAGGAGAGGGCTGGTAGAAATGCCACAGTCCAAGACAATATTCTACTCCCTATATTCATAAAGCACAACAAACTACATACTCTGCAAAGAGATAGATACATGCACAATATACTTATAAATATAATGGAAGGCAAAAAATGCAGTTCATACAAGTTAGGGCTAAAATGGCCACAAAACATGAATTTTATTGCTCATAAACATGCACAATACATCATATTGTAAGCACAAGACAAAATCCTTTACAATAAGCCCAAATTCAAGGCCTTTGGCTCACAATAGCTTCAAAATAATTTTGACAGAGTTCTTTTTCTTTTCTTTAAAATCTCCCTCGAAATGAGGCAAATTTTGCAATAAATAGGTAACTTGGGTCACCAATTGGTAGGATGCACTAAAGAGGTATGGGAAACCATTCATTTTGGTACTTTTCCTACATGGGTGGTCATGGGCACCATGCCTCATTAATTTTTGTTTTTGGGATGTCATTCCTTCACCTACCCTCGTCTGGCTTGTAACTCATCCATCCTGTTTGAGCAAACTGCCTAACCCATGAGTTCCTTTCCATATTTGGGTTAGAGGGTCATCTAACCATGATCTATACAATTGTGTGTAGGCCATCTAACCTGATTTTCATCCAACTCTTTGGGGTTGGACGATGTCTAACTTCGTGACCGTACATGCTTCTTGTCTCCAACCAACCCGGGAGTTTCCATCTTGACATTGTGGGCCATCTAACCTAGGAGGTTGGATGACCATCTATCTCTACCCGTATGACACACTACCCATCCATTCTAGCAGCTAATGAACCGATGAGTCGACTAATCAAATAGTATAACTGTAAACCGTCCATCTGTGTTGGTCGTCAAACCCCGAGGGGTTGGATGATGTCTATGTTTTTGACCAACCTCTTCATATGCAATCCATTCGACCAATCATAACCTCGCCAACATGAGCCGCCACATAAGTCAGTTGACACACATGTCTAACTAACCCATCACCCTAAAAACCTTGCTTTCGTACCAGGGTTGGGTGCCGTCTAACCTGTCACCTGACCAACCATGCCAACCAAACGTCACTCGACTTGAAGACTAACCTACTCGACCAACTGAGTGGACCAACCAAGCCGTCCAACCTACCCAACCAACCTTTCTAACTAACCAAGTCATCCAACCTTCCCAACCAACCGGTCACCCAACCAACCTTTACCTGACCAACCTCTCTGTGATTGGCTAAGGCGAGCCAGCTTGCCACGAGTTATGACCAACTTGGACAAGTGAAAACATGAGTTACCTTGCATACTGCAAAAGCATTTCCCTTTTTCCATCAATTGCCAATGTTCTGACATGCTAAGTTGTCCATTTCATAGGGGGCTTAAAAAATGGATAATATAACCCATATGGGAGCAGTATAGGAAAGGAAACGATGTCTTGTTTCCCCCATTCCTAAAATAGCAAATGTTTTGGTTTACATAGTGCTAGATGGCTTCTAAGTTAGGTCATCTGGAAGTGATACAAATGTAAAGTGATTCCCAAGTTAGGTCATCTAGGAGAGATAGTAAATGTGCTTATTGTGTCGATTGATTGGTTTGTTTTGAATTATAGAAGATTGCTTTGAGATTGTGTACTTAGTAAATTACTCATGAAGAGGTTTTTTCTTTTCCCCCAGGTTAGGTCATTTGAGGGAATAGATTTGAAATGGTATAAAGTATTGATTGTAGTATAGAATTATTGTACCTTTGTTTGAATAAGATCAGAGCAAGTTGTAATAGTAATATGCCAGGAGTGTCGATTGACTATATTATAACCTAAGAGGGATTATGGGATGATCTCAATTGTATGTCCCCCCTTTCAATGAAATGGTAAAAAGCAGAGAAATGAACACTGAGACAAAAGTAAGACATATAGGGTGTTGTAATAGTAAATAAGAAATATTATGTGATAGAACACTCACAATATGAATAGATATTGAGTAGTACATATGCCAGATGTCCATATGAGATGTTAAAATGTGCATGGTATAGTGCTAGAGGAAATTATGATCCGTATGACACAAATGGTGAGACAAACAGAGTTACGAGGCTCAAGTTATGAGCGAAATTGTGCAACGTGTATTAGGTGTAAGGATGATTGTAAATAGTAGTTATAATATATGAAAAATTGGAATTGTTATATATAGTAATAGTGAAAATTTGAATAGTATTGCCATTTGTACTGATATTGAGTGATATTTGGAGTTCTGAGTTATAAGGATGCCACATGTTAAAGTAACGAGTTTGACTAGTTTTGAGAGGGTCACGGCGATTGTGGCTTTGTAGACAACTGATGAGTTGGTAACTGTGATTATTTTTGGAAAATTTTGTTGAATATGTCTGTTTTTGTCAATTTTAGTAAAAATTTATTTTTTGTATTTTTTGGCATTTTTTACATGGGCTGAAGTGGCCAGGGTGTTTCTACCCTTGGGGACACTAGTGCCTAGTTGCAGGAACTAACAACCTATTTCTAGGTTCTCGTGACTTGCTCTTAGGCGCTAGTGTCCCAAAGTAGGGTTTGGGAATTGTCTTGGGAAATGTTCATATTCTTATTAGTTTGATGTTATGATAAATGATTTTTGCAATAAGTATGGTGTACTAATGGAAGAATCTTGTTGTTTTTTGTGTTGTGCAGAGGGATATACACTCAAGAGAGTTTCAGATGATCTACCATTTAAGTACTTTTCTTACTTTGGGCTTGTCAAACGCAGAGTGGGATATATAGGATTGTGTCATCCTATGACACATTGTTAGATTGGGGGAAGTACCCCATAATATGCCTATGTTGACTGCTTTGTATGATATATGGTGCAAAAATACATGTACATTCAAGTTACCTATTGATTTAACAAAAAATGAATGATGCTAAACCCTAGATAATGCAGAGTCACATATAGTAAATAAATGCTAAAACATAGATTCAACGCAAGAAATAATCTAATTAAAATTGAAACCCTAGGTGTAAGAGAGGGAATAGAAGACTTAGCTAATTACACAGTAAATTCCAAAGTGTTCTGGACTGGAAAATTGATGAACAAGAGGAGGAAACTGTCGCAACCGCACCCAAAAAATTCTACAATTGTCGGAATGAGTTATACTAGGGAACCTGGATTGGGGTGAGGGCACCTAGGCACCAAAGACCTTCTATAGGTGCTTATGACTGCACAGAGGGTTGAAATCTCATTTTTCTTGTGTCGTTAGGGTTTCATTACCCTTCATTGTTTATTGCCTATATGTTGCGCTATGTCCTTAAAATTTTTCTATAACCTGTAAAATAAATGATCTCCTGTAAAACCTCAAAACACATCAAATCCTAGAAAGAAAAAGACACAAATGGGGAGTTATACTAACCCCTGCTTTCACCCGACAGAGTGAACTTACAACCGAGTGCTACGCTACATCTCAGACTCCATGTAGTTCTATGTGTGTGTAGAATTGTGCCCTGGGAAGCTCTTGTGTAAGATGAACTTGATAGTGAGAAATAACTAGATGTATAAATGTAAGTAGATGTGTGGATGGAAAAATAAACTTCCCCTCCTATGAAGTGTATGTATAAAATGTAGTTCCTTGTCCCTTGAATGAAGCTAGATGGATGTTTTGATGCTTATAGAATGCCTTTGGATGCAACCTTAGGTGGCGATAGTATATGCTTAGAGCTTGGTCCTTTATTATGATCATATAGCTTTGTATTTAGATGATTTCCTTGTTTGAATTTTGTAATTGACAACTAAAAGGATGACCCATAATAAAACAAGATGCCCAAAAGATAAAATATGACCAAAAGGGGCGAGTGAAATACAAAGAGGTTGAGGGCATCCAAAGGGGATGAGGGCGCCTAGGTACTGATGCCCTAGATGGGTGCTGGTGTTTAAAGTCAATAAAGATAAACAAGTAAAACATCGACTAGGATGTAGGTTGTGCAAGGCTAGAAAGACAACAAGAGAGACAAAAAAGAGGACACAGACAATAGTCAATTACTAGTTTTCTCACTTAGGAATCATATGAATAGTGGTATGTGATTACGAACTAGAAATTGATTAACTAAAATATGAATGTTATATTTTATTTAAGTTAATCTAAGAAAGTACACCAAATATACTAAGTGATATGAACTAAAATATGAATGCTAAGTAATTTTATTTGATATTTAAATGAAATGAAATAATTGAAATAGGAGGGATAAGGTACTAACCTGAAAATGACTTACCTTGTTGTGATTCTGGATTGAACAAGATGATGTGTGGAAAAAATAGAGTGTGATGGTATAACCTAGGAAATTGCACCAGATGAATATTTGACCGGACCGGGGTGTCTGGAAGAGGATCCGGGTGCATGTTGGCGCCTTAGTCTGCAGTATGGGCACTTTGGTCTGCAGAACAAATCAGGACCTTAATCCAGAAGTTTCGTTAGATCTTCACAATGTCTTGATCTTTGTTGCATGATTATCACATTAACTTTTCTTATGTTGTTGTAAACCTAAAATGAAAATCTACATATAAAACCCCATACAAAACATCAAACCCCTAAAAAAGAAAGATGCATATGAATGGGTCGGACTAACCTCAGCTGCCACAACATTGGGCTTACTAACTGAGTGCTGCACTACATTTTAGACCCAAATGTAGTTATGGTGTGTGTGTGTGCATCGTGTGCGCTAGGTTCTCTTGTGCTAGTCGCACTTTGTGAAGTAGCGAGCAATAACTAGATGTAGAATGTAGTAGAATGGTGCATCAAATAGAATAGAGTCCCTCTCTCTATGTTTTGTGTGATATAGATAGAACCAACCTTATCCTTGTAATGGAGCTAATAGATGTAAATGATCTCTAAATGGATGCAACTCTAGGTGGATGATGGTAGTGATTAGTTCTTGGTCCCTCATTATGGTCTCATAACTTTATATTTAAAGGGTTCTTTTGATCTAATTTTGTAATTAACCCCGAAATGGCCGACCACCAAAATGATAATAAGTTTAAATGGCTAGTAAATTTTTCAAAAAGGATTGAGGCACCCCTGGTGGGATTGGGGCACCCCAGTACTAGCCTGGGCACCCCCAGTCAAGGCTAAAATAACGTGAAATGAAAAAAGTTGACTGGGCATGCGGGTGTAAGAGGTTGGCAATGAAGAAAGAAAATAAAGTAAGATGGCCAAAAGATGGGGGTTAGTACTTTCTTCACTCAAAAACCTTCTAAATAGTAGTATGATACCAAGACTAAATAGTGTCTAAAGTGTATGATATTGTGACTATAGAAATGTTCCCAAGTGTGTGATTTAGTTTCTACATTTTCCCACACTTTATGTTTTTGAGTGAATACTCGATAACATAAAGTAGATAAGAGATGCGTACCTAATAACCATGTAGATTGATGGTGAAAGCTTGTCGAGGAGACAAGAAAAAGCGAGGAGTGATAAAGATAAAGCGTAGAAGCTAAAGAAGAGGAAGTAACCCTAAGGGTGAAGCGTATGAGTTGTGTCGTGTTGCACCTGTTGTTGTTATCACTTGATGTGGGGCTACTTCTTACTATGTATTAAGGATGGCCCTACAAAAATAAGAGCGAAAGAGTATTCAAAGTCGTGTATATGTGAAAAATTCGATCCAA
This sequence comes from Taxus chinensis, assembly GCA_019776745.2. Taxonomy (NCBI): domain Eukaryota; kingdom Viridiplantae; phylum Streptophyta; class Pinopsida; order Cupressales; family Taxaceae; genus Taxus; species Taxus chinensis. Next base: position 102,682,957 of record CM034149.1, read on the forward strand.
ACATGTAAAATCATGTAAATATGCGAAAAAGTAATAAAATGAACATGTGCACTTGATCCGTGACGAGTGAAAAGGATAGAAAGTGTCCTAAAAATGATGTGGAAGAATGAGTTTTTTGGGTGATCTCATGCCAAGTGTAATTTTTTTGGGTGATCTCACACCACGTCAGAACAATTGTTAGGGAGAAAGATCTAGTGTTATTCTCTAACTCTGACTGCTTCATTAAATTTATACACCACTGCAAATGGTGGGATCATGCTTTGTTTTGTGTTTGATCTAGTTAAATCCAAGTAGAAAAAGAAGATAGAATGTATTTTGATTATTGGAGGATTATGCCTCAACTGTGAAAAATGCTTCGTAAACTGCTGAAAACTGTATTGATATGAGGAAGTGACTGTAACTGCACCTAGTCATAGGCGCCTAGGAAAGGTCAAGAGTGCCCAGGTGTTAATGTCTGTATCTAGGTGCTGGTGTCTATGTTGAATTGAGGACCTAAGTCAGATTTTGTGCCATTTTTGTGACTGTATGATGTTATGTTCCTATAATGTGTAGGCTTGTAATGAAGCTGTGAGTTGTTGTATTCACCCAATTTATGTCCCCCTCGTTTAGGGTACATACAACATCGCTAGGAGGATATAGACCAAAGGAGAGTACTAGATGTTGATTTGAAACTGATACCCTGGAGGGGGAGGGAATGTACTTGGTAAAAACCAAGGCACATGCAAACAAAGTGGCTAAAAACATGTGTTAGTGCAATTAAGACAAATACACATATAAAAGACAAATTGTAATCTAGTAAGTACAAAGACAAAGTAGACCATGAAAAGCGGGTTGCAAAGATGGGACATCATTCATAATGTCATGAGACAATCAGGTCTGAAGTGACCAAAATTATACAAACAACGATCGAACAAGACATAGGGAAAAGCTCTCAAATAATGACATATAATGACAAACAATATCAAGAAAAGTATCAGTCAACCACGAATAAAGACTGAGGAGGGAGCAAAGGAATTTTCTGAAATACCTAAGTGATGTTACAAATTTTAAGGTCATATCCATTGTTAACTAAGGCGTGTTTGACCCCAAAATTGTTAACAAAATCCTGAATATAAAAGGGTGGTCATGTTTTAGCATTGCGGGAGAAGGTAGCTCATATGTGGTGAAAGTTATTTGATCCTCATTAGGAGATAAGGCAAAAGTAAATTTAAGGTATACATATTCAGGAAATATTTGAGAAGGAATATAAGTGGTAGCTAAATACTTTTTGAGTCTGTTGATATAATTGAGATGCTTCTGCATATAAGTATGGATGGAAATATTCATGATTAGAAGATGCTAGAAAGAGGAGGATCTTGAGGCCATGGGGATCAAGTTTAGGTTCACCAAAATGATTAAACTAAAAGGTAAAATAACAACCTAATATGATGTTATAGGAGCAGTAAATAAATAAAGGAAATAAACCAAACTTAGCTATGAAAGTATGAAACCCTAATGTGCAAAGAGGGTTAGAAAGGCCTTAGGTGATTTGGAGATGTCTTGAGACTGTGTCCTAGAGGAGACCAGATGAATAGGAGGAGGAAACCATTTTATAGGAGCTTGAGAAAATGTAGATCCAAGCTATTTGGATGGACTAGTGCACATGGAAAAGGGATTAGGGCACTTGGGGCACCCTAGTCTGCAGTACAAGCTCCCTGGTTTATGCGGGAGGTCTAGAAGCCAACTTTACAGTATTGCTAGATGATGATAAGCCTTCGCTGCTTGTCGCATGTATGTCACACCTAGTTTGTTGATGTCGGCGTAGACCTGTAATGAAGAATCACCTATAAAACCCCAGATAAGCATCAAAACCCTAAAAAATAAAGATGCATATGAAGGGATCAGACTGTCCTTAGCTGCCACAATGGTGTACTTATCATTGAGTGTTACACTACATCTCAGACCCAATGTAGTTATGTGTGTGTGCATGGAATTATGCCATAGGTGCTCTTGTGGATGTCGCACTTTGTGAGTAGTGAACAATAACTAGATGTAGAATGTAGATAATATGTGCATAAAATATAATAAACTCCCCTCCTATGAAGTGTGATGCAAAAAAACCAACCTTTGTCCCTTGTGATGGAGCTAGATGGATGCAAATGGAGCAATAGAAGCCTTGATGGATGTAACCTTAGGTGGTGATAGCTAATGCTTAGTGCTTTGTGCCATATTATGATCACATAACTTTATATTTATATGATTAACCACGAAAAGGCGCACTACCAAAAATATAAAATTCTCAAACGACTAGAAAGGACGCAAAAAGTGAGAGTAAAGTGTAAAGAGGACATGGGTGCCTAAAGGGGACGAGGGCTCCTGACGCTGGCATTCTAGCTGAGCACTCTAGTCCACAAAAGGTAAAACTGAATTATGAAAAGACATAATGACCAATAAAGGTGCAAAACCAAAAATAACAATAGAAAACAACAAAATATGGCCTAAGACATGGGTTAATTATTACTTTTCATACTCAAGAACCATATGAATAGTAGTATACAATCGAGACTAGATAATTACCCAAAGTGCATGGTTTTGTGTCTGCATTTGCCCCCACTTTATGTTGGTGAATGGAACACTCAATAACATAAAGTAGATAGAGATGTGTACCTGATGCCACTACAGAGTGATGAATAAGGTGTGCCGAAGGAATAGACAAAGCATGGAATGGTAAAAATATCGAGGAGCATGGAAACTAAAGATGAAAAAATACGCAAATAAAAAGTGACGAGATTGAACCTAAGGCAGAATGCGTGTGTAGCTAGTGATGTGTGTGATGTACCTGTACGGTTAGTAAAGCATGTTCTATAAAAAAGTGTTGTTGTTGCCCCCATTTTATTGCTTGTTTCTCATATGGTCGGACCTACAAATAGAAAATGATCAAGTAGTCAATTATATATGTATGTAAGTATAAAAATTCTAAGTAAAATATGCAAATGTAAGTGGAACATGTGCCACTAATCCATGATGAGAGAGAGAGAGAGAGAGAGAGAGCATGTACTGCAAGTTTTTGGGGTGATATCAAACCATAGGCCGAAGAAGTGTAGGGAGGAAATGATCTATGTCCTCCAAGCTATAACTACTTCCCTGAATGTGTGTGAAGAGATCTTTGTATCATCTATTTTTTTTGGGTGATCTGATGCCACTGGTCAAAATAGTGTAGAGAGGCACACCCAATGTAACCTCCAAGCCTGTAAATACTTCCTAGAATACTAAGGAGACCGTGTCCTATAAAAGCCAGTGTGTATGAGGTTCATAGATTGGTCTGAACCCACTCGTTGTATGTAACCCATAATTCCAAGGGTGGAAATTGCACTGAACTGAACTGGTGTAAATATGTTGTGTTAGTATGTAAAATACCCAAATGATGCCCCCCTCTTTGGGGGAACATGCAATGTCGTTGATAGGATAAATGTGGCCCCAAAAGAGGACCAACCACATGTATACTATAACCCTGGAAAGTTATTGATAAAAACAAAGGCACGTACAAACAAGAAGGCTAGCCAAAGATAAGTGTAAACACACATGCATGTAGAAAATAATGTATAAGCTACGCAAAAAGTGTGTAAGCTAAGAAGTAAAATAATGTAAACACGCAAGAAAACAAGTAATCCAAAAAAAGTGAGTTGCAAACATGGGACATCAACTCACGATGTCGCAAGACACGTAAGGCCATTATGACTACAAAAAACAAACAAGTGTGCACAAAAAACATAGGGCAAGGCCTACAAATAATATCAAATAATGACCAACAATGTAATCAAACAAGTATGGAAAAAAAATATCCCTACATATCAAATGCTGCACATGAAGCACCTTTTAACATGTTAGAAAGATAGCTAGTATGTCAAAACCATGTATATGGAATTATTATAAAGTTCCAAGTAAAAACTAAAAAGATAAAACCTGTGAGAGATGAATGTGGATGCCCCCAGTGACTAGGTTAGGAAGGGTAGAAGGTGAACATCCATGTTTGTGTGTAAAATATTTGTATCTGTGATCACAACTAGAAGAAGAAGTGAACACACATGTGTGAATGATATAGATACATGACATATAAGTAAGCTAACTAACATCTGTAATAAATCGATCATGAATAAGCCAAAGTAAACAAGAATACAAGTAACCATAGGATATGCAACATGCTATGGATAAGTGGAATGGAATATAAGATGGAGTGGTAGAAGCCGCGTGCCCCCTGAGTGAATGAAAGTTTATGTAGTGAGGTTTATTTTGTTTTCACCCTCAACAGTAAAGAATGAACCGTAAACGAGAGTGTGTTATAGGGAAATGGGTGAAAACTGTGTGTTTAGTCTAACACGCTGTGATGAATGTGTATGTGTAGTGATGAGATGTGACCTAGGGACGATTTGTGTGTGAACCCTATAGCCAAAGTGTATATCATGACTAGATGAATGTATAAGTGATTATTTAGCCTAAGTGTATATCACTAAAAGATGAATGAATGAGTGATGATTTAGCACTAAGTGTATGTCACTAAAAAAATTAAGGAGGGTGTGGTGATATAACCTAAGGTGTAGACCACTAGAAAATGATAGAATAGGTGACAATTTATCCTAAAGCGTATGTCACTACTAGATGAATGATAGGGAGTGGTGATGTACCTAAGGTGTATACCACTACAATATGATGGAATAGGTGATGATTTAGCCTAAAGCGTATGTCACTAGCCTAGGAATGTCACATGGTGAAAGGTTGAATAGTAAATGTGTAAGGTCCATTTGATTTGTAAACACTTGGCAGTCGAGTATGGATCGAGGAACTAAAGTGCGTCATCAGGTAGTGAAACATGTAAAAGATAATGTAGTGTATGTAAGGATGAAAGATGACCATATGATGAGTGGAATGTGTAAGTAAGCTATGTGTATAATGTATAATTATGTGATGTGTAAAATGTAAATGCAAGATGTGTAAAATGCAAGATGAATAGAACATGTAACTATGTGTGATGTATAGTAATGAAATGTATAGTGTAGTGTGAAATAGATGTAATATGACTAAGAGCGTATAGTATGTAGACTGTAATGCTAGCCACGTAAATCATGTACGGGGGTAAGGCATAGAATACATGCAGTAGTAATATGTAAAAGTAGTAATGTAATGATAGACTCCTAGATGACGAAGACTAGTATAATATGTAGAATATGTGTGAAAGTGCACAGTGTAATATGCATGTTATGTAAATGGTGTAGATTTGGTCAGATTTTTAATATTAAAATTAGAATAATAATGCAAAATTGTTGGTCCGAAAATCTGTCAGGTGGACAGATCTATGGATAGACGAGCCAACAGTGTGCAGGGCATAGCCCCTCTTTGAGTCAGCAAAGCGAAACTGGTTTATTGCTATTCTACTAGCAGGAATCTATGCAAGTCTCACAATATTCTGCCTTTGGGGGTTGGGATCTCATCCCAGTAGAGGTATTTCCCACTGTGAGAAGAAGGGAAAGAAACGAGGTGGGGAGATAGATAGATCTGAAGGGAGAAAAGAAATGAATTCCAAAGAAGAAAGGTCAGAGGGTCTATGTTTTGGGCTGGTAGTAAACAGAGCTGAACTTACTTGCATAGACGAACAAAGCAATACTGATGAATAAATGACAAAAAAGTAGAGATAGATTCAACAGAATAAATGCATAAATATGACATAAGGAAGATAAAATGCTCATAACACACATATTCAGCACAAAGTCTTAATATTTGTATTAATATTCTCTTCTATTACAAAAAGCGCAAAGTCTTTTCTTCTTACTTCTATTTTTCATCTAAAAAGTATCCACCCCCTGGCATACGACAAGTATCCAAGTATATATAGAAGAAGGAGAAGAGAGAAGGCAAAAGGAAACCAACAACTAATTACAAAATATCTACAAAATATCTAAAAGTCAATGTTGACTTTGGACAACTTGGTGGATGACAACATCCCATGGTGCAACATGGATGAGGTCATCATTTGTACCAACATATTCTTAGATATTTACCAAAAGTAAGCCAAGAGGAAGGAAGCTATTCATCATCGTCTCGCAGCTGGAAGGGGGTATCTTGCTTCTGCTATTGTTCGGGAGAGGTGATGTGGAACTGAGTCCGATATTCCATGAATTTACTGATCATGGGCTGAAGTTGATCCTGGGCAGGACCCTTCGTATGATCACCGATGACCTCACAAGTCTCCCACTCATCTCTGAGTTTTTCAGGGAGTTTGAAATATTCATTTCCTGCCTCCATCAGGAACCCCACAAAATCACGGCAAGCCAGAAGGTTGTTGATGCATTCGGTGTCGAAAGTGGCTTCTGGCCCTAACCCTTGTGAGACGATCTCCTTAAAGATCCAGATAGTTTTGTCTACCTTCCTCAAGGTGAAAGAAGGAGTAAGCAAGCCTGGAGACATTCTCAGAAAAATTTTCTCCATTTGATGCATTACATCCAGGGCTTCCTCCTTGACTTTATCAATCTTTTCCAGGATGAACTCCATCTGGTCGACCTAGTAATCCAACGCAGCAAGGATCTTGCTGGGTACCCTGGGGTGACTGAAAATGCCAAATTTCACTAGATCATCGACTGAGCAGTCGAGCATTTTCTGGAATGTCTCGTGTTGCAGCCTTGCATGGTCCAACTCCTCAGAGATAGGTCCTGCAATCGCCTGGAGATCTTTGTTCACCCGACTGATATTCTGATACAATTCGGTGAACTTGACTATTACCTCCTCGCTGTCTTTGAGGATTTGATCTCTCCAGGTAGAAACTGCCATACCTTGTTCACCAATTTTGGCATACTCGTTTATCTTATCTTGACTTAGGACCTCAGGAGTTTCAGTGGCAGTTGTAGGAGGTGCACTGCCCATTTTCTACAGGGTGTGGAGAAGATGTTTGTTTTGTTCTTTTAGTAACCTCTTCTCCTCCTTTGCTTCTTGAAGTTTCTTGCAAAGGGCATCCACCGTAGATAGGGCCTCTCCTTGAAGACTTTCCGAAGACGTTCCCATTGTGACTTGGGTCACTGTATAATCTGTCGGAGACAGATATTTTTTACCCTTTGAAGGATCGGGATATGTAATCTCCATTACTCTTTCCCTCGATGCACTCTGAGAGAAGCGGGTTATAGGATTTTGCTTCTTAGCCCCTTTTGCTGGGATGACGGAGAAGTCCATCGGTGCGATAGGGACTTTCCTCTTTTGTAGGCTCAGATGCTGTGAGATCCATGCTAGACTTAAGGGAATGGAACCAGAGGTAGAAGACGGGGCAGCTGCAGTGGATGAGGGAAAATGGGTAGAGACACTTGGTGGCAGCATCGAGAGGGAGGCCAAGAAAGTGTTCACAGGAGCAAGGGATACTGCAAGGGAGATAGACATGGGAATGGAAGGGAGCTGAGAGATGAGAGAAGAAATGGTGGGGGACAGCTCTGTGAGAGAAGAGAAGATGGATGACGAGGAAGGGGGAACAGTAGAAGATGGGGGAGAGGACACGACCAAAGGAATGGTCGCTTGGGTCACATGAGGAGGAGAAGGAGGAGAGGGAGAAGGGATAGAAGGGACCTCAGCGGTTGTAGTAGTGGTGACACCCTGAGTGGATGTGCCCATCGAAACACCTTCCGCCGCTTCTTTCTCTGGGGATACCAGGCTTACAACCTGTTCTTGTGCAGCGGAAGGAGGACTTTCAGGAGCTCCTTCTTGAGTAGAGCTTGATTCACCCTCTTTATCCTTGCCTTTGACCTTTGGTAGATGCTTTGGCCTGACAGGTGCGTTGCCCAATGGGGATGTAGTGAAATCTACCCCAAGGTAGATAAGGCCATTCATTCTGCACCAGTGTTCTATCCTCTGCAATGTCTCCTTGACCCTTTCTTCAATGGTCTGGGGTGCTTTTGTTCTGTCGATCGCAGCAAACGGCCAGTTTTCCCCATCTGTATCCAGATATACCTGATCAACTTCTTGATCGGCAGTTTGATAACCCTTTGGAACAATGGCCACGCCGTATTGAATAATCTCTGCCAAGGCCAAGTGGGAGTGGTCCTTTCTTCTAAGTTTGACCTCATGGTACAGGTCAATATAGATGTCCTCGATCTGTGGTATATGGATTGGATCATGTTTTTCCTTGGAAAGACAATTCCTTGGATCAAAAGTGGGCCTCGCTAGGAAGTTGTGTTTCAGATTGAGCAGTTATAGCTCGGCAACCATTTCCCAGGCTTTGTGGTGAGAGATGCATGTGTATCTTCCCACTATAAGGGGGAAAGGAGTTCCACCCTTCTTTCTCTTTAGGAACTTCTCATGGTATGTTACGAGCTGTCTGGATAGCTCCAACAGGATCAGCTTGGGGCCAGCGTACCTTGGCAATTTAGTGGGCTCACCCAGGAAGTTAGCTGCCCTGAGATAGGTGAAGGTGGGAAATTGTGTAAATAAGGCCCCCCACTTCTCTGTTGCTGTGACAATGCTCTTGGTCGTTCGACCGTGAGTCATGTTGGGCCTCAATAGGTAGATGATGCCGTAGAAAAAGGCATCATTGATTTTAGTAAACTACGGGATGCTGTTCTCCAGCTTCAACTCCGGGTAGTATTCATATATTTTTACCTGGGGCTAAACCCTGCATCGGCTCAGTGCCTGGATAATCCCTCTCTGAGGCTGCAACATAGACTACGTAGGAGTTCATGTAGAATCTCCCCGTTGTGGTGAGTTGTTGGAGCTGCTCGGATATGGTGCTGCTTATGACCTCCGCCCACTCAAAGCGTTGATCTGGCACATTCTTGTTCATAGTTTCAAGGTACCTGAGCATCCATTTGTGAAAGTAATGGGCATCAGAAAGCCCAAAAACTTTGCTTAGGAATGTGATGGTGTCGCTCAATTCCTCAGAGAAGTCACTGCGGTGAATAACCTGTGGCCATCTGGTTATTACCTTCTTATTTTTCAAGTACACTTCGTTCATCATCTGCATGCACTTGTCTTTGTTGTCCTCCCATGCCTTGGTGCAGTCCTCTTGGCTTACAGCCACAAAGTGTCGGTGGTGAGGGATGCCTAGCATGATTTCGAAGTGTCAGGTAGTGAGGTTGATTATGACCTCGCCCTTTTCATTTTCGACACACCTTGTGTCTTTGTTATAACAGTGGGCCACTACCATCATAAATTCATTGTTCACTGCACTGACGGGGATCCCCCCAGCAAAATGCAGTCCACTGCCCACTAGCTTGTCCATCCAAGGACTTCCTGTGACTCTCCTAGTTCTGGCCCAGAAATCCTCCATGTCTATGTGACCGAGTTCAGAGTCTCTTATGTCCAGGTCACATTCTTCCTGGGACTCAGGCATCCTGACCCTCTAGTATTTATACTTCATCTCTTCTTCTGTAAGCTTAGCCTTACCCTTTGACTTGGTTGGCTTCTTGCTTGATGTAGACATATATGGATCTGAGTTCAGTTGCTGATCTGCAAGAAGAAGAAGAGAAGTCCAATGCCAAAGAGCCATATTAGCTGTCAGATCTTCCATTAAAGCACTATAGAATAGAATGAGGAGTTAGCAATTTTAAGGCCTCAGGGCACAAGAGCACTGCAAGCTGCAAAGCTATTAGAATGACACACTGAATCAGAGTGTTACAAGGAACAAATTAGCGCCAAAGGGCACAGGGCGCAAAGATTTTGCATATGACATCATGTTATTGTAGGTGGGGATGCGCCTCCACCGTTATGCAGTTTTATACTTGGCGCAAGCAATGTTGGTGTTGCATGGGGGGAGGGTGCGCCTATGGCACAAGTATTTGTCATGCAACATGGAAGTTTGGTGCACCAAAGGGTGCAGGTTTATTGCGTGTAGCACCAAATTTAGGCGCGCAGAAGGGGACTTTGGCACGGCGCAGGGAAAGCTTGCATGACATATTGTTGTGGTAAGCAGGGATGCGCCTGCGCCATGTTTGTAGTTTTATTTGGTTTACACATGGCGCAGGGAGCTTATGTGTTGCAATCAATGTTGGTGCGCCATAGGCGCAACTGTGTTTCCTGTTGCAAGGGTGGCGATTGCGCCAAGGGGAAAAATGCAGCTTGGAAACGATTTTTCAAGTTTTCCTTCTCTCTGAAAGATTTGTGATCCTTTAGGCTTAACTCCACATTGATTCAAGCGGTGAAGGGGGCAAAGCAAAGAGGTTTGGATTTTTTTTTGAGGCAGAGCCCTCTTGGCCAGCAGATCTGGAAAGAGGAGGAAAACAACTTGGGGAGAAAGATTGCAAGAACAACAGGGAGGGTTTTATAATTCACAGATCCATGGTATCCTACCACACAAACAATCAAAACAAAACATAAGAGGAGTAAGAACCACCTACCCGGAATATATAGAATGTGAGAGACGAAACAGGGGCCACGAATGCGATACGAGGAGGACGGGTGTGCTAACAGGTGCAGAGGAATAAAGTTACCACGTGTTTTTAAATTGTGAAAGTGACAGGGCGGGTGCGCCTATATATAGGCAAAGGTGCAATAAATGTGCCAACCACTTTTTCAAGAGGCGCACCAAAACATGTGTCGACACGTAAAACTTTATGCCCTTTGGAGCAGATAAACTTGTGTCAACATGGAAATACTTGCGCCCTTGGAACAAATTTATGACTGTCAACACTTCATTCCTTGCACCCTATGGCACACCAAAACACGGCGCAACAATTTAGTTGTTAACATGAAGGTGCATGTGCCTTGGCGCACGCAAGAAAGGTGCATCACGGGAAGGCGCAACAATTAATGTGTCAACACATCAAAGGGTGCGCCAAAGGAAATGAAGGGGGCACAAATTTACTCTGTGTTACACAGATAAAAGGTGCGCCCAGCCAAAAGGGACCAAAATGGCTAAGTTTGGAGAACTAGATTTCCCGGAAAGGGATTTTGTAACATTCCGAATGCAGAGGGGTCCCTGATGGGGGACCAGGACAAAATTTTGGTATGGTTACCTGTAAAATTGCCCTTGTCAATTTTATAGGATAACAACTGGCTCTTTATAGGGACTATCTTTGAGTGAAACTCAAGGGTAGAGAACCTCAGATTAACGCGTGCCTATCCATTCAGTAACAGGGTCAAAAAACAAGGGCGAGGACGAAAGCAAAAAAATGACTAAAGAAAACACACAACAAAAGTAAACTGTACAAAGAAGAGAGCAAGCTCTACTTCCTGAATATTTTGAGGTGCTACCTGCTATAGGGAAGCGGGAGATCAGTTTCGTCTAGATATGAGAGATAGAAGCTATTCTCTCCATTGAGCTGCTTGATCTTGAAAGGCCCTCTCCATAGAGAATCAAATTTTCTGTGCATGCCCTTCAGCTCTCTCCGTTTGTCCCACAAGAGGACAAGATCTCCCACTTGGAAATCTCTTTTCTTAGCCTTTTTATTGAACAATTTCTTAACTTGATTCTGATGTTCGGTGATCCTGTCGACCACTCTTATTCTTTTCTCTTCAAGCTCTGATAGATACATGATCCTCTTTTCAAGGGAATTTTGGAAAGTCTCATCTTCGATTGCTCGTGCCAAGCGCAGAGCAGGGAGTTCTACAGAAATGGGAAGCTCGGTGTCGGTCCCATATAACACTTGAAAAGGTGACATACCAAGAGACCTCTTGGGAGTAATGCGGTCTGCCCACAAAGTGTCATACAATGACTTGTGCCACGTCCACTGACTCTCATCAACTAGCTTCCGTATGATGGCCACTAAGTTTTTATTACTGGATTCTTCCTGACCATTTCCCTGGGGGTAGTAATCTGAGGCATGGGCCAAGGTTATCCCATGTTCATAGAAAAAACCAACAACCTCTCATGAGGAGAAGTTGGAAGCGTTATCAGCAACAATCTTGTTTGGAACGCCAAACCTGACAATGATATTCTCTTTGATGAAACTGCAAACAACCTCGGAAGTGGCATGCTTGACAGGTATGGCCTCTACCCATTTGGTGAAGTAATCTGTTGCTGTCAGGACATAACTATGTCCAGCACTCGATTGGGGATGGAGTGCTCCGATAAAGTCAATTCCCCACTGTCTGAATGGTTCATCAATAACTATCGGCCTGAGGGGAAAAACAGCCAATTTTGGCTTGCTGACAAATTGTTGGCAGAGCTCGCACTTTGCTACCCAGGTGGCTGTATCCTGGAACAGCGTCAGCCAATAGTACCTGGCCCGGATGATCTTGTGTGCTGTCACGGAAGAGGAGAAGTGACCACCACAGGCTGAATCATGAAAACTCTCCAGTAGCTTTATCTGTTGTGGCTTGTCAACACATCGCAAGAAGATGCCATCTATTCCACATTTGTATAAACAGTCATCCCAGATGACATATCTGGCCACTCTGAGCTTTATAGCACGTTTCTCCTTTGAAGTTAGATGAGCTGGACACTCACCATAAGTGAGAAAGAAAGCGATATCAGAATACCATTCATCGTTGGTGGCGACAAATAGAACCATGGGTAGAGAATCAGTTTTCTCCAGTTAGCTTTGTGCTCCCTTGGTGCAATCATCCTTTTCCTCAAGGTCTTCTGAATCCCGGTTTTCAGCCATAAGCTGACATAGGCCCTTGCCCCTTACCAACTTGGTTGGTTTTATATCCAGATCATACTCTTGGACTTTTGCAATCCAATTTCCTCACAAACTCCCTAACTCCTGTTGAGTTAGGATTGACTTGACCACCGTATCAGGGACCAACACCGTTGTGTGAGAATTTAGAATGTAATACCTGAAGTTCTTGACTGCTTTGACCATGGTGAAGGCATGCTTTTCCAACTGAGACATCTTTAATTCGTGAGGCTTGAGAGGAGAGCTCATGAATGCAATCAGGGATTCAACATCTTCAGAATTATTTTGCATTAAGATAGCCGATACAGTATGCTCGGATGCATAGCTATACATGATAAAATCTTTGGAGAAATCAGGACATGCCAGGACTGGTGCGTAAGTGACGGAGGCTTTTATATCTTCGAATGACTTCTTTCCTTCTTCGCTCCACCGAAAAGTTGGTGATCCTTTCATCATGTTTGATATGTGGCGAGTCTTTTCGGCAAAGTCGGGAACAAAGCGCCTGAGAAAATTCACTTTTTCCGAAGAAAGAGTGAATGCCGGTTTTGCTTGTGGGTAAAGTAAGGCTCTGAATAGCCTTAACCCTTTTGGCATCTATCTTCATCCCTTCCTTGCTTACAATGTGTCCCAGCAACTTTCCCTCTGTGACTCCAAAAATAGACTTTTTCAGATTTAGGGAGATTCCATGTTCCCGGCATCTAATCAATACTTGCTCCAAATGATCGCAATGATCATTCCGCTGTTTAGAGAACACAGTTAAGTCATCCAAGTAGACTACGATGACTTTTCCCATCATTCCTTTGAATGCAAAGTCCATGGCCCGCTAAAAAGTGGCGCCGGTGTTGGTCAGACCAAAAGGCATCCTGCTATAAGTGAATGTACCCCAAGGGGTAGTGAATGTTGTTTTGAATTGGTCTTCAGGAGAGATTTCAATTTGATTGTAGCCTGAAAAACCATCAAGCATGGACAACATTTCTGATCCAGTCACTGCTTGCAGAACCTGATCCATTATGGGAAGGGGGTAGTTGTCCTTCAAGGAGGCTTGATTCAAGTTGCAAAAATCTATGCATATGCGTATCTCACCATTCTTCTTGCGTACTGGCACAATGTTTGCCACCCAGGTACTGTGATGGATAGGAAAAATGATCCTCGTGTCCAGCATTTTCTAAATTTCAGCCTAGATAGTACCTGAGATCTTAGGATTATAGTGTCTCTGCTTCTGGCGAAAGGGTTTGACATCTTCTTTCAACGGGATGTCATGTTGGACGTCCTTTGGCTTGAAAGACTTTAAATCGGCATAGGACCACGCCAATACATCCATGTATTTCTTTAGCAATTTGACGAATTTCCGCTTCTCTTCGGGTGTGCAACATTTTCCAATGTTTACAAACTACGGATGTTCTACCGAACCTAAATTAACCGGTTCGGTTTCTGGGGAGGAGTTAGGATCATCTCGCCTTTTCTTCTTGACAAAACGATCGTGCCTGTCGAACAAACGCTCTAGAGAAACTAAACCTTTCAGGATTTTATTTCCTTTGAGCTGACATATGCCATCGCTTTCTTTTGACTCTTTGTCCTGATCCATAACAGAATCATGACATGCGGAAGTGGATCCTTCAAAATGAAGCTCACTAAAATTTTTCACTTTTTCAAGAAAGGCAATGAGTTGATTGTCATCGTTGAATACCTGCCAGTGCTGAGAATTGTCCGGCACGCTTGGGTGGAAAACCACCTCAATGGTATATGTGTCTGTTTTCAAACCTGGGTGAGGGAGCATGAGGGATGCTGAGACGGCTAATGAGTCGGCCATGTCATTCTGAGCTCTTGGAATGGATTTTATTGAAAAAGTGTCAAACTCCTCGATGTTGTCCCATACCGCGTTGCGGTAATGTCTGAGCCTTTCATTCTTCACTTGGTATATCCTTTTAACTTGATTTACGACCAGCTCTACATCACCCTGTACTTTCAGATTCTTGATTCCTCTTTCCCTTGCAGCTTGCATGCCCAGTAGCAAAGATTCATACTCAGCAGTATTATTCGTATTGAAAAACTGCAACTTGAAAGAGAGAGGGATAATCTCTTCCTCGGGAGATATTAGTACGGCTCCAGCGCCACATCCGCTAGTCGCACAACTGCCATCAAACTGTAATTTCTAGATCTTGTTAAGATCCTCTGCTTGGACGAGGACCTCCATTTTGTCAGACTCAGTAAACAAGAAATAGTTTCCCATCCCTGATGATTCGAAGAGAATTTGGGCTTTGGGGTCATCAGAGTTAGTAACCAGGTACTTCTTTTATGATTCCAGCTCCAACATTTGCATTATACCTTTGACAGGAATCCTTGCCTTAGACCAATCCATATGAATCTCTCCACCAACCTCACTGCAAAATCTCCTTCCTAATAGAATTCCGTATGCTGTCGGAATATCGGCAACAAGGACGGTCATCTTCACTCTTTTCTCTGGGAACGCCGTAAATGCAAACTACGCATCTTTGATTTGACCGATCAACGGAACCTGCTTGGTTTCCAAGGAATAACATCTACCAAAAGGCTTGGTAAGGGTAAGGCCTAGGGCATGGGTGACTTTTGCTGGCATGACATTATCGGAAGCCTCGGAATCAATTATGCAGTTGCTCAGTTTGTGGCCATTGATTAGGAGGGAGAGGTAGAAAGGTTCTATCTTGCCTGACGCAGATGTCGAGGCAACATTTATGCGAGATGCAGAAGGAGTAGAAAGGATTCCTTTTGGGGAAACCTGAGTAGTTATGACAGCTTGGCTTTGGATGTATTCGGTCAACCTTACAAGCTGCTCAAGATTTTACTGAAGATATTCAGCTTCAGACATTTGGATCTTGGTCTTTTTAGCCTGATCAATTATGTCAAATGTGGCCAAGGGTTACGTTGATGAAGGAATGAGTCCCTCATTTCGCGATGGTAGGGTAGGATTACCGGTCTTGATAGGAACATGAGAGGACTGATTCGGAGGGGAGATAGGGGAAAAAGATCTTTTTGAAAAAGATTTAATAAAAGGTTGAGCAGGAAGGGGACTACCTCGTTTAGCGATGGTTGGAGGCGTGTGTGACACGGCCTTCTCTTTCTGTGTATTGGTAGCCACTTCTACTTCTTTTCCTTGCGAGCGGGTAAAAACAACATATGACTACCCGCTTGCATATCCTTGGGTACCCTCTTCTTCGTCAGATTCTTCCTCACTCAAATTCCATATACCCGATAGTAGAGTCGCCAGTCGGTTCACCGACATCTTGATCATCTTCACCTGGCGATGAAGGTTCTTCATAATTTTGCTCCTCTTCTTTGATTTCGGCTAAAGTGTTGACCAGAGGGGCCTCGAGCGCCAGCCGTGGAGCAGCTGCAGGTAGGCGGTGCCTTTGTGGGACATTGTTGGAAGTGAAATTCCTCCGTGGGGTATCCCGGTATGAAGTGCTAGGAGAAGCCTGAGCTAGCTGCTTTTTTAATGCGAGCAGGTCATTTGCCATCTTTTGGAATACCGGATCAGATGAAGCGGCAGGAGAAAGAGTTGAAACTTTTAGCTTGGATGGCTCTCGCTTTAATTTGTCAAATATTAGCAAGTTATCTTCAATCCGAATGGCGGAAGCTTGGGTGAGAACCAAAGTAGCGACCTATTCTTGCAAGAGTAAGAAACTTACTTTTGAGCTCATAGCGTTGACAAAGAAGCACTTCTGATTTTCTGGCATGGGCAGCATGGCAGGCGGTACTCGTTTGATCAGTGAATTGAAATGGGTGATGAAATCATGCATGGTTTCATTGACCTCCTTCTTCAGGTGAGTGATATTGGACAATAACGCGAACGCATCCTCTGAAGGCTTATACCTTTCTTCAAATGCAGTTCGTAAGGTGGCCCAACTAGTGATAGATCTGGCCAGTAAATGCTGAAACCATTCTGTTGCAGGTCCTTGCAAGGTCTCTAGAAAGAGGCAAACTGACACATCTTCATGGGTCACATCCAGGATACTGCATGACATGATAAATGTAGATATGTGTGAATCTGTACTTTGGTTTCCACTCCCATCAAATTTGGGAAAATTCTTCCGATTTCCATGAGGGAGCGCGTGAACAGGATGTGGCAAAGCCAGAGGGCCCATAGCATTTCCCCATGGTACTGCCATTTGGACGGCTGGAAAAAGGACACGAGCTAGAAGCGCAGTTCCACTGAGCAGCAAGGCACTGCAAAGTGATGTGGATACTCCTTGTGAGAAATGCTTCCTTTGTGGAGGTGAGACACTTCTAGATGACCGGTCAGCTAAACTTAGCGATGAGAAGCGTGCCGGTGTAATATTGAAGTTGTGCCTTTGAAGCAGGTTGAAAGTAAGATCGACTTCTCCATGAGCTCTCCTGCTACGAGTAAATGGTTCACCTACCAGTGTACCCTCTAGATCTATAATATTTTGGAGCAAATTTTTTAAAAACTCTTTTTAGTTGTACTTGCTGATTTTCTGATTTTTCTGACAAAAATCAGTAGCATGTACTTTTCTAGATATTTGATTTTATCCTCTTTTGGGAAACCAATTGCAGTTTACTGACAAAGCTCAATGAGGATAAAATAATGGCCAACTTAGTAGGTTGATTTAGATCTTAGAGTTGATTTTGGCAAGGGTTTCAAATTTTGCAAAACAGTCAAAACTCAGATCTACGGAAAAATACGGGTTTTTGTAAAAACTCAGCGAACTAAAGATCTCTAACTAGTCCTGATCTATGGATCCTTGAAGAAAATTTTCAGTTTGGATTACTTTTGCAAAAAAATTGGATTTTGAACAAAAAGTTAAAAATTGCAAACAGGTAGTGATTTTTGACTTTTTCTAATTTTCTAACATACCACTACCATAGATCTGTTAGATCTATTCGATCCCCAGTAGAGTCACGAAAAACTGTTGGTCCGAAAATCTGTTAGGTGGACAGATCTATGGATAGACGAACCAACAGTGTGCAGGGCATAGCCCCTCTTTGAGTCAGCAAAGCGAAAATGGTTTATTGCTATTCTACCAATAGGAATCTGTGCAAGTCTCACAATATTCTACCTTCGGGGTTTGGGATCTCATTCCAGTAGAGGTATTTCCCACTGTGAGAAGAAGGGAAAGAAACGAGGTGGGGAGATAGAAGAGATCTGAAGGGAGAAAAGAAATGAATTCCAAAGCAGAAAGGTCAGAGGGTCTATGTTTTGGGCTGGTAGTAAACAGAGCCGAACTTACTTGCATAGACGAACAAAGCAATACTGATGAATAAATGACAAAAAAGTAGAGATAGATTCAACAGAATAAATGCATAAATCTGACATAAGAAAGATTAAATGCTCATAACACACATATTCAGCACAAAGTCTTAATATTTGTATTAATATTCTCTTCTGTTACAAAAAGCTCAAAGTCTTTTCTTCTTACTTCTATTTTTCATCTAAAAAGTATCCACCCCCTGGCATACGACAAGTATCCAAGTATATATAGAAGAAGGAGAAGAGAGAAGGCAAAAGGCAACCAACAACTAACTACAAAATATCTACAAAATACCTAAAAGTCAATGTTGACTTTGGACAACTTGGTGGATGACAACATCCCATGGTGCAACATGGATGAGGTCATCGTTTGTACCAACATATTCTTAGATATTTACCAAAAGTAAGCCAAGAGGAAGGAAGCTATTCATCATCGTCTCACGGCTGGAAGGGGGTATCTTGCTTCTGCTGTTGTTTGGGAGAGGTGATGTGGAACTGAGTCTGATATTCCATGAATTTACTGATCATGGGTTGAAGTTGATCCTAGGCAGGACCCTTCGTATGATCATCGATGACCTCAAAGGTCTCCCACTCATCTTTGAGTTTTTCAGGGAGTTTGAAATATTCATTTCCTACCTCCATCAGGAACCCCACAAAATCACGGCAAGCCAGAAGTTTGTTGATGCATTCGGTGTCGAAATTGGCTTCTGGCCCTAACCCTTACGAGACGATCTGCTTCCTTCCTCAAGGGGAAAGAAGGAGTAAGCAAACCCGAAGACATTCTCAGAACGATTTATTCAATTTGATGCATTGCATCCAGGGATTCCTCCTTCAGTTTATGAATCTTTTACAGGACGAACTCCATCTAGTCGACCTGGTAATCCAACGCAGCAAGGATCTTGCTGGGCACCCTGGGGTGACTGAAAACGCCAAATTTCACTAGATCATCGACTGAGCAGTCGAGCATTTTCTAGAATGTTTCATGTTGCAACCTTGCATGGTCCAACTCCTCGGAGATATGTCCTACAATCACCTGGAGATCTTTGTTCGCCCGACTGATATTCTGATACAATTCGGTGAACTTGACTATTACCTCCTCGCTGTCTTTGAGGATTTGATCCCTCTAGGCAGAAACTGCCATACCTTGTTCACCAATTTTGGCGTACTCATTTAACTTATCCTGGATTAGGACCTTAGGAGTTTTGGTGGTAGTTGTAGGAAGTGCACTACCCATTTTCTGCAGGGCGTGGAGAAGATGTTTGTTTTGTTCTTTTAGTACCCTCTTCTCCTCCTTTGCTTCTTGAAGTTTCTTGCAAAGGGCATCCACCACAGATAGGGCCTCTCTTTGAAGACTTTACGAAGACATTCCCATCATGACTTGGGTCACTATATAATCTGTCGGAGACAGATCTTTTTTACCCTTTGAAGGATCGGGATATGCAATCTCCATTACTCTTTCCCTCGATGCACTCTGAGAGAAGCGGGTTCTAGGCTTTTGCTTCTTAGCCCCTTTTGCTGGGATGACGGAGAAGTCCATCGGTGCAATAGGGACTTTCCTCCTTTGCTGGCTCAGATGCTGTGAGATCCATGCTGGACTTAAGGGAATGGGACCAGAGGTAGAAGAGGGGGCAGCTGCAGTGGATGAAGGAAAATGGGTAGAGACACTTGGTGGCGGCATCGAGAGGGAGGCCGAGAAAGTGCTCACGGGAGGAAGGGATACTGTAGGGGAGATAGACATGGGAATGGAAGGGAGATGGAAGATGAGGGAAGAAATGGTGATGGACAGCTCCGCGAGAGAAGAGAAGATGGATGACGAGGAAGGGGGAATAGTAGAAGATGGGGGAGAGGACACGACCAAAGGAATGGTCGCTTAGGTCATGCGAGGAGGAGAAGGAGGAGAGGGAGGAGGGATAGAAGGGACCTCAGCAGTTATAGTAGTGGCAACACCCTGAGTGGATTTTCCCGTCGAAACACCTTCCGCCGCTTCTTTCTTTGGGGATACCAGGCTTACAACCTATTCTTGTGTAGCAGAAGGAGGACTTTCAGGAGCTCCTCCTTGAGCAGAGCTTGATTCACTGTCTTTATCCTTGCCTTTGACCTTTGGCAGATGCTTTGGCCTGACAAGTGCATTGCCCAATGGGGATGTAGTGAAATCTACCCCGAGGTAGATAAGGCCATTCATTCTACACTAGTGTTCTATCCTCCGCAATGTCTCCTTGACCCTTTCTTCAATGGTCTGGGGTGCTTTTGTTCTGTCGATCGCATTTAACGGCCTGTTTTCCCCATCTGTATCCAGATATACCTGATCAACTTCTTGATCGGCAGTTTGATAACCCTTTGGAACAATGGCCACGCCGTATTGAATAATCTCTGCCAAGGCCAAGCGGGAGTGGTCATTTCTTCTAAGTTCGACCTCATGGTATAGGTTGATATAGATGTCCTCGATTTATGGAATATGGATTGGATTGAGTTTTGCCTTGGGAAGGTAATTCCTTGGATCAAATGTGGGCCTCGTCGGGAAGTTGTGCTTCAGATTGAGCAGTTCTAGCTCTGCAACCATTTCCCGGGATTTTTGGTGAGAAATGCATGTGTATCTACCCATTGTAAGGGGGAAAGGTGTTCCACCCTTCTTTCTCTTCAGGAACTTCTCATGGTATGTTACGAGTTGTCTGGATAGCTCCAACAGGACCAGCTTGGGGCCAGCGTACCTTGGCAATTTAGTGGGCTCACCCAGGAAGTTAGCTGCCCTGAGATAGGTGAAGGTGGGAAATTGTGTAAATAAGGCCCCCCACTTCTCTGTTGCTATGACAATGCTCTTGGTCGTTCGACCATGAGTCATGTTGGGCCTCAATAGGAAGATGATGCCATAGAAAAAGGCATCATTGATTTTAGTAAACTGCGGGATGTTGTTCTCCAGCTTCAGCTCCGGGTAGTATTCATATATTTTTACCTGGGGCCAAACCCCGCATCGGCTCAGTGCCGGATAATCCCTCTCTGAGGCTACAATGTAGACTACGTAGGAGTTCATGTAGAATCTCCCCATTGTGGTGAGTTGTTGGAGCTGCTCGGATATGGTGCTGCTTATGACCTCCACCCACTCAAAGCGTTGATCTGACACATTATTGTTCATAGTTTCAAGGTACCTGAGCATCCATTTGTGAAAGTAATGGGCATCAGAAAGCCCAAAAACTCTACTTAGGAATGTGATGGTGTCGCTCAATTCCTCAGAGAAGTCACTGCGGTGAATAACCTGTGGCCATCTGGTTATTACCTTCTTGTTTTTCAAGTATACTTCGTTCATCATCTGCATGCACTTCTCTTCATTGTCCTCCCATGCATTGGTGCAATGTTCTTGGCTTACAGCCACAAAGTGTCGGTGGTGAGGGATGCCTAGCATGATTTCGAAGTGTCGGGCAGTGAGGTTGATTATGACCTCGCCCTTTTCATTTTCGACACACCTTGTGTCTTTGTTGTAACAGCGGGCCACTACCATCATAAATTCATTATTCACTGCACTGACGGGGATCCCCCCAGCAAAATGCAGTCCACTGCCCACCAGCTTGTCCATCCAAGGACTTCCTGTGACTCTCCTGGTTCTGGCCCAGAAATCCTCCATGTCGATGTGACCGAGTTCAGAGTCTCTTATGTCCAGGTCACATTCTGCCTAGGACTCAGGCATCCTGACCCTCTGGTATTTATACTTCATCTCTTCTTCTGTAAGCTTAGCCTTACCCTTTGACTTGGTTGGCTTCTTGCTTGATGTAGACATATATGGATCTGAGTTCAGTTGCTGATCTGCTAAAAGAAGAAGAGAAGTCCAATGCCAAAGAGCCATATTAGCTGTCAGATCTTCCATTAAAGCACTACAGAATAGAATGAGGAGTTAGCAATTTTAAGGCCTCAGGGCGTAGGGCGCAGGAACACTGCAGGCTGCAAAGCTATTAGAATGGCGCACTGAATCAGAGTGTTACAAGGAACAAATCAGCGCCAAAGGGCACAGGGCGCAAGGATTTTGCATATGACATTATTTGTTATTGTAAGCGGGGATGCGCCTGCACCGTTTATGCAGTTTTATACTTGGCGCAAGTAATGTTGGTGTTGCATGGGGGTAGGGTGTGCCTATGGCGCAAATATTTTTCATGCAACATGGAATTTTTGTGCGCCAAAGGGCGTAGGTTTATTGCATGTAGCACCAACTTTAGGTGCACATAAGGGGACTTTGGCGCGGCGCAGGGAAAGCTTGCATGACATATTGTTGTGGTAAGCAGGGATGCACCTGCGCCGTTTTTGTAGTTTTATTTGGTTTACACATGGCGCAGGGAGCTTATGTGTTGCAATCAATGTTGGTGCACCATAGGCGCAACTGTGTTTCCTGTTGCAAGGGTAGCGATTACGCCAAGGGAAAAAAAAACGTAGCTTGGAAACATTTTTTTCAAGTTTTCCTTCTCTCTGATAGATTCGTGATCCTTTAGGCTTAACTCCACATTGATTCAAGCGGTGAAGGGGGAAAAGCAAAGAGGTTTGGATTTTTTTTTTGAGGCAGAGCCCTCTTGGCCAGCAGATCTGGAAAGAGGAGGAAAACAACTTGGGGAGAAAGATTGCAAGAACAGCAAGGGAGGGTTTTATGATCACAGACTCCATTGTTTCCTACCACACAAACAAGCACAACAAAACATAAGAGGAGTAAGAACCACCTACCCAAAATATATAGAATGTGAGAGATGAAACGGGGGCCATGAACGCAATATGAGGAGGATAGGCGTGCTGACAGGTGCAGAGGAATAAAGTTATCACGTGTTTTTAAATTGTGAAAGTGATAGGGCGGGTGTGCCTATATATAGGCAAAGGTGCAATAAATGCGCCAACCACTTTTTCAAGAGGTGCACCAAAACATGTGTCGACACGTAAAACTTTGCACCCTTTGGCGTGGATAAACACATGTCAACACGAAAATATTTGTGCCTTTGGCACAAATTTAAGACTGTCAACACTTCATTCCTTGCACCCTATGGCGCACCAAAACACGGCGCAACAATTTAGTTGTTAACATGAAGGCGCATGCGCCTTGGCGCATGCAAGAAAGGTGCATCACGAGAAGGCGCAACAATGTAGATATGTCAACACATCAAAGGGTGCGCCAAAGGAAATGAAGGGGCGCAAATTTACTCTGTGTTACACAGATAAAAGGTGTGCCCAGCCAAAAGGGACCAAAATGGCTAAGTTCGGAGAACTAGATTTCCCGAAAAGGGATTTTGTAACATTCTGAACACAGAGGGGTCCCTGACAAGGGACCAGGGCAAAAATTTGGTATGGTTACCTGTAAAATTTCCCTTGTCAATTTTACAGGATAACAGAACACAGTGAGACTTAGACATTTCTAACTCATGTAAACAATTGTCATGATATTCGTTGTCCTTAAGTATTCCTTTAAGTGAAACTCATAATTAGGGTATCTCAAGCTCAAGTAGGATGACGAATCCAATAACATAGATGAAGGAAAAAGGAGTTGCATTTATGTGCATATGTACATCAGTACGATAAGCCCAAAGGGTATAAAATAACTAATTATGCCAATCGTTACCACTAGAATGAACTGACTTTCGTAGGATTTTGACAATATTTTTGTTGGTGGTTTCATATTGACCATTGCCTTGTGGGTAATAAGGAGTAGAAAATGATTGTTTGATTTTGAATTTTACGTAAAACTTTTTTAACATCCTTATTTTTGAAAGATGATCTATTATTAGCAATGATAATAGAGTGCACACCCAAATGTGTATTGATATGGGTAGTGAGAAAACCACATATGTTGGCGTTAGTTATGTTTCACAATGGGGCGGATTCGACCCATTTAGTAAAATATTTGTTAGCCGTAATAATGAATTTGTGTCCATCTGCTGATTTAGGATTTATCATGCCAATGAGGTCTAATCCCCAAAGGGAAAATGGCCAAGTATGTGCAATTGGTTACAGATCATAGGCAGGTGTGTGATGGAGGTTACCGTGATTTTGACACTTCTCACAATGAGTAGTATATTCAAGGCAGTCTTGTTCCATGGTAGTCCAATAATATCCTTGACGTAAAATATTTTGGGATATAGATTTTTCAAAAAAGTGACCACCACACACATGTTATCATGTATTTTGGAAATAGCAGTGGGGCTATCGACAAGCCCTAGAAAACGTAAGAGTTGACCATCAATGGCATGCTTGAATAATTATATGCTAACAATGACATAACGAGTGGCCTCACGTCGTAAATGAATAGCTTCATGAGGTTGTAGAGTAGCCAGAATGGTTTGTTTATATAAGTAATTATAAATAGGAGTAAACCATTCGGGATTTTCGTGACTGCATGTGATGGCACAAGCTGCAATAGGTAAAGCAAAGATGGAAGGATATCATAAGTGTGTAATGATGAATGTGGCTTGCTCATCAGTAATATATTTTGGAATAAGTGACATTGCACTAGCCATGTTGTTCGCATGACGATTATGCTTTCGCAGAATAGTAGTGAGAGAGTACGATTCAAATGTAGCCAAGAGATCTTTGAAAAGTGTGTTGTATGGGATTAAGCGTTCTTCTTTTGTATTCTATGTATCATTTACTTGATTTATGACAAGTTGAGAATCACCATATATGCATAGGTTGCGAGTGAGTAATTTCTGAGTGGTGAGAAGGCCAAGGATGAGGGCTTCATATTCAGCAATGTTATTTATACATGAAAACCCTAATCGATATGCAAAGGGGGGCAGGTCACCCTGTGGGGTGATGAAGATGATCCTGACCCCTACGCCTGAGTGATAACGAGACCCATCAAAGTACATTGTCTATGTGTGAGAATCAATATCATAGGTAGAGAAGTCATTAGGAGTCAGAAATAGGAGATGCATCAAGGAGGGGTGCTACAACTAATTGATCAACGATGATTTGGCCTTTAATTAATTTTTGTGGTATGAACTTGGAATCAAATTCAGTAAGAAGCATAACCCAACGTGCTAGATGTCCCGATAGATGTGTATGGGACAAGAGGTATCGTAATGGATATACTTTGGTGATGATATGTACCTCAATATTGAGAAGATAGTGACATAATTTATCAGCAACAAAGACAAGGCCAAGATATAGCTTTTCTATATAGCTATAGTTACTTTCATAAGAGAGTAGTGTTCGAATGATGTAATAGATTGCTCTTTCATGTTGAGAATCGTCATGTTGTGCTAGTAGAGTGCCTAAGGTATGAAATATAATGGAAATGTATAATAAGAAAGGCTGATAAGTGAGTGGAGTGACTAAGGAAGGTGGGTGTAATAGGTATGATTTAATGTCATCAAATGCTTATTAACATTGCTCATCCCAGAAAAATTTATTATCCTTCTTCATGAGTTGTGTAAATGGTTGAGTCTTATCGGTGAGTTGTGTAATGAATCACCAAATAGCTTGAATTTTTCCCTGTAATGATTGTAGTTGATGCAAATTTTTAGGTGGAGGCATATCGATAATGGCTTTAATTTTGTTAGGATCGATTTCAATGCCACATTGTGAGATGATATATCCAAGGATTTTACCGGTTGTGACCCCAAAGACACATTTTTTGAGATTGAGGCGTACATGATATTGGCATAAATGTTCAAATAGCATTCACAGGTCCGTGGCATGGGAAGAACAATGTCTAGATTTAGCCAAGATGTCATCAACATAATCTTCGATGATCTTATGGATATAATCACATAATTTATGCATAATTTCTCATTGATAAGTGACCCCAGTGTTTTTAAGGCCAAAGGGCATGACAGTATAACAAAAATTTCCCCATGGTTTGGTGAAAGAGGTCTTCTCTTGATCAATGGGGTTAATTTTAATTTGATTGTATCCTACGAAGCCATCCATGAAAGAGAGAATATTGTATTCGGCAGAAGAATCAATGATGGCGTCGATGTGGGGTAAGGGGAAAATATCCTTAGGAAAAGATTTATTTAAGTCACGAAAGTTAGTACGACAGCGAACCAGATCATCCGACTTCATTACATGTATAATATTAGATACCCATTCCGAATAGTCAACAACGTGAACAAAACCAACATCAAGTTGTTTCTGGATCTCTTCTTTGACTCGGAGTGCTACTTCGGGGTGTATTTTATGAATTTTCTTTTGAATAGGCTTAACACCAGGGTTAAGGAAAATTTTATGCATTGAAACAAAAGGATCAATACTTGGCATATCATTATAGTCCTATGTGAAAATGTCAGAGAAATCATGAAGGGCCTATTTGATGTCTTTTTTCTCAATAGGAGTGAGGGATGTAGTGAGAAAAACTATTTACAGATTTTTAGATGTACCTAGGTTGTATTGAATTGTCTCCTCATTGAGAAGGGATGAATGATCCTCGATGTAGTGTCAGGAGGGTCATCGTTGTCATGGGATATATCAGATTCACCAAAGTAAGTAGTAGCATGGAGGGATGATGGAGAATTCCACTTATGGTGAAAGGAAGGGAGTTGATCGTAAACACACATGTGTTCTAGAAGAGCATCATCGATAGCAAAAATGTCTAATCCATCCCAAGTGGTAGATGTAACATCAATAATGATTTTGGGATTGACCAGGGGAAGTGCGGAAGTATGCAAGGTAGTATAAGCTTCCACAGGAGGTAAAGATGGAGGGAGATACCCTAGTCCAAACTTGTGGGATTGTGTTGGAAGATCCATAAGTGTTGTTACCTTATGTTCTTGTTGACCTAAACTTGTATCAAAGAAGCCATAGCGGTGCAAGTATTCATACCCTAACCCATATTTAGAAAAGTATTGGGTAACATCAGAAGAACTAGGAGTATTACAAGATTGTTCAATAGAATGATAATATTAAAAAAGATATGGATTGACCAAGACATCATAAACGATTCCCTGATGATGGAATTTAAGTCGTGTATGTAGAGTAGAAAGGACCGCATGCATGACATGGATCCATGGTCGCCGAAGAAGAATATTATAATTAAGGTTATTAGGAATAACATGACACAAAATAGTGATTGTAGATGGACCAACAGTAATAGGTAGGTTAATAGTGCTTAATGCATGCTTGGGAATGTTGTCAAAGCCACAAATAGAGTTTGAGGAGGGAGCCAAATAATTTTCTAAAATACCTAAGTGATGAAGAAAAGTGACGTTAAAAATGTTAAGGCCAGATCCATTTTCAACTAAGGTGTGTTTGACCCCAAAATTGTTAACACAAACCTGAATATACAAGGGGGGTCATGTTCTAGCATTGCGAGAGAAGGTAGTTTGTCCGTGGTGAAATTTATTTGATCCTTATTAAGAGATAAGGCATAAGTAAATTTATGGTATACATATTCAAGTGATATTTGAGGAGGAATATAAGTGGTAGCTAAATAATTTTTGATCTTATCTATACAATCAAGATGATTTTACAGATAAACATGGATGGAAATATTCATGATTAGAAGATGTAAGAGGAGGATCCTAAGGGTGTGGGGATCGATTTTGGGTTCACCAAAATGATTAAAATAAAATGTAAAATAACAACCTAATTTGATGTTATAGGAGCAATAAATAAATGAGCAAATAAATAAAGGAAATAACCCAAACAACTAATCTATGAAAGTATGAAACCCTAATGTGCAAAGAGGATTAGAAAGGCCTTAGCTAATTTAGAGATGTTGTGGGACTGTATCACAGAGGAGAATGAGTGAATAGGAGGAGGAAACTGTCGCACATGAGCCTCAGAAAATGCAGATCCAAAATGTCTAGCTGGACTATGGCGCCTAGGGCACCCTGGTCTGCAGTCCGGGCACCTTGGTCTATACAAGAGGTCCAGAAGACAACTTTATAGTGTCGCTAGATGATGTGAAGCCTTCGCTACTTGTCACATGTATGTTGTACCTAGTTTGATGATGTCTCCGTAGACTTGTAGTGAAGAATCATCTGCAAAACCCCAGAAAAAGGATCAAAACCCTAAAAAATAAAGATGCATATGAAGGGGTCGGACTATCCTCTACTACCACAATGGTGGAATTATCACTAAGCACTACACTACATCTCATACCAAATGTAGTTATATGTGTGTGTGTGTGCAGAATTATGCCCTATGTGCTCTTGTACGTGTCACACTTTGTGAGTAGGGAGGAATAATTGGATGTAGAATGTAGATAATGTGTGCGTGGAATAGAATAAACTGCCATCCTATAAAGTGTGATGTAGAAAACCATCCTTTGTCCCTTGTGATGGAGCTATATGGATGTAAATAGAGCAATAGAAGCCTTGATGGATGTAACCTTAGGTGGTGATAACTAGTGCTTAATGTTTGGTCCCTTATTATGATCACATAAATTTATATTTATATGATTCCTTTGCTTGAAATTTCGTAATTAACCCTGAAAAGGCCAACTACCAAAAAGATAAGATGCTTAAAAGGCTAGAAAGGACCCAAAAAGTTAGAATAAAGTGTAAAGAGGATAGGGGCACCTAGAGGGGATGAGGGCGCCTAGCGCTGGCATCCTGACCGGGCACTCCAGTCCAAAAAAGGTAAAACTGAAGTATGAATAGACAAACTAGGCCAATAAATGTGCAAGACCGAAAGTACAAACAAAAAGCAAAAAAATATGTCCAGGGACATGGGTTAGTTATTACTTTCTGTACTTAGGAACCATATAAATAGTAGTATGCGATCGAGACTAGATAATTACCCAAAGTGCGTGACTTTGCATCTACACTTAGGGGTGAAAAAACTTAAAGGAAGTGGATATGATGAAATGGTAGGAGCGAAAGGGATGTGAAGGAGAAAATTTGAATCAAGAGATGAAGATGCACATGAAGTAGCCATTTGAAGCTGCCAAATTTGAGTTTGCAAATCCTTATATAAAGAACTTAAATTGGGAGTGTTTGAAGAAGAGCCAAGCTATGCAATAGAAACATTAGGTTGAATGATGGGAGCAGTAGTAGTGTTAATGGAAGTAGGAATATGAAGGGGTTGAGTGGAAGCCATGGTAGATGAGGAATAACCGAATAGGGGTGCAAAAGCAACATCTCGAGATTTTTTAGCAACCATCAAAGCATAGAGAATATGTGAAATATGTGTAGGATTTTCACGCAAAGCTTGTCAAAAATTGGTAAGCTTGTCTAATTTCTCTTGATCAAAGTTGGTATCCTCATCATATGATTGTTCACTATCAGATATTTCAATGTATTCAAGATGAACATTCCTTTAGCTATTAGAGGGATTATCATATTCAACCATTGATTTAGGAATCCTACGGGTAGATGGAGGGAGCTCTATATGCTCAAAAGAACCAAAACGACCACTACGAGTGATGGGTATAAGAAGAAAACCCTAGAAAGAAGGTTGGAGTTGAGTGATGGGTTCACCAAATGTTTTAACAAAAATTTAATGATGTTAAACCCTAGATATTGCAAAGTCATATATAGTAAATAAATGCTAAAACACAGATTTAACGCAAGCAATAAAATAATAAAAATTGAATCCCTAGGTGCAAGAGAGGGAATAGAAGACTTAGTTGATTTCACAATAAATCCCAAAGTGTTATGGACTGGAAAGCTAATGAACAGGCAGAGGAAATTGTCACAACCATACCTAGAAAATTATACAACTACCGGAATGACCTGGACTAGGGCGCTTGGACTGGGGCGAGGGCGTATACGCACAAGAGATCTTCTATAGGCGCATGTGACTGCATAAAGGGTCAGAATCTAATTTTTCCTATGTTACTAGGGTTTCTCTACCCTTCACTATTTGTCACTTGTATGTCACACTATGTCCGTAGAAATTACATATAACCTGCAAAACAAATGATCTCGTGAAAACCCCAAAACACATCAAATCCTAAAAATAAAAATATGCAAATGGGGATTCAGACTGACCCTGATGGTCACCCGACATAGTGAACTTACAACTAAGCGCTACACTACATCTCAGACTCCATCTATTTCTTTGTGTGTGTGTGTAGAATCATTCCCTAAGAAGCTCTTGTGCAAGATGCACTTGATAGCAGACAATAAATAGATGTAGCAATGTAAGTAGATATGTGGATGGAAAAATGAAATTCCCCTCCTATGAAGTGTATGCATAAAATGCAGTCCCTTATCCCTTGAATGAAGCTAGATGGATGATTTGATGCTCTTATAATTCCTTTGGATGCAACCTTAGGTGGTGATTGTAGATGCTTAGAGTTTGGTCCTTTATTATGATCATATAGCTTTGTATTTATATAATTCCCTTATTTTAATTTTGTAATTGACAACTAAAATGCTGATCTATAAGAAAAC